>CM051348.1:25722683-26992683 GCA_028015215.1 Gynostemma pentaphyllum
ATTTAGATCTTATGAAGTAGAGTTTATTAATTTTTCAAATTTTATTAGATTTTACTTTTTTTAGTTTATTAATTTAATGATTTTGTTTCATTAGTTAATTAATTAATGTTTAAAAAATTATACTTTGAAAAAAAATAATTTATTTTGCCACTTATGACATTTAATATTAAAATAAGCGTATTTCGTTTTAAATTACATGGCAAAATAAATACATTTTGGATGGTCGATTAATATCAAATATTTTATATAATAAACACACTTTTAAGTATATAATTGATCTATTTTATTTAATTTAATTTAATGAAATAATACTTAAAAGGAAATTAAAAATCTAAACTTATAAATAAAATATAGTTGATAATCTTAATTTAATTAAATTTAATATCATTAATTAATTTTTCAATATTTTTTATTAAATTTTAGATAATAAATAAATAAAAAATCAAATCATACTATACTAATATTATTCATTCTTATCAAACGTAACACAATAATCATATTCTCATTAATCAAAATCACACGGTATCATATTTCAATCCATTATATTTTCATACCCGTTACTCTGGACAACTAATTTCATTTGATTCTGATGCCGTCATACGCTCCATAGAAGTAATAATATCCTAATCAAAACTATTCATTTCGTTTGCGAGATTTGCAGAGAAGAAAACGACGAAGCGGAGATTCATCATCTTCAATTCGTTAAAAAAAAAATGTCTTCATCAGTAACCTGTACTAAGCTTACGCTTTTCACTTTGGCAGCAGTTACTGTTCAAATAATCGGACTTTCATTTTTCGTCTTCGGATTCTTCCCCGTTAAACCTGCTCTTTCCGGTGAGAGGTGCTTCATCAATTCATTTCTCTGTTTGATTATTGACAATCGATGAGAAATTGTTATCAAATCATGGAGTTTTTTTCTCTCTCGATATTTTGAGCTTCACTTATAACTGTGGCTTCGTATGTATAGTTATTGATTGATTCAATGGAATATTGAAATGTTTATTACTTGTTTCTTTCAGTGGTTCAGAAAGTTTTCGTGCGCCTACGTGCTATTCGATACGAAACGAGACTGAAAGAGATTTGCCTCCTCATGAACTCAAATCTCTGTATCAGGTTCTTTGCTGCTACTTCTGCTTGGATATTGCTTATTTTGTGATAGTTTTGTTCTTATTAGTTGGTTGTTGAGGCTCAAATGTTTTCATATTTTAATGCGTGTATTTAATGATTTCGATGTTATCGGTAAATAGTACCGGGGTGTTATTGTAAGAGAGAGATCCTTTAGATCACTAGCTTTGTGAAGTTAATTTATGAATTCCCAGGGAAAATAAGGTTGCATACAGGAAATTAAAGATTATTATGACATTGATGGGAAATTATTGTCTCTCATTGGTATGAATATTTAGGGGTGCAAAAAAATAGTTACTAGACTAATGTGTTAATGAATGCGGAATAGAAAGCCCATTACGTAAAGAACAAGCTTTTGTTCTTGATAACCATGTTCTATATGGTGCAAAATACATCTTCTATTTTTCCTCTAAATATCTTTCCCATTGTTTTTTTTAGTTTTGAACTGCCAATGTAACTATATAGATTACTGCTTCCAAATGAAGTATGCTTCATGATATATATTGTAATTATCCTCTTTCTGATCAACTTAGATTAGGGTCGCCTTCTTTAATACCCTTGGCTAGGGGACCTCTCTTCCCTAGGGCCCCTATGTTGTTTTTTTGGCTCTCTTAATGAAAATTTTCTGTTTCTTAAAAAAATGTGAATAAGATTATTGATAGCATACTCATTGCTCATTTTCTAATTACCAACTCGGAAATTTTGTCGTGTAGGAATTATCTGGGATTCAGCCTTTATTTGACCGTCTAATTTTAATGGTATGTGGATTTTCTCATATGCGAGCCCTAGCCATCAAAATGTGGTCTTTGATTTGTTCATAATGTTCTTCGGTGCTTGCAAACAATTTCTTTTCTATAACGAACATGTCAGTTTAGGTTATTGATGGTCTTCCAGCAGAATTTGTGCTGGGAAAAGATGCACAGCCTCCAAACAAGGTCATGATGGAAGCTATGCCATACACTCAATCGTTGTTGGCAAATGGAATTGCAAAAGGATACCATGCAAAGGCAGCACCTCCCACTGTTACAATGCCTCGACTGAAGGTAAATGTTTCTTGATTCTTGTAGCAAAAATGGTCTGCTAGCAGTCTACATCTTGATCCTTCATACACTTGCATATGATTACAGGCTATTGTATCTGGGGCAATTGGAGGATTCCTTGATGTAGCTTTCAATTTTAATACTCAAGCTCTACTTGAGGACAATATTCTTGGTAAATTGGTGCAGCTTCAGCCTTCAGTAAATACATAAACCATATCATGAATCTGAAAATGCAATTCACTTTATTTAATTCAACGTACTATAGGTCAGTTTTTCAAAATTGGTTGGAAAATGGTGATGCATGGAGATGAAACATGGCTGAAGTTGTTTCCAGGACTATTTACAAGATATGACGGAGTTAGCAGCTTTTTTGTAAGTATGATACCTGAGTCTATAGATATCACTTGCAAAAAATATTGTTGGTGCAGTGCTGTCTAAGTAATGTAAAGTCTTCAATCTATCGTTTTCTAAAAAAAAAAAAACTCATTAAATGATTAAATTAACTTGAATACTATAGTTTTAAGCTGTTTGAGTTAAAAGTACTCTTACATTTTCTTTGAATACGATCATCTATATCTTGTGAATAAACTTAACAAAATGTTACACATGTTCACCTGCAGGTTAAAGATACTGTACAGGTAGACAAAAATGTTTCTCGACATTTAGGATATGAATTTAGCAAAAATGACTGGAATCTTCTGGTAAGTTGTTATTTCTGGGTGTTTTGCACTTTCTTCTTCAGGTGTATACACTGAAAATAGCTGTTGTTTTTCATTTGTCATTTCTGTTTTTTTTGTTTTATAAAGTTGAAATTCCCTGTTTGCTGATTAAGTTGTTTGTTTGTTCCCACCTTTGCTTTATGACCATAGTTTTACAACACTCTTAGGTTTGTTTGTTAGTATATCTTTTGTAATTTAGTTCACTTGAATGGGTTGGCAACTGAAAAATTCATTCTATTTCTTGCAAGTTTTGGGCATTTCAAGGTAAGGACTTGTATGTTTTCATGCTGTTAATATGTATTTTTTTTTTTATTTTAATATAATAATAAAAAATTTTTTTTTATTAATAATTAATTATTTTTTTTTTTTTTTTTTTTTTTTTTTTTTTTTTTTTTTTTTTTTTTTTTTTTTTTAAAAAAAAAAAAAAAAACCCAAAAATTTTTTTTTTTTTTTTTTATTTTTTTTTTTGGGAAAATTTTTTTTTTTTGGTTTCAGGACTTGTATGATTGTGTATGGAATGAGAAACATAACTACTACTTAAAGTTAATGCGACTGTTGGTTGACACTGGATGATGGTTTTAGCTTTTCTTTTGCGATCCCATATTTGGTGTAGATAATTTTATTTATTTATTATTTCTTTGAGATGGTTGTACTTTGTAGGTTCTCTCTTTGAGCCTATTTTGTTGGGTGTTTTACAATTTGTTACTTGATTACCTAGTCTTTGGTGAAGTCATGACGTTTTCACCTGTGCACTTATTTTTGTGTACTATTGTAGGTAGACTTTTCATAGCGCTTCCTTCCTAATGAAAAATATATCATTTTGACTTGATTTTGATCTCTATGTGATTACATTAATTATTTTCATGTTGTGAAGTATCTCTGTAGCCTGTTTAGTCTCCATGTCAGATTTTTTGTCGTATTATTTAAATAATATTTGTCTGTATAATTAAAAAGCAGTATGCTTGTTAAGTAACTTCTTCTAACTGAAGCTTTATTTCAGATTCTTCATTATCTAGGTTTGGACCATGTTGGGCATATTGGTGGTCGAAACAGGTGCTCATTTATCATTTTCTGAGTTTCCAACCTCTAATTTATCATATTATTTTATTAATTAAGTTTCGGTTGGATGTTTGATCATTTCAGTCCCTTGATGGCTCCAAAACTTATGGAAATGGATGAAGTGGTGAAGATGATTCATACGAGTGCTGTCATGAATCCAGAGGACAAAAATCGGACACTTTTGGTTTGTGACCTTCTTACCACTTTTGACAAGTTACATCATTTTGAAACTCGTTCTTTTGTATCACTTGATGAATATGCGTTCTAGAATGTGATTAAGCCAAGAAATGCTTGGCTTTTGTTATTATATCTTTAAAATTTGGTTTTATTATGATCTTCATGGAGTTTCTTCTTTGATGTTCGAGGAGGAGTAGGATCACCCGGACTCACCAATTCTTTTCCAATAGTTCTTCAGTTTCATTCACCTAAGAAATTATACAACTAGAAGGTGGACTGGAAGTCTTGAGTCCCCCAAGAAGGAAACTTCTTGCCAAAAGAGAATCACAATTTTTAGAAGAATTCACTAAAATTTTATTAATATAAAAGAATATACAAGAGGTTAAAAGGACCTCGAAAAAATTACAAAAAAGAGTTCCAAGGAATATACAAAGATGTATAAGTTAACCCAAAAATTAATTGTGTATTATTTTTTGACCAAAGGTAAATGAAATAGAAAAAGGGATCCCAAAGATGATGATGATCACGAGCCACATTATTGAAAATATGGTTGTTTCTCTCAATCCAAATCACCCAGAAAATAGGCGCCACAACAAGATTCTAAAAAATGTTCTTCCGAATTCGTCTAGAACCAAAAAGGTGGATGGAAAAAAGAGAGCAAATGTCCTTAAGCATAACCCAAAAAATATCGAAACGAGTCAAAATTCTGTCCAAAAAACTCCAGTAAATTCACAATGAAGGAATAAATGATTAGTCGACTCATGACCCTTTCTACAATCATCTTCCCCAAGAGTTATTGACTCATCTTTTCTACAAAGACAACACTCTCACGTGGCTTCGGTTTTGAAACAATTCTTTCACACGTGTCGCCGTTGATCATCTTTCTTCAAGATATTGACTCGCCTTGCCGACAATCTCGACAATCTTTTTTTATATCTATGTTACCATATTTACGTGTATGTATATATTCTTAGATGTGTACATTTTAACATCTTTTTCATCATCTTTATTTTTTTTAGGATTACGGTATATTTTCTGGAACATGTTGGCTCCAAAAAGAAGTATCTATCTATTTTAGAAGATGAAAATCAATTAAGTAAAGATGGAGTTCTTCTTGTTTTGAATGAGCCGAAGACTATTCCTTTGCAAAGAAATGGTTGCGCTTGGATGATTCTGGCTCATTAGCCAAACGCTGCGTGGAGAAATTAGAGCTCGTGACTCTTCAAAAGTATGGATTTTGCGCTTCCTATACACACCAAGCCTTTTAATGAAGATCCCGAACTAACTTTAGTCACTTAATAATTTTTGGTGAAACTCGTCAGGGGTCCTTTACTAAAGATATATGGAGAATTCTCTTATGTCTCTTATTATCGGGAATGGTCGGAGACCGTAGTTGGCCTGAGTGGCAAACTACTTCATAATGCACGTTTACTTGATGCCGTGCTTGGTTCACTTTATACATACGATCATGATTGTAATATAGTTCGAGCTTTTGCGAAGCTTGGTGTCCATCAACAAACACACTTCATACATCTTTTGGGGAATTATCTATCTTTTTACGGGATTTATGGAAGTTCGGGGGTCTCCCTATAAAGAGGAAATTTTTATGACGAAGTTGTTCCATGTAGTAAAGAATTGACACCCTCTCCCGATAAGATTGAACGACTTCCTAAAAGTTGTGAATATCTTTTTGTCGCATATCATCGTATTGCATCTTTTAAGGTCGATCAATCTCAAATTCCCGCTGAAGCTTGGATTTCTTTTTGGTACAAAGGTATTTTAAAATATTTAAAACCCCTTCCGTAAAACCAAAAAATGATTCGTTCTCGATCAATTAATAATCCAAATAGTTTATCTTCTAAAAAGCGTGAATGGTCAAATGAAGAAGAGAAGATATTTTATGATCTTGGCGTCAAAGATGAATGGAAAGAGAAAACTTATTTAGTCGCTTTTCTTTCTTCTTGGGCCGTGTGTATTCGTGTTTCCTTATAAGGGTAACAACTTCATTCGTCCGGGGTTTTTAAGGTTGCTAGCTCAATGGCCGAGGGTTTTGTTTATAGTCTTGCGGTTCAGTTCTTGCCAACATTTATTATGGATTAGGAAAGATCGGGAATTCTTCTCCTTTAGTTGGTCGTTCGGAGGCTTGCTCACTATTTCAACACTCATTATAAAATACCCACAAAAGTTAAAGGTCCGATGATGACTAATTTTTCTGAGAAGGTAGGGCTAAGCATTTTGATGATGTGCAAGCTCGTGAGTCGATTCATGGAGGAAAATCGGATTTTGGCATGTGAACCTTCATTTTAAGGGTGAGCTCTAACAGATAACGGCAACTTGACTTTTTTATTCATCTCATATTTTGTGAGTCTTCGATCATGTTATTTATCGTCAAGGCATGGAACTTCCATGAAAATAGAATCATATAGTCCTTACAGATTTAGTAGGCAATTTGGGTTTCATCAAGATATACCCAATGAACTGAGAGATGCTCCTGTTATTGACTTAGACAATGTCTTACGCCATTGGAGAATTTGCATTCGCTCTAAATCTTTGTCTCGGTGTATGTTCCAGGACTCTTTCGAATCCTCATGACCAAGTCTCCCGACGTTATAAGAATTGGTGGTCAAATAAGCATGGAAATTATCCTGGAAGAAGGCTTGATGCTCTAGTAGCTAGCTATCTTCCTTTACCATCGAAACCTAAACGGCCTAAAGGTATTGGCAACGACAATGAACATGGAGGTAAAAAGATTCGCCTACTTGAAATCGACTATTACAACCAATAATCAATGTTTCCGGGATAAAAATGATAGCAAATGGAGTACTTGGATCGTCATTGGAAAAGACCTAAAAAATCAAAGAAGCCATCTCTTTATGACGATGGATTTTTTGATGATGTTCCAAGTGCTTCAAATTTTCCAAATCAAGCTGCAGCTTTGGTAAGTTGTCTTTTTTTTTTTTTTAACAACTTCACCATTCTTTTTTTTTAAAAAATTAATTTTATTTTGTTTTACTTGATTTTTTTTTATAAACTTGTAGCTTCCTTGTGATGATTTTGTTCAAGAAATTCAAGGACAACATAGTGATCATTCATTCACGAGTCCTAATGCTTTTGATTTTGTGGTTGCCGATGTACAAAATTCTAAGGCATTGGAGAAAGATTTTATGGTGATACCTGATAATTCTCCCATTAAAAGAGTTGACAATGAGCAAAACAAAGAAAAGCGATTTGTATTCCCCATTCGTAAATCTCCAATTTTTGTGCGTAAGATGTTATCTCCAACTTTCTACGCCAAAGTGCTTTAGCTATGTGGGAAAGTATTCTGCAAAAACTTATTCGTACTTCTTTTGAGATGGTTCCGAATATCGAGGGGGAGTACATAAAATACTTCACGCCATTTCGTAAATTAATGCAATTGATTCAAGGGCCTTTACAAAATAATGTGAACCAAGATTTTTTAGAAGTCAAGAGGTATAACGAGTTGCAATCATCATTCTCTTCTCAATTGACTACGAGGGGATCGAGATCGCCAGCTAGTGGATCGCAAGTCTCGCTTGGAGGAAGTATCTTCGAAAGAGAGTAGTTTGCTTACAAATCAAGATGAATTCCAACAACGTTCAATGGCAATTACTTGGGAAATTGAAGAATTAAAAGCAAAGATCAAAGAATTAAAAGCGAGCACGTGGCTTTAGAGTTAAAAATGAGGAGAATGAAGAAAGTTTAAATCATCAAAGATCCGGAGCCTAAAAATACGTGAAGAAGTAAGCGCCCTTGAGAATGTTCCGACTTTGACTAAATCGGATGTGAAATCTTTGAATGCGCTCTGTCAATTATTAGAAAAGTCTCGTGAAGAGTTGAAAGAGTACAAGTGGGCTCCTTAATTTTTATATTTTTTTTACTTTTCAAAATTGAAAACATATATTGTTTTATGTCTTTTTTTATCAGCGGAGTTTTTTTATATTTTTTTATTACTTTCAATCAATGAACTTGGAATTTCTTCTCAATTATTTATATTGAGCCGAACCGTAGTCACATTATATTGGAAGTTTTTTTTTTTGGCGGTGAATCAACTTAAGGCTTCCTAAGTCGCCACGTACTTTTATATGAACAGGGATCAAGTCAAACGTAGTTTAATTACAAAGATTTTTTTTGAATGAACCGAACTTAAAGTTTTCTTTAAGTCGCCACGTACCATTTATATGAGTAGGGATCAAGTCAAACGTAGTTCAAGTACAAAGACATTTTTTTTTTTGTATGAATGAACCAACTTAAAGTTTTCTCAAGTCGCCACGCGTACGGATATGAATAGGGATCAAGTCAAACGTAGTTCAAGTACAAAATGGTTATTTATTTCAAGCGTAATATCTTTTAAGAAATTTGCCATTTATGGGACCGATTCTTAATCCATCTTTATCAACTATCTTGTATGCTCCATTTGTGTAGACTTCTTTCACAATATAAGGTCCATCCCATTTGGGTGTAAACTTGCTCCCGGGATGTCGAGTCGTGATGATCGGCCTCCGAACCGCAAGTACCGCAGTCGCCTACTTGAAATGATCGAGGTCGCACTTTTTTGTTGAAAGCTTTGGACATCCGCGCTTGATAACATTCTAAAGACCGCTGAGCATCAAGTCTTATTTCATCGAGAGCTTCTAACTCCTGAAGGCGATCTTGCGTTATCTTCTCGACTAATCCTTCTGAATCGCCATCCGTAAAGATGGAATTTCTCTTCTGGAGGAAGGACAACTTCCACACCGTAAATAAGAGAATAAGGCGTAGCTTGAGTAGGAGTGCGATAAGTTGTTCTGTATGCCCACAATGCTTCTCCAATCTTTTCTTGCCAATCTTTCTTTGTCTTTGACACAACTTTCTTCAACAAGTTGCAAAGCGCCTTATTGAAAGCTTCGCAAGACCATTTGTTCGGCATTGTACACGGAAGAGTTATATTGCTTGAAGGAAAACTTTTCACATAATTTGTCAATAAAGGCATTAGAAAACGCCTTCCATTATCTCGTCACAATATAACGAGGAATACCATATCGATATATGATGTGAGTACGAATGAAATTTGCTACGTGTTCTTTCTTAGCTTCTTTCAACGCGATGGCTTTCGCCCATTTGGAGAAATAACTGTTCTCGCAAGAATGTAAGAGTGTCCTGCCGATGACTTGGGCGTTATAGGTCCAACAAGATCAAGTCCCCATGCTTCAAAAGGCCAAGAAGCCACGCTTGGATGTAATGGCTCCGGAGGTCGATGAATGAAGTTCGCGTGAAATTGACAAGCTTCGCACCTTTTGCATATTCCATAGAGTCTTGGACCATTGTAGGCCAATAATATCCCGTCCTCTTCAATTGAAAATGAAGTTTAGGACCGATTGATGAGCACCACAAACACCCGAATGAGCTTCTTCTAATGCTTGGCTTGATTCTTCTTTTCCTAAACATCGAAGGAAAAGTCCTCAGATTTAACTGACGATATAGCGCATCTTTATAATATATGAATCGGGCCACTCTTCTCCGAACCTCACCCTATGGCCGGAGCCCAGGGGAGTATTCCATATTAAGATAGTCAATAACGGGTTATCGCCAATCTTCCTCTTCTATGACGTAGGCGGATATCATATTTATTTCAAGATGTTCGCTTTGGCTATTGGCATGTTCCATTTAAGGGAGAGGGATATTTAAGATTCCTTCCTTGCCAAGTGTTAATGTAGTTGCAAGATTTGCCAAAGCGTCTGGCTTTATTATTTTCTCGCTCTTGGAATATGCTCTGAGTTACACTTTCAAACTTGTCTAAAAGATTTTTGGCAAGTTTGAAATAGGTATAAGGTCTTCATGTTTGACATCATATTCTGACAATAATCGGTTGATTATCAACTTTGAATCATCGTGAGATGTTTATATGTGATATTTCAATCTCTAATGCCATTTGAAGACCAATGATGAGCGTTTGATACTCAGACATTATTCGAGCATAATTCACCAAATGTGAAGTCAGGATGGTAACACGTGCTTTTCGGTGAAATGAAAATTACACCGCTCCCTGCTCCATTTCTTCGAGCCGCTCCATAAAAAGTACATAGTCCAAGGTTCGCTAACTTCAACACAAAAGATTTCATCATCCTAGAATCTTGGGATAATTTCCAATTCGACGGGATTGGGTGATCTCGCTAGGAAATCGCAATGCTTGTCCCTTGATTGCTTTTTGCGAATATAGACAATATCATATTGTTGAAGTAGAATTGCCCATTTAGCCAATCGCCTGGAGAGAACCGGCTCGGATAAGATGTACTTAATTGGATCCGCTTGCAACGGATGAACCGTGGAAAGCCTGGCATGTAATGTCTCAACTTGTCAATGGCAAAAAAAGAGTGAAAGACACATTTTCTCGACGGAGAATAATTTAATTCGGCTCCAATCAAAGTTCTGTCGATAATAAAGTGCTCGCTTCTTTTGCCTTTTTTCGCATTCTTGTGCAAGTAAAGCTCCAAGTGATCTTTCCCGGCGAGCAAATGTATAAGATCAAAGGTTTCCCTGCGATGGGCACATAGAACTGGTGGATTAAGCAAGTATTTTTTATGCTATCAAAAGCATTTTGACATGCTTTATCCCATTCAAACTTAGCATCTTTCTTCATCAATCTGAAAAGGCCGACAACGACCTGCCAAGTTTGAGATGAACCTTCTGGATGTAAGCTAAACGCCTGAAGACTTCTTAACGCTTGTAAATTTTGAGGCTCTGGCATATTCCAATGGCGCCAATTTTTGCTTGATCAATTTCAATTCCTCGATGTCTCACGATAAAGCCAAGGAACTTTCCCAAGTCACGCCAAATGCACATTTGGGAGGATTCATCTTGGTTGATACTTCCTCGGCCGCTCGAAAATCATCCGTAAATCTTGTGAATGATTCGCCCTTATCTTTGATTTGACTACCAAATCGTCTACATAACATTCAAGGTGTTTATGTAGCATATCATCAAAAACTTTGCATGCTCGGGTGTAGCCCAGCTTCAAGCCGGGCTTCTGTAACATATATGCCTTTTGGAGTACGAAAAACGGAAGGAGTCAATTCTTCATCTTCAAGAGCCATTCGGATTTGATTGTAACCGGATGATCCATCCATAAACGATAAAGCTTCATGTCCTGTAGTCGCGCCCACCATAATTTCGTGATTGGAAACGGAAGTCATCTTTTGGACACGATTATTCAAGTCACGAAAGTCAACACAAACGCGAAGTTGTCCATTCTTCTTTTTACAGAACAATATTTGCTATCCATGCCGGATATTGCACTTCACGATGAATCCAGCTTCAATTAGTTTATTGACTTCAATTTCTATCCGAGGAATAAGCTCGTCGAAAACGACGCGGCTTGCTTGATTGGTCGATACCCGCCTTTGATTGCAAGGTGATGAACTGCAATTTTAGGGTCAAGTCCTGGCATTTCTTTATATGACCAAGCAAAGACATCTTTGTATTCGGTGAAGCAACTTAACATACTCGATTTCTTCATCTTGAGAAGTGATGCACTTAGAAAGGTTAAGCGAGGCTCTTCTGCTGCTCCAAGATTCACTTCTTTAAGTTCATCGACCGCTGGCGATTACCATCTTCTAGTGTTGGCGGAGCCCATCAAAGATCTTCCTCAATTGTTTCCGAATCAAGTTTCTTCAATTGTAATATGATGACAAGTCGCATCATCATGTTCTCCTTCCGACGAATTGGTGGAGATAATGAAATGTCGCTTCACCTTTAGAGAGCCTTCTCGCTTTTATGAGAAGGGAAGATTTTCTTTCATTCTTGAAGGGACAATACTTCAATTTCCTTCTTGTCCTCTCTTCTATTGATGATCTCTTTTTTAAGGCTTTTGTCTCACCTTCATGTTGGTCATTTATTACTTTAAGGCGACCAAATACGTAAACCGATCCTCGCTTCTTTTTCCTTGTCGTAGCTAAGCCCGGCCTCGAAAGTCTCAAGAATGGAGTGAAGAATAATGTCGATCCTTCTTCGCTATAGTAGATACACTCAACCTTTCAAGATAGGAGAACGAGGGCCGGAAGTTCTATACGATCAAAGACAGATATTCTTTTATCAACTTCTTTTTCTTTCTTTTCAGGGATATCAATTTCTTCAGCGTGATATAATTCATATTTACGCCTTCTTTTTCCCCTTTCAAGTTATACGATCGGCCGGATGGTTTATAACCAATTGCTTCTCTAGAAATAGGTATGGTATAACTTTTCTTCAAAAGCTTTTTCTGTGTTTCCAGAGAGTTCGGATCTTTCATCATCAAAGATTTTCAAACCTTTCATCTCTCGGAGAAGCTTCAAAATCGGGAACCTGCCTTTACAAAAAGCTTGTATGCATTTGGATCGAATCCTTCTTTCGCTCGCTTGTCGGGAAGAGATTCATTCTTGTTTCTCCCCTCATCATGAGTAAAGCCCGCAGTGGATTCTTGATTTCTTGATTCACTATTTTTGTAAGTAGAATCGTAAATCCCTCTCTCAAAATTTCAACATTCTTAACTTTTACACCTTTTTGACATTCGACAAACAAAGGACTAACCTTCCTTCCGCGGGATAAAGGTACGTAACGGAAAAGGTAAGAATGTCGTGAAGTTTTTGCCTTCGATACTTCTTGCGCTTGTACATCCGGAAGTATCTATTTTTGAATTGGACATTTCTTCCATTAACTTTACTTGCTTCTCGCCGAAACCTTCGATCATAGGAATCTCCGCCGGCACAATTTCTTCTACCACATTACTTTGCATATAAAATTTGGCGCCTGCAAGTGAGATTCTCGCCTGGTAAAAGGCCGGGCATCGGCTTCTACTTTATTTACACCATTTTGATAAAACTTGAAGCATTGGTGTAAGGTAGACGTTATAACTCCATTTCCATGAATCCAAGGGCGACCTAGTAGCAACTTGTAGGTGGTCTTGCAATCAATTACATGAAATATAGTGCAAGCTTTCAAATCTCCAATGGTGAGCTCTAGGCGAATCATCCCTATTGCCTGTTGCCCTCCTTGATTAAAGCCTTGGATCACCAGACGACTTTTTCGATAATTCTTCTATTGTGATGCCTAACTCGCTTCATAGTTGATTTAGGCAAGATATTGACAAATGAGCCATCATCAATGAGAATTCGACTAACTCTTTGTTCACGGAGATATCCTAAAACAAATAGACGTCTATTACGTGGTTTAGACCCTAATAGTAAGTCTTCATCTTTAAAGGCAATGGCCATGAAACACGAGGCACATACATGCTTTTCTAACTTTGTGAATGAGAAGTACTAGAACCTTGTAATACCCTGCGAGAGTATCTTTTACTTTCCGGGGTAGTGAAAGAAGATCACTCATCGTGAAAGAAGACAATTCCTCTAAATTCACCACGGCTTCAATTTTATTTGTAGCGGGGATATCATCGCCCACCACACTTATGGTGTTGCATGTAACAATGTCACAATCTTCTCCATCGTTGTTACTCAAGAAATTCATAGGAATGAAATCTTGTAGAGTTATCTTTCCGCGTGGTCGAGGAATTTCTTCACTTTCTTCTACAACCAATTTAGGCATCTTCACTGCCTTCTTACTTTTCTTCTTCTTAATATGCCTATTCTTCTTTCCATTTCCTTTTTTATTCTTCTTCCTGAAAGGGAGAGATTTCTTTTCAACATGATGTTCTTTTCTTGGCTTTTGGCGGGTTACAAGAGTTCATCCATCCTCATCATTTTCGGATTTGACTGCCTTTGTTGGCTTCAAGCCTAACTTCATATTCACGGTCTTCAAGTTTAACTTCATGCCGCAAGTCTCTATCGGAATCTCACCCGAACCAAATAGCAATCGGTTCCAAAGTCCCAAATCGAATTAGGCCGACTTTCAAATCCTTAAACTTTGGATTGTTCACATTTGATGCTCATGCGGTATGGTTCGATTGAGCAACTTCATCAAGGTCCAACTCAACTGGACGACCGTCACTTTTAAATAATTTAAATTTAGAGAAAACAAATAAGTCTTTTAATTTACGAAAAATTGGCGTGGTTTTGTTTGAAAATTGGCATGCCGAAAACCTGTTTACATCCTAATTTTTCAAATCTATCACATGAACTTTAAGTCCAAATCAGGAGTTCAAATATGTATATCATATAAACATCAACATTAGGCTCTTAGGAGCCAAATACAAAATACAATTCATTAAAGTTCTTAAAGTTCATCAAAATAAGACATAAACTTTACAATTCCATTAGTCCATCTCGAGGTTAGCATCCTCGATCACGCAGAGACCATCTCCCCTTCCACGGCCTCTAGCCAGGGCATTACCTGAAATTGGTTGTAATATCATGAGCTAACAACTTAAGCCCAGTGAGAATAATAAGCATAAAAAGTAAAGATAGACCTCAAACTCGCATTTCGATTCGTGTCCAAATAAACCGACACAAAACACTCCTAAAGTCCTCCAAACTCTAGGTAATTCTATTCCATAAGTTCCAAAAGATGATACAATTAGCACACTTAGTCTAATTGTTCATCCAATAACTTATCATAACATAAAAAAGAAAAGTAAATAAATAAACTTTGCATGATATAACATCTCGATTCTCTTTCTTGTCTATCAAATGCATAAAAGTAATGAGTACTTCCCGTAGGATACGCATTCACCATTTATGCATGAAATGGAGGTAATGTGGATTTTTACATACTATCCACCATTATCCTTATATATGAAGTAGTGTGGGCAATTACGGCGTCCCACCAATACTTATGCATGGAAGTAGTGTGGGCAATTACGGCGTCCCACCAAAACTTATGCATGGAAGTAGTGTGGGCAATTATAGCGCCCCACCAAAACTTATGCATGGAAGTAGGTGGGCAATTATAGCGTCCCACCAAAACTTATGCATGGAGGAAATGTGGACTTTCTCGTATTCCACCATTAACCTTTCGCCTTTTCTTTCTCACTTTCTTTTCTTTTCAATAATGCGAGATGTTATGCGTATGGTTGCATATGCTTGCAAAAGTAATAAAGTAAATGTAAATGATAAAGCAACCGAAACAAGCATAAAGTAAAGGGGCATAAAGTAAAGAACATAAAGTAAAGGGCATAAAGTAAAATAGATAGAATCCCGGATGAACGATATATCGATCGAACTCCGCTTAACAATAATAAAAGTAAAGGTCAAAACATAACGATTAACCTAAACTTTCAAGGATTCTAAACTTCCAAATGATCCAAAGTTCTAAACTCCGAAACTAATCTAACTTAGAATCTTCTAAGATTCGAGGTTTTCATCGAGAAATCCTAAGTTTCTCGCTTAAAGGATTAACTTCAAATCCTAAGGCACTATCTCACATCCTCTAACCTTAGATTGGATTCTAATCTTAGTTTCCGATTCTACAAACCATCACACTTATTCGATTTCTATAATTACTTTAAATCCTAACTATTCTCACCTTAATTAAAAGATGACCTTGCTCCTAAGTCCGGTAGAGCAATCAAACAAGCGGTTCAAAAACACCTACAAAAGGATTAATATCCCGAAAATTAATAAATTACCAACTAACGATTAAACAACGATGAAACAAGCAAAAAGACGGAAAATCCACCAAACCCCCATCAAAGAGGCCTCGACCCTCCCTATAAAAAAAGGTCTCGGGTTTGGTTTTTCTTGGCAATTTAAATACGCTTTGAGTTGGTTTTAAGCAAATTCGATAATCCCGATTTCAATGGGTATCGATAATTAGGGTTTTTGAACATTAATCTCTTTCCGAAATGAATTTAAATATGCAATTATACATGAATCTATAACCCAAATTCAAACCCCAAAGAGGAATTTTCAAACGGGAAGGGTTTCGACGAAACCCGGCTTTAGGGTTACGGGATAGTTTCCAAAAACACGTAAAACTACTCCCCGAGTTTACAAACACCGAAGTTCTACAACACGAAATCGAAGAAAATCAAGTAAAACTCCATTAAAACACTATTTGGAGCTTAGGGTTTCAAGAAAAACTTACCGAGAACTCCGTATAATACGAGCGGCAAGTACGAAGGCTAGGTGGAAAATGATCGTAGGATCGATACCTTTCCACTGGAATGAGAATCGATTCGATCCGGCAAGAAACGAACGAAATCGAAAATTTTCTTTTTCTTCTTTGATGCTCACGGCAAAGGAGGAGGAAAAGAATGAAGATTTTTGGTCAACTTTTGAGTCAAGATGAGTTTTTAAAGACAAATGAATAGTGCTTTTAGATAGTTTGCAAATTGGGAAATTACGATTTTGCCCTTTTACGACTTTTGGCTTAAAAACGATTCCCGAACATCTCAAACTATCCCAATGGTGATTAATAATTATTAATTGGCCCGTGAATAATTATTAATACCATTAAAACGTATTTAAATAAATAAAGCCATTAAAATGAATTAAAATGAAATAAATTACTAAATTCTAATTTAATAATAAATAAATGAATTTTAATTACTCAAATTAAAATAAAATAAATAAAAGTTTTTTTTATCATAAAATAACGGGACGTTACACAATCTTTCGTTCTTGGGCTAATTTTAAGATTATTTCCTCGAAACAAAACATTTTTCAACTGGGGACGACGACCGGTGATATTTGCGATAGTCGGGATCATTAACTTTTTCGATTCTTCCTGGCTTTTACACTCGGCAATTCGATTAGTTGGTTCTTTAATAACGCTCTAGCATGTCCTAATGTTTGAATCGGGAAAAGGATAGACTTTTTCTTGTCTTTCCTTTAAAGTTAAACGACGCTTTTCATTTCCTGGTCGCCATCCTTCTTACTTTTCCTTGGAACTTGAATGGGGTTGTGTTAACAAGAAGTGATTCTTTCAGTAACAGGCTGAAGCCTTCTCTACCTTTTTTTACTTCATTCTTTTCCGGCGCCTGGCCCTAGAGTTCTTTGCCCCTCTACTAGCAATGCTCAACTCCATATCATGAGCACGGCGCTAGTTCTTCGAATGTTCGAGGTTTTATACCCTGTAAGATATAAAGAAAATTCCAATGCATGCCTTGAATACACATTTTGACAAAGAGATACCTCCGTTAAACGATCTTTGCAATCCAGGACTTAGAGATCTCCAACGGTTGATGTAATCGACAACTAGCTCATCTTTTCGTTGTCGTGTGTTGGTGAGTTCCATCATGCCGATGTCTTCTGGGCTTGTAAAAGCGATTCAAGAACTCTTTTTCAAACTGCCCCAACTATCAATAACCTCAGGCACTAAGTCCGGGTACCGTCAAAGGCATTCCCTTCGGCGTTTGGACGAATTGCTTGACAAGTAAATCTCTGCGGTTCAAGCGCTTTCACGAGTTTCCACAAAATGAGCTACGTGTTGCTTTGGATTGCCTTTTTCGTCGAATTGCTGAAACTTGGGTGGTTGATAACCTGTCGGCATTTTCAAACTATCAATTCTCTTTGTGTATGGTTTGGAATATAAAAGAGAAGTTTGAGATGGTCCACTTGATTGAGCTCTAACGAATTCATTATCATGTCCTGCAACCGGAACAGAAAAAGAAGCAATCGAGGTGGAGTGTTGATCTTGATGAACATCTGGTTTGGTCATCTCTTTGTTATTATCTCCAGTAATTTTGTTTTGAGAAGCACTATGACTTGATTCACCATCATCATGAATCTCCAACTTCTTCATAAGAAAGGCAATCTTTTGATCTTTTTCATCATTTGCCTTAGCCAGGGTGGAAAGTTTTTTCTCCATCTCTCGCCATCCGTTCTTCAATCATGGCAAGATTCGCCATCATAACTAAACATGAGACCCACTGATTGTTCAAAAGAACAAGACGATTTGTCTTCAAATTCATGTTCAAAAAGAAGACTAGCTTTGACGGTAACATTCTCTTTAGGAAGTGATGATTGTTGTTGCTTCTTCATTTTACTCTCAGCAACAGAAAGAGATCGGTTCTCTTGTAGTCGAATATCTTTAGAAAGACTGCGAGTGATAGGACCCGATTGGGAGTTAGTTGTAGCAGCAATCTTTAAAGATGTTTCCTTTGATGCCATTGAGTTTTTGTTGAAACTTGAAGTTAATGATAAAGAGATGAGAGGTAGAGATGGTCCCACCGGGCGTGCCAATTTGTTCTCACAAAGAAATTTCTAAGTAAAGAAATTAAAATGCAGAATGAAATATATTTGTATTTGATGAATGTAGTGTTACAATCTCTAATATATTGTTCCTCTGATTCTTTCTCACAAGTATGAACTTCAATACGAGGGCCGTCGGCGTATTTCTCGGATCAAAGTGTTGATGTTGTTGAAATTTTAGTCTTCAAAGCGATCTTCAAGGAGTTCTTCGAGGAGTCTTGAAAAAGTCTTGGCTTGAAATTCTTTAATCTTCAAAGCGATCTTCGAGGAGTCTTCGGTCTTCAGAGTCTTCGAGAAGTCTTCAGTCTTTAAAGTCTTCTAGCTTCTGAATATTTTTCAACCTCCCCAAATGAATGAATAACCCCACTATTTATAGAATTTTTGATGGACATTTGGTGGATATGGGCTTCATTTGACTTTGAGCCCAATTGCCATATGGCATAATTTTATTGGACAAATTTTGTGTCATCCAATGGTCATAAAGAAGACACGTGGCATTATTTGGCTTGCCAATTTTATGTCTTTTAATTTTATTTAAAGACACGTGTCGAATTTGGATTTGTCTATATTTTAATGACATGTAATTTTGCCATTGGTTTGAATAATTACTTGGCAATTTGTATTTTGACAAATTTTCTCCTTCTACAAATGTACATAAAAGAAACTTGAAGCTTTTGAAATACTCAAGTTTTGAACAAGTTAGTGGATTTACTAGGGGGGCGTTTGTTTGCACGCGCCCGGGATCGATGCCTGGGGATCGACATCGGGGATCAAATGTCTAGGGATCTCGATGTCTATGTTTGGTATTACATAGGAAGTGATCAAGTACCTGGGGATTAGATGACCGTGTTTGTTTTATGGAATTAAAATTTATGACAATAGTTTAAGATTATCGATTTTATATAATTAAATAAAAATTACTAAATATTTATTAAATTATTAAGATTTTATTTACATTTTGAAAACTAATTTTTTACCACGTCTTTTAATACCGAAGAATTCGAAATAATTTTTCTTAATAGTTACTACTACCAACCATAACATTTTATTCCTGAAACTAATGTCACTGAACTCAAATGATTTCAAATTTGGAAAATGGAACACAAATCATAAACCATTTTTAATTTGATTAAATATTGGAAGTTTGGCATAAAAAAAATTACTGAAGGTTGATACTTTGACCAACCAACTCTAAAAAAACTCCAATGCTTATTTTAACAATCAACCTGTAATTTTATATCACACCATGCTTTCTTACAAACTAATTCACTCATTAACACATGAACCAGGAGAAAGAAAGGGGTTGATCTTCAATTAAAATCAACTTGATATTTTACATATGATATAAAGTGAAAATCCTAACACAAAAGTGTTACAAAATGAATACCAAGATTTTCAACATATATGGTTATAATATAACACCATATATGTAACAAAAAATAATGGTTCAAAATACAAAATATACCATCCATTATTCTAACTAACGCCGGGCATTGGCTAAAGTACGCATTAGATAGCAATGCTTAAAATACTCCTAAGCAATTGAAAAAAAGTAATCTATCTTCCGTTGATCCCGAATTATTTCTTCACTAGCAATCATTTGTTCATCATTTGTTAAGCCTTGTACCTTCCTCACTTCTTCAAATACCGCCCGCCTATCACTGCCGAACCTCGCTTGATAAGCGGCTATATCCGATATGTTTCGATTTGCTATTGAAAACTCTTCCCTCAACCCTTGTATGGTATCAGCAACAGATTGCAAAACAATCTCCTCCCTTAGATCGTTTTTGCATTGGCTACTTTGATGCCATTGATGGTGGAGGCCTACTAGTTGGTGTCTCACTCATAGATGCCACTCCATCATCCACTCCAATTGGTGGCTCTGGCACATAAAAATCATTGAAGTCAGCCCATGGATCTCCCTCCATCTCACGATCAACAGCAGCAGCCATATCTGATGGCCCCTCAGCACCAACACCAGTGGCTCGATCCTTTCCAAATATCACAACAAGATCTTCAGAAAAAGGAAATGGCTTGTTTCGCAAGCCTTTAGCAGTAGGGTGACTCTGAAAAAAAAATATATAAATACTTCTTTACTACATAATATGATAATAATATAATAACAATAGAAATTACAAAATAAATGAGGTGTTTAACCTTCACCCAATCATCAAAAACACTTTTTTCAAATTTCAATGCATTTTAACCTATCATTCCATCCAAATCCACCGCAATTAGGTCCTAGCATTTCAAAGAATCGCATTATATTGCTTCTTCAGTGTTTTTATGCGATTTTCAATGTGCGGTGACGCTTCGCCACATGTTGGAAGCTTTTCAAACATCCATTGTTCAACCTGTGTAAGTATCCTGGCTTAAATGTTCCATTATCGCCTTCCAATTTCCGTATGTGTCAATTCCATTAAACTCTCAACTAATTTCCTGTCCTCAACTTGCATCCGAGCCTCTTCAATGCTATCATGTGATTGACAACCAGCCATAGCTACAAAGGAATATGATTTATGTATTTTGATCTAACTATACCTATTGGCATTAAACAAACTATCCAAACAGCAGACTTTTTAAGAATGAAAATAATTGCAAGATGGAATTAAAATTACAACACAAAATAAAAGATAAAGTCTTGTAACAATATTAATCCATAACTAAAATTTCAAAATATAAAGAAAACCAACTACATATGACGTGAGTTTTTCCACTCATCAAATATTTTCCTAGAAAATTCATCTCTCTAAGACGTCCATTGACTAGAGTTTTCTATAAAAGTTATCGGCTCATTATTCATATTGGTCGCCAAATGGGTATTCAATATCTCTACTTCCAAAGGATCAAATGACATTTCTTTTCTGATGAGATTGTGAAGAAGGCAACAAGCTGTTATTGTTCGACATTGGATTTTAACAGGATAGTATGATTTTCCTCTGAGAATAGCCCACCTCCCTTTAAGGAGTCCAAATGCTCTCTCAATTACATTCCTAGCAGATGAATGTTTCATGTTAAACAACTCTTCATGAGTACATGGTTGATATCCACTACGCCAATCATTCAAATGATATTTTTGCCCTCTATAGAGTGCCAAAAACCCCTCACCATTAGTATACCCTACGTCACATAGATAATAATATCCTGTATAATGGAAGGTAGTGGGTTTTAGTAGAATGCAAAAGGTTCATGTGGTAATTATGGGCAATTTTATATAGTACAAATAATTACCTCTAGGGACTTTTAACCCATTTCGTCTTGAAATAGCATCTCTAAGCACTCTGGAGTCGAGCGTAACCTTCCCATCCCTGGGAGGACATATATAAACTTCATATCATGAGAGCATACACCTAACACATTTGTTGCAATCTCATTTTTTCTTGTTCTATATCTAGGTCTATCAATAATGCCTACGTTCACTTTAATATAGGTTCCATCTAATGCTCCCAAACGGTTCTATATCAAACACATTAACAACAAAAGAATCCAAACATCAAATTTATTATATAAAAAAAAGTGTCACAAGACGAAAGAGGTTGATTGTTAATTTTATTATACTTGGAACCATTTCCATCTTGCATCAATGCAATTAGAAGTTATTAGTTCGGGTTGTGTAGGAGCACCTCATGTAATCGGGGGACGAAGTTTAAGACGATACTAAAATACGGACTTACGGCTTCACCGTAACGTGCAAATTGCCTACTGGATAACCCTATTCTTAACATCGTGAGCTAAAACGTGCAAAAATGGCCACCATTTCTTCAACCTCAACATTTCTTGTTCCTTCTAAACGACCAATTGACTTAAGCAAATGACATAAAATAGTAAAACATATTCTATCCATTCGAGTATTCTCAATGCATGCAAGGTCACTTTCATGTATCAATCTAAAAAGTTTAACCGCCTAATGCGATGTCGAGTAAGCAAAGAATGAAATCGCCTATCACGGGTTTGCCTCATATAGACTATTAATAAGGTGAGTAGGGAACCTAGCACGATTAATAATCTCAACATCTCTAGGTAGTACAATAAAATTACAATAAAACGCTCCCTACGAGACGAGGATGAAAGATTCATATCTCGCAATCAAATTAATTCCATTTCACATAACATAATAAAATAAATTGAAAGTAACAATTTCATATTATACATTTTTTACTATGAAAAGAGGATTTTATCACATAACAAATAATCCACGATTATATGGTATTGCAAAACATGAAAACGAAAAAGGAAAGTTCAATACAGAGGAAGTTTTATATATTTTTCAATACAAACTATGTATTAGTAAAGTTTGATATTTATTCCAATAAAAAATTTAGCTTTCAAATACTAAACCACCTCAAATGTTAAAAGAAAATATGAAAACAAATCTCATTGGTTTTTTTATATGTTCTGTAGAAGTTACTCCTCCTCACCCATCCCTAAATTAAAGCAAAAATCTACCCATGAATATCATAAATCAAAACTGATATAACCTTTCTTGTAAAATTGAGGATGCAAATATTGTAAAGTGAGGAAAATTTTTAGCAAAACTGATGAAATTTTCCTAAAAAAGCTGATGAAAAAAATCTTATTACAAAATAGGGGTTTGTAATTGTGGTTTGGAATAGGGTAGTAATACACTAGCTACTTTTGTAAAACTGATAAAAAAAATTCTATAACAGTATGATTTTCCAGAAAATTATGGTTTTAAATTTGAGTTTTCATAAAAAAATTTGACCGAATATTAAAAAAATTGAACAGAGAAATTTTGTACTAACTTGGTGATAGCAAGGTGAGAAATTGATTTTCTAGAAGAATCCTAAGATGCAATTGTTTTGGGGATTTAAGATTCACAAATAAGAGAAAAGAATTGAACTTCCAATTGTGTACTTACAAAAATCAAAGAGGAGTTACTTACCTCTACAACGATGAATTAAGGATCTGGAAGCCCTCTTTTTTTGCCTCTTCAAGCTTCAATTTTTGAAGAGCCCTAAAATCAAAATAAACTTGAGAGAAAGTGGCAGATGGAGATTAGGTGGAAAGTAATGAGGTAGATAAAAATTAATGAGGTAGATGAAGAATGCAGGAGAGGTTGATGGGATCTGATTCGCATCCATTTGGACAACCTTCCCATACCCTGTAGACAGCTTCATCTGATCCCCATGGTAATCTGATTACGTCCCCTACAGTGTTTCAACTGGCCAACCAAACAAGGTGATGGGTATCGACAGTGTCACCTCCCTTCAAAAACGGCAAACAAACGCCCCCTAGTAGAATTAGAATGAATAGTTTTTATTTAAGGATGTGTAGTTTGGTTGTTTGAAAAGAATATTTCAGTTTCTATTGACTTGTAAAATATATATCATCAATTTGCACAAAGCTCAAGTGACTAGGCACAAGTCTCTATTCTTTTTCCATGGTTCGAATCCCCCCTCCCAATTTAATATGATAAAAAAAATATAGTATATGTGTATTCGGATTCTTTTCTACCTTGTGTTATGGATTTCTTCGTATGAGATTTGTAGAGGTAAAATCTTACATGGAATGAGGTCCAAAATCGAAAGTCTAATCTTGATACGCCCAGCTCATAAGAAAGAGTTCGAATCATCCAAAGACAACCAATGAACTATGACTAATTCAACGCTTGAGCCACTATAAGAAAATCGTGAAATAGCGGCGAAAACGGGCCTAGTTTTCGTCGTTAGCTATAATTAACGGTGAAATTAACGACGAAAGGCTGACATTATTTTTGTCATCGTTAGACAAAAATAACGACGCAATGCCCGTTCATCAACGAGGAAAAAGTGTTCCATCGTTGGCTTTTGTTGACCAGGAATGGATGATGGAATGCGTCGTTATAATATCCAAAGTATCCGTTGACTACAACGACGCAATGCGTGGTTATTTAAGTCAAAGTGATTTTGAATCTAACGACGCAATGCGTCATCCATGTGTTGATCATAACGACACAATGGGTCGTTTGTAAGTCAAAGATACAGATTGACTACAACGACGCAGTGCGTCGTTATATAAGTCAAAGTGATCTTTGACTCTAACGACGGAATGCGTCGTCCTGTCTATTTTTTTTTTGAAATTTAATTATATATTATTGTGAATTGGAAATTAAATTTAATAAAAAATAAAATAAAATAAATTAAATTTAAGAAAAAGAATATTATATAAATAATATTAAAAATCCCAAAATAATACAAAATAACGTATAAACCCTAAAGCCTAATCAATAAGAGGATCAGATGGAGGATCGGGAGGAGGCCAAGCAAAACCGGAAGTCGAAGAACCCTCGCCGCGCATCTGCGCCATGAAGATATCCATCGTTGCCTTCATCGACCTCTCGAACTCGAGCCTAGACCGCTCGAACTCATCGAGACGAGCCGTAATCTCCATCACCTTTGCCTTGAGCCTGTCGTTGCTCTCCTGACTCTGCAGCCTCTCGGCCTCGGCGTCTTGTTGATCTCGCGGCTCGGCGGCCTCGCCGAACGAACCGCCCGGGAAGACCGTGGGCGATCGGTGTAAATGACAGCCCGAGGTTGCCGTGGTCGAAAACAAAGGGGTCTGGATGTCCACCTCCTCCGCCTCAAGAAAAGTCGACTCGATATCCTCCTGTATCGATAGAGTGTCGAACTCGAGAACCGATCGCAAAAATTGTTTCGTAACAAGCCTTAAAACAGAGACCAAATAAATTCATTAGCTAAAATACTAAAAATCAATAAATTTGAAAAATGAATAAATAATAATTAACACTTACCGCTTTCTCTCTTGCTTTATCGTCGACAAAAGTCTGCTTATCTCCACCCTTGGTGTGGACATGGAGAAACACCTCAACAGCATGAACCGGACGACCCAATTTTTGTTCCTGTGAAAGTTAAAAAATTAATAAATAATGAATAATTAAAATAAAGTAAAAGTTAATTATTACAGAAAATAACTTACAAGTCGTTTCTTGTACTCGTATGTCGAGAGTGACGCTGCAGTGTGCTTCGACAGGTTGGCATTTTTGTTGGCGCTATTGATCGTAGAAATGCGATGGGCCTCCAGCGTCTGAGTAAGCGCCAAGATTTTCGCCAAGTCCTCTACGGAAATGTGGGCAGGCCTTTTATCGGCAGAGGCGCGGCGAATATTGCAGCTATCGTCCTTGTACCGAACGCCAACCTGATGATTCCGGGGAGCGTATATGACCTCGTCGGTCAGCTCAGCTGGAATATCAAAATATTGTTGAAAAAAATAACTGTCAGTTTAAGAAATATTATGAACGAAGGAATGAATAATAAATATAAAATTTTGAATATGTTTACCTTCCAAGCTTCGAACAACCGCATCTTGTGCCGAGCAGAGACGCTGTGCCAACGAGGGTGTCCCCATACCCGACGAGACGCTCGGTGATGGATGTAACCTATTGAAATGAAAGAAAAAAAAGTTAAAAGTTAGATTTTGTAAATATAATAAATAATTAATGAAATAGAAATAAAAATTAAATAAAACTTACTGGCCGCCCTCGAACATCAGGCGAATCCTCCCGGAAATAGAAATCTCCACGGACTCTTACGTCGGGTCGCTATCCTCCTGCTGAACGATCATGTCAGGGTATCCCCGAGACGGACATCATCCTCCTCAAGAGGGGGCTGATTCCTTGAGCTGCTGGCACCAGGTGTGTCAGAAGGTACTGTAGGGCGTCTACGGGGAGGCATGACCTACAATACAATAATTAACTAATTAAAATTCTAAACTATAAACCCTATACTCTAATTACATTATAATTAAGTAATTATATAATTAAATACTAATTTAATATTACATAATTAAAATAAAATTAACTAATTACATACATTATATACGAATTACACATAATTAAGATAAAATTAATTAATTACATAGTAATTACATACATTATAACTAATTACATATAATTAATTAAAACTAACTAATTACATATAATTAAATTAAAACATACTAATTACATACATTGTAAAATAATTACATATTATAAAATAAATTTAACTAATTACGTACATCCTAATTCACTACAAAAAACTCTGGTACTAGCCACGTGCATTCACGTCATTAATAATATACCATCGCGTCTCCAATAGTCTTTGGTGACGCGAGCCACACGTCGCCATTGGTGACGCTCATGTTTGACGTCACCAATAGTGACCATTAGCCACGTAATTTCGTAGTGGCAAATTCCTCGCGTCACTAGTAACACGATTCTTGTAGTGATTACATAAAATTACATACATATTACATACATTATTCAAATTACACAAAATTAAATTAAAATCAACTAATTTCAAACTAAATTAACATACTAATAACATGCTAATTACAAATTTAAACTAATTACATAAAAACAAATATATTGAATTTGATGAAACTTACTTAGATTCGTTCCAAAGATGAAGGTTTTTGAGAAATGGGAAGGATTTTTAGAGAAATGGGAAGGAATTGATTGAGGGAATCGAAGGAAGAAGAAGTAAAGTTGAGAGAAAAGAAGAAAAAGGGAAGGAGAAATGGTGAAAATGGTAGCCATGGTGTTGTTTTATTTGTGAATTAATGACGTATTTCGTCGTTAATCACTTAAAAATTCGTCGTGCGTGTTTTTTTAACGACGAAATCCCTCGTGCCCTCTATGAAGAACGTCGTCTATGTTCTTATGGAGATGAACAACACGACGCATTTCATCATTACTTTATGTATTTTTTTTAATTATTTCCCTCGTTACAAATAAACACTTCAATCATCGTCATCATAATCATTCGTTTTTTTTGAATCAATGCTGTCTTCTTCAGTTTCTTCTTCGTTTGTTTCATCTGGAGAAGAATCTTTGTCATTTTCAGGTGGAACATACACATTCCCTTCATAAAAAAGTGTCTCTGATGCATCATTCAACGGACGCGCAGTGTCAAAATTAATACCTTCATCGATGTCACGATTTTGCACTTCATCCTCCTGGAATGCAACGTAATATTCACTATTTTTATCAGGGAGGTTGTCATCTATTATCATCGGTCTTACTTTACATACAACTAACCAATCATATACATCTCGACGATGAGCAGGATAATTTAAGTAGTAAACCTGAATTGCTTGTTGTGCCAAAACAAAGCGATCTTGGGCGTGCATGTGTTTTGTCTGGTTCACCTCAATAATTTTAAGATTGATATTATTGCGAATTCCACCTCGTTGCGTTGTTTCAAACCATGTGCAGTTAAAAATGATTGTACGTTTAAGACTCGGACCTGCAAATTGAAGCTCAATAATCTCATCAATGATTCCATAGAAATCTTATGCATTGTTCCCGAACACTTGACCCTTTATACATACGCCACTGTTGTTTGTTGCTTGGTTCACTGAATGAGCTTTGGTTTGAAATCTGTAACCTTGCACCAGATAACTGGTGTAAGATCTTGCAATTCTGGATGGACCTTTTGAGATCCATATTATACGTTGATCAGCGATCAAAATTGTGGGATTGCCAACGTAATTATAAAACCAGGAACGAAAATGTTTATTGATGATGTTCCCTTCTTCTGATTCAGTAATACCGGGATGCGATGGTTGTACACATGAATTTAAAAATAATCTACAGAAAATGTATGAATTAATGAAAATTTAAACAAAATTATTCATGTTAAATAAAACAAAACTTCATGAATTAGAAAAACTTACTCAATATATGGCTCTACTTCCGCACAGTTGCATAATAAATAAATCTGGACGACATGGTACTCCTCATCACTTAAGTTTCTCCGCATAGATTTTCCTAAACCTTTGCCTGGTATGATAAACATATCTAGGTCGTTCAAATCTACACCTTCTGAAAGAATGTCAACCACGTTACGGTTCACTGGGTGAAACTGGTCGGCGATATGTTGATCGAAGTAATAGGAACAGAACGTAGTTGTCTCGTGTACCAGGTACGCATTACAAATCGATCCTTCCACTCGTGCTTTATTCCAACAGTTTTCTTCAATCTATGTAAATATCTAGAATCCATGCAGTAAAGTAAATCTAAAATTTAACATCATATATATTTAAATATATTAAAAAGGGTAATTAACATATTATATTTTACCTTTCAAACGGGTACATCCATCTGTATTGAACAGGGCCGCCAAGTAGTGCCTCATACGGTAGATGAACAGGAAGATGCTCCATCGAATCGAAAAATTCGGGTGGAAACATTCGCTCCAGTTTGCATATTATAACTGGAATCTCTCGTTTTAATGATTAGATTGTCTCTCGTGTTAAATCTGCGCATGTCAAATTTCTGAAGAACACATTTAACTGCGCCAACGGTTCCCAATGTTTCTATTCGAGGAACGGTCTAAATGGAATATGCATCAATTGTTGCATGAAAACGTGACAATCGTGACTTTTCATTCCGAAAACAGTATGACTCTGCACGTCAATGCATCTCGAGAGATTAGAAACATAACCATCGGAAACTTAATCGATTGCATCCATTCAAACAAGAATTTCTTCTCTTCTGTATTTAACATGTACTTGGCCTTGGCGTAGTTCCCATCTTCATCCTAGCTCTAACTCAGGGAAACAACATATTTCTTGGATGTCATACCGTGCCTTCAAGTTTTTTTTTCGCTCTTTTTGGCACATTTAAAATCGTATTGAAGACATTGTCGAACACGTTCTTTTCGATGTGCATGACATCCAAGTTGTGCATGATTAGTAAATCTCCCCAATATGGTAAATCGCAAAATATACTTCGTTTCTTCCTTCCACTATTTTTACCAGGACCTTGTTTGCAATCTCAAGACCTATTTTAGTAATTTTTTCATGCCAATAGAATCTTTTTCATGCCAATAGAATCTAACCCGTGCATTACGACCCTTATACCAATCTGTCTTGTTTGATCGAAACAAATGGTTGCTCGGTAAAAATCTTCTATGACAATCGAACCAACAAGTTTTCCGTCCATGTTTCAAAGAGAAAGCTCCAATGTCAATCATGCAATGAGGACAAGCAAACTTTTCAATTGTGCTCCAACCTACGGTAAGTTTAAATTAATTATACATATTATTATGCAATGAAAATAATTTATAATTAATAAGCTATCGTGCTTACCAGATAACATTGAATATGCCGAAAAGTAACTTATCGTCCAAATTACTACAGCTCTCATACAAAAATTTTGTTTTCTCGATACATCGTAAGTCAATGCTCCATTATTCCACAAATTAGTCAGCTCAACAATAAGAGGTTGGAGGTAGATATCTAACCTTTGGTTTGGACTCTTTGGACTCGGTACGATAACCGTTAAGAATATAACAGGATATTTCATACACATCGATGGAGGGAGATTATAAGGTGTAAACATAATAGGCCATAGAGAGTATTGTGCACCAGAAGCGCCGAACGGCTTAAAATCGTTAGTACATAACCCCAATCTCACATTTCTAATCTCACTTGTAAATTCTGGATGACAATGATTCAAATACTTCCACGCATCAGTATCAGATGGATGTTTCATATGACCATCCTCTTGAGAATGCTTGCAATGCCATCTCATATGAGAAACCGTGACTTCTGATACATACAATCGTTGAAGTCGAGGAGTGATCGATAAATAAAACATACGAGTATGTGGAATGAGAGTGTGTTTACCTTGTTTATATCTCGGATGGAAACCGAATTTACAATTATGAAGACTTGAATCTCCATCACTCCAGAATATCATGCATCCGTTTGGGCAACAATCAATCTTCTCAACAGGCAACCTGAGACCCTCCACTAATTTTTTTGTGTCGTATAAACTTTCTGGCAGCGTGTTGTTTGCAGAAGCGCAGTGATGAAACCATTGTGCAATCGAATTAAAACGTCTCTCTGGAATATGATATGACGCTTTTATATTTAGAAGCTCCGTAGCTACAGCCAGTTGACTGACATCACAACCCGGGTACAATGGCATACTTGCGGATTCGAGCATATGTTACATTCGGTGCACTTCTGGATTCATTTCCTCCTCCTCCTCCTCTAAAATAGTTTGATTATCGTCTTGAGTATGATTAAACGTACCTTCGTATATCATATGCTGCATCTGTCCATACTCTTGCTATCTTTCATCACGATCTTCTTTCAAATTCGGTACAACATTTGAGCTGCTTCCTTGGTAAAACACGGCTCCCTCCAACGCCGCATTATATTGATCGTCAGATTCCCCTTGATAAACCCACTTGAAATAATTCTCCACAAACCCACGACTATACAAGTGTTTCTTCACATCAAATGAAGAATATAACTTCTTATTTTTACATTTTCTGCATGGACATCGTATCATTTTTCCATTACGATCAAAATCCTCTGTACTTTCACAAAACTCAACGAACTCTTCAACCCCTGCTACGAACTCATCGTTCAAATAGCCTTCTAAGAGATGAACATACATCCATTCACACATTTTTTTAAACAGTATAACAAACAACAAAAAGAAATAACAAAGTGTTTTTGATCATGAATATTTTTTATTGCTCAAGACGTCTGTTTATAAACTGTAATACTAGCGACGGAATGCGTTGTTCATTTAGTGGGAAAGTTTCCCTCCATATAATGGGACAACGGATTTCGTCATTCCTATGGCGGGAAAATTTCCCGCCAGATCATGGGGCGACGCATTCCGTCGTCTCGTTTCTCGCCATATTACATGACGCAATGCATCGTTCCATTTTTTTTCGGGAATTTTTTGGCGCCAAGATTAGTGACGGAAACCATCGTTCCTTTCCCATTACTTCTTCCCGCCAAATATCTCCTACCAACCATACGACGGAATACATCGCTGAAAGTCAACTCTCCAGTTAGCGATGCATTCCGTCGTTATCTTGGGACGCATGTATCTTCCGTCCCTAGACCTCCGTCGCTATTCCTTCAGTTTCTTGTAGTGAGCCCAGTTTAAACCAGAGAGACCGGATAGACTCCAACCAGCTCGGACATATGTAGTTAGATCGCTTGGTCGTGATCTACGGTTTCAGATTCCTTCATCTAATGATATGCGTATATCTTTGCCCAAAGATTAAAGAGATAAAGACTTATCTCCAAGGGATATTATTTCCACATTATCATAGATAAACACATAATTTATCTATAGATTCTCTATATAAAGCACCTACGTACGGTATCACATTATTCAATTCATATTATGTTTTCACATACACTACTATTATTTTCTCTTATCAATTAGCCTCCAAATTACCGACTTGATCGTCAGAGATGGTTTGGCAGGCACTATACCGGTGTTTTCTTAAGATGAAGAATATGAGAAGTAAACAGACTCTCGTCAATACCGATCCCCCTTCTGAAAACGAAAAAATCTTGGGACAAAAATCGAAGGACCATTGACAATGATGGAGACCCAAGAGTCACTCATCCAAGAGATCTATGAAAAGTAAGAGCTCTTCATGAAGAGATGCAGAAGAAGTTTGACGAAGTTCTGGAGAATCATCGCATATAAAATCTCCCTCCGCCGAACTAGGAAGATGTGGTAATTTTTTAATCATGCTCGGCCCGTCACTTCACGACGGCGCAGAAACAAAAGTGGAAGGTCGGTGAAGAACTTGAACAGTCAAAAGCCAATCAAACCGGGGCCGCAGATGCTGATGTAGAATATGTTAATTCTTCAGAACGAATTTCGAACAAATTAAGTATCGGTACGGAAGGATCGAAGTATGCAGAGGCTATATGGTTGTGAAGAGGAGGAACTAGAAAGAAGTGCCAACATAATAGTCTTCAAGTCATGGATCCTCCAGACAAGCCAGCCTATGCAGACATCGGAAGCATGTTAAAGATCATTCCAGATTAGATTTCTCAGACTAATGGAATAGAATGTTATGAGAAGGATGAGGTCTAGAATAGAAAATTCCGTCGTAAACGTACGAGCTTCGGGGGAATCACCCTTAGACCCTTATATCCTGGCAGTTGAACAACTCGATCAATTCCGCATACGACCTTTGAGTTGTACGATGGAACAAGTGACCTTTTCGAACACAGTGCTCACTTTATTAACCTAATGGAGGCAACTTGTATCCCCATATTGGATTTGGAAAGGACGACGTGCAAACTTTTTACAGTAAGTTTGAAAGGGTCAACCCACAAATGGTTCAACAGCCTAAAGTGAGGATCGATTCACAATTTTCAAGAGCTCTACACGACTTTTCAAGGAAAGTACAACATCAGCAAAAAGTATGCTAAAACAAATGAGGACCTCAACAACGTCCTAATGGGGAAAGATGAGTCCTTAAAGGATTTCATCTATAGGTGTTGGAAAGTAAAGTTAGAAATTTCTAACTGCAGACATGATGACGCAACTTTGGCCTTCGCTAGGGCCATCCATCTGGATCATCAGCTCTAGCGATCTTTTAACAAGTCCGCTCCTCGGACCATGAGTGAAGCCTTAGAGAGAGCCTCCAAGAAAATTTCGATAGACAAATCTGCAAGGATGACCCGTGAATTACGCAAAGGTGAAAAAGAGCATCAAGCGCTTAACAAAAAAGATCTGAGTCCAAGAAGAATGAAAAATGGAATAATCTTGGAGAGGAGTTTTGAAAGAAGATAGTTTTTTTTAAGTAAAAGGAAATATCTATACTTTTTTATTAATCAATTTAAAAGGAGAATTTTTTAGCGAGAATTAAAAGAAGATTTAAATAAAATATTAAAAAAAATATTTATGAAAAATGGAACATAAAAGCAGATACGTTTAAAAAAATCGAGAATCTTGAACAATAACACAATTTGAAGAATCCTAATTTTTTTTGTAGAATATTGAAGATACAGAAAAAGGTGAAGAATCATAAATAAGAAAAAAATTGATTACATGATGATGAAATTTTCTTAATTTTTGAAATGGAGAGAGAAAAGTGTTAAATATTTTTCTTAGTATGTAGAATTGAGAGAGAGAAGAAAATGAAAAGACTTCTTGTTTAGTTTAGTTTGATTGAGAAAATGAAGAGATTTTAATGAGAAATAGAGATGAAAAAGTAATACTGAAGAGAGTTATTAATGTGGCACATGTCAGGCATATTCAACCACTTCATTGGTGAGTAAATACTCACTAATGAGTATATAAGTGCTTTTTTTCATTTTTTTAATATTTAAAACTTAAAGATGTAGAGTTTTTTTTACCTAATTTTTACTCGGTTAAATTAAAATAGTTAAGTTTTTTTAACTTATTTTTAAGGACAATACTTCCATACTCACTAATGAGTATGGAAATATACTCACCAATGAGGTGGTTGAATAAATCTTTGTCATGTGTTAACATCTATCTTTCTTATTAATTTTTAATCTTAATTTATCTTCAAAATTTTCCATATTCTGATTCATACCAAACGTGAAATAAGAAAATCTTTTCATATTATTTTCTCTGTCTCCAATCTACAGATTTATCAATATTTATAACACTTTTCTTTCTCTCAATTTCAAAGATTAAGAAATTTTTTTTTTCATGATGGAGTCTCTCCATTTTTATCATTAAGAAAAAGGTAACTATTTTTTTTCTTATTGTAAAACTTTCTATTTCTTTAACGGATAATTTTGGAGCATTTTTCTTCATTTTTTTTTTGTATCTTCAAGATTCTACTAAAAAATATAGGATTCTTAAACTTCTTAATTTTCTTAAAAACTCTCCTCTCAAATAGTTTAATTCTTTAGCAGTGCGAGGCCAAATTTTTTTTTTGGAGGGGCAAAATTTTATATAATTGAGCGGATCGTATAAAATGACGATTCAACACCAATTTTTATATATTACGAATTATTAATTGACAAACTTTTTTCTTTAGAAAAAATATTTTTTTATTGTTATAATTGAATCAATAGTTAGAATTTTTAGATATTATTTATGCTCTAATATAAAATTATAAAACAGACTTTTTTTTATTAAAGTTAAAATAATTTCTTTTTTTTTCTTCTTAAAAACTGATAGTTCATTTGTTTGTTTTATATATTTTTAAGTTAATCAAAAGAAATTATACTATTTATAAACATTGAGCCTAATATTATCACCACATCAGTCATATAAAAAATAACAATATAAATTAGCATTTAATTAATATTCAACAATGAGTAATGTAATGTATAAATCATGGATGACTGCAACAAAAGTTATCAAGAAAAATAAACAATAGTCTTGTCTACTAAAAAAATCTATTTAAAATAATAAAAACGTACATTAATAAAAAATAAAATCCTTCCAATTTGATCCCAAATGACTGTTATAGAGAAAGTTTCTTTTTAAAAGAGTTAAATGTCCCTCAATACTCCATAGAGTTAATTTCAGTAATAATCATTTAATAAATGGAAATTTAAAAAAAAACCGTATCTTTCATATATATATCAAAATTACATAAAACCGCCACCGGCCAAATTAAATTACATTGTGAAAAGACAAAACATACCTTCGATTTAACTTTTCCTTAATTTATGCAAGATTTAAGGAAAATTATAAAATCCCTAGGGCAAAAAGGAATTCTAAGTTGGTATAGAATTCGAATATTTGACAATTCAACTGTAAATAAATATTGAATAAAAATAAACATTTGATTAAAAAAAATAACTTCTAGAAAATACAGAGAAAGCTAGCTCGCCGAGAATTGAAGATCAGTAATTTTTTTTATAAAACTGTTTACTTTTAGTAAACACTAATTGATGTGTAGTTAAAATTGATACAGGGCACAAAATTGAAAATGAAAAGTGGTAACAGTTTTGAAAGATATATAAAATAAATCTAAATTTTTTTATAAACCGTTTACTTTTAGTAAACATTTATTGATGTGTACTTAAAATTGATAGAAGGCGCAAAATTGAAGATGAAAAGAGGTAACAGTTTCTAAAGATATGTAAATAGAAAATTAAAATAAATATTGAATAAAAATAAACATTTGATTAAAAGTACCTTGTTTTACAATCGAATTCCACATTCAAACCCTAACCCTCATTCTAAGAAAAGAATAATTTAATAATAGTATAATAAAAATAAACATTTACCCGCATTCTAAGAAAAGAATATTTTAATCATAGTATAATAAAAATAAACATTTGGTTAAAAGTACCTTGTTCTAAATGAAAATGTTGTTCTTCGATCGCCCATTCCTTGGCGATTGAGATCGGGTAGGATGAAGATGATGATCCTCCTATTTATCCTGCCATGGAGGAATCTGTTTCAGGGTCCTCTAAGTCTCAAATTTCAAGGTCTTCAAGACCTATCACCACCATCTTTGACTCCAAGAAAACTATCTCCCTTACCTACTGTATCACCAGAATCACAGGCCAAGAGTGTTGAGGATTTGGTATGGAAGGAGAGTTTTTACCTATCACCTCCTCCACCACCCCTGCCTCCACCGCCACCAAGTATTCGTAGAATATCCTCAATGAAATAGAGCTCTTACGATATGATTTAAATTAGGTTAATTTTTTTTTCATTAAATAAGAATTCTTAAAATCAAGATAGAATGATTTAAATTCAAACTACATAATTAAATAAATTATAAATTTAAATGATATGTATTTAATAAGATATGGTTATCAGGAGAGATAAAAGGGTAAGATGGTAAAAAATAAAACCGGAAACCACCAAATCACCACCATAAATGGTGTTTTTTGGATAAAAATGAAATAATATCATAACCTCCAATATTATTGTAATTGGGTTAATTAAACTGATTATTATTGTAATTAATTATACTCCATATAAGAACCAAGCATAATTTTTTGTAAGGGTAAAATTGAAAGCTCATATAAAATTGAGGGACCATGCATAATTTTTTTTGAGGGGGGGGAGGGGCAAAATTGAAAATTTAAATAAAATTATATATAGAAACTAAAATTTTAAAATTTTTAGTGGGGCAAAGGTGGCCTCGCCACTATTCTTTAGGATTCTCAAATTTTATTTTGAAACATCTATTGTATTCCTGTATCTGCTTTTGTGTTTCATTTTCCTTAATTATTATTTTGTAAATCATTTATTTGAATAAGGATTTAAGACCACATTACAGGAAGAAGCTTGAGTTTTTTGGGTTATTCTACATTTTAAGGTACGTTCTCAATCTCAACACAAATATAATATATTTCATATATATTAATTTCCTTTTTCTGTATTTATGAAGTCTCCATCTAATTTATCTATTTTCTTTTATCAATTTCATATATTATGTATGCAATGCAAATAAGTGTAATATTTTATTATATTCTAATTGTATTTTTTTATGCATAGATTTTTTAATATCAATACCTGAAGACATGAAGAATGCAGAAAGTACAAACTTAGAGGGGTAGTCTTTCAATAATTTTGAACATCATTAGCAAGATAATGTAGAGCTCAATATCAATGCTCAACCTGAAACTGAATGGCCATATGTTGGAAATGGTTTAGTTCTTGTGAGATTGCATATAAATTCTATATCAAATATGGAGGACAACTTGGTTTTAATGTAAGGAAACATCATAATAAAAAGAATAAGAATGACGATGTTTCAAGGGTTGTATTTTGTTGTTCAAAAGAAAGATTTCGTAAGGTGAACAAGCAAATAGAGCCTACTTCATATACACAACCAAATTTTAAGACATGATGTGAATCTCATATAGCATGTTTGCTTAAAATGAATGGGCAATTCAAAGTTGCGTCACTTAATCTAAACGATAACTATGACCTTGTTAAAACACTAATGAAGCATATTTTAAAGGTCAATATGAGAATTTCTAATGCCCAAAAATCCCTAGCTTATGATGCCAATAGATCATGAATTTCAATTATGCATTTGATGAGTAGGGAAGTTGGTGGTAGAGAACATTTGGGGTTTTTTTTGGATAAATATTACATAAATTATATATACAAGGAGAGAAAAGAAAAAAAATAATAAAAGGAGATGCGGGAGAAATATTACAATATTTTAAAAAGAGGCAAATCAGAGGAAATATTACAATAATTTTCCCTTTATTTATTTATCGATGTATCCAAGTTATAAAATTATTCTTATTTAAATAAATTAAAAAATTGCGAACATGTGCATAGCTCGATTGGTTAGACATCTACTCCATTTCGATTAAGTCAAACCTTTGGGTATCCCCTCCCTCAATTTGATATAATAGCTAGAAGAAAAAAAAATTAGAAATTATTTTACATATTCAAATGTGAAGTTCACGACATTTTAAATATTTATTGAATGGAAATTTTTGAAGTTAAAATTAAATTAAGAGATAATATCAATGATTTGAAGATAATTAATATTTACTATTAGATAAAAGATAAACTTTGCTTTCCAATATCCATATTTTCCTAAAACTCTCTATATATAACCCAATCCCTTCCTTCTAAACCCTCTTAAAATCCCAACTCACAATTAATTTCTCTTCAATTTCTCTGATTCCGTTTCTCAAAACTCCAATTTCCAAGATTTCCTTCGTTCTTCTTCTTCTACTTCTTGTTCATCCATGGAGCGTAGAAGTTTATATATTGTAATTTCAAGTTCTCTCTAACCTCACTCAACACATCAATGGAGTATTCAAGAATTGAAAGAAGAAGAAGAAGTAAGAAGTCTTTTTATTCCAGCTTGTTCTCTCTCTACCAGCTTACACAAAAGGAAAATAGAATATGAAAACTAAAACTAACTAATTACATTTTAGTCTTTATACTAAGTTGCATAAGCCTAACAAGAGTTAGTTACAAATCTGATTTTAAGTCCAAATTAACTAACAATCTCCACCTTTAGATTAATACAGATTTTCAACCTAACAGATTCTTCTATTTTCTCATTATCCCAGCATTCTCCAAGCAATAGTCTAATTTCTGTTGAGTCACCACCTTGGTTAACATGTCATCCAAGTTCTTTGTAGTGTGGACTTTAACCACTTCAACATCCTTCTTCTCTATTACCTCTAGATGGCACTCTGATTATCACAGTTTATCTTTACTGGTTTCTGCATAATGCCAAACTCTAATGCTATCCCTTTAAGCCATATTGCTTCCTTTGTAGCATCGGCAAGTGCCATAAACTCTGCCTCTGTTGTAGACAAGGCAACAACAGCCTGTAAAGATGCTCTCCAACTTATGGTGTTCTCTCCTAATGTGAAAATACAGAAATTGACCTCATTCTATCGAGATCTCCAACATAATCAACATCCATATATCCTTCTATTTCTGAACTTGTGCTTTTCCTATAAACCAGACCAATGTCAGATGTTCCTTTCAAATACTTGAGGATCCACTTCACTGCTTCCCAGTGTCTTCTCCCTGGTTTGGCCATGTACCTACTAGTCAAGCTTGTTGCAAATGCAAGATCTGGTCTTGTACAGACCATTAGATACATTAAGCACCCCACACCATTTGAATAAGGAACTGATTTCATGTAGTTTATATGTTCTTCTTCATTTTCCTTTGGTGAGTTCTCAGCTGACAATTTAAAGTGCTGAGCCAAAGGACTCTTCACAGATTTGGCTTCTTACAATTTGAATCTGGACAAGATTTTCTGGCAGTAAATTTCTTGATTCAAATACAGTACTCCAAGAGATCTATTTCTAACAATCTCCATACCCAAAATTCTGTTTGCTTCTCCCAAATCTTTCATATCAAATTCAGAATTTAGAAAGGCTTTTACATTATTTAATTATGTTTTGTCATTTGCAGCCAATAGCATGTCATCTACATAAAGCAGAAGATATGCCTTCTTCTCCCTCAGATATACACAGCTATCATACATGCTCCTCTTGAACCCATTTCTTATGATAAACTCATCAAACTTCTTGTACCAACACCTTGGAGCTTGCTTTAGGCCATATAGGAACTTCTTAAACTGACACACCAAGCCTTCTCTGCCCTTCACCTCAAAGCCTTGTGGTTGACACATAAAGATCTTTCTTTTACTGTTCCATGTAGAAAGGCAGTCTTGACATCAAATTGGTGCAGTTCTAAATCATCTTGAGTTACAATTGATAAGAGAAGTCTAATTGGCGTGTGTTTGACTACAGGAGAAAACACTTCATAGTAGTCTATTCCTTCTCTTTGTATGAACCCCTTTGCAACAAGTCTTGCTTTGTATCTCATTGGCTGCACACACTTGATTTCCTCCTTTCTTTTGTATATCCACTTGTAAGCTATGAGTTTCTGATTTTCTGGTTTTTGGACAAGAACCCAGGTTTGATTCTTCTCTAATGAAGTCATTTTATTCTTCATTGCTTCAATCCAGTGATTGACTTCAGGGCAGTTGGTAGCTTCTTCAAATGTCTGAGGTTCTTCATTATATGTATCTGTCACCACATTCAGGGCAAATGCAGTGATATCATCCTCTTCATACCTGCTAAGGGGTCTAATAACTCTCCTCTCCCTATTTCTTATAAGTAAATAATCTGATGTTTGGTCTATTCCCAACACTTCCTCATTCTCTTGCTCTTCAACTTGTTCTTGAGATTGACTGTCTAAGTGTTGTTCATCATCAGATTTCTCCACCTCAAACACAGTGTTGCTTATATTTGGTTTTAGTGTTTGATTTGTGGCTGTTTGTGTATCACTCCCTGCTAGGAACATTACTCTTTCTTGAAAGGTCACATCTCTACTAATCATGCATCTCTTTTCTATTGGATTCCACAACTTAAATCCCTTTACTCCCTCTGGATAGCCCAAGAACATGCACTTCACTGTTCTAGGCTTCAGTTTCCCTTGAGACAGATGCATGTATGCAACACAATCAAATACTCTAAGGTTGTCTATCTTTGGTGGGTGTCCATACCATTTTTCTTCAAGGGTCAAGTGGATATACATTGGCCACACTTTCATGTTATGTTCGAGGACATTGACAAACATGAAAGTGTCGCCAATGTGATCAAGAATGCTCGAGCAATCACAACTTTCTCTACAATCCCAATTGGTTGCTTACACAAATGAGAGAGTTCTGTAGAGGTGATATAGTTCGTCCTAGAGCAACAAGATTTGCAACCAACTTTATTGCCCTCGAGAGTTTGCTAAAAAATAAAGCTGGTTTAAAAAAACTGTTCACCAGTGATTCGTGGTTCCAAAGCAAGTTAAGTAGAACTGAAATCGGAAAGACCATTAAAACTTGAGTTCTAAATAGCCCATTTTGGGATCAGGTTGATGCGGTTGTGAAGATGTATGAGCCAATGTATGCAGTGCTTCGGGTAGTGGATTCAGAGGTAGTCCCAACAATTCCCATAGTTTATGACTTGTTTGCTAATCTCAAGGCAAGGCTTGGTCAGTTGAAAGGGAGGAAATGGGCATTAAAAATTGTTCAAACTCAATGGGACAAGACGCTTTCGTATCCACTACATGCGGCGGGTATGTACATCTTAACAATTTCCTTACTTTACTTTTCGTTTTTGGACTTTTAATTATAAACTTTTCTATAGCCTACTACCTGAACCCGCGATTCCAATACAATACCGGTGTGGGGGAAGATGCGGCACTAATCACAACAGTGCACGAGGTTTATAGCAAACTATTCCCAAACAGCTCCGGCATTGGCGACTTCGGAAACGAGGTACTTACTAATGAGCATGAGTCATTTCAAAATGTCTGAACTCTGAAATTCAATGTCATAATGATAGGATTTTATCTTCCCATATATAGTTGACGTATTTTAGAGATGCACGAAAGAGCTTCGCAGATCGTGCTGCTATCACATCTCGTAAACAAATGATTCATGGTAATGAATCTTAAAGAATTTTCCTAATCATACTAGGGCTTTAGTCCGCAGGGAACTTTAGCGCTTGCCTAACGTATTAGGGCTTTTAGTCCTCAGAGGACTTGATTGTTTTCCTAACGGATTTGGGCTTTTAGTTCGCAGAGGACTTAAGATGCTTGTAAGAAGAACTCTGTAATGTTTGTATATTAACCTTGAAAAGTGAGCCTGTTCGGCTTATTTCACATAGTCTTCCTACTTTATACATGATAAATCCTCAGATGCGTCGCATTCCAGGCCCTCAGTGTTGGTTTTTCGTATTGGTCTTCGAGGCGATAAGTTCCTGGCTTGACTTCCTCGGTGATTCTATACGGACCTTCCCAGTTTGGAACCAATTTTCCCGCTCTAGGTTCCTGTGTTTTTTGAAACACTTTCCTTAGAACGAAGTCATTCACTCTGAAGCTGCGTTGCTTTACCTTCTTCTTGAAGTATTTGGTCAACTTTTTCTGATAGCCTGCGGGGCGAATCAACGCTTGTTCCCTTCTTTCTTCAGCAAGATCTAGCGCCTTTGCCATCATGGTATCATTTTCCGCTTCTGGGATCGAACTACGGGTTGTGAGGATGATCCTCTCGGTGGGGATAATGGCTTCTGCTCTGAAAGCCATGGTGAAAGCTGTTGGGATTCTCGGAGTGGTCTGATACGCCCATAAGACTCCCGACAGTTTTTCCACCCATCTTCCTTTTGTTTGCTCCAGCCTCTTGTTCAGAGAGTCCATAATGGTCTTGTTTGATGCCTCTTCCTATCTATTGGCTTGCGGGTATCGAGGCTTTGAATACCTGAGTTCCACTTTTCTGTCAGCGCAGTACTTCTTGATAGATCTTCCCATAAACTGGGTCCTGTTATCGGTGATGATAACTTTGGGAATTCTGAAGCATGTAAATATGTTCCTCCAAAGGAAGGTTTTGATCTTCCGCTCAGTGATTGTTGCTAGGGGTTCGGCCTCGATTCACTTGGAGAAATAGTCAGTTGCGATAAAGAGATATCACTTTTGTCCCGAAGCAAGTGGCAATTTTTCCACTGGATCTAATCCCCATTGCATGAAAGGCCAAGGGGCCTAAATTGTTGTCAGGGTCCTGGGCGGAGCATGGATGGTTTTGGCAAATTTTTGGCACTTGTCGCATCTGGTGACGAAATCCTTGGCGTTCTTGAACATAGTGGGCCAATAGTATCACTGCGTCATTGCTCTGTGACTCAAGGATCGTGGTCCTGCATGATTTTCGCAGTGTCCGAGATGTAACTCCTTTAACACATAGGAGCTCTCCGGCTTTCCTAAACACTTGAGGTACAGCCCACTGAAGGCCTGCACAGTTCTCATTGGATGATCAAATATCTGTCAGCCCTGGATCAGGTTCTCTGGGCTTCCACCTTCTCTTCAGGAAAATGACTGGCTTGCAAATACTCGAAGATTTAATTTCTCCAATCAGGTTCAGTCTCTTGGTTCTGCTCTATAGGCATTGCCTGTTCAATCCCATCGCCCCCACTCCCCTTGTCTGGATCGTGGTTTTTGATCGGTTCAAGCAAGTAATCTACCGGGATCATTCTTCTCGTTTCAGAACTTACTGCGAGCCGATACTGGCCAGCACGTTAACATGTCTGTTCTCGGCCCTTGACATTTGGTTGATATCGTACTCGACGAATAAAGGGAGGATGTATAAGACCTATTTCAAATACTTGGCCATTATGGGGTCTTTTACTTCGAACAACCCTTTTACTTGATTCACCACCAGTTGAGAATCGCTTTTGATATTCAGTTTTTCAACTCCCAGTTCTAAGGTTCTCTGTAGCCCAGCTATCAATGCTTCGTATTCGGCTTCATTGTTGGTAGCGGTAAATTCAAAACAGATTATTCTAAGAGGTACCCTTCAGGGGTCGACTGAACCAAACCCATAGAGTGTAGCGATCTTGTTTCATCCTTTTATAGAGTTTCTTTGCTGACATTTACTGGGGTCATTTCTGCCACGAAGTCTTTAAGAATCTGTCCTTTAATGGCGATTCTAGGTTTGTAGACGATGTCATACCCTCCCAGCTCTATTGCCCATTTAATAAGTCGCCCTGAAACATCAGGCTTATGGAGCACAACTTTTAGTGGAAAGGTTGTTCTTACCACAATTTGATGACCTTGGAAGTAATACTTCAGCTTTCGTGAGGCAACTATTAAAGCCAATGCTAGTTTTTCCATTGTTGAATATCATGTTTCTGCGTCTACCATGGTTTTGCTCACGTAGTAAATCGGCTGTTGGGCTTGTTCGTCTTTACGCACCAACACTGAGCTAACCACCGTATCAGATATCGCCAGATAGAGGAATAACTTTTTATTATCTGAGGGCTTGGCTAGCAGTGGGGGTAAAGACAAATAAGCTTTGAGTTCCTCGAACGCTTGCTGGCATTTGTCTCCCCAGCCAAACTCCATACTCATCTTTAGTGCTTTGAAAAATGGCAAACATTTATCCGACGATCGCGATATGAACCGGCTCAAAGCTGCCAGTCATCCAGTCAGTTTCTGCACTCCTTTCAGATTCGTAGGCGCTTGCATGTCTGTTATCACCTTGATCTGATAAGGGTTAGCGTCGATTCCACGGCTGGTTACCAGATGCCCCAAGAATTTTCTTACTGGAACTCTGAAGGTGCATTTATCAGGGTTTACTTTCATCCCGTACCTGTTTAGCACTGCGAAGGCTTGTCTGATGTGTGTCGGATGATCCTCGGCTCACTTTGATTTAACTAACATGTCATCAATGTACACCTCCACTGTTTTTCCCAATTGATCCTCAAACATTTTGTTCATGAGCCATTGATAGATCGCCCCAACGTTTTTTAACCCAAACGTCATTACCTTGTAGCAGTTGGTGCCTATATTGGTTATGAACGATGTCTTCTCTTGATCTCTCGGGTTCATTTTAATTTGATTGTATCTGGAGAAGGCGTCCATAAAGCTGAGCAATTCATATCCTGTTGTGGCGTCTACCAACTGATCTATTTTAAGCAACGAGAATAAATCCTTTGGGTAGGCCTTATTGAGGTCAGTAAAATCGATGCATGCCTTACATTTTCCATTCTTTTTCTCCAGGGTATTTGACCTCTTGGATGTACCCTGCCTTTACAAGTTTCCTTACCTCCTCGTTGATTATCTCATTCTGCACAGGTGTGAATTTAAGCCTTCTTTGCTTAACCGGAGGTTGGTTTAGATCAACTTCGAGGTTGTGGGTCATTATTCATGGGCTATCCCCAACATGTTAGTGTGGTCCCAGCAAACGTCTTCCAATTTTTCTTCAGAAATTTTGCCAGTTCACTTTTCAGGTCCTCTCTCAATGCTTTCTCGATGCTCGTCATCTTTCCCTGGTCTTTTGGATGAATCTGTATTTTTTCATATTTGTCCTCAAGTGCTTCTATTTGCAATCGAGCAGAGGGCGGGTCTCTTTCGAGACCCTGCTCCTGTAATTGCTACGACTGGCATTGGGATTCAACTTTACAATTTCGACTAGAGAGGACTTGAGACTTGTTGATCTCCCTTTATAATTCTGTCTCCTCAGCTCATGGGATATTTTAGCATCTGATGTAGAGTCGACGGGTGTGCTCCCATCTCGTTAATCTAGGGCCTTCCAAGTAAGGCGTTATATCCCGAGCGTGTATCAATCACATGAAAAAGGCTCATAGGGTCCGCACCTTCCACCCGTATTGGCAGCTTAATAGTTTCGGAAGACTTCATAGTAGTTCCGTTGAATCCCACAAAATCTTAGGAGTTCAGGGTGAGATCCGAATCTTTCAACTTCATTCTGTGGGAAGCTGACATGTACAGTATGTTGATGGAAGAGCCTTGATCTATCATCACTCTTTCGACAGTGTGGGTTCCGATAGATAGTGAGATCACCAAGGCATCATTGTGGGGGAGGTGAACGTCTTCTAGATCTTTTCGGGAATATTTGATGAGGTCTTCGGAAGTATGCTCGACCCGGTAGATGGGGAGCATAGCTTCATGTTGGACCCTCTTGTGGGCGTTGATGGACTACCCAGTACAGTGGATTGAGCCCACAATGCCTTCTCCAGAAATCACGACCTTTGCGGCTAATCTCTCTCCATCATCCCTAGCCTCGCGTCTCTCATTCCCTCGGTTATGGCCTTGTTCACAAAATCGATCGATCTCTCAGCAATGATTTTACAATTCTCCGTACTATGCCCGCTTGTTTTGTGAAACTTGCAGTATACGGGTTCTCTTCGCTCGGTGTTTTTCTATACGTACCTTGACCTTTTTTCTCTCGGGATTTTTTCTTTTTTGAAAGAACTCCCAGCCATCTCCGCCTACGAAATCTACTCCGGATTTCACTTTCTGTAACGTCCCGTTATTTTGAAGTGAAATTTTATTTTATTTTATTTAATGTTATTTATTTATTTATTTAATTCCATTTAAGTATTTAGTGTAATTATTATTTTGTAATTTCGATTTTAGTAGTTAATTTCGCCCGAAATTCCTTTTAATCGTTTTAATGCTCTAAATTCGTTTCGGTGACATTAATAATTATTAATAGGCCAATTAATTATTATTAATCACCTTTAGATTTATTTAAGAGCACCGGGTTTCGATTCATAAATCAAAAGTCATAAAAGGACGCAACCGTCATTTCCAATTTCTTAAAATATCTAAAATTACTATTCATTTATCTTTAAATATCAACTAAGACCAAGTTGCCTTCATCTTTTTTTTTCTCCTTCCCTTCTTCCTTGCCGTGACCTTCATTTCCACCATGGGTGAGTTTTTCTTTTCTTCATTTCTCATTCGTTTCTCAATGGATCGGCTTGATTTCGGTTGCGTTGGATTGGTAGGGCTGAGGGCTACCTATCCAACCTACCTTTTCGGAGTTTCCCGTTCTCTAAGGGAAGTCCCAAAAAGTAAGTTTTCAAAACTTTTTATATGGATTTGTTCGTTTTTGATTATAAATGAGTTTTGAAGTTGAAATCATGAATTTCTATCATGAAAATTGACGATTTTGAGCCCGGATTTTTGAAAAACACTATTCACCCAGAAAACACTATTCATCCAAAATCACTATTCACCCGAAAATGCACCTTGTTCTCATCTTAGTTATGAGTTATAATATGTTGTGCAATTGGTGAATTGTAGGTGCGATTGCTCAATTGTTGATTCGTGGGAATTCGAAGGTTTTGATTGAAATCTTCTTTTACAAAGGTGAGAATAGTTAGAATTTAAAGTATCTATAGAAAGCAAATAAGTGTGAAGATTTGTAGAGTTTGAAACTAAGATTAGAATCCGAATCTAAGATTAGAGGGATGTGAGTTAGTGCCCTTAGGATTAAGAGTTAATCCTTAAAGTGAGAACTTAGAAGTTCTCAAGGAAAGTATTGAATCTTAGAAGATTCTAAGTTAGATTATATTCAAACTTAAGGTTGGATCATTGGAAGTTAAAAGATCCAAACTTGTATTTAGAACGATTAATAGAACCTCAGATTATATTGGAAGTTTAGAATCCTTGAAGGTATAGGTTAATCGTTTAAGATATGATTTTACTTTTATTATTGATACCGGAGTTCGATCGACGTATCGTTCGTCCGAGATTACTATCTATTTTACTTATGTCCTTTACCTTATGTCTTTACTTTTGCTCCTTTACTTTATGCATGTCTCGGTTACTTTAACATTTACATTTACTTTATTTACTTTTGCAAGCATATGCATAACATCTCGCATCATTGAAAGGAAAAGAAGTTGAATGGTAAGTTGCGGACGTACACATTACTTCCTCATGTGGAGTTGAATGGTAAGTTACGGACGTACACATTACTTCCTCATGTGGAGTTGAATGGTAAGTTACGGACGTACACATTACTTCTCATGCATATGAAGTTGAATGGTAAGTTACGGGACGTACGCATTACTTCCTCATGTGGAGTTGAATGGTAAGTTACGGGACGTACGCATTACTTCCTCATACATAAAGGCAATTGTGGAATCCTACGGGATGTCCTCATGCATTCATGATTTTGATTGATGATATAGAGAATCGAGATGTTATATTTTATACAAAGTTTATTTACTTTACTTATTCTTTGTCATAACAAGTTAATGGATGAGGATTGACTACGAGTGTAGTAATGTCATACTTTGGAGAAAATGGAATAGGATTACCTAGATTTTGGAGAATTCTAGTAAAGAATGTGTCAGTTTAATTGGACACAAATCGAAATGCGAGTTTGAGGTCTATCTTTACTTTTTATACTTATTATTCTCACTGGGCTTAAGTTGTTAGCTCATGATATTACAAAAATTTTAGGTAATGCCCTGGCTAGAGGCCGTGGAAGGGGAGATGGTGCTGCGTGATCGAGGGATGCTGACCTCAAGATGGACTCTTTTGTTGTAAAGTTTATGAATTTTACTTTTGATAACTTTGAAGGATTTGTGAATTATACTTTGTATTTAGCTCATAAGAGCTTTTTTTATCGTTGTTTTTATGATATTACATCTTGAACTCCTGATTGGAACTTAATGTTCCATGTGATTTTATTAGTTTTGAAAATTAGGATGTAAACAGGTTTTATACATGCCAACTTCCAAACAAAACCACGCAAAATTTTCTTAAAATAAAAGACTTCCACTGTTTTCTCTGATTTTAATTTATTTAAAAGTGACGGGGCGTCACACTTTCTTAGGTCTTTTACTCTCCCCCAAACTGATTTTCTTTCTGGTCCCCTTCTTCTCTCTTCCTCTATCTTCTCTGAGTGTCTCCGCTCTCTTCTTCTTCCTTCTTCAAACTCTCCTTCCTTTTTCTTCCATACTTCTTCAGCCTTTGACCTCATCCTTCCCATCTCTCGAGCCACCCTCTCTGACTCATCCTGTGATATCTTTGCCATTGCTCTATCCAGCCCTCCTTCATGGTTGTGGGTCTTCTTTTATTGAAAGACCTCCATAAAGGGTGGTTCTGGTGTATCGCCTGCGAGAACACGGTCACTGCCTCTAAATCATTGCAATCTGGGACCTCAATCTTGACCTTCCTGAACTTGACGATGAAATCTTTTAGAGTTTCCTTTTCCTCCATCAAGACGTCATAGAGGTTGTGGTTCGTTTTTATGAACTTTTGACTCACGCTATATTTGCTAAGGAATGCAGAGGACAGGTCTGAGAAGGTTTCAATGGACCTTTTAGCAAGGCCATTGAATCACATCAAGGGTGATCCTTTCAGGCTCGTCAGGAAAGGCTTGCAAGTCATCGCGTCTAGATTCGCAATAGGCACGCATGTGGACTCCATCATGTTAACAAAATGGGCCATATGCTCCATCGGGTCTCCGGTGCCGTCATACATCGTGAACTTCGGAAGGATGAAGTTTCTCTTTTGTTCGACCTACATGATTCTTCGTATGAAAAGAGAATTTCTAGTCTCTTGGGCGCTGGTTTTAGGGCTTGTCTTTTTCTTAGACAGCTTTTTTGCCTCATTTTCGTTAAGGAGCTACCTCATGTCGGCATGCTTCTATTTCTTTTTTCGATTTCGGTCCCTCCCAGTGGATTCCGAACTTTCTTTGTCGTCATTCCTGGTTTGGATTAAATCTTCCTTTTCTTTGCTCGACTTCTGATAAGGTACCTTGCTCTGAGTTTTACGATGTGTGTCATCCCGTATGGAGCCTCACTTACTTGGGGCTCCCTTTTCGAAATAGGAGACCTCTAGACTGACATCTTCCTCTAGTCATCGGGCAGACAGCTTGTTCCGTAGAATGTTCTTAGCCGTTTGCTTCCCTTTTTCGGACGTGGTGACCTTCCAATGTCGTCGCCTAGCTTGTGATTTGCTGGCTTTGAGCATGGAAGGACCTCCCTCATCTTCATTCAGAGGGTTTTGGCTGTTTTCTTGGACCGCCATCAATCCCTCTCCAAATAAGGCCCTCATTCTTCTCACTTCCTCCAGTAGTTGCCTATTCGTTTCCATCATCTCTCTATGCTCTGCCAACGCGATGGTGACCATTCTCGGTGCTTTGTTACGATCTTGAACACCATCATCTCCTCCTTCATCCTGGGTAAGGGTCTTGTTGAGAACTCGTTGTCTAGCTGACCGAGTGGTCATTGTTTCTAGTTGTGAGTACTGCTTGAGTATCAAGGTTCGGACGGAAACTGCTTGATGAATGGCCCCATGGTGGGTGCCAAACTCTATGAGATATTTCTTACACACAGTTAAGTATGTGTGGACATGTGTCGGGTTCTTGCTAGCTCTACTACCTGAAACAAAATCAAAGACAATCAGAAAGGCACCGGTGTGGTACCGGCCAGGGACCCTCCGATGATCAAGTTAGGTGAGGTAGGTAGAGTGTGTCGCAAGACAATATGTAGGGTTAGGGATTTGTGCACTTCTTGATTTGATAAGTTAAGGAACCTTTTATACTCTCTTGATCATGGGCCTGCTTGACTGGGCTAGTTCAGGACTAGGCTTTGTGGATATTCTAATGGCCCGATGGGAGTTTGTTTGCCCAAGTTGGGAGTCAGTTCTCCCAGACAATTTTCTTGATAGGCTTGGACTCGTGTGGACTGACCAAATGTGCGCGGTTCATAAGAGGGCTATTTTCACCCTTTATGTGAAGACCCGAATTTTCTAAAAATTATAAATTTAGAAACACACAACAGAAGACTGGATTTTTATAAAATTTTGGCATGAAACCGTTTAAAGTATGGACTACCAAAACCTTTTTACATGGTCCCAATCAGAGAAAGTAAAATCATAGGAAGTGTGCACTTCAGTTTATAAACAAATCAAAGAAAACAAACTCGAAAACATATACATCAATTCTTAGATTCTCATGAGTCACAAAATAGAAGTTTTAAGGTAAACGACATGTATGGTTTTTTCATCTAGCATTCATAGAATGCCCCAAAAATTACATGTAGAGTCCATGTCCCAAAAGCCATCTACTCGCGATCAAGAAACACCACCTTCTCGACCTCACCCTCTACTACGAGTATTACCTGAAAAAGTTAAAGTGTAGCAACATTAGCATAAAAATGCTAGTGAGAGTAAAATGGAAGCAAGTACTTCTACGGACCGAGTTCCATATCAGAAAATGTGTCCAAATTTCTATCTTGCTCTTTACTACCCGATCTATACTTCCAAGACTATGCATAAGCAACACAACAATCCATTCCCAACGATATCGAATTTATGAAATTAAACATTCAAGCTCATAAGTAAAATGCTAAGGCAACCATTTAGTTCTAAACCATAACGAAACAAGTATTAATGTAATTTCTCACCACACACATCCACACGTTGTTTCCACTCAATAAGTAATCATACCACGTATGTTACTATGTTCCACACGATATTTTATTTCACACTTATCACATCATAACACATTTCACATCATCACTACATTGTCACATTTCACATCGTGACCACATTGTCATTGTTCACATTGTGACCACATTGTCACATTTAACATTTCACATTGTGACCACATTGTCACATTTACCACACCGCGTATCACAATGCCACAATACCACACCGCGTATCGATACACCATAATTACCACACTGCGTATCACAACGCCATAACTACCACACCACGTATCACAACGTCACACGTACTACACCCCTTTGGTAGTACCCAATAGTGAATCTCATCGCTATAAATGTTACAATAACTCAATTCCACACTTTCGTTATCACACATTCCACATGATGTATCGTTTTACATTACCACATATTCCACATGATGTATCGTTTTACATTACCACACATTCCACATGATGTATCGTTTTACATTACCACGCATTCCACATGATGTATCATTTTACATTACCACACATTCCACATGATGTATCGTTTTACATTACCACGCTCGATGCATCTAATGTAAAATAGGTAAAAGAAACCGATAAGTATTAGGACAAAATATATGGAGAAGCCTAAATTGAGCTAATCGCCACAACTCCTCTTCTCCAAGTATGTTATAGTCCAAACTAATCACGATACTTTCTCTCCAAAGTTTCCTTTAACTCCCCTATAACCACTCAAACAAAAGGGAACAATTCTAACACTTACTCCAATTTCCGGAAACAAGATTCTCATCGAGAATGCAACCTAACTCACAATGATCAACTTACTTTTAACAATACCAATAGTTAATTAATTCTCCTTATGCACTTTCCTTATCTCCCAACTACATCCAATCTTGGATAAACTCTAAAATCATGTAAGCCTCTTAAACCCGATCAAACATGATCGTCATGCAATCCGGAAACATAAAACTACTCGACAACCACTTTAAACTCACCTCAGATTTGAAGTCAAGTATCCAAGGAGTCGAAGTCGAATCCACGCGAGCAATTACAATCCTACAATTTATCAATTGAACAACAATTTACAATTCATAACTGATATGAGAAAAAGTGTGATTCTCGGGTGAATAGTGATTTTCTGATGAATAGTGATTTTCAGTGAATAGTGTTTTCAGATGAATAAAGTTTTCAGGTGAATAGTGTTTTTCAAATATCCGAGCTTGAAATCGTCAAATTCCTTGATGGAAATACATTATTTCAACTTCAAAACTCATTTAGAATAAAAAACAAAGAAAACCATATAAAAAGTTTTGAAAGCTCACTTTTTAGGGCTTCCCTTAGAGAACGAGGAAGACTGAAAAGCTAGGTTGGATAGGTAGCCCTCATCCCAAGCAATCAAACGCAACTAGAATTGAGACGATCCGCCGAGAAACGAAGAAAAGCCAAGAGAAAATCCCCCCACAAGTGGCTCACGGCCATGGCAAGGAAAAGGAGAGAAAATTTGTCTTCAAATTTGACTTTTGACCTTTTAAAGAAGATGAGTGAATAGTGTTTAGATATTTTAAGAATTCGGAAATTACGCATACGTCCCTTGTTTGCTTTTAGCTTTTAAAACGAAACCCGAAGCAGTTAAACTAGCCAATTGGTGATTAATAATTATGAATTGGCCCGTTAATAATTATTAATATGACCAAAACTAATTTAGACTAAAAATGCAATTAAAAAGGTTCCCGAACGAACTTAGGTACTAAACTTTAAATTACTAATTCTAAAATTAACTTTAATACTTTAAAATGAAATTAGGATGGCAACGGGGCGAGGCAGGGTCGGGGATGTATTTCCTATCACTTAACCCGTGGGGATTTTTAATCCTTATGCCCTACCTTATCCCCTAATAAAAAAAAATTAGGGGTGGATTCGGGGATCATGTTTCCCGTAGAAAAAATTCCACGTTTTATATTTTAATTCTTATTGAAAAAGGAATATAAAAATGAAATATATATTTAAAATATACATTTTAAGACAAAAAGATAACATAATACTATACATTTTATAATTTATTAGTTAATATAACCATATTATATATATTTTTCAATAAATAAAGATAAAAAGCAAACAAAATACACAAAATATTATTAAAATATCGGGTTCGGGGTCGAGGGCGGGGCGGGGCGGGGAATGTATTCCCATCCCCGTACCCTAAAACAAATAAGGGAAAATTTTTCCCCCTAACCCTAATAAAACGGGGATTCCCCACCTCTATAGGGTCGGGGCCAGCGGGGCCCCTAACCCGCGGGGAATTTTTCTATCCCTAATTCTAACTCAATTTCACAAGCCATATGAAGAATTAAAATATAACAAACTTCTCAAAATCAAAGCATATAAGAAAAGGTACCCTCACAAGATATTCACTCAAATTGCTCATAGTGTTTAAGAGAGTCAAAGAATATCACTCAAGTCAAAACATGTAGGATATTTACTATAAGCTTGCAAATATATCAAATAAAAATCGAATAATGTAAGAAATCGAAAAATATGAATCCAAGGATCTTTAAAAATTGTAATGGGGCTTAGTGGGGGTAAAAGGGTAGATGGAAGACATTTAGGCTAAATAAATGAGAGATTACTCTAACCATAATCAATAAATTCAAATACAACTCAAATTCAGCTTGAAGCATGAACCCTCAAAAATCAAAACCTTTCTTCACATTTTTCTTTTCTTTTCTCAACTTTCTAACGTTTTTTTGGATTTTCAATAACAAACTTTTTTTTTTTACTTTTCTTTTTCATAACACAAATTTACATTTTTATCAACTTTTTTCTAGCATACATCTTTAAATCTTAGCAACCTCTCAATTTGGGTGAAAAAGAAGACAAAAAGAATGGGAACATTTTATTTATTATGTGGCTAAATATCAAAGAAAAATCTAAGGCTCCAAATTAGGCATCTAAGGAATTAAGTTCGGGTAAGCCTTTAGAAAGCTAGAATTTGTTCCCCTTATTTGTCCTTATAGATTTCAAGGATTCAAGATCAATGCATAACAGAGCAAGTTCTAGAAATAAAATCAATGCATGACATACTCTCAACAAAGAATAAATGAAGCAAATATTATGATGATTTCTCAAAAGGCTCAGAAAATTAAGCTCAATGTATTGCATCCTATATACTTATCAATCAATTAGAAAGCAAGATAATCATTCGAGATATGACAAGTATAAAAGGAATCAACTTTAAAAACTTTTTTTTGGTTGCAAAAAACATGATCGAAAGTCCCTAGGAAATTTAAGTAGAAACCCTTTGAACGCACAAAGAACCCCTAGATACAAATCCCCCAAAGGCAATAAGGTAAAACCCTTAGAAAACAAGAAGAAGAAGATTATTCCAATAATCTAATATCTTGAAATAAGAGAACTTGTTCTTATTTCAAGATCCCACAAACACAAAAGATCAAGTTATGCTTGAATGTTCCTAAAACATACAACCTAAGAACGAGGCAACAAAACAAAGCAATTTCGGCTAAACCAAAAAAATATTATTATCATAAGAATTCTGAGTATTTAGGGTTACAAATGAACCTTTAAATAGGTAAAATAAAACCCTAAAAGTAGCTAAGAAATTCGAAATAAAAAAGAGAATAAAATCTGCCCAAAACTTGCCTTATATTGATTTAACAGATTTTGGGGAAAATCTTTTCTAGATAATAATATCTTTCCTAATTATTTCTAAGCTAATAAAATGAATATAAATGGCCTAAAATATGTCTAAATACATCATAAATTTGTGAGAACCGTATATAGAAAGTGGTCCAAATATGGAAAGTTTGCAAAGTGTTGCAAGTTTCCTAACTAGCTCTTCTCTTCATTTCTGATTGCAAAAGTCTTTTATACTCTTATTCCAAATGAATTTTCCATATATTAAAATGCATCAAGTTCTCTTCCTTAGCCTCCATGCTTGGATCTTCAAAGCTTGTCATTACTTTACTCATGTAGGCGTCAATGGATGTCCACTGCTTGTCTTTAACTTTGATCTTGTGATTGGTCCATGAGTTATTCATGAGCCTCCATGATTCATATCAGAATGCACAAAAAGTATGGGATTAAGCATGAAATAAAAATTGCATAAGCATAAAAAAACAAGTCTAACAGTTAGACATCTTCTAAGATTTTCAGAAAGCATGTAATCACATCAAAAATATGAAATTCAAACCCCAAACTTAAATCAAACATTTTCCTCAATGATTTAAAATTAAGTACAAGGTGGTAGAAGAAATTTCCATGAATGAGAAATCCTCAGCATTTGAATCGCTACATGCTTAAAATATGGCGAAAAACTTCATGCTTCAGCATGCATAGCCCTTGTTTGATCTAAATTTCATTTTTCCTAAAATAAAAACAAAGCAAGAAAAAAGTAAAACAAAAACAAAAACAAAAAGTATAATAAAATAAAAACAAAAAGCGTTGAAATTTGGTTTGCCTCTCGTCAAACGTCTTATATTTAACGTCTATGGCTAGACGATGCTACTTCTTCTTTAATGAGTATCTCAAATTGATTTGACATATTTCCTTATTACAACTATTAATTCCTGCAATTTTGGGTTTAGGAGTAGAAGCAACCTGCAGTTCATCATTTTCAAATAATTTTAAAATATCAGTAGCCAAAGGATCAACAAAATCAGTCAAAGCATAAATTGTGGATTTGACACTAGAATGTTCCATGGAGTTTTGAATATTGAATTTAATGACCTCACGATCAAACTCCATGATAATTGTTCCCTCATGCACATTAATTATAGTTTTAGACGTGTACATACATAGTCTTCCTAATAAAATTAAGTGGGAGTAATAACATCATCCCTCATGTCAACAACATAGAAATAACCTAGAAAGAACAAATCGTTCACTTGAATTAAAATATCCTCTAAAAGACCATCAGGATTAACATTAGATCTATTTACTAAATGAAGTATCACACCAGTTTCTTTCAATTCACCCAAGTTTAAAGATTTATAAACATAAAGAGGCAAAACATTAATTGAGGCACCTAGATCTAGTATGACTTTTTTAAATTTAACATCTCCTAATTGATAGGAAATAGCAAACATACCTGGATCTTCACCTTTAGAAGGTAACTTCTTTTGGAGAACAAAGAAAAACGTTCTCTCCCATATTCACTCTTTTTTTACCTTTCAACTTCTTCTTATTTGAGCACAAATCCTTGAGAAACTTAGTATATCGAGGTATATGTTTAATTGCATCAAGTAAAAGAATGATTACCTCCATTGTTTGAAAAGTTTCAAGGATCTCTTTTTCTTCTTCCAGTTTTTTGGAGTTGATCAATCTAGATGTAAAAGGAAGGGGAGTTAACATTACCTTTGGTTGGAGTTTCTTAGATTTTTCGACTTGATCATTTGGTGAAGAAGTCAAGACTTTTTTTTTCAATATGCTTACGCTCCTTCTTTTGGGTTTCATCCAACTCTTTTCCACTTCTCAAGGTAATCGCACTTAGATTTTCTTTTGGGTTGAAAATAGTTTGTGAAGGTAGTTTATTCTTAGATTCTATTCTACTCATTGAATAGAATACTCATGGTGGTGATAAATATTCTAGCTTCTCTTGGGGTCTTATTAACTATTGCACCACCACTAGTGGTATCCATCAACCTCCTCTCAATCAATGTCAATCCTTCATAAAAGTACTAAATGAGGAGTTGTTCCAGAAACCGTGTTGTGGGCAACTCACACAAAGCTTCTTGAATCGAGTCTAATATATGTGTAAAGTTGCATTGTTCTTTTGCGTAATCTTATAAATTTCTCTTCGAATGTTTGAGGCTCGGGATGAAGGATAAAGTTCATCCAAAAATAATCCAACCAAATCGAGCTCTTGTAGTCACCGAATTAGGAAGTAGATCGAACAACCAATCCTTAACATGATCAATTAATGAGAATATGGGAAGGCACACCGTTTAATCTGATCTTAAGTTACCCCTTATGGCTTCATGCTTTAGTAGACGACAAGGGTCGGGTCATCACATTCTCATATCTATATTTTATATATAATCCACATAATACAGAATAATAGTTTTTTTTTTTAAATATCGGTTTTAATAAGTATGTAATTAAATGTAATAAATATTAACTCAATATAATAAATTAACGTAAATATTTTAAAAAAATAATTTGTTGATTGCTTCAGACTCCGAAGCAAGAAATCTTCATGCCATGGCACCCACATATGTTTCAGACGTAAAACAAAAAATCAGCCTTTTTCTTTTGCTTTATCTTCAATTGGTTGCTCCAAAACTTTTCCAATCAGCTCCAAAACTCTCATTAGACATGTCAAAGCATATGATAACATGTTTAAGCTTAATTTATCATAAAAAAGCCCAAAAAAACTAAAAAAAAAAACTATAAAAGAAAAGATAAATTATAAAAAGTCCTAAAGTTAAGCTTAAAGTTGCCTAAAATCTATTCATTACTAATTTATTCTCTTGAAATATTAGTAGGATAAGGGCATTACTACTCTACTTTCATAGAGTTATCACCCTCTAACACAATTTACTTTTTTTGTCATAACTTTTTTTATTTCAACTTCAATTTAAATGATTCAAGATGTTTAGAAATCCTCATTTCGAGCTCTACGTTATTATCACTTCAAAACTTCAAAATCGTCAATAAATAAATGATTTTCTTATCATCAAAATATTAGGTATGATTGAAACCATTAACCTTATTGTTTAATTATGATTTAGAAGTTTTGAAGTGACAAAAACGTAGAGCCCAAAATGAGGATTCTAAAACATCTTAAATCATCTAAATCGGAGTTCAAATGAAAAAGTTATTGCTAAGAATGTTTACTATGTTGGAGGGGAGGGGACACATTGACATAATTTCAAATTATGTCATTTTAAACTACAGGGGCTATTCATGAATTATGTCATTTTAAACTACAGGGGCTATTCATGCATTTGACCAGAACCACAGAGGTGTTATTTGCAGTTTACCCTATAATAAATTTACGCACATATTTTAAAAATAAGTATATAAAATTAAGAAATAATATTCTTACAAAAATAGATAATCCATATAAAATAACATAATTATTAAAAAAATTCTAAAAAAAAAACTATTTGTTTTAATAAGTATTATTAAATTTTAGATACTATTTTTAAAATTTTATAAGTTGAAAAAAAATATTAAGAAATGATATTTGAGAATTGGAAAACTAATAAATCATAATTAGTATTGAGATTATAATAATTTATTTGAAAATTATATCACATAAGTTTATATAAATCTTTGATAAGATAAAATAATCTATTATTTCAATTCTAAATGAAGAGTTACATATATCTATAATCTATACTATCTAAAAAGTGGCTTAGAGGAAAAACTTTTGATTTTCCTTTTTACCCTTATAATTCATTTAAATTTCTATAATACCATCATTCAAAATTAATAATCATTTTATTACCAATTAATTAAATACAATAAACAAATTTTATACTATCTAAATTTTTCTAAATATACTTTCTTATTATTAAATTAATTAAATGCAATAAACAAATTTTATACTATCTAAAATTTTCTAAATATACTTCTTATTATTTAATAATTGAATATTATTGTCAATTATTACCAATTAATTAAATATAATAAGCAAATTTTATACTATCTAAATTATTCTAAATATACTTTCTTATTATTAAATTAATTAAATACAATAAACTAAAATTATCTTCTTTCAATAAATATTTCAAATATATTTTATCAGGAGCTTAACATTAAAATAATTCTAATAATCACTCTCGCATAATAAATGTTATATAATATTACTAATTCACTATAAATTCTATATAGTCACTATCCCATAATAAATCCTACAACCCTAAAAAGTTTATAATTTAACTTTTATGAAATTATAACTCTTATGTTTAGTTTAACACCTCTTAATATAAAAAAAACGACTCCACTATTGGAGGAAGTTTGCTTTCATGGCCAATAAAAAAAGTTGAAAAACTTGGTAAAGGAAAGTGATTGGATTTTGAAAATAACCTCTGTTTATCACTCCAATCAGCTAGCTGTAACCTGTGTTAGAAAAAAAAAATACTATTAAAAATCAAAAAGAAAATAGTTAACGGGAGGACTACTCAAACACATATGCCACTCTTCCCAAGCTACTATTAAAAGTTAAATTAGCATATTTGAAAGGAAAAAGTAGAACCGAAAAGATTAATCTCACAATGAGATGATATTTTAGCATACATAGAGGGAAAAGAAGTTACAAAATTAGCAAAACAAAAATCGTTACATATAGATTGAGCCTAAAATGACCTTAATAATTTCACATCATGCACTCCAGAATCCTTGTTTGATTTGCAAACAAGCAAGCTACTCAGGCGATGAATTAGTGTCAATGAAAACAACCACTCTTGCTCCCCAACCATGAATGAAAACAACCACTCTTCCTCGTTCACCTGGAGAAATATCACAAACAAAGATATAGCCAGGAATACATGCGAGAATGATTTTATTAACTTCTCATGACTATATTGTGTTAGCCATTGGAAATCACACTTCCATTAAAGAAACCACAAATTTAAAACTAAAATTAAATTATATTCAAACTTTAGAAGAGAGATAAGACTAATTAGCATGAGAAAATAAACAAAGCCCAAGATCCAAAATTTTCAAATTTGCAATTAAAATTTAAAATCAAACAGAAATTACAATAAGAAAAGAAATGAGAAACCTTGCACGGGTGAAATTAGCAAAGAACGAGTAGTCAAAGGGATCCCATTACGAAACTGATATAAAGAAATATGTCTATCAGACCATAGAACAAATGAACTTCATAAACATGATATAAAGAAACTGATATTAAGAAAATTGGAAGTAGATGGTTTTCAGCTTAAAAACCTATTGAAAGGCAGTATTGGCTGCAATCAATGTATCCAAAAGTGGGAGATCAGGGTGCAAAGAAATTTTTCTTTGCTAACATTAACAAATTTAATATGGAATGATGAGCTAAGTCTAAGAAATTCAATTTTATTCCATGTCAGTTTAGCGAAACTATTTGTAGTTATTGCATATAACACTAACACTAGTTGATGTTAGTTAATAAACTTTTAGAATGGCTCATGTTCATAATATTTAATGTCTGAGGAACATAAAATATCAATACACAAGCCATAGTAAACAGAACAACTGTCACAGTTTTCATAGTAAACGGAACAATGGAGTAAAAATGCAATCAATCTAATCCATCAGTGGCAATAATCCATAGTAAACAGAACCTAGCATATAGTATTAATTGGGTAACTTAAGAGGTTTAACCAGCTTTATGAATTGTTAACCTCGTCTAAATTGAACTATCAAAGTAAAACAGTCACTAACATACTGTACCTCATGAAAAGAGTGTCTAGGCATTTTAATTCTTGAATTCTTGAACCATGAGTCATCATCTACAAATGAAATAGACCAGCGAGGAATATTACATCTTGGCATCTACTACATTGTGCAGAACAAATCAATAACAATGAAACAATATTGATACTCTTCCAACACAGGAGATAATGATATGACATCTTGTTATCAACTAATGATAAATAGGTAAGACTAATATTAGACACCTAGCCTATTCCAAAAAATCATGTCTACACAGGGTAAACAATGATAAAATCAAATAACTATAAAAGCCAGGCTCGTCAAGGTTCAGTTCAATACAATGTAATCCAACCTTCATAGCATTAAATAACTCAATCGTAAATAACTTTCCGGTAACCTTCACAAAAACACTTAAAGTTCTTTAATTCTTTTAAGCAAAGTAGATTCAGGAAATGAAAAAATAGAAGAGAGATAAGACTAATTAGCATGAAAAAATAAAAAAATTCAGTCATTTAAAGAAATTGAAACATAATCTCACATACTAGGAATTAAGAGAATAAAAATTACCCAAAAAAATATGCATGCTAGGTGATTGTAATTGAAGACTGCAAATTCATAGGAGGGAAACGAGGGATTTCTAATATATATCTGCAGACTGGACTGCTTATAATTCCAGAGTCTATTGAAAATTTTAAATTATCTTCCGTTCTAATATACTTGAGCAAAATCCAAACATCTCGTAATACCTATGGCAAACTTTATAGAAAAACTCAATAATCAACGAGCAAGAGAGTAAGAATGGTTCTATAAAATATTAACACAAAAATGCCTTACTCTTACATATCACTCACCAATCAATTCCTGCATATTTTCACATTGTTGAGACTTTTTCTAAAAATCAACGAGCAAGAGAGTAAGAGCATGTCCGGAGTTCATTTCTAAAAATTACAGCAAGGTTAGGAGTTCTTACTTCTCATTATTGAAGCATTGTGGCAATCTCCTAATAATAGCCTTGCAACTTCATCTAAGGAAATCATTTCCACCTAAACAAGTCAATCCATTATTGAAGCAATGTGGCTTTCGTAAGGGATTAGAACTTGCAAAATTTCTTACATACATTATAAGTTGTATCACAATTAGATTATCTACAGCAAAACTAATACAAAAATGTAGGGAGAGAGGATCCACTTTTTGTTATCATATTTTTGTTTATTTAAATGTGCATTTAAGAAGCAATAAGTCATGAAACTTAGAAAGTTATCAAATTTCCAATTAATGACACCCACCAGACATGTAGAGTTTAAGTTTATAGATTAAAACTACAACCTCGAGAACAAAAAAAAAAACAAGAGGAAATCAAACAAACAACATTAGAAACGTTAAAGCACCAGTACCTCTTGAAGAAGATTGTAAGAAAGCCATGAAGTTGGAATCGTGGGAACTCGATCTTGGGCATCCCTACATTGAGCCCGTTAGAATTTGTGCTAAATAATTGAAATAAAACACACTCATTAGACATCTCAATCCAAGAGACTATTATTCATCATAAATTAACTGGGATAAAAACTTTAAAGCCATATTTAACAGCGATATATCTGTAATCAAACAGCCACCACTACATATTTAAACTTTTTCTTAATGAAAACTTTATGTAGCATAATAAAAACACATGACATCTTCTCTTACTATATGTCACATATTATTCTCGCGGCCATTATATAGAGAAGTCAAAATCTCTCTCGCATTGTAAACTGCAATAAGAAAAACATGAAAATAAAAAACTAAACTTGAACTGGAGTGTAAGTTAAAAATCAAAATGAAAACTAAACTAATTAATCAAGCTTACTGTATGATTGCCGAAAATACAACCATTGGAAAAGATTAAACAAGACAAGCAAAGTATCTTAGATCTTTTTGAAACAATGTACTTCAAATATTTGGTGGAATAGTAAACACCGTGTGTGTTGTAAGATGCCAGTCATTTATATTTATTAGCAAGCCATTGATCTCAAAAGTAGAAATATAGAACATATTAATGTTGAAATCCATAATGACAACCCTAACTAAACTGCACGAGAAAGAAGCCACAAATAGATGTTTATCCTAAAGCTCCACATCATTGCTCAGAAAATATTAATACTTGATAAATTTTACTCACCTACAAAGTTGAAATCCATCGATGAAAAGCACCATGAGGCACCACCCAAAAAAAAGTTCTTTAGTAATTATGAAATCTATATACACACCTAATCAGATACTTAAATAAGGAACTAAAAAAAAAGAAGATGATAAATATAAAAAGACCTAATTGGAGAGTGAAAATGAGGACTTGATCAATACTTAGATTTCATTCTTCCACGTGTAATTTTCTAGCGAGATTTGAGAATTGTTCTCTAACTTTGACAACCCTTTTGTAAAAACCATTTATTCATAAAAATATAGGGCAAAAAGAATGAATTATTAACATGCTTATATGCTAACAAATAAGACATGTTAATCTATATATAAACCAAACAACCCACTCAAGAAAATTTAAGCCGTTTTCAATTTCCATGTCTCGCAATTAACAAAAGCACACTTATCTGATGCAAGCTATTCTAAGAGAGATTAATGGAGACCTATGGCATGAGATGCATCTGCGTTATGGTCAGCGAAAGATTAATCAACATTCAAAAATTGATTTCGGTGGTAGGAGAAGACCCATATTGAAGAAATTGGAACAGGAGTTCAAAAAATATTTTAATTTAAGCACCTAATACAGAAATCAGATACCACAATTACATCTTAAGCATCGGATTTTTCTGGAATTTGAAATAAAATTAGGGTTGCGATGAAAAGTGAAAGAGGGTTTGGATGAGAAAAATCAAATAGAGATAGATTGAGTTGAAGGGAGGGATACCTTGATAAAATCGAAGTGAAATCAAGTCGCAAAAATGAAGATTGAAGACTGAGACTTCGAGAGGTTGTCTGATTATCATCTTAATTTTTGCTGAATGATGAACTGAGCTTTGAAAGACTAAGAATCTTAGTCGTCTGATATCAAGATCGAGAGATAGAGATGAGGGTTTCATATGAGATCGAGAGCGAGAGTTCAACGAAATTTGCTAGAGCAAGAATGAGAGCTGAGCAATGTTTTAACCTTCAACTATTCGATTGATCCTTCGATTCGATTTACCAAAGTCATTGTGCTTCCTTCGATTTCATTAGTTCACCCTTGTAGCCTTCAACGATTTTCACTTTGATTAGGGTTTAGGTGACTAGAGAGAGAGCGAGAACGGAAAGTGAGAGAGAGAATTTGAGACGGAAAGTGAGAGAGAGAAGTTGCGAGAGAGCGAGAATTTTTTTTAATCGTATAAGCGAGAGAGCGAGAACGGTAGGGAAACAGGTGACGTCTTTTTATTTTACTTTTACTGTTCATCCGCTTTTCCTTTTATTGCGTCACCTATTAAAATAGCTAGTGTGTTCTATTCTAATTTTTCTTATAGTGAAGCTATTCATGATATACCCACAGCTCCTCAGTATATTAACAGGAAGAATGCATTTGACTGTAATTCTTCAGAACTACAGCCTGAAATTTCTACAATAAGTGAAGTTTCATGTGGAAGTGAAAATGTCACCTACTTGAAATACCCAACAGATAAGTCTCAATGAAAACCACTGCCAAAAATTGTTTATGGTCTCTCACCTAGTTGAAAATGATTCTTTGAATTAATGAGAATTAGTGTAATGTGATCTGTGAAGGTCGTTGAAACCCATATCCATAGCTGGAATATTTGCCTAATGTAGTTTTCTTGTTTTCTTGATGCATAGGACATCTAATAAACAAAGTGACATTTAATGAAACTGATGGAAATTCCTCTAAATCAAGAGCAAATGTAGATAGGAAACTAAAATCATGAAAGAAAATTATAAATTCGTGTTGTCAAAACTGTCATTGCATAATTATAAATTCCACAAAAAGATGATGCCCATTTGCTCTAAATTAAACCAACAAGCCCTGCTCAAAGAATGATAACAACCATTCTTTGTATACAAAAAAAAACCTATTAAACAAATTTCAGAATCTTAGAACCAAAGAAGGACAAAATCAAGAATTTGGGCAACTAAAAGAAAAAGAAAGAAAGAGAGAATGAGAGATGAAAATATGGGGTAGTATGTACATATATTTACCTCAAGATTCCTCCATAATGTTTTTTCGAGATTTCTTTGATGGATTATGTGCGTCTCACTTATCGTAAACGGCACAATTACGCCACCAAATTCGACCAGCATCGGGTGGTCAAAACCCCTAGGGGAAAGCTTGTTTACCAAACCACCAAGAAAATGGCTAGTGGTCCGAAATGCCCTGTCACTGGGAAGAGAGTTCAAGGGATTTAACTTGAGGCCTGCTAAATACAAAAGGTCTAGGTTTCCTAGGAACCGAAGGACAGTTAATCGGGCCATTTTTGTATTGATTGCTACAATCATTTAATTATTTCCAGCCATGTTCTTCTTTTTAATTATCTCAGCTTTCCTTCTAACAGATTGACTAAGGCTTTACTGCTAAATTATTCTTAACCATTTATTACTATTGATGAGTGTGAAAGCCACATTTTATAACATCTTAAGTATCATCCGATGTGCCGATACGAAACCGATAATCAAAAGATCTAGAGATTATTTCAAGATTACTATATTTTTGTTTCTCTATTTATAACAGAATGCATGTTATTATGCAGGAGATAAATATAAGATCGCATTAAATGAATTTTTCTCAATCACGTATTAACTTAGCTAAAAAGTCATGCATATGAACTATTTAATTTTCATAAAAGGAAGAGAATATCATATCAAGGTCTCATACAAAACACAAAAATCAAGCTACGACCAGCTTGTTAGCTAAATCCTATCATTATTAAGTACTTTAGATAATCAATCAGGGATCATGATTGACTTTAATAATCAATAAATGTGTAGTTAACTTTATTTTAACATGTATTTCCTCTTTCTAAAATCAACACAAATGTCATCTTGGTGATATTTTCAAGAACTACATTGTGAATCTGTAATTTTTAGATTCCTACCTTCTTTAATTTAGCAAAATTGGAAGGACATAAGTTATTATATATAAATATTATTTTAACAATTTTTGATTGATTATATTTTGACACCTAATATTAAATATTAATTATAAATGATCTAGATGAAAATTTTCTAATTTAACTTAAAGCTGAACAAATGTCTCATTAAATTTTTTAAAGGCTCAATATTTTAAGAAAAGTTGAGATGATTAAAAAGAAGAACATGGCTGGAAATAATTAAATGATTGTAACAATCAACACAAAAAATGACTAGGAACTAAGCTAAATAAAATGGTATTAGATAAAAATGGTGGAGGAGAAATAGCTGAGGGTGAATGGTGGTGTATTGTCTGGAGGTGCTGTTAGGGAAAAGATTATTAAGGGAGGTTTGATCACCTAAGGATATCATGAGTTTTTGTTTCTTATAAAAACAATAATTTACATAAAATCACAATATACATAATCACCAATCGAAAGTTATCAAAACATAATCGACAGTAAATCTCACATAACTCAGAAATTGAGTATTCCAGATACATAAAACGCACTAAAAATAGAATCTAATCTACAACCTAAATTTAAAAAAATGAAAAGAAAGAAAGATACCTTTTGGTTTATTGACGAGCGGTGGAGAGGAATAGAATGAAAGGGAAATTGCTTGGACTGAAATCCCCTTTGACTGAAATTGCTTAGACTGAAAAACACAAATGACGAGCGGTGTTTCGAATCAATTGGAAATTAAACGATTTGGCAAGGAGAGGCTGAAATTAAACAGAGATGACAAAGCCTGATGGTCTCTGATGGTTCTCCGAATCGCAAATCGCAAGTCATAAAGGCCTTGGAGAAGTTTTTCCGTATGAGGGTTCAGGAAAAATCTAAAAGAAATCAGAATGAGAGTAAAATTTAAGCGATGAAAGGAAAACGAAAGCGATGAAAGCGAAACAAAAACGATGAATGCAAAGAATCAGGATTTAGGGTTTTTTTTTCTTCTGAGAAGTTATTCGTATGAAGGCTTGAGAGGGATTTTCGAATGAGAGGAAAATGAAAGAAATGAAAAAAAAATTGCGAGTATATGAAAAATTTTCGTACTCACGTACAGATATGGGATTTTTTTATTTTTTTAATATATTATCCTTGAATATTCAAACGTGTCATCTATTTAAGTTTCAAACACATTTATTTTGACCTTTTCAAATGGTTAAAAACACCATAGTAAAAAAACTAAAAATTATACTTAAAATAAATTTTTTAATATTTGACTCTTAAAATGTGTCGATTTTGAATATTTCTAATTACAATTATTTTGACTCTTTAAAAGAGTCAAGAAAACATGACGTTAAAAAAAAACTAACGCTCATAACTCTCCAATTTTGTCTTGACTCTTTTAACGTAAAATCTTATTTTCTTGACTATTTTTATTTAAAGGGTCAAGAATATATAAATATCTAGGGTCAAGAATACTACATTTTGTTGTAGTGATTCATGGACAGCAACTTAGAAACATCTTAAAAACATCCAAAACATGCATAAGTATTTAGTTTCAAGCCAAAGCTTACAAGGAAACAACTTATGTAAATACCGATACCAAAAGTCACCGAAAGCATGCTTTAAAATCCAATTCTAGTCATACTTAATCTCCAACACATCAATTCTTTAAAACAGTCCCTAAACATCCTTAATATACTTTTAATTGCAAAGGAAAAATACCACGAAGCATCGCACGAAACGACGGACCGAACCGCGTAAGAACAGCCCCATATTGGGGCTGCCTTGCCACGGTAGCAGCAGCCTTTTGGCTGTTGCTGCCGCTGCTGCTAAGGCAGCGGCACAGCGGCCCTTCGCGGCGTCCCGACGTGTCGTTTGGCGGTATTTCTTCTTGGTGGGTAGTTTTCTTTGAGAAAGGTAGAAAATTAGGGTTTCCAAATTTAAAGAAGATGAGTTTTGGAATCATGAACTTGAAGAATAAAAAGAAAATCAAAGGGTTTTGGATCCATGAACTAATAGAATAAAAAGAAAACCAAAGGGTTTTGGATCCATGAACTAAAAGAAAAATTCAGAGATTAGAAGGAGAAATTCCTTTACCTTGAAACTTTTCTTGATGTCAAACCCTAATTTTCCCTTCCAACTCAACCACCACCAATTCACCTAATACCAAGCAAGAGAAAAAAAAAATTGAATACTCGTTTAGAAATCAAACCGAGACCTCCATTAACGACATTGAGAAGGAGAAGAAGAAGAAGAAGAGGAATTTGCCTACCTTTTTTCTCTGCCTCTGTTTTCACGTGAAGGAGATGAATGACCAACCCTATTCTCTTTTCTCCCTTCCCCACGTTTACACGCCTCCCTCTTTTCTTTTTCTTTTTTTTATTTTCTTTTCCTTTATCTCCAAAAATTGATAAATAGTAATTATATTTATTCCTGAAAAAGAATATTTAAATATAATTACTAAAGCTTATCCAAAGTTTTAAATAAATATTAAAAAGGAAAAATTAATATTTATTTATTTACTTACCAGAATACGGGACGTTACATACTGAGTAATCAAATGTGTTCAAAAATGATAATTTTGAATTATTAAATACAGCTTTTGCGATAAAACCCCAAAATGGTAAACTAAACTGATATTCAAGACGACGGCTGCGATAATCAGTCAGCCGACTCTAGCTCAATCTTACCCCTTAAATCTCTCTTTGTGACTCTTTTTTTTTCATAGATATTACATCAAATTAGAGAAGGAGAGACTTAAAACTTTCGACCTCATGGAAAGGGAGTAGATGTCTTGACCAGTCGAGGTATGCTGAGGTTGACCTTTCTCTCAACCTCTTAATAGTGCTTTAGTTGGATCGTTAATCTCTTACATTTGGAGTTGTTTTGTTAAATAGAATCTAAGGTAAATTCAATGTCGTTTTGATAGAATAGAAACATATAAAATAAAAATAACTTTACCATTTTTTTTGGGGAATAAAGAGTGTTTGATTTACTTTTTCTTTTTCTATATTATACTTATGACGTTAAAAAAAAAATTTAAATGAGTTATTTAATTATATCAAATTAAACTAAATCTTTATTGAAAAAACTATGGTCATAAATTAAATATTTACCACACATGAAATATTTTCAGATTGAAAAATTGGTGACATTGATTTTGTTCCCTTTACCAATTGTTTGGAAAGAAGTAAAATTATTTATATTTGTTTCGAATATATACAGGATATAATAAAAAAGATTTAAAGAAATAAAGCTTTATTTTCTTTAGATATAAATATAAATTATGAGAGATCAATCGATAGATAACTATAACATGATACAAATTAATATTTTCAATTAAAAGAAATATAAGACACATATACCTAATTTAACATAATATAATATAAAAATATTTTTCTTTGATAAAATAATATGACATTAACTTTTGAAAAATATTTTAAAATAGTAAGGAAAAAATTAGTTTTGATAGTATACTCATCGATTTTTTTTTATATAAATTTATATCACTTTTATTATATAATTTTTTTTCATGGGTTAAATTTTATATTTGGTTCCAACGTTTGTTATTGTGTCTAATTTAATTGAAAAGTTCGAATTTAATCCCTTAATCCCACTCAATTATTTAAAATTGAAATCAGAATCTATACTTTATTAAAAAGTGATATCATACAAAGTAAAAATATAACATTATTGTTTAACCTAAAAGTGACATTTTTTATGGTTTTAATTTAAAAAGATAAATTCATGACGTATAATCTATTAAAAAATTAATATTTTTATCATCTTGAATGATCTAATCTACAATTAATAATGTCTATTTATAATCTTTTATAGAATTAATATCGAATAAAATATACAAAATTCAAAATGATTTTAAAATTTTATTATTTAATATGTTTAGTTTATAAATAAAATTACTAGATTAATGCTATAAAAAAAGTTACGGTGTTTTTAAAAGTTATAATAAAAAAAAGTTTCAACAAAACTTATTATTCCCATTTACAAAAAAAATAAAATAATGCTGACATTTTATTAACTATTCATAAAAATAAATTAGGAAAATAGTTGTGATGTCAGATTTGAAAGTTTTCAAATTCGCAAAACTTCAAAAGTGGTTTGGTAACGCTCGCGAGTTATCTTTTCAATTTTGACGTTTTTTAACCCTTTCGTATTTGATTTTAATTGTCAGTTTTTTTTTTTTTTTTTTTTTTTGTGAGATATTACATCAAATTGGGGGAGGGGGGACTCGAACCTTCGATCTCAAAGGAAGGGAGTAGGTGCCTAACCGATTGAGCTATGTTCTTGTTGGCAATTTTCAGTTTCTTTTCTTTTGTTTCATATTTCTATTTAAATTTTTGAATTTATTATTTCTACAATGTTTTTCATTCTGGTAGTCTATAAATAAGATTTGATTTCATCTTTGAAGAGGTATAAAAAAAATCAGTTTGTTCTCTGATCTTCTCACTTTTGTTTTTATATGTTCTTCTTCACCGTTTCATGTTTCCATTTCAATTATGGTAGCATTTTTTTTAATATTTCAATTCTATTGGTTATAGGTTGTTTGAGTATGGTTCAACTGATTCAATGTAGACAATGCTTCGATGTGCTCGATAAACTACGATGGTCTTATTATCATAATATTTTAATTGTATCTTTTTCTATTTCATATTTCAATTTAAATATTTGAATTAATTATTTCCACAACATATTTCATACGAAGTTTCTTAAAAATAAGATTGGATTTAATTTTTCGAGATGTACCAAAAATCAGTTCATTTTATGTTTCATTTGTTATCTTTACCGTTTGATGTGTGAATAACATTTTTTGTTTCAATTCTACTAAATTTAGTTGTTCGAGTTGCGGTTCAACTTATTTAGTGTAGACAATGCTCTGAGTGCCGAGAAAACTTCAATGGTCTTATTATCATAGTATTTCAATTGTATTGTATTGTTCTTTAATTATAAAATTTATGTTCTTCTGTTCATAATTTTGAACGACCATCTATCAATATAATTCGTACCGATTCCAACATTTAATTTAATAAATTATTTTTTGTAAAATATTAAATAAAAAAATTAGTTCACAATTATTTTAAAGAATTTGTCTCAAATAGCATAAATCTGCATACTAATTACTAAAATGTTTCAACTTTTTAAAAATTACTCAAATAGCATAATTATATTTCAATAAATTATTGAACTATAATTCAATAAATTATTGAACTATTTTTCATAGGTATTTTTAATGAATTTGTTTGTTTTTTGGTTTTTTAAGTTCAAGAATTTATTGAAATATTTGATATTTTTTATTATTATTTTCAATGAATTTGTTAAAAAATTTAATTTTTTTAGTTCAATAAATTATTGAACTATAATTATGCTATTTGAGTAATTTTTGAAAAGTTATAACATTTCAAGAATTAGTATGCAAAAATATGCTATTTCAAGTAATTGTCCCATTATTTTATTAATATCATTGAATAGTCATTATAATGTATTTATGAAACCAATTATTATGTATTTTAAGATTATCAATTATCTTATTAAATTATCACTTATGTATTATTCAATATTTAATAATTAATTTGATTAAAAGAAAATCAATAATTTATTATGAAATAGAATTGTCTTCATTAAAAACATAATTACATCTAAAATAAATAAATTATCAATTCATAATTTGAAAAATAATGTATATATTGTGGTTGTTTTTATTTCTATATTCATATTTCATAAATATTTTTTAGTTAATTATAACAATTATCTTTTTTTTCTTAATAAAAATGATTTTGAGACAATTATTTAATATGTAATTTGTAATTAACAAAAATAAATTTAAAACATATAACCAAACAATTTTAATATAGATTTCAAAATATATCGACAAAAAAACTAAATACGTCTTATGAGCTTCCAATATTGAGATAGGTTGTAAGGATCTATCATTAATTAACTTATTCCATGTTTTTTTTCTTCTTTTTTTGGATATATTATTTCATATTTTCGTCGTCATCACCACCACCACTACTATCGCCAATCTCATATTTTTGTTCTCCATTGTAAAATCTCTCTCTCTCGTGGACCACTGCCGCTGCAAGGGACCCCGCCGCCCTCATCCCTCACCTCTTCCCTTTCTTTTCTTTTTATTGTTTTGTTCATCTCCCCTTTGTGACTCAGCCCACTCCGTCGCATGTCATGCACAGCCACCATGGAAGCCATGGGAGCTTGAAAGTGAAGCTCACCAACTCACCGAAAATGCCTCGATCTTGAACTTCCTTGAGGTGGGTTCTTTAATTTCATGTTTATGATTCATTTTTAGGAAATTTAGAACTGACCCATACTCTCACGATTTTGAAAGGAACTTTGGACGTTGCTTCGATCTCTTGAAAATCTTGACTTATACGATTCATTCCCGATCTTTTTCCACTGTCGGGACGCCCTGAAAATCACCGGAAAACAAACCACGGTGAGATGACTCACTTTCCCTTTGATTTTAATGGCTGCCAGCGTCATGGGTTACCTTTTTGGAGAAGAGGTGGTTCAACTGAACTGGCTGGACGGTTCACCTGAACCGGTTCAGCTTGGTTCACTTGATTTATCTGCAAATTAGGTTCGATTTTGGCTATTTTAATCCGGCTCTCTCACTAATTGGTTGTAATTAATTAATTTTTCAGGTTTCAGGCAACTCTAGAGGCGATAATCTTATTTAATTGACGCCGGTTCTTTTTTTTAGCAACTCCCCTAGGCTTCAAAGGTGAGTTAAAAGTGGTTTTATGTATGAATTACATGACGAATTGTTAATGAGTATAAGAGTGGATGTGAAATTGGAATCCTAAGAGGATATTGGTTGCTTTTATGTTATTGGAAGTGAGTGTTTTTATTTACACTTTGTTTTTGCTTTCGGAGTTTAGATAGAAATTCGGAAGTGGAAAGTTAAGTTTATTATTGTAAATGGCGGTTCCAAGATGAATTGGAGTATCAGGTTATTTTTGAAAAAAGTAAGCTTCAGAGTGAAACTTGGAATTTAGTTATGAGAACTAAGTGTTGGGTTGTACTGTTAGTAGATCAGGTGTTGTTCCGGTTTCATTATTGTTATGTTCCTTCGTATTTTCCTTTTCTTTCATAGAAATGTTCACGGCATGATTAATGGTTCTTATGGGCGTACTTTACTTTTTCTAAGTTATTGGTCGGGAGACACTTTGGTTTGTAGAACTTGTAAACCATACTTAGATTCTTTAGATGGGGTATGTGTGTTACATAATTGTGAAATATTAAACTATTCTCGGAATCTTTAGATAGAGTATATGTACTACCTAACGGAACTTATAAACTATACTCGGATTCTTTAGATGGAGTATGTGTGTTACCTAAATATTAAATAATGAACTATATTCAGATTCTTTAGATGGAATATATGTATCAATGGAACTGTAAACCATACTCGGATTCTTTAGATGGAGTATGCGTGTTTCCAAATGTGAAATAATAAACTACACTCGGATTCTTTAGATGGAGTATATGTATTACATGATTGAGAAATTATGATTGTGCTCGAATTCTTTAGATGGAGTACAAGGGCGTTAAGAGTAAGTGCTATTGTTAATGTTATTAAAATGTTAAATTATGAAATTCGCCATTGATTGTATCTTACTCTGATGATTATGGAATCGAAATGTGAGTTAATTATGATTGATGATTGATGGTATTCTTCATTGACATGTGGGATTGAATTTGGGTATAAGTTGTTTTGGGAGTATAGAATGGGTAGTAAAGAGCATGCTAGGACTTTGGACACAATTTCTGATGTGGAATTCGTCCAAAGGATTACATGCCTCTATTTTACTCTCACTAGCATTTTTATGCTAATGTTGCTACACTTTAATTTTTCTAGGTAATCCCCGAGGTAGAGAATTTGGTAGAGGTGGTAGTGTGGCGTGATTGCGGGATGATGGTTTGGATTTGGACCGGATGGTTATGAGAATTCTAGGAATGCATGACATTTTAGACACTTTTGAAATACTTTACTTCCTTAACTGATTTTATTGGGTTATTTGGAGCTCGAAAGAACACTTGATCTTTATTTTTTTTCCATTTGAAATATTAGAACTATGTCAGAATTGATCAATTCTAGGATTTATATGTTTTTCCGCTTTTCCTGCTTGAGAACTATGTATTTTGATTTTGGATTGTTCAAAATACGAACGACACCATGCCGAATTTTTATGAAATCAAGTCTTCCGCTGTTTATTTCTGATTTAAATTATTGTTGAAAATCCGGGTCTTTACAGGTGGTATCAAAGCCTAAGGGTTCTGTAGACCACATGCATCGTATGTTACTTTCATGTTTTGTTTTAAAGTCCTTGTCCAAACATCATCTGCGATCGAAGGCACCATGTAACCTTAGATTTTGTACTTTAGAGTTTTCTCTATCGAAAAGTTAAATGTGGAGGATTATCTGGAGTTACTACGCAGTGGGGGAGGATGCTCAGATCGTGATATACCACATGTCTGAGTTCATGATCCAGTTGACAGGACGAGGGTAGTGAGGCTGCTAGAGTTTTGAAGGATTATTTGAGACATACTCCTTTTGAGTTTGACGGGACATCCACTGATCCGGCACTCGGCGAGAGATGCGTTATGAGCGTGGAGGGAGCACTTGCTGTTGACTTTCTAAGCCAATTAATCTTATTCTTATTTTGATGATAACAAACGTGTTTTTGTTACTAATCAATTTTCTATGTTTTGATAGTCCACCGCGTAGAGAAAATTATAACGAGTCCAACGCAATTGGAATTGACTCAATCGGACTTCAAACGAGCAAGATATTAATTTTAGAAGATTGGAATTAAATTAATTATTTCATCCGGATCATATATGGCGAGTTCATCTTATGTTTCATGCGCTCAAATTATCAGCCGTCAGATAAGATTTTATATTGAGATGGAAGGCCCAGATTAATTCATAATTTTGAATGAAAGAAAAAGGAAAATATCAGAATTATTATCAACCGCACGATTGCGCACTTCAGTTCATCCAACGGCTCAAATTTGTTAACTATATATATATATATATATATATATAATTTCAGAAATAAAAAAAAAACAGAGAAAAACCGGAGTCGTTCGATCGCTCACCGCCTCGCATCCGACGGTCCTCGTTCGCCCACGTTGCCGCGCGTGTAGCAGCCTCGCCTGACGCCAGCTGATGCGTCACCTGCTCGCGGGTCCCACCTGTTCCCCACTTGCAGCTCTCCGCCTCTCACAACGCGACACGTGGTCCAGCTGTCTTCCATTACAGCTGTTTGCTTTTTCCAGATGCAGTGAAATGTCCTTTTTGCCCTCAGCTTTTGGTTTAAATCCCTCCATGTCCTGACCTCTATTATTTGACTCTGCTGACCGAAATTTGAATTTCTTCACAACGGTCATCTGCCCAGAATGCCCCTGCTGACCGGATTTTTATTAATAATATTATTATTATTAATTTCAAATTCAGATTTGGCTCAACCAATGACGCTTTGACACGTGGACTTCTCATTGACTTTTCTGGAAGCATTTACTACACTACTTTGGTTGATTACAATTATGCCCTTCCTGATTTAAATTTATATGAAGACTTCAAAGGTTATTATCGTCATTTCATGCCCTTCTTCATCAGCCCATTTTGGGAAATTTCAGCACCAAAAATGGCAATTTTTCTTCTCCAATTTGTCAACAATGGAGCCTCCTTCTTTCCCCATTCACACAATTGAAGTCAAAAATTATTTATGAAGGTGGATGAAATAGTAACATTTCATTGGCTATAAATTGAGCTGGAAAATGACAGATTCTACACCAACGAAAATCATAAGCTATCTTCTCATTGCTAAAGCTCTTCTTTAATTTCTTTGTGAGCATTCTTGTGAGCAAAATTTGTGTAATTCTAGCCATTCTTGAGGGCTAATTTGTTGAGATTTTTATCTCTTATTGTGAGCAAAATTATTGTAACATCTATCCTTTGTGAGGATTTATCATTGTAAAAGGTTTAATTCTTAAACCTTAGTAAAAAGAGTGATAGATATCGGTTGTCCTTGCTCCGTGGAAAGGGTCGTTGTTCGGGTTTGATCTTGATCCCGCTAAAAGGATTGGGTTGCACTTGCTCCCGCAAAAAGTGAATACAAATTCCCGAGGCGCCGGGGAGTGGACTAGGCCGCATTTTTGGCCGAACCACTATAAATTTTGGTGTCACTTTCTCTAACCCTTACTCCTTAATTTTTGCTTTACATATTTATTCTCATATTTTATCAAAGCAAAATTAAATAGTTAGAAATTATTTGTGATACAACATTTTCTATTATCATATCATATTTTCTCACTTTGCTAAAAAGAATTCTAAGTATAAAATTCATTCGTATAAATTGATCTTAAAAACTCCAATTATTTTGTTAATCTAAATCTTTAAATTGATTGAAAAAGTTTTATAATTTTTTAAAAACCCTATTCACCCCCCCTTCTAGGGTTGCCTTAGATCCTAACAATTGGTATCAGAGCAAGGTGCTCAAAATTTTTATTGAAAATTTGTTTTAAAAAGCTTTATTGCTTGAGCTATGGCAACACATAATTTTAATCCCTTTGGTGATAGTCAATCAATTAATAAGCCTCCTTATTTTAATGGTTCTAATTATAGTTATTGGAAGAATAGAATGCAATTTTTCTTAATTTCTGTTGATGTTGAATTATGGGATATAATAGAACAAGGTTTTAATAATCCGGTTACAAATGTTGAAAATGTTAGTTCTCCTAAGCCTATGGCCGAATGGTCTAAAGAAGAAAAGAAAGCATATGGTTTGAATGCTAAAGCTATAAATTGTTTATTTTGTGCCTTGAATGAAATTGAATACAATAGAGTTTCTATTTGTAAAACCGCTAAGGAAATTTGGCATAAACTTGAAATTACTCATGAGGGAACCGATCAAGTCAAAGAAACTAAAATTGACATGTTAGTACATAGTTATGAATTATTTAAAATTGATGATAATGAGTCAATTTCGGATATGTTCATTAGATTTACTAACATTGTGAACTCTTTGGAAGGACTTGGAAAATCTTATTCTAACATTGAAAAGGTGAAGAAAATTCTTTGGGCTCTACCAAAGCAATGGGAACCAAAAGTCACCGCCATCCAAGAAGCCAAAGATTTGAAAATTCTCTCCATGGATGAATTAATTGGGTCTCTTATGACTCATGAGATCAAAATCAAGAAAAACATGGAAGATGATAAAAAGAAGAAAGAAAGAAGCATTGCTCTCAAGTCAACTGTTGTGGAAGAAGATTCCGAAAATGATGAAAGTATTGATGATGAAGATATGGCTTATCTATCAAGAAGATTCAAAAGTTTCTTAAAGAAAAGGAAACAATTCAAAAAGAATTTCACCAATCAAAGAGAATCAAATGGTGAAAAGAGCAAGAAATATGAAATCATTTGTTATGAATGCAAGAAGCCCGGTCACATTAGGACTGATTGTCCTCTTCTCAAATCATCCAAGAAATTAAAGAAAGCTATGAAAGCTACATGGGATGATAGTGATGAAAGTGAAAATGAAAAAGAAGAAGAAGTTGCAAATATGTGCTTTATGGCACATAGTGACAATGATGAAGAAGATGAAAATGAGGTACATCTTAACTCTTCTTCTTACATTGAATTATTAAATGAATTTGAATGCATGCAACAAAGCTTTGAGAAAATTACTAAAAAGTATGGTGTGCTTTCAAAGAAACATGTAGATTGTCAAATGAAAATAAATCCTTAATTGAAAAAGTTGATTCTTTGGAAAATGCATCTAGTAATCAAATTCAAGCTTTATGTGAAGAAAAGAATAGTTTACTTGATAAAATTAAATTTCTTGAACATGATATTTTTGAAAAGAATGAGCTTATTGTTGTCATTAGAGAAAAAGAGTCTAATCTTTTAAAACAACTTGATGAAGCTAATGATAATATTAAAAAGTTTACCATAGGTGCTCAAACTCTTGATAAAATGGTCAATATGGGTAAACCTAATAAAGAGAAAAAGGGTATTGGATACATGGATGAAATTTCTACTCCTTCATCTTCTAAATCCATTTTTGTTAAAGAAACCCCTTGCATGAAAAATGATAAATTGCCTATTATGCCTAAACTTGAAAATGCTAAATCTTTTGTTCATAAGGATAAAAAGGCTAATGTTACATGTATGGTACAAAATGTTAAAAATGCTAAGATTGATTTTTCTAAATCAAAATTTGTACCTACTTGTCATTATTGTGGTATGAAAGGTCATATTAGACCAAAATGCTTTAAATTGAAAAATGGTCATACTACACATTCTAAGAGGAACACATATCATAAATCAAAGTTCCAAAATAATTTTAAGAAAAAGCATGTGCATAGATTCTTTGTAAAAGATCCATCATTGCATGATGTTATTTGCTTTTCTTGTGGAATTTATGGACATAAAGCTTATTCATGTCATTTTCATAAATATAGTGGTTCAAATATTTCAAGATCAAATGTTTTGAAAATAAAGAAAATTTGGATTCCAAAATATGAAAATGCTAACCGATATGGACCCAAACAAGTATGGGTACCAAAAGATCAAACATGAATTTCTAATCTTTGTAGGAATGTTCGAAAAATCCAAAGAAGAACAAGTGGTACTTGGATAGTGGATGCTCAAGACACATGACGGGTGATCATTCTAAGTTTTCCACACTTACCAAGAAAGAAGGCGGACTAGTAACCTTCGGTGATAACAAGAAAGGAAAAATCATTGGTAAAGGAAGTGTCGGTAACGATTCCTCTTCTCTAATTGAAAATGTTTTATTAGTTGATGGTCTAAAACATGATTTATTAAGTATTAGTCAAATGTGTGATAAAGGTTATGAAGTATCATTTAATAAAAAGCATTGTTTTATAAAAGATGTGTGTGATAACAAAGTCTTATTTGTTGGAAATAGAGATGCAAATGTTTACACTATTGATATAAATGCATGCTCCTTAAATGAAAAATGCCTATCCGTTTTAAATGATGATTCTTGGCTATGGCATAGAAGATTAGGTCACACAAGCATGAAATTAATTTCAAATATTTCTAAAAAATGTTTGGTAAGAGGTTTGCCAAAATTAAAATTTGAAAAAGATAAAATTTGTGATGCTTGTCAAATGGGTAAACAAATAAAATCTTCTTTTAAATCTAAAAATGATATTTCCACTACTAGACCCTTACAACTTTTACACATGGATTTATTTGGTCCTTCTAGAACTTCTAGTTTTGGAGTAAATTATTATGCTTTTGTAATTGTTGATGATTATTCTCGTTTTACATGGGTTTTGTTTTTAAAACATAAAGATGAAGCTTTGAAAAAGTTTATTAACTTTACAAAAAGAGTTCAAAATGAAAAAGGATTTTTGATTTCTCAAATAAGAAGTGATCACGGTGGAGAATTTGAAAATATTGCTTTTGAAAATTTTTGTAATGAAAATGGGTATACTCATAATTTCTCCTCTCCTAGAACTCCTCAACAAAACGGTGTAGTTGAACGGAAAAATCGCTCTTTGCAAGAATTAGCTAGATCTATGCTAAATGAATATGGTCTTCCTAAATATTTTTGGGCGGAAGCCGTAAACACCGCTTGTTATGTTTTAAATAGAGCTTTGATAAGAAAATTTTTGGATAAAACTCCTTATGAATTATGGAATGGAAAAAGTCCTATTGTTAGCTATTTTAAAGTTTTTGGTTGTAAATGTTTTATTCTAAATAATAAGGAAAATCTTGGTAAATTTGATTCTAAAACCGATATTGGTATTTTCCTTGGTTATTCCTCAACCAGTAAAGCTTATAGAGTTTTTAATAAAAGAACTTTAGTTATTGAGGAATCCATGCATATAGTATTTGATGAATCTCTTCATGGTGATGTTAATGTTATTAATGATTCTCTTGATACTAATGCTTTAGAAAAGAATCTTGATAATTTGCAAATTAGTGATAAAGGCATTGAAGCTACTTCAAGCGAGCAAATTGAAAATTCAAATGATATATTGGATGTAAATGCTTCACAATCTTTGCCTAAGGAATGGAGATATGCTACACACCATCCAACCGATTTAATTATTGGTGATCCAACACAAGGTGTAAGAACTCGTTCCTCTCTTAATATGTTTAATAATCTTGCGTTTGTTTCTCAAATTGAACCAAAAAGTTTTGAAGATGCTCAATTTGATGAATCTTGGTTATTTGCTATGCAAGAAGAATTAAATCAATTTGAAAGAAATAAAGTTTGGGAATTAGTCCCTAGACCTCAAAATAATTCCATTATTGGTACTAAATGGGTTTTTAGAAATAAACTTGATGAAAATGGAAATATTATTAGAAATAAAGCTAGATTAGTTGCAAAAGGTTATTGTCAAGAAGAAGGAATTGATTATGATGAAACTTTTGCACCGGTTGCTAGATTAGAAGCAATTCGTATGTTACTAGCTTTTGCTTCTCATAAAAATTTCATTTTATATCAAATGGATGTAAAAAGTGCTTTTCTAAATGGTTATATTATGGAAGAAGTTTATGTTGATCAACCTCCCGGTTTTGAAAACTTTGAATTTCCAAATCATGTTTTTAAATTGAAAAAGGCACTTTATGGTTTAAAACAAGCTCCAAGAGCTTGGTATGAAAGATTAAGTAAATTCTTGATTGATAATGATTTTAAAATGGGTAAAATTGATACTACTCTTTTTATTAAAATCAAAGATAATGATATGTTAGTAGTTCAAATCTATGTTGATGATATCATTTTTGGTTCTACTAATCCTTCTTTGTGTGAAGATTTTTCTAAAGTTATGCATAATGAGTTTGAAATGAGTATGATGGGAGAACTTAGTTTCTTTCTTGGACTTCAAATCAAACAACTCAAAGATGGAATTTTCATAAATCAAGAAAAATACACAAAGGAATTATTGAAAAGATTCAAGCTTAATGAGGGAAAGATTTCAAAAACTCCTATGAGTACAACAACAAAGCTTGACAAAGATGAAAAAGGTAAAAATGTAGATGTCAAATCATATTGAGGTATGATTGGTTCTTTACTTTATTTAACGGCAAGTAGACCCGATATTATGTTTAGTGTATGTTTATGTGCTAGATTTCAATCTTGTCCTAAAGAATCACACTTGCATGTCGTAAAAAGAATATTTAAATATTTGCTTGGAACATATAATTTAGGCTTATGGTATCCTAGAAATGTTGAATTTAATTTAATTGGATATTCCGATGCCGATTATGCTGGAAGTTTACTTGATAGAAAAAGTACTAGTGGCACTTGTCAATTTCTCGGTAGTTCTTTAGTTTCATGGTTTAGTAAAAAGCAAAACTCCGTAGCTTTATCTACTACCGAAGTCGAATATATAGCCGTTGCTAGTTGTTGTGCACAAATTCTATGGATGAAACAAACTTTATGTGATTATGGTTTAACTTTTGAAAAAGTACCCATTCTTTGTGACAACTCAAGTGCTATTAATTTAACTAAAAATCCAATACATCATTCTAGAACAAAGCACATTGATATTAGACATCATTTCATAAGAGAACATGTGCAAAATGGATCTATTATTCTTAATTTTGTTAACTCGTGTGATCAATTTGCGGATATATTTACTAAGCCTTTGAATGAAGAAAGTTTTTGTAAAAATAGGCTTGCTCTTGGAATATTAAGGTATGATACTTCTAAATAATTTGAATTTTATGCAATTATTTAGGGGGAGTTTTGAAATTCAAATTCAAATCTTATTTTGATGAAACTTTTGGAATTAAGTATATTTATTGAATATTACTCTTTTTGATTGATTCCAAAAGGGGGAGAAAATTGATAAGGAAAATGATATTTCGCTTGTGCTTAAATTAAAAATACTCTTAAAGGGAAGAACAAATTTAGGGGGAGTATTTCATATTTACTATATTGAACATCTCTTGAAAATTTATACTCTTACTCTTTCATTTTCCCTTATGGTTTGTCATCATCAAAAAGGGGGAGATTGTTGACTTTCTAAGCCAATTAATCTTATTCTTATTTTGATGATAACAAACGTGTTTTTGTTACTAATCAATTTTCTGTGTTTTGATAGTCCACTGCGTAGAGAAAATTATAACGAGTCCAACGCAATTGGAATCGACTCAATCGGACTTCAAACGAGCAAGATATTAATTTTAGAAGATTGGAATTAAATTAATTATTTCATCCGGATCATATATGGCGAGTTCATCTTATGTTTCATGCGCTCAAATTATCAGCCGTCAGATAAGATTTTATATTGAGATGGAAGGCCTAGATTAATTCATAATTTTGAATGAAAGAAAAAGGAAAATATCAGAATTATTATCAACCGCACGATTGCGCACTTCAGTTCATCCAACGGCACAAATTTGTTAACTATATATATATATATATATATAAAATTTCAGAAATTAAAAAAAAAAAGAGAAAAACCGGAGCCGTTCGATCGCTCACCGCCTCGCATCCGACGGTCCTCGTTCGCCCACGTCGCCGCGGTAGTAGCGGCCTCGCCGACGCTACCGGTGATCGTCACCGCTCGCGGTCCCACCTTCCCCACTTGCAGCTCTCCGCCTCTCACAACGCGACACGTGGTCCAGCTGTCTTCCATTACAGCTGTTTGCTTTTTCCAGATGCAGTGAAATGTCCTTTTTGCCCTCAGCTTTTGGTTTAAATCCCTCCATGTCCTGACCTCTATTATTTGACTCTGCTGACCGAAATTTGAATTTCTTCACAACGGTCATCTGCCCTGAATGCCCCTGCTGACCGGATTTTTATTAATAATATTATTATTATTAATTTCAAATTCAGATTTGGCTCAACCAATGACGCTTTGACACGTGGACTTCTCATTGACTTTTCTGGAAGCATTTACTACACTACTTTGGTTGATTACAATTATGCCCTTCCTGATTTAAATTTATATGAAGACTTCAAAGGTTATTATCGTCATTTCATGCCCTTCTTCATCAGCCCATTTCGGGAAATTTCAGCACCAAAAATGGCAATTTTTCTTCTCCAATTTGTCAACAATGGAGCCTCCTTCTTTCCCCATTCACAAAATTGAAGTCAAAAATTATTTATGAAGGTGGATGAAATAGTAACATTTCATTGGCTATAAATTGAGCTGGAAAATGACAGATTCTACACCAACGAAAATCATAAGCTATCTTCTCATTGCTAAAGCTCTTCTTTAACTTCTTTGTGAGCATTCTTGTGAGCAAAATTTGTGTAATTCTAGCCATTCTTGAGGGCTAATTTGTTGAGATTTTTATCTCTTATTGTGAGCAAAATTATTGTAACATCTATCCTTTGTGAGGATTTATCATTGTAAAAGGTTTAATTCTTAAACCTTAGTAAAAAGAGTGATAGATATCGGTTGTCCTTGCTCCGTGGAAAGGGTCGTTGTTCGGGTTTGATCTTGATCCCACTAAAAGGATTGGGTTGCACTTGCTCCCGCAAAAAGTGAATACAAATTCCCGAGAGGCGCTCGGGGAGTGGACTAGGCCGCATTTTTGGCCGAACCACTATAAATTTTGGTGTCACTTTCTCTAACCCTTACTCCTTAATTTTTGCTTTACATATTTATTCTCATATTTTATCAAAGCAAAATTAAATAGTTAGAAATTATTTGTGATACAACATTTTCTATTATCATATCATATTTTCTCACTTTGCTAAAAAGAATTCTAAGTATAAAATTCATTCATATAAATTGATCTTAAAAACTCCAATTATTTTGTTAATCTAAATCTTTAAATTGATTGAAAAAGTTTTATAATTTTTTAAAAACCCTATTCACCTCCCCTTCAAGGGTTGCCTTAGATCCTAACACTTGCTTCTATTCTGTGCCCTAAGCGTCTGAAGGTTCACTGCGGGACATATTCTCTGGCCGATGATGCTTCGTATTGGTGGGAGGGGCTTTCTCGTTCGTTGAGCCCTACCATTGTGGTCACGTGGGAGATGTTTCGCGAGAAGTTCTTTGATAAGTATTACCCAGAGGATATTAGAGATCAGTTGGAGGTGCAGTTTCTGACCCTGAAAAGGGAGATCGTTCTGTGGTCGAGTATAAGACAGAGTCGACCGTTTGTCCAAGTTTTTCACGGGGCATGTTGCCAATCCTGAGAGTAAGAGGAAAAGATTTGTAGTGGGTTTGAGAGCTGACATTCGAGGACCTGTACGAGCTTTCAGCCCCACCACTTATGCTGAGGCTCTTGACTTTGCTCTTGCTTTATATACCGAGGCCTTTGAGAAGAAGGCCAAGTTAGTTGCTGCACAGACCTCTTCATAGAAGACGAAGACTGAGGACGACCATTCCGGTCGAGGGACACAGCCACATAGACATGTTTAGGGTATAGGCGGAGGACAGGCTGAACCTCAGAGCCGCCCAGGACAGCAGACTGACTATTCTAGTGCTCCGGCTTCTTCTACTCCTTATTGTTATCAGTGTTCTAAGTATCATACCGGTGAGTGCAAGAGGAGAAAATGCTATTCATGCGATCATCTGGGACATGTTTGGCAGTTCTGCCCTAGATTTCAGTCTCCACATCAATGTGGTGGTCAGAGCCAGGGTCAGGGTCGTGGTCATACTGGAGGTAGAGGCCAGGCTAGGCCTAACCAGCAGCAGAGAGCACCGCCGCCCGTTCAGACACATACTCAGCCACTTCAGCAGGCTCGTGTTTTTTCCACTACTAGAGAGGATGTCGAAGCATCAGGTACCGTTGTTACAGGTACTTTGACCGTTCTGGGGCATTCTGTTTTTGTTTTATTTGATTCTGGGGCGAGTCATTCCTTTGTTTCTGCTGAGTTTGTTGAGTCTGCTGCATTTGAGACATCGTTGTCAGGGCATGAGTTGCATGTTACTACCCCGCTTGGGAAGTCTGTTATTGTGGATAGAGTTATTCGTACTAATGATTTGTACATTCTGGGTTGTGCTGGTTTGATTGTTATACCGATGTCTGATTTTGATATATTTTGGGTATGGATTGGTTGTCAGCCAACTACGCCAACATTGGTTGTGGTGACAAAGTCGTGGACTTTGTCGGTCCATGTGAGACTAGTTACCGTTGTCATGGCACACGAGGTAGGATGATGCCTGCAGTTATTTATACGTTACGGGCTAGAGCTCTTTTGAGTGATGGTGCGTGGGGTTTATTGGCTAGCGTAGTAGACACTTCGGTTAGTGAGACTACCCTTTCTTCTGTACCCATTGTGAGGGATTTCACTGATGAGTTACCCGGTTTACCATCAGAGAGACAGTTAGATTTCCAAATAGAGGTGATACATGGGACCACTCCATTGTCTAAGGCACCTTATCGCATGACACCGATTGAGTTGAAATAGCTCAAGAGTCAGTTTCAGGAGCTCTTAGACTTAGGGTTTATTCGCCCTAGTGTGTCCCCGTGGGGAGCACCTGTGTTGTTCGTGAAGAAGAAGGATGGTTCAATAAGGTTGTGCATTGACTACCGAGAATTGAACCGAGTTACTGTGAAAAACAAATATCTGTTGCCCATGATTGAGGATCTTTTTTATTAGTTGAAGGGAGGTACTGTCTTTTCGAAGATAGATTTGAGATCTGGTTGTTAGGAATGGTGTCCTAGAACTTGTAATTATTTAATAATAATAATTTATTTGGAATAAATTAAATAAATAAACATAAGTTTTTTATATTATCTAGATTGATTCAATTGACGATATTAGAAATATATGGAAATATATAAATATCAAATATTCAAATAGTAAACCCTAAGTTACTCTTATGAAATCACGACTTAGTATGTGAGTCATACGAGAGGATTAAAGTCGAGATGAGTAACTTAAAAGTGTCTACAGTAAATGGATAACGTTTGGGAACCTTATCCTGGTAACACTGTTGATAGCTTCGCATTTTGTTTATAGACAAATGAACTAATCCTGATCATTCATGTGGGAGACATGAAATAGAAGTATCATATACAATGTTGATTGTCTAAGACAGGACCACGATGTTCGATCAAATTTCTCATTAGTACCGTTTACGAAAAATGATCAAATATCAAACTAAGTTTATCAACCGTGATAGATCTCAATCCTGAGTGAAATGCGGACTCCTATTTATGGAGTTATGTTCTTTGATTCACATGGTTGAGAGCGATCTGTAAGAACGCTCAATACACCCCTGTTTTCACTATAAGAAATTTGGGAATAGGTGACGCTTTTTTGGCGTCACCTATTCGAATAGGTGACCCTTTCCTGACCGTCACCTATGGCAGTGTCACCTATTCGAATAGGTGACGTCTAAAAAAAAGCGTCACCTATTAGAATAGGTGACACCAAAAGACCGTCACCTATTTGAATAGGTGACGCCAAAAGACCGTCACCTATTCGAATAGGTGACGCCTAAAGAACGTCACCTTTTCGAATAGGTGACACTCAAATAGGTGACGGTCATGAAATACCGTCACCTTAAAGGTGACGGGAAAAAACCGTCACCTTTTGTCTAAAATTTGAGAAAAAAAGTATTTTTTTATTAATTGATTTCAAATAATATTTTTAATACACCTATCAAATTTAAATAAATTTTACAATAAAAATTAAAAAATCACTAAATGCCTACATGAAATTACAATATTTTTAAACAAAAAATTAAATTACATCTTATTTAGACCATAAAGCAACAATTGCTAAAAGAATCAATCACCATTCCTATCAAAATTTCAATAACCAACCCGCATGTCAGGATCTTCTGTCGTCATTCTTCCAAATCTTACTTCAAGCATGTCAGGATCTGAAAAATGGCAATTTTAAACTAGTTAGATTCTTCTCTTTTGTATTTATAAAATTATTGTATAATTTCAGGAAAAACACGATGGAAAATCGATAACCAAGATAGTTCGAGTAATGAGCTCCTAAAAACAAACCAATTCCTCCAATAGAACAAAATTGTTTTTCAAAAGTCCCAAGCAAGATATTGAAGCATAAACGAACCATTCCATTTCCAATAAACACTAAAACTAAAAGACAGGGTTCATCTTATAATTCAAACTACTAACTACATCGAATCCCAAGCATAAAAACCAAATCATAACATGGTAACTGTGATACAAAATATCACGACCATGAATCTCCCTAAAGATAAGAAACAAGACTTGTGCCGATAGTAAGCGATGGCTAAATTCCAACACCTACCATCAAGGAAAAATAAGACCACAAAACAGAACCCATGTCTACTTACTTTTCTTTGATCATCAACAAATCAAACCAATGAAATTAAAAACACAAACCCAAACAGGCTTAAAGGTATAACAAAATTTAGTGAAAAAAAGCAATCTAAAAATAAATCCTGAGTGATTATCAGAGGTTAGGAGAAATATGTATTCAACAGGTTATGAATGGGACCAAATTATTTTTTTTTTATAGAAAACAAAATTCAGTAAGACCAAATTTGTATTAGGATGGACCCAAATGAAATTTCTTTCTGGCTCGAAAAGTGAAGCATGCAACAGAATGCCAAACATGGACATTAGACATATATCATTAAGAATTGACTGGCAGCAAAATTTCCTCACAAAATAATAAACTAAGTTTTAAGGAACCTCAGCAGTGCTTTGTAAACATCTATCACTCATTCAGTGCAGTCATTGTGTAAACTATCATCAATAATCATAGTCCTAGAATCATCAAATACATGTAAAAGTAAACTAGTTCTATATGGTCCTTAAAATAAATACACCAAATGGTTCTTGAACACACCAAAGAAAATAAATAAGCCTAAGCAGGATATTTTCTTTCTAATATTCATGAAAATCAACATGTTCATAAACAATACTAGCAGTTTGTAAGTAGAGAAAAAAAAGAAAATAAACTAATGAAGACGGTCTCGATTACTATAAAAACAAGAATATAGAGAAATGAAGAAAAGAGACGAATCAAACCTTTGAGTGAGAAAATGAAGAAGAAACTTTAGCATTTACACAAACTTCCTCACGCTTGCTAGAACAACCTTCATCAGTCAATAAATCACAAAACAAAGTCTAATAAGAAACAACAAACACAAAGAAAACTGAAAATCGCAACAAAAATGAAATTAAAAAATTGTTTCTTCACATAATCAAATAAAATCATTTGGGACAACATCAAAAACAGAAATAAAACAACAATAATATGATTAGGGCGAAACAGACAAAGAAGTTGCCAAGATGCTCTATTTGTTGTTCATAAAGCCTCTTCCTCTTCAAACATTGTATAGCAGCTATGAAGAAGAAGAAAAACATTAACATTACAACAGAAATTTCCTCCCTTTAAGATTAAATAAAAAATGAAATGTGGGAAAAATCAAATACCATAAATGTGGAAACAATAGATCCTATCATAACAAAGTATAAATCACTACCATACTGGTAGTTTTTCCTGATAATCCTGACCTTATTACTACGTTGTGATAGTTATGTCTTATACGCCCTATAAAGGTGGCGTGAATCCAAGTTTGATCACAACATAGCATCTTGATGGAAGTGTGCATCTCTCTGATGGAAACTGGCACAACTATTGTAGTAAGGATGATCCTATCCTTGTTGAGCTCCACCTCGAACCAGTTGTTGTTGCCGTTGCTGTTGTTGATTTTGTTGTTGATGTTGTTGTTGCTGCTGCTGCGGTATCCTTTGACTGGCGTCGTCATCCTTTGCTTTCTTCTTCTGAGAGGTAATCTGTCCCGTAGTAGTTAATTTTCTCTTCTTTTCACAAGATGTAAAATCCAAGATAAGGATAACTTCTAAGCTTCCTTATTCAATTCTTGAATGAACTCGACTTCAGAGATCATTTTCTTTCTTGTAAACCAAAACTGGTGCCCGTCAAACACCTTAGTTCAATATCATTTTAACCTTCCAACATAGGTTTCACTTTAGAGTCTATCTTAAAAAGACTCAGTAGGCCCAAACTATGACCTACAAGTTTCTCAAAGTTCACCGTCCATTTAGATGGTCAAACACCATGTGAATTGAAATTCACTAAACCATCTCATTGCCTTATAGAAGTTACCGATACCACGGTCCATCAACTTCCTTCTATACTTCAATCGAATACCAACACTCCACCTTAGTGTTAGTCAATCTTGAAAATTTTCCAAATATGGATCTCAATAACTCGACCTCGAGTATAATCCAATTCAAATTAGTACACATACCGTGATAGTGACCAAACTAGGCCATTAACCAATTAACACAATCTCTAATGGTCCTCGTTGAGACTCATCACGAAAAGTCCTTACTTCCTCTTTTGAGTGGTAACACACTTTCCTTTTAGCACAATGCTACCATAAGGATTTACCACTTACCATAATTCAACTTTCTCAACTCAAACCAGGAACTTGTCCTTTGAGTTTAATCTAGGTTCTTGGACTCGAGCCGGACCGATTTCTTTTCAACAATTTCTCACCTCAAACAGGTGTTTCATCTCTTAATACTGGGCTTCGGACAAACATGTCCCCTTTTTACACATAAATGTCCACACACATCTACTAAGACCACTACTTAGCAATTGTGTGACAATAACACTTTGATTAACTTTAAGGTTCAAACGGTTGATCTCTTGGAGTATCTCATCTCCTTTACTTTGACATTATGTCAATACACTTAACAAGGTGTATAACCTCCAAATCTGCACGGGGTCAATCACTTTCTCGACAACCTTACCCAAATCTCAAAATGGGTCAAATAAACATAACCACATAGTGGTTTTACAAGGATATGAAATATCACAAACAACATTAACTTTTAACAATATTCTCATAACTCTTCCAATATCAAAGAAATAAAGCATGAGAATAGAAGTTATAGCCATACCTGGTGCTGCTGATCTCAGATGATGACTTGAGAATGGACTTAAAACAAAACATGAAAACAAACATGCATCGCATGTAGTCTACAGAACCCTAAGGCTCTGATACCAACTGTGACGACCCGTCACTTTTAAATAATTTAAATAAGAGAAAACAGCGGAAGTCTTTTATTTTAAGAAAATTTGGCGTGGTTATGTTTGAAAATTTGCTGGCCAAAAACCTATTTACATCTTAATTTCAAAATCTAAAATACACAAGGAACATTAAGTTCCTATCCAGGAGTTCAAAATGATTATAATCATAAATCAACGACAATAAGCTCTTATGAGCTAATTACAAAGTACAAATAATCAAAATGATATAAAGTTCACAAAACCATGTACATGGATTTTTTTACATAACACTTAGTCCATCTCAAAGTCTTCATCCCTCGATCATACAAAGACCATCTCCTCTCCCTCGACCTCTAGTCAGGGCATTACCTGAAATTTTGTAATATCATGAGCTAACAAACTAAGCCCAGTGAGAATAATAAGAATAAAAAGTAAGGATAGACCTCAAACTCGTATTCCGATTTGTGTCCAATTTACCTGACATAATCAATCCTAAAGTTCTCCAAACTTTAGATAATTTCATTCTAAACCCTCCAAAGGATGATATTACTCACACTTATAGTCAAATTTCCTCCATTAACTCGTTATGACATAAAGTAATAAAAGTAAATGACTTTGCATAAAATATAACATCTCAATTCTCTATATCATCAATCATATGCAATGTAGGGCTCGCATATACCCTTATGCATGAATGAAGTAATGCGTCAATCCCATAGGATACCATTCACTTCTTTTTCATCAAGAGTGATGAGCAGATCCCGTAGGGTCCCATCCGTCTCTTTTCATATAGAGTGATGAGCGGATCCCTTAGGGTCCCATCCGTCTCTTGTCATATAGAGTGATGAGCAGATCCCGTAGGGTCCCATCCGTCTCTTTTCATATAGAGTGATGAGCAGATCCCTTAGGGTCCCATCCGTCTCTTTTCATATTTTTTTTCTTTTTCACTTTCTTTTCTCTTTCACTTTCTTTTCTCTTTCACTTACTTTCTCTTTTTCATTTCCTTCTAAAGAATGATGCGAGATGTTATGCATATGCTTGCAAAAGTACATAAAGTAAATGTAGATGATAAAGTAATCAAAACAAGCATAAATTAAAGGAGCAAAAGTAAAGACATAAAGTAAAGGACATAAATAAATAGATAGCAATCTCGGATGAACGATATTTCGATCGAACTCCGGCATCAATAATAAAAGTAGAATTATAACACGAACGATTAGTCTAATAACCATTCTAAGAACAAGCTTGGATCTTCTAACCTCCAATGATCCAACCTAAGCTTAGAAACGAAGCTAACTTAGAATCTTCTAAGATTCGATACTTTCCTTGAGAACTTCTAAGTTCTCACTTAAAGGATTAACTTCTAATCCTAAGGGCACTAACTCACATCCCTCTAATCTTATATTCGGATTCTAATCTTAGTTTCAAACTCTACAAACCTTCACACTCATTTGCTTTCTATAAATACTTTAAATTCTATCTATTCTCACCTTAGCCAAATAATATTTTCTCCAAATCTTCGATTCTCACAATTCAATAACCGAGCAATTGCACCTACAATTCATCAATTGCACAACATATTACAATTCATAACTAATATGCGAACAAATGTGCAATTTCGGGTGAATAGTGATTTCGGATGAATAGTGTCTCGGGTGAATAGTGTTTTCGGGTGAATAGTGTTTTTCGAAAATCCGGGCTCAAAATCGTCATTTTTCATGATAGAAATTCATGATTTCAACTTCAAATCTCATTTACAATCAAAAACGAACAAAACCACCTAAAAAGTTTTGAAAACTTACTTTTTGGGACTTCCCTTAGGGAACGAGAAACGGCATAAGGTTAGGTTGGAAAGAAAGCCCACGTCCCGAGCATTCCAACGCAACTGACCTCATTGAAAACGGTCGAGAAATGAAGAAAGGCCAAAGAAATCTTCTTCTCATCCATGGAAGATGAGCTCCACGGCAAGGAGAAGAAACAAATGAGAAGTTTAGTCAATTTTGGTCAAACTTGTGATTTTAATGACAAATGAATAGTGTTTGGATATTTTTAAGAAATGGGAAATGACGATTACGTCCTTTTATGACTTTTGACTTATAAAACGAAACCCGATGCTCTTAAATAAATCTAAAGGTGATTAATAATTATTAATTGGCCTATTAATAATTATTAATGTCACCGAAACGAATTTAGAGCATTAAAAGGATTAAAAACGAATTTCGATCGAAATTAACTACTAAAATCGAAATTACAAAATAATAATTAAACTAAATACTTAAATTGAAATAAATAAATAAATAACATTAAATAAATAAAATAAATAAAAATTCACTTCAAAATAACGGGACGTTACACGATGTCAAATCTAAATAGACATCCATCTATTAATTATAAATTGGAGATGTGTGTCAACACTGATGGACTAAATTACAGGAGCTAATGATAGTAAATTTTGTTTTAAAAAATATTTATTCTATCCAAAGACAATTGAGATTGCACGGATTACTGACATGTCTTTACTATGTTCCTCCCCTCCACCTCTTTAAAAAAAAGAAAAACAAGCTCAATGGACATCAATAAATTTACAACTTAAAATTCTCCCCAAACGATTGGTTAATTACTTGTTCCCCCAATTATGAATTCGAACTTTACATTCCCGCTAGATTATGGGCAACATGTAGATTGAAAAAAAAGATGGGGTGGGGGGACTTGCCTCTTTCAAGATCGTTGCATATGTTTCACTGACTTTTTTTTACTAACTCTGAAAGAACATGACTTCCATCCGTATCAAACAGTGAATAACTGATAAAAAATTGAGATTATTTATTAACCAAACAAGAAATTGCAATTAATTTTTAACTCATCAAATATAAAAAAATATACGAACCTAGTTATATAACCAAAAACCTGTAATAGATTAAAAAAAAAACAAAGCCCTAAAATTTAAACTTTAAAGAAAAATAAGAGACACCATCATTTTTTATTTGAGGGGAAAAAAAGCAATAAGAGCAGGAACTAATTGATCCAAAACAGAAGGCAACAAATTATTTCCATCAAATCATGAATAGCTTTGAAACCACCTCACTGCAATTCAAAGATTAAGATATAAACAACAATAAGATGCTATAATGTGAGATTAGTATCCATCTGTAGGGACTTGCTCCATATCTAATATCAGATCTTTGAAAGAAAAAAATGAAAAGCAAAATTTCCCGAAACCCTTGCTTTCAAATCATTCTCTTCGAAAATCAGAAACCTTATATTTGAAAAAAAAAACCACTGGCTTAGAAAATCTTTGAAATTTCAAACCCCAGTGTTCAAAATTCTAAGTTGTCTTCGAAACCCTAAGTTTTCGATCAAAATCTTTTGATAAGTGCTATTAAAGGTTTTAGCAAAGAGGTGAGAGTCATATGAAGAGAATGAATCGAAGAAAATTAAAGAGAGAAATTTTGAGAGTGAATAGAAGAGAGCAATATTGAATCTGAATCGAAGAGAGAAATGTTGAGTCTGAATCAAAGAGAGAAATGTTGAGATTGAATCGAAGAGAACGATGCTGAGATTTAATCGAAGTAAATCAAACCCTAGTGAAAGAGAAGTGAGAGTGATGAAGGAGAGCGGTTGTGAGAGAGAGAGATGGTGAAACAGAGATGAAGAGAGAAAGTTTGAGCGTGTGAAACAACAAGTAAATTTTTTATGTTAAAAAGGCTTTTTTTTTCTTCAACAAAAGGTGACGGGGTTTTTTTTAAAATCACTATTCATCCGGATTTTTTATCTTAGTGTGGTCTATAGTTATTACCTGTGTCACCTATTGTCAAAATTCTTATAGTGCCTATTCTGTGCTCCAACTTCTCATTTGATTGTTAAAACCGCTAATCAACAACAAAAAGTATGTTAAATAATGCTAAAAAAATATGAACAATGCAATGAAAATAAAAAAATAAAATAAAACTTATAGAGGACAATAGGGAAGAAACACTTGTTAACTTACCCTTCCTATATAACAAACATATAAAGATTAACAAATAAATGATGATAAAATGGTTGTTTATAGATTGCTTATACCCAAACAAATAAGAAGAACCATCACTTGCATATAGATTGTTTATACACAACCAAATAAAGTGGAAATTTATAATGAGCCACTTTACAAATAAAATGGTTACTAGAGAGAACAATTCATTGAAAAATAAAAACTAACTAAAAACACTTACCTTTCCACGATATTTTTCATTTCCAATGCATATATTCCATTAAAAAATTGACTATTACAATCAAACAAAAAAGAAGAAGAAAACATATATGAGAACAAAGGAAGATCTTACAGTATCATTTTCTTCTTTAGCAGCTGTTGATGAAGTTTTTCATACCAAATATATTAGCCTATCATAATTTCATTTAAAGAACATCTACAAAAACGAAAGAGGATAAAATTATCAATTTACACTATGAATAGAGGAAACGAAAAATTTAAACAAAAAATGGGGCATTTACTCACACCAAGAAATAATAGTAGAAGAAAAAAGAAGATAAAGAGAGGATAAAATATTTTTATAAAATTATAAACTGTAGCAAACAAAAGAGGAAAATCCACTCATGCTACTCCATCCCTACTAAAAAAATATAGCATCATAATAATTCAATTTGAGACATCATCCCTCATAAACCCCCTACCACAATATAGAGAGACGATCAAATGATTGATTTTTAAACATTTGATTAGAAGAGATAACAAAATTTGTGGAAGAGTAAAATCATGCACCAAACAGTAATAACAATCCTTCAAAATCAAATATATTTTAAGGATACAAACAGAAAAAAAGTCAATCTCAAGCCGAATGACTTGAGCGCTTTTTAGCTTAAAATGCTAAGGCTTCGAGTTTAAAAGAATTACAAAACTAGAAAGAAAGAAAACAATTTCAAAAGGACAAAGATACCATCTTGGTTAATCAGAACATAACATTTTTATTATAAAAAAAAGGTTGTGAATACCACCAGAGAAAGGGTAGAACAAGTTGTTTAAGCCAGAATACCTTAGTGTGAATCTTTTTCAAAATAAAAGATTTAGGAAAGAGCATCCAAGGTATTGCAATTAGAGCCAATATCAATAAAACAACCTGCAATGTGGAGGCCCTAGAACAATTCATTCTCACCAAGATCATTAGTCGAACTCAAAAACATGTAAATCATCATATGGTAGAGGTCCTGCGAGATCCACCGAACCACTTGATGAGGTTGAGAAGAGAAAGATACCTAAAAAGGTTGTTAAGAAATATCACTTGTGGTACAACAAAGTGATATTAATTAAAATAATCTCAGCGTTACCTTAAGAAATTTCTTGTTTTAAACCTACCTTATGTTCTTCGGGACTTCTTTGTCTCTCTTTAAAACTACAAGTATCACTACAAGGATCAAACATATCATCCGTCAATAATAAAATATACAAAATATGTAATTTACAATATATGGTGTATATATCTACGACTCTCATTTAAAAGATATTTGAAAGCCCAAAACTAGTCCATGTCTTTTTCAATGCTATAGCACTAGAAACTCCACGTTTATAATAATCTATGGGAATAAAGTTTTCTTCCAATCTCGTGTTTTTTCGTATACAAAACTTAGCCTAGAAGTTAGGAAAATTGCATACAAGATTAATCATTTTTTAAACTTTAGAGTTAAAAACATAGAGTATAAAAATGTATAAAAGAAGTTAACTGATTTATGCAAAATAATTACCCGATGAGGTAAGTTCTATGAAAAATCTATAAATACTTGCTTTAAAATCAATTGTTGCTCCTCGTTTACTAGAAATTTGAGTTGTCACCCTTGTTTGAAAGGGAGATCATTTCATGCCTACTAAATGTAAATTGTGATTAGAAAAACTAAGAGCATAATTAAAAATAAACAATTTCAAATGGCAAGAAATTTAATACTAACCATTGAATAATCATCCCAAGAGTAACAATCGATGTGTTAGGATTTGTCCCTAACCAAAACCATATCAAAAGCACTCTAGTTGTATTAAACAATATAGATTTAATTGAATCTCATTTCTTGTTACCCTGACATTTCAATCAAAGATCAGACTGAAAGGCGTGAATTTCATTCTTGAGAAAACAATTTTAATAGAGCCAAACATAAACATTACTCTCTCAACATGTTGATCTACAAATGGTCATATATGCAATTATGAACACTATGAACAAGAGAAAAATTATGATAATTGAAGGATGGATAGCAAAATATAAACACAAAAATAGAATTTATGGAAGTCAGATACCACAATTAAAACATATAATTAGACATAAATCTACAATTTTAGCTCATAATATAGAAATCAGATGTCATCTATTTTCCCTAAACCAAACAGAGATAAAAATTCCATAAGAATTTCTTCTTGACAGTAAGGTCAATTTCTAGAATTTCAAGAATAATGGAAGTCGAAGAAAACCTTGAGAGAGACAAAGTTTAAGGTTAAATTTTGGAAATTGAAGAAATTGAAGTGAAATTAGGGTGAGATGAAATTTCAAGAATTTGAACAGAATATAGATATATTGGGTTGAAGAGAGGTGTACCTCTATGAGAATCAAGTTAAAGATGAAGTTATTTCCAGCTTTGGTTTGAAGACCAGTAGTAGCGGACGCCGAAAACACGAAGATGAACGTGAACATCTGATTTTCGTCTTGATTTTTTATTAGGGCTTGATGAACGATAAACGACAAACAAGAATAAGGACTTGAGACTTCAAGAAACTAAGAATGAGAACGTCTTATATGCGAATCAAAGATATTTCATTTCAAAATTTCAGATTTCATCTGAAATGTCGTTTGAATCAACATCTGAGAGCAAAAGATTGTGAGAAGGATTTCGTCTAAGAGTTTGAGCAAGCGATTGATGAAAAACTTTGATAAGCGTTTTGATGAGAAACTTCGATGAGTGATTTTGTCTGAGAGTTTGAGCGAGCGATTTTGTGAGTCAAAATGAGTACGAGCGAAAGCCATTTTGTGAGTTTGAGCGAGAGATCAGGTGACGGCTTTTTTAATTAATGTACTATTCATCTGCTTTTTTTATAAAAAGCGTCAATTAAAAAAAATGCTTTAAAAAAATGCTAGCGTATCCTATTGTAAAATTTCTTATAGTGTTTGGGAACATGGCTAGTTAAGTAGTTGGGAACTCATTTTCACGAGATGGAATTCATAACTTTCCTATAAATTAACGGTATTAGTGCGATACCTAAACATTTTAGGAACTTTAGGAAACTCCCTTAATGTACTGATTCGAGACATGAACAAGTGGCGCCACGACTTCTATTGATCACAGAAGTATATTATCTCTAGTTCGACTAAAGATAAAGTTCATTGGAGAATCAGCGGGAACACAAGGATAAAGCGATAATTACAGGGGCAAAACGGTAAATTTATCCGCCTGTAATTATGAGGGTTCCACGTGAAGGATATATCATAGATATAAATAAAGATAAACTAAATGGACATAACTCATCTATAGTGAGGGGAGTTCAGCTATGAATCTAGAGTGGAATTATTCATAGTTAGATAATAAGTAATTAACTGATTATGAGTTAATCACTTAATTGACTAATTATTAAGCCCATGATCTATAGGTCCATCGGGTCCCTATGCTAGCCTAAATATCGTAGTCGCGAAATCAAGTAGAAGAAATGGAAATTTTAAGTAAAGTGAATTACTTAAATAGGCAATATTAATTGTTTAAATATTGAGTATATTTAAACGGTAATTAATATAAACATTATTAATTGTTTAAATAATGAGTTTATTTAAACAGGAAATTAATAATGAAATATTATTAATTAAACATTATTAATTATTTAAATATTGAGTATATTTAAATGGTAATTAATAATTTGAAATTAATTAACAATTATTAATTGTTTAAATAATTAATTTTATTTGAACGGAAATTAATAATTAAAATTAATTAATTAATAATAAAATATTATCAATAAAATTATTAATTAAATAATGAGTTTATTTAATGGAAATTAATAATTAAAATATTTATTATTAATTATTTAAATAATGAAAATTATTTAAATGGAAATTAATAATTAAATATAATTTGATAATATTTAGTCGGGAGAAAATATAAATATTATTAATTATTTAAATAAATAATTTTATTTAAATGGTAATTAATAAATAAATTAATTAAGTTGGACTTATTAATTTAAGAGAGAGTTTCAAGCCCAATTGGATTAATGAACCCAATTGAAATTGGCCCAAAATAATTAAATAAATAAATTTGATTTATTAATTATTTTATATATAATTTTCGGCCATAATAGATAATTTGTAGGAGATAATTTTTTGAATTATATCCTATAATAATTATATAGATTTATTTACCCAAGATAAATAAAATAAAGAAAAGAAAATATTCTCTTATTTATCTATGGCATTTTAGAAATACCAAGATAAAGGAAAGAGATAATTCTTTTTTTCTTTTTGTATTTATCTCCATGGATTAATCCTAATGTGATTAGGATTCCTATTTTTCTATAAATAGGAGGCTTGAGTCATTCATAAATCACACAATTAAATTCCTTAGAAATTCGGAATTCTCTCTTCCTTCTCCCTTCCCCCTTTGGTCGATTTTCCTATAGTCATTGGGAAGAAAATATTTTTTTCTTCTTCCCAATTTCTTCTTAAGTTCGATCCCACAATCGGGTTTCGTTTGATCGATCGGGATATAGCGTAGAAGATCCGGTGTTGCTGAGGATTTGATGCTGTAAAGAAACTTCCAACCGATTCTCCATTAATTACTCAATGTAAGTAAACCGGTTTTAATTTTTGAAAATTAAGCATGAATCTACATGTTCTTCTTATTTTTATCACAATTTGCATGATATTAATAGATTCGTAATTAAATGTTAATTAGTTTACTAAATAAAATTCCGCTAGTTTAGTAAATCATCCCTTCACTGGTTACCATTGAACGGATGATTTACTAAACTAGCGGAAATTTATTTAGTAAATTTATTAACATTTAATAACGGATCTATTAACATCATGCAAATTCTGATATAAACACGAAAAACATGTAGATTCATGCTTTATTTTCGAAAATTAAAACCGGTTTACTTACATTGAGTAATTAATGGAGAATGGGTTGGAGGTTTCTTTACAGCATCAAATCCTCAGCAACACCGGATCTTCTTTGTTATATCCCGATCGATCAAACGAAACCCGATTGTGGGATCGAACTTAAGAAGAAATTGGGAAGAAGAAAAATATTTTCTTCCCAATAATACCAAGGGAAAATCGGCCAAAGGGGGAGAAGGGAGGAAGAGAGAATTCCGAATTTCTAAGGAATTGAATTGTGTGATTTATGAATGACCCAACCCTCCTATTTATAGGAAAATAGGAATCCTAATCACATTAGGATTAATCTATAGAGATAAATACAAAAAGAATAAAGATTATCTCTTTCCTTTATCTTGCAATTTCGAAAATGCCATAGATAAATAGGAGATTATTTTATTTTCTTTATTTTATTTATCTTGGGTAAATAAATCTATGTAATTATTTTAGGATATAATTCAAACAATTATCTCTTCCTAAAATACATGTCATGGCCGAAAATTGGATTAATAATTAATAAATAATTCTAATTTATTTAATTAATTATTTTGGGCCAATTTCAATTGGGTTCATTAATCCATTTAGGCTTGAAATTCTCTCTTAAATTAATAAGTCCAACTTAATTAATTTATTTATTAATTACCATTTAAATAAAATATTTTATTTAAACAATTAATAATATTAATATTTTCTCCCGACTAAATATTATCAAATTATATTTAATTATTAATTTCCATTTAAATAATTTTCATTATTTAAATAATTAATAATAAATATTTTAATTATTAATTTCCATTAAATAAACTCATTATTTAATTAATAATTTTATTGATAACATTTTATTATTAATTAATTAATTAATTAATTTTAATTATTAATTTCCGTTTAAATAAAATTAATTATTTAAACAATTAATAATTTTTAATTAATTTCAAATTATTAATTACCATTTAAATATACTCAATATTTAAATAATTAATAATATCTAATTAATAATATTTCATTATTAATTTCCTGTTTAAATAAAATCACTATTTAAACAATTAATAATGTTTATATTAATTACCGTTTAAATATACTCAATATTTAAACAATTAATATTGCCTATTTTATGTAATTCACTTTACTTAAAATTTCCATTTCTTCTACTTGATTTCGTGACTACGATATTTGGGCTAGCATAGGGACCCGATGGACCTATAGATCATGGGCTTAATAATTAGTCAATTAAGTGATTAACACATAATCAGTTAATTACTTATTATCTAACTATGAATAATTCCACTATAGATTCATAGCTGAACTCCCCTCACTATAGATGAGTTATTGTCCATTTAGTTTATCATTATTTATATCTGAGATATTATCCTTCACGTAGAACCCTATAATTACAAGGCGGATAAATTTACCGTTTGGCCCCCTGTAATTACCGCTTTATCCTTGTGTTCCCGCCGATTCTCCAATGAACTTTATCTTTAGTCGAACTAGAGATAAGATACTTCGTGATCAATAGAAGTCGTGACGTCACTTGTTCATGTCTCGAATCGACATCAAGGAGTTTTCTAAAGTTCCTAAAATGTTTAGGTATCGCACTGATACCGTTAATTTATAAGAAAGCTATGAATTCCATCTCGTGAAAATGAGTTCCCAGCTACTTATCTAGTCATGTTCCCAAAACAAGAGTGTATTGAGCGTTCTTACAGATCGCTCTCAACTATGTGAATCAAAGAACATAACTCCACAAATAGGAGTCCGCATTTCACTCAGGATTGAGATCTATCACGGTTGATAAACTTAGTTTGATATTCGATTATTTCTCGTAAACGGTAATAATGAGAAATTTGATCGAACATCGTGGTCCTGTCTTATACAATCAACATTGCATATGATACTTCCATTTCATGTCTCCCACATGAATGATCAGGATTCGATCATTTGTCTATAAACAAAATGCGAAGCTATCAACAGTGTTACCAGGATAAGGTTCCCAAACGTTATCCGTTTACTGTAGACACGTTTAAGTTACTCATCTCGACTTTAATCCTCTTGTATGACTCACATACTAAGTCGTGATTTCATAAGAGTAACTTAGGGTTTACTATTTGAATGTTTGATATTTATATATTTCCATATATGCCTAATATCATTAATTGAATCAATCTAGATAATATAAAGAACTTATGTTTATTTATTTAATTTATTCTTAATAAATTATTATTATTAAATAATTACAAGTTCTAGGACACCATTCCTAACAACCTTCAGTTGAGAATCTGGGAGGATGATATTCTCAAGACTGCTTTCCGGACGTGTTATGGACACTATGAGTTTGTGGTTATGTTTTTCGGGGTTGACTAACGTGCCGACGATTTTTGTGGATCTCATGCATACCGTGTTTAGGAGGTTCAATGACTCCTTTGTTATCGTGTTCATCGACGATATTTTTATTTATTCTGAGACCGAGGAGTTGCATGCTATGCACTTAGAGAAGGTTTTGACGGTGTTGCGACAACAAAAGTTGTTTGCAAAGTTCTTTAAGTGTGAGTTTTGGCTAAATAAAGTGACATTTTTAGGCCATGTGGTCTCTAGTAGAGGAGTGACGGTGGATCCCTCTAAGATTGAAGCGGTGAATAGTTGGCCTCGACCAACTAGTGTGACCAAGATTCGGAGTTTTCTATGGCTTGTCGGGTATTATAGACGATTTGTGCAAGACTTTTCCAAGATAGCATCGGCTTTGACGCATTTGACGAAAAAGGGAGTGAACTTTGTATGGTCTGAAGGGTGTGAAGAGAGCTTTGAAGAGCTCAAGAAGAGACTTGTGACGACACCAGTTCTTGTGACTCCCAATGGGACTGGTGGTTTGACAGTTTATACCGATGCTTCGAAGAAAGGTTTGAGTTGCGTTTTGATGCAACAAAGGAAAGTTATAGCTAATGCTTCCCGTCAGTTGAAGGAACATGAGAAGAAGTATCTGACTCATGATATGGAGTTGGCAGTCGTTGTGCACGCTTTGAAGATTTGGTGGCATTACTTGTATGGGGAGAAGATCATGATTTTCACGGACCATAAGAGTCTCAAGTATTTCTTCAGTATCATCTTGGTAAAGCCAATGTAGTGGCGAATGCATATTCAGTATGTCAAGGCCGGTGGTTGGAGTTAGTCAAGGACTATGATTGCGATATTCAGTATCATCCCGGTAAAGCCCATGTAGTGGCGAATGCACTTAGTAGGAAGTCATCGCACGTGTCCGCTTTACCACTGAGGTTGAAATGGGACATAGAGCATGCTAAGATAGCTCTTCTTACTGTCGAGGTTACAATACGATTAGCTAGTCTGACGGTGGGGCCTACTTTGAGACGGAGAATGATTGAGGCATAGAGGGACGAGGCTCATTTACAGGTCAGATTTCGAGAGGCAGAGTCGGATACGCCTAGTCATTTCTCATTTGCTACTGATAGTGCCTTGATGTATCGTCAGAGGCTATGTGTACCTTTGGGGTCGACTTTCAGGAAAGAACTATTGGAGGAGGCTCACAATTCAACCCTTTCTGTTCATCCAGGTAGTATTAAGATGTATAGGGACCTGAGACAACATTATTGGTGGCTCGGTATGAAACTTGAGGTTGCGGAGTTTGTGAGTAGGTGTTTAACTTGTCAACAAATCAAGGCTTTGAGGAAGAGTCCACAGGGGTATCTTAACCCTTTGAGTATACCGAAGTGGAAATGGGAGGAGATTTCTATGGACTTCATTTGTGGATTACCTAAAACTTCGAAGGGTTATGATACCATTTGGGTGATTGTAGACCGTTTGACGAAGTCCGAACATTTCTTACCAGGGAGGATCACTTACCAAGTTGAGACTTGGGCATAGTTATACTTGAGAGAGATTGTTAGGTTGCATGGTGTGCCAGTTAGGATCGTATCGGATCGGGAAGCTCGTTTGGTTTTGAAGTTTTAGAAGAGTTTGCATTCTGCTATGTGTACCGGTTTAGATTTTAGCACGACTTTTCATCCTCAAACCAATGGTCAAACGGATAAGGTTAATAAGATATTGGAGGATATGTTGAGAGCTTGTGTTCTAGACTTTGGTGGTAGTTTGGACTCTCATTTATATTTGGTCGAGTTTGTATATAATAACAGTTTCCAGGCTACCATCGAGATGGCACCCTTTGAGGCACTTTATGGCAGGAGGTGTCGTTCTCCCGCTCATTGAGATGAGGTTGAAGAGAGGAGACTTTTAGGACCCGAGTTGTTACAGATGACTAGTGAGTCGATCACTTTGATTAGAGAGAGGATGAGGGTTGCCCAAAGTCGACAGAAGAATTATGCTGACAAGCGGTGTAGTTCGCTTGAGTTCGAGGTGGGGGATCACGTGTTCTTGAAAGTGGAGCCCATGAAGGGAGTCATGAGCTTGGAGAACTTTTACCAAATGAAAAGATTCTAGCAACAAGCATATTATATTGTTGGAAAGAAAATAGTTTATTTCCAAATGCTTCCACTGCATATAGAATTTTATTGACTATTCCTATTACAGTTGCCTCAACTAAAAGATGTTTTTCACAGTTCGATGTTGTTGAAATCTTATATACCGGTCAACCATGTCACAAGAGAAACTCAACGGATTGGCCATGATATCAATTGAAAGTGAAACTTTAGATGACATTGATATTGAAAATTTAGTAGATGATTTTGTATTGAAATATTTAACAAGAATGTCACTTTTTAAATGAAATTTTGAATTATATTATTTCATTTAATATTCATTGTGTGATTGAAGTTAAAAATGTTATATTTGTTTAAGAATTTTATTATATATTTAAAATTATATAATAGGGGGTCTAAAATCTCATTTTTACATCGAGTCCCTATTATCTTAGCAGACCCGACCCTGACCACGTGTAGCCAAGGCCATTGCACATGGCCCCAACTTTCAGGGCCCCAGATTTCAAATGGATTTTTATTAGGGGTGAAAACGGTTCGGTTCGGTCCAGTTTTTCTATTAATTTTAAAAACCGGACCGGTTAAGTTTAAATAGGATTCGGTCCGATTTTGAACGGTTTTTGCCGGTTCGGTTTTTGGTTTTTTTCGGTTTTTCTAGTATCAGACATTTGCATTTAGTTTTAAAAAAAAATCTTCCAACATTGAAGGATGAAACAAAACGAAATCAAACATAAACAAAAACTTAGTTGAAAAAATTAGATTAATAAATATATAAAATATAAATTAAAATAAAGTGATAAATAAATATATAAAACAAACAAATAAATAAAAATTAGGGGGATATAGGGAAGCGGTATGGGATTTTTACTTGTTTTTTAGAAGCCGATTCGGTTCCGGTTTTAGCCGGTTCAGTTTTTTATGGTTTCGGTCCAGTTTATTTTTCCTGTTTCCTGTTTTTCGGTTTTTTCTTTCACCCTTAGTTTGTATTGTATCATATATATTTTAAAATAAGTGTTTTTTAATATTAAAACTAGAACGTGCTATATTGATTGTCACTTGTCATCTCATAAGTCCATTTAGTGTGAAGCATCGTGGGTTCGAATCAGGGAAAGATGTATGTTACCCTATTGTTGATTTTCTTTTTAAAATGAATGAGATGTTTGATTTAGAATTCATTATTTTTTAAGTTGTTTAGTTTTATCCCTTTTTATAAATTTATTAATTTAATGTTTTATTTCATTCAATTACGAATGTTAAAAAAAATTGTTTTATAATTTTTATAGAATTATTTTATTATTTGAAATATTATTAGAAAATTTCATTTATTTATGTGAATTAGGAAAGATATTTTTAAAATTCATTTTAAAATCCTTTTATTATATATATTATTTTGTTGTTATGGTGTTTAATAAAAGTTTTTTTTTTTAATATTTTGGTGATTTTTTTTATCTTTAAATTATGATAGAGGGCCCAAATATATATTTTAACATCGCACCCCGATTTTTGTAGGACTGGCCTGTATCTCAGGAGCGGTTTGCATATTCAAATATCAAGTTCACGTCCCTATATAGAATGCCAAAAGGAAAAAAAAAAAAAAAAAAAAAACAAGAGAAAAAAAAAATAGATAGATAGTCGTGTTGAATGAAAATTTTATAAATTAAATTAAATAAAACGATAATATAAAAGATTTGAAGATATAGTTAATATTTTATTTTAGATAAAAGATAAACTTTTGCTTTCCAATATCCAATATAATATTTTCCTAAACCTCTTTCTATATAACCCAATCCCTTCCTTCTAAACCCTATTAAACTCTCAACTCACAATTCTCTTCAAATTCTCTGATTACGTTTCCAAGTGTTTCAATTCTTTATCTTCTTTCACAAAAAACTCCAAATTTCCAAGACTTACTTTTTCTCCTACTTCTTGTTCATCATTCATGGAGCGTAGAAGTTTATATATCACAATCAAGAGAGCCAACTACCTCAAGAACGTCAATCTTTTTTCCACAATGGACGTGTACGCCGTCGTTTCAATCCTCGGCGACCCCCTCGGAATATCGAAGCAGAAAACCCACGTCACTAAAGATGGCGGTATCAATCCTCAGTGGAATCATTCCATGAACTTATCAATAGATGAACATGCCGCTCAGAGTAATCTCATCACTTTAAAAATCAAACTCTTCTCTGATAGCATTTTCTTCGATAGGAAGATTGGAGAAGTTCAAATTCCGATCCAAGAACTCCTCGATGAAAGTCGTAAAGGCGAAAATGATGAAGATTCGGAGAAATCTGTCACTTATAGCGTTAGGACGGCTAGAGGAAAGAAAAAAGGAACGTTGGAGTTTTCATTCAAATTTGGTGAAATATTTAGGGTTCAGGCGCCACCACCACCACCGCCAGTAAATCAGGCTCAGGCTCAACCTCGGCGTCGTGCTCGGGTTCCGGATTCAGTTGGTGGATCTAGTTCGGGATCGAATCCATTAGGCTACTTGGGTTTGGGAGGAGCAGTTGGTTTAATGGGTAGTTTATTAGTTGCTGAGATGATGATTTCTAATGCTTGTGATACGTCTTCTTTTGATGCCGGATATGATGCTGGATATGATGCCGGCTTTTCTGGTGGCTTTGATTGTTAATTTTTTAATTTTTATGTACATGAAGGAAACTTGAAGCTTTGAAATACTCATGTTTTGTGGAAAAAGACTTCTACTTTCCATCGTTTAGGTCCCTGCTCACAAACATAAAAATCTTTAAAAAATAAAGAATTTGTCTCTTTTAAAAATTACTCAAATAGCATAATTATAGTTTAATAAATTATTGAACTATAAAATAATAAATTATTGAACTATTTTTCATATGTATTTTTAATGAATTTGTTTGTTTTTTGGTTTTTTAAGTTCAAGTTCAAGAATTTATTTAACTATTTGATCATTTTTTATTATTATTTTTAATGAATTTGTTAAAAAATTTAATTTTTTTAGTTCAATAATAGTTATGTTATTAGTAATTTTTGAAAAGTTCTAACCTTTCAGTAATTAGTACGTAAAAATATGTTATTTCAGTAATTACTTATAAAAAAATAAGAGATTAAAAAATTAAAAAAATAATCACAAATAAAGATGATGATAAACTCTAGTCTTAAAATGTAAGGAGAGCTTTTTTTTTTTTTTTTTTTTTTGAAGAAAAATGTAAGGAGAGCTACTCCCATCGTTTTGGCTATTTATTTGTAAATAATATTCTATTGACTAGCATAATATAATTATAAAGTCATAATGATAAAAAAATTGGATACAACAATTTGTACACGTAGGAGAAAATTGTTAATTAATTGATTGTACGACTAAATTAAAGAGATAAATTACCAAAACCGGAGGAGTACCGACATTTTTATACTGCCCAAATAATTGCTTAATTGCTTATTCGGTTAAAATAATAAAGTTTCTTAATTTCCAATTTTAGCTCCATATCAAATTAGAAATTACGTATGGTATCTATGCTAGTATATATCTATGTAATTATGTAATTACTCTTAAATCCAATATTTAAACTTTAATAACTTACTTTAATTTGGCTAACCTAAGATAATATATTCATTTAATAATTACATTTGTGGTCCCATAATATTTAATAATTTCCAAATTCATAAAACTGCGCAAAATTAAAACTCGTAAAACAAATGGATACCGAAAATAGTCGTAATTTAATAATCATAATATTCAGCTGATGAAACTAAATCAATAAAAGTAATTAAATATATGTACAAAAAAAACTTCTCATATAATATATCATAGTGTTAAAAACCAAGCTAAACATGTACTCTAACCGGTCATAGTGCATGTAGAGCGAAATCATGCATGCAGCAGAGCAACTGATATACTGAAACTGGTCATACGCTCGTAGAGATGCCCCAAAGGGCCTATGCACCCTAACATACGGCCCAAAGCCTATGTGTATGCTAAAGTTGGTCCCAAAGACTTGCTGAAAAATGATAACTAAGGTACTGTTTTTAGCAGTTTGAAAAATAAACTATTAAAACTAAATAACATAATTCATAACAGTTTCTAAAACATAGCTGGGGTCTCCATGATTTTCATAAAGAATATACATACTATATCATAAAACTCAATTACGTAATATTTGTAGCTAAATATCCGAATAATTATATGATGTTGAAAATATAATATTTTCCAAGATATATCTAGTAAACAATTATATTTCGAAAATTCAAAACCCAATAATATCATAAATGTTAAAATAGAAATGCACTCACAAACTTTTTCCGGCAAAAAGCCCAAGTCATAAATAATTTACGTCTCGATATCTCACCTGAAATATTAATTTCATAAACATATCACTAATGAAAAAAATTCCATTAATTCATTAAACCAAAAACATATATAAAGTTTAATGATCAACCCATGGGCAAGATTTAAGGTAACCATTTCTCTAGTGTACCTTCCACATCAATCACTTCTTACTTTAACAAATAAAATAATGAACTCCTTTCTTTTTTCCTTCTCTTACACGTGAGTTGGAAGCCAAGGTTAAGCTCCTTTTACATTTTTTTCCACAACTTGACTCTTCTATGATTTGAGTACATGTACATATTTGCGGATACATTTTCAATCCCGTTAATTCCATATTTCTTTTTCCATCTGCTCCACTCCACGAAAATAGAAGCAAAGTTTACTAATAAATTTTTTGCAACTATTTCTCTTTCTATTTTACCACTTTTCATTTATATAAAACTAATACCATGAATTAACTTACTCGTATTTACAACAAAGTGTAGATAAAACCTCTCAATTTTTGCTCTTAACTCAATCCATGATCCTCTTCCAATTTCAACCTCTAAGAAATGTTAAAATTTCATTTCTTAATTTCCAATTTTTCTATGTCAACAATTAACATTTTATATCAACTATATACTGTTCCAATATATAAGAAATAAATTATGACATTTATCTTCTAATTGTTTCCCCTATTTATATCATGTTGTGAAGCAAAAATTAATTAAAAAAGGGGGAGTGTCAATTGCCCAAGCTCACCAATTCATTTTGAAGCCCAATGTTCATGTAAAGCCCACTTAAATCCTACGTATATGTTTTTTGTTATTGTTCTACACGGAGATGCGTGCAAGCTTGAATTAGAAAATAGATTTATTTTCTTATTTCTCTAATTGGCTGACTGAGACCATTTAATTGGTGAGGCGGTGATCTTATCCTTTACGAATTGAAGGCGGTAGATTTAATATACGAAGAAGCGTGAAGCAAAGTGAAATATAAAAAGGCTTGAGCCGACAGATAGTCAATTGAGAGTTTCTGACTTCTTCAGTGAGTGAGTGAAAAAACAGTTGCGGTTTGTGAGATAGTTTGAGAAATATTGTAAAAAAAAGGGTTTATTTTTTTGAGGGTTTTTTTTAGCGTAATACATCATTGTGTGTATTGAATATTTTTATTGTAACTCTCTGATTATCATAGTAAAATATGCAGCGGTAGCAACTAGACGTAGCCCAATAATTAGGGTAAACCAGTATAAATTTTGCTATCGATTTCTTTCCCTTTTATTTACGTTTATAATTCTGCTATCGTTCTTGTGTGAATTTTAGGCCTCGCGAACCTATCATTCCCTAACATCTATACTATATTAAAAAGTGTTTTGGATAGAAAAAAAATTTGATTTCCTTTTTTATCCCTATTAATTTCTTCGTTTGACCTCTAATATGGATAATTCAAGATGTTGTGGAATCCTTGTTTCAAGCTCTACGTAATGATCACTTCAAATTTTTGAAAGCATAAATAAGTAAAGGGTTTATGACTTTAATCATACTTATAGTTTCGATTATGATCAAACTTTTATATACTGGTGATTTTAAAGTTTTGAAGTATTCATAAAGTAAAACTCAAAAAGAGAATTCCGGAACATCTTGAATCATTCAGGGCCGGTCCTAAGAGAATAAAGGCCCGGTGCGAAAAATTAATTTTAGACCATTTATCATATAATATTTAATATTAAAAATCACATATTAAAAAAAAAAACAAATTATAAACTAAATGATTTTAGAAAATTATATTTTAAAAATTTTTTTTCCTAATCCACATAAATAAAAAGGAGATTTTTATTTAAAAAAAAACATTTCACTACTTTTTTTTTTAATAAAACCCAATTTTGGGCACTAACGAATCTAAAAGAGAAATGGGTAGCAGAATTTTCTGCAATATTTCTAAATATAGTATTTTTAAAAAGTATTTGCAAATATAATAGTTTTTTAAAAACCCTCATTTATGTGAATCAGAGAAATCAGTAATAACTTATAAGATAATCAGTGATTCATGCACAAAATATCAAGATATCAGTGATTAGTGGTGAGGAAATCACTGATTACTCATGCAAAACTAGTGGCAGTTTTATAATATTTTAGGTGTTAATTTGAATTTTTTGCTATATTTGCAAATAACTTTTTTACTGTTATTTTTACAAATATTAGACCTAATTTTGCTATTTTTGCAAGAGCCCCAATCTAAAACTTAGGTTTAAGATAGACACACGATGTAGATACATATATAATTATAGCTATAAATAACATATACGTTTTTTAAAAATGGTAAATTTTTAATAGTGCATTTCAAAAAACACCATAATTTTTTAAACTATTATAAAATGATATTTTTTTTAACATGCATTGAATAAAAGAAAAATATTAAATTTATAAATTTATAAAAATTTAAAACTAACAAACTTGAAAAAATAATTAATTCTAATTCAAAACATCTCAATTTTCATTATAAAAAGCAACGGGTAATACAAATATGCAATTACTATATTAAAAATAAGGGGCTCTTGCAAAAATAGCAAAATTAGATCCAATATTTGTAAAAATAGGTAAAAAAAAAAACTTATTTACAAAAATAGCAAAAAAAACTCAAATTCATGCCTAAAATATTACAAAATTGCCACTAGTTTTGCATGAATAATCAGTGATAATCTTTGATTTCCACACAAGTAATCACAAATTTTACTAATATTGTGATATTTTGTGCATGAATCACTGATTACCTAATAGTTATCACTGATTATCTTATAAGTTATCGTTGATTTCTCTGATTCACATGAATGAGAGTTTTTAAAAAACTACTATATTTGCAAATACTTTTTAAAAATATTATATTTATAAATATTGCGAAAATTCGCTACCCAATGAAATTTATCAAGAAATTAAGGTTAAAATACTATTGGTTGTAATTTTTCATTATAATAACTAAAAAAAATTATGTTAATTATTGATTGATAATATTTGATTCGTTAAAAATTGAATCAAGTTAAAATAAGGGTAAAATGAAAATGAGACCCCTGTAGTTTTTTTTAAATGCACGAACACCCCCTGTGGTTTGAAAATGACAAATCACACCCCTGTGGTTCCAAATTTTTTCAATCTCCCCTTCAATGTCAATAATTTTCTTTTAGCCATAACTTCTTCGTTTGAACTCCGATTTGGATGACTCAAGATGTTTTGGAATCCTTATTTTAGGCTCTACATAATAGTCACTCCGAAACTTTGAAATGATTAATAAATAAAAGAGTTTATTAACATCAAAATACTGGGTATGATTGACACAGTTAACTCTTTTGTTTATTGATGATTTAGAAGTTTTTGAGTGACCATAGCGTAGATAACGAAATTAGGATTCCAAAACATGTTGAATCATTCAAATCGGAGTTCAAACGAAGAAGTTATGATTAGAAGAAAATTAATGACATTGAAGGGGATGGGTCTTATTGAAAATATTTGAAACCACAAGAATGTGATTTGCCATTTTCAAACCCAGGGGGTGTTAGTGCATTTGAATAAAACCACAAGGGTCTCATTTGCATTTTACCCTTAAAATAAATACTTTTTTTACCAATTTAATTTAAAATCTTTTAACTCATATTAATAACAAATAAAATAAATAATTAAAATACACAAATATTAAAAATTGTGGGGGAAAAAATCCTTATTTATACTCCAAATTTATTGAAATTTCTAAATTCTATTAATAGCGCAAAAGAATATATATATATATATATATATATATATATTTCAACTGAAATTTGAAACATGGTCTCAAAGTATTCCAACTTTATATAGAGTCGTCAGCCAACGAACCACAAAGAATCTATTGCATACAATTCCTAATGTATATAAAAAGTATAAAAATACATTATTGATTTTTAGGGCCCCATAATTTTGGGTTGCATTCCCTTAGGGCCGACACTCGAATCATTCAAATCAGAGTTCAAACGAAGATTTTATGACTAAAAGAAAGTTAATTGCGTTAATGAAAAGGGGTCAAATTACATAATTTTGAAACCATAAGGGTATAAATTTCATTTTTTTTAACTATAGATGATATGTTTGCATATGACTAAAATCACATGGATCTTATTTTTATTTTGCCCTAGTATTTATTAATTTTAATCACTCATTCACAAATCAAGTCAATAACTGAAATGTGTAGATCAATAGTTACAACATAAATTATGAATTGGTGATTAAATTATTTTTAAAATATGTGAATATATGTTAATCAGTGATTGACACGATCATAATTTGTTATATTTAGGAGATATATCTATATTATTCTAAAAGGTGCTTAAAGTGAAAGAAGTTTTAGGTTCCCACTATGGTACAAATTTTTGAGAATTTCTATCCTATGCATTTTTTGAATTGATATCTTCAAAATTAGCAAAAGTTTTATAAAAGAAAAAAAAAAGAGAGATTTTTTCTTTCACTAATCTAATGAATCATTAAATTAATGAAAATACATTTTCATTAATATTTTATCTTGTATTATTAAATGATCAATATCATTATTATATTTTATGTTTCTAATTAATATGTTTTAAATTAAAATCAATAATTTTTTAAATTTTATTAGTTTTAATGATTTTGAAATTTTCATTAAAATCATGAAAGTTGAAACAACTTTCAAAATAATAAAAGTGTTTTTTTAAAAAAAAATTATAAAAACTATTATTATGTTTGGAATTTACAATTCATAAATATCATTTTTGAAAATATACCATATTATTAAATATATATTGTTTTGAGTAAAAACTAAAAGCAAATAGATACATCGACCCATTTGATAACCAGTTCGTTTTTTATTTTTTAAAAAGGAATTATTTAAAACCCAACTAATTTCTTGATATTTAAATTATAAAAAACATATTTTTAAATTAAGTTGGTTTTTATTTTTTACTTACAAATGAAAAAACCAATTTATTATCGAACAATTTAAAAAAAAAATTAAAACAAATACTAGAAACTAGAAAACAGCATCAAATTAGAACCGATGCATATCACTCACTTTATATTATATTAGGTTGGGCTCGGTCCGGTTCTGTCCAGTTTTGGCCAAAATCATGAACCAAACCGAGCACCTCGGTTTTGTGTTTGATAGAACCGAGCGGTTCTCTATTTTTCAAGAAATCATTAGATTCAGTTTGTGACGGTTTTTGTCGGTTCTTCGGTTCAGTTTTGGTCACACACATCTTAGGGCTACACATTTATAAAACCAAACAAAAATCTGAATCTATAGTCAAAAAATGATGAAATTTAGTATATTTTAGATCTTAGATCCGAGGTCTAAATTCCTGAATCCGAGGTTTAATTCACAAATCGAGATTTAGAACACCAGGATCTGAGTTTAAAACACTCGAGTTTGAGGGTTTTGAACTTAGATCCGAGATTGAAACCCTCATATCCGAATTTAAAAACAATCAAATATTATGTTTTAGTCTTAGAAGAATGGAGATGAAGAAGATGAAATCTGCTATGAAGAATGTGTATGAACGGCCATGGTAGAGACGATGAGACGAGGCGGCGATGAAACAAGGTAGCGATGAGACGAGGCAGCGGTGAGATAAGGCGGCGGTGAGATGAGGCAGCCTTGAGATGAGCGGTGATGAAAGAGGCAGAGAGAGCATGAGTGAGAGAGAATTTGAGGGATCTGATTTTAAATGAAAATGAGGGAGAACTTTGATGGAAAATTGAAGGAAGGAACAACGGAGATGGAGAATCGAACGAACGAATGAAAGAATGAAGGAGAGCATTCTTGAAGGAGACGACGCAAGAAGGAGAAGTTTGAGGAGAAATAAATTTAGGCTTCTAAAATATTATATTTATACCCTAGTCTGGTTCGGTTCGGTTTCCTCGGTTTAGTAAAACCTATGAACAGGAAAAACCGAAAAAAATAGATTTCTTATCATTTTAAACCGAGTAGACCGGGAAAGAGGAAAAAACTGAACCAAACGGTTCGGTTCGGTTCATCGGTTATTTTGCACATCCCTAATATTATAGACCATCACACCAAAAGACTGTACTGGGGGCGGTGCGGTTTGACGCCAAATTTGAATCAGATTTCTGGAAATAGCTAACTTATAGTTACCATTTAGATTGACATCTAAAACGCATATTTAATTTAGGGTAAAATACAAATGAGACCCCTGTGGTTTTTCTCAATTACATGAACACCCCCTGTGGTTTGAAAATGGCAAATCACACCCTTGTGGTTCCAATTTTTTTCAATCAGACCCTCCCCTTCAATGCCAATAATTTTCTATTAGTCATAACTTATTCGTTTGAACTCCGATTTAGATGATTCAAGATGTTTTAGAATCCTCGTTTTGGTCTTTACACTATGGTTACTCAAAACTTCTAAATCATCAATAAACAAAAGAGTAAACTGTGTTAATCATACATAGTATTTTGATGTTAATAAACTCTTTTATTGGTTAATGATTTCAAAGTTTCGAAGTTCCTATTATGTAGAGCCTGAAATGAAGATTCCTAAACATCTTGAATCATCCAAATCGGAGTTCAAACGAAGAAGTTATGGCTAAAAAAAAATTATTGACATTGAAGGGGAGGGGGGTGATTGAAAAAATTTGGTACCACAGAGGTGTGATTTGCCATTTTCAAACTACAGAGAGTGTTCATGCATTTTGAAAAAATCACAGGGGTCTTATTTACATTTTACCCTTTAATTTAACTTTCTTTAATCTTAATTATTGAATAAACTATTTAAAAATTTTAATGAAGTGATTTTTTAAGTAAAGTATTATTAGTAAATTAAATTAAATTTATTTATTTATTTTTTATAAAATATAACAAATTAATTAAATAAAAATTAAACCACACTTTCCAATCCTATTCCTACATACCAAACACAATTTTTATTCCCGAACATTACAATCTCAGATACATATTCTCATTTATCTACACCAAAAAACTCCCGTAGGACTAAGCATTCACCTCATTATCTCGCTTTCCAAAATAAAATATACAAAGTCCTTTCAGTAATATCTTTACATCTCTAGTTAATAATGACAGGTAATGAAAGCTCCCGTAGGACTAAGCATTCACCTCATTATCTCACTTTCTAAAATAAAATATACAAATTTCTTTCAACAATATCTTCCCACCTCTAGTGAATAATGACAGGTAATGAAAGCTTCCGTAGGACTAAGCATTCATCGCATTATTCCTCCCAATTTCGATGATCTAATATGATATAATATGATTATGCTTTCAAGTGCAAGTAAAATAAATAAAAACATTCAAAGTAATCGAAAGGCATAAAGATAAATGGATCACGTAACACTCTTATACATAAAATAAGAAATTAGGAACTTCTGATAAGAAAACAATAAATAAATTAAGCCAAACGACCTTTAGTTAAACTTGAATTACTAACTTTAACATAAAGTCTTCAATTCAAATTATTCTATTGCTTTCAATAAATATCCGAAGTTCCATAATCAAGTTCCTTATTTACCCCATTATATTTGAAATCTTCAACTTCCGATAATCATTCTTAAACTTTGGAACAAATCTAAACTTAGAACTTCCAAGAGTTAAATATTTCCCTCGAGAAATCCATGAGTTCTCTCACTCAATTAGAACTAACTCCAAGCCTAAGCATGTTAGCTCACTTTCTTTTATCCTTTCGATTCAAACCTTAATCTCAAATCTCGATCCTACAAATCGTTCAACTTATTTGGTTTCTAAAGCTACTTTAAATTCTATTTATTCTCACCTCGAATGCTCCCGTGACAACCAAGTTCTCACGATCCAACAAACGAGCAATCACACCTACAATTCATCAATCGAACAACAATTTACAATTCACATATAATAAGAGAAAAATGTGATTTTCGGGTGAATAGTGTTTTTCAAAATTCCGAGCTCAAAATCGTCAAATTCCTTGATAGAAATACATGATTTCAACTTCAAAACTCATTTATAATAAAAACAAACAAAACCATATGAAAAGTTTTGAAAACTCAATTTTTAGGGCTTCCTTTAGAGAACGAGAAACGCCAAAAGGTTAGGTGGGATAGATAGCCCTCGTCCCGAACAATCTAACGCAACTAACATCATCGAAAATGGTCGAGAAACGAAGAAAAGCCAAGAACTTCTCCAATGGGAGATGAAGCTCATGTCCATGGAGAGAAATGAAGGAGAAGAAAATGAAGCTCTTGGTCAAAATGGGTCAACTTTGATGATTTTAAAGAGATGAATAGTGTTTGGATATTTTAAGAATTTCAAAAATTACGGTTACGTCCCTTTAATGACTTTTAACTTATAAAACAAGACCCGAAGTTCTTAAACTAGCCAAATGGTGATTAATAATTACTAATTGACCCTTTAATAATTATTAATACGACCAAGACTAATTTAAGCTAATAAAACGATTAAAAGAATTGACGAACGAAATAAACTCGTAAATTCTAAGTTATAAATTCTAAATTAAATCTCAAATTTAAATTAATAAGTTCTAAAATTAATTAAGTGCTTTACATCAAATAATAATAATTAAAATTAAAAAAAAATTAAAAAAATTCCTTGTAAAATAACGGGACGTTACACTGTAGTCTTCCCTGAAAAAAGAATCATGTTTTTTAAATTTACTGTCTACTTCTTAAAATCTCCACGTCAAAATATTTAAGAAAACTAACCAAGAAATCTTCCTCATCAAAGTAATCACAAAAACTTTGTTCGTTTTTCTCTGTCAAACGTTCTTGATTTTTTTGTGATTCAGATTTATGAAGCATCTCATCTTTATCTTGTCCGATTGTTTTTTCACGAAATTTGAACACATTCTGGACAGGTTCTTGATTGGAATTTCTTTCCTTTTGATCAATCTTCTCTTCTGAATCCGTTGTTACTCTGAAATCATCGTATCTTGGGACACGATAAGGCTATTCTTGATAATCTGATGAATTTTCTTATATTAGTTGATGAAGTCTGCTTGTTATTGTTTTAAATGAATAATCCATTGATCTTTGTATATTTTCCACTCTGTTTTGTAGATTTGCCGTTGAAATCTCTACCGACTACATGCGTTCAGCAAGAGTTTCAAGGGATAGTACTTGCAGTTGACAAAGTGCCGCTGACTCCACACCGGTACGATTTGCGTCGTCTCTAAGGTGTTTTCTCCATTTTCCAGCCATGTTTCGACCAAGGATCAGAGTCGCTTTGATAACGAAATAGTGTAGGACTATTTTTGAATTATTAAGAAATCTGTATTAATCAATAAAACTTTTCAAAATCTACCATTTACATTGTTCATAATATGTATTTATAGACATCTTTTAAAAGTCTATATTAGGTAAAAATCCAAGATATCCTAACTAAGACCATAAGCCCATATCCTCCTACATCAAGTAGGGTCCAAGGAATTAGCATAAGACAACTCTAAATGCAATTTTAATTTGAAATCTTCAAGTTTCAATAAGTGGAACTTTAAGATTTCAACTAAATTTACATTCTAAGAGAAAAGAATATGAAACCCATAAATATAAAACAGAAATTTCCCTTCTAAGATATTCTTGAAATTAGGGAAATTTTCAAGAGTTAGATGGAAAGAATCCTCGTGGTAAGAGTATTCTAACACTAAAGGAATTGAGTCAAACGAAGAAGAGATGGAGAAAACCTGGTCTTGGGAAGACCTCAAGAAGGCGACTGCAATAAGAGCTCAAGGGAGGAGGATTTGTTTCCTTTTGTTCAAATGAAGAGGAAGGGGGAAATCCTAATAATTAGAAGATGATGAATTTTCTTGAAAAAAGGATCCTAACCTTTCCTTTTTGTTTTAAATAAACCTTATGAATATCAAACCATAAGCTCGCTAAAATCATTAAGTAACACTTAACTAGCTAGAGATGAATCTAAATATTATTAATTGACATATTAATAATATTTAGTTCACTTGGTTTTTCAAATAATGATTTTCCTTTAAACTAAGTAACTAATATCTAGAAATTTAACAAATAAAACTAATAATTAAATTAAAATAAATAAATTTCATAAATTAAATTAGTAAAAAATCTTACCTAAAAAATACTCTGGACGTCACACCTATGTGCTAAATCAGTGATAGTTGTGCGGAAATCAATGATTACTTACGCGAAACTAATGGAATTTTATAATATTTTAGGCGCGAATTTGAATGTTTTTCTATTTTTTTAAATACATTTTTGGGCTGCTATTTTTATAAATATTGGACCTGAATCTGTTATATGTGTGTAGTGGATATTTCCCACCTACTATCGATCCCGTAAGATTCACTTGCAATAGTCTTCTTCGCACCTCAAGTTCCTGCAATCGAAGAGTATGAAGAGGTAGGTGTGGTTCCTTCCAAATGATCTTCGACGATCAAGTCAGTAAAATTGGAGGCAAAAGTAGAAAAGAGTTAGGATGGTTCTCTAAATATAAATTGCATTACCCGTTTTATTAGATTTGAACACCTTTTATAGCCAACTTAATGTGCTTGGTGCAGATGGCCTTCCCATGATATTTAGGGAATAATATCTTTTCCATAATCTTAGGAGAAAATATTGATGATGAGCTGAATACCGTGGCATTCCTTTTGAACCTCGGCTAAACTGATCACCTTTATAAGTCTGAGCTAGGCTAGGGCTTATTTGGACTAATTGGGTTCATCCGAGATGGCTTGGCCTTTGAGCTTCATAGTGGGCCTTTAGCGTTTGTCGTGATGAGCCTTAGAGGTCAACATATTCTTCGTGGGCTGAGATTATTAGAGTTTTGGGTCTATAACTTGGGCCTATCTTAGGAGGGGGGGTGATTTTACCTCCTATAATGTGCAAGAGCCCCATATTATATAGTCTAAAGAAAAAAAAAACTTTTGATAACTCCTTTATCACTCTATAATAAATAAACTATTTAACAAAATAGATTATTTTTAAAATACAATAATATTTGTGAATTTCAAAGAGTTTTATCACTATTTTAATCAGATATGAATTTGAACCTTTTTTTTTTATTGGAAACTTCATAAAAGAATCATTTAAAGGCTACAACCTAGGAAAATGGATGTAGGATCGGTATGGCAACCCTAGAGGGGGGGGGGGTGAATAGGGTTTTAGGTTAATTTAATTCACTTTTTTGATTAATGACCTCTAATTAACAAGTTAATTAGACTTTTTAAGCTCAAACAATGAATATGGATTCTATACTAAAATTCCCTAAACAAAGTATGCTAGTTTATAATAAACATATGAAATATTAAAGCATAATTAATCTAAACCAACCAAGCTTCAATAAATTCTAGCAATAAATATCTGAAGCATATCAATTAATTTTCAATGATTGATATTAATGATTCCTAATAAAAATGCACAATAAATATTTAGCAATTAATTCTAGTGCAATAAATTAAAGAGGATAGGGTTAGAGAATGACATCAAGATATATAGTGGTTCTGCCAAATCCGGCCTAGTCCACTTCCCGAGCGCCTCTAGGGAATTTATTACCTTTTCCGAGAGCAAAGTATAACCCAATCCTTTTGCGGGATCAAGATCAAACCCAACTCTTTTACACGGGATCAAAGTCAAACCCAGTCTTTCTTTTTTCGAGCTCAAGAACAAACCCGATCCTTTTACCGGGAGCAAGATCAAACCAACGTTCCTATTTTCACAGGTTAGGAAACCGACCCCAAGTGTGAATTATAAATTTCACACATTACAAATCTCTCACAAAGATTGAATATGAAATTCAAAGCTCTTACAATAATGGCTCTCTAAATAGCCTAATTAAGCACTCAAATTTATCCCAAAATAATGTAAATATTGCTTCAAGATGATTCAACAATAGAGGAAACAAATGAATATTTTTTTCTATTTTTCTCCACTGATTTTCGGCCATATGCAGAGAAGGAAGATGCAATTAGCCGTTGGTGCCACATGTCAAGATTTGGTTGGCTGAAGAAATCTAAATTTTAAATTAATAATAAAATATCAAAAACTTCACGGGCAGCAGGGGTAATCCGGTCAGGGAACCGTTGAGAGTGGCTTTAAAATTCGGTTAGCATGAGAACAAAATAAATGGTCAGGACATAAAAGGCATTAAACAAAAAAGAAGGGGCAAGGACGTCAAATCGCAAGCATAGGAAAATGGGGCAGCTAGCATTGGGAAACGATGAAGACGCGTGTCGCGCCTGGCTGGCTACTTCAACTAATTGGCCCCACGTGAGACAAACGTGCATCAGGTGCGTCAGGGAGCCGGTCTTCACGCGCTGACATGGCTGATTGAAGACCATTGGATGTGAGTAGTTGGCACGATCATACAGTTGAAATTTGTTCCTGATTTTTTTTTTCAATTATTTTAAACTAAAAAATATATATATAAATATATATTTTAAATCCAATTTTCTTTTCTTGATATCTTCTCCATTTTAGCTCGGAATTGGACAATTCAAATTGCACCGTACTCGATGTTTTCCACTCTACAGAACACAACAATAAAAATACTAAAATTTATTAGTATTAAGTGTTTGTTATCATCAAAACATAATTAAGTGAGATTAATAGGCCCAAAAAGCCAACAATGGAAAGGTACCCAAATCAAAGTAAGTAATTTAATTAGAGTGGAGTTTTCAAATCTCAATGACACCAAAATTATATTCAACTTGAGATTGTATGTAACGCCCCGATATTTTTATTTTATTTATAGAGTTTAATTATTTCAATTTAGATTTTAGATGTCTTAGTCATTTACTTTGAACTTTATTACTTTAAAAGTGATATTTAAAAACTAGGTGCATTGAATATTATTAATGGGTCAATTAATAATAATAAAACATCTAATAGCTTAGTTTAAGTGTAGCTAGGTAGAATTAATTTGATAAAATATAATTTCAAATGCATAGGGTAGTTTTTAAAAGAAGAGGGAAAATAAAAGTGTCTCTTTCCAAAACAAAAGATGTGTCTTCAAGTTTCTAGGGTTCCACATATCCTCCCTCATTGAACAAAGAAAGAAAAGCCACCAAAAAGTCTCTCCCTACTCCTTTGTCGTCGCTCCATTGGTATGTCTCCAAGAGTGGGTTTTCTTCGATTCCCATCCATTTCGTTCAATTTTTAGTGCGTTGGAACACCCTTACAACGAGGATTTCAAATCTCTAACTTTAGAAGCATTCCCTCATCTCCAAGTTAGCTCTAAGAGTAAGATTCTTTTATATTTTCATGGGTTTTCTTTTCTTTTCCTTAAAATGTAAAGTTTAGTTGAAATCTTCAAGTTCAATCCATGGAAAATTGAAGATTTTGAATTAAAGGTTACATTTAGAGTTGTTCATGCCATTCCCCTTAAGCCCTAGACTCCAATTTTTCAAATACCAAATCCCCATTAACCTTCTCAAAAAAATTGTAGGTCCTTGTAGGTGTGAGATATCGGTTTCGGTTTACGGTTTCATCTGGACCGAACCGAACGGAACCGATAAGCGTTCGGACTGTATCAAAACTGAACCGACAAAGTATCAGTTTCGGTTTTTTGTTGGGTTTGCACGAACTAGCATGTATATATTTTTAGGGTGGGTTTTTTATGATTTTTTTGTATTGACCCAATTACAAATAAAAAGAGTAAAAGAACAATTTTAGAATATTTTGAAGAAAAAAAATTAATGTAGTAGGTGGTAGATAACCAAATATAATAAATAAAATGTATATTATTGTAGAAGAACATGTTGTTTTAGTTCTATATATCTATATGTTTTGAGGAAACTGGCTTGGGGCAGTGGGCTGGGTGGGATATTCTAAAAAGGAAAAAAAAATTTGGTTCGATTCGATCTGGGTGCGGTTTCACTGCTTTTGGACTTAACTGAGTCAAAACCGCCAATTTCTATTCGGTTCGTTAGTTCGGTTGGATTTGATAGGTTTTACGGTTTCGATTCTCACCTCTAGGTCCTTGTGGTTTTATCCTTGTTATTTTGCGATTTTTCTTTGAAATTGGGTGGTGAAATCATGTTCAAATTGTCAAATTAAGTTTACCCATTGGTAGAAATACCCAAGAAAGTTCCCCAAACGCACCTGGTTCATCCCCAAATTGCCCAAAAAGCTAAGACACCCCCATGTTATGGGTTGTTCAGTCAAGGCTAGGGGGGGATTTCCCAAGCTATTTTGGCTTTTTTCATTATTTGTTGCTAGTAATTGTTTGTTTAGTCAAATTAAATATTTTAGATATAATTTATTGTAGGTGGTGCGTGAATCCTTGCTCGACACTCATTATAGGACTTTGATTTTATTTTTTTGATAAAAGGTGAGGATAAATAGAATTTATAGTAAATTTAGGAACTAAATTCATGAACGACTTGTATGACTCAAGAGATAAGTAAAACCTTAGAATTACGAGAAATTGAGCATGCTTTAAGTAAAAGGAATAGGATTTGGGAGTATAGAATTGATTCTTGAATTAAGAGTATTTTTGGGCTTAAAGTTTGTTATGGTATGTTTAGTTATAGAGATTTATGTTTATAATTTGCCTATGGGATTTTCTGAGTTATTACACTTTTCTAAGGATGAAGTGATATATTGGATATGAATCATTGAGAAGTATTATGGATTTGCAGGTTTATGTATTATATGGAAATCAGGATAATAATGAGACTCTGGTTATGTTTCTTACATTATTTGGACTTTGTTTACGTTTCTTGCATTATTGGGACTCTATTTATGTTACCTTGCATCATGAGGCTCTGATTATGTTCTTTTGATTTAGTTTACTTATGAAGGACGTATTAATGGGAGTTGTAATGAGATAATTTATATGTATTATCTTGTATATTCCATGTTTTATGATTTAAAGTAAATAAGTGAAGTGAGGACTGTTGGCACCTAACATGAACTTAGTTTACTTAAGTCGACATATTAATGGTAGGGGTGAGATAATGTATATGTTGTGTGTTATTTGCATTACCTGGTATTATCTATGTTTTACTGTTTTAAATGTAATTGAGATATATAAGGACTGTTTGTACTTGACATGATCTTAGATTACTTTTCGAAATGTTTTAATGAAAGAAATGATGAGATATTGATGATGTATGTAGTCTAGTTATGTTGATAACCGGCTTGGAGGGTTTTGAAATGAGAAAGTTTGTTTGGGTCATGAGTTAGCATGATGTGAAGATGTAATGTTTGGTTTGGGTAGTAAAGAACTATTATGGGCTTTGGACACAAATCTGGATTCGGGTTTGAGAGCTAAAGTTACTTTACTTTTTGTTTATCTTCATTGGGTGTTTTCGCTCATGATACTACTTTTCAAGTATGAGACGGGTCACGGTCATGGCCGTGGAGCTGGTGCATCTGTGATCTTGTGGATGATGGTGGAGATGGACTAGTGGATGTTCATTATGTCCATGGACTAGATTTATTTTGTTTGTTTTTAGAACTTGGTCTGTTGAGCTCATGGGAGCATTTTATTAAACTTGAACTCTTTCATATTTGAATGTATGAACTTGCTAAACTTTTGAATATTTTCACTTTGATTTATGATTAAAAGGATGCACTAATTGTTTGTCCATTGGGATAACTATTGAGCATCATCTAGCTAATGTTCATACACAACATGGTTTAGCTTAATCATTTATTAAACACATCCAATTCATTGCTAGACCATTTCTTATGAGAGCAAAGCTCCCTATATTTGTATGGGGTCTTTGTATTTTACATGCTACTATAATAGTACGCATTAGACCAACATCTAATAAAAAAAATCAAACCATTATAATTTGTTTATGACCAGAAGCTAAATATTTCCCACTTGAGAATTTTTGGCTGTGCGGTACATGTTCCAATTGCTCCACCACAATGTACTAAAAAGGGTCCTCAAAGGAGGTTGGGAATATAGGTTGGGCATGAATCCCTTTCAATTCTCAAATATCTTGAACCATTGGCGGGTGATTTATTTAATGCATGTTTAGTTAATTGTCACTTTTATGAGACAAATTTTTCAACGTTAGGGGGAGAAATTAAGAAGTTGAAAAAAAAAACTAACATGGAGTCCATCATTATTATCTTATTTAGATCCTTGTTCAGATCAATCTTAATAGGAAGTGCAGAAAATTATTCATTTAAAAAATATAGCAAATCAGCTACCACCAAATTCACCCATAGCAAGCCTGACCATGATGATGACGATGAATTTAATGAAGAGGCTGACCATGAAGAGGGTGATGCTGCAGTATCTGATTGCTCAGTGGATTCTGAGATTGACTTGAATGATTGTCTGAATTTTGAAGGTGACGTTGAATCGAATTATGCACCATCAGATGAATTGAACACACCTCCTAATTCGGATGGTGAGAAAGGGCCAAGTTATGAATGGTTTAATCCACGGGCTGACATGGAAAAGGTCGAATTTACCATTGGGAAGAAGTTTCCCACAAGAAAAAATTTGAAGACTGCCATTAAACAATATGTTGTGATAGGGGCATTCAATGTAAAATTGGTGAAGAATGACAAGGAGCGAGTTCGGGCAGTGTGTTCTGGCGAGTGCGCGTGGAAACTTCATGCCTCTCAGGTGAAAACTGAGCTTGAGACCTTCCAAGTTAAAACCTACTATGGAGAACACACTTGCCCCAGAGAATTCACAAATCAGAATTTGACTTCGTCTTGGATTGCGAGGAAGTACATGGATAGGTTTCGTGTTCAGCCAAAATGGCAATTGAAGGAAATTCAGGAGACGGTAAAAACAGAATTATTTGTGACAATTTCTAAATCAAAAGCCTATCGTGCACGAACAAAGGCATTGAGAAAAATTAACGGAACACTGGTGGAACAATTTAGGAGGTTGCGAGATTATTGTGAGGAGGTGTTGTGTTCAAATATTGGATCAACCGTGAAGATTGAAACAGATAGGTTGGATGATGAGGGTTCTTTAATCTTCAAGCGAATATATGTGTGTCTGAAGTGTTGTAAGGACAGTTTTAAGTATTGTCGCCCGTTTATTGCACTGGATGCTTGTCATTTAATTGGGCCTTCACGAGGTCAATTAATGGCTACCATGGGAATAGATGGCAACAATGGTATTTGTCCTATTGCGTGGGCAATTGTTGAAGCTGAAACAAAGGATTCCTGGAGTTGGTTTTTGCATTTGTTGGATGCGACGCGGGGTAGTTTCGAAGTAGGGATGTTACATTCATCTCGGACGCACAAAAGGTGTGGCCTTCTTTCTTTGTTTCTGTTTTTTCTTAAAAGTTTCACATATGGTCCCTCATGAAAACGGAATGTGAAACTGAAAAGTTTCACATTTCGTCCTTATGAGGGACCAAATGTGAAACTTTTAGGAAAAAAACATTTTGTTATTTCTTTCTATCTATTTTCGTTTTGAAGTCTCACAATTAGACATTCGGGACCAAATGAGGAACTTGTCAAGTTTCACATTTGGTCCCTCATAAGACGAAAGGTGAAAAGTTTCATTTCACATTTCGTCCTTATTCGGGACCAAATGTGAAACTTGACAAGTTCCTCACATCTCTAACATCTTAACACTCATATACAGGGACTTATACCTACTTTTGAAGAAGAGTTCCCTGGCATTGACCACAGATATTATGGAAGACATCTATATGCCAACTATAAAAAACAATTCAAGCGTTTGCAGCTCAAGAATTGCTTCTGGAATTCAGCAATGGCAACTACAAGGGCTCAATTTGACCGCTGAATGGAAAAATTAGCAAAGTTGGATGTCAAAGCCTTTCAATACCTTACCAATATCCCTGCAAGGTGTTGGTCTAAGCACGTTTTTAGGACAGAGCATGTAACGACCCGGATTTTCACCCAAGGGCATTTTAGTCTTTTCACCAATTTTGATCCAATCAACGTAATCTTTAGTTTTCCCGAACCGTCACGTCGTTATGAATTCAACGAAATTGACTACGCTCAATTTTGAGTTTCGAGTAAAAAGTTATGGCCTAATTACCGACTTTGCCCTTAACTCCTCTTATTTCAAATAAGGGTAACTTAGTCTTTTACCTATTAATATTTATACATCATGCAAAACCCTAAACTCAATATCCATAAGTCGTACGCCCTTTTGTTAGCTGCCGTTTCTCCTCTCAACGTAGTTTCCCTTCCGATTGTCAAGGTAATTCGTCGAGCCATATTAATCATTTGAATTGTTGTCGATTTCGAATTGATTTCTAATCCTTCTAGCTACCATTCAAGTTCAGTTTCAAGCTACCGTTCTTCATCGGGAAATCAAGGAGAATCTTCATTCAATCTAGTTATTCCTTAGGTAAAATCATTTAATTTATGTTAGAGATTGTTCACATGGTGTTTTCGGTTTAAATCAGTGTTAATTGAGTGTCGTTTTCGTGCGTTTAAAAGCTCGTCGGACCCTCGCCGGATTCTGGAAGTTGCTAGCCAGAATCTGGGTTGCTTTGCCGCCGTCATTCGAGTTATTCTCATCGTTTCTTGGCCGAGTTTTCATCAAGAGTTGATCCCTCGATTCAAGTCGCTGGATTTGAGGTAAGAGAGAAAAAGGAAGAAGAAAGAAGAAAGAAAAAAAAAATATGAATGCAGCGCTGCAAGCAGCGCTGCGTGCGTGAGGGAGATGACCGGTCCATCTGGACTGGCTGGACTGGTCCAATTGGACCAGTTCAGCTGGTCCAGACCGGTCCAGGGGCTAATTTTAGTCCATTTGAGCCGGTTTTCGACCCGTTTTTCCGGTTTTCTTGAAATTGACTTTAAATTAATGTCAATACAGGTTTTGGGCACCTTTAGGATTTTATTTGGCATCATTTCGAGTTCGTTTGCTTGCTCAATTTGCGAATAAGGTAGGTTAAATCCTACTTAGAAGTTAAATTAAATTCCATGTGACTGGATGTTTATTGTGGGATTATTATGATAGTTAGGAGTGATATAACTATTTATTTTAAAAGCGTTATATGCTCGTTTAACTCGTGATTAATGTTTATATTCAAATTATGATGGTTAATTAGTTTTTAATTATAATTAGAACCTATAAATTATTTTAGTTAAATAAACTCATATTAAATTTAATGTTTTAATTGATTAATATTAATAATTAATAACCGTATAATAATTAGTTTTAATTGATTTAATAATGCTTAGGATGATTTTAGAGCCGAATATGACATGATAACATAGTTAATTTATAAAATTAAATATTAACTCAATGGTTTCCTTATTGTGACTTGATTTTGTTGTTTTCTTTTCTCTTAATTATTTGTGATATGAATGTGTGTTGTTTTAAATATTTATTCTTTGTTGTTATTTTCTTATTCAAGAAATATGATCAGGGAGTTATGCTGAGACTGATTGTTGTTAGAAATTTATTTGAATGATTTTACTCAGATATATGATAATCACGTTGGATAGTGTGGCACGTATCATAATGACCATTATGATACTATTCTATAGAGCTGAACACTATGATTATGATTTATCTAAGTAGTTGAGATGAGTTGGACAAGTGATTACCACGATGGATAGTGTGGCACGTATCATAGTAGCCACTATGATACTATTCTATAGAGCTAAACACTGTGGTTATGATCTTTGTAGGCTAAGTACCTATTAGTTGTTGATGAATGGTGGAAATGGACGAGTATCCATACGTTATTATAATTATGAGATAAAATGTATTTAATTTACTTATTTGAGTTTGGATTTAATCTACTAAGCTAAAAACTCACGGTATTCGAATGCCCTGCAAACTTTTATTTTGCAGGTAACATTGATATTAATGGAGACCATGGCGATTGACGAGGACGGCGCTACACTGAGAGACCCTTAAGACTTGTCATTCCTATTCATTTATTTTTACTTTATTTTATTGTACATTTTGTCATTTGCTTTATGGATTTTCATTTTAATTTATCTTAGTTGTTTTTTTTTAAATTATTTTGATTGGCGCCAAAACAAATGTTTTGTTTCGAATATTTCTTTGGTTATTAAACGAATGCTTCCGCAATTATTTGGCTTTTACTTTGATTTATTTATATTTAAAATGAGTCATTATTTATTTATTTATTGGTTATTTTGAGTCGGGTCTTCTCAGTTGGTATCAGAGCCCTAGGTTTAAGGGTTCTGTAGACTGTATGTGTCACATACATTTAGAGTTGTCTTTTGGGCCAGTGTAGCACCTCGTCAGCGTCAGGTATGCCTTTAACTTAATAAATTAAATTATATTCAAATAATAGTGTTATGTTTATAAGTTGGAAACTGTATAAATAAAGATAAAACCCTAAGAGGTTTATTCCTGTTTGTGAATTCAGAATGCCTCCTCGTAAGGCACTTGTGAATCAAGTACCTCTGAATCAACAAGAAGATGGGGAGAATCAGTAGATTCCAGTGGCACCCGCTCCTGTCGTGACTTTGACTAATGAGCAGTTCTCCTTGCTTATCGAGACGTTGAGTAGACAACCAGTTGCACCCGCGCAGGCATCTGATCCAGTAATTGATCGATTCGGGGTGACAGTGGAGGTGAGATTTCTTACAACGCTCCGTAAGAGCTTAATACAAACTTTTGATGGGAAGTCTACAGATCCTGCAGCAGCTGATGCATGGATATATCAATTAGAGACTGGTTTTGATGAGATTAACTGTCCCGAGAGGCTGAAAGCTCACTGTGGTGCTGCAATGTTGAAAGAGGGAGCTCGATATTGATGGGACTCTACTGTGAGATCCATAGACCGTGTTGATGGTGTGATACCTTGGGAGACGTTCAAGAAAAAATTCTTCGACAAGTATTATCCTAAAGCTTACAAGTATCAGATGAAGAGGGAATTCATGACCTTGACCCAAGGGTCGAGATCAGTTACTGATTATGAGAGGGACTTCGACAGATTATCTCATTTTGCTCCTGATCAAGTAGACACTAAAGCTAAGAAGATGGAGGCTTTCATTATGGGACTTAGGGAGGATATCCAAGGAGGAGTTGAAGCTCATTTTCCCACTACTTACGCTACTGCTCTTAGTATTGCATTGTTTTTGGATAAGGGTAGTAATGTTAAGAATCAGCAATTGACATCTCAAGGGCAGAGTTCTGGGAAGAAAAGGAAGTTTGATCAGTCAGAGAACCAACAAAATCAGGAATCAACCCCGAAGCACTTTCAGGACAATCAACAATTTCAGAATTTTCAACCACGGAATCACGGGAGTCAGTATCCTCAGTGTCGTTATTGCTTGAAGTATCATCTAGGACCATACAGGAAGAGGACATGTTTTACTTGTAAGAAAGAAGGTCACATTGCTACTCAGTTCCCTTCTGCAGCTGCTCCACTTAATCAACGACCTGCTCCCAAGGCTCTTCCTCCTCCGCCTTGACAAAACCCTTAGAAAGGTAATATTTTATTACAACTAGCGAGATACTTTTGATTCTAGCGTTGTGATGCAAGCACTTTAACATTTCACGTCGTTTAGCTTTTGTGTTGCCTACTAATAATCTAACTAAATTTCAGCGGAGTAATGCCTATAATACGACTCCCAAAACAGCCCCTAATCATATATAAAATCATTCCAAGATTACAGAACACAATAACAATGAAAGCAATTAACCTCCTAAGCTTAATTATTGACTTAAGGGTGCTATTCTCCAATAAGGCATTCACTACAACAAAATAGTTGATACTTGACCATTAAAAAGGGTCAAGAATCTCATACTTGACCCATTTTCAAGTGTCAAATAAGCGACCGTCAAGAATAGTTTGAGAGTCAAGAATAGCGCTTTCACTTGACTTGGTAAAAGAGTCAAGTTTTATGATTTTTGACCCTTTTTAAGGTTCAAGTATAATGATCATATCTTGACCCTTTTTTAATTGACAAAAATTGGCATAATTTGATACAATGTAAGAGCATGGGTCGACCTGAATTAAGAGTCAAGCAATATATTTCTTTTCTTAAAAAAAATACGATATTCGAAGCTAGGCACCTGTTCATTATAAAATATAATTAGAAATTTTCATTCATCCAACTAAAACATTCAAATTTCATTGATTGAAACCATAGAAAGCTATAACATAACATATTAGCAAAAGTTCTACAGCAAAAAAGCGATGTCGTAGTTTACGTTTCTAAAAGCAAGTAACATAACAAAACTTTTTCCCATAAAAAAGAATAAATCATGTCTTAATGTCAATAAGAGATGTAACTTCTATTATAAATTCAGTCGACAAAAACAGTCAATAGGAGATGTAACTTCTATATAAGTTGAGCCAAAAATTCAGCCCACTCTACCAGCACTTCATCAATTTCTTCTTGCGAGTATCCAACCCTTGTGTTGATCTACAAAGTATAATAAAATTAATTAGTATAATTTTATACTTTTGATGAATAATAATAAAATTACCCACCACCTCTGAAATCAAAGTAGATTTGGTTGATGCTATACATCGCATGTATCTCATGACATAGTATCCACACTCGACATTTTCCGTCTTGAAGTGGGCACTATATTAAAAAGAAGACAATTAAAATTTATGATTATAGAGTAAACAAAAAAATTAGATGTAAAACCATAAGGAGGACATAACATCAAAAATTCATTTACATTTCATATAAGGTTGGTGAACCTAGCATAAAAAATCTATTACTATATAGCATACAATATCATGAAATTTAGATGAACAGATAAAAGTAAGATGCTTCTATTTCAACTAGCAGAGGCCATTCATCATGCACATAACAGTTTATTATTGCATAGGAATTATGTTTTGATTAAGCACAAGTATGATATTGATTTTAACTTACAACTTCTTATAATTACTTCTCTCTATGGATTTAGATTGGATGGTTTTCATGTTGATAGTAGTTTAGAAGATGGAGAAAGGACTTGTACCAAAAACTAGATACCAAGGCGGGGTCTTCTTCTATAGTTGAGTGTGAATGTTCAGGAAATGATACCATTTCTAAAGTTAAGACTTTTCGGAGAGATCACTATGAGATAGAATCAGTGAGGTAGAATCATAAGTTGTTGATGACACATCACATGAAGCAGGAAGTGTAGAACATTCTTTAAAAGAAGATGGACGGTTTGAAAGAGGTTGGTTGTTTGAGAATGAAGTGTTAAAGAGTAATCACCAAGCACTATAAGAATTTCGGGAATAGGTGACATCCTTTTGGCGTCACCTATTCGAATATGTGACGGTTTTTTAACCGTCACCTATGGCAGTGTCACCTATTTAAATAGGTGACGGGCAAAAAAAACCGTCACCTATTTGAATAGGTGACGGGTAAAACGGGTCACCTATTCCAATGGGTGACATCCTTTTGGCATCACCTATTCCAATGGGTGACATCCTTTTGTCGTCACCTATTCCAATGGGTGACCCGTTTTACCCGTCACCTATGGTCTAAATTTTGAGAAAAAAAATATTCTTTTAATTAATTGATTTTAAATAATGCCATTTATTACACCTATCAAATTTAACTAAATGTTACAATAAAAATTACAATATCACTAAATGACTACATAAATTACAATATTTTTAAACAAAAAATTAAATTACATTATACTTGGACAATAAAACAAGAATTGCTAATAGAAAACTAGTCCTAATTCTTCATATAATTGAAGACGTCAACGACAACTTCTGCTTTAAGGGGGACATTTGTCCAAGGGCTCTTCCCGATTGCACAACTAGACTGTCCTATATCCATGAATAAAATGAAGAACTGATAAACAATAGGCCTCCATTTAAATTACACAATCTGGAAGGGAAAAATTAAAGGCATATGTTGAACAACATTCAATGAAAAAATAAAGGCCATTGACAGAAAATCTGCGTTAGTTGTAAAATAAGAGGCACTGATACACACCTCTTCACATGTCCATTATCATAGTGATCATATGGTGCAGAACTTGAAGTAAATAAAAAGAGCCTTCTCCACTCCAACTTGATGCAGCTTGCCTGATTGATCAAACAACCGAAAAACCTTCATAATAAACACAAAATAAACCAACAGAAGGGGCTTCCGAAAAAGTATAACTTAAGCATAGTGCTCTGATTCACTATATGTCAAGTTTCAAGCACAAGCAAGGCATGTCCATTGTCAAGCAAAATTACATGAAAGGTTCCAAAAACAAGAGAAAATTAACAAGACTTAGAGACCACTCCATGAAAACTTAGTGCATATCTGAGAATATAATTAGATTTGGAACAAAAATATATTCTCCTTTTAAATAAAAGGAAAGTGCATGAAACTTGGGGAACTTAAAAATTTGATTCCTTGCAATATATCATTCATATCAAATATTTTCAATGAATTCCACAGATAAACATTTCCCAAACTCTTCAGATTACTTAATCACCCAACCAATACCCTGAGTCTTAAATATTAATTGATCACAGTGCAAAACAGAACTAGACATGAATGTTTAAGAGATAATTATGGGGGGCGGGGAATGGAGGAAGTTTGCTTTCATGGCCAATAAAAAAAGTTGAAAAACTTGGTAAAGGAAAGTGATTGGATTTTGAAAATAACCTCTGTTTATCACTCCAATCAGCTAGCTGTAACCTGTGTTAGAAAAAAAAAATACTATTAAAAATCAAAAAGAAAATAGTTAACGGGAGGACTACTCAAACACATATGCCACTCTTCCCAAGCTACTATTAAAAGTTAAATTAGCATATTTGAAAGGAAAAAGTAGAACTGAAAAGATTAATCTCACAATGAGATGATATTTTAGCATACATAGAGGGAAAAGAAGTTACAAAATTAGTAAAACAAAAATCAGTTACATATAGATTGAGCCTAAAATGACCTTAATAATTTCACATCATGAACTCAGAATCCTTGTTTGATTTGCAAACAAGCAAGCTACTCAGGGCAGTAATTAGTGTCAATGAAAACAACCACTCTTGCTCCCCAACCATGAATGAAAACAACCACTCTTCCTCGTTCACTGGAGAAATATCACAAACAAAGATATAGCCAGAATACATGCGAGAATGATTTTATTAACTTCTCATGACTATATTGTGTTAGCCACTGTAAATCACACTTCCATTAAAGAAACCACAAATTTAAAACTAAAATTAAATTATATTCAAACTTTAGAAGAGAGATAAGACTAATTAGCATGAGAAAATAAACAAAGCCCAAGATCCAAAATTTTCAAATTTGCAATTAAAATTTAAAATCAAACGAAAATTACAATAAGAAAAGAAATGAGAAACCTTGCACGGGTGAAATTAGCGGGAACGAAGTAGTCAAAGGGATCCCATTACGAACCGATATAAAGAAATATGTCTATCGGACCATAGAACAAATGAACTTCATAAACATGATATAAAGAAACTGATATTAAGAAAATTGGAAGTAGATGGTTTTCAGCTTAAAAACCTATTGAAAGGCATTATTGGCTGCAATCAATGTATCCAAAAGTGGGAGATCAAGGTGCAAAGAAATTTTTCTTTGCTAACATTAACAAATTTAATATGGAATGGTGAGCTAAGTCTAAGAAATTCAATTTTATTCCATGTCAGTTTAGCGAAACTATTTGTAGTTATTGCATATAACACTAACACTAGTTGATGTTAGTTAATAAACTTTTAGAATGGCTCATGTTCATAATATTTAATGTCTGAGGAACATAAAATATCAATACACAAGCCATAGTAAAAGAACAACATCACGCTTTTCATAGTAAACGGAACAATGGAGTAAAAATGCAATCAATCTAATCCATCGGTGGCAATAATCCATAGTAAAACGAACCTAGCATATAGTATTAATTGGGTAACTTAAGAGGTTTAACCAGCTTTATGAATTGTTAACCTCGTCTAAATTGAACTATCAAAGTAAAACAATCACTAACATACTTGCACCTCATGAAAAGAGTGTCTAGGCATTTTAATTCTTGAATTCTTGAACCATGAGCTGTCATCTACAAATGAAATAGACCAGCAGGAATATTACATCTTGGCATCTACTACATTGTGCAGAACAAATCAATAACAATGAAACAATATTGATACTCTTCCAACACAGGAGATAATGATATGACATCTTGTTATCAACTAATGATAAATAGGTAAGACTAATATTAGACACCTAGCCTATTCCAAAAAATCATGTCTACACAGGGTAAACAATGATAAAATCAAATAACTATAAAAGCCAGGCTCGTCAAGGTTCAGTTCAATACAATGTAATCCAACCTTCATAGCATTAAATAACTCAATCGTAAATAACTTTCCTAGTAACCTTCACAAAAACACTTAAAGTTCTTTAATTCTTTTAAGCAAAGTAGATTCAGGAAATGAAAAAATAGAAGAGAGATAAGACTAATTAGCATGAAAAAATAAAAAAATACAGTCATTTAAAGAAATTGAAACATAATCTCACATACTAGGAATTAAGAGAATAAAAATGACCCAAAAAAATATGCATGCTAGGTGATTGTAATTGAAGACTGCAAATTCATAGGAGGGAAACGAGGGATTTCTAATATATATCTGCAGACTGGACTGCTTATAATTCCAGAGTCTATTGAAAATTTTAAATTATCTTCTGTTCTAATATACTTGAGCAAAATCCAAACATCTGTAATACCTATGGCAAACTTTATAGAAAAACTCAATAATCAACGAGCAAGAGAGTAAGAATGGTTCTATAAAATATTAACACAAAAATGCCTTACTCTTACATATCACTCACCAATCAATTCCTGCATATTTTCACATTGTTGAGACTTTTTCTAAAAATCAACGAGCAAGAGAGTAAGAGCATGTCCGAGTTCATTTCTAAAAATTACGAGAAGGTTAGGAGTTCTTACTTCTCATTATTGAAGCATTGTGGCAATCTCCTAATAATAGCCTTGCAACTTCATCTAAGGAAATCATTTCCGCCTAAACAAGTCAATCCATTATTGAAGCAATGTGGCTTTCGTAAGGGATTAGAACTTGCAAACTTTCTTACATACATTATAAGTTGTATCACAATTAGATTATCTACAGCAAAACTAATACAAAAATGTAGGGAGAGAGGATCCACTTTTTGTTATCATATTTTTGTTTATTTAAATGTGCATTTAAGAAGCAATAAGTCATGAAACTTAGAAAGTTATCAAATTTCCAATTAATGACACCCACCAGACATGTAGAGTTTAAGTTTATAGATTAAAACTACAACCTCAGCAACAAAAAAAAAACAAAGAGGAAATCAAACAAACAACATTAGAAACGTTAAAGCACCAGTACCTCTTGAAGAAGATTGTAAGAAAGCCATGAAGTTGGAATCGTGGGAACTCGATCTTGGGCATCCCTACATTGAGCCCGTTAGAATTTGTGCTAAATAATTGAAATAAAACACACTCATTAGACATCTCAATCCAAGAGACTATTATTCATCATAAATTAACTGGGATAAAAACTTTAAAGCCATATTTAACAGCGATATATCTGTAATCAAACAGCCACCACTACATATTTAAACTTTTTCTTAATGAAAACTTTATGTAGCATAATAAAAACACATGACATCTTCTCTTACTATATGTCACATATTATCCTCGCGGCCATTATATAGAGAAGTCAAAATCTCTCTCGCATTGTAAACTGCAATAAGAAAAACATGAAAATAAAAAACTAAACTTGAACTGGAGTGTAAGTTAAAAATCAAAATGAAAACTAAACTAATTAATCAAGCTTACTGTATGATTGCCGAAAATACAACCATTGGAAAAGATTAAACAAGACAAGCAAAGTATCTTAGATCTTTTTGAAACAATGTACTTCAAATATTTGGTGGAATAGTAAACACCGTGTGTGTTGTAAGATGCCAGTCATTTATATTTATTAGCAAGCCATTGATCTCAAAAGTAGAAATATAGAACATATTAATGTTGAAATCCATAATGACAACCCTAACTAAACTGCACGAGAAAGAAGCCACAAATAGATGTTTATTCTAAAGCTCCACATCATTACTCAGAAAATATTAATACTTGATAAATTTTACTCACCTACAAAGTTGAAATCCATCGATGAAAAGCACCATGAGGCACCACCCAAAAAAAAGTTCTTTAGTAATTATGAAATCTATATACACACCTAATCAGATACTTAAATAAGGAACTAAAAAAAAAAGAAGATAATAAATATAAAAAGACCTAATTGGAGAGTGAAAATGAGGACTTGATCAATACTTAGATTTCATTCTTCCACGTGTAATTTTCCAGCGAGATTTGAGAATTGTTCTCTAACTTTGACGACCCTTTTGTAAAAACCATTTATTCATAAAAATATAGGGCAAAAAGAATGAATTATTAACATGCTTATATGCTAACAAATAAGACATGTTAATCTATATATAAACCAAACAACCCACTCAAGAAAATTTAAGCCGTTTTCAATTTCCATGTCTCGCAATTAACAAAAGCACACTTATCTGATGCAAGCTGTTCTAAGAGAGATTAATGGAGACCTATGGCATGAGATGCATCTGCGTTATGGTCAGCGAAAGATTAATCAACATTCAAAAATTGATTTCAGTGGTAGGAGAAGACCCATATTGAAGAAATTGGAACAGGAGTTCAAAAAATATTTTAATTTAAGCACCTAATACAGAAATCAGATACCACAATTACATCTTAAGCATCGGATTTTTCTGGAATTTGAAATAAAATTAGGGTTGCGATGAAAAGTGAAAGAGGGTTTGGATGAGAAAAATCAAATAGAGATAGATTTAGTTGAAGGGAGAGATACCTTGATGAAATCGAAGTGAAATCAAGTCGCAAAAATGAAGATTGAAGACTGAGACTTCGAGATGTTGTCTGATTATCATCTTAATTTTTGCTGAATGATGAACTGAGCTTTGAAAGACTAAGAATCTTAGGGCTTCCTAAATGATTTCGTCTGATATCAAGATCGAGAGATAGAGATGAGGGTTTCATATGAGATCGAGAGCGAGAGTTCAACGAAATTTGCTAGAGCAAGAACGAGAGCTGAGAAATGTTTTAACCTTCAACTATTCGATTGATCCTTCGATTCGATTTACCAAAGTCATTGTGCTTCCTTCGATTTCATTAGTTCACCCTTGCAGCCTTCAACGATTTTCACTTTGATTAGGGTTTAGGTGACTAGAGAGAGAGCGAGAACGGAAAGTGAGAGAGAGAATTTGAGACGGAAAGTGAGAGAGAGAAGTTGCGAGAGAGCGAGAATTTTTTTTTTAATCGTATAAGCGAGAGAGCGAGAACGGTAGGGAAACAGGTGACGTCTTTTTATTTTACTTTTACTGTTCATCCGCTTTTCCTTTTATTGCGTCACCTATTAAAATAGCTAGTGTGTTCTATTCTGATTTTTCTTATAGTGTAGCTATTCATGATATACCCACAGCTCCTCAGTATATTAACAGGAAAAATGCATTTGACTGTAATTCTTCAGAACTACATCCTGAAATTTCTACAATAAGTGAAGTTTCATGTGGAAGTGAAAATGTCACCTTGTTGAAATACCCAACAGATAAGTCTCAATGAAAACCACTGCCAAAAATTGTTTATGGTCTCTCACCTAATTGAAAATGATTATTTGAATTAATGAGAATTAGTGTAATGTGAACTGTGAAGGTCGTTGAAACCCATATCCATAGCTGGAATATTTGCCTAATGTATTTTTCTTGTTTTCTTGATGCATAGGACATCTAATAAACAAAGTGACATTTAATGAAACTGATGGAAATTCCTCTAAATCAAGAGCAAATGTAGATAGGAAACTAAAATCATGAAAGAAAATTATAAATTCGTGTTGTCAAAACCGTCATTGCATAATTATAAATTCCACAAAAAGATGAAGCCCATTTGCTCTAAACTAAACCAACAAGCCCTGCTCAAAGAATGATAACAACCATTCTTTGTATACAAAAAAAAAACCTATTAAACAAATTTCAGAATCTTAGAACCAAAGAAGGACAAAATCAAGAATTTGGGCAACTAAAAGAAAAAGAAAGAAAGAGAGAATGAGAGATGAAAATATGGGGTAGTATGTACATATATTTACCTCAAGATTCCTCCATAATGTTTTTTCGAGATTTGTTTGATGGATTATGTGCGTCTCACTTATCGTAAACGGCACAATTACGCCACCAAATTCAACCAGCATCGGGTGGTCAAAACCCCTAGGGGAAAGCTTGTTTACCAAACCACCAAGAAAATGGCTAGTGGTCCGAAATGCCCTGTCACTGGGAAGAGAGTTCAAGGGATTTAACTTGATGCCTGCTAAATACAAAAGGGCTAGGTTTCCTAGGAACCGAAGGACAGTTAATCGGGCCATTTTTGTATTGATTGCTACAATCATTTAATTATTTCCAGCCATGTTCTTCTTTTTAATTATCTCAGCTTTCCTTCTAACAGATTGACTAAGGCTTTACTGCTAAATTATTCTTAACCATTTATTACTATTGATGAGTGTGAAAGCCACATTTTATAACATCTTAAGTATCATCCGATATGCCGATACAAAACCGATAATCAAAAGATCTAGAGATTATTTCAAGATTACTATATTTTTGTTTCTCTATTTATAACAGAATGCATGTTATTATGCAGGAGATAAATATAAGATCGCATTAAATGAATTTTTCTCAATCACGTATTAACTTAGCTAAAAAGTCATGCATATGAACTATTTAATTTTCATAAAAGGAAGAGAATATCATATCAAGGTCTCATACAAAACACAAAAATCAAGCTACGACCAGCATGTTAGCTAAATCCTATCATTATTAAGTACTTTAGATAATCAATCAGGGATCATGATTGACTTTAATAATCAATAAATGTGTAGTTAACTTTATTTTAACATGTATTTCCTCTTTCTAAAATCAACACAAATGTCATCTTGGTGATATTTTCAAGAACTACATTGTGAATCTGTAATTTTTAGATTCCTACCTTCTTTAATTTAGCAAAATTGGAAGGACATAAGTTATTATATATAAATATTATTTTAACAATTTTTGATTGATTATATTTTGACACCTAATATTAAATATTAATTATAAATGATCTAGATGAAAATTTTCTAATTTAACTTAAAGCTGAACAAATGTCTCATTAAATTTTTTAAAGGCTCAATATTTTAAGAAAAGTTGAGATGATTAAAAAGAAGAACATGGCTGGAAATAATTAAATGAGTGTAACAATCAACACAAAAAATGACTAGGAACTAAGCTAAATAAAATGGTATTAGATAAAAATGGTGGAGGAGAAATAGCTGAGGGTGAATGGTGGTGTATTGTCTGGAGGTGCTGTTAGGGAAAAGATTATTAAGGGAGGTTTGATCACCTAAGGATATCATGAGTTTTTGTTTCTTATAAAAACAATAATTTACATAAAATCACAATATACATAATCACCAATCGAAAGTTATCAAAACATAATCGACAGTAAATCTCACATAACTCAGAAATTGAGTATTCCAGATACACAAAACTCACTAAAAATAGAATCTAATCTACAACCTAAATTTAAAAAAATGAAAAGAAAGAAAGATACCTTTTGGTTTATTGACGAGCGGTGGAGAGGAATAGAATGAAAGGGAAATTGCTTGGACTAAAATCCCCTTTGACTAAAATTGCTTAGACTGAAAAACACAAATGACGAGTGGTGTTTCGAATCAATTGGAAATTAAACGATTTGGCAAGGAGAGGCTGAAATTAAACAGAGATGACAAAGCCTGATGGTCGCTGATGGTTCTCCGAATCGCAAATCGCAAGTCATAAAGGCCTTGGAGAAGTTTTTCAAGATGAGGGTTCAGGAAAAATCTAAAAGAAATCGAAATGAGAGTAAAATTTAAGCGATGAAAGGAAAACGAAAGCGATGAAAGCGAAACGAAAACGATGAATGCAAAGAATCAGGATTTAGGGTTTTTTTTTTTCTGAGAAGTTATTCGTATGAAGGCTTGAGAGGGATTTTCGAATGAGAGGAAAATGAAAGAAATGAAAAAAAAATTGCGAGTATATGAAAAATTTTCGTACTCACGCACAGATATGGGATTTTTTTATTTTTTTAATATATTATCCATGACTATTCAAACGTGTCATCTATTTAAATTTCAAATACATTTATTTTGACCTTTTCAAATGGTCAAAAACACCATAGTAAAAAAAATAAAAATTATACTTAAAATAAATTTTTTAATATTTGACTCTTAAAATGTGTCGATTTTGAATATTTCTAATTACAATTATTTTGACTCTTTAAAAGAGTCAAGAAAACATGACGTTAAAAAAAAAACTAACGCTCATAACTCTCCAATTTTGTCTTGACTCTTTTAACGTAAAATCTTATTTTCTTGACTATTTTTATTTAAAGGGTCAAGAATATATAAATATCTAGGGTCAAGAATACTACATTTTATTGTAGTGATTCATGGACAACAACTTAGAAACATCTTAAAAACATCCAAAACATGCATAAGTATTTAGTTTCAAGTCAAAGCTTACAAGGAAACAACTTATGTAAATACCGATACCAAAAGTCACCGAAAGCATGCTTTAAAATCCAATTCTAGTCATACTTAATCTCCAACACATCAATTCTTTAAAACAGCCCCTAAACATCCTTAATATACTTTTAATTGCAAAGGAAAAATACCACAAAGCATCGCACGAAACGACGGACCGAACAGCGCAAGAACCGCCCCATATTGGTGGCTTTGCCTGCCAGGCAGCAGCCTTTTTTGGTCATTCTTGCCGCTACTACTAAGCGTGTGGCAATGCCCTTCGCGGCGTCCCGAAGTGTCGTTTGGCGGTATTTCTTCTTGGTGGGTAGTTTTCTTTGAGAAAGGTAGAAAATTAGGGTTTCCAAATTTAAAGAAGATGAGTTTTGGAATCATGAACTTGAAGAATAAAAAGAAAATCAAAGGGTTTTGGATCCATGAACTAAAAGAATAAAAAGAAAATCAAAGGGTTTTGGATCCATGAACTAAAAGAAAAATTCAGAGATTAGAAGGAGAAATTCCTTTACCTTGAAACTTTTCTTGATGTCAAACCCTAATTTTCCCTTCCAACTCAACCACCACCAATTCACCTAATACCAAGCAAGAGAAAAAAAATTGAATAGTCGTTTAGAAATCAAACCGAGACCTCCATTAACGACATTGAGAAGGAGAAGAAGAAGAAGAGGAATTTGCCTACCTTTTGTCTCTGCCTCTGTTTTCACGTGAAGGAGATGAATGACCAACCCTATTCTCTTTTCTCCCTTCCCCACGTTTACACGCCTCCCTCTTTTCTTTTTCTTTTTTTTTATTTTCTTTTCCTTTATCTCCAAAAATTGATAAATAGTAATTATATTTATTCCTGAAAAAGAATATTTAAATATAATTATTAAAGCTTATCCAAAGTTTTAAATAAATATTAAAAAGGAAAAATTAATATTTATTTATTTACTTACCAGAATACGGGACGTTACATACTGAGTAATCAAATGTGTTCAAAAATGATAATTTTGAATTATTAAATACAGCTTTTGCGATAAAACCCCAAAATGGTAAACTAAATTGATATTCAAGACGACGGCTGCGATAATCAGTCAGCCGACTCTAGCTCAATCTTACCCCTTAAAGCTCTCTTTGTGACTATCTTTTTTTTTCATAGATATTACATCAAATTAGAGAAGGAGAGACTTAAAACTTTCGACCTCATGGAAAGGGAGTAGATGTCTTGACCAGTCGAGGTATGCTGAGGTTGACCTTTCTCTCAACCTCTTTATAGTGCTTTAGTTGGATCGTTAATCTCTTACATTTGGAGTTGTTTTGCTAAATAGAATCTAAGGTAAATTCAATGTCGTTTTGATAGAATAGAAACATATAAAATAAAAATAACGTTACCATTTTTTTTTGGGGAATAAAGAGTGTTTGATTTACTTTTTCTTTTTCTATATTATACTTATGACGTTTAAAAAAAAACAATTTAAATGAGTCATTTAATTATATCAAATTAAACTAAGTCTTTATTGAAAAAACTATGGTCATAAATTAAATATTTACCACACATGAAATATTTTCAGATTGAAAAATTGGTGACATTTATTTTGTTGCCTTTGTTGGTAAAATTTCTAAACGACTTGCTAAAGAATAGATAAAAGAAGAATTGCATATAAGAACAGTAAATCAAATAAATATAAGCGAAGGAAATTTAAAACGAAGTGAGGTATGCAGATATGCAAATTTCCTTAAGACAATATTTGCCCACTGCTTAGGTGCTACAGATAATGGACAATAGTCTCTCAAGATACAACACTTCTAACCAAAGTTAATAAAGCACTTTACTAACCTTGACAGCCGAACCAAAAACTTGAACGAAACTCAATCCCGAAATTGCAGAGTAAATCCAGCAGAATAACACTTTGTGAAAGTAGAGAGAAATATTAAAGAATTCTCTCTTGTATTTTTCAAGTGTGTTATTCTGAAATGTGGAGGCCTATTTATAGGCATAGTCATGACTCTTAAAAGTAACTTTTGGGAAAAGTCATATCTATTAGTAAATAACTACCTTTAGAATATAACCACCATTTAAAAGTGACCTTTAATTGTGACTTTATGTCAAAGGTTGTAACTATTCAATAAGTAACCACTTTTATCAATAGTTGTAACTATTGAATTAATTAACTACTTTTATGAAAAGTTGCATCTATTCAATAAGTAACCATATTTATGAAAAGTTGTAACTATTGAATAAATAACTACCTTTATGAAAGGTTGCATCTATTGAATAAATAACCACTTTTATTCAACAGTCACTACCCATCCAACGGATACATCCATTCATAAAGTCACTTTGTGATAAGTCACAATTGTATTGGAAACCATTCATTCTTATAACCACCATATCCAATGGTTACTTCATATCAATGCAACTATTGGTGATACATGTGACTATTCGAGGGCCCTTTTGAATATCATTGTCACCATAACGAATGTTTGGTTATATTAAATGAAAATCATTAACATAGGTATTTGGAGTCTTATTCCAACTAACCTAAACATTAATAATGTTTTTTCCAACAACCTTTACCAATTGTTTGGAAAGAAGTAAAATTATTTATATTTGTTTCGAATATATACAGGATATAATAAAAAAGATTTAAAGAAATAAAGCTTTATTTTGTTTAGATATAAATATAAATTATGAGAGATCAATCGATAGATAACTATAACATGATACAAATTAATATTTTCAATTAAAAGAAATATAAGACACATATACCTAATTTAACATAATATAATATAAAAATATTTTTCTTTGATAAAATAATATGACATTAACTTTTGAAAAATATTTTAAAATAGTAAGGAAAAAATTAGTTTTGATAGTATACTCATCGATTTTTTTTTATATAAATTTATATCACTTTTATTATATAATTTTTTTTTCATTTACGTTTGTTATTGTGTCTAATTTAATTGAAAAGTTCGAATTTAATCCCTTAATCCCACTCAATTATTTAAAATTGAAATCTGTAATCTATACTTTATTAAAAAGTGATATCATACAAAGTAAAAATATAACATTATTGTTTAACCTAAAAGTGACATTTTTTATGGTTTTAATTTAAAAAGATAAATTCATGACGTATAATCTATTAAAAAATTAATATTTTTATCATCTTGAATGATCTAATCTACAATTAATAATGTCTATTTATAATCTTTTATAGAATTAATATCGAATAAAATATACAAAATTCAAAATGATTTTAAAATTTTATTATTTAATATGTTTAGTTTATAAATAAATTACTAGATTAATGCTATAAAAAAACTTACGGTGTTTTTAAAAGTTATAATAAAAAAGAGTTTCAACAAAACTTATTATTCCCATTTACAAACAAATAAAATAATGCTGACATTTTATTAACTATTTATAAAAATAAATTAGGAAAATAGTTGTGATGTCAGATTTGAAAGTTTTCAAATTCGCAAAACTTCAAAAGTGGTTTGGTAACGCTCGCGAGTTATCTTTTCAATTTTGACGTTTCTTAACCATTTCGTATTTGATTTTAATTGTCAGTTTCTTTTCTTTTGTTTCATATTTCTATTTAAATGTTTGAATTTATTATTTCTACAATGTTTTTCATTCAGGTAGTCTATAAATAAGATTTGATTTCATCTTTGAAGAGGTATAAAAAAAATCAGTTTGTTCTCCGATCTTCTCACTTTTGTTTTTATATGTTCTTCTTCACCGTTTCATGTTTCCATTTCAATTATGGTAGCATTTTTTTTAATATTTCAATTCTATTGGTTATAGGTTGTTTGAGTATGGTTCAACTGATTCAATGTAGACAATGCTTCGATGTGCTCGATAAACTACGACGGTCTTATTATCATAATATTTCAATTGTATCTTTTTCTATTTCATATTTCAATTTAAATATTTGAATTAATTATTTCCACAACATATTTCATACGAAGTTTCTTAAAAATAAGATTGGATTTAATTTTTCGAGATGTACCAAAAATCAGTTCATTTTATGTTTCATTTGTTATCTTTACCGTTTGATGTGTGAATAACATTTTTTGTTTCAATTATACTAAATTTAGTTGTTCGAGTTGCGGTTCAACTTATTTAGTGTAGACAATGCTCTGAGTGCCGAGAAAACTTCGATGGTCTTATTATCATAGTGTTTCAATTGTATTGTATTGTTCTTTAATTATAAAATTTATGTTCTTCTGTTCATAATTTTGTACGACCATCTATCAATATAATTCGTACCGATTCCAACATTTAATTTAATAAATTATTTTTTGTAAAATATTAAATAAAAAATTAGTTCACAATTATTTTAAAGAATTTGTCTCAAATAGCATAAATCTGCATACTAATTACTAAAATGTTTCAACTTTTTAAAAATTACTCAAATAGCATAATTATAGTTCAATAAATTATTGAACTATAATTCAATAAATTATTGAACTATTTTTCATAGGTATTTTTAATGAATTTGTTTGTTTTTTGGTTTTTTAAGTTCAAGAATTTATTGAACTATTTGATATTTTTTATTATTATTTTCAATGAATTTGTTAAAAAATTTAATTTTTTTAGTTCAATAAATTATTGAACTATAATTATGCTATTTGAGTAATTTTTGAAAAGTTATAACATTTCAGTAATTAGTATGCAAAAAGATGCTATTTCAGTAATTGTCCCATTATTTTATTAATATCATTGAATAGTCATTATAATGTATTTATGAAACCAATTATTATGTATTTTAAGATTATCAATTATCTTATTAAATTATCACTTATGTATTATTCAATATTTAATAATTAATTTGATTAAAAGAAAATCAATAATTTATTATGAAATAGAATTGTCTTCATTAAAAACATAATTACATCTAAAATAAATAAATTATCAATTCATAATTTGAAAAATAATGTATATATTGTGGTTGTTTTTATTTCTATATTCATATTTCATAAATATTTTTTAGTTAATTATAAAAATTATCTTTTTTTTCTTAATAAAAATGATTTTGAGACAATTATTTAATATGTAATTTGTAATTAACAAAAATAAATTTAAAACATATAACCAAACAATTTTAATATAGATTTCAAAATATATCGACAAAAAAACTAAATACGTCTTATGAGCTTCCAATATTGAGATAGGTTGTAATGATCTATCATTAATTAACTTATTCCATGTTTTTTTTCTTCTTTTTTTGGATATATTATTTCATATTTTCTTCTCTTATTATTAGTTTTGAAAAGATATACTACTTGAAAAGAAAAATTATTAGTAGCAACTATTAGATTTTCGGCCTTAAAAAAAACAAAGCGCATGTGATGCAATTAATTAATTATTAATAAATCGATCTTTCTATAAAAGAAAATTGAAGATAAAATTAACGTTATTTTTTTAGAAAGGCTCATAATATAATATTGTATTAACCTCCTCCAGTATTAGAATTGATGATTGATAATTATTGTTTTAAGTGTATATTTTCATTATCAAATTTTATTCATTATTTATTATAATTATATGGATTGTATATTTTATATATGTTTTATCTTTTTAAAATTGGAGTTGGGACTTGATCTTAAATTTAATTTAATTATAGAATTATGTTTAATATTTCAAGGAAAGGATTTCTCCTCCAATACAATCTATAATTAGATAGGAATTAAATTGATTCAAAATAATTTCATGAAATGATAGGAAAATAAAAAATAAAACTCTATGAAATGAATTAAATTACGAAATTTTAAGATATTAAAAAAATAAATACACGTGCAACGCATATAAATCTAGTAATAATAAGTTAGGCTTTGATACGAAGCGAAATCCATATAACATAGCGTTTATTCAATTTTAGATGAAAGCACATAAAATTTTATCCTTGCAGGAAAGATATGACTCACCAAACTTTCGATCTTTACAACCTCCAATCAATCTTCTAGACTATATCTCAACATGAAAAATAAATTAGTAAATAATTCTAACGATTCCTGTCACCTGAAAAATAAATATTAAAATGTTAATTAGGCTAGAACCAGACTAACAAGATAAAAACAATAGAAGAATGGCCATGGGACTGGCTGAATCAACTTGAAAGGAGTTTTCCTCGAGTTCAGTGCCTAAACAACCTCTTATAACTAATATTAAATTTAAATTTATGAACCAAAGAACCCGTACGAAAAGGATGGGTTATATTTATTCAACATGTTTTTTACCTGCTAATAATAACCAGCAGAGGGCCACCAACTTTTTTTTTTTTTTTTTATGGATATAATTAATTTAAAATGTGTGGTAGGTATTAGCACGGCTGGCTCAAGCTATAAGTGAAATATGCAATCGCCTAAGGTCCCGGATTTTAGAAGGCCCCATTTTTTTTTAGATATATATAATACACATATATCAATATTTATGATAATTTTCAATTATTATATAATTTCATAATATAAAATATTTAAATATAGTATTAAACTCATTCTACTAAGAACATCAAAGGCCTTTTGGAAAAGAAAAGAAAAACATTAAAAACGTATAAAAATAGGCCTATTATTACTTGATAATTCACAATTTACAAGACGAATTCCAATTTATGAATTTTCACCTTAACTACTCACATAAATGTAAATATTAATTAGCTACTCATTTGGAAAATTGAAACCTTATTTATTAAAGCTTTTCATCTCCTCATTCATTTCGCTATTCATTTTGCAATTCATAAAACTAAAGCACAATTACAAATTGAGAGTTCTATTAACAAAGAAATCTTTTTGAACACTCAAAGAAACTCAAGACTTCTCCTTTTCTTCTCCTTTCTAAAATAGCTATTAGTTTTGGTGATTTTAAAAGTTCAGGCTTTTGTGTAAATTTTTTAGCACATATTATTCAATACAATATTATTTATGACTCACTTCTTTTCATTTTGTCCTTTTAATATTGATGTTTAAAGAATAACAAGAATATATCTAAATAAATGAAAACAACAAATCATTTTGATGGTGATTCTAATTTTTGTTCAATGCACTATGCTTATAATATATATCATTCGAAAGATGGGAAAATATTGATTCTAAATTAAGATATTTATTAACATAAAAAGGTCCAATTAGAGAAAGTGACATAAATTTTTCTAAAGATAACAATTCTAGACATGTTTCTACAACTAATTGTATAATTGATTTATAAAAAAAATTAATTAAAAAACTGCACCTAAAAAATAAGATTTATATAAGACAATATTTCATTTTGAATTTATTTAAAGGAAAAAATTAAAATGCCTCATTTTAAATTTTGTCTAAGGCCTCGGAGAACCTTGAGCCGCCCCTGTCTATTTGATCTTATCTTAACCTTTTTTTTTTTTTATGTATATAATTAATTTAAAATGTGTGGTATGTATGTGACATCTTATCTTGTAAACATTAGTGTAATTTTGTCAATCTTCAGGGGTAAATTATGTATCACACTGCTATAAAAAAAAAAAGCATAATTAACAAAATTTAGTATGAAAGACGTAGAAAGAGAGATTTTACAATGGAGAACAAAAATATGAGATTGGCGATAGTAGTGGTGGTGGTGATGATGTACATGGTCACTTCGGCTCAATCGACATTCGCCGAAGATGAGCTTCTTCAGCTGGTTTCTGATGGTGGTGAGAATATATATCCAATTTCATTAAGAAAATCTCTACATGAACCGCAACTTAAGTTAAGCCCATTTGATAAGTGTCGTGGATTGTGCAGCGCTTTAAATCCTTGCTTTGGGGCTTGTGCTTGCAAACCCATCAAGTTTTCACTTCGGGCTATTTGCGTAGAAGCTATCTAGGGCAAACCTCCTGCCCCAAGTACTTTATTAAAACTTCCATCTCTCCCACTTTGTTTGTTATTTCCTTTTCCCTTTCCCTTTCAGTACTGTTTGTTTGTGTTTCATGTTATCTTACATCTCCGGATCGAATGTTACGGTTTTTTTCATGTCTTTTCGGGAAGACATGGATTAATCGATACTTTGATTCAAGGTTTGAATGGGTGTAATTCATTGATGTATGTTCGTGTATGAGAATAAAAACTGTATGTGTTTTGTTTTAAATAATGTGTTATCGTTTTGTTCTGATATATAATATGTATATATATTTATTTATTTATTTTAGATATTATATCAAATTGAGAGCAGGGAACTGGTGCGATCGAACATGGCCTCAAATATTGAATTAAAAATTTAGTATTAATAATATAAGAATGAAAATTTATTCTAAGTAGTGTTGGCTGACATTCTCCCTACAATATTTTTATATGTTCTCCGCCATTATGAATTGAGTTCAATCCCAACATAAGTTCAAAGTTCAATTTTTTTTTATAATTTATTAGTTTTAATAAGTATTAATTAAATGTAATAAATATTAACTCAATATAGTAAATTAACGTAAATATTTTTAAAATATTACTACTTAAAAAAGTGTGTTAAGTGGAAAAACTTATTTTATACAATAATACCCTCTTACTTAAAGTTAATATCTAAACAACCATTAATCTTAAATTTCAATAATAAAAAATATCATATCTATATTTTATATATAATCCACATAAAATAGCACAATTATTTTATTAAAAATATTATTGGTTTTAATAAGTAAGGGTTCTTGCATATATACCTGAAAAATATCCAATATTTGCAAAAATAGCAGCCCAAAAAGTTCTTTAGAAAAATAGCAAACAACTCAAATCGCACCTAAAATATTACAAAATTGACACCAGTTCGCTCAAGTAAATAACTGATTTCCATATAAGTAATCCTTGATTCCACGCATAGATAATCACTGATTTTACTGATTCATTATATCAAATGATATTTCATGCATGTAATCAATGATTACCTTAGATGTTATCACTGATTACATCCAAGTTATCACTCATTTCTTTGATTTACTTGAATGAGAGTTTTTAAAAAACTGTTATATTTGCATATAGTTTTTAAAACTTCTAGATTTATAAATGTTGAATAAAATTTCGCTACCCAATGAAATTTTCCTAATAAGTATGTAATTAAATATAATAAATATTAACTCAATATAATAAATTAATGTACATATTTTAAAAATAAGTATAAAAAATAAGAAATAAAACTTTTACAAAACTAGATAATCCATATAAAAAAAACATAATTATTTTTAAAAAATTCTAAAAAAACTTTTTGTTTTAAATTAGTATTATTAAATTTTTAGAAAATATTTTTAACATTTTAAAAGTTAAATATTAAGAAATAATATTTGAGAATTTTAAAATTAATAATTGATAACTAGTATTGAGATTATAATAATTTATTTGAAAATTATATCATCGTAAATTTATATAACTCTTTGATAAAATAAAATAATCTATTATTTCAATTCTAAATGATCAGTTACATTTATCTTAATATATTAACAGTGGGAATATGGGAGAATCTTTACCTTCCCTTTTTACCATTTTTTTTCCCATTAAATCCATATTTAATTAAAATTACTTGAGTTTTAGTCAAAGAAAAAATTATTTGAAGTCACTCACGAAAAAAGGCACAAAAGCCATCATTTTGAAAATTGTGCACTTGATAGATGCATGTATTTGATTAAATAGAGTTCAGATTTATTGAAAAATTAAAAGATGTTTCTTTGATTCTTTAAGAAACTCTTCATATTCATCTCTCATCATAAAACCAATATCAACTCGGCCACTAATCTTCCCTATAATAGTATATAAGGCGCCATGAGATTGAAGCATGAAATACATGGAAATATGGGGCCAAAATCAAAACATGAATATCAGAGAAGAATTTCTTCAATATAACCCCTTCCCATCCTCAGTCTCATACTAATTTGAGTATTCAACCAAGTATTGTTAATCACAACTTTCCATGTAGCAAGCTATCATTGCATAGGATGAGAAGAGAAGCAAAGAAAAAGGTGGAATGTAACGTCCCATTAATTTCGTAGTAATTTTTTATTTATTTATTTAAGTTACTTATTTAAATTAGATTAATTAAACTTGATAGGTTAGTTAAATTAGTTTAAGTTAATAAATAGTGATTTGTTCGTTATTTTAAGAGGATAATGGAGTGTGGGGCCTCTTCCTCATTTTGTCATATCCCTAAGATTTAGGGCAACATCCATTGGGCAAAAGAAGAGAAAACACAATCCATTTCCTCTCTCTTCCTTTGTGAACACCGCAAGCCGCATCTCTCTTTTTCCTTCGTGAACGCTGCAATCCATTTCATCTCTCTCTCTCTCTCTCTCGTGGACCACTGCCGCTGCAAGGGACCCCGCCGCCCTCATCCCTCACCTCTTCCCTTTCTTTTATTTTTATTGTTTTGTTCATCTCCCCTTTGTGACTCAGCCCACTCCGTCACATGTCATGCACAACCACCATGGAAGCCATAGGAGCTTGAAAGTGAAGCTCACCAACTCACCGAAAATGCCTCGATCTTGAACTTCCTTGAGGTGGGTTCTTTAATTTCATGTTTATGATTCATTTTTAGGAAATTTAGAACTGACCCATACTCTCACGATTTTGAAAGGAACTTTGGACGTTGCTTCGATCTCTTGAAAATCTTGACTTATACGATTCATTCCCGATCTTTTTCCACTGTCGGGATGCCCTGAAAATCACCGGAAAACAAACCACGGTGAGATGACTCACTTTCCCTTTGATTTTAATGGCTGCCAGCGTCGTGGGTTACCTTTTTGGAGAAGAGGTGGTTCAACCGAATCGGCCTGACGGTTCACCTGAACCGGTTCAGCTTGGTTCACTTGATTTATCTGCAAATTAGGTCCGATTTTGGCTATTTTAATCCGGCTCTCGCTAATTGGTTGTAATTAATTAATTTTCAGGTTTCGGGCAACTCTAGAGGCGATAATCTTATTTAATTAACGCCGGTTCTTTTTTTTAGCAACTCCCCTATGCTTCAAAGGTGAGTTAAAAGTGGTTTTATGTATGAATTACATGACGAATTGTTAATGAGTATAAGAGTGGATGTGAAATTGGAATCCTAAGAGGATATTGGTTGCTTTTATGTTATTGGAAGTGAGTGTTTTTATTTACACTTTGTTTTTGCTTTCGGAGTTTAGATAGAAATTCGGAAGTGGAAAGTTAAGTTTATTATTGTAAATGGCGGTTCCAAGATGAATTGGAGTATCGGGTTAGTTTTGAAAAAAGTAAGCTTAGAGTGAAACTTGAAATTTAGTTATGAGAACTACGTGTTGGGTTGTACTGTTAGTCGATCAGGTGTTGTTCCGGTTTCATTATTGTTATGTTCCTTCGTATTTTCCTTTTCTTTCATAGAAATGTTCACGGCATGATTAATGGTTCTTATGCGCGTACTTTACTTTTTCTATGTTATTGGTCAGGAGACACTTTGGTTTGTAGAACTTGTAAACCATACTTAGATTCTTTAGATGGGGTATGTGTGTTACATAATTGTGAAATATTAAACTATACTCGGAATCTTTAGATAGAGTATATGTACTACCTAACTGAACTTATAAACTATACTCGGATTCTTTAGATGGAGTATGTGTGTTACCTAAATATTAAATAATGAACTATATTCGGATTCTTTAGATGGAATATATGTATCAATGGAACTGTAAACCATACTCGGATTCTTTAGATGGAGTATGCGTGTTTCCAAATGTAAAATAATAAACTATACTCAGATTCTTTAGATGGAGTATATGTATTACATGATTGAGAAATTATGATTGTGCTCGAATTCTTTAGATGGAGTACAAGGGCGTTAAGAGTAAGTGCTATTGTTAATGTTATTAAAATGTTAAATTATGAAATTCGCCATTGATTGTATCTTACTCTGATGATTATGGAAATGAAATGTGAGTTAATTATGATTGATGATTGATGGTATTCTTCATTGACATGTGGGATTGAATTTGGGTATAAGTTGTTTTGGGAGTATAGATGGGTAGTAAAGAGCATGCTAGGACTTTGGACACAATTTCTGATGTGGAATTCGTCCAAAGGATTGCATGCCTCCATTTTACTCTCACTAGCATTTTTATGCTAATGTTGCTACACTTTAATTTTTCCAGGTAATCTGTAACGTCCCGTTATTTTTTTTTTTGGAGTGAAATTTTTATTTATTTATTTAATATTTCATTTATTTATTCATTTACTTTAATCAAAGTATTTAGTTTAATTTTAGAATTAGTAATTTAGAATTAGTAATTTAGAATTTAGTAGTTAATTTCGTTCAAAGCTTTGTAATCGTTTTATTAGCTTAAATTAGATTTGGACGTATTAAAATTTTTAGCGGCCCCATTATTTATTGTTAAATACTTTTAAGATAGATTAGAAGTGGTGAAGTTGTATTGGAATTAGAAACGTGAAATAACGAGCACCCTAATAAGTTTTCTTAAGGAAATAAGAGGAGGGGCAATATGGTCTTTTACCAAAATATCTTTATATATATCTAATACATAATTTGCAAGGATAAAGATAAAAAAAAAAAGGAGAAGTGAAAAAAAAAAACCAAACCCGTAGCTAGAGAGGAGGAAAAGAGAAGAGAAAGAAATTGTCGCCCAAGCTTCATTTCTCGACCGTTTTCATCGTGCTATAGCTCGTTGGAAAGCTCTCGAGACGATATTTCTACCCATCCCATCAATCGGGCCAATCCATTAAAGATCCAGGAGATACAAGGTGAGTAAGAAATGGGTTTTTGTGTTTCCTTTATTTCCAATCTTGCATGTAAGCCTTGATTCGTTTTTCCCGGGTGTTGTTTGTGAATTCTAGTTAGGAAAAAATCACTTTGGATGAGGTTGTTGTCTTGGACCTAAACCCGAGTCGAATCGAAAACCCGTCCCGTATGATTTTCTCTCACTTGGCCATGGCTAGGGTGTTTAGTTTACTATGATTTTGTATTTTACTTATTTTTTTGGAAATCGATTATTGAGTAAAACCCTAAAATACGGTTACCCATTGATATATCGACTTACAAAGTGTTTGAAACCAACCCGAAACGCCTCTAAAATGCCTAAAAGCCGGAAAACGGAACTCGAGCCCTTTTTATCCTTGTATGGCCAAGAGCCTCATAGGGGGAAATTCCGGGTTTTTCGTTGTTTTATGCACTTAGATGTCGTTTTCTTGATTTTCAGATAATTAATGATTGTTAGGTGTAATTGATTTGTAGGATTGTGAGCTCGTGTGGTTTTCGACCTCGGCACTTTTGGAGCTTGAACTTCACAATCTAAGGTGAGTTTAAAATGGAAGTTAGTAATTTTATGAATTATGTTTCATTACGTTATTGTTTATCGAGGTTAAGAGGGGAACTAACTTCCTGAAGTTATACTTGGTTGGAGACTTTAAACTCGGATGTGAGTGGAGTGGTTTTGGTGTATTTATGGTTTTTGGAAGTAAAAGAGGAAACATGAGTGGTTTGGAAGTCTTATAAGATGATTTGGAGACTTTAGATGAAAGTGATGACTAAGGAACTTTAAGTGATTCAGGGAGTCAAAGTGGCTTAGGAATTACACTTGAGTATTGACTCGTGTAATTCAAGCGGTTTATGTTCTTTAGTCGTTTAGTGGAACTTTATCTAACTTACTAGGGAGCTTGATGACTTCCATATGGCACATGATAGTATGTGATATGCTCCATACGGTATCATGGTGCGAAGTTACGTGTTATGGCACATGATAGTATGTGATACGCTCCATACAGTATCATGGTGCGAGGTTATGTGATATGGCACATGATAGTATGTGATACGCTCCATACGGTATCATGGTGCGAAGTTATGTGATATGGCACATGATAGTATGTGATACGCTCCATACAATATCATGGTGCGAGGTTATGTGATATGGCACATGATAGTATGTGATACGCTCCATACGGTATCATGGTGCGAGGTTATGTGACATGGCATATGATAGTATTTGATACGCTCCATACGGTATCATGGTGCGAGGTTATGTGATAATGCACATGATAGTATTTGATACGCTCCATACGGTATCATGGTGCGAGGTTATGTGATAATGCACATGATAGTATGTGATACGCTCCATACGAGATCATGGTGCGAGCTTATGTGATATGGCACATGATAGTATGTGATACGCTCCATACGGTATCATGGTGCGAGGTTATGTGACATGGCACATGATAGTATTTGATACGCTCCATACGGTATCATGGTGCGAGGTTATGTGATATGGCACATGATAGTATATGATACGCTCCATACGATATCATGGTGCGAGGTTATGTGATATGGCACATGATAGTATGTTGATACGCTCCATACGGTATCATGGTTCGATGAATTGTGGTATGGCACGTGGTATGTCGACTTCGGTCCATACGGTATTATGATACGTTGTGGTGAGGTTGGCATTCGAAAATTTGAGCGTACAAATGCATTATACTTATAGCACTATACACGTTGTGGTGAGGTTGGCATTCTAAGATTTGAGCGTGTATGGATGCGTTATTATTGTTATCATTATTATAGCACTATACACATTGTGGTGAGGTTGGCATTCGAAGATTTGAGCGTGTATGGATGCGTTATTATTGTTATCATTATTATAGCACTATACACGCTGTGGTGAGGTTGGCATTCGAAGATTTGAGCGTGTATGGATGCGTTATTAGTGTTATCATTATTATAGCACTATACACGCTGTGGTGAGGTTGGCATTCGAAGATTTGAGCGTGTATGGATGTGTTATTATTGTTATCATTATTATAGCACTATACACGCTGTGGTGAGGTTGACATTCGAAGATTTGAGCGTGTATGGATGCGTTATTATTGTTATCATTATTATAGTACTACACATGCGGTGATGCGAGTGGCACTCGAAGATTTGAGCATGTGTGGTTGCGACGTTTTTCTTTAGCACTTAGTATATCACATTCTTTTACTTGTATCTTGGTATGAGTTTTTATATGATGATAGAATGTTTTCGAGGAAATCCATGACTCATAAAATTCGTTGAGCCACGAAGATGAGAAAGTTTATTATGTATGTTGATTATTATTGGACTTTGAAAGTGTAGAATGGTTAGCAAAGAGAAAGTTAGGCCTTTGGTTACAATTTCTGGTATGGAATTTAGTCCATGGGATTACCTGGCTTTCATTTTATTCTCACTAGCATTTTTATGCTAATGTTGCTACTTTTACATTTTTTTTTCGGTACTTCTTGACATAGTAGTTGTGGTAGAGGAGGTGGTGCTGTTTGACTTCTCGAGGCGATGAAACGACAAGAACAGGAACACTTTTGAATAGAATTCTTGGAATGCTTTGTTTATACTTTCGACTTTTCATATTTTATGATTTGAGCTCGGTAGAGCAATTGTCTAAAATTGTAAATGTCTTATGGTTTTAAAGTTCTTTTCGAAGTTACTTTTAAGCTGGAATGCGCATTCCACAATTTTTATTGCTTTCTCTGAATTGGGTCATTGTAAACAGGTTTTGGTTTATCCGAGTTTTAAACGAACCCATCCCGATTTTCTTTAAAACCAAGTCTTCCGCTGTGCATTTGAATTTAAAGGATTTTACGGTATCGGGTCGTTACATAATCCCCGAGGTAGAGAATTTGGTAGAGGTGGTAGTGTCGCGTGATTGCGGGATGATGGTTTGGATTTGGACCGGATGGTTATGAGAATTCTAGGAATGCATGACATTTTAGACACTTTTGAAATACTTTACTTCCTTAACTGATTTTATTGGGTTATTTGGAGCTCGAAAGAACAATTGATCTTTATTTTTTTTCCATTTGAAATATTAGAACTATGTCGGAATTGATCAATTCTAGGATTTATATGTTTTTCCACTTTTCCTGCTTGAGAACTATATATTTTGATTTTGGATTGTTCAAAATACGAACGACACCATGCCGAATTTTTATGAAATCAAGTCTTCCGCTGTTTATTTCTGATTTAAAGTATTGTTGAAAATCCGGGTCTTTACAGTTGGTATCAAAGCCTAAGGGTTCTGTAGACCACATGCATCGTATGTTTCTTTCATGTTTTGTTTTAAAGTCCTTGTCCAAACATCATCTGCGATCGAAGGCACCATGTAACCTTAGATTTTGTACTTTAGAGATTTCTTTATCAAAAAGTTAAATGTGGAGGATTATCTGGAGTTACTACGCAGTGGGGGAGGATGCTCAGATCGTGATATACCACATGTCTGAGTTCATGATCCAGTTGACAGGACAGGGGTAGTGAGGCCGCTAGAGTTTTGAAGGATTATTTGAGACATACTCCTTTTGAGTTTGACTGGACATCCACCGATCCTGGCACTCCGGTGAGAGATGGGTTATGAGAGTGGAGGGAGCACTTGCTTCTATTCTATGCCCTGAGCGTCGAAGGTTCACCTGCGGGACATATTCTCCGGTCGATGATGCTTCGTATTGGTGGGAGGGGCTTTCTGTTCATTGAGCCCTACCATTGTGGTCACGTGGGAGATGTTTCACGAGAAGTTCTTTGATAAGTATTACCCGGAGGATATTAGAGATCGATTGGAGGTGCGGTTTCTAACCCTGAGAAGGGAGATCGCTCGTGGTAGAGTATAAGACAGAGTTCGACCGTTTGTCCAAGTTTTTCACGGGGCATGTTGCCAATCCTGAGATTAAGAGGAAAAGATTTGTAGTGGGTTTGAGAGCTGACATTTGAGGACCTGTACGAGCTTTCAGCCCCACCACTTATGTTGAGGCTCTTGACTTTGCTCTTGCTTTATATACCGAGGCCTCTGAGAAGAAGGCCAAGTTAGTTGCTGCACAGACCTTTTCACTGAAGACGAAGACTGAGGACGACCATTCCGGTCGAGGGACACAACCACATAGACATGTTTAGGGTAGAGGCGGAGGATAGACTGGACCTCGGAGCGCCCAGGGCAGGGGGACCGACTATTCTAGTGCTCCTGGCTTCTTCTACTCCTTATTGTTATCGGTGTTCTAAGTATCATACCTGGGTGAGTGCAAGAGGAGAAAATGCTATTCATGCGGTCATCCCGGGACATGTTAGGCGATTCGCCTAGATTTCAATCTCCACATCAACGTGGTTGTCAGAGCCAGGGTCAGGGTCGTGGTCATACTGGAGGTAGAGGCTAGGCTAGGCCTAACCAGCAGCAGAGAGCACCGCCGCCCGTTCAGACACATACTCAGCCACTTCAGCAGGCTCGTGTTTTTTCCACTATTAGAGAGGATGTCGAGGCATCAGGTACCGTTGTTACAGGTACTTTGACCGTTTTGGGGCATTCTGTTTTTGTTTTATTTGATTCTGGGGCGAGTCATTCCTTTGTTTCTGCTGAGTTTGTTGAGTCTGCTGCATTTGAGACATCGTTGTCAGGGCATGAGTTGCATGTTACTACCCCGCTTGGGAAGTCTGTTATTGTGGATAGAGTTATTCGTACTAATGATTTGTACATTTTGGGTTGCTATTTGCATGTTGTTTTGATTGTTATACCGATGTCTGATTTTGATATATTTTGGGTATGGATTGGTTGTCAGCCAACTACGCCAACATTGGTTGCAGTGACAAAGTCGTGGACTTTGTCGGTCCATGTGAGACTAGTTACCGTTGTCATGGCACACGAGGTAGGGTGATGCCTGCAGGTTATTTATGCGTTACGGGCTAGAGCTCTTTTGAGTGATGGTGTGTGGGGTTTATTGGCTAGCGTAGTAGACACTTCCTGGCTAGTGAGACTACCCTTTCTTCTGTACCCATTGTGAGGGATTTCACCGATGAGTTACCTGGTTTACCATCGAAGAGACGTTTAGATTTCCAAATAGAGGTGATACATGGGACCACTCCATTGTCTAAGGCACCTTATCGCATGACACCGACTGAGTTGAAATAGCTCAAGAGTCAGTTTCAGGAGCTCTTAGACTTAGGGTTTATTCGCCCTAGTGTGTCCCCGTGGGGAGCACCTGTGTTGTTCGTGAAGAAGAAGGATGGTTCAATAAGGTTGTGCATTGACTACCGAGAATTGAACCGAGTTACTGTGAAGAACAAATATCTGTTGCCCATGATTGAGGATCTTTTTTATTAGTTGAAGGGAGGTACTGTCTTTTCGAAGATAGATTTGAGATCTGGTTGTTAGGAATGGTGTCCTAGAACTTGTAATTATTTAATAATAATAATTTATTTGGAATAAATTAAATAAATAAACATAAGTTTTTTATATTATCTAGATTGATTCAATTGACGATATTAGAAATATATGGAAATATATAAATATTCAACATTCAAATAGTAAACCCTAAGTTACCTTATGAAATCACGACTTAGTATGTGAGTCATACGAGAGGATTAAAGTCGAGATGAGTAACTTAAAAGTGTCTACAGTAAATGGATAACGTTTGGGAACCTTATCCTGGTAACACTGTTGATAGCTTCGCATTTTGTTTATATACAAATGATCTAATCCTGATCATTCATGTGGGAGACATGAAATAGAAGTATCATATACAATGTTGATTGTCTAAGACAGGACCACGATGTTCGATCAAATTTCTCATTAGTACCGTTTACGAAAAATGATCAAATATCAAACTAAGTTTATCAACCGTGATAGATCTCAATCCTGAGTGAAATGCGGACTCCTATTTATGGAGTTATGTTCTTTGATTCACATGGTTGAGAGCGATATGTAAGAACGCTCAATACACCCCTGTTCCTCTTCTGTGCTCCAACTTCTCATTTGATTGTTAAAACCGCTAATCAACAACAAAAAGTATGTTAAATAATGCTAAAAAAATATGAACAATGCAATGAAAATAAAAATAAATAAATCATAGAGGACAATAGGGAAGAAACACTTGTTAACTTACCCTTCCTATATAACAAACATATAAAGATTAACAAATAAATGATGATAAAATGGTTGTTTATAGATTGCTTATACCCAAACAAATAAGAAGAACCATCACTTGCATATAGATTGTTTATACACAACCAAATAAAGTGGAAATTTATAATGAGCCACTTTACAAATAAAATGGTTACTAGAGAGAACAATCCATTGAAAAATAAAAACTAACTAAAAACACTTACCTTTCGACGATATTTTTCATTTCCAATGCATATATTCCATTAAAAAGTTGACTATTACAATCAAACAAAAAAGAAGAAGAAAACATATATGAGAACAAAGGAAGATCTTACAGTATCATTTTCTTCTTTAGCAGCTGTTGATGAAGTTTTTCATACCAAATATATTAGCCTATCATAATTTCATTTAAAGAACATCTACAAAAACGAAAGAGGATAAAATTATCAATTTACACTATGAATAGAGGAAACGAAAAATTTAAACATAAAATGGGGCATTTACTCACACCAAGAAATAAGAGTAGAAGAAAAAAGAAGATAAAGAGAGGATAAAATATTTTTATAAAATTATAAACTGTAGCAAACAAAAGAGGAAAATCCACTCATGCTACTCCATCCCTACTAAAAAAATATAGCATCATAATAACTCAATTTGAGACATCATCCCTCATAAACCCCCTACCACAATATAGAGAGACGATCAAATGATTGATTTTTAAACATTTGATTAGAAGAGATAACAAAATTTGTGGAAGAGTAAAATCATCCACCAAACAGTAATAACAATCCTTCAAAATCAAATATATTTTAAGGACACAAACAGAAAAAAAGTCAATCTCAAGCCGAATGACTTGAGCGCTTTTTAGCTTAAAATGCTAAGGCTTCGAGTTTAAAAGAATTACAAAACTAGAAAGAAAGAAAACAATTTCAAAAGGACAAAGATACCATCTTGGTTAATCAGAACATAACATTTTTATTAAAAAAAAAAAAAGGTTGTGAATACCACCAGAGAAAGGGTAGAACAAGTTGTTTAAGCCAGAATACCTTAGTGTGAATCTTTTTCAAAATAAAAGATTTAGGAAAGAGCATCCAAGGTATTGCAATTAGAGCCAATATCAATAAAACAACCTGCAATGTGGAGGCCCTAGAACAATTCATTCTCACCAAGATCATTAGTCGAACTCAAAAACATGTAAATCATCATATGGTAGAGGTCATGCCGAGATCCACCGAACCACTTGATGAGGTTGAGAAGAGAAAGATACCTAAAAAGGTTGTTAAGAAATATCACTTGTGGTACAACAAAGTGATATTAATTAAAATAATCTCAGCGTTACCTTAAGAAATTTCTTGTTTTAAACCTACCTTATGTTCTTCGGGACTTCTTTGTCTCTCTTTAAAACTACAAGTATCACTACAAGGATCAAACATATCATCCATCAATAATATAATATAAAAAATATGTAATTTACAATATATGGTGTATATATCTACGACTCTCATTTAAAAGATATTTGAAAGCCCAAAACTAGTCCATGTCTTTTTCAATGCTATAGCACTAGAAACTCCACGTTTATAATAATCTATGGGAATAAAGTTTTCTTCCAATCCCGTGTTTTTTCGTATACAAAACTTAGCCTAGAAGTTAGGAAAATTGCATACAAGATTAATCATTTTTTAAACTTTAGAGTTAAAAACATAGAGTATAAAAATGTATAAAAGAAGTTAACTGATTTATGCAAAATAATTACCCAATGAGGTAAGTTCTATGAAAAATCTATAAATACTTGCTTTAAAATCAATTGCTGCTCCTCGTTTACTAGAAATTTGAGTTGTCACCCTTGTTTGAAAGGGAGATCATTTCATGCCTACTAAATGTAAATTGTGATTAGAAAAACTAAGAGCATAATTAAAAATAAACAATTTCAAATGGCAAGAAATTTAATACTAACCATTGAATAATCATCCCAAGAGTAACAATCGATGTGTTAGAATTTGTCCCTAACCAAAACCATATCAAAAGCACTCTAGTTGTATTAAACAATATAGATTTAATTGAATCTCATTTCTTGTTACCCTGACATTTCAATCAAAGATCAGACTGAAAGGCGTGAATTTCATTCTTGAGAAAACAATTTTAATAGAGCCAAACATAAACATTACTCTCTCAACATGTTGATCTACAAATGGTCATATATGCAATTATGAACACTATGACAAGAGAAAAATTATGATAATTGAAGGATGGATAGCAAAATATAAACACAAAAATAGAATTTATGGAAGTCAGATACCACAATTAAAACATATAATTAGACATAAATCTACAATTTTAGCTCATAATACAGAAATCAGATGTCATCTATTTTCCCTAAACCAAACAGAGATAAAAATTCCATAAGAATTTCTTCTTGACAGTAAGGTCAATTTCTAGAATTTCAAGAATAATGGAAGTCGAAGAAAACCTTGAGAGAGTCAAAGTTTAAGGTTAAATTTCTGGAAATTGAAGAAATTGAAGTGAAATTAGGCCTGAGATGAAATTTCAAGAATTTGAACACAATATAGATATATTGGGTTGAAGAGAGGTGTACCTCTATGAGAATCAAGTTAAAGATGAAGTTATTTCCAGCTTTGGTTTGACGACCGTGTAGCAGAGACGCTGAAAACACGAAGATGAACGTGAACGTCTGATTTTCGTCTTGATTTTTTATTAGGGCTTGATGAACGATAAACGACAAACAAGAATAAGGACTTGAGACTTCAAGAAACTAAGAATGAGAACGTCTTATATGCGAATCAAAGATATTTCATTTCAAAATTTCAGCTGAATCAAAGAGATTTCATCTGAAATGTCGTTTGAATCAACATCTGAGAGCAAAAGATTGTGAGAAGGATTTCGTCTAAGAGTTTGAGCAAGTGATTGATGAAAAACTTTGATAAGCGTTTTGATGAGAAACTTCGATGAGTGATTTTGTCTGAGAGTTTGAGCTAGCGATTTTGTGAGTCAAAATGAGTACGAGCGAGAGCCATTTTGTGAGTTTGAGCGAGAGATCAGGTGACGGCTTTTTTAATTAATGTACTATTCATCCGCTTTTTTTATAAAAAGCGTCACTTAAAAAAAAAATGCTTTAAAAAAATGCTAGCGTATCCTATTGTAAAATTTCTTATAGTGTTTGGGAACATGGCTAGATAAGTAGTTGGGAACTCATTTTCACGAGATGGAATTCATAACTTTCCTATAAATTAACCGTATTAGTGCGATACCTAAACATTTTAGGAACTTTAGGAAACTCCTTGATGTCTGATTCGAGACATGAACGAGTGACGTCACGACTTCTATTGATCACAGAAGTATCTTATATCTAGTTCGACTAAAGATAAAGTTCATTGGAGAATCAGCGGGAACACAAGGATAAAGCGGTAATTACAGGGGCAAAACGGTAAATTTATCTGCCTGTAATTATGAGGGTTCCACGTGAAGGATAATATCTCAGATATAAATAATGATAAACTAAATGGATAATAACTCATCTATAGTGAGGGGAGTTCAGCTATGAATCTATAGTGGAATTATTCATAGTTAGATAATAAGTAATTAACTGATTATGAGTTAATCACTTAATTGACTAATTATTAAGCCCATGATCTATAGGTCCATCGGGTCCCTATGCTAGCCTAAATATCGTAGTCGCGAAATCAAGTAGAAGAAATGGAAATTTTAAGTAAAGTGAATTACTTAAATAGGCAATATTAATTGTTTAAATATTGAGTATATTTAAACGGTAATTAATATAAACATTATTAATTGTTTAAATAATGAGTTTATTTAAACAGGAAATTAATAATGAAATATTATTAATTAAACATTATTAATTATTTAAATATTGAGTATATTTAAATGGTAATTAATAATTTGAAATTAATTGACAATTATTAATTGTTTAAATAATTAATTTTATTTGAAGGAAATTAATAATTAAAATTAATTAATTAATAATAAAATATTATCAATAAAATTATTAATTAAATAATGAGTTTATTTAATGGAAATTAATAATTAAAATATTTATTATTAATTATTTAAATAATGAAAATTATTTAAATGGAAATTAATAATTAAATATAATTTGATAATATTTAGTCGGGAGAAAATATTAATATTATTAATTATTTAAATAAATTATTTTATTTAAATGGTAATTAATAAATAAATTAATTAAGTTGGACTTATTAATTTAAGAGAGAGTTTCAAGCCCAATTGGATTAATGAACCCAATTGAAATTGGCCCAAAATAATTAAATAAATAAATTTGATTTATTAATTATTTTATATATAATTTTCGGCCATAATAGATAATTTGTAGGAGATAATTGTTTGAATTATATCCTATAATAATTATATAGATTTATTTACCCAAGATAAATAAAATAAAGAAAAGAAAATATTCTCTTATTTATCTATGGCATTTTAGAAATACCAAGATAAAGGAAAGAGATAATTCTTTTTTCTTTTTGTATTTATCTCCATGGATTAATCCTAATGTGATTAGGATTCCTATTTTTTTATAAATAGGAGGCTTGAGTCATTCATAAATCACAATTTAAATTCCTTAGAAATTCGGAATTCTCTCTTCCTTCTCCCTTCCCCCTTTGGTCGATTTTCCTATAGTCATTGGGAAGAAAATATTTTTTTCTTCTTCCCAATTTCTTCTTAAGTTCGATCCCACAATCGGGTTTCGTTTGATCAATCGGGATATAGCGTAGAAGATCCGGTGTTGCTGAGGATTTGATACTGTAAAGAAACTTCCAACCGATTCTCCATTAATTACTCAATGTAAAAACCGGTTTTAATTTTTGAAAATTAAGCATGAATCTACATGTTCTTCGTATTTTTATCACAATTTGCATGATATTAATAGATTCGTAATTAAATGTTAATTAGTTTACTAAATAAAATTCCGCTAGTTTAGTAAATCATCCCTTCACTGGTTACCATTGAAGGGATGATTTACTAAACTAGCGGAAATTTATTTAGTAAATTTATTAACATTTAATAACGGATCTATTAAAATCATGCAAATTGTGATATAAACACGAAAAACATGTAGATTCATGCTTTATTTTCGAAAATTAAAACCGGTTTACTTACATTGAGTAATTAATGGAGAATCGGTTGGAGGTTTCTTTACAGCATCAAATCCTCAGCAACACCGGATCTTCTATGCTATATCCCGATCGATCAAACGAAACCCGATTGTGGGATAGAACTTAAGAAGAAATTGGGAAGAAGAAAAATATTTTCTTCCCAATAATACCAAGGGAAAATCGGCCAAAGGGGGAGAAGGGAGGAAGAGAGAATTCCGAATTTCTAAGGAATTGAATTGTGTAATTTATGAATGACCCAACCCTCCTATTTATAGGAAAATTGGAATCCTAATCACATTAGGATTAATCTATAGAGATAAATACAAAAAGAATAAAGATTATCTCTTTCCTTTATCTTGCAATTTCGAAAATGCCATAGATAAATAGGATATTATTTTATTTTCTTTATTTTATTTATCTTGGGTAAATAAATCTATGTAGTTATTTTAGGATATAATTCAAACAATTATCTCTTTCTAAAATACATGTCATGGCCGAAAATTGGCTTAATAATTAATAAATAATTCTAATTTATTTAATTAATTATTTTGGGCTAATTTCAATTGGGTTCATTAATCCAATTGGGCTTGAAATTCTCTCTTAAATTAATAAGTCCAACTTAATTAATTAATTTATTATTTACCATTTAAATAAAATATTTTATTTAAACAATTAATAATATTAATATTTTCTCCCGACTAAATATTATCAAATTATATTTAATTATTAATTTCCATTTAAATAATTTTCATTATTTAAATAATTAATAATAAATATTTTAATTATTAATTTCCATTAAATAAACTCATTATTTAATTAATAATTTTATTGATAACATTTTATTATTAATTAATTAATTAATTAATTTTAATTATTAATTTCCGTTTAAATAAAATTAATTATTTAAACAATTAATAATTGTTAATTAATTTCAAATTATTAATTACCATTTAAATATACTCAATATTTAAATAATTAATAATATCTAATTAATAATATTTCATTATTAATTTCTGTTTAAATAAACTCATTATTTAAACAATTAATAATGTTTATATTAATTACCGTTTAAATATACTCAATATTTAAACAATTAATATTGCCTATTTTAAGTAATTCACTTTACTTAAAATTTCCATTTCTTCTACTTGATTTCGTGACTACGATATTTGGGCTAGCATAGGGACCCGATAGACCTATAGATCATGAGCTTAATAATTAGTCAATTAAGTGATTAACACATAATCAGTTAATTACTTATTATCTAACTATGAATAATTCCACTATAGATTCATAGCTGAACTCCCCTCACTATAGATGAGTTATTATCCATTTAGTTTATCATTATTTATATCCGAGATATTATCCTTCACGTGGAACCCTCATAATTACAAGGGATAAATTTACCGTTTTGCCCCCGTAATTACCGATTTATCCTTGTGTTCCCGCCGATTCTCCAATGAACTTTATCTTTAGTCGAACTAGATATAAGATACTTCGTGATCAATAGAAGTCGTGACGTCACTTGTTCATGTCTCGAATCAAGACATCAAGGAGTTTCCTAAAGTTCCTAAAATGTTTAGGTATCGCACCGATACCGTTAATTTATAAGAAAGTTATGAATTCCATCTCGTGAAAATGAGTTCCCTGCTACTTATCCAGTATGTTCCCAAAACAGAGTGTATTGAGCGTTCTTACAGATCGCTCTCAACTATGTGAATCAAAGAACATAACTCCACAAATAGGAGTCCGCATTTCACTTAGGATTGAGATCTATCACCGGTTGATAAACTTAGTTTGATATTCGATTATTTCTCGTAAACTGGTACTAATGAGAAATTTGATCGAACATCGTGGTCCTGTCTTATACAATCAACATTGCATATGATACTTCCATTTCATGTCTCCCACATGAATGATCGGATTCGATCATTTGTCTATAAACAAAATGCGAAGCTATCAACAATGTTACCAGGATAAGGTTCCCAAATGTTATCCGTTTCTTCGGTAGACACGTTTAAGTTACTCATCTCGACTTTAATCCTCTTGTATGACTCACATACTAAGTCGTGATTTCATAAGAGTAACTTAAGGTTTACTATTTGAATGTTTGATATTTATATATTTCCATATATGCCTAATATCATTAATTGAATCAATCTAGATAATATAAAGAACTTATGTTTATTTATTTAATTTATTCTTAATAAATTATTATTATTAAATAATTACAAGTTCTAGGACACCATTCCTAACAACCATCAGTTGAGAATCTGGGAGGATGATATTCCTAAGACTGCTTTCCGGACGTGTTATGGACACTATGAGTTCGTGGTTATGTCTTTCGGGGTTGACTAACTTGCCGACGGTTTTTGTGGATCTCATGCATACCGTGTTTAGGAGGTTCAATGACTCCTTTGTTATCGTGTTCATCGACGATATTTTTATTTATTCTGAGACCGAGGAGTTGCATGCTATGCACTTAGAGAAGGTTTTGATGGTGTTGCGACAACAAAAGTTGTTTGCAAAGTTCTTTAAGTGTGAGTTTTGGCTAAATAAAGTGACATTTTTAGGCCATGTGGTCTCTAGTAGAGGAGTGACGGTGGATCCCTCTAAGATTGAAGCGGTGAATAGTTGGCCTCGACCAACTAGTGTGACCAAGATTCGGAGTTTTCTATGGCTTGTCGGGTATTATAGACGATTTGTGCAAGACTTTTCCAAGATAGCATCGGCTTTGACGCATTTGACGAAAAAGGGAGTGAACTTTGTATGGTCCGAGGGGTGTGAAGAGAGCTTTGAAGAGCTCAAGAAGAGACTTGTGACGACACCAGTTCTTGTGAATCCCAATGGGACTGGTGGTTTGACAGTTTATACCGATGCTTCGAAGAAAGGTTTGAGTTGCGTTTTGATGCAACAAAGGAAAGTTATAGCTAATGCTTCCCGTCAGTTGAAGGAACATGAGAAGAAGTATCTGACTCATGATATGGAGTTGGCAGTCGTTGTGCACGCTTTGAAGATTTGGTGGCATTACTTGTATGGGGAGAAGATCATGATTTTCACGGACCATAAGAGTCTCAAGTATTTCTTCAGTATCATCCTGGTAAAGCCAATGTAGTGGCGAATGCATATTCAGTATGTCAAGGCCGGTGGTTGGAGTTAGTCAAGGACTATGATTGCGATATTCAGGATCATCCCTAGAAAGCCCATGTAGTGGCGAATGCACTTAGTAGGAAGTCATCGCACGTGTCCGCTTTACCACCGAGGTTGAAATGGGACATAGAGCATGCTAAGATAGCTCTTCTTACTGTCGAGGTTACAATACGATTAGCTAGTCTGACGGTGGGGCCCACTTTGAGACGGAGAATGATTGAGGCATAGAGGGACGAGGCTCATTTACAGGTCAGATTTCGAGAGGCAGAGTCGGATACGCCTAGTCATTTCTCATTTGCTACTTGATAGTGCCTTGATGTATCGTCGAGGCTATGTGTACCTTTGGGGTCGACTTTAAGGAAAGAACTATTGGAGGAGGCTCACGGTTCAACCCTTTATGTTCATCCAGGTAGTATTAAGATGTATAGGGACCTGAGACAACATTATTGGTGGCCCTGGTATGAAACTTGAGGTTGCGGAGTTTGTGAGTAGGTGTTTAACTTGTCAACAAATCAAGGCTTTGAGGAAGAGTCCACAGGGGTATCTTAACCCTTTGAGTATACCAAGTGGAAATGGGAGGAGATTTCTATGGACTTCATTTGTGGATTACCTAAAACTTCGAAGGGTTATGATACCATTTGGGTGATTGTAGACCGTTTGACGAAGTCCGAACATTTCTTACCAGGGAGGATCACTTACCAAGTTGAGACTTGGGCATAGTTATACTTGAGAGAGATTGTTAGGTTGCATGGTGTGTCAGTTAGGATCGTATCGGATCAGGACGCTCGTTTGGTTTCGAAGTTTTAGAAGAGTTTGCATTCTGCTATGGGTACCGATTTAGATTTTAGCACGACTTTTCATCCTCAAACCGATGGTCAAACGGAGAGGGTTAATAAGATATTGGAGGATATATTGAGATCTTGTGTTCTAGACTTTGGTGGTAGTTTGGACTCTCATTTATATTTGGTCGAGTTTGCATATAATAACAGTTTCTAGGCTACCATCGAGATGGCACCCTTTGAGGCACTTTATGGCAGGAGGTGTCGTTCTCCCGCTCATTGAGATGAGGTTGAAGAGAGGAGACTTTTAGGACCCGAGTTGTTACAGATGACTAGTGAGTCGATCACTTTGATTAGAGAGAGGATGAGGGTTGCCCAAAGTCGACGGAAGAATTATCGACAAGCGGTGTAGTTCGCTTGAGTTCGAGGTGGGGGATCACGTGTTCTTGAAAGTGGAGCCCATGAAGGGAGTCATGAGCTTGGAAAAATTTTACCAAATGAAAAGATTCTAGCAACAAGCATATTGCAATGTTGGAAAAAAAATAGTTTATTTCCAAATGCTTCCACCGCATATAGAATTTTATTGACTATTCCTATTACGATTGCCTCAACTAAAAGATGTTTTTCACGGTTTGATGTTGTTGAAATCTTATATACCTAGGTTAACCATGTCACAAGAGAGACTCAACGGATTGGCCATGATATCAATTGAAAGTGAAACTTTAGATGACATTGATATTGAAAATTTAGTAGATGATTTTGTATTGAAATATTTAACAAGAATGTCACTTTTTAAATGAAATTTTGAATTATATTATTTCATTTAATATTCATTGTGTGATTGAAGTTAAAAATGTTATATTTGTTTATGAATTTTATTATATATTTAAAATTATATAATAGGGGGTCTAAAATCTCATTTTTACATCGAGTCCCTATTATCTTAGCAGACCCGACCCTGACCACGTGCAGCCAAGGCCATTGCACATGGCCCCAACTTTCAGGGCCCCAGATTTCAAATGGATTTTTATTAGGGGTGAAAACGGTTCGGTTCGGTCCAGTTTTTCAATTAATTTTAAAAACCGGACCGGTTAAGTTTAAATAGGATTCGGTCCGATTTTGAACTGTTTTTGCCGGTTCGGTTTTTGGTTTTTTTCGGTTTTTCTAGTATCAGACATTTGCATTTAGTTTTAAAAAAAAATCTTCCAACATTGAAGGATGAAACAAAACGAAATCAAACATAAACAAAAACTTAGTTGAAAAAATTAGATTAATAAATATATAAAATATAAATTAAAATAAAGTGATAAATAAATATATAAAACAAACAAATAAATAAAAATTAGGGGGATATAGGGAAGCGGTATGAGATTTTTACTTGTTTTTTAGAAAAGCTGTTCGGTTCCTGGTTTTAGCCGGTTCGGTTTTTTATGGTTTCATCCAGGTTTATTTTTCCTGTTTTTCGGTTTTTTCTTTCACCCTTAGTTTTTATTGTATCATATATATTTTAAAATAAGTGTTTTTTAATATTAAAACTAGAACGTGCTATATTGATTGTCACTTGTCATCTCATAAGTCCATTTAGTGTGAAGCAGCGTGGGTTCGAATCAGGGAAAGATGTATGTTACCCTATTGTTGATTTTCTTTTTAAAATGAATGAGATGTTTGATTTAGAATTCATTATTTTTTAAGTTTGTTTAGTTTTATCCCTTTTTATAAATTTATTAATTTAATGTTTTATTTCATTCAATTACGAATGTTAAAAAAAATTGTTTTATAATTTTTATAGAATTATTTTATTATTTGAAATATTATTAGAAAATTTCATTTATTTATGTGAATTAGGAAAGATATTTTTAAAATTCATTTTAAAATCCTTTTATTATATATATTATTTTGTTGTTATGGTGTTTAATAAAAGTTTTTTTTTTAATATTTTGGTGATTTTTTTTATCTTTAAATTATGATAGAGGACCTAAATATATATTTTAACATCACACCCCGATGTTTGTAGGACTGGCCTGTATCTTAGGAGCGCATATTCAAATATCAAGTTCACGTCCCTATAGAGAATGCCAAATGGAAAAAAAAAAAAAAAAACAAGAGAAAAAAAAAATAGATAGATAGTCGTGTTGAATGAAAATTTTATAAATTAAATTAAATAAAACGATAATATAAAAGATTTGAAGATATAGTTAATATTTTATTTTAGATAAAAGATAAACTTTTGCTTTCCAATATCCAATATAATATTTTCCTAAACCGCTTTCTATATAACCCAATCCCTTCCTTCTAAACCCTATTAAACTCTCAACTCACAATTCTCTTCAAATTCTCTGATTACGTTTCCAAGTGTTTCAATTCTTTATCTTCTTTCACAAAAAACTCCAAATTTCCAAGACTTACTTTTTCTCCTACTTCTTGTTCATCATTCATGGAGCGTAGAAGTTTATATATCACAATCAAGAGAGCCAACTACCTCAAGAACGTCAATCTTTTTTCCACAATGGACGTGTACGCCGTCGTTTCAATCCTCGGCGACCCCCTCGGAATATCGAAGCAGAAAACCCACGTCGCTAAAGACGGCGGTATCAATCCTCAGTGGAATCATTCCATGAACTTATCAATAGATGAAAATGCCGCTCAGGGTAATCTCCTCACTTTAAAAATCAAACTCTTCTCTGATCGCATTTTCTTCGATAGGAAGATTGGAGAAGTTCAAATTCCGATCCAAGAACTCCTCGATGAAAGTCGTAAAGGCGAAAATGATGAAGATTCGGAGAAATCTGTCACTTATAGCGTTAGGACGGCTAGAGGAAAGAAAAAAGGAACGTTGGAGTTTTCATTCAAATTTGGTGAAATATTTAGGGTTCAGGCGCCACCACCACCACCGCCAGTAAATCAGGCTCAGGCTCAACCTCGGCGTCGTGCTCGGGTTCCGGATTCAGTTGGTGGATCTAGTTCGGGATCGAATCCATTAGGCTACTTGGGTTTGGGAGGAGCAGCTGGTTTAATGGGTAGTTTATTAGTTGCTGAGATGATGATTTCTAATGCTTGTGATACGTCTTCTTTTGATGCCGGATATGATGCTGGATATGATGCCGGCTTTTCTGGTGGCTTTGATTGTTAATTTTTGACGATTTTACTGTATTTTATTTATTTACGTTGCACGTAATATTTTTCTAATATTTAAAAGTTAACCTATTTTCTTTTTAAATTTTATAAATTTTAATTTTAAATTTTTAACTCTTGAGTTTTCGTATTTTTTAAATTAATAAAAAATAATTTGAATTAGAATTTTATATTTAGGATTAAGAGTTTTAAATTTTTAATTAACAGTTTAATTTTATAAAATTTTCTCAGTTTTTTTAAATTAAAAAGAATTTAGAGGAATCTGTAACAAAAAGAATTATTGAACCAAAAATATTTAAAATTAAAGAGAGAGTATTTTAATTTTATAAATTTTCTCCATTTTTTTAAATAAAAAATTAGAGGAATCAGTAACAAAAACAATTTTTGAAAAACATAAATTTAAAACTAAAGAGAGAGTAACTTAAATTTAAATCATGTAAAGTAGAAAAAAAAAATTCCAGGTGAATAGTATTTATATAAAATAAAGGAAAAACTGAACTATATGGGTCCACATGTGAGAGAAGAGATAGTGATTTTATTACCCTTAAATTACGTGGGTATAGTAAGACAAATGGCTGCTAATCAATGGCAGAGGTACCGAGCGGTGTATACTACTGTAGGACAGGAAATTTTCCCTAATTTTAGTATCGATTTCCTGTTTATTATTCCGCTATCGTTCTTGTGTGAATTTTAGGCCCCGCGAACCTATCATTCCCTAACATCTATACCATATTAAAAAGTGTTTTGGATGGAAAAAATTTTAATTTCCTCTTCTATGCCTATTAATTTCTTTGTTTGACCTCTGATATGGATAATTCAAGATGTTATGGAATCCTTGTTTCAAGCTCTGCGTAATGATCACTTAAAATTTTTGAAAGCATCAATAAGTAAAGGTTTATGGCTTTAATCATACTTATAGTTTTGATTATGATCAAACTTTTATTTACTAAGCTCAAAAAGAGAAATTTGAAACATCTTGAATCATTCAGGGTCGGTCCTAAGAGAATAAAGGCCCGGTGTGAAAAATTAATTTTAAACTCTTTATCATATAATATTTAATATTAAAAATTAAAAAAAAAACAAATTATAAGCTAAATGATTTTAGAAACTTATATTTTATAAATATTTTTTTTTCCTAAACCACATAAATAAAAGGGGATTTTTATTAAAAAAAACATTTCACTACTTTTTTTTTAATAAAACCCAATTTTGGGCACTGATGGATCTAGAACTTAGGTTCAAGATAGACACGCGATGTAGATACATATATAATTATAGCTATAAATAACACAAACGTTTTTTAAAAAATGGTAAATTTTTAATAGTGCATTTCAAAAAACACCATAATTTTTTAGACTATTATAAAATGATATTTTTTTTAACATACATTGAATGAAAGAAAAATATTAAATTTATAAATTTATAAAAGAGTTAAAACTAACAAACTTTAAAAAATAATTAATTTTAATTCAAAACATCTCAATTTTCATTATAAAAAAAACAACAGGTAATACTAATATGTAATTACTATATTAAAAATTAAGGTTAAAATACTATTGGTTGTAATTTTTTATTATAATAACTAAAAAAATTATTTTAATGATTGATCGATAATATTTGATTCGTTAAAAATTGAATCAAGTTAAAATAAATACTTTTTTACCAATTTAATTTAAAATCTTTTAACTCATAACAAATAATTAAAATACAAATATTAAAAATTGTGGGAAAAAAATCATGATTTATGCTCCAAATTTATTGAAATTTCTAAATTCTATTAATGGCTCAAAAGAAAAATAAATAAAAAAAGAATATTTTTATGGATTCATGTGAAATTCGAAACTTGGTCTCAAAGTATTCCAACTTATATAGAGTCGTTGTAACACCCAGAAAATTCCCAAGACATGGAAAACATAAATTTGACAGCGGAAGCAAAAAGAAAACTCCATATGTCGTTTATTTCGAAAAATCAAAACTAATCATTTAGTTCAGACCGGTCATTTCAAAACAGAATCCTTAAAAAAAAGGAAATAAATAATGAATTCGAAACAATAACATCAACTCAAAATAAAAGTCCAAACGTAAATAAATAACCCGACAACGAATACTCAAACAAGAAAGAACTTAGAGCGACAATCCAAATAAAAAAAACAAATGTCGCCGGCATGTAAAATCACATCAACCAACCCTCGCCACGAATCCATCATTTACCAGCTTTCTTCTTCCCTTTACCTGAAAAAAAAAATAAGTGTAGCATCATGAGGCTACGCCCAGTGAATAGAAAATTGTTAAAGAAAGAATCATGCCAATGAGAGGTTTCCTAAGACTTTAAGTCCATAAACGTCCTTACCGACTTCCAATGAGTCACTCACTCCCAAAGAAGTCATAAATCCTATCTCAACAAATTAAAAGTTACCTCCATTCGAATTAGTTTTAAACATAATTTTTCTACAATTTAAAACTAATTGAATCCTTTCCCGTTTAATACCTTTAATCTCCTCTTTATTCGCATCAAAGAGAGACTTCGCCCATAAGGAATTCAAACATAATTTTTCTACAATTTAAATCCTTTAGGGATATTCTTTTCCATTGTATGGATGGAATGAACCTGCCCCGTTAGGTGTTATTTAAGTTGTGCACACTAAATAATCCCCCCTAACAACTATTCTTCATTAGACAAGGCCTTGCCTAATGCGAACTTACAACCATATTACCCAAGGTATTTTAAAGTAATATGATTCACACAACGTCAACCATGACGCTCCAGCAAGCCAACAACCTCACTTTCTTCAACTAACCCAATTGAAAGGTTAAAATTCCCTAAATTATAAATTTTAGAATTTAACCTTAATCTCAACTCAAAACAGCCCAAAAATATCCAACTAAACACTTTGGGTCATTTTCAGACACTTCCAACATTGTTACCAATCTAGAGGCGAAACTAGCCTAGGTCTACGTCATTTCGTCCCTTAATCAAAACATAGAATCTAATAATTTCTAAGGAAAAACCGGCAGCATAACGACTATATTTTTAACTCCCAAATAGCCCTACACATCCAAATAAATATCGCAACACAAAATAATAAGCCCAGCATCAGTTTCTAACTAGCAGCCTAAGCCTAAATTCTCCTACTTGGGCACTATCATGCAAAAACGGTATATTATAACTTAACAATAATCATTAAGATTTACCCAAGAACAGTCTTAAACATCCCAAAAATCATCCAAGAAAAGAAATGGAAAAATTATAAAACTGCCAAACATCACAAATCGATATCGATATCGATATCGATATAACTTTTCGTCTTAAACCCAAATCTTTTAACATGCTTGTCATTAATTTTTCCAAGTTCTTAATTCAGCCCAAATAACCTCATTTTATACTTATAAACATCCAAGGTCAATACAAAAAAATTAAGAGGTTATTCTATTAAAGAAAAAGGAAAACAAACAAAGAAAAATTCAAGCCTTAACAACTTCTACTCACCTTGTACAAAGTAAGAATTCTTCCGAATTCTTTATTCATTTCACAACACAACTACGACCTGAAAAATAAGTTACAATCTAAATTAAATTAAACCTAACTTTATGCTAAGATAAACATTAAAATGAACGTAGGACGGAGGGATTACAGGGTAGGACAATGGTAGGACAATTAGGATAGCATTAGGACGGAGAGTGATGGGTTCGACTTCGGGTTAGGACGGTTATGACAGAGGGCTACAGATTTGGCTTCGGGTTAGGACGGTTATGACAGAGGGCTACGGGTGTAGGATGGACGTAGGACAGTTGTAGAACGGTTATGACGGAGGGCTACGGGTGTAGGATGGATGTAGGACAGACATAGGACGGTTATGACGGGGGAAGAATTTTGGGGTTCCGATTCGTTCGTTATCTATCAATTCTACATTAGGTTTCAAAATAGGAATCATTACCTTAATTCAATCTTGAAAGAAGGCTCTTCTCAAAACTCTCCACAACTCCACCAAAGAAAACCTAAAGAGATTCACACCTAGAGATCGCCAAATTGTGAATCGATTAGCCTGAAATAGATTAATTCCACGTCCAAAACAAAAGAAGAAGAAGGTGAAGAAGAAGAATGTCTTACCTCTTTCTCTGTCTAGGTTTTTCACGTGAAATAGGATGAATGAGATGGCTATCCCCCCTTTTTTTTCCTTCTTCTTTTCACACCCCACCCCCCCTTTTTTTTTAAAAAAAATATCATTTATCTAATAATTAAATATCTCTCTAATATCTAACTCTAAAGTTATTTAAAAATTAATTCTTAATAATAAAAATTAAATTTAAACACTTTATCCTTAAATCATTTAAGAGATTAAATAGAGAAAATATTTTTATTAACTCAAAAACTTACCGAAAACCCGAGGCGTTACAGTCGTCAGCCAACGAACCATAAAGAATCTTTTGGATATGATTCCTAATGTATATAAAAAATATAAAAATACATTATTGATTTTTGGGGCTCATAATTTTGGGGGCACTGGCACCACTCCCTCAGGGCCGACACTGGAATTATTCAAATCAAAGTTCAAACGGAAAATTTATGACTAAAAAAAAGTTAACTGCGTTAATGAGAATAGGTCAAATTACATAATTTTGGAATCATAAGGGTATAATTTTTTTTTTTTTTTAACTACAGATGATGTGTTTGCATATGACTAAAATCACATGGATCTTATTTTTATTTTGCCCTAGAATTTATTAATTTTAATCACTCATTCACATGTCAAGTCAATAACTGAAATGTGTAGATCAATAGTTACAACATAAATTATGAATTCGTGATTAAATTATTTTTAAAATATGTAAATAAATGTTAATCACTAATTGACACGATCATAATTTATTATATTTAGAGATCTATCTATATTATTCTAAAAGGTGCTTAAAGTGAAAAAAATTTAGGTTCCCACTATGGTATAAAATTTTGAGAATTTCTATCATATGACACTTTTTATATTAATATCTTCAAAAATAGCAAAAGTTTTATAAAAGAAAAAAAAAGGAGAGATTTTTTCTTTCATTAATCTAATGAATCATTAAATTAATGAAAATTCATTTTCATTAATATTTTATCTTGTATTATTGAATGATCAATATCATTATTATATTTTATATTTCTAATTGAGATGTTTTAAATTAAAATCAATAATTTTTTAAATTTTATTAGATTTAATGATTTTGAAATTTTCATTAAAATCATGAAAGTTGAAACAACTTTCAAAATAATAAAAGTGCTTTTTTAAAAAGTTATAAAAACTTTTATTCTGTTTGAAATTTACAATTCATAAATATCATTTTTGAAAATATACCATATTATTAAATATATATTCTTTTGAGTAAAAACTAAAAGCAAATAGATACATTGACTCGTTTGATAACCAGTTCATTTTTTATTTTTTAAAAAGGAATTATTTAAAAACCAACTAATTTCTTGATTTTTAAATTATATAAAAAAAATATTTTTAAATTAAGTTGGTTTAAAGATTTTATTTTTCACTTACAAACAAAAAAACCAATTTATTATCGAACAATTGTTTTTTGAAAAATTAAAACAAATACTAGAAACTAGAAAACAGTGTCAAATTAGAACTGATGCATATCACTTGCTTCATATTATAGACCATCACACCAAAAGACTGCTACAATGGGGGCGGTGCGGTTTGACGCTGGATTTGAATCAAATTTCTGGAAATAACTAGTTACTATTTAGATTGACATCTAAAACGCATATTTAATTTAACTTTTTTTAATTTTAATTATACATTATTGAATAAAGTATTTAAAAAATTATAATGAAGTGATTTTTTAAGTAAAATATTATTAGTAAATTAAATTAAATTTTTTCATTTATTTTTTATAAAATATAATAAATTAATTAAATAAAAATTAAACCACACTATTCAATCATACTCCTACATACCAAACACAAATTTTCTATTCCCGAACATTACAATCTCAAATATCATATTCTCATTTACATACACCAAACAATCTCTCTTAAAGAACAATCAGGCAGTGGAAAAACTAAATCATAACAGGCAAACAGCATAAGCATTTTTATTCATATTGATTTCTCAAATCTAATCAAGGATGAAAAACCAATAAACATTGGGCACTGGCTAAGGGATAGATAAGATATATATGGAAGGAAAAGAAACTAGAGTCTGGAAGATATCCCTCCAGCCACCACCAGAGTTTCACCTGTAATATACGAGGCATCATCCGACGCCAAGAAGGCAGTTGCAGCAGCCATGTCTTCGGTCGTACCGAGTCTTTTAAGTAAAGTCCTTTCTTCAACACTATTCTTCTGAATTGGGGTTAAATCCAAAGGCAGTGAGTTAAATGTTTTAAACTAGAGAAATCTTTAGAACTACAAATCTTTTTGCCAGTGTAATGGTAAAGTCAATCCAGTAAAAGGTGTACTTACAATGGCTTCATTAGTTGTAAGGAAGTCAGCAAAGTTCGTCGGCACAATACCTGGGGCAACACAGTTTACACGCGTTTGAGGGGCCATCTCCGCAGCGAGAGCCTGACGGAAATCAAGAGAAAAAATACAAAAGGAAATAAAATGATTATTTATCTCGATAAAGGTATGAGTCAAACAAAAAGTGTGTAAACATATTTTTCAACCTTTGTGAGTCCCAGAAGAGCTGTTTTTGTCACTCCATACATGGCCAATAAGGCAGAAGGCTGGTAGCCTTCAATGGAGGAAATGAGAACAACTGAAGAGCCTTTCTGCAAATGAGGAGCTACTTCCTGAAACAGAAACATATGAAACCTTTAATATCAGCGCAGGAATGTAACGATCAACTAAGGCCAAAAAAGAAAAAAAAAAAGAAAAAAAAGAGGGAAGACCACTTTGAGAGTTTAGCGAAAAAGGATGAACAAGTCGGAACCTTCTCAAAATTCTATTATTACTCAATATTCATAGTTTTCATTTTCAAGATCCATTTGGTTTGCTAATTCCAAACAGCTTCCTTGTTAAATCTAGTTTCCCAAATCCATAATTACTCTGTTCTTTTGTTGCAAAGATCTACAAACTGGATTGGGGTTCGAATCCCAAAACTGACCACTTTAAAAAAAAAAACTGGATTGAAGAACTGTGTTTGGCAGAGGGAAAAAATGGTAGATACTGAAGGACTGAGCTCAAATAGAAGGGGACTAGAAATCATTACCCAATAATTGAGATATAAATTCATTCTCATGAAGATTCAGACCGAATTTTTTCAAGAGTCATAGTTACTTGTAATTTGTTAGGGGAAAATATTTCAGAAGTCAAGGGACGGGTAGTTTAAAAGTTGTTTTTCAATTTTTTTTATAAGAAGTTTGAATCACACAAAAATAAACCCCATTTAAGTCTCAAACTAAAGAGAATAATATCTTAAATCAAAATATTTTTTAATTCCACAAAGAATAATTCATGATAATACTCTTAAGAATAATTATGCATCAGTATAATACCTGCAAAAGGAGGACGGAAGATTTGACATTTATGTCCCACAGCTTGTCAAGGACTGATTCTTGAGTTTTTAAAATGGGATCAACAGATGGATTGACAGCTGCATTTGATACAACCACGTCTATTTTTCCATATTTCTGAAAACAAACAAATGAAATTCCAACTACTTAATGTAACAGGCTTCAAAGATTGGCAAATAAAGACAAGCTAGGCTATGTGGTAACATGAACGAGTCCTCGAGCAATAAAACTTCTCCTTCCTCTCTTCTTTCTCCTTTCTTTATTTTTGAAAACCCCACAACGAACTCAAACTAATGACTGATCAATGCGATAGGGAAAGAGCAAACAGAACGAACATATATAAGCCTGCCAACTAAATGCATTCATCTTGTCCCCAAATATATCATGACGTTTGAGAAAATGAGTAAATGACAATAGCTATAGTGTATCTATAAGTTTAAGCTTAAAAATTTATCCATAATGATCAACAAGGTTAAGAAAATCTCCTAAACTTCCATTAACATGAAGATTTTTAAGTTTATATTATATTATCATCAATTATATCTATTTTCAATTTTCACTTAATTCAGGAGAACTTAGTAATCAAGCAAGCAAACTCTCACCTGAATAGTCTTTTCCACCAGATTTTTCCTTTGCTGTGCATTTGATACATGACAAACAACCCCCAACACTTCGAGTCCTCGAGCTTTGAGTTTTTTAACTGCCTCATCTACATTTTTCTAGGGAAAAAAAACACTTTACTAGATTTAAAAAGGGTCGGGAATAGAATATACAAATAAAACATTTTCTCCTCCATTTGTAGTTAGATAAGTGTAAGAAATAATTTGAAATTCATAAATTTATTTGGAATGAGATGAATTTGAAACGAGTATAATTGATTTTTTTTTGTTTGGATGATAGAATTTGACCGGATTTATTTATTTTTACTTGAAAACATGATTTGAAATCACTTTCGACGTAAAATTCTTTAAATTTTAATTATACCAAACAAAGGAATTCATTTCATAGCAAACAAACATAGCAGAAAAAAGTAAATACTTTCTACTGAGAAGAGTTATCAAAAGACTCTTCATTTCAATCCCTTAACATATTGTCAACAGTTTAAATCCCTAATCATCTCTTTTTTTTTTTACAGTAAAAAATGGTATGAATATAAATCAAATCTAAGAGATAATAAATTCATTACATCAAAAGCTATGAATATAAATAAAAAAAAAGAGAAGTTTCATTTCTTCTTTTTCCAAAATCAGGAAGATTACAAGCAAACCCTTTTAATAAATTCAATTCTAAAAGTGAAAAACAAGAAAAAAAAACCCAAATGAATATTATGATCAAATTATTGAAAAGAAATTGAAAGAACCTGTCTTCGAGAAGAAATCACGACAGAGGCACCTTCCAAAGCGAGACGTTGAGCAATTTGAAAGCCGATTCCTTGAGTCGAAGCAGTTACAACAGCTACTTTCCCTTCAAACCTTTTCCCAATCTTCGTATTCTCCATTTTCAAGGAAACCAAGTGAAAGTGGACTTTTTTTTTTTTTTTTTCCAGCGGTGGCCTTTTATCAAACAAAGTAGCATATAAATGGAGGAACAAATGACAAAATTGTCATAAATCGATCATTTCAAGAAAAAAAAAATTATTACAATATCGCCCTTTATAATTACTAGATTTTAGGGAAATTTACACATTGACCTTTAAATTTCCCTTCTAATGTTAATAGTCTCTCCCCTCACTCTTATCATTTTATTGAGCTCATGACATCATCATTATCTTATGAAAATACAAACATACCCTTTTATTCTCCAAAACTCTCATCTCCCTCCCTTACTTTATTTTCCCCCACTAAACTCATCTGTCTCACATCTTCCTCATCTCACATCTTCCTCATTTATTAATTTCAAAAAACTTTATTTCTCTACAAACTTTTCAATCATATTGTTTCAAGGGGTTCATATCTAAATCAAATATTGAATTCATCTTTCACTCTAGCTAACAAAGTACTGCAAATGTTTTATCATGTAAAAAATCATCTAGATTTAAGTGATTTAAAAAAAAAACTGGAATTTTGGACCAAGATGGAAGACCGAGATGAGAAATTTTGATCAAGATGGACTGAGATAGAACAAGATGGTTCTCATCTTGGTCCATCTTAGATCGAGATGAGAACCATTTGGACCAAGATGATTCTCATCTCGGTCTATCTTGGTCCATCTTAGACCGAGATGAGAACGTTAGACCAAGATGCTTCTCATCTTGGTTGTCTATGTTGAGCTCCACCTCGAACCTGCTTCTGCTGCTGCCTCCATTGTGGCGGTATCCCTCAATTAGCATCGTCATCCTATGCTTTCTTCTTCTGAGAGGAAGTCTATCCCGTAATAGCTAGTTTTGGCAACTTTAAAGCCTCCTCATTCAGATATTAAATGAACTCGACTTCGTAGATCATTTACTTTCTTGCAAAGGAAAACGGGTGTCTCTCAAGCACCTTAGTCTAATAATGTTCTAACCTTCCAACATAGGATTCACCTTAGAGTCTATCTTTAAAAGACTCATTAGGTCCAAACTACAACCTACAAGTTTCTCAAATTCTTCGTCCAATTAGATGGTCAAACACAATGTGATTTGAAGTTCACCAACCATCACATTACCTTATAAAATTCACCGATATCATGGTCCAACAACATTCTTTCTATATCTCAATCAAATGCCAACACACAACCTTAGCGTTAGTCAACCTTGACAATTTACCAAATATGGATCTCGATAACTCAACCTCAAGTATATTCAAATTTAGATTGATACATCATAGTATAATATCGACCAGACTAGGCCATTAACCAATTAACACAATCGTTAATGGTCCTCATTGAGACTTATCACGAAATGTTCTTACTTCTTCTTTTGAGTGGCAACACACTTTCCTTATAACACAATACTATCACAATGAATTACCGCTTACCATAATTCAACTTTCTCAACTCAAATCAGGAACTTGTCCATTGAGTTAAATCTAGATTACTGGACCCGAGCCAGACCGATTACTTATCAACAATTACTCACCTCAACCAGGTGTTTCATCTCTTAATATTGGGCTCCAGACAATCATGTCCCCTTTTACACATAAACGTCAACACACATTCACTAACACCACTACTTAACAATTGTGTGATGATTAAATTTTAATCAAACGTTGGGATCAAATGATCAATCTCTCGGTGTATCTCGTTTCTCTCACTTTGACATTATGTCAATACACTTAACGAGGTGTACAACCTCCAAAACTGCACGGGGTTCTTCATATTCTCAGCACCTTTACCAAGATCTAAGTCTTGGGTCAAATAAACATCACCACATAGTGGTTTTACGAGGAGGTGAAATATAACAAATACAATTAACATTTAACAACCTCTCATAAACTTCCCACTATTAAAAAAGTAAAGTTTGAGAATAAAAGTTCTAGGCATACCTGTGAAGGGATGATTTAGTAAACTAGCGGAATTTGATTTAGTAAACTAATTAACATTTAATTATGGATCTATTAATATCATGCAATTTGTGAAAAACATGTAGATTCATGCTTTAAATTTCGAAAATTAAAATCAAAACTTACATTGAGTAATAAATGGAGAATCGGTTGGAGGTTTCTTTACAGCATCAAATCCTCAGCAACACCGGATCTTCTACGCTATATCCCGATCGATCAAACGAAACCCGATTGTGGGATCGAACTTTAGAAGAAATTGGGAAGAAAAATATTTTCTTCCCAATTTTGAATAGGAAAAATCGGCACTCAAGGGGGGAGAGGAGGAAGAGAGAATTCTGAATTTCTAAGGAATTTAATTGTGTGATTTATGAATGACCCAACCCTCCTATTTATAGAAAAATAGGAATCCTAATCCCATTAGGATTAATCTATAGAGATAAATACAAAAATAAAAAAGATTATCTCTTTCCTTTATCTTGCAATTTCGAAAATGCCATAGATAAATAGGAGATTATTTTCTTTTCTTTATTTTATTTATCTTGGGTAAATAAATCTATATAATTATTATAGGATATAATTCAAATAATTATCTCCTACAAATTATCTATGAAGGCCAAAATTAATAATAAATAATTAATAAATCAAATTTATTTAATTAATTATTTTGGGCCAATTTCAATTGGGTTCATTAATCCAATTGGGCTTGAAACTCTCTCTTAAATTAATAAGTCCAACTTAATTAATTTATTTATTAATTACCATTTAAATAAAATATTTTATTTAAACAATTAATAATATTAATATTTTCTCCCGACTAAATATTATCCAATTTATATTTAATTATTAATTTCCATTTAAATAATTTTCATTATTTAAATAATTAATAATAAATATTATAATTATTAATTTCCATTAAATAAACTCATTATTTAATTAATAATTTTATTGACAATATTTTATTATTAATTAATTAATTTTAATTATTAATTTCCGTTCAAATAAAATTAATTATTTAAACAATTAATAATTGTTAATTAATTTCAAATTATTAATTATCATTTAAATATACTCAATATTCAAATAATTAATAATATTTCATTATTAATTTCCTGTTTAAATAAACTCATTATTTAAACAATTAATAATGTTTATATTAATTACCGTTTAAATATACTCAATATTTAAACAATTAATATTGCCTATTTAAGTAATTCACTTTACTTAAACTTTCCATTTCTTCTACTTGATTTCGCGACTACGATATTTGGGCTAGCATAGGGACCCGATGGACCTATAGATCATGGGCTTAATAATTAGTCAATTAAGTGATTAACTCATAATCAGTTAATTACTTATTATCTAACTATGAATAATTCCACTATAGATTCATAGCCTGAACTCCCCTCACTATAGATGAGTTATGTCCATTTAGTTTATCTTTATTTATATCTCGTGATATTATCCTTCACGTGGAACCCTCATAATTACAAAGGATAAATTTACCGTTTTGCCCCTGTAATTACCGCTTTATCCTTGTGTTCCCGCTGATTCTCCAATGAACTTTATCTTTAGTCGAACTAGAGATAAGGTACTTCGTGATCAATAGAAGTCGTGGCGCCACTTGTTCATGTCTCGAATCATGACATCAAGGAGTTTCCTAAAGTTCCTAAAATGTTCAGGTATCACACTGATACCGTTAATTTATAGGAAAGTTAAGAATTCCATCTCGTGAAAATGAGTTCCCAGCTACTTATCTAGTCATGTTCCCAAAACAGGAGTGTATTGAGCGTTCTTACAGATCGCTCTCAACTATGTGAATCAAAGAACATAACTCCACAAATAGGAGTCCGCATTTCACTCAGGATTGAGATCTATCACGGTTGATAAACTTAGTTTGATATTCGATCATTTCTCGTAAACGGTACTAATGAGAAATTTGATCGAACATCGTGGTCCTATCTTATACAATCAACATTGCATATGATACTTCCATTTCATGTCTCCCACATGAATGATCAGGATTAGATCATTTGTCTATAAACAAAATGCGAAGCTATCAACAGTGTTACCAGGATAAGGTTCCCAAACGTTATCCATTTACTGTAGACACTTTTAAGTTACTCATCTCGACTTTAATCCTCTTGTATGACTCACATACTAAGTCGTGATTTCATAAGAGTAACTTAGGGTTTACTATTTGAATGTTTGATATTTATATATTTCCATATATTCCTAATATCGTCAATTGAATCAATCTAGATAATATAAAGAACTTATGTTTATTTATTTAATTTATTCGAAATAAATTATTATAATTAAATAATTACAAGTTCTAGGACACCATTCCTAACAACCTGGTGCCGCTGATCTCTGACGATGACTAGAGAGTGGACTTAAAACAAACATGAAACGCAAACATGCATCGCATGTAGTCTACAGAACCAAAAGGCTCTGATACCAACTGTGACAACCCGACTCCTTTTAAATTATTTAAAATCAGATTGTAGCGGAATACTTAATATTTAATAAAAATTCGGCATAGATATGCTTAAAACTTGGACTATCCAAAAAATGTTTACATTTTTCACAAGTAGAGAATTTAAAAGACAAGGAATTGCAATTCCTTTTGTAAAGTTTAAAAGAGTTTATGATTGAAAAAGTTAAAACAAAAAGCTCTTATGAGCTTATATACAAATATACATCTCAAAAGATAAAATATAAGACAACGTGAGTCCATGGACTTTAAAAGTATCTCTAGTCCCTCTCAGCATCATCAACATCCAGATCAGACTGCACCAGCTCCTCTATCACAACCCCGAGCACGAGCATTACCTAAAAATGTTTGTAATATCATGAGCTAACAACAAGCCTAGTGAAAATAAACAGAAAATAAAGTAACAATAGACTCCAAACCCGCATCCGGATTTGTGTCCAAGAACTTACTTACTCTTTGTTATCCATCCATTCAAAGAGTTTGACATCAAGTAATCCACTTTTACTTACCATGTCTCCAAAATAATTGAAGATCTAGCTCCCAAGCATTTAGAAGGATGTGTTTCATAACACACATAATATTGTATTTCATTCTCTTTAATACCTTATATTATATACAAGGTTTGCATTCAAGTGTTAATCTCCAATTTCAAGAGCTTCCAATTAATTGAGAATCTAGTTCTCTTATATATATAACATAATAATTATACAAGGTTCAACACACCCTTGTATTCTCTCATTATACAACTCAATTTCATTCCTCTTTCTTATAGCACTTGGCTATCATCATATTTCATTCTTTTTCTCCGTGGAAATGTATAATATACATAATGTTTCATTTCTTTTCTCTATAGTAACTCAAGCTATAAAGTTTACATTCCTTTTCTATAATAAATAATGTTAAGCTCAACTCGGTTCTAACATATTTAAACATTCATCAACTCACTAAATAAGTGTAAAAGGCACACAACCTTTACATTAATATAACCATCACATGCGAATAATGTCGTAATGAAAACTCTCGTAGGACTAAGCATTCACCTCATTATCTCGCTTTCCAAAATAAAATATACAAAGTCCTTTCAATAATATCTTTCCATCTCTAGTGAATAATGACAGGTAATGAAAGCTCCCGTAGGACTAAGCATTCACCTCATTATCTCACTTTCTAAAATAAAATATACAAATTTCTTTCAACAATATCTTCCCACCTCTAGTGAATAATGACAGGTAATGAAAGCTTCCGTAGGACTAAGCATTCATCGCATTATTCCTCCCAATTTCGATTATCTAATATGATATAATATGATTATGCTTTCAAGTGCAAGTAAAATAAATAAAAACATTCAAAGTAATCGAAAGGCATAAAGATAAATGGATCACGTAACACTCTTATACATAAAATAAGAAATTAGGAACTTCTGATAAGAAAACAATAAATAAATTAAGCCAAACGGCCTTTAGTTAAACTTGAACTACTAACTTTAACATAAAGTCTCCAATTCAAATTATTCTATTGCTTTCAATAAATATCTGAAGTTCCATAATCAAGTTCCTTATTTACCCCATTATATTTGAAATCTTCAACTTCCAATAATCATTCTTAAACTTTGGAACAAATCTAAACTTAGAACTTCCAAAAGTTAAATATTTCCTTCGAGAAATCCATGAGTTCTCTCACTCAATTAGAACTAACTCCAAGCCTAAGCATGTTAGCTCACTTTCTTTTATCCTTTTGATTCAAACCTTAATCTCAAATCTCGATCCTACAAATCGTTCAACTTATTTGGTTTCTAAAGCTACTTTAAATTCTATTTATTCTCACCTCTAATGCTCCCGTGACAACCAAGTTCCCACGATCCAACAAACAAGCAATCACACCTACAATTCATCAATCGAACAACAATTTACAATTCACATCTAATAAGAGAAAAAGTGTGATTTTTGGGTGAATAGTGTTTTTCAAAATTCCGAGCTCAAAATCGTCAAATTCCTTGATAGAAATACATGATTTCAACTTCAAAACTCATTTAAAATAAAAACAAACAAAACCATATAAAAAGTTTTGAAAACTCATTTTTTAGGGCTTCCTTTAGAGAACGAGAAACGCCAAAAGGTTAGGTGGGATAGATAGCCCTCGTCCCGAACAATCTAACGCAACTGACATCATCGAAAACGGTCGAGAAACGAAGAAAAGCCAAGAACTTCTCCAATGGGAGATGAAGCTCATGTCCATGGAGAGAAATGAAGGAGAAGAAAATGAAGCTCTTGGTCAAAATGGGTCAACTTTGATGATTTTAAAGAGATGAATAGTGTTTGGATATTTTAAGAATTTCGAAAATTACGGTTACGTCCCTTTAATGACTTTTAACTTATAAAACAAAACCCGAAGTTCTTAAACTAGCCAAATGGTGATTAATAATTACTAATTGACCCTTTAATAATTATTAATACGACCAAGACTAATTTAAGCTAATAAAACGATTAAAAGAATTGACGAACGAAATAAACTCGTAAATTCTAAGTTATAAATTCTAAATTAAATCTAAAATTTAAATTAATAAGTTCTAAAATTAATTAAGTGCTTTACATCAAATAATAATAATTAAAATTAAAAAAAAATCCTTGTAAAATAACGGGATGTTACACTGTAGTCTTCCCTGAAAAAAGAATCATGTTTTTTAAATTTACTGTCCTACTTCTTAAAATCTCCACGTCAAAATATTTAAGAAAACTAACCAAGAAATCTTCCTCATCAAAGTAATCATCAAAACTTTGTTCGTTTTTATCTGTCAAACGTTCTTGATTTTTTTGTGATTCAGATTTATGAAGCATCTCATCTTTATCTTGTCCGATTGTTTTTTCACGAAATTCGAACACATTCTGGATAGGTTCTTGATTGGAATTTCTTTCCTTTTGATCAATCTTCTCTTCTGAATCCGTTGTTACTCTGAAATCATCGTATCTTGGGACACGATAAGGCTGTTCTTGATAATCTGATGAATTTTCTTATATTAGTTGATGAAGTCTGCTTGTTATTGTTTTAAATGAATAATCCATTAATCTTTGTATATTTTCCACTCTATTTTGTAGATTTGTCGTTGAAATCTCTACCGACTGCATGCGTTCAGCAAGAGTTTCAAGGGATAGTACTTGCGGTTGACAAAGTGCCGCTGACTCCACACCGGTACGATTTGCGTCGTCTCTAAGGTGTTTTCTCCGTTTTCCAGCCATGTTTCGGCCTAGGATCAGAGTCGCTCTGATAACCAAATAGTGTAGGACTATTTTTGAATTATTAAGAAATCTGTATTAATCAATAAAACTTTTCAAAATCTACCATTTACATTGTTCATAATATGTATTTATAGACATCTTTTAAAAGTCTATATTAGGTAAAACCCAAGATATCCTAACTAAGACCATAAGCCCATATCCTCCTACATCAAGTAGGGGGTCCAAGGAATTAGCATAAGACAACTCTAAATGCAATTTTAATTTGAAATCTTCAAGTTTCAATAAGTGGAACTTTAAGATTTCAACTAAATTTACATTCTAAGAGAAAAGAATATGAAACCCATAAATATAAAAGAGAAATTTCCCTTCTAAGATATTCTTGAAATTAGGGAAATTTTCAAGAGTTAGATGGAAAGAATCCTCGTGGTAAGAGTATTCTAACACAAAAGGAATTGAGTCAAACGAAGAAGAGATGGAGAAAATCCGGTCTTGGGAAGACCTCAAGAAGGCGACTGCAATAAGAGCTCAAGGGAGGAGGATTTGTTTCCTTTTGTTCAAATGAAGAGGAAGGGGGAAATCCTAATAATTAGAAGATGATGAATTTTCTTGAAAAAAGGATCCTAACCTTTCCTTTTTGTTTTAAAATAAACCTCATGAATATCAAACCATAAGCTCGCTAAAATCATTAAGTAACACTTAACTACCTAGAGATGAATCTAAATATTATTAATTGACATATTAATAATATTTAGTTCACTTGGGTTTTTAAATAATGATTTTCCTTTAAACTAAGTAACTAATATCTAGAAATTTAATAAATAAAACTAATAATTAAATTAAAATAAATAAATTTCATAAATTAAATTAGCAAAAAATCTTACCTAAAAAATACTCTGGACGGTACACCTATGTGCTAAATCAGTGATAGTTGTGCGGAAATCAATGATTACTTACGCGAAACTAATGGAATTTTATAATATTTTAGGCGCGAATTTGAATGTTTTTCTATTTTTTTAAATACATTTTTGGGCTGCTAGTTTTATAAATATTGGACCTGAATCTGTTATATGTGTGTAGTGGATATTTCCCACCTACTATCGATTACGTAAGATTCACTTGCAATAGTCTTCTTCGCACCTCAAGTTCCTGCAATCGAAGAGTATGAAGAGGTCGGTGTGGTTCCTTCCAAATGATCTTCGACGATCAAGTCACTAAAATTGGAGGCAAAAGTAGAAAAGAGTTAGGATGGTTCTCTAAATATAAATTGCATTACCCGTTTTATTAGATTTGAACACCTTTTATAGCCAACTTAATGGGCTTGGTGCAGATGGCCTTCCCATGATATTTAGGGAATAATATCTTTTCCATAATCTTAGGAGAGAATATTGATGATGAGCTGAATACCGTGGCATTCCTTTTGGACCTCGGCTAAACTGATCACCTTTATAAGTCTGAGCTAGGCTAGGGCTTATTTGGACGAATTGGGTTCATTCGAGATGGCTTGGCCTTTGAGCTTCATAGTGGGCCTTTAGCGTTTGTCGTGATGGACCTTAGAGGTCAACATATTCTTCGTGGGCTGAGATTATTAGAGTTTTGGGTCTATAACTTGGGCCTGTCTTAGGAAGGGGGGTGATTTTACCTCCTATAATGTGCAAGAGCCCCATATTATATAGTCTAAAGAAGAAAAAAAACTTTTGATAACTCCTTTATCACTCTATAATAAATAAACTATTTAACAAAATAGATTATTTTTAAAATACAATAATATTTGTGAATTTCAATGAGTTTTATCACTATTTTAATCAGATATGAATTTGAACCTTTTTTTTTATTGGAAACTTCATAAAAGAATCATTTGAAGGCTACAACCTAGGAAAATGGATGTAGGATCGGTATGGAAACCCTAGAGGGGGGGTGAATAGGGTTTTAGGTTAATTTAATTCACTTTTTTGATTAATGACCTCTAATTAACAAAACAATGAATATGGTGTTAGGAATGGTGTCCTAGAACTTGTAATTATTTAATAATAATAATTTATTAAGAATAAATTAAATAAATAAACATAAGTTCTTTATATTATCTAGATTGATTCAATTAATGATATTAGGAATATATGGAAATATATAAATATCAAACATTCAAATAGTAAACCCTAAGTTACTCTTATGAAATCACGACTTAGTATGTGAGTCATACAAGAGGATTAAAGTCGAGATGAGTAACTTAAACGTGTCTCATGAACGGATAACGTTTGGGAACCTTATCCTGGTAACATTGTTGATAGCTTCGCATTTTATTTATAGACAAATGATCGAATCCTGATCATTTATGTGGGAGACATGAAATGGAAGTATCATATGCAATGTTGATTGTATAAGACAGGACCACGATGTTCGATCAAATTTCTCATTAGTACCGTTTACGAGAAATAATCGAATATCAAACTAAGTTTATCAACCGTGATAGATCTCAATCCTGAGTGAAATGCGGACTCCTATTTGTGGAGTTATGTTCTTTGATTCACATAGTTGAGAGCGATCTGTAAGAACGCTCAATACACTCCTGTTTTGGGAACATGACTAGATAAGTAGTGAGAACTCATTTTCACGAGATGGAATTCATAACTTTCCTATAAATTAACGGTATCGGTGCGATACCTAAATATTTTAGGAACTTTAGGAAACTCCTTGATGTCCCGATTCGAGACATGAACAAGTGACGTCACGACTTCTATTGATCACGAAGTATCTTATCTCTAGTTCGACTAAAGATAAAGTTCATTGGAGAATCAGCGGGAACACAAGGATAAAGCGGTAATTACAGGGGCAAAACGGTAAATTTATCCTCTGTAATTATGAGGGTTCCACGTGAAGGATATATCACGAGATATAAATAAAAGATAAACTAAATGGACGTAACTCATCTATAGTGAGGGGAGTTCAGCTATGAATCTATAGTGGAATTATTCATAGTTAGATAATAAGTAATTAACTGATTATGTGTTAATCATTTAATTGACTAATTATTAAGCCCATGATCTATAGGTCCATCGGGTCCCTATGCTAGCCCAAACATCGTAGTCGCGAAATCAAGTAGAAGAAATGGAAATTTTAAGTAAAGTGAATTACTTAAAATAGGCAATATTAGTTGTTTAAATATTGAGTATATTTAAACGGTAATTAATATAAACATTATTAACTGTTTAAATAATGAGTTTATTTAAACATGAAATTAATAATGAAATATTATTAATTATACATTATTAATTATTTAAATATTGAGTATATTTAAATGGTAATTAATAATTTGAAATTAATTAACAATTATTAATTGTTTAAATAATTATATTTAAACGGAAATTAATAATTAAAATTAATTAATTAATAATAAAATGTTATCAATAAAATTATTAATTAAATAATGAGTTTATTTAATGGAAATTAATAATTAAAATATTTATTATTAATTATTTAAATGGAAATTAATAATTAAATATAAATTTGATAATATTTAGTCGGGAGAAAATATTAATATTATTAATTGTTTAAATAAAATATTTTATTTAAATGGTAATTAATAAATAAATTAACTAAGTTGGACTTATTAATTTAAGAGAGAATTTCAAGCCCAATTGGATTAATGAACCCAATTGGAATTGGCCCAAAATAATTAATTAAATAAATTGTATTTATTTATTATTTTATGATGATAATTTCGGCCATGCCATGTATTTTGAGGAGATAATTGTTTGAATTATATCCTAAAATAATTACATAGATTTATTTACCCAAGATAAATAAAATAAAGAAAATAAAATAATCTCCTATTTATCTATGGCATTTTCGAAATTGCAAGATAAATGAAAGAGATAATCTTTATTGTTTTTGTATTTATCTCTATAGATTAATCCTAATGTGATTAGGATTCCTATTTTTCTATAAATAGGAGGGTTGGGTCATTCATAAATCACACAATTCAATTCTTTGAAAATTGAAAAATCTCTCTTCCTCCTTTTCTCTCCCTTTGCCGATTTTGCTATTCAAAATTGGGAAGAAAATATTTTTCTTCTTCCCAATTTCTTCTTAAGTTCGATCCCACAATCGGATTTCCTTTGATCGATCGGGATATAGCGTAGAAGATCCGGTTTTGCTGAGGATTTGATGCTGTAAAGAAACCTCCAACCGATTCTCCATATTTTACTCAATGTAAGTAAAGGGTTTTAATTTTTTCGAAAAACAAGCATGAATCTACATGTTTTTATCACAAATTGCATGATATTAATAGATCCTAAATTAAGCGTTAATTTGTGTTACTAAATAATTTCCGCTAATTTAGTAAATCATCCCTTCATATGGATTCTATACTAAAATTCCCTAAACAAAGTATGCTAGTTTATAATAAACATATGAAATATTAAAGCATAATTAATCTAAACCAACCAAGCTTCAATAAATTCTAGCAATAAATATTTGAAGCATATCAATTAATTTTCAATGATTGATATTAATGATTCCTAATAAAAATGCACAATAAATATTTAGCAATTAATTCTAGTGCAATAAATTAAAGTGGATAGGGTTAGAGAATGACATCAAGATATATAGTGGTTCGGCCTAGTCCACTTCCCGAGCGCCTCTAGGGAATTTATTACCTTTTCCGGGAGCAAAGTATAACTCAATCCTTTTGCGGGATCAAGATCAAACCCGACTCTTTTACACGGGATCAAAGTCAAACCCAGTCTTTCTTTTTTCGAGCTCAAGAACAAACCCGATCCTTTTACTGGGAGCAAGATCAAACCAACGTTCCTATTTTCACAGGTTAGGAAACCGACCCCAAGTGTGAATTATAAATTTCACACAATTACAAATCTCTCACAAAGATTGAATATGAAATTCAAAGCTCTTACAATAATGGCTCTCTAAATAGCCTAATTAATCACTCAAATTTATCCCAAACAAGACCCAAACATGTGGAATATTTAAATGGGGGAAATTAGAGCAAAAGACATAATGGAGGTTTGATCCCAGGATCTTCTACTCTAATACCATATTGAGTCTAAAAGTAGAAAATGAATCATTCAACTTTATTAGTACACTTGAATAAGTATTTAGTATAGAGACAAAGTAAATTTGAATAATTAATATTTCGAACATATTAAGTTGGTAGTCCAAATATGATAAACCTATTATTGTCAACCTTTGAAACTCATTACTAAGCCGCCATCTATAACCATCATCTCCGATAATCGTTGAGCCACCGCAACGCCCCACACCAAGGCGTTTCTTTTTGGAATCTACAAAAATGTTCCAAATAGTTTTCCATCCCTAACAATCTCTACATGAAATGGTTCTCTACAAAATTTATCTTAAAATTAAGATCCCGAAAAAACGATGAAATTGGTACCTTGTCCATCCAAAACAGAGTCTGGATGAAAAAGTTACGGTAAAAAGACTTTATTATTACGCTTATTGGCCAAAAATGGTGAAAAAGTTGAGAGAATGAAATGGGAAAATAGAGATAACGAGATTGTGAGGAAAAGACATGAGATTTTTATAGTCTTGATATCAATTATCTTCACAAATCGTTTGTCATTAGTCATCCTCTTTTTTTCTCCCGGACTCTCAAGGGGGTTTGTAGTTTTTTTTTTATTCTCTCTCTCTCTCCTGTATTTAATACATGACTGTTTTCCGTTCTTTTTAAAATTTGGCTATAAAACGTTATTTTATTATTTTTCTTGCTATATACCTAAATAATCCTATATATATTCGGTTACATATCTAAATATATGTTTACTACCCAAATATATAACTCAAAAAGATAATCAATACATCGCTAAAAAAATTAATACATGAAACAAAAGTCGTCATCCAAACACAAGTATGGTGAGTTTCTTCCAACAAAAATATTCTTGGTAGACAATTTCGACACCCCTACTTTAAATATTCGTACACATTTACAAAAAAAACGATGATGAGAATGTAATAGACAATGAAAACTCACATAGCAAGTACATTTTCAAGAATCCAAATGTCCTTAGGTGTCACACCTAATAGTTTATAATAAAGAAAAGAGCAGCATGAGAGTAAGATATGACCTTTAAAAAAATGCATTACATAATTTTAGATAATATAATATAATAAAATAACAAAAAAAAATAAGAATAAGAATAAAATTTCGAGAGGAGAATACTTTGGCGTATTGTATTCTAAAAAAGAAAAAACTGAAATATTTGACAAAGTGAGAATGTTTTCCCTTGAGATTAAGAGAATGTTTTCCTAAAATGTTAATGTAATATCCGTTCAATCATATACTTTTTGCATATATATATATGATCACTTTAAAATATTCCAAGATTCTTTTCACAAACCAAAATATTGAAAAGAAATGTTTGACAGAATCCCATTCTCCTATTTACCCACCGATCAAATAATATATTAAAGTTAAACCGCATTTCTTTTAGTGCACATCAAACCTAATAAAGTTGTGTTTTTTTGTTTTTTTTATAAGAAAAAGAACCCAACCATCTTTCCTACCAAATTGAAAAGAAATAACCGGGACTTTATTTTATGTCAGCCTTATACTATTTTGCAAATATTGATTGTCCGTTTCTGATAATTTTTAAAAGTATTTTGATAAAATATTAATAAATTATTTACAGATATAATCATTTTAATTCACCAATTTCAAATTAATGGTAAATTATAATCAATATTAAATATACCTAAAAGTTACGGTTGTTATCGGGTGGTTTTCGATTTACTAGTTTATAGTTATACCCTTCATATACTCTCTTTCGATTTCTGTTAGCTTTTATATTGTTTTTTTTCTTCAGAAAAATCGATTAGCTTAATTATAAGGGATATCAATTAAATGAGATTTTATCCAACATTGAATTTGTTTTCAAATATATACTTCTTTAGTTTCTTTCCATCCCAATCAAAAACATACAAATTAGAGTAACTTTTCCGATACGATTGAGGCAGAAATTCTTCTTCTTCAAAACATCGAAGAAAGCTCTAGTAAAAATGGTACTACTAATATTAGCTATTTCATTTACTTTTTGTTTCTTATTTGGTTTATCAATTATACACAGATTATTATTATTAAACTAATGTGATATTGTTTAAAAAATTCCAGAGTTTGAACAAATATAAATGACGGTTGGAAAATGATTGAAGAAAAAAGAAATTTGACATTTCCTAGAAGAAATAAGTATTCAGAAGATTTTTTTTTAAATTTTTATTAATAGTTTTAATTTTTTTTTTTTAATATTTAAAATGTCCTAAGATTTTACAAAATTTAGGTGATTTTATAACATTTAAAGTGCTTGGTGATGGTTTTGGGTATTTTGAAATTAAAACTATATATATATATATATATATATCGAAATTAATATTGAGTTAATTTCAATAATGGACGAGAAACATTTAGTTATATATTGAAATTAACTCAATATTAATTTCGAATAACTTTTAAAAGTTTTTAATAGTATTCGAAAAAAATAATAATTAAAATCTATCCTAAAACCAAAATCCCATATTGTAAAGGGTTAAAAAAAAACCAATAAAACTCAAAACAGCCGGCCAATTATTCGTAAATTGTGTAAACACAGAAAAGGATCAAAATATATTCTGTTAGTCAATAGAAAGATTCTTTACAAACAATCAAAACACACACATCCCAAAAACAAATACTAGTCTTTCATTCAGTCTAATTCTAATGGTCAATCCACAAAAACAAAAACAAAAACAAAAACAAATTAAAAATCAAAGCCACCGTCAAAGCCACCGTCAAAGCCATCACCAACATCAGAAATCATATCACCAACCAATAAACCCCCAAGCAAACCAGCTCCCAATCCCAACGCCATTCCTCCTCCACCACCCATACCATTCCTCTTTGGCTTCTGCGGCTGATACACCGGCTGTGGGTATCCATATCCGGGTTGTGCCGGTGGGTATCCGTATCCAGGTTGTGGAGCGGGTGGATATCCATACCCGTGTTGCGGAGGTGGAGGCGGGTATGGATATGCAGGCTGAGCCGGATATGCCGAAGTGGATCCATGATATCCTTGTTGAGGAGGAGGATAAGCCATCACTGCTTCTTGAGCTTTCTTTACTGGCGGTGGCGGTGGCGCCTCAACCCTAATTTTTTCCCCAATTTTGAATGAAAATTCAACCGTCCCCTTTTCGTTTCCGCTTGCCGTCCTGACGCTATAAGTCGCAGATCTCTCCGATTTACCATCATCGCCGCCTTTAAGACTTTCATCGAGGAGTTGCTTGATCGGAATTTGAACTTTCCCGATCTTCCTATCTCCGAGAGTACGATGAGAGACGAGTTTGATTTTGAGAGTGAGGCGATTACTCTGAAGGGCAGATTCATCGATAGTGAATTTGAAGGAATAATTCCAATGAGGATTAACACCGCCGTCTTTATGGACGTGGGTTTTCTGCTTCGATTTACCGAAGGGATCGCCGGAGATAGAAAGGACGGCGTAAACGTCCATGGTGGAAAGGAGATTGACGTTCTTGATGCCGTTGGCTCTCTTGATTGTGATATCTAAATTTCTACGCTCCATGGATGAGATTAAGAAGAAGAAATTAGGGTTTTGAATTTAGAGAAAGAAGATGAAAGAATCGTAAACAGAAAGAGAAATTGCAGAAAACTATGAGTAGACGAGATTTAAGAAGGAGAGGGGTTGGTGTATATATATATATAGAGAGAGAGAGAGAGGACAGAAGTTGTTAAGGAAATGAAATTCATGAAATTTCAAAGAAAGGGGGAAATAAAATTGAGAAACGTCTTATCTTAAAAAAAAAAAAGAAGAAGAAGAAGAAATAGGAAACGATAAGGTTTATTCCGCTTTTTCGGATTCTGATTTCCGTTTTTAAAATCTACGCGTTTTTTTTTTTTATTATCTTAATTGAAATTTTATCATCGTTTTATTTAATTAGGCTTATATAATTTCAATCTGATAAATATGTAAAATTGTGTGAACTTGACTAGAATGTGAACTTGACATTGAATATAAGGTTGAACATATAATTGTTTTTTTTATTGAGATTCAAATTTAATTTTGAATTCTTAAATTTCGTCATTTTTTAAAAAAATTTAGTGCTTTAAGTTTTAAATTTAAACAAGTTTTTGTTACATTTTTCACTAATAAGATTAGAGTCACTAGAGAATTATATGATTTATTTTATACCATCAATGAGTTTCATATTTTTAATAAGTGAGGTAAATGTTACTTTAATTAATAATATAAATAATGTTATTAAATTTAAAATAAAATTTTAAATATTTAAAAGTATATTATAGATTTTTTTATATAAAATATTGGGTGGGGATTGAACCAGTCTCTTAAAGTGGAACTACATGTCTTAACTAATGAACTATACCCTAATTGATCTAATATAGATTTTTTTTAAAGCTAGAGAAACTATTGAAAATAAAGATAAACAAGATTTGTTTCGTAATGATGATTATAAATATCTTTCTCGAAGAATATACAAATATCTAATCAAATTACTTAAAAAAAAAAAGTCAATTGGCTATTAAATTAGACTCAATTATCCGCTATATTATATGGTAAAGGAGAGAGAGAAAGGTAGCTTGTACGCGTCTAATGCGTGGTGGGGGCGTGAGACACGAAGGGTATGACGCTTCGCTAATTAAAATATAATATAGCGGCTACCGAATGTTAATCAACGTTACTTACCAATAGCATCTTCTACAGTTACACTCCACAAATATATATATTACACAACAAAACCACCGACCTAACATTTAAAATTATGGTATTTTTAATAATGATATTAAATTATTAATTTAAAAAATAACAACGAGTTGTTTTTTCTTTTTTTCTTCAAAAGATAGACTTTCATAAAAGGAATCACGAAGAGATAACCCAACAATTCGAGCCTCTTTTGGCTAGGACATGGGCTTCAAAATTAAACTTCCGACTAATAAAAAAGAAAGAAATTGCAGAAAAAAGACGACAACAAACCCGTATAGCTTCCAACACGAAAGCAAAATCAGTTGGGCAAATCACAAGCTCATTAACAATTTCGATAAGCCTCTTTGCATCACAGAACACGTCCATCTCCTTAATCCCACGGCCTACAGCATCCTCCAAACCACGCAATAAGCAACACCCTTCAGCATGAAGAGAATCAAGACACATACCTCCCTTGATACTCGCACTCCCCAAAACCCGCTGATGAGTATCTTTAAACAGCCACCCAAAACCAGAGCGATGAGTGTGAACATCCCAAGCCGCATCACAAAAAAGAGACGTCCTGACACTCTGAATATTAACTATCTCCGTGCTACTCCGCTCCAAATTAGAAGGAATGTGAATGGATAAATTGGAGTACTCAGTCCAATCAATAACAGCAAGACTAACAAGTTGGTCAACATCCATCAAAACATCATTAAACACTCTGCTATTCCTCAGCTTCCATAATCGCCAAGCTCCAAACGCAAACAAACCCAACAGATTGTCCCCCCTATCTACCTTCGACAAAGAGACGCGAATAAAATCCCAGCTTGCTTTAAAGTCCAAACCTTCAAACGAGCTAGTATTCAAATGCAAAGGGGTCCCAAACCAGAAATGCTTCGCTATATCACAAGTAAGTAACAAATGAGTCACCGATTCCTCAAGGGAGGGACAAAAATCGCAGCAAGTATTAATATTAACTCCTCGCCGTTTCAGATTAAGCTTCGTAGCAAGAAAACCTTTACAAGCTCGCCAAATAAAAAGTTTGATTTTCTGAGGAGTCCGCATCAACTAGATACTTTTCCACATACCCTCAAAGGCAACAGAATTACTACTTTCCCCTCCCGAATTCTGATGCACAAGCTTGTCTCTACACAACTCCAACGCTGAGTAATACCCCGACTTGACAGAATAAATACCCGAAGTACTATAATGCCAGATTAGTTTATCAGGAGAGTTACATATGCTAATCGGGAGAGAACAAATCAGTTTGGCATCCACAAAATTAAACGAACTATTAATAATATTCTCATCCCAATGTAAAAGGCTATCATCTAAAAGGTCACTAACCTTTTGAATATTATTGCATCTGCGAGATAAAGGCTTAAAAGTGGACGGACGAGGCAGCCACGGGTCATCCCAGATGCGGATTTGTTGACCATTTCCTACTCGCCAACGAAGCCCTTTAAGCAAGACTTTCCTTCCTTCTAAAATGCTTCGCCAACCCCAAGATGCAGAATGCCTAATCGAAGCATCCAAAAAATTCGAATTTGTATAATACTTGCCTTTTAAAACACGAGCCAAGAGAGAATTCGGATTCGATAGCAAATTCCAGCCTTGTTTAGCAAGCAAAGCAAGGTTAAAACTTCTGATATCCTTCATATTCAACCCCCCTCTATTCTTTGGCTGAGTTAATTTATCCCAAGCGCCCCAATGAACTCCTCTTTTATCCCTACTAGACTGCCACCAGAACTTAGCAAGAATGGAATTAATTTCTTTGCACATACTAATAGGAAGCTGAAAACAGTTCATAGCGTAGATGGGCATAGCCAATGCAACAGCCTTAATCACAACTTCCTTACCAGTTGGAGAAAGAAGTTGTTCAGCCCATCCTTGCGCTTTTCGTTCAACCCGATCTCTGATTTCTTGGAATACTTTTCTTTTAGAAGCTCCAAAATCCACCTCCAACCCGAGATATTTCCCTAAAGAATCATGAACATTAATACCCAATTCCAGAGAGACATCAGTTCTGAGATCCTTCGGAGTGTTTCGACTAAAAATGAGGCTGCTTTTATCAACGTTAACATCCTGACCCGAATTATCACCATATAATTGTAAAATTCTTCTCAACTCTCTAACTTCAGACATATCAGCCCTGCAAAAGAGTAACGAATCATCTGCAAACAATAAGTTATTAATTGAAGGCCCGTTTGTTGAAGTCTTAAAACCGTGAAGAAGATTCTCCCTGTCTGCTTTATCCAGCAACCCAGTAAGACCCTCAGTACACATCACAAAAATGTATGGAGATAGGGGATCTCCCTGCCGCAGGCCTCGTGAAGGTTTGAAAAAACCATGAGGAACACCGTTGACATTTAGGCTGAAGGAAGTAGTGGTAATACATTCCATTAACCATCTTCTCCAACGATCACAGAAACCCAACCTCTTCATAGTTGCCTCGACAAAAGTTATTGAATTTTATTTTTAAAACCTCTTGATAAAAAAACCATATAGAGTATTGTCAACTCTGGTCCTGACCCCTTTCTCTGAGTCGAAAGTTTGATTCTCTTCACCCTTAATTTGATCATATCTTAAAATAAACAAATTAATTTAAAAAAATTATTATATGATAAAAGTTTCCAAAAAATGCTATTTTTTTTTTGCTAAGGATGTTTTCATTAGGGCCATTTGCAAATCTAGCAAATTTTATAGTAATATTTATAAAAATAAAAGCTCAAAAATATATTTGCAAATATAGTAAATTTTGATCGATTTTATCAATGATAAACATTGAATTACATATTTTTATACTAAATTTATCACTGATAAACATGATTAAAATTGTTATACTAGCAAATACTTTTTTTGAATTGATATTTTTATAAATATTGCATAAAAATTTACCACCCAATGAAATTTCCCTTTTCATTATTAGCATTTTATGAATTGATATTTTTAAAAATAGGAAAAAAAATTTAAAAAATAACAAAAGTTACGAAATTTTAAAAAATAGTTTGTTTCCCCCTTCAAAACATGTGTGACGCCTAACTATGATTTCTCTTGAAAATTTGATATAGCTTAAATATATAAGTTAATTTTATAACGTCAAAATTTTGACCCGATGAAAGTACTCATAAAAAATTATTTATGGGTCTTTTTTTAAAAAAAAATCACAAATGAGCATTAAGCACTACTAATAAGCAATGTTTTCCACTTCACTACCACTACACAATCAAACACGGCACTCTTCAATGAGAGCAAATAAAATATGTGGGTCTACTAATCCATGGTCAAACAATTTACATGAGAACCAAAAAAAAAAGAGAGAGAGAGAGAGTAATCGAGTAAAGATACTATCCATTTCAGTACATCATGATATCAATATCGAATTTGCATCATCTTTGGAGAAATCAAAGCCCGTTTGGACAACCAAAATGGCCTCGTCTTTTAACCAAAAATCCCACACCCCCAATTTCATTGAATTTGAAATTTTATATAACAATCTTGGGGCTAAGGTGAAGCAACTTTAACCATTTTTTTTTTCTCTTTTTCCCACTTTGGGTATAACGAATTTTGATCCATGCAAATCAAAAGGTTGGGCAGTTTTTTTTTTCTTTTTTTTTTTTTGGGTATCAAAGAGGATGGTAAGGGACGTAACCCAATAAGCCAGTTACGTTGGTAACTACATCGCTGCACCTTGTTAAAAGGCTCAGCATCTGCTGAGAAATATCAGTGGAATTTGCATTAGGATTTGGATTGTTGTTGCTCGGTGGCGTTGCGGATATGCCGCTGTGGTTGAGTGTATTTCGAGGTGATATATCTGAGATGTGCATATTTGTAGAAATAGTACTAATATGTGGGGGTTTTATAAATTGAGTAGGCAGGGGAAGAATTGGGAGTGGAAATGGAGGAATGACCTTTTGAAAGTAGTTACTATTAATATCCATTGCAACAGAAGAAGTACCACCATCAGCAAAATTAGCATTCATGTTGTTGATTCTATTACCAATCATCAATTGCTCTCCCTTACTACTTTCTTCCCCGCCTAACATGAATTTTACACGGGTGGTTCCTTTGCTGCTACCTCCACCATTGCTTCCACCGGGTATGCCAGAGTCGTCTCCCGATGACTTCTTTAGGCATGATTTTAGCTGAACTGCAGGGAGCTGTGGAAGATGTGTAGGAGTAGATGCTCGTCCTTGTAAGACCGTTGGATCCTTCAACCGAGGGGCATCGCTAGGATTGTCATCTCCACCTCCCTTTTCGAGCTCAGAAGCTTCAGTTACAGGTGCTCCTACTTCCCGAATATAATACTTCACATTCACATTCCCAAATAAAGACTTGTTTCCAACTGCATACTGGTAAGCCGCTTGAGCATCAGGTTTGTAAAGGAAAACAACACGACATGTTAATGATTTCCAAAAGACACGGAGCCCTGACTGGTCGATAGGCCCAAATCGACCAAACCTTGCCTTTAACTCATTGAGAGATGGAAGTGATGTTTCAGGAGGAAACTTCAAAACCAGTATGGTCGGATCAACTTTCTTTACTGAAGGCTCCAACTTCTTCCCAGGATCTCGCTTGACTTTCACTGCTGTAGGTAATGCAGATTCTCTGGATTCCCGTCTCTGGAAATCAGAAAGTTTCTGGGTGGACTTTTTCTCCAATGCCAACAATTTCAAATCACTAATTTTCTTTAACTTCTTTGCCGCCATTTCCTCTAGACGATCAGATGGGACACGTTTCCGCCCAGCTTTGGTTGGATCATCACGTCTAATCAACGGTTTAACTGTGTTTGAAGATGACAAATCTCGAACATGCTCACTTAAATTATCAGTGCCAAGGCTAACATCTGGAGATTTAACTGCCCGGAGTTCAACGGATTCAGCCTCAGACGGTGGTGACAAGACCAAACTTTTCTGATAAACACGTGACCGGAATCGCAAGAAGAACTTCTGTACAATTGCATGACAATCTGTTTCAATCCCGTGGAAAGGATCAAGAGCAAAGGCTTGCAAATCATTTAATAGTTGGGGTACATCAAACTCACAGTTCCCTCTGCCAAACACTGGCGACATACCAGAATGTGATGAGGAATTACCGGAAGCATTGACTTTTTTCTGATATTCCACTCGAAAATCCTCTTTGGAACCCAAACCAACCTGCTTGGATTTTCCTGCAAGTTTTCCTGCTATGCTCCTGACCTTCTTTGGGGACAACTGCTTCTGAAGATGATCAGAGCTTGTTTCTTCACCTATGTCTCTCTTCTTTTTCTTTTTCTTCTTCTCCCCCGAAAATGAAGTGCTGGAGCTCAACTCTTCAGCTCGTCGTTTTAGTACCTTTGGCTTCATGACTCCACCAACAGAACCATCTGCATCAAAATACTTTACACCAGCTGGAGTAGGTTCTGGAACGACATGTCTACCTGAAACCTGATCCAATGTGCAATCACCTTCAAGACTCGTTAAATTATTCAGCTCAGGTTGTTGAATACTTTCAGGAGACTTCAATTTATTTTCTGTCTCTGCAAATCTAACCTCACCTACAGCATCAATTTTGTCATAAAGAGATTCTCGGTTCAACATACTAGGAAAAGCCATCTCTCTTTCCATATCAGGGCAGGCATTCTCCCTCAAACTGACAACTTCACCAGATGCCATGGTCTCTTTCATTTTCCCTGGAGAAACCATTTCCTTTACAGAAGATGCCTGAACACCCAAAGAATGACCTTTGCTGACAAGATCAGTGCCCACTGGCACCTGATCTATTTCAGCTTCAATGCTTGGGACATTCAAAATAGCAGTTTCACTGACACTATCAGCAAACCCACCTTGTTCACCTTTAGCAAGTGTGTGAGGCTTGACAGGGACAGATGGAGTCCTCTTCAACAAAACATAATCCCCAGCAACCTCAGTTTCAGTCGATCCCCCCACAAGAGACGAGGGAACTGTAGAACTTGTCTGCTCCTGTTTAATTTCAATGTCCTTCAAATTACTTGATTCTTCTCGGCGCTTGAAAAGATATCTATCTTTCTTAGATTGGTCCTTCAACTTCATAGGCTTTATCACACTCTTCTCACCCCCCAAAGCTTCTGCGATCACCAGTGGACCACTCAAAGGAGCTGGGGTAAAAGCAAATCCATCAGAACCAAATACACATAGCATAGTTAGCATTTCCTAGTTCATAGATAATTAATATAGGAGAAGATAAGATTTAGGAGTCTGAAAGCAACTGTAGTTATCTTAACACATTGAAGTACAAGAAGATGCACTACAAAATCAATCACGCTATGCAAGATAATTTTAATGATTTAAAAATCAAAATATATGTTTATGATTTGTACACAATTTCGCATAAATGAACAATCGGCCAAATTAAGCCATACGTATTATTTGGCCAGGAGACAAATAACAAGGGCACCCCTGCAATAATTTACGTAATAGAGCAGAGTCTAATTATACGAAGTCAAATAGTCACCACAATATAAATGCTATGATCGCAACAAGGCTCCCCGTTTCTTTAACCAATGATCCTAGAAAAGGAGGGCGATAGGGGGGGAAACCACACTTTTCAACCAAAGAAAAACCCAGATGCAATAAATATTTACATGCAGTGTCTGCGTAAAAAAATTACTTTTTAGCCTGAGATTTACAACCGAAGGAAAGCATGTTGATACAAACAACAAACAGGAATGAAAGTCACCAAATGTAGAAACGTTAAACAAACCACATAGATCATTTTCAAGGGTCATTAACATTTACCAAGTAACAAAGTAAGAAGTTCAAGTACATAGCATGCATCAAAAGTTTTGATGAAAAGATTTTTACAGGAAAGCAGGTTAGAGAATGTTCCTTATTTGTTATCAAGAAACCACACTTCCAGCATTAACTCTCAACAGTTTCTTGGTATCCTTACATTTCGAATATCCAACCAAGATATGTAAAATGAGTATTTTGCATGTGCATAGTTGCAAGCAAAGCGCACAAATTCTTTTAGCTATTACTTGAACAGAAGATAATAGAATATAACAGAAGCAATGTTAATGCTTAACAACAACAGACTACTACAATTTTATTTGCTATCACTTAAATTTCCACTTGAGAGCAGGGCACAAACCAAGGTGAATGAGGTGTTTAAATCAATAAGAAGAACCTATGTATCCTATAACTATAACTAAGTACCTCGAACTGGTTCTCTAAAATGCTCGAATGCAGCCACAGTTTCGCGAGGGGTCCTGCCTGGCAGAACACCGAATGCCTGAGCATATGTCTCATCAAATTCTTCATAAACTGCTCTGCGATAAGCAAAGATTGTAGCTTTATTGTTTGAAAAATTAATGCTTCTATGATCACCCCCTCGTGGAGTCAATGCCAGTTGCTTGACAAATGAAAGAGTTTCACTAGGTTTAAAACTCTCTCTCGACCTCCTAATCTGATTCCAAGAATAAATACCTCCTATCTCAAAATCAGGAACATCAACCGCAAAGTAACCCTCAACATTTGTACGCCTAAAGTTATAACGATTCCTACACTTACAAATCAAACCAAGACCCCGCCTCCTACTCCCCTCATCAACCGCCTCTTCCACGGCCTTCAAAAAGGTCCTAGAAGTTGTTTGTCTCGATTTCTCGTAGTAGTTAGGATCAAAAGGTACTAGCTCAGCAGGGTCAAACCACCCATAACTGCTATCACCGAAAAATGCCACCAACACATATCCTTCCCTCCTAATGCGTCGCACCGAGGGAGAAACCAAAGCATCATTAAATATATGCCCAGGCCACCATGGGTGAGACTTTACCTTACCCCACACCATATCCCCCACCTCAAACCCATAGCTCATTGCCCTAGAATTTGCTGCTGCAACCAATGCTCCACTTTTCTCATTCGCAACATAATCATCAAACTCGTTCAACAAAGATTTAAACTGAGCATCAGACTGACCGATTTCGCCATCAAATCGATCATCTGTTGAGTTTTCAGCATCAACAAAGGAACCCGAAAACTTCATTTCCATATCTACGTCTTCACCTTCAGTATCCGAGTTGCCCAAAAACCTCCTCTCCTCGTATGGAGAAATCTTAAACTCCATAGATCTACCATTTCCCAACATATTTGAATCAAACTCGCTATTTTCTGCTCCCGAATCCAGCTCCATTAAAGAAGCCCTAGCTTTATCAGGAACTCTCAAATTGGAAAACTTCTCGTAATCAGAACTCTCAACGTCGTGTTCCAAAACCACGTCTTCTGTCTGTAATTCCTTAATTCCATCTGAGTTTTTCTTCAATTCGAAATCCTTTTTCGTCACTGGTATCATCAAAAGAGTGGTAAAATCATTTCCTAAACCCTAGAGAAATAGCCCTCGAAGATGAAGAACGAAAGAAATGCAGATTTCTAGAGGCTAAAAATGAAGATATAGAGCTTGAAATTCACCAAGAAAGCTAAGAAAGTTTTGGATTTCGAGCAATCTAAAACCCTAGAAAAAGTTTTTGTGTTTGGATGGTAAGGAAACCTGGGAATTGGGATTTTTATTATTTTCTCTGTGAAAAACTATCGGGTTTTTATTTTAAGAAAACGCCATAGCCAGAGGAGTCTTGATATTTCCAATAATATGAGGCCACGTCATATGATTGGGGGGGGGGTGGCGGGGGAATGTAAAAAAGAAAAACACTCTTTGAACATCATTTCCCCGCCTCCAACCCTAATTCAACCTCAAAATCACAATTTCAAAACTAATTACATCCTACTAACACATGATAGATTAGTCTAATGATCCGGTGAATTTCCTTAAATCATGTGAGAAGAATAGAGAAGTAGAATAAATTCTTCACTAATCTTAATAATCAATGTACACAAGTATTTATAGAATCATTACAAGTAGACTAACTACCACTCTAAATAGTCTTTTAACTGAATTTTGAAAGAGCTTTTAATGAGCTGTCTTAATACTCCCTTGTAAACCCATGGAAGCTAATGAATAAACTCCCAAATGGGACCTCTATTTGAGAAATGAAGAAGGTGACAAGGTTTTGGTGAGAATATCTGCAATTTGAGTTGTAGTAGGTATGTGTTGAACAACTAGCTTCCTCATGCGTACCAAATCTCTAACGAAATAGATGTCCTATTCCATGTGTTTAGTTCTACTATGCAAGACAGGATTTGCACTTAATTGAACAGCTCCAAGATTATCACACCAAAAGATTGGTGGGGAAGAAATATCAATTCGTAATTCCTGAAGAAGAGATAGAAACCACATAATTTCAACAGAGGTAAGAGCCAAACTTCTATACTTTGCCTCTTTGCTCGAGCGAGAGACAATATGTTGCTTTTTGGAGCTCCATGACACAAGATTTCCTCCAAATAAAATATAGTAGCCAGAAGTTGAACGTCTATCATCTGGATCAGACGCCCAATCGGAGTCTGCAAAGGCTTGAATGCGAAGAGATGATGGACACTTGAGAAGAGCACCTACTACCTGTCTATATTGAGTAATATCATTCAAGCTCTCTCCTTGATGTGCAGAAAACACAACCTCACTAATCATTAGAGTTGAAATTGGATTGGACTCAAGCATTTTCGTTTTCTTAAGGAGATCAGTAAGGTATTTAGTCTTAGACAAATACATACTACTATCAGGAAGATAGGAGACCTATATTCCAAGAAAGTAATTCAATTTACCCAAATCCTTTAGTACAAAAGTAGAATGTAATTGATCAACAAAAGACTGAATGACAATTTAAGAGCTCCATGTGACTAGTATATCATCAACATATACAAGAATATATATACAATATTCTGAAGTGGTCTTGATGAATAAGGAATGGTCAGCTTTAGCAGCAACAAAATGCTGAGATAAGAGAAATGAGCTTAACCTATCAAATCAGGCACGTGGGGCCTGTTTTAAGCCATAAATTACCTTTTGGAGCTTGCAAACTTGTTGACCAAAGCTCCCTTGAACCTGAAAGTCAGGAGGCTGTTCCATGAAGACTTGCTCAGTCAATAGACCATCTAGGAAGGAATTGTTTATATCTAATTGCCTGATCTGTCACTTCTGTGCTAAGCCAAAAGTAAAAACAGTTCTAATTGTTGTGGCTTTTACTACAGGATTGAAGGTTTCAGTGAAATCAATATCATGTTTTTGACGAAAACCCTTAGCAACTAGTCTTGTCTTATACATCAGAGTTCCTTTTGATCTTGAATACCCATTTACAGCCAATGATCTTTTGATTTGAATTATGTGGAACTAAAGTCCAGGTTTGATTCTTTTGAAGAGCATCAAATTTTGTCTTCATGGCCTTTACCCATTCAGGAGATTGCAAAGCATGTTTTATAGTAGATGGTTCCTCTTGAGTCAGATCCACAAAATAGACCTTAGGTTTGTACACTCCATTTTTAGCTCTAGTGACCATGGAATGTGCATTCTATATAGGATGAGGTGCATGAAGATAATAATCAGAGATTGGAACAAGAACGGGTATAAGAGTGGAAACTGGATTAGAAACAGAAGGTGGAGGTGTTTCTGAAACTAAAAATTGAGTAGCAGTAGGATTAAATGAAGAAGGGCTAGGAATATGATGAGAAGGTACTGAATTTAGAATATGACCAGGAATAGAAGGTAAATGCAGATTAGCTATTGGAATATGAATAGGTGTAGAAGACATTTGAGGAGTAGGTAAAGCTGAAAAAATAGACTTATATGGAAAACTATTTTCATTGTATCTGACATGTCTAGAAATATATAATCTTCCAGTAGGAGAAAGACATTTATAGCCTCTATGCTAAGAGCTTCCAGAAATAGACAATGCATTGATCTAGGATCTAGTTTATGATGATTATATGGCCTGAGAAGAGGAAAACAGGAACCAAAAACTCTAAGAAAAGAATAGTCAATATCATTACCAAAACGTTGAGAGAAAGGGACTTTACCTTGAAGAGCTGATGTAGGCAATCTATTCATTACAAACACGGTTGTGTTGAATGCATCATTCTAAAAAGACGAAGGCATGGAGGCTTGATGTAAAAGGGAAAGGCCAAGTTCCACAATTTATCTATGTTTCCTCTCTACTAGTCCATTTTGTGCTAATGTATGTGGACAAGACAGTCTGTGAAGGATCAGGTGATAATGGTCTAAATTCTTCCCCCCAATCAGTTTGAACTGATTTTATTGAAGTTTGTAGTAATTTATCTAACTGTTTTTTGAATAAAAGAAAAGTTTGAAGCACATCAGCTTTGGTTTTCAAGAAATAGATCCAAGTAAATCTGAAATAGGCATCAACAAAGCTTATGTAATAACAATTTCGAGATATAGTAGAAGAGGGACCTCATACATCAGCTACAATGAGTTGTAATGGAGAAGTATAAACAGTATTTGATTTTGAAAAGGGCAACTTGTGACTCTTTGGAGTTTGACAAGAATTGCATAAAGTAAATATTTTATTTGATGAAACAGGAACATTACATGTTTGTAAAACTTGTTTAATAGCAGCTATGTGAGCATGACACAAACGTCTACGCCAAAGATCTAGAGAGGTATATTGTAAAGAGCTAGGAAGAAATTAATCATTATTTGTCATAGAAGTGTGTAAAACAGTGGATTCAAAAGGTGCAGGTTTTAAGTTGATCTGCAGAAGTTGTAGTTTTGGGATGATGTTGTAGATTTAGCCTATATAGCCTTCCGTGTAAATCCCCTTCAAAAAGCATTTTTCCAGTTACCTGATCATTAATAGAATATTTATATGGAAAGAAAACAAAATACACATTGTTATCCTTTGCAAATTGATGAACACTCGACAAATTTTGGGAAATTTGAGGAACATGAAACAGATTTTGAAGAGTAAAAGAATTAAGTGTTTTTGGACAATAGACATTTGAAGAGCCTTGATGTAAGATATTCAAACATGTTCCATTACCAATTTTGATTGTATTCTTACTCTGATACTCATTTCCCAAGTTGAGATTGTGAATACCATTGGTCACATGTGTTGGGATTTATGCCCTAGAATTCGTATTTTGTAATAGAATATTTTATGAATAAATAAAAGTATTATTTTAGTGAATTTTGTGCAATTTATTATATGTTGATATTCGTTATATATTCAAACATTAATAGAAAATTCCAGAGTTACTAATTCTGTAATCTTGACTACTATGAGATATAAAGTGGATCTAGTCCAAGATAGTAACTCAAATAGTCTACAGTAAACGAATACGGTTAGGAAACCTTATTCTGGTAACACTGTTGATGTTGTTCACTGATTTGATCCAAATCATTAGCATAATGTAGATGCAAGTGGAAACATCATATATAATGAGTTTATATAAGACTGGACCAGGATAATAAATTGATTCCTAAATAACACCGTTGATAGGAAATGATTTATAATATCAAATTTACGTTATTAAGATTGATACGTCTCAATCCTGAGTATGTTGTGAACTCACATTAATGAAGTCTTTTCCTTTGATTCACATAGTTGAGGGTGATCTGTTGATACACTCGATAAACTCCCGTTTTGGGGAAATGACTAAAATAGTGCTTGGGAACATTTCTATACAAGATGGCATTCATAACTTTCCTAAAACAAATGAAAGTGTTAGTGCGACACTATTCTAACTTAGGAACTTTAGGTATCTCCCTTGTTGTAATGATTCAGGTACTTGAACATGAGGCCTCACCTTCTCACTGGCCCGAGAAGGATCGTTCTATACTTGAAAACTATAGAAAAATGTTCATTCGAGAATCATCGGGTACACAAGGATAAAAGAGATAATTACAAGGGTAAAACGGTAATTTTGACCCAGTTGTAATTATGAGATTACCACGTGAAGGATATGTCAAAACAAACTTAATAACAAATGGACATAACCCATCTATAGTGAGGGGAGTTCAACCTAGGGTTTATAGTGGAATTACCATATGTTAATAATTATGATTAATTAATTAATGAGTTTAATTAATAAATCAATAATTATTGAAGCCCATGATCTATAGGTTCATCAGGTCCCTATGCTAGCCCATATATCATTGTAACTAACCAAGTTATTAATTTAACTAGGAAGAAATATTTATATTTAAGTAATTAAATTACTTATATAAGGGATATATTAATTGTTTAAATAAAGAGTTTATTTAAACTAGTCATTTAAGTACGTGCGTTGCACGTGTGAATGTTTTCTATTTTTTATATAATTTTTAACATTTGTAGTAATGTATTTATTTTCATTGAATTATTTTTTGTGTATTTATAAGTGTGATTTTTATTTTTTACTGATTTAATCAATCAAATTGAGAATTGTAATTGTTTCACAATCTAATTGGGGAATGTTTTCTTAATGAGATGTGTTGTACGTGATTAAAAAACAAAAAAAATATGATAAAATGAAACCAATTATTACATTTATCAATGAAAAAAAAAATTACTCTAAAAAAATACAATATCAGCCAATCAATAAAAATTTATATCAATATTACTAAATCATGATTTTCACAATATCAACTGCATACTTCTTCCTATGAGTGAATACAAAAAAAAAAATATCATTTGGGAATATAATTAATAAACAAAAAGATTATGGCTCAAACATGAGTATTCTATAAGTTGACCACCTTCGCGTCTCCAAGCTCTAGATGATTTCATTTCAATATCTGTGTTTTTATATAATGAACAATACAAAACATAAGAGAATTATACTAAGATATATAAATACATATATGAATACTAAAAAAGTCAAATATTTTACCATTGATTATGATCTGGCTTGTAAACCATGAGAACATCCAACATATTGAAGAAAAAATTTATAAAATAAATTGTAAATAGAGTCAAACATGTGTGCAGTTAAAAATTAAAATGATAATATATAATACCTGAAATTGATTGAATGAAAGAAATATATCTTTCACCATCATCCAACCTCAAAGAAAACAATTGGGGAAAAGCATATATTTAGAAGGATTTAGAAATCAAGATGAAAATGATTATTGAGAAAATTAGAATACCAACTTAATTGATTCAATCTCTTAATTTTCCACCTTCTCTGAGATTCTATCTCTTATAAAGAAAATTATAATTAGATATAGATATGGTAGTTGATAATGAGAATCGCAATCTAAACAATTTAGATTTAAAAAATCTTTATTTTTTCAAACGTGATCACTAATTTATGAGTAAATAAAATTTATTTTTAAAATAAAAAAGTGAAAACCGAATCATTATCAATTCATATTTGAAAACAAAAATAAATGGCCTAGATTTTAAAAAAACATTGTTTTATATAAATGATTCATATAAGAACTTTTGGCTTCTCACGTATAAAAAATAGAATTATAATAATTATTAAAATATTTAAATAAGAATATATGATAACAAAATTGTTAGTAAATTAAAACTATTTTTATTTATATCAAGTAACAACTAATGCTAATATTAACTTAGTTATACTATTATATAGAATTATTTATATATTTTTAAGAGAAACATTTGTATAAATGAGAAAAAATATAATCTTGAATGTTTATATATTTCATAAAAAAAATATCAAACTTTTTTTTGACGGATAAAGAATCTAAATAATTAGAGCCCATTATGTACCATATTTTTCTTTAATCATGATTTACGTACTGCAAAAATAAACAAATATATTAAAATAGTAAAGAGATTGAAATATCAATATCCAAATATTCATAAAATTTTATTCAAATATCTGAAAGAAACAACATAGCTAATTGTAAATGAGATAAGTACATACCGCCAATCTTCTTTTCCATCATTGAGGATCTCGAAATTTGTTTAGAGAGACCTAAAGAGAGAAAACAAATTAAAAAATTAAATCAAAACTCTAATTTTGAGCAATATATCTAAAAAAAGCTTTTGAATTGAGTAAGACTCAATCCAACGACGAATGTAGCCCATTATGTACCATATTTTTTGATGGATAAAGAATCTAAATAATTAGAGCCCATTACGTACCATATTTTTCTTTAATCATGAATTACGTATTGCAAAAACAAACAAATATATTAAAATGGTAAAGACATTGAAATATCAATAACCAAATATTTATAAAATTTTATTCAAATATCTGAAAGAAACAACATAGCTAATTGTAAATGAGATGAGTACATACCGTCAATCTTCTTTTCCATCATTGAGGATCCCGAAATTTGTTTAGAGAGACCTAAAGAGAGAAAACAAATTAAAAATTAAATCAAAACTCTAATTTTGAGCAATATATCTAAAAAAAGCTTTTGAATTGAGTAAGACTCAATCCAACAACGAATGTAGTCACACATGTTGATTCTTGCCAATAAAAAATGTAGGAAATGAAATCCTTGATCCTAATTTTTCATAAAATATTAATTATAAACACTATGAAAGACTCTAAAATTCTAAATGATGATAAATACGAAAGAAAAATTTAGAAAATGAGTGTTAATAATATTAAAAAAAATATTGAAGTACCTGCCAATCGAAACATGTTGATATCTATGAGTTTTCACCAAGTTTCACAAAATCGACTTGAAATACATCCTTCCTCATTTTCCACCTCCTCCTCCATATCTTATAAAAAGAATGACTAATGAGAGAATCACAACTTATAGAGAAAAAGAATCACAATCTAAATATTTTAGATTTTAGATTTTTTTTTTTCCAAATAAACAACTTTTAAAATTCAACTCCAATAATCTTAAAAAAAAACAATCAATTTTTCGTTTGATTTGTTTTTTTTCTTTGATAAAATTTTAATTTTAAGTGCTGTTACAAAATCCAACTTCTTTTAACATACTACTGCAACTACTATATAATATTGATATTTTTTATGGTTTATTATTATTTTTTTTTTCATAAATAATTACTGTAACGATATTTTTTATCATTTTTTTATAAATAATTTTAATAACAATTTCTCTCTCTAGTATATATATTATAAATAATTATAAATAATAATATACCATTTTACCATTGAATGGAAACAATGTTGACAAATCAAAATAAAATCAAATGTATTTTTTTTTAAAATCTAATATAACGTATTTAGAAAATCTTTAATAAAACTTCAATGGAAAGAGTGCTGATAAATGAAAATAAAATCAAATGTATTAATTTTTTTTAAATAAAATCTAATATCATGTATTTGCAAAATCTTCAATGGAACTTCAATAAAAAAGAGTGCTGACAAATGAAAATCAAATCAAATGTATTAAAAAAATATTTTCAAATAAAATCTAATACCTTTTTAATAATTTGATATTTAAATGATTTAGATATAATTAAAAATATAACAATATCTCTTTAAAATAAATTCCAATCTTACCTATGATTTAGACTATCTCTTATAATTTTAAGAGATTAAAATTATTCAAATCTAATATGTTGTAAATGATAATTTGAAATTTAAATGATTTAGATATAAAAAAAAATTAACAATATCTTAAAATAAGTAAATGATTTAAATGATTTAAAAGATAGTATATTAAAAGAAGTAAATTTATCTTCACTTTTTATATTTAGGATTTGATTTAATATAAAGGAAACGTGTAAAAGAAGATCACCTTAAAGTTATATATTATTTATTCACAATGTCAAGTTCTCTCATTCAATTTTATTTATTTATAAAATTTGGAAGTGAAAAATTCTCCAGTTTAAGCTTGAAATAGTATTTAAATATAGGGATAATTATAAATAGTAATTTACCATTTAATCAATTTTCATACTATTTTTAATATTTTTTTAAATGAGAAATAAAAAATGAAATTTTATATGGTATTTATCTATTTTGATTCAAATATGAAAGTGAAATAAAATTAAATAATAATTATCAATGGCAAACTTGAAATAACAATTAAATGTAGGGATAATTAAAAATGGAAAACTTGAAATAAGATTTGAAAGTAGGGATAAATTTGGAAGTGAAAAATTCTCCGGTTTAAGCACCTTTTAGAGTAGTATAGATGGAAATTAATATTAAAATTATTAATTATTTACATAATGAGTTTATTTAAATAGAAATTGATAATTAATATTATTAATTAAATAATAAGTTTATTTAATTTAATAATAAAAAGAGAGATTTAAATATATTTGTTTTATGAAAACAAATTAGTATTTTGCCCAAAATAATTAATTAAATTGACTTAGTTCAATATTAATTAATATATTGATTTTTGGCATTTATGTATTTAATTAGAATTGATTATTTAAATTTTTTCTAATTTTAAATATATAAAAGAATTGATAAATTAAAAAAAAAAAAAAAGATAAATGGAGATTTATCTCCACGTCACATGACATTTAAAAGAAAATTGTTTTTCTTTATCATGAACGTGCCTGACGCCATTTTTTTTTATTTTTTTTTATAATTTTGATTATTTAAATTAAATGAAATAAGAGTTCTAATTTGATTAGGAGACAAAATTTGATTAGGAAACAAATTCTTATTCTCTTATAAATATGACCATTGGGTGTTCATATTTTACACTTGATTTTGATCAAAAGCTCTCTCTTTTATTTTTCCCTATTGCCGGTTTTTGGCTTCTTAAAATAAGAAGAACTTTTCTTCTTAGTTTGTTCTTCCGGTTCGATTCCCACAAATCGGGTTGGTTTATGATCGGGATATAGCATAGAAGACTTGGTGAAGTGGATTGATGCCGTAAAGAAAACCCCAACCGATTCTCCATAAATCTACAATGTAAGTTTTTCGAAAACCTTATAATTTCAGTTTAAGGTTTGATCATAATTGCATGTTATTAACGAATAAGTAATTAAGAGTTAATTAATTTACTAAAGAATTTCCGCTGATTTAGTAAATAGTTCCTTCAACATGATGAGTAGCACCTGAATCAAGAAAACAAAAAGGATCAGTGGCCATATCAGTAGCAGCAACATAAGCCTGCATACACACTAGAAGTAGATGCTTGATGATTACTCATTCCTCTTCCACCAGTATTGAATTCAGAGGAATGAAATTGGCCATAAGAACTAGAAAAGAAATTAGATCCATTAGTATTTTGATTTGGACCATGGTAATTAGGATCAAAGCGAGAATAGCATTTCAAGCTTATATGACCATATTTGCTGTACATTTGACATAGAGGATGATTATTGTTTCCAAATCTTCCTCTAAACTGATTCTTTCCTTTTCCTCTATTATTGAAATTCTATTGAGAATTTCCAGAATTACCTTGTGAATTTCCATAATTCGCTTGAGGTTTGGATTGAACAGTGAGATTCACAGATGGCAAAATAGGATTAGTAGGTGTAGATTTTCACAGAATTCTTCCCTCATGAGATAATAACAAAGCAGAAATCTCTTTGAAAGATTGAATTTGTGAATTTGCAGTAATAACAGAAACAATTGAATTATAATTAGAATTAAGACCTTCAAGAATATTCATGATTAGATCCTTTTCAGAAACTCTATTTCCAACAGAACTTAAGGTATTTGTATATGATTTCATCTTGCTCAAGTATTCTTTCATTGATTGAGCATCTTTCTTTTGAGATTGAAGTTTAGACTTGAATTGCATCACTCTAGTCGTGTCTTGTGATGAAAAAAGATTTGAGATACAAGTCCATACCTCATTTACAGATGCACAATCATTGATTTCAGAGAGAATTGATTCAGTCATGGAGCCTCCTAGCCAAAAAGAAAGTAATTTGTCTTGGCGTTTCCAAGAGTATAAGTTGGATTAGGAGTTACTTCATTGTTATTCAGAAATTGTGCAGGAATTTCTGGAGAAGAACAAATGAAACCTTCAAGGCCATGACCTTCAATGGCAGACAAAACCTGAAATTTTCCACTAAGATAGTTTTCATCATTCAACTTGATAATTGAAGACGAATTTCCAAATGAAATTGGTTGCGAATTTGTAAGCTGTGGAGTAGCAGATGACGAAAAAGAAGAAGGAATTTCAGGAGCAGCCATTGATGAACAAAAGAAAAACAGAGACTAGAAAAAAAATTCAGAATCGCAAATGGCGATTAGCCAGTGAGCTCTGATACCATAAGAAGATTAGAGAAGTAGAATGAATTCTTCATTAATCTTAATAATCAATGTATACAAGTATTTATAGAATCATTACAAATAGACTAACTACCACTCTACTCTCTAACAAACTGTCTAACAGTTAACAGTCTCTTAACTGAATTTTGAAAGAGCTCTTAATGAGCTATCTTAATATCATGGAATCAAACTAATAAAGGTTGAATTTATAAAATATAATATATAACTAATATAAGTAAAGGAATATTTTGTAGGTTTGCATACGAGCATTTTTTCTTGATTTCGTCAAGTCATTAATATCTTTATTATTTATTCTCATAGTAGATAGAAATAACGTCTCTAAAGAGTCTCATTGAAACTAAAAGATAAAAGGTCAGTTTACTATCTATATCAGAATAAATGAAGTTCTCGCCAACCAGGGCATAATCCATTGGTTAAGGCATGACATGTAGTTCCATACTCAAGAATTGGTTCAATCTCCACCCCCGATATTTGAAGGAACTATTTACTAAATTAGCGGAAATTCTTTAGTAAATTAATTAACATTTAATTACGGATCCGTTAATAACATGCAATCGTGATCAAATCGAAAAATAAAATTATAAGGTTTTTCGAAAAAACTTACATTGTAGATTTATGGAGAATCGGTTGGGGTTTCCTTTACAGCATCAATCCACTTCACCAAGCCTTCTATGCTATATCCCGATCACAAACCAACCCGACTTGTGGGAATCGAACCGGAAGATCAAAAGAATAAGAAGAAAAATTCTTCTTATTTTTCTATGCCAAAATCGGCAATTGGAAGGCAAAGGAGAGAGCCTTTTGATAAATTTCAAGTGTAAAATATGAGCACCCAATGGTCATATTTATAAGAAAAATAAGAGTTTGTTTCCTAATCAAATTAGAACTCTTATTTCATTTAATTAAATAATCAAAATTATTTAAATAAAATAAAAAAAATAAAAAAAATAAGATAAAATTGGCGTCAGCTCCTATGCATTTAGCAAAATCAAATTTTTCTTTTATTATGCCAAGTGGCGTGACCATCCAAAGATAAATTTATCTTTTCCTTTTTCTTTTTTTTTTTAAATTATTCATCTTTTACATATTTAAATTTTGAAAAAATTCAAATAATCTTTTCAATTTAAATACACATTTCCTAAAATTCTCTTAATCAATTAATATTGAATCAAATTCATTTAATTAATTATTTTAGGTAAAATACTTATTTGTTTCGTAAAACAAATATATTTAATTCTCTCCTTTTAATATTAAATTAAATAAACTCATTATTTAATGAATAATATTCATTATTAATTTCTATTTAAATAAATTCATTATTTAAATAATTAATAATGTTAATATTAATTTCCATTTAAATAAACATTTTATTTAAACAATTAATATATCCCTTTATTTAAGTAATTTAATTACTTAAATATAATTCTTTCTTCCTAGTTAAATTAATAACTTAGTTAGTTACAATGATGTATGGGCTAAAGACAAGGACCTGATGGACCTATAGATCATGGGCTCCAATAATTATTGATTTATTAATTAAATTCATTAATTAATTAATCATAATTATTAACTTAGGGTAATTCCACTATAAACCCTAAGTTGAACTCCCCTCAGTATAGATGAGTTATGTCCATTTGTTATTAAGTTTGTTTTGACATATCCTTCACGTGGTAATCTCATAATTACAACTGGGTCAAAATTACCGTTTTACCCTTGTAATTATCTCTTTTATCCTTGTGTACCCGATGATTCTCGAATGAACATTTTTCTATAGTTTTCAAGTATAGAACGATCCTTCTCGGGCCGGTGAGAAGGTGAGGCCTCATGTTCAAGTCCTGAATCATTACAACAAGGAGATACCTAAAGTTCCTAAGTTAGAATAGTGTCGCACTAACACTTTCATTTGTTTTAGGAAAATTATGAATGCCATCTTGTATAGAAATGTTCCCAAGCACTATTTTAGTCATTTCCCCAAAACGGAGTTTATCGAGTGTATCAACAGGATCACCCTCAACTATGTGAATCAAAGGAAAAGACTTCATTAATGTGAGTTCACAACATACTCGGGATTGAGACGTATCAATCTTAATAACGTAAATTTGATATTATAAATCATTTCCTATCAACGGTGTTATTTAGGAATCGATTTATTATCCTGGTCCAGCTTATATAAACTCATTATATATGATGTTTCCACTTGCATCTACATCATGCTAATGATTTGGATCAAATCGATGAACAACATCAACAAGTGTTACCAAATAAGGTTTCCTAACCGTATTCGTTTCTTGTAGACTATTTGAGTTACTATCTTGGACTAGATCCACTTTATATCTCATAGTAGTCAAGATTACAGAATTAGTAACTCTGGAATTTTCTATTAATGTTTGAATATATAACGAATATCAACATATAATAAATTGCACAAAATTCACTAAAATAATACTTTTATTTATTCATAAAATATTCTATTACAAATTACGAATTCTAGGGCATAAATCCCAACAATATTTTGTGTAAATAAAATGAAGTTCTCCGGAAAAGGGAAAAAAAAAACTTTTTAGTGAAAGAAGACCTCAAACCTAGCCCATAGCTTTGTAAGAAAAAAGGCAGGAGTATATGTATTTATTAAATTTTAATCAATATAACAAGTGATTGTTTTTAGAATTTGAAGAGAAAAAAGGGGCAGAGGGAACATAATATAGTGCTGGCTGAAATGAAATATAATTGACGAGATAAGGTTGGCTAATTTGATCCTAAGAAATTTCTCTCTACATCGCCTTTAAAATGAAGGCATGCATCAAACTGTAGGTAAAACAAATATAAAATTGAAACAATGATAGAAGTACAATTATATTATCATATGCTACATGTATAGTATAGACTTTATTTGGTTAAACCTAATCAATGTAAATAACATAAGTATGAATCAAGGGTCAAAAGCTCGATGGAATTATCAAAATAGAAAGGAAAAAAAAAAAAAAAAAAAAAAAAAAAAAATATATATATATATATATATATATATATATATATATATATATAGTACTTATCTAATCCAATTTAAAAATTTACTAAAATAACACATTACTTCTATTTCATTAAATTATTAATGAGTTAACTTTTAATATTTGTTATTTAACTTTTGTTTTTTAGAATAATTATCATCTAAATGAGTTTTAAGAAATAAGAATTATGATTTTATTATAAATTAATTATTATTTAATTTTGATTATATATTTCTATTTTCAATAATTGATTATTTTGATTTTAATAAACTATTAATTTTTTTTTACTATTTAGATAAAGTAATTATTATAAAAATAGAAATACATACCAAAAGCTCAAGATCTACTATTTGAGATAATTTCAATAAAAAAAAAATTATAGATAATCTTTTCATCCTTCAAATTGAACTTTATGGAAGAGGAAGAAAACATAAAAATAAAAACAAATGGTGCCATCTCTTAAATAATGTAATTACATAAACCGGGTAGTTTTGTAAAATACATTTCTTTTTAACTTCAAGTGATAAGGTTCTTATTGCAATCTCTTCGATTCGTTATTTCGAGATGGATTTCTTAAATATTTATGTGATGTAACAAAATAAACTTCCACATGAAAGAACAGTTATGGAAACGTATTCACTTTATTCATAAAAGAGAGTAAACAAGTGAAAGAAAGAAAGAATTAGAACAGATATGTATGATTCATTCTAGCAATATATTCACTTTTAGTACAAAAACTTCCAAGGATTTGGTAATTTAAAAGAAATATACAGCACTACAGCCATAAAAGATATAATATAACTATATCTCAGGAAGTTAGAACACATTCATGCGACTTCCCTATGAAAAAAAACAAAAATCTGTTGCAGAAAATTATTATGTGAAGGAAAAATAACAAACAAATATGATCAAGGAAAGAAAAAATGTAACAATGGTAAGCTAATGATCACTATCCAATGAGGTGTAGACAAATCACGCATCGTCGGGTGGGGATCCAGCCAACCAACCCCACATACCACCTGAGCCCTGCCTCTGTTTTGCCTTCAAAGCCTCCTCAGATGCCGCCTTTTGTCGCTGTAGAAGTTCAAGTTCCTTTTGTAACGTTTCCAATGTCTGGAGCTTCTGTCGTAATTCCGCAACATCGACCTGTTGCATCATTGAAAATATTTTTAGATTCATAATAAAAAAATATTAATTGAAAATCACCAACCATGGAGACCGATCAATTGAAATTCTCTCCCCTCTCTCCCACTCTTTCTATATTTCAAAACAACAATATTTTGAAGTTATAGATCTAACTTCAGTATCAGCATAATGGAACTAAAAAACACACCTCAAGTTTGAAACATCTTGACTGCTCCGATGCAAGTTGTGAGCGTACAGATTGCAGCTCCTGTTGAGTAAAAACTTTAAAGTCAAGCATTTATTTCTTCACAAAGGAAATTGATGAGTGGGAATGATTAAACATTTCATGAAATACAGTCCATGTTCAACAGAAAAGAAAATTCCTCGCAATGCTACTCTCTCTCTGAGTATAAATGATTTTATTTCCAAAGCATTGAATGCCATTGAATTACATGGAACTATTTCTCCACCTCTCCGTACACTTGCTAGTTCCTTACACCTTGTAACCAAACTATTATTGATTTGGGGTATAGTAAGTACCTTGTATAGGTCAGTATTACGGGTCTCAGCATCGGCTAACTCTTGCTTCAGTTGTAAAGAGTGTATCGTCTCCTTGCTAAGAGATGATTCCAATGCTTCCTTCTCTGCCTTCAATGTCACTATAAGATGGTCTTTCGTTGGCTCACTTTTAGTTTTCTGTATGAAGTTTAAAACCGGTGGTCAATGTTCAGAAAATCAGCTTATAGTGTATGATACCAAATATAAAATAGAACATACCAAATGCTCTGACTCTACGTTGTCCATAACAATTTCCCTAATTTTTCCTTCTTGCCCCCCTTCATACTCGGATTCCACATCCCTGGTGGGATTTGTAATATTATGCACTGCTGAAACACTGTCTGGCACTGGAGTTTCCATCATCTTTGATGGCAAAGTTGATCTGTGGCTTGGTTTAAGAACATTAACCTAAAAGCCAGAAGCAAGGTGAGTTCGAAAGAGGGGGAAGCCAGCACCCAAGGAATCAAGCAAACTGTAAATCAATCTTCACCTCATTGGTATAACGTCCATTGTATCCTCCAAATGAGACAAGTACATCTTCACCACCATAGGAGCTTACGACCAAACTAAGGCCCTGTAAGGGGTCAGATAGCCTTCTTCTATTACTTCAATGCTCGAAGCGAAAAAATAACTCAATATTTACAGTAAGACTTTTGACTGACTTTTTTACCAGGAAAGATCATGGGAGATTTTTTACTTTTCATGGTTAAATATAAAATCACATCTTCGATTAAATAGATTAGGAAAGTTGGTGAGCACCTCACTAGCAATAGGAACACGCCCTTGGACAGATGTAACCACTGACCAAACAAGAGTAGACATATTCAGAACAACAGTTTCGGAGACACCTGCAAGATATCAAAAGGAAGAGATTAATACTCGATAATGTGAGAGTGGAAACTAAAGTGTATTTTTATGATATAAGATTAGTCCAAACTTTATTCAACATGATGTATTACTTACATCTTAAACACCACATAAATTACTTCAAAGATATTCAATTCTTTTGGGATTGTCACATTCATTAGATATCTTAAGGGGCAATTATTCAAATAACATATTTTTACATACTAATTACTGAAATGTCAGAATTCAAAAATTTGTTGTTCTCTTCATCCTGCTAATTTCATTTAATCAAGAGTTATCTTCTAAAATTCAAAATTTTCTTTGGTCTACAGACAGTAATTTTTTTTTTCAGGAAACTAGGAGTATTCATTAAAAAGAATAATACACAAGGAAAAAGGGTGACGAGGGCAACCCAACCCACCAAAGGTTACTTGTGGTTTTGAACTGTTAATAAAAAGGGAACACTAAAGAGACCTTCTGTAGACTTGTAGTGGGTACTATCCCACACCTCATCAGTCTCTCTAGCTCTATTGTCAAAAAGTCTATTGTTTCTTTCTAACCAAATTTCCAAAACTACACTTTTGGCTGCTGGAGGCCCCAAAGAACCTTCCCTTGGAGAGTGAGCAAATGGCCAAGTAAAAGTTCTAGCAGACCTGCAATAGTTGGAATGAGGAGCATACCAGAGAAGATTGAAAACACCTAACCACCGTCTCCATAACTGGTGGGAGAATAAGCAGTTAAGGAAAATGTGATCTTCAGGAGCACTCAAGGAGAGCTAATCAGGAGTCTAAAGCTATTCTTTCAAAAGGACGCATCAATTAGAACAGTAGCTTATAGCTACCATGGGGATTCCTTTTCTGATCCAAATCAGACCTTTTTAAAGCCCCCAAAGCAAGGTTCCACACAAAGACTCTAAGTTTCTTAAGCACCCCTTGCTTCCAGATGGCCTTAAAAAGGGGAGTGTGAAGCACAACGGTTCAGTTTGTAATATGTTGCATAAGGGCCAGTGGAGCAACCAGAAGAGTCCAACCTCCAATTTTTAATTTCCTTTTTTTTGGATAAGAAACAATACTATACATTGATGAATGAAAAAGCCAAAAAAAGACCGAACAATTACAAAAATACACTCCTCTTGCCGAAAACGGGTAGTTCTACATATCCAACAAATTTCCAAAAGGCATTCAACATGAAGGTTGTGGTGGTTTTTAGTGAACCATCTATGGGCTATATTTTTCTCCTTTAAGTTCCCAATGCCAAGGACGCCTCCTTCCTTGTGGTTCGATACCTTATTCCAACCGACAAGATGGCCAAAAGGAAGTTTCTCAAGAGCTTTTCAACAAACTAGCCGCCAGCAAACTAAGTCTCCCTCCCTTAGAAAAGACGATGTTCTTCCATTTATCAAGCCTCTCTAGAAACCCTTCCAGTCACAGGATTCCAAAAAACAGCCCTTTCGGTTTTACCTCCAAGGGGAGACACCTTAGTAAGTCAGAGGCCAAGTACCAACAGCACAACCAAGACTATTAGCCATTCATCAATCTTAACGATTAGGAGGTAATAAAACTAATGATGTGCCCAATTACACCATATACTTGAAAATGTCCCCTTACCTTGTTTAGTTTCAAGGTCTTGCTTGAACCATCAATCAAACATACAAATATAGACTAATCTTCTCTCAAGGAAAAATGTAAAATGAACTCAGCATCGTGATAGGAAGGGGTATTGAGATCCTAATCCCATCCCAAATACTCTATTTATAATCCCCATTCGAACAACCTCTCTCACTTATTTACTAATATACACTTAACCCCTTCCTATCACATTGCTTTATTTTTGTGACTATAAATCTAAAAAACAGGCAAATATCGTGCTAATCACATTTAAACAACTATAAAGTACTAACTAATAATAAGCCAATTAGACCATCTACTTAAAAACCTTAATATTCCCTACCTTATAGTTAATCTTGTTTATCTTGTAGTTGCAACATCCAAATAAGAAAAAAAAAAGACTAAAATCACAGTTAGATAAATCTATCTCTCTTCTATAGAAACCATCAGCTTCCAAACTGTTAATGCAAAGAGATTACCATTTACAAAGGACCACAAGGCCAAAAGCAAGGACCATTATTGAAAACTGTTGAGATATATGATTAAATTTACCCTTATCCATTAGCTTAACTTTTTGGGTCTAGTGGTGACTTAGCATATTTAATATGGTATCAGAGTAGGAGGTCTTGAGTTCGAACCCCTCTGATGACGTTTCCTCCTCATTTATTAAATATTCCACATGTTTGGGTCTTGTGCAAATATCAAAGCCCACATGTGAGGGGAATTGTTGAGATATTTGATTCAATTTCCCTTTACCCATTAGCTTAACCTTTTGAGTCTAGTGGTGAGTTAGAATATTTAATAAAAACTATGAGAACAAACAGTGACATACAATACATATAAGAAAAGCATACCATTCTTGTTGTCACCACCACCAACAATGAACCAATTCTCTCCAACTGTTACACCTGCATGTCCAGCTCGTGGAGTTGGTATCTCACCCTGTTGTGTAGGTCTAGACCATTCCATCTATGAAATCAGCAATCCACATATTCAGTACATATAAATTTCATTATATCATCAATAAATACCAGTATAAAATATAAATTGATATTGATAATCTCACAGCTTGCAAATCAAGGACATGTAAATCATTGAAGCAAGTAGCATGTGAACCCCCGCCAAAAATGAGGAGATAGCGCTCTGCATGTACTGCAGCAGCATGATCAGACCTTGGTGAAGGAGGAGCTCCACTGCAGTAGAAAGAGTTAAATACTCAGGGTCCGTTTGGAATAACTTTTAGGAGAGCCTAAAAGTGCCTTTAGGCTAAAAAAGCTTAGGAATTTTTAGCCCTCCTAAAAGTTAGGGCCAAGGGCAGTTTCAAATATAGCATGGTTTAAAAAGTATTTGCAAATATAACAATTTTTCATGTGAATAGGTGATTAACACTAATCAATGCTAATTGTCTTAAGTGATTAATGTTGATTACGTCACGGAATTAAATATGCTATATATGCAAATATTTTTTAAATGTGCTACTCATTGAAATTTTCCTAAAAGTTATTTCAAACATCCCTTATTACTATTGGAGCAAATCTAAATTCACAGGAGACCAAGGTACTCCATATTCACTATGTTATACTTAGATGTCAGCGATCAAGGTACAAAAAAGCAAAAAAAAAAGAAGTCATAAATGAATCCCCCCACCCTCTAAAAAGCATACTTGAAAAACGAATTGAAAATAAGCTATATAGGAGAAAAAGTATGCTGGAATGTTTCCTATTTTCTTACATTCCATCAACTTCATCCCAGGTCATAGTTTCCAAATCAAGAATGTGCAAGTCATTCAGCAAAGTTCTTTTCGCATCTTGTCCACCAAATATCACCAAGCTTGTCCCAACAAGAGTCACTGACTGACCACCTCGGGATACCTTCAATTTTCAAAGTACAGATATATTGGAAATATATGAACAGCTTTAAAAGAGTACCTACTATCAAAACACTTTCAGTCAATCTACTGAGAATTTAAAATGGCAACCTAAATATTCTTTCAAGCTGTATCTATAATTTTCCCCAAAAGTAACGCCAGATGGAAATTGATGATATCTTCCTATACAATAAAATAGAACGCCAAAAGCTAATTTTTGAACTTTTAAAACTTGAAACGAAGAATAAAAGGCACCATCAATACGTATGCATCGATTAAGTTCCATGTATACAGGATCAAGTATCCACATTCTGTTCATTGATTTTTTCCAAATAAAGGAGATCATTAGGACCTACCGGTGGTTTTCCATAAGTTTTCAAGGTAGACCAAGAGGAGGTTTGTACATCAAAGACCCTAACTGCAATGAAATGAGAGAAGAAAAGAGTGATGTAATTGGATAAGAGGAGAAAATGACCCTCTTAAATGACCCATATTCATAGCTTCTCCTTGAGAAAGACAATTATCTCTAGCAGAAAGGGAGAAAATAGAAAAATCTTTATGAGTTCATTCTCAGGAAATTCCGTTAAAGAAGAAACATTAAAATTGTACCTTGAATAGCTTCAGAAGGATCCTTTGTATGACCAGCAATTGATAAAAGCTTGTTCTCCCACGAAATCTACAGTCACATAAGGCATATCAAAATCTCAGGGAAAAAAATATTGCACTACCAATGATGTATTCAAACTTATTGCATCATGAATATGGCAGAGATAGGTAGACAAAGACATTTGAAAGAATTACATGACCATATCAATGAGAAACTTCAGACTGAAGCTAATAATAAAAAGAGTATTATTTTCTGCACTAACCAATGAATGACCAGCACAGGGGGTTAGCTTTTCAGGAGATGGCAATTCAGGAGAGTGGGTCTTAGACTCAACTTTTGTCCAAGTCCAGCTTCTCATATCCAAAACCTGCATGTGAGTGCAAGAGTTTAAAAAACAGAGACCCACGATATGAAATCAATATGTTCATTAATTCAAAGGATGTATATCAGTAAAATATCTTATAATCATCAATTAAATTTCCGAGGACTTTCTTTTTTTTCCACATTCGAGAATGAAAGAATCACTGCTTCTTGTTGGCAGAAGAGAGAGTATAGATTCAACCAGCCATTGAAAATATTGCAATTTTAAGGGGGAAAATCTGGAGAAATATTTTAAATTTTGAACTTCAGAGGTTGGAGATGAAGGAAAAAAATTCTAAAATGCATGAACGCGATGAAGTGTATGAGCGATATTTTCTTACTTGAAGATCACTAAGATAACGACCATTGTGGTTTCCACCAAAAATATACATCTTGTCCTGAATAACTGCTGCTCCATGCTGAAAAAGTCAAAACTCCTTGTTTAGAGAATGATGTATAGAGCATACTTTCATGAGTTGAAGAAAGAGATGCCAAAACCTCATATCGGGCTTTTGGGCGTTGACCAGATACTGGAGGTGAAATCCATTGATCGTAGACAACAATGGAACCAACACCTTCCACAAGAACATCTTTATCCTGAGTTTCAAGGTGGTTTCCATTTTCTGTGGATATAGTCTTAGTCTCAGGAATTGAATTCCCATTCTCAATAATGGGCTCAACTTTTGAATCATGCTAAAAATCAAGATAGTTATAAGTTTAGTTATCTAGAATAAGAATCGAGTAAGAAAAGCACAAAATAACTAGCACCAAAATGCAGAACTTAGCTTTGTTTCATCCACAACTAGGCACATACAATTACTACTCTACTACTAGTGTCCATGTGGTCCCAAACATTTTATTTTTATTCGCCAGATGATAATTTATATGTAAATGAAAAGGGAAGAAAAAAAAATAATCTTTATTGTTTCTTGAGAAAATAAATATTTCAATGCAATCATTTGGTAGAATACACTATGACCATTTTTAATTATTGACCTCATATTTCTTCTCTCAATAGTCGTAAACCACTATTTTTCTATTTCAAGGTAAACTAGCTGTCTTTTAACATTGCAATTTTTTTTAATAGAATTTGTCTCAAGTAAGCATAAATTTGCATACTATTTACTAAACTAAAATGTCAAAACTTTTTAAAAATTACTCAAATAGCATAATTCTAGTTCAATAAATAATGGAACTAATACTTTGTTAGTTTTCATGGGTATTCTCAATAAATTTCTTTTTTCTTTTTTAGGTTAAAGTTCAATAATTTATCGAACTATTTGAAGAGGCATCCGAACATACTTGGTTTAGAAGAGGCATACTTGGTTTAGAAGAGGCATCCCAACAGATATATATCTTCACCCAGGCATATGATTCTTATGTAGAAAGGAAGAAGAAAACCAACGTCACGTGCCATTGTCATTACAGCAGAAGATTAACTTTGCTTCTGAAGAAGTTCAATTTGGCTTGGGTTTTTCCTCTATAGGCAAGCAGCCTTTGAGCAAATTCTAATAGGTCACCCTCTTATTGGTAAAGAGAAGATTCTAATAGAGAATGCAATTAAATGCATTCCTTGGGAGGTGCAGATGAGAAAATAATAGCAGTTTCAACAATACTTCTAAGGAAACTAGAGAAATTTGGAATCTAATTTACTTCAAAGTGCTTTGTAGAGCTCTCTATCCAGATTCTTTTTTTAATAACATCAATTGAAGAAACTTTTTATAATCCCCTTTGGCTCTCGGGTTGGCTCCTTGTAACCCTTTGTTTAATGAAAGATGGTCTCATATAAAAATTGACATGACCCAAAACAAGTCACAAGCAAACTTAAAACTTTCCATGAGTATATTTGTCAAAAAAAAAATAAAATTGGAGAGTTTGTAAGATTTATTATTTTTTGGTTACAATTTAACACTATTTCAAACATCTATTGAATTTGAATGTACTTTTTAAGAAAAAAAAAAGGGGTTCCCAGTAACCTACATATATAAAATTAGTAAAATAACTAATATAGTTTATAATGTTCGATTATAGAGAAACAAATGAATTATTTAAAACTTATTATATTCGATTATTGAGAAACAAAGTGCTTAATTATAATTTAATTATAATTTACTATGTTGGTCAAAATTAGAATTAAATACGAAAGTTGGGGCAATAAAAAATTTATCCCTTTAATCCTATTTTAGTATATCATTAGACGAATAAAAATGTACCTTACATGCCATCTTGATATACCAAAACCATTTCAAGTAATAATGAGAATCATAGTCAATTTCAAGGTACTCACATTAATTTCCACATCTAAAACTGGCTCTGTGACAAAATTTGATACTCTTGAATACCAACCTGGATCTTCTTCCTATCAGCAAGAAATAAATCACCAATTAACTAAAATTGAGGTTGCAACAATGAAATGGATTCTTGGTATCAGATCCACACAGACCTCCAATATTTTCACAAAAAGACGCATGGCTTCAGCAGAAGGCATGTTTCCAAGCCCATTCCAGCTGCAGAACCCGCAATAAAATATCTCAGAAAAGCTTAAAATGATGAAAACAAACTTAAACTCTATTTCAGAAACGAAACTACAATTCTTAACAAAATTCTCGAGAGAGAGCTATTTGGAAGAAAGCTATTCCAAAAAAGATCGGCTTTGTTTGGAAGTGTTCTGAAAAGCAAAAAGCACAGTAATTTCGTGAAAATATGTTTAAAAATGGATAATTACAAATCGCACTCATGTTGTTTGCTTGATTTGCAAATCTAACCCCTATGGTTTGTAAAATTGCAAATCACACCCATCTACCATTTAATTGTAGCGAATTTGAAACATGTACTTCCTCTACGTTTGTCACGTGTTCAAATTCAATTAAAATAATTGAAAATTTTAATCGATGAGGGCAAATTGTAGATTTTAACAATGATTTGTTCCACAAACTGCGCTCATTCATTAAAGTTTTTCCAGTTATTTTTAATAGAATTAGAACACATGAGGTTTAAATCAGTCGGAGTCGGTTTTGCACAAAAAATACTCACCACCGCCGCCGACCGAAAAATTGGAAAAAGGGATTGGCACCGACCGGCCGGCCGATCGGTCGGTTTTGGTCGGTTTTACCTTGGCGATCGGTCGGGGCGGTCGGAGTAGGCAAATTTTTTTTTTTAAAACCGACCGATTTTGGCCGGTTTTGGGTAATTCAAAACCGACTCCGACCGAATTGGTCGGTTTCTCCGACCGACTTTATCGGTTTCGTCGGTTTTAATTTACACATTTACACATGAGAGACGTAGAATACACGTGTGTCCTAAATTCATTAAAATTAACTAAAAAAATGGTGTTTTGCAATTTTAGTCCAGTTGGGTAGCAAAATTTATCAGCCACACCTTGTTGACAATGACTTTCATTCCTCAAAGTTTTTCTGTTATTTTTATTAGTATTAGAGCACATGACAGACGTATAATACACACGTGTCACGAATTCATTAAAACTAACTTGCAAAAGGGTGTGATTCACCATTTTACAAACCACAGGGGTGTTTAAAACCATTTTAAACCACTAAAAGTTGATTTAAAAAGTTCTTTTCAATTTAAAGCAAAAAAGACTCAAAACACTTGCCAAAAAGAACTATGTTCTTCCTTTGAACCTCACCGTGGGATGTATTAATACTGCAAACAAAATTTAAATAATTGCCCTTATTCTCCCAATTATTGTGCCCTATGTCTTAGAAGTTTAAGTACTTGAGACCACATCCTTCTCCATTGTTCCTTTACTTAAAGTTTTTCCATTGTTCCTATTTAAAAGTAAATATATATATATATATATACAAATCCTGCCTTTAGAGAAGAGTGTAACAACCCTCACAAGGAGACTAGCACAGACTACCCACTGATCAATATCAATAGCACTGGCCTGAAACCATACCTACCTTCCCCACACACTGCTTTCTCCCATAACCAGAACCACTATATAATTCAATTTTAACTCACATTTTTCAATGATGACTAGTTTCTATATGACGTTGTTGTTCGGTGAAAATGCTTAGATGACAGAGTAGATAATAAAATTAACAAGATTCCGAACCTTATCTAATCAGAATGTTTTTTTTTTTTTGGAAAGAAAAGTGTCATTTTCAAGCAAGAAATGAAACCGAAACGAAAACGAGAGAACTACAAAGAATGCTTGTTCTTATCTTAAAAAACAGAGCATTTGTCATTTTTTTTTGCATGTTGATTAGACATTAAGATAGGAAAAGCAGACAAACCTCCTCCATTTGCTTTTCTCAACTGCATGCCAACTACTAGGTTCTGGTACATTACAACGTCCTACTGTAGCCTGTAATAATAGTAGTTAGAATGTGGCTAACTAAGTAGCAAAGGGATCCCTACCATAACTCAGGATTCACCGAATACAACTTCAATTCATTGAATTAAAATAATCTTAAAACCTGTTCAATGGGACATCCCAATAGTGGCACATTTAAAACATTTCCTTATTATTTTCGAATTAAAAGAACCTCAAAACCTAATCAATACTCCTCCAAGCACAAATCATGAAATGAAACAACCTTCCCACAATATGAATTTCAATCTTATAGTCAGATCCACCCGAAACACATTCAAATTAACGTATAAAAGTATCAAAATTAAGCATTCCCTTGCTCCAAAATTGGCGATCTAAATTCTAAACAACAAACTTACACTACAAATCAGTAAATCCGCAAGTTCACATTACACCAGTAATGCTAAAATAACTTCCCCAAAAACTAAAACAATCAAATCACACACTAAACCTCAAAGAACTCGTAAAAAAAAAACAGGCATTGAATCGAATCACAAATTTGAGAAAAGACTAAATCAAACATGAAAAAACTAGTCAAAAGTCAAAACAAATGATATCATAGCTAAGCCATTGCAAAAATCAAAGGGTCTGGGCATAAATCAAAGACAGAAAAAAGTCAAAAATTCAAATCAAGAACACCTGTTAATCAAAGTTTCGAACCTGTTGGTAAAGGCCATAGAGCAAAAGAGCGGCTTCATCAGAGAATTTAGACCTAACGGCTTTGGAAGAAGATTTGGGAGATCCATCAAAACCAGCATAAGAGGAAGCAGCGTAAAATCGCTCTGGATACTGAAGCCCAGATAGCCCCCTTCCAATCGTAGCCATCTTTTATTGATCAATCTCTTCTCTCTATTCTCTAAGAAATCGAATTGGAATTGGAATTGGAATTGGAATTGGATGGTTTTCAATTCAGGAAATGGAAGAAATGGAATTTCGAGCCGTTTGGTACCAAAATTTGTTGGTGTTTTACCTCCTTTTATACTCTTAGATCTGATTTAAACTTCTTTTTCTTTTTCTTTTATTTTTTATTTTTCAAACTTAGCTCCGAGCTCCGGATCTGCTCTCTTTCTTTTATTACCAAAGTTTTTTCATTTTGCACGGTGAGGGAAATATATTAGCTATAAGCTAAGGGTGTGAAATCGGTTTCGGTGGGATTTTCTCATACTGAACCCAACCAAAGTTTGGGATATACATATTTAAGTTAATTTCACTTATAATAAAAAAAATAGGGATATATCAAATATATTGGACGTTTTTATTAAATATCAATAATACCCAAAACCGTCACCGGCCAAATTAAATTACATTGTGAAAAGACAAAACATACCCCCGATTTAATTTCTCCTTAATTTGTGCAAAGTTTAAGGAAATTTATAAAATCCCTTAAATTTTACAAAATTAATGGAAAAATCAAATCAAATCTAAACAAAATAAACCTATAACAAAAAATAAAAGAAAAATCTTCAAACTTCTCACTTATTCTTCCAAGAAAATTCGAATGTCTTTCTTGTTCGTCATCCTGCAAAATGCAGAGATAAAAAGTAAACAGTTTATTGATGTGCACTTAAAATTGATATTGGACACAAATTAAGGAACGGTTTTGAAAACATATGTAAAAGGCTTTTAAAATAAATATTGAATAAAAATAAACATTTGATTAAAAGTAACTTATTCTATAAAATAGAGAGAAAGCGAGTTCGCCGGAGAATTGAAAGGTAACATTTTTTATAAACTGTTTACTTTTAGTAAACATTTATTGATGTGCACTTAAAATTGATAGAAGACACAACATTGAAGATGAAAAAGAGGTAACAGTTTCTAAGGATATATAAATAGAAAATTAAAATAAATATTGAATAAAAATAAACGTTTGATTAAAAGTACCTCGTTTTACAATCGAATCTCACATTCAAACCCTAACCCTCATTCTAACCAGATCCAACGATGATATTGTTACCTAGATCTCGGCGGCGACACGACAGACTAGCTTCAACATCACCTAAAATAAAATCTTCTAATCTTGATAAAAAATCGAAGAAATCATCAAATATGGATAGAAAATCGAAGAAATCATCTTCGAATATGGCAAAAAAAAAAAACAAAATCACAAACTGATTTACATAGAAACTTACAAGATTTACATAGCGATGAACAAAATATATAAACGAATCAAATGCATAGATCGATAGTAAATGGCAAATAAATGAAAGCAATAAAAAAATATTATCAGAATAAAAAAGGTTGGTATTGGGCTTAGGATTATCACGCTGTTGAGAAGAAGAAGTAGGAAGCGGCGGAGGAATATAATTTGATGATAAAGCACAAAGAGAATAAACGACCAAAGATGAACATATTGATTTAGGTTTTTTTCTTAATATTTAAATAACATTTCCTATAATTAAAAAAGATTTGATTTGATTTGAATTCAAAATAAAATAAAAAATAATAATTAAAAATTAAATGAAATGTAATTATTAAGATATATTTATTATGAGAGATAAAAGAGTAAAATAGATAACATTAAAAATGATAACCACCAGACCACCACCAAAAAAGGTGTTTTATGGGTAAAAATGATAAAAGATCATAACAACCAACATTATTGTAATTGAGTGAATTAAAGTGATTATTGCTGTAATTAATTCTTCATATTTTTCATGGATTTTTTGAATTTTTTATTGTAAGGACCAAAATACGGGTACGAGAATTATTATTTTTGCCTTTTGGAATTGAATTATTGCTTTAAAATAACTCTTGCATTGAATGGTTGTTTTATTAGTTTAGAAAGTAAAAATTTTATATTTAATTTTAAATTTTAAATAACTCTAATATTTAATTTAGAACTGGTGTCAATTTAAAGGTAAAAATTTACAAGGCTCTGTTTGGTATGCATTCTGAAAAGCAGAATTTGAATTTAGTGGATTCTAATGAATTCAGAGTTGCATTTTGTGAATTTGTTGGTTCTGAAACTGTGTTTGGTAACATGTTCAGAATTTATAATTGAGATTCAGAAATTTGAAATATGTGTTTGGTTGGTTACTCAAAAAATTTAAAATCAGATTGTGAATCAGAACAGTGTGAAAATAATACTTCCAACTTTAAATCATTCATTTTTAAGTTTGAAAAAACTAATAATTCATAACTTATAAATTGAAAACATCTTTATCCGCATCAACTATAACTATTCTCATTCTTAGGATAAATTTTTCTTTTTAAAAAAATTATAATAAAGATAATAGAAGCATTGCAAGTCTATCAAATAAACTCTATAGATTAAAACAACTCAGTTTCTTCCAAAAGGAGAACTATACAAGACACAATGAGATCCATTCTAAAATTCATAAGAACCTAGTGCAACCAAAGAGCGAATTTCTCAATAAAAGATAATATGAAAAAATATTTTCACACTGAATGGAGAGACCATTTGGGCATTAAAAGCCTCCAATAGTGTTATTCAAATAGTACTACATACATTAGTAAACAATAAGCAGAGAAAAATGTGAGCAACAACCTCCAAAACATATATATATATAATTTTATTTTTTATATTTAAATTAATCTTATATATAATTATAAAAACAAATTATAAATAAAAAATAGGATATAGTGAAAAAATAAATTAACTATTTTTCCATCACTTTAGAATTAAGTTTAAGTTTAAAAAGTTAAAAATCAGCTTAAAAACATGCAATTAAAAATTTAATTAAATAAATAAAAGCTAGAACGGACCGGTCAACCTCGAAAAATGAGCCCAACCCGACCCAAATCCGGAAAATGAGCCCGACTCGTATTTTTATCTCATGTGTTCAAACCCATGGATTAAATTGTGTAGGTGAGGTCAATCTGTGTTTTTCAGTTTTTGAGTTGGATATTTTGGATTTTTGTTTTAGTTGAATTCATTTTTTAGCCTAAAAAAGAAATTGAATCCAAATTGCTTTTTTCTGGATTGTAAACCAAACACAAAACAAAGCATATTCATTTTATTCATTCAATCCAGATTCATACAACTGAATCTGGATTGCAAACCAAACGGGCCCTAAACCATTGATGGTTATTGATTATTATTACTATTGTGATGTGAAATGTCAATCATCAAGTAATATATTAACTTTAATTTGATTATGTATTTAAATAACTCAATATTGAATTTTGACTTTCAAATAACTCTAATACTTAATTTATAATTGATGTTAATTCAAACTTAATAAAAGTACGATTGTATTTGTAGAATATTTTGATAAAAGAATTAAAAAAGTTGAGGTGGTTAACCAATATAATTAATAATATATATAATATTGTAAAAAAATACATTGAATTAGTGTTATATATAACTAATTAAAATAAATAAATAAATAAATATATATATATATATATATATGGCTGGGCTATTCCTTTAAAGGGAAAAAAACAAAGAAATGGCAGTGGGCTATTGGGCAAGGGAATTTAAATATATATATATATATATATAGGTTCGGTTAGGTTTGGTGCGGTTTCACCGCTCTCGGACCAAAACATGACCAATTTTTAATCTGTCCAGAAATTTCCTGATCGAACCGAACCGAAATTGGTGGTTTCGATTCGGTTCAATCGGTTTTGCGGTTTCGATTCTCACCCCTACTATAATCCTATTATAATGGGATTAGATATCCCACCAGCTGAAAAAATTAATGTAAAATACTTAAATCACCCTCTTAATTAAGAAGTAAAGAACAAAGAGAATTAAGATTTAAAAATGCTTAAATCAATGAAACATTAAATATTAAAAAATCATAAAAGAAAATAAAAGAGAAAATCATAAATTTAAAAAAAAATCAAAACTATACAAAAAAAAATCTATTTTTTCAAAACCGATAATCATTTTTTCCGGTAAATCTTCTAAAAATTATTTTAATGTACGTTATGTATGATGATACTATACGCACATCTAATATTATAATGTACAGTGATATCATTTAAAAAAATATAGTATATTTTTTTATACAATAAATATATTTAATTACAGAAATTATGTAACGCCCCATGTTTTCGATAAGTTTTAAGTTAAATAAATTTTTTTTTCTAATTAATATTTATAGGAATTAAGATAAGTGATGGTAATTAATATTTAAGTTTCTTTTTCAGGAATTAAATATAAATTGCCATTGTAACGTCCCGTTATTTTGTGATAAAAAAAAATATTTTATTTTAATTTAAGCATTTAAAGTCTATTTTAGAATCGGTAATTTAGAAATTTGTAGTTTATTTCGGTTTAAATCTTTTTAAATTACATTTTTAGTTTAATTTCGTTTTAATGGTATTAATAATTATTAACGGGCCAATTAATAATTATTAATCACCATTGGGATAGTTTAAGAACTTCGGGTTTCGATTTATAAGTCAAAAGTCATAAAAGGACGCAACCGTCATTTCCAATTTCTTAAAAAATATCAAAACACTATCCACTTCTCCTTAAATTGACATCATTGACCAACGTTGACCAAATTTTCATTCTCTTCTTCCTCCTTGGCCGATACTTCAAAGGGGATTAGGGAAGATTTTGGGTTTTGTTTGTTTGTCATCGGATCACATCGATTCTCGTTCCGTTGGAAAGATATCGATCCTAGGATTCATTTCCACTCAACCATCGTGCTTGCCACCCGTGATATACGGAGTTCTCGGTAAGTTTATCTTGAAACCCTAAGCTCCAAATACTGTTTTAATGGAGTTTTCTCTTTGATTCTTCGATTTCTTGTCGGGAAACTCGATGATTTTAAGTACAGGGGTTGTTTTAAGTGTTTTTGGAAACAATCCCATAACCCTAAAACCGAGTTTCAGTCGAAACCCTTCTCGTTTGAAAATTACCTTTTGGGGTTCGAATATGGGTTATAAATTATTGAAATAATGTTTATTGTAATTCAATTCGAGAAATTACATATTGTTCATAAAGGGCGAATGCGTATCCTACGGGATGTTCTCATTACCTTCATGCATATGATCGATGGAAATATATATCATGGATAAAGTATTGAGATGTTATATTTATGTAAAGTTTATTTACTTTTCTTACTTATGACGTAACAAGTTAATGGATGAGTATTAGACTACGTATGTTAGCAATATCATCCTTTGGATATTATAAAACGAGATTATCTAGAGTTTGGAGAACTTTAGGAATGATTGTGTCAGATTAATTGGACACGAATCGGAATACGAGTTTGAGGTCTATTTTTACTTTTTATTCTTATTATTCTCATGGGCTTAAGTTGTTAGCTCATGATATTACAAAAAATTTCAGGTAATGCCCTGGCTAAAGGTCGTGGGAGAGGAGATGGTACTGCGTGATCGAGGGATGATAACCTCGAGATGGACTAGTGGTTGTAAAAGTCTATGGATTTAATTTTGTGAACTTTAAGGATTTTGTGATTTGTACATTTGTATTTAGCTCATAAGAGCTTATTATATTTATTTTATGATTATAAGTCTTTGAACTCCTGATTTGGGACTTAAAGTTCCTTGTGATTTTATTAGATTTTGAAATTAGGATGTAAACAGGTTTTGGCTAGCCAATTTTCAAACATAAGCACGCCAATTTTCTTAAAATATAAAGACTTCCGCTGTGTTTTCTAATTTAATTTATTTAAATGTAATGACCCGATTTTCGTTAAATCTTTTAAATTTAAATGCACAGCGAAAAATAAGATTTTTACAGAAAAACGACAAGTGTTCGTTTAAAAATCGGATTATCCAAAACCTGTTTATATCCTAATTTTTTAGAAAAAGCAATAAACCTGGAATGCGCATTCCATAATATGATGAAGATTCTAGAGAAAGTTTTAAAGTTAAAAAACATATACAAATTATACAAATGCTCCATCGAGCTCAAAATGAAACATAATAAAAGTAGTGAAATGTTCAAGAGCATTCAAGAATGCTTCACCCAAAAACCATATATGTTCTTGTCTGTTCATTGTCTTGATAGGTCACGCGGCGCCACCTCCTCTACCTCGTCCTCTACCACGAGTCTTACCTGAAAATTGTAATTGTAGCAACATTAGCATAAAAATGCTAGTGAGAGTAAAATGAAAGCAAATAATCCTATGAACAACATTCCATGTCAAAAATTGTGTCCAAAGGCCTAGATTTCACTTTTACTACCCATTCCAAATTCCAAATTCCGCATATAATCAACATACATAATATACTTCCTAAAAAGTAACGATATCAAGACTTAAAGTAAAAGTACCCGTTCTTACTAAGTCTTACTATACAAGTCTAAAGATTATGTAATTGCATTACTAACTATCTTTATTACCCAATCAGTTTCATCGTATCATAATACCGTATGGACCGAAGTCGACATACCATGTGCCATATCACAAATCATCGCACCATAATGCCGTATGGAGCGTATCAACATACTATCATGTGCCGTATCACATATCATCGCACCATGATACCGTATGGAGCGTATCAACATACTATCATGTGCCGTATCACAAGTACCGTATAGAATCCATCAAGTTCCCTAGTAAGTTAGATAAAGTTCCACTAAACTACTAAAGAACATAAACCGCTTGAATTACACGAGTCAATACTCAAGTGTAATTTCTAAGCCACTTTGACGCCCAAAACACTTAAAGTTCCTTATTCATTCACTTTCATCTAAAGTCTCCAAATCATCTTACAAGACTTCCAAACCACTCATATTTCCTCTTTTTCTTCCAAAACCATAAGTACACCAAAACCACTCTACTCACATCCGAGTTTAAAGTCTCCAACCAAGTATAACTTCCGGAAGTTAGTTCTCCTCTTAACCTCTATAAACAATAACGTAATGAAACATAATTCATAAAATTACTAACTTCCATTTTAAACTCACCTTAGATGTGAAATCCAAGCTTCCAAAGTGCAGGAGTCAAAGTCACGCAGTCAATCACGAACCTACATATCAAATACACCTAACAATCATTAATCATCCAAAAATCAAGCAAATGACATCTAAACGCATAAAACGACGAAAACACGACAAAAGAGCCTAGGCATGCTCTCGGCCCTACAAGGAATAAAGGGCTCGGGTTCGGTTTTCCGGCTTTTATGCACTTTAGAGGCATTTCGGGTTGATTTAGGATACTTTGAAAACCGGGATATCAATGGGTTACCATATTTTAGGGTTTTACATAATAATCGATTTCCGAAAAATTAAGTAAAACGTAAAATCATAGCAAACTAAACACCCTAATCTTGGTCAAGTGAGAGAAATTAACACGGGACGGGTTTTCAACTCAAACTTGATTTTAGGGTTTAGGGAAGTTTCTAAAATTGCATAAAACGACTTCCTCGATTGAAATCTTCAAGCTTCGGTGTGTGAATTTGAAGATTTCAATCTCAACCTCCATTAAAACACTATTCAAAGCTTGAATTTAGAAACTTTGTCATACCTTGAGGCTTGTAGAAAACGGACGAAAATCTCGATTGCTAGGTTAGAATCGATCCTCGGGATGAGAGCTTTTCAAAGGACCCGGAATTACGGCGATCTACCGAGAAATTAAGAAAAGCCAAGATGAGAGGGTGAGAAGGGGAGGGTTTCGGCCAAGACAAGGGGAAAAGAAATGAGATGAAATTTTCTTTTGACCCAAAGTTGACTATTTAATGAGAAAGGAGATGAATAGTGATTTTTAAGAAATTGTAAAATGACGTATATGTCCCTTTTAAATGGTTTGATTAAAAATACGAAACCTGAAGATCTTAAAATAATCTAAAGGTGATTAATAATTATTAATTAGCCTGTTAATAATTATTAATGTCACCGAAACTAATTTAAAGTAGTAAAAGGTTTAAAAAGGTTTTCGAACGAAAATAACTACGAAAATTGAAATTACTGAGTTTAAACTAACTTAAATACTTTATTTAAAATTAAAAAAAAATTTACCTCCAAAAGTAATGGGACGTTACATTAAAAGTGTCGGGTCGTAATAGTTGGTATCAGAGCCGACGAGTTCTGTAGACTACATGCGATGCATGTTTGTTTTTCATGTTTTGTTTTAAGTCCATTCTCAAAGTCATCATCTGAGATCAGCAGCACTAGGTATTCCTAGACCTTTATCTTTTAAACTCGCCTATTTATTTTGATTTGGTAAAGGAGTGGTGAATTCTCTTTTACTAGTAACTTATCAAGTTATATTGACTATGATGCAGTATGCCTCCTAGAAGGGGTGCTAGGCGAGTTGGGGCGAGGGTGGCTGCTCCTGCGAGGGGTAGAGGTAGAGCTCGGAACCCTACACCTCCACCACCACCTCCACCTGTGAATCCTGTTATACCGCCACCTGTTCAGGGGCGAGGAGTTTACATCACTGAGGATGTTTATCTAGATTTATTACGGGATGCTGGTAGACCCGTTGCGCCTGTTATACCTCCACCTAGAGCAGCAGATATAGCAGTTGATCAGGTTGGAGTTACTGATGCTGCTAGGACTCTGAGGGAGTATAGGCGATATGCACCTACTGAGTTTGATGGTAGGTCTTTAGATGCATCTGTTGCAGAGTTATGGGTTGATAGGGTTGAGAGAGCCTTCGAGTTTATTGAGTGCCCGGACCGGCTAAAGGTTCACTGTGGCACGTATTCTCTTGTTGATGATGCCCTGTATTGGTGGAGAGGCCTTTATAGATCACTTTCTCTCACTATGGAGGTTACTTAGGAGGTATTTCGAGAGAAGTTTTATGAGAAATATTACTCAGCTGATTTACGAGACCGATTAGAGGTAGAGTTTCTGACCCTAAAATAGGGTGATAGATCAGTGACAGTACGAGTGAGAGTTTGATCGACTGTCTAGGTTTGCTCCTGGACAGATGGTTGACCCTCAGAGCAAGAAGAAGAGGTTTATGGTGGGATTGAGAGCCGAGGTTAGGGGTCATTTACGCAATTTACGTCCGACTACCTACGAGGAGGCTTTGGAGTTTGCCCTTTCTTTAGATTTGGCATCTGAAAAAAGGAAGGGTGAACTATCTGCTACAGGACAGACTTCCTCTCAGAAGAGAAAGGCAGAGGACGACCATACTGGTTGAGTACCACTGCCTCAGTAGAGACAGCAGCAGCAGCAGCAGGCTCGGGGTGGAATACAGTTTAGACAGCCAAGGGCACAGGGACTGCTTTCCCACTATTGCCAAAACTGTTTTAGTTATCATGCTGGGATATGTACCCTATCACTGAGGTGTTATACTTGTGGTCAGGAGGGTCATCGATCTAGACAGTGTAGGGTTCGTCAGGCACAACCACCACAATATGGATATCCGGGTCAGGGTGTTCAGCAGAGACCATATAAGGCACCACCTGCTTTTTATGCTCCTCCGGTTAGGGGCAGAGGTCAGGACCGAGGCAGAGGTCAGTACAGGGAGGTCAGGGTGGACAAGCTCAGCAGTATAGACTTCCACCTATTGTTCCACCGCCACAGATATTACCTCCATCACCACCGCCATTTCCTCCACCATCGCGTCCGGTACCTCCTCCACTTGTTCAGCATTAGACTCGTGTATTTTCCACCAGAGAGGAGGCCGAGGCTGCAGGTACTGTAGTGACTGGTACTCTGACAGTTTTGAGCCATTCGGCTTTAGTTTTATTTGATTCTGGGGTTAGCCACTCTTTTATTTCTTCTGAGTTTGTTGAGTTGGCTGCACTTGAGTCTGCACCGTTAGGTTTTGAGATGCGTGTTTCGACCCCAGTGGGGAAGTTTGTTATTGCTGATAGTATGATTAGCACTGATGATTTGTGTTTTATGGGTTGTTGCTTGCATGCTACTTTGATTATCATGCCTATGTCTGATTTTGATGTGATTTTGGGTATGGATTGGCTATCAGCTAATCATGCCACCATTGATTATACTGAGAGAGTTGTTGATTTTATGAGTCCATGTGGGACCAGTTTACGTTTTCGTGGGACTAGTAGCCGAGTAGCACCCACTTTGATATCTATGTTAGAAGCTAGAACGCTTTTAAGTGATGGAGCCTTGGGCTATATAGCTAGTGTTGTTGATACTTCTGTACCAGAGACTAGCTTGAGTTCTGTGCCAGTAGTGAGGGATTTCGTTGATGTTTTCCCTGATGAGTTACCTGGTTTGCCATCGGTGAGACAGTTTGATTTTCAGATTGAGGTTGCTCCTAGGACAACTCCATTGTCCAAAGCACCTTATCGTATGGCATCGGCTGAGTTGAAAGAACTCCAGAGCTAGTTACAGGGACTTTTAGACTTGGGGTTTATACGCCCGAGTGTTTCACCGTGGGGAGCTCCAGTGTTGTTTGTGAAGAAGAAGGATGGTTCTATACGATTATGTATCGATTATAGAGAGTTGAACCGTGTTAAGGTGAAAAACAAGTATCCTTTGCCCAGGATAGAAGACTTGTTTGATCAGTTTAGGGGAGCCACTATCTTTTCGAAGATAGATTTGAGATATGGCTTTCATCATTTGAGGATTTGGGATGAGGATATTCCCAAGACTGCATTCAGGATGCATTATGGACATTATGAGTTCGTAGTTATGTCCTTTGGTTTGACCAACGCGCCTGCAGCTTTTATGGACCTTATGCACACGGTGTTCATAAGGTTCATCGATTCTTTTGTGATTGTATTCATTGATGATATCTTGGTTTATTCCAAGACAGAGGAGTTGCATGTTATGCACCTTCAGGAAGTATTGACAGCACTACGAGATCAGAGATTGTATGCCAAGTTCTCAAAGTGTGAGTTTTGGCTGAGGGAAGTGGCATTTTTAGACCATGTAGTATCGAGTAGAGGAGTATCTGTTGATCCTTCTAATATTGAGGCAGTTACTAACTGGCCTAGACCTACGAGTGTGGCTGATATTCGCAGTTTTCTGGGACTTGCAGGCTATTATAGACTGTTTGTGCAAGATTTCTCCAAAATTGCTTCAGCCTTGACACGTTTGACCCGGAAAGGGGTTGATTTTGTATGGTCTGAGGATTGTGAGAAGAGCTCAAGAGGAGGCTTGTGACATCACCCGTTCTAGTGTCGCCTGACAGAACCTGTGGTTTGACTGTGTACACAGATGCTTCCCACAGAGGTTTGGGATGTGTGTTGATGCAACACGGGAAAGTTATAGCTTATGCTTCCCGTCAGTTGAAAGAGCATGAGAAGAAGTATCCGACTCATGATTTAGAGTTGGCAGCTGTTGTTCATGCATTGAAGATATGGAGACATTATTTGTATGGTGAGAAGATCCTGATTTTTACTGACCATAAGAGTCTCAAGTATTTCTTCACTCAGAAGGAATTGAATATGAGACAGCGGAGATGGTTAGAGCTCGTTAAGGATTATGACTGTGACATTCAGTATCATCCTGGGAAAGCCAATGTAGTGGCTGACGCGCTCAGTAGGAAGTCTTCTCATTCATCAGCTTTGTCAGCCATACCCTTGAGATTGAGGTGGGATATGGAACGAGATGCGATAGCATTTCTTACTGCCGAGGTCACTGTGAGTCTGGCTAGTTTAACAGTGGGACCTACTTTGAGGTAGAGGATGATTGATGCACAGAGAGATGAGGTTGATTTGCAGGCCGGTTTTAGAGAGGCTGAGTCAGATATTCCTAGTCATTTTACCTTCTTTACAGATAGTGCTCTGTTGTATCGTAAGAGGCTATGCGTGCCTTTAGGATCGAATTTTAGAAGGGAACTGTTGGAGGAGCCTCACAGTTCTATCTTCTCTATTCATCCAGGTAGTACGAAGATGTACAGGGACCTGAGAAAGCACTATTGGTGGCCGGGAATGAAGCTTGAGATCGCAGATTATGTTAGTAGATGCTTGACTTGTCAGCAAGTCAAGGCTTTGAGGAAGAGTCCATCGGGTTTTCTTAACCCTCTGAGTGTGCCAGAATGGAAATGGGAGGAGATTTCCATGGACTTTATCAGTGGATTGCCGAGAACGCCAAAGGGTTACGATACCATTTGGGTGATTGTAGACCGTTTGACGAAGACCGCACACTTTATACCTGGGAGGATCACCTACCCAATTGAGACTTGGGCACAGTTATATTTACGAGAGATTGTCAGATTACATGGTGTGCCTGTGAGGATTGTATCGGATCGGGACACTCGTTTTGTCTCGAAGTTTTGGTAGAGTTTGCATTCAACCATGGGTACTGGCTTGGATTTTAGCACAGCTTTTCACCCCCAGACAGATGGTCAGACCGAGAGAGTTAACCAGATTCTGGAGGATATGCTGAGGGCTTGTGTTCTTGATTTTGGAGGTAGTTGGGATTCTCAATTGCACTTGGTAGAGTTTGCTTATAATAACAGCTACCAGGCTACTATTGAGATGCACCATTCGAGGCACTTTATGGTAGAAAGTGTCGATCTCCAGCTCACTGGGATGAGGTTGGGGAGAGAAGACTTTTGGGACCTGAGTTGTTACAGTTGACTAGTCAGTTGATTGACTTGATTAGAGAGAGGATGAGGGTGGCCCAAAGTTGACAGAAGAGTTATGCAGACAAACGACGTAGTCCACTTGAGTTTTCAGTGGGGGACCACGTGTTTTTTAAGGTAGCACCTATGAAAGGTGTTATGAGATTTGGGAAGAAAGATAATCTGAGCCCTAGGTTCATTGGCCCTTTCGAGGTACTTGATCAGGTAGGAGCAGTAGCTTACAGGTTGGCTTTACCACCTTCTTTATCGGCAGTTCATAATGTATTCCATGTATCGATGCTTCGGAAATTCATGGCGGATCCTTCTCATGTGATCGATCACGAGCCGATAGTTTTGGATGCTAGTATGTCTTATGAGGAGACACCAGTTGAGATTCAAGCATTCGAACAAAAGGTGTTGAGAAACAAGACTATTCGCTTGGTTAAGGTCCTTTGGAGGAACCAAGTGTCTGAAGAAGCTACGTGGGATCGTGAGGATGATATGCGGGCAAAGTATCCTCAGCTTTTTACTTAGTAAGTTTAATTTTCGGGGACGAAAAGCCCTTTTTAGGAGGGTTGACTGTAACGTCCCGTTATTTTGTGATAAAAAAAATTATTTTATTTTAATTTAAGCATTTAAAGTCTATTTTAGAATCGGTAATTTAGAAATTTGTAGTTTATTTCGGTTTAAATCTTTTTAAATTACCTTTTTAGTTTAATTTCGTTTTAATGGTATTAATAATTATTAGCGGGCCAATTAATAATTATTAATCACCATTGGGATAGTTTAAGAACTTCGGGTTTCGATTTATAAGTCAAAAGTCATAAAAGGACGCAACCGTCATTTCCAATTTCTTAAAAAATATCAAAACACTATCCACTTCTCCTTAAATTGACATCATTGACCAACGTTGACCAAATTTTCATTCTCTTCTTCCTCCTTGGCCGATACTTCAAAGGGGATTGGGGAAGATTTTGGGTTTTGTTCGTTTGTCATCGGATCACATCGATTCTCGTTCCGTTGGAAAGATATCGGTCCTAGGATTCATTTCCACCCAACCATCGTGCTTGCCACCCGTGATATACGGAGTTCTTGGTAAGTTTATCTTGAAACCCTAAGCTCCAAATACTGTTTTAATGGAGTTTTCTCTTTGATTCTTCGATTTCTTGTCGGGAAACTCGATGATTTTAAGTACAGAGGTTGTTTTAAGTGTTTTTGGAAACAATCTCATAACCCTAAAACCGAGTTTCAGTCGAAACCCTTCTCGTTTGAAAATTACCTTTTGGGGTTCGAATATGGGTTATAAATTATTGAAATAATGTTTATTGTAATTCAATTCGAGAAATTACATATTGTTAGAAAATCCTACTTATCGATACCCATTGAAATTAGGAATATCGAAATTGCTTGAAACCAACTCGAAACACATCTAAATTGCCTAAAATCCGGAAAACCAAACCCGAGACCCACTTTTCATGGGGGGGCCGAGAGCCTCATGTTGTGTTGATTTTTTCGTCGTTTTGTACGCATAGATGTTGTTTGATCATTATTTGGTAATTTATTGATTGTTAGATGTAATTCTAATTGTAGGTGGTTTGAACTTTGCTTGATCGCTCTATCGGAGGTTGGGAGCGAAATCATCTTTTACTAAGGTGAGAATAGTTTGGATTTAGAGTAATTTTAGAAAGCAAATAAGTATACTAATTTGTAGAATTGGAAACTAAGACTAGGATTCGAATCTAAGAATAGAGGGAAGTGAGTTAGTGCCCTTAGGATTAAGAGTTAATCCTTTAAGTGAGAACTTAGGAGTTCTCGAGGAAAACATTAAATCTTAGGATTTTCTAAGTTAGATTCGTTTTGAAGCTTAGGATGGATCGTTGGAAGTTAAAAGATCCAAACTTTTATATAGAACGATTAATAGAACCTCAGATTATTTTTGGAAGTTTAGAATCCTTGAAGGGATAGATTAATCGTTTAAGATAGGATTTACTTTTATTAATGTAGCGGAGTTTGATTTACATATCGTTCTTCCGGAATTTCCTATCTATTTTACTTTATGTCTTTTACTTTATGCCCCTTTTACTTCATGCTTGTTTCGGCTACTTTAATATTCGTACTTTACGTTTATTTACTTTTGCGAGCATACCGTAACATATTGCACCATAACATCTTGCATCATTGAAAAGAAGGAGAGAATGTTGGACCCTTCGGGGAATGTCCGCATCGCCTTCAGAGAGAGAAAGAAAAGAAGGAGAGAATGTTGGACCCTTCGGGGAATGTCCGCATCGCCTTCAGAGAAAAAGAAAATAAAGAGTGAAAGAAAAGGAGGGAAGAATGTTGGACCCTTTGGGGAATGTCCGCATCACCTTCTTCATTCATAAGGTTGAATGTTGGACCCTATGGGGAATGTCCGCATTACCTTCATTCATGCATAAAGGGTGAATGCGTATCCTACGGGATGTTCTCATTACCTTCATGCATATGATCGATGGAAATATATATCGTGGTAAAGTATTGAGATGTTATATTTATGTAAAGTTTATTTACTTTTCTTACTTATGACGTAACAAGTTAATGGATGAGTATTAGACTACGTATGTTAGCAATATCATCCTTTGAAAATTATAAAACGAGATTATCTAGAGTTTGGAGAACTTTAGGATTGATCGTGTCAGATTAATTGGACACGAATCGGAATATGAGTTTGAGGTCTAACTTTACTTTTTATTCTTATTATTCTCACTGGGCTTAAGTTGTTAGCTCATGATATTACAAAAAATTTCAGGTAATGCTCTGGCTAGAGGTCGTGAGAGAGGAGATGGTGCTGCGTGATCGAGGGATGATGACCTCGAGATGGACTAGTGGTTGTAAAAGTCGATGGATTTAATTTTGTGAACTTTAAGGATTTTGTGATTTGTACATTTGTATTTAGCTCATAAGAGCTTATTATATTTATTTTATGATTATAAGTCTTTGAACTTCTGATTTGGGACTTAAAGTTCCTTGTGATTTTATTAGATTTTGAAATTAGGATGTAAACAGGTTTTGGCTAGCTAATTTTCAAACATAACCACGCCAATTTTCTTAAAATATAAAGACTTCCGCTGTGTTTTCTAATTTAATTTATTTAAAAGTGTCGGGTCGTAACAGCCATTTACCTTTTATTGAAGATAAATAAAAAAAAAAAAGAAAAGAAAAAGAGAAGAAAGAAACGTGAAAAGAAGAAAAGGGGAAGGAAAAGTTCGTCTTTCATCTCGCTTCATTCACGTGAAAGGAAACAACAGAGGAAAAAGGTAGGGTTTTCTTCTTCTTTTCTTCTTCTTGATTGCCATCGATCGGTAATTCCGGAAAGGTTTTCCTAATCGATTTTGAATTCTATTCCTCTTAGGGTTTGGAGTGTGGTGGTGGAGTTTTGGAAAGAAAATTGAAGGTTCTATTCAAGAACAAATTCAAGGTAATCCTCTTCCAAATTCTGAAATTTTACTTTTGTTTATTGGAATCGAAACTCACCTAAATTCTTCATTCTTTACTCTTGAACTTTGAAGTTTGAAAACCCCTCATTCCATCTCCTTTTGAAAACTCATCACCCCTTCTCTGTAAAACCAATTGGGATATCAAAAAGGACTCGTCGAACTGAGCCGCGCCACCACCACAACACGGGGCAGTAGCATCCCATAAGGCTGCTGCTACGCGATACTGCTATAGGGGAAGAAGGGGGGGGGGGCTGTTTTCGGCTCTCTCTTTCCGTCTCGTGTCATCGCGCGCGTTCATAATTTTTTCCTTTAATTTGTATAACATTTAAGGATATATTTTAAATTAGTTAAGTGCCGTTTCAGGTTCTTAAAATACAAAGGAAAGGAAGTTCAAGTGTTGAGAAACTTAGCTTGAAAAGGTGAGTAGAATTTTGTTAAATACTTTTTTCCATGTTTGCAATTTTTCTTTTTCTTTATGAGTAACCTCTGATTTTTAGGCATATTATTTGGATGTTTTTATGCATATTAAAGAGGTTTTGGGCTGTTTAGAATATTATTAAATTTTGGAGTTAAAGTATATGTGAAATTGGATTAAAGTATGCTAATTTTGACTTTCGATATCGAAATGCAGTAAGACTAAAAGCTTGAATTTTTATATGATGTTCTTGGATGTTTAAGCATGATTTTGGATGTTTTTAAGTGTTTTAATATCGCTGGTTGTGTATGCCTCAGTGAAGGATTAGTGCCCAGTAAGTCGATACTTTAAGCCTAGGTGATTAGATATACTCTTTGCTATTGTTCTTTGAATTGTTGGTGGTTATTTCCATATGTATAAGTCCTGTTTTGGGAGTGATTTTATAGTCATTATGCTGCTGGAAATTAGTTATAAATTTATTAATTTTAGAATGTCCGAAAAAGGAGCGAAACTACACTAGTTTAGGCTAGTTTCGTTTCTAGATTTGAAAACTGCTGGGAGTTGTCGAAAGTGATTCCAAAGTAGTATTTTGGGTGATTTTGGAACATTTTAGTGTGATTTAAAAGGGAATTTTCCAGAATTTAATTTTAGGAAAATTTGGTCTAAAAAGATAGTTTTTGTGAAAATTTGAGCTTAGGCTTTTTGAGCAACATGTTTAGTGATGTTGTAGGATCATATTACTTAAATACCTAGGGTAATATGGTAGTTTGTTTGCATTAAGCAAAGGCCTTACTTAATGAAGAATATTGTCGTTAAGGGAGATTATACAGTTGTGCACAACTCTATAACTGTAACGTCCTGTTACTTTTGAAGTGAATTTTTTTTTTAATTTTTTTATTATTTATTTAATATGTTATTTATTTATTCATTTCAATTAAAGTATTTAGTTTAATTTTTTATTTTTGTAATTTAGAACTTAGTAGTTTATTTCGGTTTAAACCTTTTTAATCGATTTAATAGCTTAAATTAGTTTTGGTCGTATTAATAATTATTAATGGGCCAATTAATAATTATTAATCACCATTTGGATAGTTTAAGAACTTCGGGTTTCGATTTATAAGTCAAAAGTCATTAGAAGGACGTAACCGTCATTTCTAAATTTCCTAAAACATCAAAATACTATTCACATCTTCTTTAAATTGCCATTTGACCAAAAGTTGACCAAAAACCTCTCTTCTTCCTCTCTCAAAACCATGGGACACTAAGGGATTGGGGAATTTTTCGGGTTTTGCTAATTTCTCGACAGATCGTTGCATTTTCGGTTGCATCGGAAAGCCCTCGATCCTAGGATTTTTCTTAACCTAGCAATCGTGCTTTCCATCCATGTTCTACGGGCCTTAAGGTATGTCAAAGTTTCAAACCCTAAGCTTCAAATAGTGTTTTAATGGAGTTTTCATTTTGAATCTTCGTTTTCTTACCGAGAAACTCAATGATTTTAATTACGGGAGTTGTTTTAAGTGTTTTTGGAAACTTTCCCTTAACCCTAAACCCGAGTTAGAGCCGAAACCCTTCCCGTTTGAAATTTAAAATTGGAGGGTTGTTTTGGGATGTCTTTTTATTGATATATTGTTTATTGTAATTAAATTTGGGAAATCAATTATTTTCCAAAAACCCGAATCATCGATACCCATTGAAGTCGGGAACTTCGAAACTACTTGAAACCAACTCGGAACACCTCTAAATTGCCTAAAAGTCGGAGAACCAAACTCGAGGCCTATTTTTCCTCTAGGGCCGAGAGCACCTATGGTCTCTTTATTGGGTTTTTCATCGTTTTATTCTTTTAGATGACAATCGATCGATGTTTGTTTAATTATTGATTGTTAGATGTAATTATTTGTAGGTGGTTGTTGAATCGTTGCCTGATCACTTTTCCTGTCAACTGAAGCGAGTCTACGCTTGCTAAAGTGAGAATAATTAGAATTTAACGTAGCTTTATAAAACGAATAAGTAGAATGATTTGTAGGATTTGAAGAGATTAAGATTCGAATTAAAGATTAAAGGAAAGTGAGCTAGTATTCTTAGGTTAGGAGCTAGTTCTTTTGAGTGAGAATACGTTTGGATGTTCCCGGGAGGAACGTTGAACTTTTGGAAGTTTAGAATCGTTTCGGAGTTTAGGATGGACTATTGGAAGTTGAAGGATCCATGCTTAATAGAATGGTTAATGAACTGGAATGTAGAACTTTACATTTTTTTTGAAAAGTTTAGAATCCTTGGAAGTGGAGACTAATTTGTTTAAGTTAAGATCTTACTTTTATTAAAGTATTGTTGGTTTGATTTACTTATTGTTTTCCCGAAATTCCTATTTATTTACTTTATGCACAAGGACATTTATTATTCATTTACTTTATGCTCTTTGGTTACTTAAACATTCATATTTACGTTTATTTACTTTTGAAAGCATATGCATAACATCTTGCATCATTGAATTGAGAGGTGATGCGAAACCTACGGGTGTTTTCATTACCTTCATGCATAAAAGGTGAATGCGGAACCTACGAGTATTTTCATTACCTTCATGCATATTATCCGTGGAATAGAAAGTGAGACAAAAGGGTGAATGCGAAACCTACGGGTGTTTTCATTACCTTCATGCATATTATCGGTGGAATTATATCATTGAGAAGGAATTGTATATTTCATTATGGAAAGTAAGACAATAAGGTGAATTGAGATATTATGCTTATGTAAAGTTTATTTACTCCTTTAATACTTGTTTTTATGAGTTAATGGATGAGGATTTGACTACATCGACTAGTATTTATCACTTTGAAGAGATTATGAATTATGAAAGTACTTTTTCTAAATAGTTGGAAGTTAAAACTTTGAGCTTAGAAAGCTTTGGAAAGAAATATGTAATCTTATTTGGACACAAATCATAATATGGGTTTGAGGTCTATTGTTACTTTTTATTCTATTTATTCTCACTGGGCTTGTTGTTAGCTCATGATATTACAAACAATTTCAGGTAATGCTTAAGCTCGAGGTGGTGGGAGAGGAGCTGGTGCGGCTTTATCGAGAGGATGATGAAAAAGGGATGGACTAGATACTTTTAAAAGTCCATGGACTCCTTTTATTTAATTGAATCTTTTGTATGTAAATTTGTATATAGCTCTTAAGAGCTTCTGGTTTTACTTTTATGGATGTTAATCCTTTTAAACTCCTGAATAGGAATTTGAGTGTTTAAATGTTCTGATGTGAAAATGTAAACAGGTTTTGGCTAGCCTAAGTTTCAAACACAACCATGCCGTTTTTTTTAAATATAAAGACTTCCGCTGTGTTTTAGTTTTAATGTTTTAAAAAGAGTCGGGTCGTCACAGTTGGTATCAAAGCCTAAGGGTTCTGTAGACTACATGAGATGCATGTTTGTTTTCATGTTTTGTTTTAAGTCCACTCTCTAGTCATCATCTGAGATCAGCAACACCAAGTATGCCTAGAACTTTTATTCTCATGTGTTATTTCTTTAATAGTGGAAAAGTTTATGAGAAGATTGTTAAATGTTAATTATATTTGTGATATTTCATTTCCTTGTAAAACCACTATGTGGTGATGTTTATTTGACCCAGATTGAGATTTGGGTAAGGGTGCTGAGAATGTGAATGATCCCGTGCAGATTTGGAGGTTATACACCTCGTTAAGCGTATTGACATAATGTCAAAGTAAAGGAGACGAGATACTCCGAGAGGTTGATCATTTGATCCTCAACATTGATTAAAGTGTTATTGTCACACAATTGCTAAGTAGTGGTGTTAGTGAATGTGTGTTGACGTTGTATGTGTAAAAGAAGACATGATTGTCTGGAGCCCAATATTAAGAGATGAAGCACCTGTTGGAAGTGAGTAATTGTTGATAAATAATCGGTCTGGCTCGAGTTCAGTAACCTAGATTTAACTCAATGGACAAGTTCCTGATTTGAGTTGAGAAAGTTGAATTATGGTTAGTGGTAAATCATTGTGACAGTATTGTGTTAAAAAGGAAAATGTATTGCCACTCAAAAGAGGAAGTAAGAACATTTCGCGATAAGTCTCAATGAGGACCATTAACGACTATGTTAATTGGTTAATGGCCTAATTAAATCGCTATTACAATATGATGTATCAATCTGAATTGGAAATACTTGAGGTTGAGTTATCGGGATCCATATTTGGTTAATTGTCAAGATTGACTAACAATAACACTAAGGTTGAGTGTTGGTATTTGATTGAGATCTAGAAGGAATGTTGTCGGACCGTGATAACGGTTACTTTTATAAGGCAATGTGATGGTTTGGTGAACTTCAAATCACATTGTGTTTAATCATCTAATTGGGACGGTGAACTTTGAGAAACTTGTAGGTTGCTGTTGGACCTAATGAGTCTTTTCAAGATAGACTCTAAGGCGAATCCTATGTTGGAAGGTTAGAATGTTATTGGACTAAGGTGCTTGAGAGACACCGGTTTTTCCTTGCAAGAAAGGAAATGATTTATGAAGTCGAGATCATTCAAGATTTGAATGAGGAAGCTTTAGAGTTGCCCTTATCTTGGATTTTACATCTTCTGAAAAGAAAGGAAAACTAGTTACTACGAGATAGACTTCCTCTCAGGAGAAGAAAGCAAAGAATGACGATGCAAATTGAGGGATACCGCAACAGCAACAGCAGCAGCAACAACAGGCTCGAGGTGGAGCTTAACATGGACAGCCAAAAGTACAAGGACAGGTTCATCCTTACTACAATAGTTGTGCTAGTTTCCATTTTGGGAGATGCACACTCCACCAAGTTGTTATGTTTGTGATCAAACTTGGAATCACGCCACTTTTGTAGGGCGTATAAGATATAACCATCACAACATAATAACAAGGGTCAGGATTATTAGGAAAAGCTCCAGGTATGTAGTGATTTATACTTTGTCAATTTTACACCATTTGGCTTTTATTCTGTTTGATTCTGAAGCTAGCCACTCTTTTATTTTATCTCGTTATGTTGAGTTGGAAGCTTTTGAGTCGAGACTGTTGGGTTTCGGGATGTGTGTTTTTACCCTAGAGGGGAAGTTTATTATTGTTGATGGTGTGATTAGTATTGGCGATATGTGTATTATTAGTAGTTGTTCGCATTCTACTTTGACTATTATGCTTATGCTTGATTTTGATGTGATATTGGTTATGGATTGGCTATCATCCAATCACACTGTTATAGTTTGTACTGAGAAAGTTGTTGATTCTATGAGTCCATGTGGGACCAGTTTTTGTTTTCGTGGCTTTAATAGCCGAGTAGTACCCACTTTGATATCTATGATAGAGGCTAGAATGCTTTTGAGGGTTGGAACTTGAGGTTATTTAGCTTGTGTTACCGATACGTCGGTACCGGAGACTAGCTGAGTTTAATGAGCTTAAGAGCCAGTTGTAGGAGCTCTTAAACTTAGGGTTTATTCACCCTAGTGCGACCTCATAGGGAGCACGTTGCTATTTATGAAAAGAAAGACAGTTCAGTGAGACTGTGCATTGATTATCGAGAATTGAATCAAGCTACAGTGAAAAGCAAGTATCATTTGCATTGGATTGATGATCTATTTGATCAGTTGAGGAGAACCGCTATCTTTTCGAAGATAGATTTGGGATCCAGTTAAATTAGTTGAGGATTCGAGATGAGGATATTTCCAAGATTGCTTTTAGGACTCATTATGGATATTACGAGTTGTGGTTATGTCTTTTGGTTTGACCAACGCACCTAAAGCTTTTATGGACCTTATGCACACTATTTTCAGAAGGCTTATTGATTCATTTGCGATTGTGTTCATTGATGATATCTTGGTTTATTCCAAGACTGGGGAGTTGTATGCTATGCATTTACGAGAAGTTTTGACAGTGTTAAGAAATCAGAAGTGGTATGCCAAGTTCTCAAAGTGTGAGTTTTGGCTAAAAGAAATGACATTTTAGACCATATGATATCAAGTAGAGGGGTATTTGTTGATTCCTCTAAGATTGAAGAAGTTAGTAACTGGCCTAGACCGACTAGTGTGCCTGAGATTCTAAGGTTTCTGAGGCTTACAAGATCATTTTCGAGAGGAAGAGTCAGACATGCCAAATTAATCTATCTTTCTACAGATAGTGCATTGATAAATTGTAAGAGGCATTATGTGCCTTCGGGATTGACTTTTGAAAAGAGATGTTGGAGGAGGCTCATAGTTCTATCTTTTATGTTTATCCAGGTAGTACAAGATGTATGAGAACCCGAGACAGTATTATTGATGGCCTAGGATGAAACATCAGATTGCAAAGTATGTGAGTAGGTGCTTGATTTGTTAGCAAGTCAAGGCCCTAAGGAAGAGTCCACCGGGTTTTCTTAACCTTTGAAAGTGCTTGAATGGAAATGGGAGGAGATTTCCATGAATTTTACCAGGGGTTTGTCGAAGAGGGCAAAGAGTTATGATACCATTTGGGTAATTGTAGACCGTTTGATGAAAACCGCACACTTTACTCTTGGAAGGATCACCTATCCAGTTAAGACTAGGGTACAGTTGTACCTAAGAAAGATTGTTAGATTGCATGGTGTGCTCGTGAAGATTGTATCAATCGGGACATATGATTTGTCTCAAAGTTTTGGTACTATTTAGACACTTTATGGTAGAAGTGTCGTTCTCCCGCTCATTGGGAAGAGGTTGGAGAAAAGAGACTTTTGGTACTTAAGTTGTTACAAATGACTAGCAAGCCTATCGCTTTGATTAGAGAGAGGTTAAGGGTTGCTCAAAGTTGACAGTAGAGTTCGGTATAGTCCGTTCGAGTTGTAGTGGTGGATCTCGTATTTGTCATAAAGTGGCACCTATGAAAGGTGTTATGAGATTTGGGAAGAAAGGTAAGTTGAGCCCTAAGTTTATTGGCCTATCGAGATACTAAATCGAGTAGGAGTGGTAGCTTACCGTTTAGCTTTACCACCTTTGTTATCGGGTGTTTATAATAATTTCCATGTATTGATGCTTCAGAAATACATGGCAGATCCGTCCTACGTGATTGATTATGAACTAGTAGTTTTGGATGCTATTGTGTCTAATGAAGAGACCCCAGTTAAGATCATAGCATTCAAACAAAAGTGATGAGAAATAAAAAGGAATCCACTTGGTTAAGGTTTTGTGGAGAAATAAAATAATTCACTTGGTTAAAGTTCTTTGGAAGAACCAAGTGTCAGAGGAAGCAACGTGGGGAAGTACGGATGAGTTACAGTTTATGTACCCTCGCTTTTTCACTTAGTGAGCGCACTTTTCGAGGACGAAAAGTCTTTTAAGGAGGGTAGACTGTAACGTCCCGTTACTTTTGAAGTGATTTTTTTAAATTTTTTTTATTATTTATTTAATATGTTATTTATTTATTTATTTCAATTAAAGTATTTATTTCAATTTTTTATTTTTGTAATTTAGAATTTAGTAGTTTATTTCAGCTTAAACCTTTTTAATCGCTTTAATAGCTTAAATTAGTCTTGGTCATATTAATAATTATTAACGGGCCGATTAATAATTATTAATCACCATTTGGATAGTTTAAGAACTTCGGATTTCGATTTATAAGTCAAAAGTCATTAGAAGGACGTAACCGTCATTTCCAAATTTCCTAAAATATCAAAATACTATTCACATCTTCTTTAAATTGTCATTTGACTAAAAGTTGACCAAAAACCTCTCTTCTTCCTCTCTCAAAACCGTGGGTCACTAAGGGATTGGGGAATTTTTCAAGTTTTGCTCATTTCTCGACAAATCGTTGTATTTTCGGTTGCATCGGAAAGCCCTTGGTCCTAGAATTCTTCTCAACCTAGCAATCGTGCTTTCCATCCGTGTTCTAAGGGCCTTAAGGTATGTCAAAATTTCAAACCCTAAGCTTCAAATAGTGTTTTAATGGAGTTTTCATTTTGAATCTTCGATTTCTTGCTGAGAAACTCAATGATTTTAACTACGGGAGTTGTTTTAAGTGTTTTTGGAAACTTTCCCTTAACCCTAAACCCGAGTTTGAGCCGAAACCCTTCCCTTTTGAAATTTACAATTGGAGGGTTGTTTTGGGATGTCTTTTTATTGATATATTGTTTATTGTAATTAAATTCGGGAAATCAATTACTGTCCAAAAACCCGAATCATCGATACCCATTGAAATCGGGAACTTTGAAACTACTTGAAACTAACTCGGAACACCTCTAGGGCCGAGAGCACCTATGGTCTGTTTATTGGGTTTTTTGTTGTTTATGCTTTTAGATGACAATCGATCGATGTTTGTTTAATTATTGATTGTTAGATGTGATTATTTGTAGGTGGTTGTTGAATCGTTGCTTGATCACTTTTCCGGTCAACGGAAGCGAGTCTACGTTTGCTAAGGTGAGAATAATTAGAATTTAACGTAGCTTTATAAAACGAATAAGTAGAATGATTTGTAGGATTGGAAGTTGAGATTAAGATTCGAATCAAAGATTAAAGGAAAGTGAGCTAGTATTCTTAGGTTAGGAGCTAGTTCTTTTGAGTGAGAATACGTTTGGATGTTCCCGGGAGGAACGTTGAACTTTTGGAAGTTCTAAGTTTAGAATCGTTTCAGAGTTTAGGATGGATTATTGGAAATTGAAGGATACATGCTTAATAGAATGGTTAAGGAACTGGAATGTAGAACTTTGGATTTTTTTTGAAAAGTTTAGAATCCTTGGAAGTGGAGACTTATTTGTTTAAGTTAAGATCTTACTTTTATTAAAGTATTGTTGGTTTGATTTACTTATTTTTTTCCTGAAATTCCTATTTATTTACTTTATGCACAAGGACATCTATGATTCATTTACTTTAGCTCTTCGGTTACTTAAACATTCATATTTACGTTTATTTACTTTCGAAAGCATATGCATAACATCTTACATCATTGAATTGAGAGGAAAGTGAGACAAAAGGTGAATGGAAAACCTACGGGTGTTTTCATTACCTTCATGCATAAAAGGTGAATGCGGAACCTACGTGTGTTTTCATTACCTCCATGCATATTATCAGTGGAATGGAAAGTGAGACAAAAAGGTGAATGTGAAACCTACGGGTGTTTGCATTACCTTCATGCATATTATCGGTGGAATTATATCACTGAGAAGGAATTGTATATTTCATTATGGAAAGTAAGACAATAAGGTGAATTGAGATGTTATGCTTATGTAAAGTTTATTTACTCCTTTTATACTTGTTTTTATGAGTTAATGGATGAGGATTTGACTACATGGACTAGTATTATCACTTTGAAGAGATTATGAATTATGAAAGTACTTTTTCTAAATAGTTGGAAGTTAAAACTTTGAGCTTAGAAAGCTTTGGAAAGAAATATGTAATCTTATTTGGACACAAATCATAATACGGGTTTGAGGTTTATTGTTACTTTTTATTCTGTTTATTCTCATTGGGCTTGTTGTTTGCTCATGATATTACAAACAATTTTAGGTAATGCTTATGCTCGAGGTGGTGGGAGAGGAGCTGGTGCGGCTTGATCGAGAGGATGATGAAAAAGGGATGGACTAGATACTTTTAAAAGTCCATGGACTCCTTTTGTTTAATTGTATCTTTTGTATGTAAATTTGTATATAGCTCTTAAGAGCTTCTGGTTTTACTTTTATGGATGTTAATCCTTTTAAATTCCTGAATAGGAATTTGAAATTCCTTGTGTTTAAATGTTCTGATGTGAAAATGTAAACAGGTTTTGGCTAGCCTAAGTTTCGACCACAACCACATCGTTTTTTTAATATAAAGACTTCCGTTGTGTTTTAGTTTTAAATGTTTTAAAAAGAGTCGGATCGTCACAATAGCACTTAACGGGGCAGGTTCATTCCATCCGTACAATGGAAAGGAATATTTTCTCTTAAGGATTTAAATTGTGAAAAAAGTGTTTAAATTCCTTATTGAGCGTAGTCTCTCTTTGTTTGCGGACAAAGAGGAGATTAGATGTATTAGTGGAAGTTTTAAATCGAAAGGTTTTGAGATACACGTATGTATTGGAATGTTGTGATTAGATTCTGAGTGTTTGGTGTAAGTGAACTTTCGGAAGACGGTGAGGCCAGTTATGGACTTAAAGTCTTAGAAAAATCTCTCATGGCATGATTTTATTTGTAACGACCCGACTCAAACCGAGGCTAGGCCGCAAGTACTTTCAGCGGAAGCGCGGGAAATAAGAAATTTAAATTTCTTTTAAAACGTCTCGTAACGGAAAACAATCAATTCTACGGAAAATTTGCGAGGGTTCATTTAAAAATCGAGTAAACCAAAACCCGTTTACATCAATTTCCCATACAGAAAAACGGTAAATAACGTTTCAAAAGTGTAACAACTTAAAACAACTTTATACATGGACTATAAACAACAACGACATTAAACTAATGATTACATAAGACACTTCTTATGCAATCCACATGACTCGAGCTCGAGATGCAGTCCACTAGTCCATTTCCAAGTCCGGCATCCAAGTTCCAACGCATACCAGCTTCCTCGTCACGACCCCGACCGCAACAAAACCTGAAAGGTGATATGAAGCACCTCTGAGTTTGATAACTCAGTGGAAATAAAAAGAAAAGAAAGTAAATTTATGTAAGAATTTCATTGATCGAAAGAAACCAACAATTGAAACTCTTGGCCCTCATACGAGTCTGTTGCCTTTGCTAAAAAAAATATCTCCTGTCGTTCATTTCGTACTCGAATGGAAGCTCACACAACCATTCAACAACCGATCCAAATGAACGGTAAAAAAATTTAAAATAACCCCTACACCCTTATAGGCTAAAACGACATCCAACCTTACCTTTCTAGTCTTTAACTAAAACCATCTTTCTTCCTATTCCTCGCCCTATAGTTACTCTATCTCAATATCACCAGCCCAAACAACCCTTGGTTTATACCAACTAAACTCACGTACTTTGCTCCTTCCGAAACCTAAAGACCAACAATTGTTCACAACATCTTGAACCCTCACTCCAATTCGACTACGTAGTTCATAAACACCTCGTATCATAGCACATTGTCACCGTATCGAATAAACATAACCATTTCACGTTTCTTTTCCACACAATCTTTCAATCAGCATGGTCTTTCAGTTATCATTTCCGCGTCTCACTACGCGTTTTACACGTACTATCACATTCACCACTCGAGTCATAATAAAATGCACAAAAGGAATGACATGCTTCAGATGTATAAGTATAACAAATGCAATATGAATGGGTGGTGTTAATCAACAACAAGTTCTCAAACATACACTTTCGTCAAACCGTTAACATATTTTACAATTACCATCCTCATTCATTTCGCAATCCATGCCATCACAAACCCCGCGTCTCACTACGCCCCAAGTCACATGATCAATCATCATCCGAGCCGTAGCTCATATCAATTTCAAGCTATCTCAACATTCACTAGCATCCGGGCCATTCATTATATAGCACACCGGAGCCCATCACCTCTCCACGGTAACCACGTGTAACGTCCAACACCCACACACCGTTACACGGGTTAATCAAATCTCCGCCACGATAACCACATGTAACGTCCAACACCCATACACCGTTGCATGGGTTACAACCCCATGGCCACATGTTGATCGCATGATATGCATGAGTGGAATGATATGAAATGAAATGGAATGTACATGCTTCCTTTCGACGACATTAAGTAACAACCATCGAGCTTACGTGCATATCTCACTTCACACATTTCTCTATTGTCTCAATCGTAACTAATCATTGAATCATAAACCGAACATGTGATAAATATGTATAATCATAGCCCCAAATCAGAATATGACTCGTTCATGGACTATGAACATAATAATAAAGCAATTAGGCTTAAATGAACAACTATCAAAACATGAACCGGTTTTAAACTAATTAACATTTCATCCCCTTTAGCCACTACCGGAGTCAATATTCGTTTCCATATTTCTCTTACGCTTTTAACCTTACCAACCATACTATTAATCACCACCACCTACACAACACTTTTCCTTTTAAGACAACTCGGGAAAAACTCGTGAATGCACGCCATTCACCCTTCCGATTCTTTATGTTCTCAATTTTCTAGTCAAACAGGACTTGACCGTGGCTTCCTTCTTCGTCAATCACAATCAGTGAAAAACTAATCTTATCATATAACCTCGGCCACAAGTCAATGAATTCATTTCTACAAAACACCCATCTCCCATTGGTTTCCGGGATTCACAATGTACATATCCGTTCCCATTCTTAATCCTCGCACTTAATTCGAACTAAACTCCACAACTCGGTTTGCTCCAAAAGTTTCTAAGCTAGCTAACGGAAAAGTAGTAATTTTGGCACTTCAAAGGGGCTCTTAGAGACTCATTGGTTGAACTTCCGAGCATTAGTGTCGTACGTACAATAGTCATTACACACTCAAATTTACCATCATTAAAAGATACCAAAGGAAGGCTAAGAACACTCCTAGTTTAGGAACAACACTAGTGAATCTTCAAAAGGCCTACAATCGGGTTTTAGTGTTGGGTTCCATTCTGGGCTTCCTATAATTTGTGCAATAGCTCAAATGGCTAAACATCACTCTTGAAAATTACTATTCCTTTTCGGGACAACTCGCGTGCCATTCAGTAACGTCTTGTTTAGCCTATACGTCATTATAACTCAAGACGAACCATCAACCCTATCTAACTAACCACAACACCTCCTTTAACAAATTGAGTCTCTAACCTTCAACCAAAAGCCTAAAGCTTTCATTACATAATCTCGCCCTTGTTTATTTTAAAGACCCAAACAATATCAATTTGGCTTTTCGAAAGGAAAACCCATCATCCTAAAACCCCCGTTCTCCATATAACTCAACTGCCGAACCCTTCGATATAACTCGACCCCGTTTGCCTCTGACATTCTCATCCCCAACTACTTGCTCATGGAAAACCTCCCATCTAACATACCTAACGCTCAACTATGCTAACGTTGCTTACACATCTTTACACAATTCAATTCATATCATGAAAATTCAAACATAAATGTACTTTAATTCTAGGTATTCCCACCTTGTGATACCAAGTATCTAGCTGCACATTGGGCTTTTCTTTGAGCCAAAACCTACACACAATTCATTACACCCATTTAATAATTTATATAGCATGTTCATTCATGAATTAACAATTATATATATCATTCGAGACTCCAAAACAGCCCCTCACAATCCGAGCCTACAAAACAGCCCCTAAATATAAGCTAAAAACAGTGGGAAAAATGATGATGTACCTCACAACCATATGATGTAATTAATCATGAATTTGTGTAATCTATTCCCAAGCTCTACTCTAAATTAAATTCAATAAGAAATCACCTCCAAATCCACAATACTCAAAACTAACACCTATGTTATTTTACATGAAAAGTTTGCAAATCAAATTCTATAGGACACCTCCTTAAATTCTGAAATTCATGTAGATTTAATTCCAATGACAATTCCTCTTTTAGTTAGAAAGTAATTTCCAAAACCTACCAAAGTAAAACCTAATTTAAAAACCTCAAATACCATGGTTTTAAAACAATTCCTTCGATTATTTACAAGTTTCATACATTAAAACAAAACCCAAATTAATACTTCTGAAATCCCCAAATTTTAGAGCATTCTAGGTTATGGAAAAACTTACAAAACTTTATAATTTCTTGAGGAAACTTGCTGCAACCTTCCAAGAATTGAAAACCCATCATTCACCCATGATTTTCGAGTTGATCCTAAGCAAGAACAAGAAGTTTTGAAGCCGAAATCGCCCCTCTTTCTCAAAAGTTGTTGTTCGGCCAAGAGGATGAGGAAGAGAGCTTTTCATGATTTTGCTTTGGTTTTTAATCCAATGAAAGGAGAAGAATAGGCATATATTAAATCCCAAATTACTTTAAAATCAAAATCCATTTGTTTCCCCACGAATCCAAGCTCAAAAGAAATGAAAAGAGATGAAAAATATGGCCTCCCATAGTCTTGAGCTGTTCGGCAGAATGGAGGAGAAAGGATGCAGATTTTTTTTACTTTTTTTTTAATTTTGCTTTCATGAGAAATGATAACATATGCCATAAATTTTTGTTTGATTAAAGAGCAATGATAAAATATGCCTTAATGCTTATTTGATTTTTTTGTAAAATGGTCCATTATGAGTTTTTTTTTTACATAAACCCCCTCTTCTCAACTAACCGTAGTTAGTTTTTAACCAAACCCAAACTTTCCCTTTAACCATGGTTAGGGTATAACCCAATCATAGTTAACCATTTTATCCTTTAATAACCATTCAAAATAATTCATTAAAATATAAATATCAATATAAAACCCATTTATCCAATTTATAAATTCAAGTAAATAAACTATATTATTATTCTAAAACTCGGGCCATCACATCAGTTTTTGTAAGAATTATTGAGATGGGCTTTTTCTTAATTGGACTGGGCTGAAATAAAAGCCCATTTTATATTTAAACTATAATACTTGAAAGACAACCAAAATTTGCCACTACCATAATTCAAACTTAGGTCTCTAGGATATAATATCAACGCGCTGACCAGCTACTCCACGCACCTGTTGTGTAATATATTTAGATTATATTGATTATATACGTTAATACCGATTTCTAGTTTTAAATTGAACAGCCACTATTGGAACTGAAAACCGAATTGGTTTTTCTGGTTCAGTTCGGTTTCAGTTTTTTTTGTAGAAAAAAATGAAATGGTTCTGTTTTACGGTTTGATTTGCCTCGGTTTTCTTTTTTAGTGAAAAGGGTCGTGAAAGCTGAGACATATAAGACTATGGAGGTATAAAGCTTGAATGAGGGTTATGGTGGTCGTCTTCTGTGGTGCTGTATGATCTCCCAGAATGTCAGGTTGTTAATAGCCTCCGTGGTGCTGTGTTCTCCTGAGGTGCTAGGTCTATTTAAGCTTCCAAGCTCTGTATGCAATACCCGGGGAGCTGGAAAGAGATTGTATTATGAAAGAATAGTATAAGAAAGTGAATGTGAGATGAACTTGTACCCGGGCTCTGTATGCGATTCCTGGGGTAGTACAAGATGATGAAAAAGTGTAAATGTGACTGGTAATAAGAAAGATATTGAGAAAGTGTAAGTGTGACTTGTAACGAGAAAGATTTTAAGAATCTGTAAGTGTGATTGTTAACAAGAAAGATGTTGAGAAAGTGAGAAAGTGTAAGTGTGACTTATATTGAGAAACTATGGAAAAGAATAAGCATGTTGTACTGGGGTTTCCCCCCTAAATACCATGTAATCCATTTAAACTATAAATAAATAAAGAATTATTTAATTAGTAATATATGACGACCCGACTCCTTTTAAATCATTTTAAAACTAGAACGCAACGTGTGACGACCCGACATTTTTAAATAATTTAAATTAGAATACATAGCGGAAGTCTTTTATTTTAAGAAAAATTGGCATGATTATGTTTGCAAATTTGCTGGCCAAAACCTGTTTACATCTTAATTTCAAAATCTAAAATACACAAGGAACATTAAGTTCCTATCCAGGAGTTCAAAATGATTATAATCATAAATCAACGACAATAAGCTCTTATGAGCTAATTACAAAGTACAAATCATCAAAATGATATAAATTTCACAAAACCATGTACATGGATTTTGCATAACACATAGTCCATCTCAAAGTCGTCATCCTCTCGATCAAGCGTGCACCAGCTCCTCTTCCACGATCCCAAACATTACCTGAAATGTTTGTAATATCATGAGCTAACAAACTAAGCCCAGTGAGAATAATAAGCATAAAAAGTAAAGATAGACCTCAAACCAGCATTTCGATTTGTGTCCAAATAAACTGACACAAAACACTCCTAAAGTCCTCCAAACTCTAGGTAATTCTATTCCATAAGTTCCAAAAGATGATACAATTAGCACACTTAGTCTAATTGTTCATCCAATAACTTATCATAACATGAATAAGAAAAGTAAATAAATAAACTTTGCATGATATAACATCTCGATTCTCTTTCTCGTCTATCAAATGCATAAAAGTAATGAGTACTTCCCGTAGGATACGCATTCACCATTTATGCATGAAATGGAGGTAATGTGGATTTTTACATACTATCCACCATTATCCTTATATATGAAGTAGTGTGGGCAATTATGGCGTCCCACCAATACTTATGTATGAAGTAGTGTGGGCAATTATGGCGTCCCACCAAAACTTATGTATGAAGTAGTGTGGGCAATTATGGCGTCCCACCAAAACTTATGTATGAAAGTAGTGTGGGCAATTATAGCGTCCCACCAAAACTTATGCATGGAAGTAGTGTGGGCAATTATAGCGTCCCACCAAAACTTATTCATGGAAGTAGTGTGGGCAATTATAGCGTCCCACCAAAACTTATGCATGGAGGAAATGTGGACTTTCTCGTATTCCACCATTAACCTTTCGTTTTTCTTTCTCACTTTCTTTTCTTTTCAATAATGCGAGATGTTATGCATATGGTTGCATATGCTTGCAAAAGTAATAAAGTAAATGTAAATGATAAAGCAACCGAAACAAGCATAAAGTAAAGGGCATAAAGTAAAATAGATAGAATCCCGGATGAACGATATATCGATCGAACTCCGCTAACAATAATAAAAGTAAAGGTCAAAACATAACGATTAACCTAAACTTTCAAGGATTCTAAACTTCCAAATGATCCAAAGTTCTAAACTCCGAAACTAATCTAACTTAGAATCTTCTAAGATTCGAGATTTTCATCGAGAAATCCTAAGTTTCTCGCTTAAAGGATTAACTTCAAATCCTAAGGCACTATCTCACATCCCTCTAATCTTAGATTGGATTCTAATCTTAGTTTCCGATTCTACAAATCATCGTACTTATTCGCTTTCTATAAATACTTTAAATTCTAACTATTCTCACCTTTGCCAAATAATTCCAAATCTCCAATTTCCACGAAACAACCACCGAGCAATTGCACCTACAATTCACCGATTGTACAACATATTACAATTCATAACTAATATGCGAACAAATGTGCAATTTCGGGTGAATAGTGATTTCGGATGAATAGTGTCTCGGGTGAATAGTGTTTTCGGGTGAATAGTGTTTTTCGAAAATCCGGGCTCAAAATCGTCATTTTTCATGATAGAAATTCATGATTTCAACTTCAAATCTCATTTACAATAAAAAACGAACAAAACCACCTAAAAAGTTTTGAAAACTTACTTTTTGGGATTTCCCTTAGAGAACGGGAAACTTCGAAAAGCTAGGTTGGATAGGTAGCCCTCGTCCCTACCAATCCAACGCAACCGAAAACACGACGATCCATCGAGAAACGAATGAGAAACGAAGAAAATAAAAACTTCATCAATGGAGGAAGGAAAGCTACGGCAAGGAGAAGGAAAGGAGAAGAAAGATGAAGCCAAGTTGATGAATTTTTGATATTTAAAGAAATAAATGAATAGTAAATTTAGATATTTTGGTAGTTTGGAAATTACGGTTTTGCCCTTTTATGACTTTTAGCTTATAAAACGAAACCCGAAGCTCTTAAATAAATCTAAAGGTGATTAATAATTATTAATTGGCCTATTAATAATTATTAATGTCACCGAAGCGAAAAATAAACATTAAAACGATAAAAAAAAAGAATTTCGGGCAAAATTAAGTACTAAAATCGAAATTACAAAATAATAATTAAACTAAATACTTGAATTGCAATAAATAAATAAATAAACAATATTAAATAAAATAAAATAAAATAAAATAAAAATTCCACTCCAAAATAACGGGACGTTACAGTCTACCCACCTTAAAAGACTTTTCGTCCTCGAAAAGTGCGTTCACTAAGTGAATAAAGCGAGGGTACTTTGACTGTATCTCATCTTCACGTTCCCACATTGCTTCCTTTGACACTTGATTCTTTCAAAGAACCTTAACCAAGTAAATTCCTTTTTATTTCTCATCACTTTTGTTTGAATGCTCTTATCTTAACGGGTGCCTTCTCATAAGACTTATTAGCATTCAAAACAACCAGTTCATAATCAATCACGTGGAACAGATTCATCATGTATTTCCGAAACATCAATACATGGAAAACATTACAAACGGCCGATAACGAAAGTGGTAAAGCTAAACAATAAGCTACCACTTCTACTCGATTGAGTAACTCGATAGGCCAACAAATCTAGGGCTCAACTGACCCTTATTCCCAACCTCCATAACACCCTTCGTTGGTGTCACTTGAAGTATACGAGATCCACTACTACAACATGAACGGATTACACTGAATCCTGTTGTCAACTTTGGTTAACCTTTAACCTCTCTCTAAACAAATGATAGACTCGCTAGTCATTTGTTACAACTTGAGTACCAAAAATCTCTTTTCACCAATCTCATCCCAATGAGTGGAAGAACAACACTTTCAACTATAAAGTGTCTAAACAGTACCAAAACTCCGAGACAAAGCGAGTGTCTCGATTTGATAAAATCTTCACCGGCACACCAAAATCTATCAATCTTTCTTAGGTACAACTGTACCATAGTCTTAACTGGATAGATGATCCTTCCAAGAGTAAAGTGTGCGGTTTTTCATCAAATGGTCTACAATCGCCCAAATGATATCATAATTCTTTGTCGTCCTTGGCAAACCTTGATAAAATCCATGGAAATCTTTTCCCATTTCCAATTAAGTACTCTCAAAGGTTAAGATAACCCGGTGGATCTTTAGGGCCTTGACTTGCTAACAAATCAAGCACCTACTCACATACTTTATAATCTCATGTTTCATCCCAGGTCATCGATAAAGTTCTCTCAGTCCCAGTACATCTTCGTACTACCTGGATGAATAGAGAAGATAGAACTGTGAGCCTCCTCCAACAGTTCCTTTCTAAAAGTCGATCCTGAAGGCACACATAGCTTCTTACGATACGTCAGAGTACTATCTGTAGAGAAGGTAAAACGGCCAGAAAAATCTGACTCAGCCTCTCTGAAACCGGCCTGCAACAGAGTCTCTCCTCTTTATGCATCGATCATCCTCTACCTCAAAGTAGGTCCCACTGTTAAACTAGCCAAACTCACAGTGACCTCGGCAGTATGCAATGCTATCTCAGCTCGTTCCATAACCCACCTCAATCTCAAGGGTATTGCTGACAAAGCTAATGAATGAGAAGACTTTCTACTGAGTGCGTCATCCACTACATTGGCCTTCCCAGGATGATACTGAATATCACAATCATAATCCTTAACGAGCTCTAACCATCTCTGCTGTCTCATAATCAATTACTTCTGAGTGAAGAAATATTTGAGACTCTTATGGTCAGTAAATATCAGAATCTTCTCACCATACACATAAAGCCTCCATATTTTCAATGCATGAACAATAGCTGCCAACCCTAAATCATGAGTCAGATACTTCTTCTCATGCTCCTTCAACTGACAGGAAGCATAAGCTATCACTTTCCCGTGTTGCATCAACGCACATCCCAAACCTCTATGGGAAGCATCTGGATATACACAGTAAAACCACCTGGTTCTGTCGGCGACACTAGAACAGGTGTTGTTACAAGCCTTCTCTTGAGCTCCTCAAAGCTTCTTTCACAATCCTCAGATCATACAAAATCAACTTCCTTCCGAGTCAAACATGTCAAGGCTGAAGTAATTTTGGAGAAATCTTGCACAAACCGTCTATAATAGCCTACAAGTTCCAGAAAACTGCGAATATCAGCCACACTCGTCGGTCTAGGCCAGTTACTAACTGCCTCAATCTTAGAGGGATCAACAGATACTCCTCTACTTGATACTACATGGCTTAAAATGCCACTTCTCTCAGCCAAAACTCACACCTTGAGAACTTGGCATACAATTTCTGATCTTGTAGTATCGTCAAAACTTCCCATAAGTGCATAGCTTGCAACTCTTCTGTCTTGGAATAAACCAAGATATCATTGATGAAAACAATCACAAATGAGTCGATGAACCTTCTGAACACCGTGTGCATAAGGTCCATAAAAGCTGCAGGCGCGTTGGTCAAGCCAAAGGACATAACTAAAAACTCATAATGTCCAAAACGCGTCCTGAATGCAGTCTTGGGAATATCCTCATCCCGAATCCTCAACTGATGATAGCCTGATCTCAAATCTATCTTTGAAAAGATAGTGGCTCCTCTCAATTGATCAAACAATTCCTCTATCCTTGGCAAAGGTTACTTGTTTTTCACCGTAACACGGCTCAACTCTTTATAATCGATACACAATTGCATAGAGCCATCTTTCTTTTTCACAAACAACACCGGGGCTCCCAACTGATCATATAGATCATCAATCCAATGCAATTGATACTTGTTTTACATTGTAACTTGATTCAACCCTCGATAACCAATACACAGTTTCACTGAACTGTCTTTCTTTTCACAAACAACGAGTTGCTCCTTACGAGGACGCACTAGGGTGAATAAACCCTGAGTTTAAGAGTTCTTATAACTCACTCTTAAGTTCTTTTAACTCAGCTAGTCTTCGGTACAGAATTATCGACAACACTAGCTAAATAGCCCAAGGCTCCATCACTTAGAAGCATTCTAGCTTCTAACATAATATCAAGGTGGGTATTACTCGGCTACTAAACCCACGAAAATATAAACTAGTCCCACATGGACTCATAAAATCAATAACTCTCTCAATACAATCAATGGTATGATTGGATGATAGCCAATCCATACCCAATATCACATCAAAATCAGACATATGCATAATAATCAAAGTAAAATGTGAGCATCAACTCATAATGCAATTGTCATAAGTGACATACGCACTATCATCATAATAAGCTTCCTCTCTGAGAAAGCACATAACTCGAAACTCAACAGTCTCGACTCAAGAGCTGCCAACTTAATCATAACAAGATAAAAATAAAAGAGTGGCTAGCTCCAGAATTAAACAAGATAAAAGCCAAACGGCCTGAAAATAATAAAGTATAAACCACTACCATACTGGTAGCTTTTCCTGATAATTCTAACCTTACTACTATGTTGTGATGGTTGTATCTTATACGCCCTATAAAAGTGGCATGATTCCAAGTTTGATCACAACATAGCATCTTAATGGAAGTGTGCATCTCCCTGATGGAAACTGACACAACTATTGAAGTAAGGATGAATCTGTCCTTGTACCTTTGGCTATCCATGTTGAGCTCCACCTCGAACTTGTTGTTGCTGATGTTGTTGCTGCTGCGGTTGCTGCTGCTGTTGTATCTCTTGACTGGCATCGTCATCCTTTGCTTTCTTCTTCTGAGAGGTAGCCTGTCCCGTAGTCGTTAATTTTCTCTTCTTTTCAGAATATGTAAAATCCAAGATAAGGACGACTCCTAAGCCTCCTTATTCAAATCTTGAATGAACTCGATCTCAGAGATCATTTGCTTTCTTGCAAGGCAACACTGGTGTCTGTCAAACACCTTAGTCCATTAACATTCTATCCTTCCAACAAAGGATTCACTTTAGAGTCTATCTTAAAAAGACTCGGTAGGTCCCAACTATGACCTACAAATTTCTCAAATTCTCCATCCAATTAGATGGTCAAACACAGAGTGAATTGAAATTCACCAAACCATCTCATTGCCTTATTGAAGTTACCGATACCACGGTCCAACAACTTCCTTCTATGTTCCAATCAAGTATCAACACTTAACCTTAGTGTTAGTCAAACTTGAGAATTTACTGAATATGGATCTTCATTACTCATCCTCGAGAAATTCCAATTCAGATTGATACACCATAGTGTAATAGCAACCAAACTAGACCATTCACCAATTAACGTTGTCTTTAATGGTCCTCGTTGAGACTTATCACGTAGAGTCCTTACTTCCTCTTTTGAATGGTAACACACTTTCCTTTTAGCACAACACTACCATAAGGATTTACCACTTACCAAAATTCAATTTTCTCAACTCAAACCAGGAACTTGTCCCCTGAGTTGAATCTAGGTTACTGGATTCAAGCCAGACTGATTTCTTTTCAACAATTTCTTACCTCAAACAGGTGTTTCATTTCTTAATACTGGGCTCCAGACAACATGTCCCCTTTTTACACATATATGTCCACACACATCTACTAAGACTACTACTTAGCAATTGTGTGACAATAATACTTTAATCAGCTTTAAGGATCAACGATTGATTTCTCGGAGTATCTCATCTCCTTTACTTTGACATTATGTCAATACTCTTAACGAGGTGTATAACCTCCAAATCTGCACGGGGTCATCGCTTTCCCGATACCCTTACCCAAATCTCAAAATGGGTCAAATAAACATAACCACATAGTGGTTTTACAAGGATGTGAAATATCACAAACATCATTAACTTCTAACAATATTCTCATAATACTTCCAATATCAAAGAAATAAAGCATGAGAATAGAAGTTATAGGCATACCTGGTGCTGCTGATCTCAGATGATGACTTGAGAATGGACTTAAAACAAAACATGAAAACAAACATGCATCGCATGTAGTCTACAGAACCCTAAGGCTCTGATACCAACTGTGACAACCCGACATTTTTAAATAATTTAAATTAGAATACACAGCGGAAGTCTTTTATTTTAAGAAAAATTGGCGTGATTATGTTTGCAAATTTGCTGGCCAAAACCTGTTTACATCTTAATTTCAAAATCTAAAATACACAAGGAACATTAAGTTCCTATCCAGGAGTTCAAAATGATTATAATCATAAATCAACGACAATAAGCTCTTATGAGCTAATTACAAAGTACAAATCATCAAAATGATATAAATTTCACAAAACCATGTACATGGATTTTGCATAACACATAGTCCATCTCAAAGTCGTCATCCTCTCGATCAAGCGTGCACCAGCTCCTCTTCCACGATCCCAAACATTACCTGAAATGTTTGTAATATCATGAGCTAACAAACTAAGCCCAGTGAGAATAATAAGCATAAAAAGTAAAGATAGACCTCAAACCAGCATTTCGATTTGTGTCCAAATAAACTGACACAAAACACTCCTAAAGTCCTCCAAACTCTAGGTAATTCTATTCCATAAGTTCCAAAAGATGATACAATTAGCACACTTAGTCTAATTGTTCATCCAATAACTTATCATAACATGAATAAGAAAAGTAAATAAATAAACTTTGCATGATATAACATCTCGATTCTCTTTCTCGTCTATCAAATGCATAAAAGTAATGAGTACTTCCCGTAGGATACGCATTCACCATTTATGCATGAAATGGAGGTAATGTGGATTTTTACATACTATCCACCATTATCCTTATATATGAAGTAGTGTGGGCAATTATGGCATCCCACCAATACTTATGTATGAAGTAGTGTGGGCAATTATGGCGTCCCACCAAAACTTATGTATGAAATAGTGTGGGCAATTATGGCGTCCCACCAAAACTTATGTATGAAAGTAGTGTGGGCAATTATAGCGTCCCACCAAAACTTATGCATGGAAGTAGTGTGGGCAATTATAGCGTCCCACCAAAACTTATGCATGGAAGTAGTGTGGGAAATTATAGCGTCCCACCAAAACTTATGCATGGAAGTAGTGTGGGCAATTATAGCGTCCCACCAAAACTTATGCATGGAGGAAATGTGGACTTTCTCGTATTCCACCATTAACCTTTCGTTTTTCTTTCTCACTTTCTTTTCTTTTCAATAATGCGAGATGTTATGCATATGGTTGCATATGCTTGCAAAATTAATAAAGTAAATGTAAATGATAAAGCAACCGAAACAAGCATAAAGTAAAGGGCATAAAGTAAAATAGATAGAATCCCGGATGAACGATATATCGATCGAACTCCGCTAACAATAATAAAAGTAAAGGTCAAAACATAACGATTAACCTAAACTTTCAAGGATTCTAAACTTCCAAATGATCCAAAGTTCTAAACTCCGAAACTAATCTAACTTAGAATCTTCTAAGATTCGAGATTTTCATCGAGAAATCCTAAGTTTCTCGCTTAAAGGATTAACTTCAAATCCTAAGGCACTATCTCACATCCCTCTAATCTTAGATTGGATTCTAATCTTAGTTTCCGATTCTACAAATCATCGTACTTATTCGCTTTCTATAAATACTTTAAATTCTAACTATTCTCACCTTTGCCAAATAATTCCAAATCTCCAATTTCCACGAAACAACCACCGAGCAATTGCACCTACAATTCACCGATTGTACAACATATTACAATTCATAACTAATATGCGAACAAATGTGCAATTTCGGGTGAATAGTGATTTCGGATGAATAGTGTCTCGGGTGAATAGTGTTTTCGGGTGAATAGTGTTTTTCGAAAATCCGGGCTCAAAATCGTCATTTTTCATGATAGAAATTCATGATTTCAACTTCAAATCTCATTTACAATAAAAAACGAACAAAACCACCTAAAAAGTTTTGAAAACTTACTTTTTGGGATTTCCCTTAGAGAACGGGAAACTTCGAAAAGCTAGGTTGGATAGGTAGCCCTCGTCCCTACCAATCCAACGCAACCGAAAACACTGACGATCCATCGAGAAACGAATGAGAAACGAAGAAAATAAAAACTTCATCAATGGAGGAAGGAAAGCTACGGCAAGGAGAAGGAAAGGAGAAGAAAGATGAAGCCAAGTTGATGAATTTTTGATATTTAAAGAAATAAATGAATAGTAAATTTAGATATTTTGGTAGTTTGGAAATTACGGTTTTGCCCTTTTATGACTTTTAGCTTATAAAACGAAACCCGAAGCTCTTAAATAAATCTAAAGGTGATTAATAATTATTAATTGGCCTATTAATAATTATTAATGTCACCGAAGCGAAAAATAAACATTAAAACGATAAAAAAAAATGAATTTCGGGCAAAATTAAGTACTAAAATCGAAATTACAAAATAATAATTAAACTAAATACTTGAATTGCAATAAATAAATAAATAAACAATATTAAATAAAATAAAATAAAATAAAATAAAAATTCCACTCCAAAATAACGGGTTTAGGGTTTAAAGAAAGTATGCTCTCATGACCTTATATACAAACGTACAACAAAAGAAAGAAATAAAGGTAACTATGAGTCTATGGAATTAAACCCTATCTAGTCCATCTCGCCATAATCGTCAACAAGATAAGGTAGCACCAACTCCTCTGCCACAACCATGACCACGAGCCATACCTGAAAATTGTAATATCATGAGCAAAAGCCCAGTGAAGATAAACGGAAAAAGTAACATTAGACCCCAAACCCGTATTCGAATTTGTGCGCAAAAAGGTTACTTACTCTTTGCTACCCAACCATTTCAAAGAGGTTTACATCAAGTATTATAACTTCCAATTGCAAGATTCTCCCAAATAAACAAGAAACTAGCATCTCAAAGTACGTACCTCATACTATAGATATGATTCTCATTCCTTTCTCTATAGCAACTCATACTATACATAAAGCTCACATTTCTTTCTCTTTAGCAACTCAGGCTATATATAAAGTTCACAATTATTTTTCTTTAGCAACTCAGGCTATAAATAAAGTTCACAATTATTTTTCTTTAGCAACTCAGGCTATATATAAAGTTCTCATTTCTTTCTCTTTAGCAACTCAGGCTATATATAAAGTTCTCATTTCTTCCTCTTTAGCAACTCAGGCTATATATATATATATAACTTTAACATTCCATTTCTCTATGGTAACTCAAGCTAAGCACACATAGTCTTAACATGTTTAAAACAAGAATATCGCGTGGTTAATGACAATAATCCAAGTACACGCAACCTTAACATTATTCATTAACTCGTTTTACCTATGTAAAATACACGCGACATGTACATCAATACAATCAGTAACATGCGAATAATGTCAGATATTGAAAGTACACGTAGCCTTCAATATCTCATTATCTCGCTACAATGCAAAGTACACTCAACCTTTATATCAATAAATTCATCAACATACTGATAATGACAGTATTAAAAGCACACGCACTTTAACAATACCTCATTATCTCGCTTTCCAAAACAAGGAACACATAATCTTTTCATTATTATCTTCCCACCTCTTGTAAATAATGACAGGTAATGAAAGCTCACACAGTCTAACCATTACCTCATTATCTCACCCACCAATGTAAGGTACATGTAGTTCTTACATTTCTCTCATATATGTATCACAACGATTATGGATTATACAAGATAATGTGAGCACATACAGTCCCAACATTATCTCATTATCCACCATCCCATTCATGTAAAGTACATATAGTCTTTAACATGCCTCATGATACATACAATACGAATAATACCAAACAATGCAAGCACACATATTCTATGCATTGTCTCATTATTCCTCCCATATAATTATGCAAGAATAAACATAAATAGAGCTTTAAAGTACAAGTACACATAATTTAACCATTCAAAGTAATTGAAAGAAACATAAACTATCAATCATTAGTTACCTTTTTCCTGCATAAAACAAGAAAGTACCATCTATCATTCGACAATATAATAGTCAAGCCATACGGCCTTCAGATAATCTGATGACAATATTAAAGTCAAGCCCATCGGCATTCAGATAATAATATGACAATACAAAAGTCAAGCCCATTGGCCTTCAGATAATATCAAGTTATTAACTTAACATAAAAGTTTCATTTCTTTCTTTTAATAATCAAGCAAAATTCCATATTCGATTCCCTCCTTCATCCAATTATGCTTGGAACCTTCAAATATCAGAAATCATCAAAAGTTAGTCAACTCCACGAAAATTTCCATAAGCTCACCTAACTCATTTTAGAACTAACTCCCAAGCGTCAACAAGTTAGTGAACATTATTTAAACCTCTCATTTCCAATCTCAAACTCAACTTCTGATCAATACGAATCGTTCAGCAAATTTAGTATCTAAGTTTACTTTAAGTTATATTTATCCTCACCTCGAATGTTCGAGTGAAAACAAAGTTCCAATGAACCGTCAAACGAGCAATCAACACCTACAATACATCGATTGAAAAATATTTTACAACCCACAACTAAGATGAGAAAAGAGTGACTCTTGGGTAAACAATGATTTTAGATGAATAGTGTTTTCAGGTGAATGGTGTTTTAGAGTGAATAGTGTTTTATGACATTCCGAACTCAAAATCATTAATTTTCTCAAAGGAAAATGATGATTTAAACTTATATACTCATTTAGAAACAAAAAGGAAGAAAACTATAGGAAAAGTTTTAAAAACACACTTTTTATGGCTTCTCTTAGAGAAAAAGAAACACCAGAAGGGTAGGTTGGATAGATAGCCCACATTCTGAGTAATCCAATGCAAAAGAAATTGTCTAAATCAGTTGAGAAATGAAGAAAACCCAAGAACTTTACTACTTCGTGTATTCGGCCATGAAAGAAGGAAAGGAAAAGAGATGGTGTATAATATGCATATAATTAATTCCACAATTTTTTTTACTATTATATGTATATAATACTTTAACTATTATATACATATAATTAATTTCACAATTTTTTTACTCTATAGATTTAATTAAAAAAGGGCCTTTTAGACATAAAGCAGAAAAAAACCCAATATTTACAAAAATAGCAACCCAAAAATTTATTTGAAAATATGACATAATTCTCAAATTCGTGCCTATAATATTACAAAATTGCCACTAGTTTCAAACACTAATACCTGCATATGTAATCACAGATTCATCATAAAGATAAATTATTTTACTAATTCACTATAATAATTGATATTTCGTGCATATAATCGTGATTTACCTATAACTTATCATTGATTTCTTTGATTTACATGAATGAGGGCTTTTAAAAAATTGGTAAACTTGCAAATATTTTTTTAAAATGTTATATTTATAAGTATTGTAGAAAATTCTGCAACCCAATGAAATTTCCCTAAAAAAAAAACATCTTGTTTGTACTACAAATTATGTAAATAAATAATTGAATATATTTATGAGGTGTATCTTCTTGATTATTATTAAATTTTATACTTTTTTTTATTTATTAACTTTTTTATATTTTGATATTATTTTCAATAATTCTTTTTCATTATATTTGAATATATTTGTATTATTATATATCAAATAATTATTCAATAAAGAGAATTAAATAGAATAAATTAGTTTGCTAATATTCACTAGATTTAATTTTGAGAAATTCCACACAATTTTTGAAAAGCTATTATAAAAAATAGCAAATGTATTTAAAAATTTCAAAAATGACATTTTGTTAAAGATGTGTGGGTTGGTTTCCCACTTGATTCGGATGAGGGAGGAAAAAATGTAATTCTTGAAAATTTTATAAACTGTATGCTATTTGTGAACGACCTTTTCATTTTTCATTTTTTTTCCATATTGAATATTGAAAAGTAATAAGAATTAGAGGTTGTTAAGCTTTTTATTATTCTGGCGCGGAGCTACAGGACAGTATGATCATCGCAGTAAAGTTTAACCACTAAGTTTGGATGGATTGGTGTGGTTCCTCTACGCCTAGCACACCATAATAACACCAATTTTTAACAACTTAAATACAATGAAAAACATATATAATTTAAAGTTTTTATGGATGTTATTTATTATTCGGGAACTCATCATTACACCACAAAGAGAAAGCATTAGATTAGATGGAATTAGGTAAATGACATATAAGTGAGTAAATAAAATCACAACCCATTAGAAAATAAAAAACAATAAAACATATATTTATACTGGAAACAAGTACAAGAATTACAACAAACGACATGCAGACATAATTCAAGAACATAAAAACTACACATATAAAAATGGCCTAAACCAGACCAAGCTTAAGTTGAAGAAGGTGCACATGCAGAAGCTGGAGGAGGAGGATAAAGATATTTAAATGAGGAATGAAATGTAGTTGGAAAACCAGGAATGGGTAAGTTTGGATGTGAAGGAAGTGTAGCCATAGGCGTTGATGGTTGTGGCTGATGATATTGAATGAAGGGAATGTTAAACGACCATGTTGTGGGGTTTACCCAAGTCGGCAATGATGGCAGAGGCGTGCCCGACATGGTTGATGGAAAAATGTTAGAAGATGATGAGCAGCTCGGCTTGAATCGATGCTCGAAAATGCAAGAGTCATCATCAAAGCTATTGTAAAGCAGCCATGGTAAGAAGAGGCCATTTCTGGTGAATTTTTGCTGCTTTAGACAAAGATATATTTATATGGTTTTTGGATGAAGAAACCAAGGCATTGGGTTGGGTTTATATAGATGGAAGCAAAGAAAAGTTCTTTGGTTGGAGATTTAATTTAGGATGCATAACTCAAAATGTTGTTTAGATAAATTTAGGTCAATTTTATAACCATTTTATTTGTTATGTCCTTATTTTTAAATAATTAGTGTTTTTTGTTACAACTTTTTTTTTTCTACTTTTAAAATTAATTTTTGGAAGGGTAAATGGGAAAACTCTATTTGATCTATATGATATTTGCAATATGACATTCAAAGTTTATTTTGATTAATAATAGTCTTAAACTGTTAAATTTGTTTTTAAATGACACCCTTGATCTCATTAATTTTCAATTAAATATGTTACTTTTTTATTTTTATATTTAAAAAACTAATGGCTCATAGAGAGGGAATTTCAATAATAGATAAATTCTTGTTAAATTGGGTGACTTTCTTTTAATGTGTATAAATGAACTTTTTGTAGCTCAATTTTTTCTTTGACGACAAGTTGAGCTATATTAGGGGGAAAAGTTTGATGTCCCCGACAAAATCGAAGATCACACTTCATGATATTTTACAAATAAAAGATATTCTAATCTAATTACAAATCTTGAAAAACCATGTAACATCTAAAAAATAATTAATAACAAGAGGACTTATTCATAGAATTTATAAAAAATTTAAAATCAAAAGCACTTCAAAAGCACCTAATACTTCTTCAATAAGCACTTTGAAGTGCTTTTGACTTTTACAAAAAGTGCTTATAGAATGTACCCAAACATATATATTGTACCTAGAAGTGCTTTTGCTCATTTAAAAGCACTTTTGGCTTGGTCAAAAGCACTCCCAAACACACCCTTCATGATATTTTACAAATCAAAGACATTCTAATCTAATTAAAAGTCTTGAAAAACCATGGGACATCTAAAAAATAATTAATAAAAAGAGGACTTATTCATAGACTTTATAAATTTTATTAGATTCTTTCATCTTTTCAATATGAGATCCTTAACAGACCCTCTCAAGATGGTGTTTGAATTTAAAGGAAACACTTTAAAATTATGTGTTTAGACTCTTTGATTTTAAGTTTATGAAGGTTTAGGTTTGAGTTTTTGATTAAATTTTAAAAGCAATTGAAATTTAAAGATTTCATTAGTAATTTTCAAGAACTTGAATTGGGTTTTCATGGAATTGAATTGTATGGGAACTTTTAATAAACTGGGGTAAAGAATTCCTAAATAATCTATGATGTAAAACTGATTTTTTGGTTTATAAAATGGTTTCAAATTTATTTGGAGATGAATAAAGTATAATGGGAAAAATAATCACCCGCATGGCCGAGAACCACCCCTCCCCACTGTTTTTGTATCTTAATTTGAGATGCTGTTTTGTAGTCTTTGATGATGGGGCTTTTTTGGGGTCTCGGGATGGTGCCTAAATATTTTTAAAATGTTCAAGATTGATATTAAGGGGTTACATATACACAAGGGGCTGTTATTGTTGGGAATTTGAAGGGTTTACAAATCCCTAAACTCCCTAAATCAAAAACGATAAATATGCAACACAAAGAATAAATAAAAGCGAGAGAGAAATGAAACAAATTTTTTATACATGTTGCCAATTGCTACGTCCTGTCTTCTACAAATATTGCAGGTTCCACTATAAAGATGAAGAATATAATTGAGATGAAAAATAGAAGTTTACAATTGATTATAACTCTCTATTTTCTCTCAATAATGAACAACCCAAATAAACCCAATTTGATTTTTTTCCCAAAAACACCAACTACCGCTCACGAATAAAATAGAAAAGAGACGTCACAATTTTCTTTTTTCTCTCACTGCTAGATCTAAATACTTCAGCCGAAATAATGCATATATATATGCAAAAAGATTCCACCACCTCAAATTGAATTTGCCAAAGAAAAATCCACGTGGTCAAATCTCCATTCAATACAAATTTCACCTTTGTATTAAGTTCTTTAATTTGAACACATCAGATAGGGCCATTGGATACAAATGGGCTTGGGCATACTTATTTGGGCTTTGATGACTAATGAGATTAGTCTTTTAATTTATTTGCCTACGAATCTCAACAATCTCCCTCTTGTAGGCTAATAAAGTATCTTTAAATCCCACTGTAAAGGCAGCTCACCACTTGCTTGGAACACCAAGGCTTCAACTTGCAAACTCAAAACAATTTGTAAAAACCATATACCTGTTAGAATCCATTAACATAATAGACCCCTGCAAGGCCTCCGCTGTGAGCTATCTCCCAGGCATGAAAAGATACTCCAGCCACTCCCACTCCATCTATGTGGCGGGATCAACCACTTTACAAACTATCCGCCTCCAATGAACATTAGTAAAGAAATATTTCATAATATGCTTGACATTAGAAATCAAGCCAGTTGCCAGATTAGAGATTCCATTTTTGATGCTTACACTCTCTTTCACTCTGAAACTAGCCAAAAGTACCCTAATTCCCTCAGGCAACTTCACCAGTTCGCTATCTTGCTTGTCAGTTGAAGCCATTTTTTGAGCGCTTCCAGATTCTCCCAATTGTTCCTCCTCATGAACTGATGGATTATGATCTAACTGTCCTTTCGCACTGTCGGCTTACCCTTCCCATTTGAGGGAACATCAACAGCTCTCCAAATTTGCACCTTACGTGTAGCACCCTTAACTTTGGCAACATTCAAACGTGTAACATACAGAGTAAAACACTTGTAGCCTTTCGCCACCAATAAAGATCCTTTAGTGAGTTTCCATACTCCTCTCCTAAACTCACTTCGATAACCAGCATTATCAAGTTGACCAATAGAAACAATATTCAACTTGTAATTAGGAACATACCTGACATTCCTCAATAGTAGTCTGCATCTTGTATCAGTCTCCAAACTTACGTCTCCAATACCAGCTGATTTAGAGATATTTTTGTTCCTCATTTTCACTAAGCCAAACTCGTCTGAAGTAAAAGATGAGAACTATTGTTTGTTTGAAGTAATATGAAAAGAAGAGGCACTATCCACAACCCAGTCTGTCATCGGCTCATCAACATTAAAACTCTCATCGACACAACAAAGAGCATGCATGACCATATTAGCCTCTGAGTTATTGCTATTATCTTTCTGATCTTGTTTTAGTTTTCTACAGTCTGATTTCTTGTGACCTTTCTTGTGGCATTAATAACACTCAATCCCCTTGTTCCATGTACCTTTATCCTTACTGCTGTTACTTTGATTGCCTTTTCCTCTACCGGTATACAAACCAATACCATTGTTAGAGGCCATACCAGAACTCTTCAAGCGAATTTCTTCTGCAAAAGAAGCATCTCTGATATTTGCAAAACAAAGTTTCCCACTTCCCTAAGAATAATTAACGATATCAATTTTCATAGTAGACCAATTATCAGGTAAAGATGCCAAGATTGCAACAACAACCATATCACCAGTCATTTGAAACTCTGAAGCAATTAACTGCTTTATGAGAATGTTGAATTTATTCAGATGATCTACTAATGGTTCATCATCAGCCATCTTCATATGCACTAGTTGAGTGTAGATATATATCTTGTTGTTGATTGTGGGCTGTTCATACATATCAGACAAAGTCTTGATCAATCCCGTTGTAGTTGTCTCTTTTGCCACATTCTAGGCAACATTCTTTGACAAGGTCAATCTCACAACTCTCAGCACTTGTTTGTCTAATAGCTTCCATTCTTCATCATTCATACCCTCTGGCTTCTCTCCCAATGGCAGATGCAACTTCTTGCTAAACAAGTAGTCCTCAATCTGCATCATCTAGAATGAAAAATCTGAACCATCAAATTTTTCAATCCCAATATCCTTTGTACTATCCATTGCTCTTTTTCACAAGTCTCCTGAACCTCACATTCTAATATTAGTTTTTGGGAATTTGAAGGGTTTGCAAATCCCTAAACTCCCTAAATCAAGAATGATAAATATGCGACACAAAGAACAAATAAAAGCAAGAGAGAAACGACATGAGAATTTTATACAGGTTCCCAATTGGTACGTCATGTTTTCTGCAAATATTGCAGGTTCCACTATGACGATGAAGAATATAATTGAGACGAAAATAGAAGTTTACAATTTATTATAACTCTCTATTTTCTCTCAATAATGAACACCCAAATAAACCCAATTTGATTTTTTCCCAAAAACACCTACTGCCCCTCACGAATAAAATAGAAAAGAGACGCCACAATTTTCTTTTTTCTCTTGCTGCTAGGTCTAAATACTTCAGCCGAAACAATGCAAAAAAATTCCACCTTCCAAATTGAATTTGCCCAAGAAAAATCTACGTGGTCAAATCTCCATTCAATACAAATTTCACCTTTGTATTAAGTTCTTTGATTTGATTGCATCAGATAGGGCTATTGGATACAAATGGGCTTGGGCATACTTACCTGGGCTTTGATGATTAATGGGATTAGTCTTTTAATTTATTTGCCTCCAAATCTTGACAGTTATGACATAATCTTATATAAATTATTGTTATGTAATGCTAAAGTCTAAAAATCTATGTAAATGATTTATGTATAAGTAAACGTCTAAAGCCACTCTAAATGTACAAGCTAAGTATAATTTGACTCAAGGCAAGAATGAAAAGAGGTTTGTGTAAGCTTATGGGGGCTAGCTGGGTATATAACTTGTAAAAGGTTAAAAGTGAAATGTAAAGTATGATCATGTTGAACTAGTCCATTCTTGGTCATATGAAGCCTAGTCTAAATGGGGATAATGGGTGATAACCGTGCATGTCTTAAAAGTGACCAAAGAATTAAGATAAAAACTTAATTGTTAATGATGTTAATAGAACTAGAAATTGAAATGAGATAGCATGTAAAGAACTAAAAGTTTGTTTAACTAAAAACTAAGTTTACTTTGAATAAGTTAAGCTTAAAAGATAGAATAAAATAACAAACACTACAATGAGATGTTTTAAGAAAGAATAAAGCTTATAGAAGATTAGTGAAAATAAATGAGTAAAATGAGTATGTATGTTAAGTAAATTTTAAAGGTTTAACTCATGAGTAATTATCTAAGTTAGGGGTAACCTTAGGAATAAGTATGAAAATGAAAAACTCAAAGTAAGTTATGCTAGTTTTAAGACATGTATATAGATTTTATAACAAATCAAGCATGTTATTTCCTATAAGCTAAGGATAGGCACAAATCAAACATGTTATTATTTAAAATGGGGAGAACCTAGATCTTGGTAATTACCATGCTTCTAGTCTTATTGGTAAGCCTATTTAGGTAAAATTTGACTAAAGGAAATTGTTAATGCCAAGGTATGGAGTAGGGTTTTATTAACTTTTACTTACTTAGTTAAGGAATTAATTACTAAGTAAGTATGACTTTACTTATGTAAATGTTCTTGTAATGTCTTAAGATGATCCATTAATATGAATTGCACTTTTACTTGGTTGCGTAAGTGCAGGTATGATTACTCGTGTAAGATTTCTTTCCCATCTCCTTATCCTACTAAATTGATAAGTATTCTTGATAGGCACTTCCTTATGATTAACTAGTCTTCTATATGTTTAGATGTCACTTAGTGATGTTAGTAAGGATAGTTAAAGGTTATTCTTGAAGTAATTTACAAATGGCCAAATCGTTATTGGAAAGGACATACGGATAGTTATATATAGATGTAAGCTCAAACTGACCTAAAGAATGTTTGTGAGTAGTTTAGAAAAGTTGTCTATGTTTACCCTTAAGGTCCATTAGTTTGGAATGGGTTCATGGTTAGGAGCGCTAAGCGTTAAGACTAAAAAAAATAAGTACTTAGGGTCCCGTAGGACCTGTTGTTTCGAGAACCAAAGCGATGAATTATCCAAGGTGTAGTTTACGCTTGTTGACTAGAGAACTAGAACGAGTAAGTGCTAGACGGAAGATTATGGAATTTAAAGACTTTAAGTCTCGAGTAGGGAAGTTTGGTGAGCACGACTAAACCTATAACCTCTATAATGGGTTGTAGTATCCTTAAAAGCTTCCAAAAGACCTTATCTTGGATGAAGTTACGTTAAGCAAGCGTTACGTCTATGTTGAACCTAGCTCAACTCATTTATTCGGATGAGCTTTCTAAGGAAAAACAAGCACCAAGTACGTGTGTCGATTAGGTGGGTTGACATTCAGAATGTAACATAAGGGGTTAAGAGCTTAAGAGTTTAGTAAAGAACTTTAGTTAAATATACTTGATGATCAACCCATGAATAATAACAAGGGTTGACTTGTATCATCTTCCTAGGCTTTACTTAACATAAATGTTGCTAAATCTCAATGGAGTGATTCTTTTCCTTTTGTTGAGCTTATTCATGAAATGTGATGATTTGTTTATGGATGCTTGTTGTTTTAGTATGCTTTATTCAAAGAACTATGGCCAAATTGTTGTGAAGGGGTATAATCCTCTAATTGGTATTATATGCCACCTTGTATTTTAGGAAATATTAAGAATCACCTTGAGCACGCACGCATAATTTCTAATTTTTTATACCTTAACCTAGAAGCATACATATAACATTTGTATTTGTATGCATGTGTGTATGCAATAATAAGGAAATGAGATGGTGTAGACCCCGAGCTCTGAATGAAATTCTCGGTGTTAATACATAGTCTCATTTGGTAACCTTCCTCGTTTCTATTTATTATTTATCTTTCTTGTTTCTTATTCCTATTTTTTTTATGTAACGTCCCGTTATTTTGAAGTGAATTTTTTATTTTATTTTATTTTGTTTAATTATTTATTTATTTATTTATTTCAATTTAAGTATTTAGATTAATTATTATTTTGGTAATTTCGATTTTAGTAGTTAATTTTGCCCAGAATTCCTTTTAATCGTTTTAATGCTCTAAATTTGTTTCGGTGACATTAATAATTATTAATAGGCCAATTAATAATTATTAATCACCTTTAGATTTATTTAAGAGCATCGGGTTTCGATTCATAAGTCAAAAGTCATAAAAGAACGTAACCGTCATTTCCAATTTCTTAAAATATCTAAATTCACTATTCATTTATCTTTAAAAATCCAATTTTTGACCAAGTTTACTTCATTTTTCCACTCATTCTCTCTTCTTCCACCGTGAGCCCCATTCCACCATGGGAGGCCTTTTGTTTTCTTTGGCTTTTCTTCATTTCTCGGTGGATCGTCGCGTTTTCGGTTGCGTTGGATTGGTAGGGACGAGGGCTACCTATCCAACCTAGCCTTTCGAAGTTTCCCGTTCTCTAAGGGAAGTCCCAAAAAGTAAGTTTTCAAAACTTTTTAGTTGGTTTTGTTCGTTTTTTATTATAAATGAGTTTTGAAGTTGAAATCATGAATCTCTATCATGGAATTTGACGGTTTTGAGCCCGGATTTTCGAAAAACACTATTCACCCGAAAACACTATTCATCCGAAATTACTATTCATCCGAAATCACTATTCACCCGAAATTGCACACTTGTTCGCATATTAGTTATGAGTTGTAATATGTTGTGCAATTGGTGAATTATAGGTGCGATTGCTCGGTTGTTGATTCGTGTTAAGTTGGAGATTTGGAGAAAATCTTATTTGGCTAAGGTGAGAATAGTTAGGATTTAAAGTAACTATAGAAAGCAAATAAGTATAATGATTTGTAGAATCGGAAACTAAGATTAGAATCCAATCTAAGATTAGAGGGAGTGAGTTAGTGCCTTAGGATTTGAAGTTAATCCTTTAAGCGAGAAACTTAGGATTTCTCTATGAAAGCCTCGAATCTTAGAAGATTCTAAGATAGATTAGTTTCGGAGTTTAAGATGGATCATTGGAAGTTAAAAGATCCAAGACTTTAAAGAACGATTGATAGAACCTCGGATTATTGGAAGTTTAGAATCCTTGAAGGTTTAGGTTAATCGTTATGTTTGATCTTTACTTTTATTATTGATACCGGAGTTCGATTTATAGATCGTTCGTCCGAGATTCTTATCTATGTTTATCATTATGTCATTTACTTTATGTGGGTTGTCATTTCTTTAATATTCGTACTTTACTTTATTTACTTTTACAAGTATATGCATAACATTTTGCACCATTATTTATTGTACCATAACATCTCGCATCATTGAAAAGAGAAAAAAGAAAAGAATGAAAGGAATGGTGGATGAGTTGAATACCCACGTTACCTTCATGCATAAGGAATGGTGGATGAGTTGAATACCCACGTTACCTTCATCATGCATAAGGAATGGTGGATGAGTTGAATACCCACGTTACCTTCATGCATAAGGAATGGTGGATGAGTTGAATACCCACGTTACCTTCATTTCATGCATAAATGGTGAATGCGTATCCTACGGGATGTACTCATTACTTTTATGCATATGATAGATGAGAAAGAGAATCGAGATGTTATAATTATGCAAAGTTTATTTATTTTTTTCAATTATGTTATAACAAGTTTATGGATGAACAATTAGACTAAGTGTGCTAATTAATATCATCCTTTGGGAGAATAAGAATTTAAAGTAAACCTTGTATATAGTATAAGGTATATATGGAAAATGAGATATAAATGCTATATGCATTTATGAAACCATATCAGAAATATTGGAATGTAGTTCCACAATTATATTGAAGAATTGGTAAGTAAAAGTGGAACACTTCGTTATAAACTCTTTGAATGGATGGATAGCAAAGAGTAAGTATGTTCTTGGACACAAATCGAAATGCGAGTTTGAGGTCTATTCTTACTTTTTATTCTTATTATTCTCACTGGGCTTAGTTTGTTAGCTCATGATATTACAAACATTTCAGGTAATGTTTGGGATAGTGGAAGAGGAGCTGGTGCGCGCTTGATCGAGAGGATGATGATTTCGAGATGGACTATGTGTTATGTAAAAATCCATGTACATGGTTTTGTGAACTTTATATCATTTTGATGATTTGTACTTTGTAATTAGCTCATAAGAGCTTATTGTCGTTGTTTTATGATTATAATCATTTTGAACTCCTGGATAGGAACTTAATGTTCCTTTATTTTAGATTTTGAAATTAAGATGTAACAGGTTTTGGCCAACAAATTTTCAAACATAACGACGCCAAATTTTCTTAAAATAAAAGACTTTCGCTGTGTATTCTAATTTAAATTATTTAAAAATGTAGGGTCGTCACAGTTGGTATCAGAGCCTACGGGTTCTGTAGACTACATGCGATGCATGTTTGTTTTTCATGTTTTGTTTTAAGTCCATTCTCAAGTCATCATCTGAGATCAGCGGCACCAGGTATGCCTATAACTTTTATTCTCATACTTTATTTCTTTGATATTGGAAAGTTTATGAGAATATTGTTAAAAGTTAATGATGTTTGTGATATTTCACATCCTTGTAAAACCACTATGTGGTTATGTTTATTTGACCCATATTGAGAATTGGGTAAGGGTGTCGAGAGTGTGAATGACCCCGTGGAGTTTTGGAGCTTATACACCTCGTTAAGAGTATTGACATAATGTCAAAGGAAAGGAGATGAGATACTCCAAGAGATCAATCGTTTGATCCTTAAACCTGACTAAAGTGTTATTGTCACACAATTGCTAAGTAGTGGTCTTAGTAGATGTGTGTGGACATTTACGTGTAAAAAGGGGACATGTTTGTCTGGAGCCCAGTATTAAGAGATGAAACACCTGCTTGAGGTGAGAAATTGTTGAAAAGAAATCGGTTTGGCTCGAGTCCAGTAACCTAGATGTAACTCAAGGGACAAGTTCCTGGTTTGAGTTGAGAAAGTTGAATTATGGTAAGTGGTAAATCCTTATGGTAGCATTGTGCTAAAAGGAAAGTGAGTTGCCACTTAAAAGAGGAAGTAAGAACTCTACGTGATGAGTTTCAATAAGAACCATTAATGGTTTTGTTAATTGGTCATTGGCCTAGTTTGGTCACTATCACGGTATGATGTACCAAAAATGATTTGGATTATACTCGAAGTTGAGTTATCAAGATCCATATTTGGAAAATTTTCAAGATTGACTAACACTAAGGTGGAGTGTTGGTATTCGATTGAGATATAGAAGGAAGTTGATGGACCGTGATATCGGTAACTTCTATAAGGCAAGGAGATGCTTTAGTGAATTTCAATTCACATCGTGTTTTGACCATCTGATTGGATGGTGAACTTCGAGAACTTGTAGGTCATAATTGGACCTACTGAGTCTTTTCAAGATAGACTCTAAAGTGAATCCTATGTTGGAAGGATAGAATGTTAATGGACTAAGGTGTTTTACAGACACCAGTTTTGCTTTGCAAGAAAGCAAATGATCTCTGAAGTCGAGTTCATTCAAGATTTGAATAAGGAGGCTTAGGAGTCGTCCTTATCTTGGATTTTGCATCTTCTGAAAAGAAGAGAAAATTAACTACTACGGGACAGACTACCTCTCAGAAGAAGGAAGCAAAGGATGACGATGCCAGCCAAGGGATACCGCAGCAGCAGCAGCATCTACAACAACAAGTTCGAGGTGGAGCTCAACAAGGATTGGATCATCCTTACTTCAATAGTTGTGTCAATTTCCATCAGAGAGATGCATACTTCCATCAAGATGCTATGTTGTGATCAAACTTGGAATTGTAGACACCCATTTTCGTCCGGTAATATTTAAAATTAACAAATTTACATATTTCGAAAAAAAATTGACTTTGGTTTGAAATGTGGTGTTTTCTTTGACATGATTTGTTTAATTTGGATTTGAAAATAAAAATTTAAATTTAAATTAGCATTTTTAAAATTGATTTGAATTGAAATTTAATTTTAAAAGATTTGGAAAATAATTTTTAAATGAGAATCAATTTAAACATGGAAAAGATGAGTAGGAAAATTATTTTTATGAGTTGTCAAATAAAACTAGATATTTTTTATAATTATGGGAAAGAATAAAAGATTTTATTTTATTTTGATTTTCATTAATTAAATTTTCCTTGTTTGTTTTCCCTTCTTGGCTATAAAAATGACCCTCCTACAACCCTAAAAGACACACAATATTCACAAGAGTAAAAACTTTGAAGTTTTCTCTATATCTCTCATTTTCACCGTCATAACCTTTCCCCTTTTGCTTTCTAAAAAAACCAAAATCATTCACAAGAGCCTCCCTCCCTTCATCATTTTTGCTCTCCTCATCATCTTCTTGATTCGCACATTGGAACTCGGGGCTACACATTTGTAAGGTTCTATCGAACCAAGGTAAAATCCTTTTCCATTAAAAATGTAGTCATTCATATGTTGCTGTTTTGTTTTATTTGATTTCGTGATTTTTTTATACTGATTTAGATTTTTTTGAAATTTTTATTCGAAAATATACTTAAATACAAACCCATAGGAAAAAGAATCAATCGATTTAGATTTGTAGTTTAAAAGTTATGATTTTTTGAAGTTTGATGTTCATATAAATTCACTGTTACGAAAATTTCTGAGCACTTACTATTACTTGATTTTTCGACACTGATTCTTGGAAATTAAATATTTATGGTTATTTTTCTATGAAACTAGACTCATAAATAAAGATTTAGAAACAAGAATCACCCTGTTTCGATAAGTATTAAAAAAGATATGATTTTTTAAAATTTGTGTAAATTCTGCAGAAATTTATATACAAAACCGTGGCTGAAAACTTTTGACATGAAAATCTGATTTTTTCTTAAAAAGTGTGTGTACTTTTCGATATTAGAAATCAATCATGGATGAACCTAGAATATTTAGAAGAAAGAATCAAGTAAAAATATATTTTTGTTATAAAGTTATGAATTTCTAAAGTTAAGGTGTTATATTTGGGATGATTGTGCTGAATTTATTTGTTTGCCATATTTGTGAATTTGATTGCCATATTTTATGTTTTCTATTTATTGTCTCCAAATTAAGGTAAATCTTGAATTGATTTGTTAATATTATATTGATGTATATTGGATTTTCAAAAAAAGAAAGAAGTTTGAATTTATTAGGATACTAATTTTCCAACTTCCTAAAAAAACATAATTTGCTTAAATTACCAAATTTTTGAATATAAAAAATGGAATTAATTAGGATACTAATTTTCCAAAACATAAAAATAACAATTTAAATATATTGGAATTAATTAGGATACTAATTTTCCAAAGCATAAAAATTAACAATTTAAATATATTGGAATTAATTAGGATACTAATTTTCCAAAGCATAAAAATTAACAATTTAAATATAGTAATTGGAATTAATTAGAATACTAATTTTCCAAAATATAAAAATTAACAATTTAAATATAGAAATTGGAATTAATTAGGATACTAATTTTCCAAATCATAAATATTAAAAATTGAAATTGTAAATATTAATTAGAATTTACTAGGTATAAACCTACCAACTTTCTAAAAAATACAAAGATTAATAATATAAGCCTTAAATAAAAATAAAAATTATTCGGATAATAATTGTCCATTTATACCATAAATAAAAAATTTGTCAAAATAAAACCTAGGGGCCAAAAGTGAAACTTACCTTAAACCTAATATTGAGTTAAATAATAATAAAGATAAAAAATTCATTTTTACAACTTAAACATAAAAAACAAACCAACAAATCGTTTTCGAAAACTCCGACGACGGAATACGGGGCGTTGGAATACCATGCTCCTAAATATTCTTGAGGTAAGGAATTTTTTCTCGGAATACTGAGTTTAAATTCCCAACAATATTTTTTCTAATGGCTTTACGCCACTCATACTTATTTAATCATGCTTTATTACTAAAGTATGGATTAATAAAACATGAGACATTTAAAAATAACCAAAAAATAATTTTTTGTTTTATAGATAAAGGCTTTCATTAATAATACACCAAAATAAATAAAAAACAACAATCGTTTTAAAACGAACATAATAGGGTGCTAATACCTTCCCTATGTGTGAATGAACTCCCTAACCCATTTTCAATAGTTAGTAGACCATCCTTAGTTAATGAATAGGTGACTAATCACACCCAATAAAAAACCAATGATTAGTGGCGGCTCCCTTTTCTTTTTCCCCGTCGCGTTCACGTAGCAACAGCATGGCGACTCTGCTGGGGACTACTTTGAGAGTCTTGTTGTTTTCTAGTTTATTTTGGTGTACTTTTGTTTGAGCCTTGACTTGTTTTATTTATAATTTATGTATTGCATTATTGCACACACTTTCACAGCCCTCTACCCGGGCTTCACCCTTTAGAAATAGTTTGGGATGGTAGTGTTGCCTTCGTGGAGTTTACTCCCGTGCAGGCCCACGAAACTTCCCACCCAAGTCAACCTAACCAGAATACTGGAAGGGCTACTTTGTTATGATTGGTTTAATTTTATCGAATCATCGATGAATAAATAAAAAACCTATCATGACAAAGAAATCTTGGGGGCCTTTCAACCCTTTTAGATAGACTTTAATGCCACACATCATCCTCGTATGTTAATGTTATTTTACTTTGATGTTTGTTTGTGTGGTTATGTTTGTTTATTTCTTATAATATCTTTAAAAAGAAATGTGTTCCTTTTTCGAGTTCGTTTTCTAAAAACAAAACCATCAACCATTAGATTAATAAAATAAAAAGGAAAAATCATCTTGTTCCTCACATTCATCCTTCTAAAATGCAAATAAAGCTAAAAAAAATTTATTCATTCTTCCATGCATTTTGAACATGACATACACATCATTGTTTTCATTTATGCATAGTTCATTGGAGTATTTCCTTCTCATATTTTTTTTTTCAAAAACAAAACAATTACGCTGTAGTAGGATTTATTTCTCAGCTATTCATTATGCATTCACAAAAAAAAAAAATACATAGGATTTTAATCATTTCATGCATAATAAATTTGTACATATTTATCAACTTTACTAATTCATGCATATTAGATCCAAACATGTCACCCATGTGCATTGCATATAAGGAAAAAATAAAATAAAAGATTTTATTTCTCATGCATTTTTTTAATAAAAAGGAAAATCAATAAAAAAAAGTTTTTGCAATTCATCTAAATCATGCATTGTATGTCTTAGATAATGATCAATATTTGAAAAATAATTGTCAAAATAGCCAGTTGATTTAGCTTCATCTTCATTGATGAGGTATCAGGAAATTTGAAATCATAAGGAAAGAAAGTTGACTCATTTATGTGGGAAGAAGTTAAAAAAAAAAGGAAAAAAAGAAAAGAAAAAAGGAAAAAAAAAATGAAATGAAAAAAAAAGTGAATGTCATCATGGACCCTCAAATAATTTTGGGCTTATTATTTTCAACTCTCGCTCATCATCAAGCCTCTGTATGCTTTGATAAATTTCTCCTTAGCCTTCATTGCAGTATTAATGTATCTTTATCTTACTGATTCATGACCCAACCATTTTTCAAGCCCAGCACCATTTTGCTAGCCATACATGCCCGAGTTATAACATGAGCAATCTCTCATCAATTCATCCTCGTCATTTTACTGGGACAGTTGATTATTTCTCTCCTTACCCATATAGTCCAGCTTCTTGCTACTAGCCATTCAAACTTGGACTACAGTCAAACCAAACCCTTGCTTGACCCACCTCGCAATACTACACTGGGGTAATTGGACATGTTTGTATTATCCATCTTGACCAATTTCATAAAGACTCCAGTTATTAATCGAACCAATTTCATATCGACCCACCACGGTTAGCTCAACACTGGGGCAATTGACCATTTTTCTCTTCTTCTCCATACCCATATATGTCATGCCTTGTGTTCAACCCTTTAGAGCCTAAACTCATATGTGAAGAGGAGTTTTTAGAAGTAAATGAAATAGTGTTAAGACATTGAGTCAAACATTTTTACATCTCGAATTTGTGATAGCATGCATGTCTCTTGCATTTCATTGTTACTTCTTTAAAATTTCTACATGGCCATTCAAACTTTCATTCTCATTGAAACCGTTTCTTTAACTCAGCCTTTTCTCCGACCTAAATTATAGTGGATCAATTCTCAAGACAATGAATGAAAGGATTAAATATACTGACAATCCATGAGTAAACTTTTTCTGCATTGCTAGAAGCAGCTACAAGAAAATGTGAGAGGATGATGAAGCTGTTAGGAATGGTGTCCTAGAACTTGTAATTATAATAATTTATTTCTAATAAATTAAATAAATAAACATAAGTTCTTTATATTATCTAGATTGATTCAATTGACGATATTAGGAATATATGGAAATATATAAATATCAAACATTCAAATAGTAAACCCTAAGTTACTCTTATGAAATCACGACTTAGTATGTGAGTCATACAAGAGGATTAAAGTCGAGATGAGTAACTTAAAAGTGTCTACAGTAAATGGATAACGTTTGGGAACCTTATCCTGGTAACACCGTTGATAGCTTCGCATTTTGTTTATAGACAAATGATCTAATCCCGATCATTCATGTGGGAGACATGAAATGGAAGTATCATATGCAATGTTGATTGTATAAGACAGGACCACGATGTTCGATCAAATTTCTCATTAGTACCTGGTTTACGAGAGATGATCGAATATCAAACTAAGTTTATCAACCGGTGATAGATCTCAATCCTGAGTGAAATGCGGACTCCTATTTGTGAAGTTATGTTCTTTGATTCACATAGTTGAGAAGCGTCTGTAAGAACGCTCAATACACTCCTGTTTTGGGAACATGACTAGATAAGTAGCTGGGAACTCATTTTCACGAGATGGAATTCATAACTTTCCTATAAATTAACGGTATCAGTGCGATACCTAAACATTTTAGGAACTTTAGAAAACTCCCTTGATGTACTGATTCGAGACATGAACAAGTGGCGCCACGACTTCTATTGATCACAGAAGTACCTTATTTCTAGTTCGACTAAAGATAAAGTTCATTGGAGAATCAGCGGGAACACAAGGATAAAGCGGTAATTACAGGGGCAAAACGGTAAATTTATCCACCTGTAATTATGAGGGTTCCACGTGAAGGATTATATCACAGATATAAATAAAGATAAACTAAATGGACATAACTCATCTATAGTGAGGGGAGTTCAGCTATGAATCTATAGTGGAATTATTCATAGTTAGATAATAAGTAATTAACTGATTATGAGTTAATCAATTAATTGACTAATTATTAAGCCCATGATCTATAGGTCCATCGGGTCCCTATGCTAGCCCAAATATCGTAGTCGCGAAATCAAGTAGAAGAAATGGAAATTTTAAGTAAAGTGAATTACTTAAAATAGGCAATATTAATTGTTTAAATATTGAGTATATTTAAACGGTAATTAATATAAACATTATTAATTGTTTAAATAATGAGTTTATTTAAACAGGAAATTAATAATGTAATATTATTAATTAGATATTATTAATTATTTAAATATTGAGTATATTTAAATGATAATTAATAATTTGAAATTAATTGACAATTATTAATTGTTTAAATAATTAATTTTATTTGAACGGAAATTAATAATTAAAATTAATTAATTAGTAATAAAATATTGTCAATAAAATTATTAATTAAATAATGAATTTATTTAATGGAAATTAATAATTATAATATTTATTATTAATTATTTAAATAATGAAAATTATTTAAATGGAAATTAATAATTAAATATAATTTGATAATATTTAGTCGGGAGAAAATATTAATATTATTAATTGTTTAAATAAAATATTTTATTTAAATGGTAATTAATAAATAAATTAATTAAGTTGGACTTATTAATTTAAGAGAGAGTTTCAAGCCCAATTGGATTAATGAACCCAATTGAAATTGGCCCAAAATAATTAATTAAATAAATTTGATTTATTAATTATTTATTATTAATTTTGGCCTTCATAGATAATTTGTAGGAGATAATTATTTGAATTATATCCTATAATAATTATATAGATTTATTTACCCAAGATAAATAAAATAAAGAAAAGAAAATAATCTCCTATTTATCTATGGCATTTTCGAAATTGCAAGATAAAGGAAAGAGATAATCTTTTTTCTTTTTGTATTTATCTCTATAGATTAATCCTAATGGGATTAGGATTCCTATTTTCCTATAAATAGGAGGGTTGGGTCATTCATAAATCACACAATTCAATTCCTAAGAAATTTGGAATTCTCTCTTCCTCCTTCTCCCCCCCTTAGCCGATTTTCCCTATTCAAAATTGGGAAGAAAATATTTTTCTTCTTCCCAATTTCTTCTAAAGTTCGATCCCACAATCGGGTTTCGTTTGATCGATCGGGATATAGCGTAGAAGATCCGGTGTTGCTGAGGATTTGATGCTGTAAAGAAACCTCCAACCAATTCTCCATTTGTTACTCAATGTAAGTATCGGTTTTATAATTTTCGAAAACGAGCATGAATCTACATGTTTTTATCACAAATTGCGTGATGTTAATAGATCCGTTATTAAATGTTAATAAGTTTACTAAATAAATTTCCGCTAATTTAGTAAATCATCCCTTCAGAAGCATGTTTGTTTTTTTTATGGAAATAAATACAAGGAGATTTATGAAGAGAAATATTGGCAAGTTTTATTAAAGGTCCAAGTTGGTTGTTTTGAAGTTTTCATCAAGGACTAGAGGATTTGACTTCCTAGTACTTATTTTATCTGGCTCTATCATATGGTTTGTAAAATGATTGATAAGTTTTGATAGGTCCTGGGAAGAAGAGCATATTTACCTGGGGTTTTGTTACATATTTTTTGGATTCCTTAACAAAGTTAGCATTGTTCATATTGTGATTTTGATTTTGAGGTGTTAAATGTAGTTACTTGCAAAAAAAAATGTGAAAATGGAAGGAAAAAAAAAGATGAAAAAGAAAAAGAAAAAGAAAAGAGCAACAAAAAAAAAGAATGTGAAAATAGAAGAAAAAAAAATTGAAAAAAAAGAGGTGAAAAAAAGAAATCAGAATGTCATAAGAAAAAAAAGAAAAAAACACAGAGATTGAGAAAGCAAGGTCCAAGTCATATAACTTATGTTCTTTCGATAATGTTATATATGGCCAACACTCAAGCATTTTCAGAGTTTCAATTTGAAATAACTTAGACAATATGCTCAAAGGCTAAGAGAGCTCGGAATGATAAGCAACAACCTATGTGAGAATGAGTATATATCATATCAGTCATTGATTGTTAGACCCGAGGAGTCGAGTGCAATGCAGGAAAAGAATAATCATGGGAAGTCATGTGTCTTCGATCCTTACAAGAGTTGTCTGAACAATTGTCCACTTTGACCCTTTTCATTAACACTTTTTGTATTACTTTCTTCATACACACCTTGAGATCTTTGAGATCCATTTCCCATGTTAATCATGTTTCTATTTGATTGAACATGAAATTTCAAAGTATCATCCAAATCTCATACTCATATGACTTATCATTCTTCTTGAATCCTTCCATTTCAAAGTCATATTCTCATACCTTTAATGCATTGAGTCATCTACTCATTTGCTTTCATCATCATCATTATGCTTGTTTGTTGCAAATTTGAGATAAAAAAATGTTTGACTAAATGAAATAACACTTTGAGTTACTTTTACAAACTGTGTCTAAACATATGAGTTATTTTTAAATGGCCCACCAGATTACCTTCATGACTTGTTTCAGTTTCAATCATTTTTTTAGGCATTAAAATCAATTGTTGAATAAGAGAGTTATCCGTCATTATGGTGACATTCACTCAAAAAAAAAAAAAAAAGAGATAAAGAAAAAAAAAAGAGAAAAAAAATTGAAAAAATGAATTTTTTCCCTCGGACAATGAAGAAACTTTGTTTGTTATGCTTTCATGTCACCTAACAGTTCATTGGTGATTTTTAAGGTTAAATCCAATTGGCTATTTTGGCTACAAAATTTTTGAAAAAATCATGCATATTTTTTCTTACTTAATGCATCAACATTACAATTGATAAAAAAAATAAACCTTATGCTTGAGCACACGCTCTACATAAACCAAAAAAATTGCATTTCAATTTTGATATATGCATCATCTTACATGTTTGCATCATAAGCGTAGAACCTCATCTCTAGGAAGGGTTCACACTTCATATTTGATATAAGCAACATTGCACATGTTTTCATGCATCATAGGACCTCCTCTTTAGAAATGGTTCATGCATCTACATTTCATTATGAACATAGTTTAATCGTATAAATTTTGCTTGAATAGTTCAAAAAAGACAAAAAAAATTGTTGTAGGCATTTGCATCAAGCTTAGATAATAATTGCATCGTCAATATGCATTTTACTCATAAGTCATGATTTTTGTCCATTTATCGCATTCTCACATGCAAAGTTGGGCATTAACATTCATCATATTCCTTGCATGCATAAAAATCTCCACACATGTACAATCATCATATCAGAGTTCATTCCCATTTAGCATATTATGAGATTAAAACATTTTCACATGGCTAACACATGTTCACGAGACTAGTAAATCAGTAGCATGCATTTTTGTATCATCTAGCAACAACTTAAAGTTGGCTATAATGTTTCAGAGCATCAAATCATTTGTCACTATCACATTGATTTTCTTAAATCATACATACTTGGGAAAAATTGAATTTTGTTTTCACATTGGGCTATTTTTGGTCCTCTTATTTTCAAGTTAACAATACTGGGGCAAATTTTGCTGGGAGTAAAATTTAATTCCATTACGGAAGAGTGTTTTATCATCAAAATATCCAGCACCGAGCATAACATTGATTTGAAATCTACATATTGAGAAAGTACACTGGGGCAAATTTTAGGGCAAAATTTATTTTTGGGCTATGAAGCATCATCACTTATGAATACTGGGGCAGTTTTGGATTCAGAATTTATTTCATTTTGAGCTATGAGACATCGTTGCTTGGAAAGGTACAATGATATTCGACGCCGAGACAATTCAAGAAGATTTGGACCATTAGAGTGACACTTTGTTTGCTCATGGATTGTTTTATCACTTTCAATGATAAGGAAAATCATGCTTAAAAACAAATGTGTTTTATTTTCTCAATGTTAATGAATAAATGAAATTTTCAAGAAAAAAAAAAGAATTATGTTGAGTTTGTCATTAAATTTATCAACATTTCATGAAATGGATATCCACATATCACGATTTTGTCGTCATGGTTTTATAAAGATGCATACATTCATTTTTATAAAGATGCATACATTCATTTTTAAATGAGTCAAATCTGAATTATCATTTTTATTTTCCGCTTTTGATCGTATCGAGGGTGAAGTGCCGATATGTATCATTTCATTTTTAATGTCTTCTGATCATATCGAGGGTGAAGTGCCGATATGTATCATTTTAATTTTCTGTCTCTGGTCGTATCGAGGGTGAAGTGTCGATATGTATCATTTTTAATTTTCTGTCTCTGATCGTATCGAGGGTGAAGTGCCGATATGCATCATTTTTATTTTCTGTCTTCTGATCGTATCGAGGGTGAAGTGCCGATATGTATCATTTTAATTTTCTGTAACTGATCGTATCGAGGGTGAAGTGTCGATATGCATCATTTTAATTTTCTGTCGCTGATCGTATCGAGGGTGAAGTGCCGATATGCATCATTTTAATTTTCTGTCGCTGATCGTATCGAGGGTGAAGTGCCGATATGCATCATTTTAATTTTATGTCTTCTGATCGTATCGAGGGTGAAGTGCCGATATGTATCATTTTTATTTTCCGTCTCTCGATCGTATCGAGGGTGAAGTGCCGATATTGTATCATTTTAATTTTCCGTCTCCGATCGTGATCGAGGGTGAAGTGCCGATATGTATCATTTTTTATTTTCTGTCCCTGATCGTATCGAGGGTGAAGTGCCGATATGCATCATTTTAATTTTCTGTCTCTGATCGTATCGAGGGTGAAGTGCCGATATGCATCATTTTTAATTTCTGTCTCTGATCGTATCGAGGGTGAAGTGCCGATATGCATCATTTTTAATTTCTGTGTCTGATCGTATCGAGGGTGAAGTGCCGATAGGTATCATTTTTATTTTCTGTCTTTGATCGTGTCGAGGGTGAAGTGTCGATACGTATCATTTTTAATTTTTGTTCCTGATCATATCGAGGGTGAAGTGCCGATATGTATCATTTTAATTTCTGCTCCTGATCATATCGAGGGTGAAGTGCCGATATGTATCACTTTTTAATTTCTGTCTCTGATCGTATCGAGGGTGAAGTGCTGATATGTATCATTTTTAATTTCCGTCTCTGATCGTATTGAGGGCGAAGTGCCTATATGTATCATTTTTATTTTCCGTTCCTGATCATATCGAGGGTGAAGTGCCGATATGCATCATTTTTATTTTCCATTCCTGATCGCAGCGAGGGTGAAGTGCCGATATGGATCAAACTTCTCCATTTAAATTTTCTTTAATTTTACATATTATCGAACGAAATAAGGTCTACGCGTTTGTTCACCTTCTACTTCTACAAGGATGAACAAACGGGGGCAAACTGTAGACACCCATTTTCGTCCGGTAATATTTAAAATTAACAAATTTACATATTTCGAAAAAGAATTGACTTTGGTTTGAAATGTGGTGTTTTCTTTGACATGATTTGTTTAATTTGGATTTGAAAATAAAAATTTAAATTTAAATTAGCATTTTTAAAATTGATTTGAATTGAAATTTAATTTTAAAAGATTTGGAAAATAATTTTTAAATGAGAATCAATTTAAACATGGAAAAGATGAGTAGGAAAATTATTTTTATGAGTTGTCAAATAAAATTAGATATTTTTTATAATTATGGGAAAGAATAAAAGATTTTATTTTATTTTGATTTTCATTAATTAAATTTTCCTTGTTTGTTTTCCCTTATTGGCTATAAAAATGACCCTCCTACAACCCTAAAAGACACACAATATTCACAAGAGTAAAAACTTTGAAGTTTTCTCTACATCTCTCATTTTCACGGTCATAACCTTTCCCCTCTTGCTTTCTAAAAAAACCAAAATCATTCACAAGAGCCTCCCTCCCTTCATCATTTCTGCTCTCCTCATCATCTTCTTGATTCGCACATTGGAACTCGGGGCTACACATTTGTAAGGTTCTATCGAACCAAGGTAAAATCCTTTTCCATTAAAAATGTAGTCATTCATATGTTTCTGTTTTGTTTTATTTGATTTTGTGATTTTTTTGTACTGATTTAGATTTTTTTGAAATTTTTATTCAAAAATATACTTAAATACGAACCCATAGGAAAAAGAATCAATCGATTTAGATTTGTAGTTTAAAAGTTATGATTTTTTGAAGTTTGATGTTTATATAAATTCAGTGTTACGAAAATTTCTGAGCACTTACTATTACTTGATTTTTCGACACTGATTCTTGGAAATAAATATTTATGGTTATTTTTCTATGAAACTAGACTCGTAAATAAAGATTTACAAATAAGAATCACCTTGTTTCAATAAGTATTAAAAAAGATATGATTTTTTAAAGTTTGTGTAAATTCTGCAGAAATTTATATACAAAACCATGGCTGAAAACTTTTGACATGAAAATCTGATTTTTTTCTTAAAAAGTGTGTGTACTTTTCGATATTAGAAATCAATCATGGATGAACCTAGAATATTTAGAAGAAAGAATCAAGTAAAAATATATTTTTGTTATAAAGTTATGAATTTCTAAAGTTAAGGTGTTATATTTGGGATGATTGTGCTGAATTTATTTGTTTGCCATATTTGTGAATTTGATTGCCATATTTTATGTTTTCTATTTATTGTCCCCAAATTAAGGTAAATCTTGAATTGATTTGTTAATATTATATTGATGTATATTGGATTTTCAAAAAAAGAAAGGAGTTTGAATTTATTAGGATACTAATTTTCCAACTTCCTAAAGAAACATAATTTGCTTAAATTACCAAATTTTTGAATATAAAAATGGAATTAATTAGGATAATAATTTTCCAAAACATAAAAATTAACAATTTAAATATATTGGAATTAATTAGGATACTAATTTTCCAAAGCATAAAAATTAACAATTTAAATATATCGGAATTAATTAGGATACTAATTTTCCAAAGCATAAAAATTAACAATTTAAATATAGTAATTGGAATTAATTAGGATACTAATTTTCCAAAATATAAAAATTAACAATTTAAATATAGAAATTGGAATTAATTAGGATACTAATTTTCCAAATCATAAATATTAAAAATTGAAATTGTAAATATTAATTAGAATTTACTAGGTATAAACCTACCAACTTTCTAAAAAATACAAAGATTAATAATATAAGCCTTAAATAAAAATTAAAATTATTCGGATAATAATCGTCCATTTATACCATAAATAAAAAATTTGTCAAAATAAAACCTAGGGGCCAAAAGTGAAACTTACCTGAAACCAAATATTGAGTTAAATAATAATAAAGATAAAAAATTCATAATTAATTAAAAAATTCATTTTTAAAACTTAAACATAAAAAACAAACCAACAAATCGTTTTCGAAAACTCCGACGACGGAATACGGGGCGTTGGAATACCATGCTCCTAAATATTCTTGAGGTAAGGAATTTTTTCTCGGAATACTGAGTTTAAATTCCTAACAATATTTTTTCTAATGGCTTTACGCCACTCATACTTATTTAATCATGCTTTATTACTAAAGTATGGATTAATAAAACATGAGACATTTAAAAATAACCAAAAAATAATTTTTTGTTTTATAGATAAAGGCTTTCATTAATAATACACCAAAATAAATAAAAAACAACAATCGTTTTAAAACGAACATAATAGGGTGCTAATACCTTCCCTATGTGTGAATGAACTCCCGAACCCATTTTCAATAGTTAGTAGACCATCCTTAGTTAATGAATAGGTGACTAATCACACCTAATAAAAAATCAATGATTAGTGGCGGCTCCCTTTTTATTTTTCCACGTCGCGTTTACGTAGCGACAGGAATCACGCTACTTTTATAGGGCGTATAAGACTTAACCATCACAACAGAGTAATAAGGTTAGAATTATCAGGAAAAGCTGCCCGTATGGTAGTGATTTATACTTTATTATTTCAGGCCGTTTGGCTTTTATCCTGTTTAATTCTGGAGCTAGCCATTTTTTTATTTTTTTATCTTGTTATGTTAAGTTGGCAGCTCTTGAGTCGAGACTGTTGAGTTTCGAGTTATGTGCTTTCCTAGATAGGAAGCTTATTATTGTGATAGTGCGTATGGCACTTATGACAATTGCATTATGAGTAGATACTCACATTTTATTATGATTGTTATGCATATGTCTGATGTTGATGTGATATTGGGTATGGATTGGCTATTATCCAATCATACCATTGATTGTACTGAGAGAGTTATTGATTTTATGAGTCCATGTGGGACTAGTTTAAGTTTTCGTGGGTTTAGTAGCCGAGTAATACCCACCTTGATATATGGTAGAAGCTAGAATGCTTCTAAGTGATGTAGTTTGAGCTATTTAGCTAGTATTATCGATACTTCTGTACCGGAGACTAGCTGAGTTAAAAGAGATTAAGAGTCAGTTATAGGAACTCTTAAACTCAGGGTTTATTCACCCTAGTGTGTCCTCGTAAGGAGCACTTTGTTGTTTGTGAATAGAGAGACAGTTCAGTGAGACTGTATATTGATGATCGAGGGTTGAATCGATTACAAGGAAAGACAAGTATCAATTGTATTTGATGATGATCTATATGATCAGTTGGGAAGAAACCGCTATCTTTTCAAAGATAGATTTGAGATCCGGTTAAATTCGTTGAAGATTTAGGATTAAGATATTCCTAAAACTGCTTACAGGACGCGTTATGAACATTATGAGTTTGTAGTTATGTCCTTTGGCTTGACCAACGCGCCTGCAACTTTTATGGACCTTATGCACACGGTGTTTAGAAGGTTCATTGATTCCTTCGTGATTGTAATCATTGATGATATCTTGGTTTATTCTAAGACTGAGGAGATGCATGATATGCATTTGAAGGAAATTTTGACATTATTAAGAAATCAGAAGTTGTATGCCAAGTTCTCAAAGTGTGAGTTTTGGCTAAAAGAAATGGCATTTTTGGGCCATGCAGTATCGAGTAGAGGAGTATCAGTTGATCCCTCTAAGATTGAGGCAGTTAGTAACTGGCCTAGACCGACAAGATTTCTCCAAATTGCTTCAGCCTTGACACGTTTAACTCGGAAGGGAGTTAATTTTATTTGGTCTGAGGATTGTGAAAGGAGCTTTGAGGAGCTCAAGAGGTGGCTTGTAACAGCACCTGTTCTAGTGTCGCCTGACAGAACCGGTGGTTTGACTGTGTATACAGATGCTTCCCATAGAGGTTTGGGATGTGTGTTGATGCAACATAGGAAAGTTACAGTCTATGCTTTCCGTCAGTTGAAAGAGCATGAGAAGAAATATCCGACTCATGATTTGGAGTTGGCGGCAGTTGTTCATGCTTTGAAAATATGGAGACGTTATTTTATGGTGAGAAGATTCTGATATTTACTGACCATAAGAGTCTCAAGTATTTCTTCACTCAGAAGGAATTGAATATGAGACAGAGACGATGGTTAGAGCTCATTATGGATTATGGAACGAGCTGAAATAGCATTTCTGACTGCCGAGGTCACTGTGAGATTGACTAGTTTAACAGTGGGACCTACTTTGAGGCAGAGGATGATTGATGCACAGAGAGGTGAGGCTCATCTACATGCCAGTTTTAGAGAGGTTGTGTCTGATGTGCCTAGCTACTTTACCTCCTCTTCTGATACTGCTTTGATGTATCGTAATAGGCTTTGTGTGCTTATGGGATCGACTTTTAGAAAGAACTGTTAGAGGAGGCTCACAGTTCTATCATTTATGTTCATCCAAGTATTACAAGATGTACGAGAACCGAGACAATATTATTGATGGCCTGGAATGAAACATAAGATTGTAAAGTATGTGAGTAGGTGCTTGATTTATTGACAAGTCAAGGCCATAAGGATCCACCGGGTTATCTTAACCTTTGAGAGTGCCTGAATGGAAATGGAAGGAGATTTCCATAGGTTTTATCAAGGTTTGCCAAGGACGGCAAAAGAATTATGATATCATTTGGGTGATTGTAGACCATTTGATGAAAAACCTCACACTTTACTCTTGGAAGGATTATCTATCCAGTTAAGACTAGGGTACAGTTGTACCTAAGAAAGATTGATAGGTTGTGGTTTGCCGGTGAAGATTTTATCAGAACGAGACACTCGCTTTGTCTCGAAGTTTTGGTACTATTTAGGCACTTTATGGTTGAAAGTGTCGTTCTCCCACTCATTTGGATGAGATTGGAGAAAAGAGATTTTTTTGGTACTCAAGTTGTAACAAATGACTAGCGAGTCTATCATTTGTGTAGAGAAAGGTTAAGGGTTAACCAAAGTTGACAGCAGGATTTGGTGTAGTCCGTTCAAGCGATAGTAGTGGATCTCGTATATTTCAAGTGGCACCAATGAAGGGTGTTATAGAAGTTGGGAATAAGGGTAGATACTCAATCGAGTAGAGTGGTAGCTTATTGTTTAGCCTTACCACTTTCGTTATCGTCCGATTGTAATGTTTTCCATGTATTGATACTTTGGAAATACATGGTGAATCCGTTCCACGTGATTGATTATGAACTGGTTGTTTTGAATGCTAATAAGTCTTATGAGAAGACACCCGCTAAGATAAGAGCATTCAAACCAAAGTGATGAGAAATAAAAAGGAATTCACTTGGTTAAGGTTCTTTGAAAGAACCAAGTGTCAAAGGAAACAACGTGGAACGTGAGGATGAAATACAGTCTAAGTACCCTTGCTTTATTCATTTAGTGAATGCACTTTTCGAGGACGAAAAGTCTTTTAAGGAGGGTAGACTGTAACGTCCCGTTATTTTGAAGTGAATTTTTTATTTTATTTTATTATTTATTTAATGTTATTTATTTATTTATTTCAATTTAAGTATTTAGATTAATTATTATTTTGGTAATTTTGATTTTAGTAGTTAATTTCGCCCAGAATTCCTTTTAATCGTTTTAATGCTCTAAATTCGTTTCGGTGACATTAATAATTATTAATAGGCCAATTAATAATTATTAATCACCTATAGATTTATTTAAGAGCATCGGGTTTCGATTCATAAGTCAAAAGTCATAAAAGGACGTAACCGTCATTTCCAATTTCTTAAAATATCTAAATTCACTATTCATTTATCTTTAAAAATCCAATTTTTGACCAAGTTTACTTCATTTTTCCACTCATTCTCTCTTCTTCCACCGTGAGCCCCATTCCACCATGGGAGGCCTTTTGTTTTCATTGGCTTTTCTTCATTTCTCGGCTGATCGTCGTGTTTTCGATTGCGTTGGATTGGTAGGGACGAGGGCTACCTATCCAATCTAGCCTTTCGAAGTTTCCCGTTCTCTAAGGGAAGTCCCAAAAAGTAAGTTTTCAAAACTTTTTAGTTGGTTTTTTTCGTTTTTTATTATAAATGAGTTTTGAAGTTGAAATCATGAATTTCTATCATGGAATTTGACGATTTTGAGCCCGGATTTTCGAAAAACACTATTCACCCGAAAACACTATTCATCCGAAATTACTATTCATCCGAAATCACTATTCACCCGAAATTGCACACTTGTTCGCATATTAGTTATGAGTTGTAATATGTTGTGCAATTGGTGAATTGTAGGTGCGATTGCTCGGTTGTTGATTCGTGTGAAGTTGGAGATTTGGAGAAAATCTTATTTGGCTAAGGTGAGAATAGTTAGGATTTAAAGTAACTATAGAAAGCAAATAAGTATAATGATTTGTAGAATCGGAAACTAAGATTAGAATCCAATCTAAGATTAGAGGGAGTGAGTTAGTGCCTTAGGATTTGAAGTTAATCCTTTAAGCGAGAAACTTAGGATTTCTCGATGAAAGCCCCGAATCTTAGAAGATTCTAAGATAGATTAGTTTCGGAGTTTAAGATGGATCATTGGAAGTTAAAAGATCCAAGACTTTAAAGAACGATTGATAGAACCTCGGATTATTGGAAGTTTAGAATCCTTGAAGGTTTAGGTTAATTGTTATGTTTGATCTTTACTTTTATTATTGATACCGGAGTTCGATTTATAGATCGTTCGTCCGAGATTCTTATCTATGTTTATCATTATGTCATTTACTTTATGTGGGTTGTCATTAACATCTCGCATCATTGAAAAGAGAAAAAAGAAAATAATGAAATGAATGGTGGATGAGTTGAATACCCACGTTACCTTCATTTCATGCATAAATGGTGAATGTGTATCCTACGGGATGTACTCATTACTTTTATGCATATGATAGATGAGAAAGAGAATCGAGATGTTATAATTATGCAAAGTCTATTTATTTTTCTCAATTATGTTATAACAAGTTTATGGATGAACAATTAGACTAAGTGTGCTAATTAATATCATCCTTTGGGAGAATAAGAATTTAAAGTAAACCTTGTATATAGTATAAGGTATATATGGAAAATGAGATATAAATGCTATATGCATTTATGAAACCATATCAGAAATATTGGAATGTAGTTCCACAATTATATTGAAGAATTGGTTAGTAAAAGTGGAACACTTCGTTATAAACTCTTTGAATGGATGGATAGCAAAGAGTAAGTATGTTCTTGGACACAAATCGAAATGCGAGTTTGAGGTCTATTCTTACTTTTTATTCTTATTATTCTCACTGGGCTTAGTTTGTTAGCTCATGATATTACAAACATTTCAGGTAATGTTTGGGATCGTGGAAGAGGAGTCAGGCGCGATTGATCGAGAGGATGATGATTTCGAGATGGACTATGTGTTATGTAAAAATCCATGTACATGGTTTTGTGAACTTTATATCATTTTGATGATTTGTACTTTGTAATTAGCTCATAAGAGCTTATTGTCGTTGTTTTATGATTATAATCATTTTGAACTCCTGGATAGGAACTTAATGTTCCTTGTGTATTTTAGATTTTGAAATTAAGATGTAACAGGTTTTGGCCAGCAAATTTTCAAACAAACCACGCCAAATTTTATTAAAATACAAGACTTCCGCTGTGTATTCTAATTTAAATTATTTAAAAATGTCGGGTCGTCACATTTTAAAAGGAGAAACAAAAACATGTTTGATAACTGTTTCTTACTTCTTGTTTCTGGAACAAAAAAGGAAGAAAAACGTGTTTGGTTAGTATTTATTATTTATGTTTCTCATTTTAAAAAAATAAAATATGTTTAAAATATTTCAACTTTAAATGAAATATTTAAAAATATTATATCAATATAATTTTTTGATATTTATAACATAGTTTTTAAGTCAAAATGGGACAATGTAATAATTTATCAATGTGTTGAAAATTTTTGAAACAAGAATGAGAAATAAAAAACTAGATTTTATTATTTTGAAAATTTCTACACAATTTTGGGAAGAGTATCTAAATAAAGGAGAAACAAGAAACAGGAAGTGTTAAATAGAAACAAGAAACTGAAATTGGGAAGGTTATAAAACGGACCCTAAACGACTATTTTTTTTTTATTTGAATTATGTTGATTAGTGAATTGGTAGTTTGACATTTCAAGCAGGCATTAATCTCTAATGCCAAATTTTCAACATCAAGTATTTTGTATTTACTTAATTTTCTCCATAAACTTTTCATCACATATGAACCGAGGATATAGACAATGAAACAAAGATGGTGGGAGTAGAAGGTGTAAAGACTCGAATTTTCTCAAATCTTTAAATCAGAAGAAAACAGTGGAAGACTTTGTTTTTATAAAAATTTGGCATGGAACCGTTTAAAATATGAACTATCAAAACCTGTTTACATGGGCCCATTTCAGAGAAAGTAAAAACAAAGATGTACATACTCCATTTCATGACAAAATCAAAAGAAATAGACTCGATAATATGTACAACAATCTTAGGCTCTCATTAGCCACAAAATATAAGTTTAAAGACAACAACATATAATGTTTCATCTAGCATTCGTAGAATGCCCCAAAATATGCACGTAAAGTCCATGTCCCGAAAGCCATCCACTCATGATCAAGCAATACCATCTCCTCCACCTCGTACCCTACTAAGAGTATTACCTGAAAAAGTTTAAGTGTAGCAACATTAGCATAAAAATGCTAGTGAGAATAAGATGGATGCAAGCACTCCTATGGACCGAATCCCATATCGGAAAATGTGTCCAAAAATCCTATTATGCTCTTACTACCCATTTCATATTCCCAAGTACTTTACATAAGAAAATCAATCCCATTCTACTATATCGTAATTTCGAAAAGTAAACATTCAAGCTCGTAAATAAAGTACTAAAACAACGAAATAGTACTAAAGCATAACAAAGTAAATAGCAAACTAAATAACAAAGTAAATTTCTATCATTTACGTCATTCCACACGTTATTTCACATTGTGACCACATTGTCACATTTCATAATTTAACCGTGACCACTTGTCACCATTCACATTCACATCGTGACCTCACTATCACCAAACACAAACCATACCGTGACCTCACTGTCACCAAACATAAATCATACCGTGACCTCACTGTCACCATACACAAACCATACCGTGACCTCACTGTCACCAAACACAAACCATACCGTGACCTCACTGTCACCGTGACCTCACAGTCACCATTCACAAACCATACCATAACAATCCCAAACAATTAAGAAAAACATCAATGGGTAAACGTGATTTAGGGTTTAGGTCAAAAGTTCAATCCCGAACAATTAAGAAAAACATCATAACATAACAATTTCAAAACCCTAATCATCATAAAAATGAGAATAACTCAAAGAAATGGCTTTTGGCTCAAACCCGATTCTAGGGTTTTGGGAAAGTTCTAACTAAACATAAAACAACCCCCTCGATCTAAATCTCCGAGTTCCCGAGCAAGAATTGGAAGATTAAAACCAAAAACACCATTAAAACACTATTTGAAGCTTTAGGTTTTGAACTTAAACATACCTTAAAGCCTTGAGAGAACAGATGAAAACCTCGATTGTTGGGATGGGTAGTCTCGAGAGCTTTCCAACGAGCTAAGGCACGATGAAAACGGTCTAGAAACGAAGCCGGGGTGACAATTTCTTTCTCTCCTCTTTTTTTCTCTCTAAGCTACGGGTTTTGGGAAGAAAAGATGAGAAAAAATTTATGATTTTTGTCTAATTTTGGCTTAATAAAGGAGAAGGATGAATAGTGTTTAGATATTTAAGAATTTCGAAAATGACGCCTACGTCCTTTTCTTGCCTTAAGCTTTTAAAACGAAACCCGAAGCACTTAAACTAGCCCAATGGTGATTAATAATTATTAATACCATCGAAACTCGTTTAGGCTAATTAAGCAATTAAAAAGCTTTCTGAACGAAATTAACTATTTAATTCTAAATAACTAATTCTAAAATTAACTTTAATAATTTAAATAAATAAAAATAATAAAAAAAATTCACCTCAAAATAACGGGACGTTACAGAAGGTGACATGTGTGCAACAAAGAAAAACAACTTGAATGAAGAAAAGTTTGTTCATACATTTTTTTAATAGAGAAAATCATTGTCTGAGTAGTTAATGTATTTGGTAAATTAGTTGGTTATAACTAACTAACAATATTCTTGTAATAGTTAGAGAAGAGATTAGTCTGCTCTATTTTGTGTATAAATAAACTACATTTATCATTAATGAAATGTAATAGCTCGGGTTTTGGAAAAATAGTTAAGGTTAATTATATAATTATTTAGAGAAATATTTTATGAGGTAATAAGTTTATAACTTATGAATAAGTTAAATGCAGGTTTAAATAAATATTTAAACTTGAAATAACAATAGTTTATGAAGTTGTTTCGATTTTCGGGAAAAATAATAGTACATTGCTATTTCAATTTAAAATAGAATAACTTGAAAAAAATGATATTCTATGGTTAATTTGAAGTTAGTTAATAATTTTGGGTTAATTAAATAAGGTTAAATGAGTAAATAAAGGTTGGGTAAGACACTAACCATGGTTTGTTGAATGGGTAATTAATTAACTATGGTTAAATAGATTTTGAGTTAGTTTTAAGACATGCGGAAATGGAAGTCAAAGGCTGAAATTTAAAGGGTTGGTGTTAAGTTTTTAGAAAGAAAAAGGTTAGAAAACAAGTAAATGGTTAGTCATCAAACCAATGTGTCATTCTCTCCATTATTAGACAAATAAAATAAAAAGAAATTCATTTAATATGATTTTAAATATAAAAAATCTGCACTTCTTCTCTTCTTCTTCTTCTTCTTCCAGCAGTGAGCAATACCCATGGGAGGATTTCTTGGGTTTTTTCAATTTTTGACCAAATCCACTAAAATCAAAGCCTAATTTGTGTGATTTTTCAATTAAAAGCTATATCTAGAGGAATCAAGAGCAATCCCTATTGTTTTCATCACGTTTTGATAAGTTTTTCAAACCCTAGAAATTGGAAATTTTGGGGGAATTTCTTAAATTAAGTTTGGGTTTTCTTGACGCCTGAGACACACATTTTAGCGATCATCTCTCTGGTCGCTAATTTCATGGTTTTTCAACAATAATGAAGAAATGAAGACTATTTCGTCGCTTAAAGCCGCTTTTATTGTCGTGCAAAAGCCCTACAACTAAATTCTCAAGTAATAGGACAAATGGTATTAATATCATAACTATTGACCCAGGAGTTAGAATAATGAACCATTCTTGACGATCGACTAGTAACGACTCAATAATCATTAAAATATCAAATAAAGCTAATTAAACCAGATATGAACAAAATGACTAAAATTCCCTTACATAAATAAGGGGTGCTAAAAGAATACTACAATTTAAATTAATTTAATAACAAAATTTTATTTTATTTTTAATTCGACACTCATCATCACACAATAAAATGGGAGCATTAGATTAGATGGAATTAGGTAGGGGAAATTTCATTAGGTAGCAGAGTTTTCTGTAATATTTATAAATATAACATTTTTAAAAAAGTATTTGCAAATATAGCACTTTCTTCAAAAACCTCATTCATGTGAATAAGAGAAATCAGTGATAATTTATAAGATAATTAGTGATAACTATTAGATAATAAGTGATTCATGCACAAAATATCAGCATATCAGTATAATCAGTGATTACTTGTGTGGAAATCTCTGATTACTTGTGAGGAAATCACTAATGACTTATGCAAAACTAGTGGCAATTTTGTAATATTCTAGGCGCGAATTTGAGTTTTTTTTACTATTATTGCAAATAAGTTTTTTTACTACTATTTTTATAAATATTGGACCTAATTTTGCTATTTTTACAAGAGCCCCATTCGATAATGACATAGATAATGACATATAAATGAGTAAATAAAATAACAACCTATAAGAAAATAAAAACAATAAAACATAAGTATATTGGAAAAATAGTGGGTCGTGCCTAGTTCCATTTCCTTTCCACATTCTTGCATCTCCCAAGGTTGAAGATTAAAGGAAGCGACCAAATCAAGAAGAGTGGCAAGACATAAATCTCCTCATCATGTAAGTTCCTTCAAAAGTGAAACTCCATACTCCAAGCTAATATTGTTGAATCGATACAAGAAAAATTGGAATTAGCGACCAACTATTAGCGACGAAAGGTAATGGGACGCTGGTTAGTGACGAAATTTATCGCTCAGGCTGATTGTGACTTTTAGCGACGCATATGATCACTATCAAGCTTCATAAATCACTACATCACTATCACTGTATTACAGAGACAAATTTCGTCTATAATTAGCGTCCTAAATGACTCCATTGTTATTGTATTATCTCAAGAAAAGGCGCGCAACTTTCCACCAAATTAGCGACTCTTTTAGACCCTAAGTTAGAGACAAAATGTGTCTTTAAAGAACTGTCTCAAATAAGAATTGGAGCGAAATTTTCCATCCTTATTTAGCGACGTAGTCCGTTGCTGATGAAATCTATTTATTTTACTTAGAGATGCATTTCGTCACTAAAAATGGCGAGAAATTTTTCCTTTATTGGTTTAGATAAAATTCGTGTATGTTTTATGGCGGGAATATTTCCCGTCAAATTAGAGACCAATTTGTTCGCAAAAAAGCAGTAGAAAAATTGGTGTGCAAAATCACTTCAAACACAAGTACATTTAATAAACCATATTACCGAGAGCGAAAATGTGTGAGTGGTAGTACGTTCGTTTGATTGAAGGTTTTCTCAATGACTAATTTGTAGTTAGGGTCGAAGAGTTTGTAATCCATTGTGTTCTTTGATAACTACGGACAGAAGATACGATGTCTATGGAAAAAGTATAGAAATAAGAAGATGTTATCAACAGATGATGTGAAGTTACACTTGTACAGTTGTTAGTTTCATAGAAAATTATTATCATTGGGTGTATTAGGGAGAATATGAAGAAATGTTCAATGTAGCGAGAGACGAGTCAGTTCGAAATGAACGAAGCAACTCACAGTTCAATTCAAATATGAATGAGAATTTTGATAACTTACAACATCAGTACAGTCAGTTAGAACAGATGATAATTTTTTATGGTTACAGTTATAATACATTCAATCGAGGAGATGATCCTCAAACTTTTGTTAATAAAAATTTAAACCCAGATGTGCAAAGAATGTTTCTGATGATAGAATCAGCGAGTAGGTCAATGTACAAAAGTTGTTATGCCACGCAACTCGTAGCTGCAACTGAACTATTGAATATCAAGACGTTTCTACAAAGTTTGTACGACACAAAGAAATTAGTGGATGGTCTCGGATTACTAGTGGAGAAGATTGATTGTTACCCAAATGAATGAATGATATATTGGGGTGCATATGCAATTCTTCATCAGTGTAAAATGTTCAATCATACGAGATATAACAAGGTAATAAAAGCCTTACTCCACATACTCACATGTTTTATTTACGGATTACACAACGCTTGCAACAGTTGTACACGTCAGAAGTCACAGCTTCTCACATGTGGTGGCATCACGAGTACTCTCAAGATGATGGAGACATTAGATTGGGTTTATGTACTGATGGGTTTAAGCCTTTTGGGGCTTCAGGAGTAAATACTCATTGTGGCCAGTTATGTTGACGCCGAATAATTTGCCTCCATCGATGTGCATGAAAGATCCTTTGATTTTCTTAACAATAATTGTACCAGGCCTACAAAAGCTGGATGTGTACCTTAAACTATTAATTGCTAAGCTCCGTGTTTTATGGAACGAAGGAGTAGTGACGTATGATGTTTCACTAAAACAGAATTTCGTGATGCGAGCAACAATTATATGGACGATAAGTGACTTCCTGACATATTCAATGTTATCAAGTACGTTTGTAAATTAATTCGTATGAAGTTAATATTTTTCGTACTTTTATAAGTTATAGTTTTCACGGTTTAGATTAAAGTTTATGGTTTTTACGACCAACCTAACAAATTTACTACCCTAACTAAATTTGTTAGGGTGGAGCACTTAGAGAAAGTTTTTATGCCCTCATTGCATGGATGATATTGGTGCCTTCTATTTGGTGCTTGGTCGAAAAATGTGTTGGTTTGACTGCCATAGAAGGTTTTTACCACTAAATCATTTATTAAAAAACGAATAAAACTAACTGGTATAAAGGGTAGAGTGTAAGAAGGGAAGGCCTTCCTGAAGTTATCAATGGATACCAAATACTGCAACGGTTAGATGCACTTGACATGCAAAGTGTTGCAGAGATTGGTGGTGAGGCTTGGAATAAGACTACAGGGAAAAATACAGGTTGGAAGAAGAGAAGTATTTTCTTAGAGCTACCATATTGGGGAGATTTAATAATCAGGCATAACTTAGATGTCATGCATATTGAGAAGAACGTTTTCGATAATGTCTTCAACATGGTTCTAAATGTACCAAAAAATATGAAAGACAATTTGAAATCACGTTATGACATTCAAGAAACTTATCATCAACCTAAATTAGAGCCAGACAACACTAGCAAAAAAATATGTGAAGGCAAAATACATGATAACTTTAGACCAGAAGAAAATATTGTTCAAGTGGATGCGATCCATTAAATTTCCTAACGAATATGTATCAAATTTGAGTAGGTGCATTGACGAGCCATACTGTGTTTGGGATGAAACATCATGATTTTTACGTATTCATGCAACAACTTATGCCAGCTGTATTCAGACAATTCCTTGAGTGGAAACATTGGGAACCGTTGGCAGAATTGAGTATTTTGTTCAGAGAGTTAACATGCGCAAAACTTTCCTAAGCCACTGTCGAGTAATTGAGCAGGGAGATTGCCGTCATAATTTGCAAGTTAGAGAGAATGCTCCCACCATCCCCTTTTGACTTAATGGAGCATCTACTAGTGCATCCACCAAACGAGGCATATCTAGGAGGCCCAGTTCTTTACCTATGGATGTATCCATTTGAAAGGTAAATAATTTTACCGTTTCTGTTATTATATCCTAAATTACAGGTTCTAATTAATTCATTTTGATGTCAGATATTTGTGTAGGCTAAAAAGAGCTGTCGGAAATAAGGCTAGAGTGGAAGGATTTATATGCAATGCTACGAAATACATGAGACGACCACTTTCTGTGTATATTACTTTGATCAACAAATTGCAAAACAATACAGAACAGTAAAGCGTAATTTTATTTAAAATACACTTCCCTTGGGAGTCAATCCAAATGATTTTCCATTTTACAGTATTAGAAAGGCCTCTTAGAAACTCTGTGAGGAAGGCGTTAAACGAGGAAGAGTATCACATAGCACAGATGTACGTGTTATGTAATTGTCTGGAGGTGGAACCATATATTGAGTAAGGATCAACTAAATTAGCACGTCAAACTGTTATATTAATTCTCTTTCACAATATGCTATTTTCAATTTTAGGTTATTCGTTGAATTATTTGTATGATCGGTTAATCCTGGAATTAACGCAGTCAAGGAAGGGATCATAATTCACAGAGACTTCCGTTCATGGTTTTATAGTTATGTGACTATGCTTACGTGTTATAGTTGTTCATTTAAACTGAAATTATGTAATTTCTCAATCCACGTTCATTGTCGTACAGGTTAATTCGTCCACGATCCCAATTATAAACAAACATATAGTCCTATTGGCAAAATGACCTGTTACAATTGCCAAATCATACACTTTTAAATTGTAGGTGTTTCGGATCGTTGATTGATCGTGCTTCGGAGACTTGGAGCAAAACTATTGGCTAAGGTGAGAATAAATAGGATTTAAAGTAACTTTAGAAACCGAATAAGTAGAACGGTTTGTAAAATCAGAGGTTAAGAATAGGATTCGAATCTAAGAGTAAAAGAAAGTGAGCTAGTGCCCTTAGGATTAGGAGCTAGTTCTTTGAGTGAAAACTTTGGAATTTCTCAAGGGAACGTGGAACTTTTGAAAGTTCTAAGTTAGAATCGTTCCGGAGATTAAATGGATCATTGGAAGTTAAAAGATCCAAACTTTTAGATAGGATGGTTAAAGGAATTCGATAATAGAACTTTGGATTTTAGTTCGAAGTTTGGATTCCTTGGAAGTGTAGATTACTTATTTAAGATAAGATCTACATTATTTAAAGTATCGGAAGTTCGAACTACTTAATGTTCTTCCGGAATTCCTATCTATTTATTTTATGCATAAGGACATCTATGATTCTTTTACTTATGTCCTTTACTTTATACCCTTTACTTTATGCTCCATTTATATTTAGGCTTATTTACTTTTGTGAGCATACCATAACATCTCGCACCATAACATATTGCACCATAACATCTCGCATCATTGAAAAAGAAAAGAAGGGAGAGTGTTGGACCCTACAGGGAATTTCCGCATCACCTTCAGAGAGAAAGAAAAGGAAGGGGAGAATGTTGGACCCTACGGGGAATGTCCGCATCACCTTTAGAGAAAAAGAAAAGAAAATGAGAGAGAAAAGAAGGGGAGAATGATGGATCCTACGGGGAAAGTCCACATCACCTTCAGAGAAAAAGAAAATAAAGTGAGAAAGAAAAGAAGGGGAGAATGTTGGACCCTACGGGGATTGTCCGCATCACCTTCTTCATTCATAAGGTTGAATGTTGGACCCTACGAGGAATGTCCGCATTACCTTCATTCATGCATAAAGGGCGAATGCGAATCCTACGAGATGTCCTCATTACCTTCATGCATATTATCGATGGAAATATATATCGTGGATAAAGAATCGAGATGTTATATTTATGTAAAGTTTATTTACTTTTCTTATTTATGTTATAACGAGTTAATTGATGAGATTTAGACTACGTGTGCTAGTATTATCATCCTATAGAGATTATGATTATGAAAGTTAGTTTTCTAGAGATTAGAGGACTATAGAAAGGATTATTTAAGACGTACTTTTCTAGAGAGAAAAGAAATGAAATTGATGTATAACCAAGTGCTATTGGAAAAAGGAATGAGATTGAATTGGATAATGAGAGAATACAAGGGTGTATTGAACCTTATACAACTATCATGTGATAAACATGTAAGAGAACTAGTTTCTCAATAACTTGGAAGATCTCGTAATTGGAGAATAAGATTTGATGTAAACCTTATGTATAGTAAAAGGTATTAAAGAGAACGAGATTCAAATGTTATATATATATATATATATATATATATATATATATATATATATATATATATATATATATATATATATATTATGAAACATACCCCCCAAATGGTTGGAAGATTGTTCCTCAAATATTTGAGAGAATTGGTAAGTAAAAGTGAAACATTGATGTAAAACCATTTTGGTGGTTGAAAGGTAAGAGAATATGAGTTTCAATTGGACACAAATCCGGATGTGGGTTTGGGGTCTAACTTTACTTTTTATTTTTTTATTCATACTGGGCTTTGTTGTTAGCTCATGATATTACAAACATTTTCAGGTGTTCAGGTCATGAGAGAGGAGCTGGTGCGGCTTGATCGAGATGATGATGATGCTGAGATGGACTAGATGTCATTTAAAAGTTCCGGAACTTACCGTATCTTATTTTGTTTTGATTTTGGTCCTTGAAATGCAAATTTGTTTATAAGCTCTTAAGAGCTTTTCGTCTTAAGTTTTATGTCATAATCTTCTTTTAATTTTGGAAAAGGAATTGTATTTCCTTACTTTTAAATTCTCTGATTCTGAAAAATGTACACAGGTTATAGATAGTCCGAGTTTTAAACATATCCATGCCAAATTTTTATGAAATTTAAAGACTTCCGCTGTCAATCTGATTACAAATTATTTAAAAAAAGTCGGGTCATCACAGTTGGTATCAGAGCCTTAGGGTTCTGTAGACTACATGCGATGCATGTTTTTGTTTCATGTTTTATTTCAAGTTTGCTCTCTAGTCATCATCTGAGATCAGCTGCACCAGGTATGCCTAGAACTTTTATTCTCAAGCTTTAAATTCTTTAAAAGTATTAAAGTTATGAGAATGTTGTTTATTTGTAAATGTGATAGTTCACAACCTTATAAAAACCACTATGTGGTGATGTTTATATTGACCCAGATTGAGATTTGGGTAAGGATGCTGAGAATGTAAATGACCCCGTGCAATTTTGGAGGTTATACACCTCGTTAAGCATATTGACATAATGTCAAAGTAAAGGAGACGAGGTACTCCGAGAGATTGATCATTTGATCCTCATTGATAGATTAAACTCTAATTTTCACACAATTGCTAAATAGTGTTTTAGTAAATGTGTGTTGACATTTGTGTGTAAAAGGAGACATGATTGTCTGAAGCCCAGAATTAAGAGATAAAGCACCTATTTGTAGGTGAGCAATTGTTGATAAGAAATCGGTCTAGCTCGAGTCCAGTAACCTAGACTTAACTCAATGGACAGGTTCCTAAGTTGAGTAGAGAAAAGTTGGATTACGGTAAGTGGTAAATCCTTATGGTAGTATGGTGCTAAAAGGAAAATGTGTTACCACTCAAAAGAGAAAGTAAGGACTTTACGTGATAAGTCTCAACGAGGACCATTAACGACAATGTTAATTGGTGAATGGTCTAGTTTGGTTGCTATTGCACTATGGTGTATCAATCTGAATTGGAAATACTCGAGGTCGAGTAATGAAGGTCCATATTCATTAAATTGTCAAGATCGACTAACACTAAGTTGAGTGTTGCTATTTGATAACTCTTCAAAATAGAGTTATTTTGTCATATTTTAATGCCTAAGTGATAATTATTTGATTGAACTTTGTTCATATTTTGTGCACTTTGAACTCATTTAGAATCATTCTTTATTAAAGCTTATTTTGGGAAAAACTCAGGTTTTTAGCACTTTAAAGTATATTTAGGATTGTTCTTGGCTTTTGGTATTTAATTTTGTCAATTTGAATGAAAGAGAGTCCTAAAAGAATTGCAAATTTCATGCAGGAACAAAGAAAAAAGTGCAGATTTTTCAAAAGTGTTGTGGCAGTGCTGCAGCACACTGGAGCTGTCTGGACAGCAAGCAGGATTACGATTTTCAGCCTTAAAAAGTCTATTTTTAGGCCCGTTTCAGCTGATTCAAGTGAGAAACAAATAGCCCATCATTGGGGTCCACCTTAGGAGCAATTTGGAGGAGATTAAAAGAAAGCCCAAGCCCAAAAACAAGAAAAGAAAAGAAATTAACCTAGACGTAAAGGGAATAAAAGAGAAGACAGATTTGTTTTTGGGGGGGAGTGACAGAGGCAAAGAGCAGCGTGAGAAAGAAAGAAAGAGGAGAAACGCAGGAGACTTCTTCTTCCTTAGGGAACTTCGTTTGGATCTTCTTCTCTAATGGATTATTCTTGCTCTTAATTGTTTATTCTTCTTCTTCTTCTCCATTATTAGATTATGTTAGGTTTAGTTTTATTTTTTTAAGAACACTTTTGTTTATTTGAATCTCATTATGAACTAAATTTCTTAGGTTGGAATTGATAGATGAACCCTAAGGGGAATTAGTTTTTCACGAGCTTTAATGAATTCAATTTTTATGCTCAATCAATAGTTCGATAATTTTTATCTCTTTGCTTTTGCTTGAACAACCTAAGTAAATTGCTTAGTTTAGTTTTAATTCTGAAAAGGTTAAAATTGAATGGAAGAATATTGATTGATAAGGTTTAACGATTCTTGAAATTGTTTTTGGTAATGCATAGACATATGTGTTTACACCTTAAACCCTAAACCGGAGTATCAAAGCGTATTTTTAATCTAATTTAACCTAGACATAGGAATTAAGTTGGATTAAGAATTAGAATCATGCTAGGCTTGACAAAGTCACATGAACATTTGAGTTTGCTTGCATAAAAAGTGTATTTGTTATTGCAGATTGCTGCAGCACAGCCACAGCACTGCTGCAGCATTTGTGAATTCTAAGACTTTTTAGAGGGATTCTTGATTTTCCAACCATTCATCTCTACATAATTTAATCACTTTAATATTCTTGCATATTTTAGGAGTAATTTAAGCCACTTTAGACCATCACATTTATTTTCCTTAATTAATTTATAATTTATTTACTTAGTTTTGCACAATTTTAATTGTTTAGTTTCATAAATCAAATCACCCCAATTTATTATTGTTTTTATTTTCTTTAAATTATTTGTTAAACACCTATTTAATCTACTAATCCTCGTGGGAACAATATCTTACTTATCATTTATTACTTGTTAGACTACGTGCACTTGCATAACACAATTTCACATAACAAGTTTTTGGCGCCGTTGCCGAATTAGTTTAGGTTTAATTGGTGTCATAACATTTAGTTTAATTTGTTTATTTTTATTTTATTTTTTGTTTTCTTTGTTCTTTGCAGGATATTAATCTTGTAGAGCGACGAGGAAACAACTACTTTGATTCCGTACGATCAAGAGATTGAACGAACTTTTCACAAGAGAAAAAAGGAACAAAATAAAAAGAAATCCGTTCAGAAAGAAGAGATGGAAAATAGGCAGATAGTTGTGCCTGATGAACGAGACACTGTTATTCAAGAGTATAGAAGGCCTAACTTCGGTCCTGTGATTGTTAGGCCAGAAATTGAAGCAAACCACTTTGAGCTGAAGCCGGTTATGTTCCAAATGTTGCAAAGTGCGGGACAATTTAATGTAACACCTACTGAGGAACCACATGCTCATCTGCAATTATTCGTCCAAGTAAGTGATTCTTTTAAACTTAACTGTGTTTCGGAGGATGCCCTTAGGTTAGAGTTATTTCCTTATTCTTTGAAAGGCTTAGCAAAAGATTGGCTAAATTCATTGCCTCAAGGGTCGATAACTAGTTGAAATAATCTTGTGGAAGAGTTTTTAACTCAATATTTCCCTCCTACTAAGGAAAACAAGCTTAGGAGCCAAATCACTTCATTTGAACAATTTGAGCATGAATCCTTGTATGACACTTGGGAGAGATTTAAAGAGATGATTAGAAAGTGTCCCAACATGGAATCCCGTATAAGATCCAAATGCAAATTTTTTATAATGGGTTGTGTTCTCACACTAGAGATAGAGTGGATTCATCATCGGGAGGGGCATTACTTTCTAAAACATACAATGAGGCTTGTGCCATCTTGAACAAAATAGCGAGGAATAACCTTAGTTGGCCAAATCAACGCTTGAACCAAGATAGAAAAACCAATGTCAATTATGGGGGGAATGATTCGAATTCTGTGATAGCACAGTTGGATGCTTTGAATAGTACTTTAACGAAGATGGATTTGGGTGGGAATAACCAAATGGTGAATGCACTTTCTGAGACTTGTGTATTTTGTGGAGAATGTCACCGATATGAAGGATGTCCATCTAATCCTGAATCAATGAATTATGTGGGGTATAATAAGAACTTCAATCCTTATTCTAATTCATATAACCCCGGTTGGAAACAACACCCAAATTTTTCTTGGAAAGATCAGGGTGCGGGACCAACACATATTCAACAAAGACCAGTTGATACCTTACCTCCTCAAAAGCCTCAAGTTGAGGATTCCATAGCCGCCCTTGCCACTATGATGAAAGATTACATGGGTAGGACCGATGCGATGTTCCAAAATCAAGCCGCTTCAATAAGGAATTTAGAAATTCAAATGGGACAATTAGCTTCATCCATGAGTAATCGAGCTCAAGGATCCTTACCAAGCAACACTGAAAATCCTAGAAATCAAGGTAAGGAGTCATGTCAAGCTATTACTCTTAGGAGTGGTAAAGATTTGGAACTACCTAAGACCATTCCAGGTAAGGAAAAAGAGCTCACTTCAATCTAGAAAAATGTTGAGGATGGTGATGGAGAAGATAAGTCAAGAAAATAGAGGTTGGATGGTGATGACTGTTCAAATCAGAGTGCTGCAGCACTGCCGCAGCACAATTCCAGCACTCCACCTATTCAAAAAGATGCGCCAATTGCTAGGCCGCCTCCACCATTCCCTCAAACACTTCAAAAGAAAGCTCAAAACTATCAATTCGGTAAGATTTTGGATGTTCTAAAGCAACTTCATATCAATATCCCACTTGTGGAGGCACTTGAACAAATGCCTAATTATGCCAAATTCATAAAAGACATCCTCACCAAGAAAAGGAGATGGGTAGAATTTGAGGTTGTTGCACTTACTCAAGAGTGTAGTTCTATCTTGCAGAATAAAATTCCTCCTAAGTTGAAAGATCCCGGGGTTTTCACCATTCCAATTTCCATAGGTAAGGCTTTTCACGGGAAAGCACTTTGTGATGTGGGTGCAAGCATAAACTTAATGCCCATGTCTATTTTCAAAAAGCTTTGTGTTGGTGAGGCAAGGCCAACTACTGTACATTGCAACTGGCGGATCGTTCTCTTGTGTACCCTGAAGGAAAAATTGAAGATGTGTTAGTTGGGATAGATAAGTTTATCTTTCCTGCATATTTTCTCATTATGGACTATGAGGCAGACAAAGAAGTGTCAATCATTCTTGGGAGAGCTTTCCTTGCCACAGGAGGAACACTCATTGATGTTCAAAAAGGAGAGTTATCGATGAGGGTCAATGAAGAGCAAATGACTTTCAATATATTCAAAAGTGCAACCTCTCCCATTGGTGTAGAAAATTGCTCAACCATTAGTGTCTTAGAGGTTAGTAATGATGGAAGGTGCACTGATAAAAAGCCTCCAAAAGACCATTGTGAACAAGAAAAATCAAAGAGAGTGTTCCTTTTGAGAAAGAGGAGAAGAAAGAAGAGGAAGAAAAGTAAAGTTCGAGGACGTGTCTTGCGAGTTAGAACAAGTTCAATGTCATTCAAAGTTCCCTAATTAGAGGAAGAAGTCGGGCCGTCGACTTTAAAGCAAGGCGCTTGTTGGGAGGCAACCCATCGAAGTTAAGTAGTTCAATTTCGTTTATTCTTTCTCGTATTAGTTCATTTAATTTAATTTCAGTTTTAGTTGCATTTTTTTAGAATTAGGTGTTGCTGAATTTTTCTCTTTTATTTTGTTTTTCAGGACATATTTGAGCCATTCATCAAAGCTTGAATGAAGAAAAGGATAGCCTACAATGGTGGAAAATTTGAAGTGGTTGTTGAGAAGAAAATACATAAGAGAGGTTGCTATAGTTTTTGTTTTTGTTTTCTTTAGTTAATTGATTTTCAAAAAAAAAATGTCACAGACCCGTGACCCGCGTGCTACCCCGCGACCCGCCTGACCCCTTGCATCCCATGACCCGCGAGCCCCCATGCCCACCCCAGCAACCCGCCCCACAAATTCTCCCACTCCCAGACCCGCGCCTCAGCCCACGACCCACGACCCACCAACAACCCGCCCCTCTCCCCTTGCATTACCCCAACCCGCGTGATTACCCATTCCCTCTTCCCTAATTTTTTTTATTTCCACTTCTTATTATCAATTCTTCTTCTCTCAACCCGTAGCAGCGAGCAACAAAACACCCTCCCCTTATTTTTTCTTCCTTTCCATCGCCACAGCCATCTCCATCATCGCCTGACGCATTCCGCCTCCCCTGTCTCTTCTTCTCTCGTTTCCCACCTTGCTCATCATCGATTTTCTACATCCGTGGGCAGATTTCCATTTTAATTCTAGGATTTGAAGTTTGGGGGTTCTTCATGATGATATTTAAACTTCAGGGACTGTTTCTTCATCCGAAATTTCAGACACTTTCACCATTTGTCAACCGTTCATCACCCAGGTTATGTATTCGTCCCTGTTAGTGGTCTAATTTTTTGTTAGACAGCTGAGGTTATTGTGCTTGCTATTTTACATATTATACATCTTATGAATTCTTGCTGGTTGTTGGTCTGAGGCATTTCAATTGTGAACTTTATTGCGGATTTGTGTGTTGGGAAGCCGATGGGGTGTCACATTTATTGACTACCTTGTCCATACCGAGCTGTTAGTTCGTGCTCTCTTTCTCTGATGCGGCAACTGTTCGAAACTGATTTTGGTTGGAGGAGGTGTGTTCAGTCCTGTTCTTGCAGTTCGCTATTGGAAAAACTACATATTTTCCTACCGATCATGTTGCTTCATGGTTGCCACCGTCTGCGAATGCTGTTGCTCATGACGATGCTTGAGGGAGTTCTCTAAACTCTTACTTGTTCCACTTGTTTTATTTTCCTTTGGACTGTTGCTTTTGCTCTTTATTTTCATATTATTTTGTCACTGATTTGGGTCTGCTGGTGTCTCTATTTCATGCTGTTTTGTGCTATTTTGCTGTGAGGACACACCGACTTTTAAGTTTGGGGGTGATTGTCCATTTTATTAGCACCAATGTACAATCTTCATGTTCTTAAATGATAATTTCTTTGGCTAGTTAACTTCAAATTTCATGTTTTCATTGCTTATTTGGTTAGAATGGTCCAAATGATATAGTTGGCTTTTGCATGATTTTTTAGGATGGTTCTAATTGTGGTTAAATGCGTTTTGGGCTTTAAATTCTTCTACACTTCCCCGTTCATGTAAACTCATGGTAAACCCGTTTAGACAGTTAAGATTCTTGAGGACTACTTCCCTTAGTGAGGAGGAAACATTGAATGACCAATCTTTGAGAACCAAAGTAGAATACTCTTGCATTCCTTCTTAGTGAGCTTCCAAATAAGTGTCTCCATAAGTTTGGGGGTGACATAGTTACCCACCATTTGAAAAAAAAAAGAAAAAAAAAGTAAAAAAGAGAAGTACTCCAATGTCTCAAGGTAAGTAGGGATAAGAGTATGCTTTGGCGGTTCGAGTTATCTAGTGGCTAAGTAAAAAAAGGCACTAGGGATACAAGAACTTTCTAAAAAAAAAAGGAAAAGAAAAGAAAAGAGAAGTGTTCCAATGTCTCGAGATAAGTCGGGATAAGAGCATGCTTTTGCGGTTTGTGTTAACTAATGTCTAAGAAATAAAAGGCATTAGGGAAACAATAACTTTCTTGCACATAGTGCCTTTTCACAAAAAGAAAAAAAAAAGTGAAGTCAATTAGTTTGCTAGCCCTATGAAAGAAGTAATCAAGAGTTCATATGGAGGGGATCTTGGTGAGGTTGTGATGTTGAGTTTAAGCTTAGGAAAAAGAGTCTTAGGATAGCTATCTTTGCTTGCTAGATGGAATTTACCATAAATTATTTGATTCGGGATGCACACACTTTCACTTGAGAATCTTTTGCCCTTTATGTACTTGGCTTGTTTTAGGATTGTCTTGAAGAGAATTGCAAAAGTCTATGATGGAAAAGTCCTATCCAAAAGTTGAGAATAGTGATTTGTTGTAAGCTTGTGTGTCAAAGTTTTAAATCTTTATTCAAGTCAAAGTTTTCTTTTTGCATCACTCGAGGACGAGCAATGAGTCAGGTTTGGGAGTTTGATAACTCTACAAAATAGAGTTATTTGGTCATATTTTAATGCCTAAGTGATAATTATTTGATTGAACTTTGCTCATATTTTGTGCACTTTGAACTCATTTAGAATCATTCTTTATTAAAGCTTATTTTGGGAAAAACTCGGGTTTTAAGCAATTTAAAGTATATTTAGGATTTTTCTTGGCTTTTGGTATTTAATTTTGTCAATTTGAATGAAAGAGAGTCCTAAAAGAATTGCAACTTTCATGCAGGAACAAAGAAAAAAGTGCATATTTTTCAAAAGTGCTGTGGTAATGCTGCAGCTGGAGCAGTCTGGACAGCAAGCAGGATCACGATTTTCAGCCTTAAAAAGTCTATTTTTAGGCCCGTTTCAGCTGATTCAAGTGAGAAATAAATAGCCCATCATTGGGGTCCAACTTAGAAGCAATTTGGAGGAGATTCAAAGAAAGCCCAAGCCCAAAAACAAGAAAAGAAAAGAAATTAACCTAGACCTAAAGGGAATAAAAGAGAAGACGGATTTGTTTTTGGGGGGAGAGACAGAGGCAGCAGTGTACGTGAGAAAGAAAGAGGAGAAACGCAGGAGACTTCTTCTTCCTTAGGGAACTTCGTTTGGATCTTCTTCTCTAATGGATTATTCTTGCTCTTAATTGTTTATTCTTCTTCTTCTTCTCCATTATTAGATTATGTTAGGTTTAGTTTTATTTTTTTAAGAACACTTTTGTTTATTTGAATCTCATTATGAACTAAATTTCTTAGGTTGGAATTGATAGATGAACCCTAAGGGGAATTAGTTTTTCACGAGCTTTAATGAATTCAATTTTTATGCTCAATCAATAGTTCGATAATTTTTATCTCTTTGCTTTTTCTTGATCAACCTAAGTAAATTGCTTAGTTTAGTTTTAATTCTGAAAAGGTTAAAATTGAATGGAAGAATATTGATTGATAAGGGTTAACGATTCTTGAAATTATTTTTGGTAATGCATAGACATATGTGTTTACACCTTAAACCCTAAACCGGAGTATCAAAGCGTATTTTTAATCTAATTTAACCTAGACATAGGAATTAAGTTGGATTAAGAATTAGAATCATGCTAGGCTTGACAAAGTCACATGAAAATTTGAGTTTGCTTGCATAAAAAGTGTATTTGTTATTGTAGATTCTTTGCGGAAGACAAACCACCAAAGATCAATGCTGCGACATTTGTGAATTCTAAGACTTTTTAGAGGGATTCTTGATTTTCCAACCATTCATCTCTACATAGTTTAATCACTTTAATATTCTTGCATATTTTAGGAGTATTTTAAGCCACTTTAGACCATCACATTTATTTTCCTTAATTAATTTAGAATTTATTTATTTAGTTTTGCACAATTTTAATTATTTAGTTTCATAAATCAAATCACCCCAATTTATTATTGTTTTTATTTTCTTTAAATTATTTGTTAAACACTTATTTAATCTACTAATCCTCGTGGGAATGATATCTTACTTATCATTTATTACTTGTTAGACTACGTGCACTTACGTAAAACAATATCACACAACACTATTCGATTGAATTATAGAAGGAAGTTGATGGACCGTGGTATCGGTAACTTATATAAGAAAATGAGATGGTTTGGTGAATTTCAATTCACATTGTGTTTGACCATCTGATTGGACGGAGAATTTGATAAACTTGTAGGTCGTAGTTTGGACCTACTGAGTCTTTTCAAGATAGACTCTAAAGTGAATCCTATGTTGGAATGTTGGAATGTATTGGGCTAAGGTGTTTGACAGACACCAGTTTTGCTTTGCAAAAAAAAATTATCTTTGAAGTCGAGTTCATTCAAGATTTGAATAAGGAAGCTTAAGTGTTATCCTTATCTTGGATTTCGCATATTATGAAAGGAAAGGAAAACTAGCCACTACAGACAGATTTCCTCTCAGGGGAAGAAGATAGAAGATGACGATGCCAGTCAAGGGATACCGTAGAAGCAGCAACCACAGTAGCAGCAGCAACAGCAGCAAGTTCGAGGTGGAGCTTAACATGGACAATCAAAAGTACAAGGATCGGATCATCCATACTACAATAGTTGTGCCAATTTCCATTTAGGAAATGCACACTTCCATCAAGATGCTATGTTGTGATCAAACTTGGAATCACGGCACTTTTGTAGGGTGTATAAGACTTAACCATCACAACATAGTAGCAAGGTCAGGATTATTAGGAAAAGCTGCTGGTATGGTAGTGTTTTATACATTGTTATTTTCAGGCCGTTTGGCTTTTATTTTGTTTAATTCTGGAGCTAGCCACTCTTTTATTTTTATCTTGTTATAATGAGTTGGCAGGTCTTGAGTCGAGACTGTTGAGTTTCGAGATGTGTGCTTTCCCAGTGGGGAAATTCATTATTGTGATAGTGCGTTTGGCACTCATGACATGTGCATTATGAGTAGATGTTTGCATTTTACTTTGATTGTTATGCATATGTCTGATTTTGATGTGATATTGATTATGGATTGGCTATTATCCAACCATACCATTATAGTTTGTAATGAGAAAGTTTTGATTTTATGAGTCCATGTGGGACTAGTTTATGTTTTTGTGGGTTTAGTAGCCGAATAGTACCCACTTTGATATCTATGATAGAAGCTAGAATGCTTCTAAGTGATGTAACTTGAGTTTATTTAGCTAGTGTTGTCGATATGTCTGTACCGGAAACTAGCTGAGTTAAAAGAGCTTAAGAGTCAGTTATAGGAACTCTTAAACTCAGGGTTTATTCACCCTAGTGCGTCCTCTTAGGGAGCACCTTGTTGTTGTGAAAAAAAGACAGTTCAGTGAGACTGTGCTTTGATTACCGAATACAGGTAATGAAGCTCCCGTAGGTCAGTTCATTCACCTTGTATCTTCGTATATGTATCATAGTAATTATGGATAATACCAGATAATGTGAACTCGCATAGTTCCATCATTATCTCATTATCCATCTCCTCCGATCATGCAAAGTCCCGCAGTCCTTTAGCATTCCTCATGTACATATACGGAAATATAAAACGAATAATGCCAGACAATGCAAAGTACTGCAACCTTTACATGTCTCATTATTCCTCCCAATTTCGATTATGAAATATGATATGATATGAATTATGCTTTCGAGTGCAAGTAAAGTAAATATAAACATTCAACATAATCGAAAAGGCATAAAGGTAAAGTGCTTAAAGTAAAGTGCATAAAGTAAAAGGATCATAGATGTCCTTATGCATAAAGTAAATAAGTAGGAATTTCGGAAGAACAAATAAGTAAATCGAACTTCCGATATTTTAATAAAAGTAAGATCTCCTCTTAAACAATAATTTTCACTCTCAAGGATTCTAAATTCCTAAAATAAAGTCCAAGGCTCTATTTTTAAGTTCCTTTTACCATTCTATATAAAAGTTTGGATCCTTTAACTTCCAATGATCCATTTAATCACCGGAATGATTTTAACTTAGAACTTTCAAAAGTTCAACGTTCCCTCGAGAAACTTCAAAGTTTTCACTCAAAGAACTAGCTCCTAATCCTAAGGTCACTAGCTCACTTTCTTTTACTCTTAGATTCGAATCTAAACCTCAACCTCCAATCTTACAAAACCGTTCAACTTATTCGGTTTCTAAATCTACTTTAAATCCTATTTATTTTCACCTTGGCCCATTTAGTTTTGCTCCAAATCTCCAATTTCCCACGAATCAACAACCGAACAAACAAACCTACAATTCATCAATTGCACAACATATTACAACTCAAAACTAAGATGAGAATAAGTTTGAATTTTCGGGTGAATAGTGATTTTGGATGAATAGTGTTTTCGAGTGAATAGTGTTTTTCAAAAATCTGGGCTCAAAATCGTCAAATTCCATGATAGAAATTCATGATTTCAACTTCAAAACTCATTTATAATAAAAAAACGAACAAAACCATATAAAAAGTTTTGAAAACTTACTTTTTGGGACTTCCCTTAGAGAACGGGAAACTTCGAAAAGGTAGGTTGGATAGGTAGCCCTCGTCCCTACCAATCCAACGCAACCGAAAACACGACGATCCGCCGAGAAACGAAGCAAAAACCAAGAAACCCTCCAAGAATGAGGCTCACGGCCATGGCATGGAGAGGAAGAGAGAAATTTGTCAAATTTGGTCAAAGATGTGATTTTTAAAGAAGGTGAATAGTGATTTTAGATATTTTAAGAAATTGGAAATGACGGTTGCGTCCTTTAATGACTTTTGACTTATAAATCGAAACCCGAAGCTCTTAAATTAATCTAAAGGTGATTAATAATTATTAATTGGCCTATTAATAATTATTAATGTCACCGAAGCGAATTTAAAGTATTAAAACGATTATAAAGAATTCCGGCGAAATTAACTACTAATTCTAAATTACAATAAAAAATAATTAAACTAAATACTTAAATTGAATTAAATAAATAAATAATAACATTAAAAAAAATAATAAAAAAAAATTCACTTCAAAATTAACGGGATGTTACAGTCTACCCTCCTTAAAAGACTTTTCGTCCTCGAAAAATGCGTTCACTAAGTGAATAAGTGAGGGTACTTAGACTGTATCTCAATTTCATGTTCCCACGTTGCTTCCTTTGACACTTGGTTCTTTCAAAGAACCTTAACCAAGTGAATTCCTTTTTATTTGTCAACAACTTTTGTTCGAATGCTCTTATCTTAACGGGTGTCTTCTCATAAGACATATTAGCATTCAAAACTACCAGTTCATAATCAATCACGTGGAACGAATTCACCATGTATTTCCGAAGCATCAATACATGGAAAACATTACAAACGACCGATAACGAAAATGGTAAAGCTAAACAATAAGCTACCACTTCTACTCGATTGAGTATCTTGATAGGCCAATAAATCTAGGGCTCAACTGACCCTTATTCCCAACCTCCATAACTCCCTTCGTTGGTGTCACTTGAAGAATACGAGATCCACTACTACAACTTGAACGAACTACGCCGTTTCCTGCTGTCAACTTTGGTTAACCTTAACCTTTCCTTAAACAAATGATAGACTCGCTAGTCATTCGCTAGTCATTTGTTACAACTTGAGTACCAAAAGTCTCTTTCCTCCAACCTCATCTTAATGAGTGGGAGAACGACACTCCTTCCAAAAAGTGTCTAAACAGTGCCAAAACTTTAAGACAAAGCGAGTATCTCGATCTGATAAAATCTTCACCGGCACACCATACAATCTAACAATCCTTCTTAGGTATCACTATACCCTAGTCTTAACTGGATAGAAAATCCTTTCAAGAGTAAAGTGTGCGATTTTTGACCAAACGGTCTACTATCATTCAAATGGTATCATGATTCCTTGCCATTTTCGGCAAACCTTGATAAAATCTGTAAATTTCTTCTCTCATTTCCATTCAAGCATTTTCAAGGGTTAAGATAACCCGGTGGATCTTTAGGGCCTTGACTTGCTAACAAATCAAGCACCTATTCACATACTTTACAATCTCATGTTTCATCCCAAGTCATCAATAATATTGTCTCGGTTCTCGTACCTCTTTGTATTACGTGGATGAACATAAAAGATAGAACTGTGAGCCTCCTCCAACAGTTCTTTTCAAAAGTCGATCCCAAAGGCACCCAAAGCCTCCTACGATGTATTAAGAACTATCTGTAAAACAAAGATAGATCGACTAGGCATGTCTAACTCTGCCTCTCGAAAACAAGCCTGTAAGCCTTAGAAACCATAGAATCTTAGGCACAACCGTCAGTCTAGGCCAACTGCTATATGTCTCCATCTTAGAGGAATCAATATAATCCTCTTCTTGATACCACATGGCTGAAAATGCCATTTTTTTAGCTAAAATTCACACTTTGAAAACTTGGCATACACTTCTGATTTCTTAACACTGTCAAAACTTCCTTCAAATGCATATCATGCATCTCTTCAGTCTTAAAATAAATCAGAATGTCATCATTAATCACAACATCAATAGAATTGATGAACCTCTTGAATACAGTATGCATAAGATCCATAAAAGTTGCAGGCGCATTGGTTAAGTCAAAAGACATGACTACAAACTCATAATATCCATCACGCGTCCTGAAAGCAGTTTTAGGATTATCTTAATCCCGAATCTTCAACGGATTTAACCGGATCTCAAATTTATTTTTGAAAAGATAGCGGTTTCTCCTCAACTGATCATATAGATCATCAATCCAATGCAATTGATACTTGTTTTTCACTGTAGCTTGATTCAACTCTCGATAATCAATGCACAGTCTCACTAAACTGTCTTTCTTTTCACAAACAACAAGGTGCTCCTTACGAAGACGCACTAGGGTGAATAAACCCTGAGTTTAAGAGTTCCTATAACTGACTCTTAAGCTCTTTTAACTCAGCTAGTTTCCGGTACATACGTATCGACAACCCTAGCTAAATAAACTCAAGCTACATTACTTAAAAGCATTATAGCTTCTATCATAGATATTAAAGTGGGTGCTACTCGGCTACTAAATCCACGAAAACATAAACTAGTCCCACATGGACTCATAAAATCAAAACTTTCTCAGTACAAACTATAACGGTATGGTTGGATAATAGCCAATCCATAATCAATATCACATCAAAATCAGACATATGGATAACAATCAAAGTAAAATGTGAACATCTACTCAGTGCCAAACGCACTATCACAATAATAAACTTCCCCACTGGGGTAAAAACACACATCTCGAAACTCAACAGTCTCGACTCAAGAGCTGCCAACTCATCATAACAAGATAAAAATAAAAGAGTGGCTAGCTCCAGAATTAAACAGAATAAAAGCCAAACGGCCTGAAAATAACAAAGAAATAAAACACTACCATACCGGCAACTTTTCCTGATAATCCTAACATTACTACTATGTTGTGATGGTTAAGTCTTATACGCCCAATAAAAGTGACGTGATTCTAAGTTTGATCACAACATAGCATCTTGATGGAAGTGTACATCTCCCTAAATGGAAACTGGCACAACTATTGTAGTAAGGATGATCCTATCCTTGTACTTTTGGTTGTCCATGTTGAGCTCCACCTCGAACTTGTTGTTGTTGCTGCTGCTGCGGTTGATGCTGTTGCTGCTCTTGTTGTTGCTTCTGCGGTATCTCTTGACTGGCATCGTCATCTTCTGTCTTCTTCTCCTGAGTGGAAATCTGTCTGTAGTAGCTAGTTTTCCTTTCCTTTCATAATATGCGAAATCCAAGATAAGGATAACTCCTAAGCTTCCTTATTCAAATCTTGAATGAACTTGACTTCAGAGATCATTTTGTTTCTTACAAAGCAAAACTGGTGTCTGTCAAACACCTTAGTCCATTAACATTCTATCCTTCCAACATAGGATTCACTTTAGAGTTTATCTTGAAAAGACTCAATAAGTCCAAACTATGACCTACAAGTTTATCAAATTCTCCGTCCAAATAGATGGTCAAACACAATGCGAATTGAAATTAACCAAACCATCTCATTGCCTTATAGAAGTTACCGATATCACGGTCCCTCAATTTCCTTCTATATTTCAATCATATACCAACACTCAACTTAGTGTTAGTAAATCTTGAAAATTTACCAAATACGAATCTCGATAACTCGACCTCGAGTATAATCCAGTTCAAATTGATACACCATAGTGTAATAGCGACCAAACTAGGCCATTCACCAATTAACATTGTTGTTAATGGTCCTCGTTGAGACTTATCACGTAAAGTCCTTACTTCCTCTTTTGAGTGGTAACACATTTTCCTTTTAGCACAATACTACCATAAGGATTTACCACTTACTCTAATTCAACTTTCTCTACTCAAATTAGGAACCTGTCCATTGAGTTAAGTCTAGGTTACTGGACTCGAGCCAGACCGATTACTTATCAACAATTACTCACCTCTAATAGGTGCTTTATCTCTTAATTTTGGTTTCCAGACAATCATGTCTCCTTTTACACACAAATGTCAACACACATTTACTAAAACCACTATTTAGCAATTGTGTGACAATTAAACTTCAATCAATCCTTGAGGATCAAATGATCACTCTTTTGGAGTATCTCGTCTCCTTTATTTCGACATCATGTCGATACTCTTAACGAGGCGTATAACATCCAAAATTGTACGGGGTCATTTACATTCTCAGCATCCTTACCCAAATCTCCATCTGGGTCAAAATAAACATCACCACGTGGATGTGAACTATCACATTTACAGATAAACAACCTTCTCATAAACTTTAATACCATTAAAGAAATTAAAGCTTGAGAATAAAAGTTCTAGGCATACCTGGTGCCACTGATCTCAGATGATGACTAGAGAGTGGATTTAAAACAAAACATGAAAACAAACATGCATCACATGTAGTCTACAGAACCCTAAGGCTCTAATACCAATTGTGACGACCCGACTCCTTTTTAAATCATTTAAATATAAAACACAGCGGAAGTCTTTATGTTTTAAAAAAAATGGCATGGTTATGTTTGAAAGTTGGCTAGCCAAAAACCTGTTTACATATAAATTCAGAAATTTAAAAAACAAGGAACTTCAAGTTCCTATTCAGGAGTTCAAAAGGTCTAATAATCATAAAAGTAAGACGTGTAGCTCTTAAAAGCTAATACAATTGTACAAATTTGAAAGATACAAAATACACAATTAAGTCCATCTCTGATCCATCATCCTCTCGATCATGCAGCACAAGCTCCCCTTTCCATGAACCCCGAGCATACCTGAAATTGGTTGTAATATCATGTGCTAACAACAAAGCCCAGTGAGAATGAACAGAATAAAAAGTAAAGTTAGACCCCAAACCCGTATCCGGATTCGTGTCCAAGAACTTACTTACTCTTTGCAATCAATCCATTCAAAGAGTTTTATATCAAGTGTTCCACTTTTACTTACCAATTCTCCAATATAATTGTGGAACTACATTCCAAGCATTTCTGGGTATGGTTTAGTAATGCATATAGCATTTATGTCCCATTTTCTTTATATACCTTATACTATATATAAGGTTTATATTCAAATGTTTAATCTCCAATTTCAAGATCTTCCAATTTTTTGAGAAACTAGTTCTCTTACATATATCACATAATAGTTATACAAGGTTCAATACAACCTTGTATTCTCTCATTACCAATTCAATCTCATTTCTTTTCCTATAGTACTCGGCTATCAAAAGTTTACTTTTTGATATTTTTAATATAATAATGTTAAGCTCTCTCGGACTTAACATATTCAACAATTACAATTTGCGATTAATGACGATAATATTAGTACACGTAGTCTAATCATTATTCATTAATTCGCTAAACAAGTGTAAATGACATATAACCTTTACATCTATATAACTATCACATGCGAATAATGTCAGGTAATGAAGCTCCTGTAGGTCAATTCATTCACCTCATTATCTCACTTTCCAAAATAAAATATACAAAGTCCTTTCAATAATAGTATTCCATATCTAGTGAATAATGACAGGTAATGAAGCTCCCGTAGATCAGTTCATTCACCTCATTAAACTCACTTTCCAAAATAAATATACAAAGTCTTTTCTATAATATCTTCCCATCTCTAGTGAATAATGTCAGGTAATGAAGCTCCCGTAGGTCAGTTCATTCACCTCATTAACGCACTCACCGAATACAGGTAATGAAGCTCCCGTAGGTCAGTTCATTCACCTTGTATCTTCGTATATGTATCATAGTAATTATGGATAATACCTGATAATGTGAACTCGCATAGTTCCATCATTATCTCATTATCCATCTCCTCCGATCATGCAAAGTCCCGTAGTCCTTTAGCATTCCTCATGTACATATATGGAAATATAAAACGAATAATACCAGACAATGCAAAGTACTGCAACCTTTACATGTCTCATTATTCCTCCCAATTTCGATTATGCAATATGATATGATATGAATTATGCTTTCGAGTGCAAGTAAAGTAAATATAAACATTCAACATAATCGAAAGGGCATAAAGGTAAAGTGCTTAAAGTAAAGTGCATAAAGTAAAAGGATCATAGATGTCCTTATGCATAAAGTAAATAAGTTGGAATTTCGGAAGAACAAATAAGTGAATCTGTGATGACCCGACACTTTTAAATAAATTTAATTTAGAAAACACAGCGGAAGTCTTTTATTTTAAGAAAAATTGGCGTGGTTATGTTTGAAAGTTGGCTAGCCAAAACCTGTTTACATCCTAATTTTTCAAATCTAATAAAATCACATGGAACATTAAGTCCCAATCAGGAGTTCAAAGATGTAATATCATAAAACAACATCTATAAGCTCTTATGAGCTAAATACAATGTACAATTCACAAAATCCTTTAAAGTTCACAAAAGTAATACATGAACTTTACAACAACTGAGTCCATCTCGAGGTCATCATCCCTCGATCACGCAGCACCACCTCTTCTCCCTCTAGCCAGGGCATTACCTGAAATTGGTTGTAATATCATGAGCTAACAACTTAAGCCCAGTGAGAATAATAAGAATAAAACGTAAAGATAGACCTCAAACTCGCATTCCGATTTGTGTCCAATTTACCTGACACAATCAATCCTAAAATTCTCCAAACTTTAGGTAATTTCATTCTAAACTTTCCAAATGATGATATTACTAACACTCGTAGTCAATCCTCATCCATTAACTTGTTACGACATAAAATAAGAAAAGTAAATAACTTTGCATAAAATATAACACCTCGATTCTATATTCCATCGATCATATGCAATGTAGGGTTCGCATATACCCTTATGCATGAATGAAGGTAATGCGGACATCCCGTAGGCTCCCATTCAACCTTATGCATGAAGAAGTAATGAGTACATCCCGTAGGCTACCCATTCGTCTTCTTTCTTTGTTTTACTTTCACTGAAGAAGTAATGCGTACAACCCGTAGGCTACCATTCGTCTTCTTCCCTTGTTTTACTTTCTTTTCTTTTTCTTTTTCTGAAGGTGATGCGGACACTACCCGTAGGCTCCAACATTCTTCCCTTCCTTTCTTTCTCACTTTCATTTCTTTTCTCTTTTCAATGATGCGAGATGTTATGGTTATGCTTTCATAAGCTTGTAAAAGTAAATAAAGTAAAGTACGAATAATAAAGTAACCAAAACAAACATAAAGTAAAAGACATAAAGTAAATAAATAGGAAACTCTGGACGAACGATATGTCAATCGAACTCCACTAACAATAATAAAAGTGAAATCATAACTTAAACGATTAACCTATACCTTCAAGGATTCTAAACTTCCAACATAATCCAAGGTTCTATTACTCGTTGCAAATACAAGCTTGGATCTTTTAACCTCCAATGATCCATCCTAAGCTTCGAAACGAATCTAACTTAGAATTCTCTAAGATTCAATGCTTTCCTCGAGAACTCCTAAGTTCTCACTTAAAGGATTAACTTCTAATCCTAAGGGCACTAGCTCACTTCCCTCTATCTTAGATTCGAATTCTAATCTTAGTTTCCAATTCTACAAACCATTATACTTATTTTCTTTCTATAGTTACTTAAAATCCTAACTATTCTCACCTTAATAAAAGTTGACTTCGCTCCTAAGTCCGAAAGAGCGATCAAACGAGCGGTTCAAAAACACCTACAATTGAATTATGTCACACAATCAATAAATTACCAACTATCGATCAAACAACAACTAAACGTACAAAACGACGAAAAACTCAACAAACCCCCCCCCAAAGAGGCTCTTGGCCCTCTCAAGAAAATGGGCCTCGGGTTTGGTTTTCCGGCTTTTAGGCAATTTAAAAGTGTTTCGAGTTGGTTTCAAGCAAATTTGATATTCCCGATTTCAATGGGTATCGATAATTAGGGTTTTTGAACATTATGCCCTTTCCCGAAATGAATTTCAATAAACAATATATCATCAATACATAACCCATATTCAAACCCCAAAAGGTAAATTTCAAACGGGAAGGGTTTCGACTGAAACTCGGTTTTAGGGTTATGGGATTGTTTCCAAAAACACTTAAAACAACTCCCGTATTTACAAACACCGAGTTTCACCACAAGAAATCGAAGGAAATCAAAGAAAACTCTATTAAAATACTATTTGGAGCTTAGGGTTTGAAACTTTACTTACCGAGAACTCCATATAACACGAGTGGCTAAGCGATGGTTAGGTGGAAAAGGATCCTTGACTCGAGGGCTTTCCGATTTATCCAAGATCGAGTCGATCCGTCGAGAAACGAACAAAAACCGAATTTTCCCTTTCTCTTCTTGATGCTCACGGGTGGGAGGAAGAAAAATGGAAGTGTTTTGGTCAAATTTGAGTCAATGGTAATTTTAAAGAAGATGATTGAATAGTGTTTAGATATTTAGGAATTTTGGAAATGACGGTTATGTCCTTTTATGACTTTTGACTTATAAAACGAAACCCGATGATCTTAAACTATCCCAATGGTGATAAATAATTATTAATTGGCCCATTAATAATTATTAATACCATTAAAACGAAATTAAACTAAAAAGGTAATTAAAAGGACTTAAACCGAAATAAACTACTAAATTCTAATTTACCGATAAATAAATAAACTTTAATTACTTAAATTAAAATAAAATAAATAATTTTTTTTATCACAAAATAATGGGACATTACAAAATCGAACATCCGATATTTTAATAAAAGTAAGATCTCCTCTTAAACAATAATCTTCACTTTCAAGGATTCTAAACTCCTAAAATAAAGTCCAAGACTCTATTTTTAAGTTCCTTTTACCATTCTATATAAAAGTTTAGATCCTTTAACTTCCAATGATCCATTTAATCTCCGGAACGATTTTAACTTAGAACTTTCAAAAGTTCAACGTTCCCTCGAGAAACTCCAAAGTTTTCACTCAAAGAACTAGCTCCTAATCCTAAGGTCACTAGCTCACTTTCTTTTACTCTTAGATTTGAATCTAAACCACCTCCAATATAACAAAACCGTTCAACTTATTCGGTTTCTAAATCTGCTTTAAATCCTATTTATTCTCACCTTGGCCCATTTAGTTTTGCTCCAAATCTCCAATTTCCCACGAATCAACAACCAAGTAAACGAACCTACAATTCATCAATTGCACAACATATTACAACTCATAACTAAGATGAGAACAAGTTTGAATTTTTGGATGAATAGTGTTTTTCAAAAATCCGGGCTCAAAATCGTCAAATTCCATGATAGAAATTCATGATTTCAACTTTAAAACTCATTTATAATAAAAAAAAATGAACAAAACCATATAAAAAGTTTTGAAAACTTACTTTTTGGGACTTCCCTTAGAGAACAGGAAACTTCGAAAAGGTAAGTTGGATAGGTAGCCCTCGTCCCTACCAATCCAACGCAACCGAAAACACGATGATCCGCCGAGAAACGAAGCAAAAACAAAGAAACCCTTCAAGAATGAGGCTCACGGCCATGGCATGGAGAGGTAGAGAGAAATTTGTCAAATTTGGTCAAAGATGTGATTTTTAAAGAAGGTGAATAGTGATTTTAGATATTTTAAGAAATTGGAAATGACGGTTGCGTCCTTTAATGACTTTTGACTTATAAATCGAAAACCGAAGCTCTTAAATTAATCTAAAGGTGATTAATAATTATTAATTGGCCTATTAATAATTATTAATGTCTCCGAAGCGAATTTAAAGTATTAAAACGATTAAAAAGAATTTCGGGCGAAATTAACTACTAATTCTAAATTACAAAAAAAATAATAATTAAACTACATACTTAAATTGAATTAAATAAATAAATAATAACATTAAAAAAATAATTAAAAAAAATTCACTTCAAAATTAACGGGACGTTACAAGGGTGATTATGGATTATTGGTGGAAAGTGACTATTTCTCGATGATTGGTAAGCTTAGGTTCTTTTGCACTATTCTTGTTTATGTAAAATATTAGAGGTTCCAAGTATATAAGCATGTGGTTATGGAAAATGGTTAAGGGGTTATGCATGACTATAAAGTGATGAGAATGAGAACTAAGTTATACATTTATTACGTTAATTGTATGTTGTTGTCTGAAGGCCGTTTGACTTGACTTTATTGCCGTTAATAATATGTTAATATCTGAAAGCCGTTAGGCTTGACTTTATCATGATTTAGCGTTTATTGTACGTTGTTATTTGAAGGCCTTTTGGCTTGACTATTTAAATACTCTCGATGCATGTTGGTATCTAAAGGCCATGACAGTTGACTTTATTTATTACTATGAAACGTTATAATATACACTGTAAAGGCTATAAGTACTTTGCTTGTCATTAGAGTGATTGGACTGTAAAGGCTATATGTACTTTTTTTGTCATAGGAGTGATTAGACTGTAAAGGCTATACGTACTTTACTTGTCATGAGAGTGATTAGACTGTAAATGCTATATGTACTTTGCTTGTCATAAGAGTGATTAGACTGTAAAGGCTAGATGTACTTTGCTTGTCATGAGAGTGAATAAACTGTGAAGGCTATATGTACTTTGCTTGTCACGAGAGGAACTAGACTGTAAAGACTGTATGTTCTTTGCTTGTCATTATATATGCATGCTTATGATTTTGAGTAATTGTGTTACTAAGAATGCTTAATTTATGAGGGGTAAGGTTGTTTACTTTATCAATCTATTTATCTTCACTGGGGTTTGCTCATGATATTACACTTTCAGGTACGAACCGTGGGCGTGGGCGTGGTCGTGGAAGAGTAGCTGGTGCAACTTGATCATTAGGGACAACGATATAGAGATAGACTAGAGTTGTTTTATGGTCCATGGAATCATGTCATGATATTCTTCCATCTTTAGTTTATATTTTGTATTTGGCTCATGAGAGCTTTTCTTCTTATGGATTTCATTTAGATTTTTGAACCTTGTTGAGGGATTTATGTTATGTGTTTATGTTTCAAACTTCTTATGAAAATGGAATGCGCGTTTCGCTTTTGATTTATCTGATTGAGAAAAATGTATTTACAGGCATGGTGATAGTCCAAGTTTTAAACAGCATCATGCCGAATTTTTATAAAAATCAAGTCTTCTGCTGTGTTTTGTTTTAAAATCAATTAAAGGGAGTCGAGTCGTTACATGGCGAGAGCCAGACTACTGAGGAGTTGCGCATCTCCCAGATCAACTCAGCCAAGCAGAGAGTGAACCTATCTCTACACACTGGTGGGACTGTCAGCCACGACGAGCATTACGAGTGATTGGTAAGCACTTTTAATCGTTCGTTTCTATATCTAATGTTTTTTATATGATTGCTTTACTAATTTAACTTTTACTGTTCTCATTTTCACAGACTCAGGATGGACGTGTGGTCACTCTGGCTTAGTTGCATCTCAATCTGCACACGATGGGCTTACTTTTGTGGATGATCGAGCGTGGGCATTAGCAGTTAGTTTATTTATTTCTGTGCTTTCAAATAAATAAATAATTTTTATTTTTTTAACTTAAATAAATGTTTCATTAATTTTTGTAAAAAGTTAAAGACACGCTCGAAGCGTTAGTGCCCACGTCTGAGTCTCAGCCTACTAATGAAAACCATCGGGATTCTTTCCTTCCGGCAACCAGTTGTGTTCATCTTGATGGCTCAGTCTCAGGTCTTGGTGCTTACAGGAAGCATCTTTATGCAAACTAGTCGCGCGTGCTTTGAGTTCTGCTCGTGCTGAGACTGAGTCCTTAATGCGAGACAACACCTCATTGTGTAAAGAGATTGAGGAGATAAAGAAAAACGCTGAAACTTTCAAAGTTGACCATGAACAATTCAAGGCTCAAATCTTAGGTCAGTTGAACATCTATAGGGAGGCCAGGCTCCGGATCTATTTCTCAGCATCCAGATTCCAAGCATACGAGCCCTCTCTAGTTTTTTTTGGATATTTTATTGATGTTTGTGTATTTTTTTTAATATTAATATTTACATAATTTTTTTATCATATATTTAATTTTTTTTTATTATTCTATTTTTGTTTTAATATTAGTATTAATATTAAAAGATTTTTTAAAAAAACAAAAGCCAAATTAGTGACGCACTGCGTCGCCTATATCTATTTTATAATATTTTCAATTTTATGATTAGTGATTGATTCCGTTGCTAAGGTCAAACAATTGACTTTAATAGCGAACGAATATGTTTCTACTTAAGCGATGGAATGGGTCCCTAACGTGAGGGAATAACTGTATTTTTATGTCGCTATTAGCGGTACAATGCGTCGCTAAAGTCAGCGAGTGATTATCATCAATTTCGTCGCTAATGTTATTTAGCAACGCAATCATAACGATTAGGTCGCTAATACCTCTTTTCTTGTAGTGAATCCCAACTATTCTTTCAATCCACCCGAACATAGAAATAAGGGAGGATGTAATGTAAGCAAGGGGCTCATGCGTAGCCCATTTGTCTTTCCAAAATCTGACTCATTGACCAACACCAAAGTGGAATTATCAGCAAACAGGCTCGCAAGCTTCATTATTTGTTTCCAAGGATTTCGAGAAAAGCAAGGCACTTGAGGCGCCTCGCATGAGTGAGGTGACGCAACCCACAACCTTCATGAGGCGAGCGCTTTTTATGCTTTTCTATGTGTTTTTTAGCATACCAAAGGGTTATTTCACTTTTTTCTGTTTTTATGATGTTTAAGTTAATTTAAATGGGAAATCGAAAAATTAGTCCGATCTACCTTTAATTTTAAACAATATCTTAAAAAAAGTTCTCATTTCATTAATTTTCTCATTGATTATACTATAAGTAAAATATTTTTTTATTTTTATGTTTATATCATGTTTATAATTATACTATAAGTACAAGAATACAACAAACGAAAAACACCACTTGAGCTCAAAACTTGCACAGATAAAAATGGCCTAAACCAGAGCAAGCTTAAGGTGAAGAAGGTGCACTTGCAGAAGCTGGAGGAGGAGGGGAAAGATATTGAAATGAGGAGTGAAATGTAGTTGGAAAACCAGGAATGGGTAAGTTTGGATGTGAAGGAAGTGTAGCCATAGGTGTTGATGGTTGTGGCTGATGATATTGAATGAATGGAATGTTAAATGACCATGTTGTGGGGTTTACCCAACTCGGCAATGATGGCAGCTGCGTGCCCGGCATGGTTGATGGAAAAAATGTTAGAAGATGACGAGCAGCTCGGCCTGAATCGATGCTCGAAAATACAAGAGTCATCATCAAGGCTATGGTAAAGCATCCATTGTAAGAAGAGGCCATTTCTAGTGAACTGCTATTTCTTTAGAGAGATATATTGATATGGTTTTTGGATGAAGAAACCAAGGCATTGGGTTGGGTTTATATAGATGGAAGCAAAGAGAAGAAGTTTGGTTGGGGATGAAATTTAGGATGCATTACTCAAAATGTTGTTTAGATAAATTTAGGTCGATTTTATAACCATTTTATTTGTTATGTCCTTATTTTTAAATAATTAGTGTTTTTGGTTACAACTTTTATGGTTTTTTTTTTCTACTTTTAAAATTAGTTTTTGGAAGGGTAAATGGGAAAACTCTCTTTGATCTATAAGATATTTGCAATATGACACTCAACGTTTTATTTTGATTAATAATACTCTTAAAAGGTTAAATTTGTTTTTAATAACACCATTGATCTCATTAATTTTCAATTAAATATGTTACTTTTTGATTTTTATATTTTTAAAACTAATGGCTCATAGAGAGGGAATTTCAATAGTAGATCAATTCTTGTTAAATTTTGTGACTTTTTTTTGTTGTGTATTAATGAACTTTTTATAGCTCAATTTTTTCTTTGACAACAAGTTGAGCTAAATTAGGGGGAAGTTTGAAGTCCCCGACAAATTTGAAGATCACACTTCATGATATTTTACAAATCAAAGATATTCTAATCTAATTCTAAGTCTTGAAAAACCATGGGACATCTCAAAATTAATTAATAAAGAGAGGACTTATTCATAGATTTTATAAATTTTATTTGATTCTTTCATCTTTATAACGTGAGATCCTTAAAAAAAACACTCTCAAGATGGTGTTTGATTTTGAAACTCATGGAGAAAATCAAAGAGATACATAAAATGTGAAATGCTCAGCGTGATGAGTGCTGTAAGGCCACTGTTCAATGATCATAAAAAGTGCCTCAGTCTACGTTCGAACTTGGCTCTCTAAGATGGAATTCCAGCACCACCACGCATCATATGACATTATACAAATCATTGAATTGTCTCTTTATTTAAATTTTATCCTTTATCATTTCATAAATTTACAAAAGATATTATTATTAAATAATTACCATCTAATTTTTTTAATCATAATCATTTAACAATTATTAATTACACATTACTTTTGTTCCTTTTGGTATTCTACACGGGTTGCTGTCAATTTTTACCATGTAATTTTTTTTAATCATAATCATTTAATAATTATAATCACACAGTATTTTGTTCTTTTGGTATTCTAACTCTAATGTGGATTGATGTAATTTTTACCTTCTTAATATTCTACTATTTAAAAGAAGTTGATTCGATTCGATTAGATTGACTAATTGATTAACTACCTTTTGATTTTCTTATGTAAATTAGTTTTAAAAAAAACTTTTGATTTTCCTTTGTATAAATCAAGATCCATTGTTTTAAAAATTATGAAAAGAAAATATATTTTGATGAGAAGTTGAAATCTTTTGTCAAAACGATAGATCTCCTCAAGGAAATCTTTTATGAGGGTCTGTTTGGTAATCTTTCTCATTTCTATTTATTATTTCTTTTTCTTGTTAGAAGAAAAATGAACAGAAACGTGTTGATAATTATTTCTTGTTTCTGATTCTCATTTTAAAAATAAAAATATGTTTAAAATATTACAACTTTAAATGAAATATTAAAAATATTATATGAACATAATTTTTGGATATTTATAATATATTTTATAAGTCAAAACGGGACAATGTAATAATTTATTGATGTGTTGAAAATTTTGGAAACAAGAATGAGTAAAAGAAATTAGAATTTGTTGTTTCTAAAATTTCTACACAATTATGGAAAGAGTATCTAAATAAAGGAGAAACAAGGAACATAATTTGGGAAGGTTACCTGTAACGTCGCGTTACTTTTGGGGGTAAATTTTTTTTTTATTATTTTATTTATTTATTTTAATTAAAGCTTTTAAAGTTAGTTTAAAAGTAATGATTTCGATTTTAGTAGTTATTTTCATCCGAAATTCTTTTTAATCGTTTTAATACTTTAAATTCGTTTTGGTGACATTAATAATTATTAACGGGCCAATTAATAATTATTAATCACCTTTAGATTAATTTAAGAGCTTCGGGTTTCGTTTTTAAAGTAAAAACAAAAGAGGGACGTAGGCGTCATTTTCCAAATTCTTAAAATATCTAAAAACACTATTCATCATCACTTTAAAAAGTCAAAATTTGACAAATTTACTCATTTTTCTTTTCTCCTCCTTCCCTTGGCCGTAGCTTCCCTTCTCCCTTCCTTTTTTTTTATTTTTTTTATTTTTTTGGTTTTTCTTAATTACTCGGTGGATCGTCTCGATTCTAGTTCCGTTGGAAAGCCCTCGGCCCATGGATCATTTCCAACCTACCAATTGTGATTTTCGCCCGTTTTCTCTAGGCCTTAAGGTAAGACAAAGTTTTTAAAATTTGATGTGAATAGTATTTTAATGGAGGTTTTGGTTTGAAATCTTCAAATTCGTTCATCATAGCTTGAAGATTTCAATCGGGAAAGTCGGTTTGGTCAATTTTAGAAACTTCCCCTAAACCCTAAAACCGAGTTTGAGCCGGAAACCCATTACGTGTGATTTTCCCTTGCATGGCCGAGAGTACCATAAGGATAAAATCCGGGTTTTTCGTCGTTTTGTATGTTTAGATGTTGTTTGAATGATTTCCTGTTAATTAATGTTATTTAGGTGTAATTCTTTTGTAGGATTGTGAATTGATCGTGGATTTACAACCTCGGTTTAATCGGAGCTTGTCTACAAGCTAAGGGGAGTTTAAAGCGAAAGTTAGTGATTTTATGAATTGAGTTTCGTTATGTTATTGTTTATCGAGGTAAAGAGGGAAATAACTTCTTAGAATTAAGTTTTGGTTGGAGACTTTAATTCGGAAGTGAGTGGAGAGAATTTGGAGTTATAATGAGTTCGATGAAAAGGAAACATCGGAGTGGTTTGGAAGTATTGCAAAGTGAATTGGAGATGTTAGATGAAAGTGGAAATGAAAATTACTTTGATTGGTTTGGAAGTTAAAATAGTTAGAAGATAAACTTGAGTGATAACTCGTGTAATCTAGTTAGTTAGGTTTCTTAATAACTTAGTAGGATTCTTTGAGTTTAACTAACTTATTAGGGAGCTTAACCTTTCGTGATACGGCACATGATAGTATGTTGATTCGGATCCATACGTATCATGGTGCGATGGTTGGTGATATGGTACATGATAGTATGTTGATTCGGATCCATACGTACCATGGTACTTTGATTTGTGACACAGCACATGATAGTATGTTGATTCGGATCCATACGTATCATGGTGCGATGATTGAGATATGGTACGACCATACGTGGTATGATGATTCGGATCCATACGTATCATGGTGCGATAATTTGTAATATGGTAAAAGTTTTGATATCCGATGTGATGAGAGTTACGATGATAGTAATACGGTACATGATAGTATGTTGACTTCGGTCCATACGGTATTATGGTACGATGAATTGAGATATGGTACGATCGTACGTGGTATGGTTATTTCGATCCATACAATAGCACGATACGATGAAACTTGTTTGGTAATAAAGATAGATAATGTTACTTTTACTTTAAGTCTTTATTTCTATCTCATGGTATTGAATGACGGTTACGGGTAGTATATTACTATCGTATGATTGTATGGAAATTGGAAGTGTGGATATGGGTAGTATTGAGCATTATAGGCCTTTGGACACGATTTCGGTTATGAAATTTTGTTCATATGATTACTTGCTTTCGTTTTACTCTCACTAGCATTTTTATGCTAATGTTGCTACACTTACAAATTTTCAGGTAAACCCCGTCCTAAAAAGCGTGGTAGAGGAGGTGGAGCTGCGTGACTTGTCGAGATGGTGTATGGACAATATTAAAACACTTTTGGTTTAGCATTCGTAGAAATGCTTGTAAATTATCTCCATTTTCCACACTTATGTCTTTTTGAGCCCGAAAGGGTATTTTTGTAAAGTATGTCTATGTTTTATGACTAAATTCTCTTTTGGAATGCGCAATCCCGATTTATTGCTTTTTCTGAAATGGGTTGATGTAAACAGGTTTTGGTTATCCGATTTTTAAACAAACCCATGCCGTTTTTCTTTAAAAATTGAGTCTTCCGCTGTGTATTTGAATTTAAAGAATTTAACGGAAATCCGGGTCGTTACATTACCAAATGGACCCTAAACAACTATTTTTTTTTATTTGAATTATGTTGAGTAGTGAATTGAGAGTTTGAAACTTCAACAAGTCATTCATCTCTAATACCAAATTTTCAAGATCAGGTATGTTTGGTATTTTCTTGATTTACCCCACAAATTTATCATCTCGTATGAGAGTGGCTCAGAGTAGACGACAGGAGAGTTACGCTGATGAGAGGCGTAGTGCACTTGAGTTTTAGTAGGAGATCACGTGTTTTTGGAAGTGGCACGTATGAGTGGTGTTATGAGACTTGGAAATAAGTATAAGTTGAGTCGTGGTTTTGGATGCTAGCTAGTCTTATGAGGAGACACCAGTTGTGATCCTAGCATCCGAACCAAAGTGTTGAGAAACAAAGTGATCAACTTGGTCAAAGTATTGTAGATGAACCAAGTGCTGAAGGAGATTACGTGGGAACGTGAGGACGAAATGCAGTCTAAGTACCCTCACTTTTCACTTAGTAAGTGCACTTTTCGAGGACGAAAAGTCTTTTAAGGAGGGTAGACTGTAACGGTGGCTATTTTTGGAGTGAAATTTTTTTTAATTTAATATTTCATTTATTTACTCATTTATTTTAATCAAAGTATTTAGTTTAATTTTAGAATTAGTAATTTAGAATTTAGTAGTTAATTTCGTTCGAAAACCTTTTTAATCGTTTTATTAGCTTAAATTAGTTCGGGTCGTATTAAAAATTATTAGCGGGCCCATTATTTATTGTTAAATACTTTTAAGATAGATTAGAAGTAGTTAAGTTGAATTGGAATTAGAAACGTGAAATTACGAGCACTCGGAATAAGTTTTCTTAAGGAAATAAGAGGAGGCGTAATATGGTCTTTTACCAAAATTTCTTTATATATATATCTACAGATCTACTACATATTTTGCAAGGATAATGATAAAAAAAAAAGGAAAGGAAAAGTGAAATAGAAGCCCCAAACCCAAGCAAGAATAGGAGGAAAAGAGAAGAGAAAGAAAGTGTCGCCCCGGCTTCATTTCTCTACCGTTTTCATCGCGCCTTAGCTCATTGGAAAGCTCTCGAGACGTACTTTCTACCCATTCCATCAATCGATCCAATCCATTCAAGATCCAGAAGATACGACGTGAGGACGAAATGAGTTTTTCGGTTTTCTTTTTTCCAATCTTGTATGCAAGCCTTGATTCGTTTTTCCCGGGTGTTGTTTGTGAATTCTAGTTAGGAAAAATCACTTTGGATGAGGTTGTTGTCTTGGACCTAAACCCGAGTCGAATGGAAAACCCGTTCCGTTTGTTTTTATCCCACTTGGTGATGGCTAGGGTGTTTAATTTGTTATTGTTTTGTATTTTACTTAATTTTTTGAGAATCAATTATTGTGCAAAACCCTAAATTACGGTTACCCATTGATTATTCGAACCTCCAAAGTACTCGAAATCAACCCGGTGTTAGGAATGGTGTCCTAGAACTTGTAATTATTTAATAATAATAATTTATTAAGAATAAATTAAATAAATAAACATAAGTTCTTTATATTATCTAGATTGATTCAATTAATGATATTAGGAATATATGGAAATATATAAATATCAAACATTCAAATAGTAAACCCTAAGTTACTTTTATGAAATCACGACTTAGTATGTGAGTCATACAAGAGGATTAAAGTCGAGATGAGTAACTTAAACGTGTCTACAGTAAACGGATAACGTTCGGGAACCTTACCCTGGTCACACTGTTGATAGCTTCGCATTTTGTTTATAGACAAATGATCTAATCCTGATCATTCATGTGGGAGACATGAAATGGAAGTATCATATGCAATGTTGATTGTATAAGACAGGACCACGATGTTCGATCAAATTTCTCATTAGTACCGTTTACGAGAAATGATTGAATATCAAACTAAGTTTATCAACCGTGATAGATCTCAATCCTGAGTGAAATGCGGACTCCTATTTGTGGAGTTATGTTCTTTGATTCACATAGTTGAGAGCGATCTATAAGAACGCTCAATACACTCCTGTGTTGGGAACATGACTAGATAAGTAGCTGGGAACTCATTTTCACGAGATGGAATTCATAACTTTCCTATAAATTAACAGTATCAGTGCGATACCTAAACATTTTAGGAACTTTAGGAAACTCCCTTGATGTACTGATTCGAGACATGAACAAGTGACGTCACGACTTCTATTGATCACAGAAGTATCTTATCTCTAGTTCGACTAAAGATAAAGTTCATTGGAGAATCAGCGGGAACACAAGGATAAAGCGGTAATTACAGGGGCAAAACGGTAAATTTATCCGCTTGTAATTATGAGGGTTCCACGTGAAGGATAATATCACAGATACAAATAATGATAAACTAAATGGACAATAACTCATCTATAGTGAGGGGAGTTCAGCTATAAATCTATAGTGGAATTATTCATAGTTAGATAATAACTAATTAACTTATTATGTGTTAATCACTTAATTGACTAATTATTAAGCCCATGATCTATAGGTCCATCGGGTCCCTATGCTAGCCCAAATATCGTAGTCGCGAAATCAAGTAGAAGAAATGGAAATTTTAAGTAAAGTGAATTACTTAAAATAGGCAATATTAATTGTTTAAATATTGAGTATATTTAAACGGTAATTAATATAAACATTATTAATTGTTTAAATAATGAGTTTATTTAAACATGAAATTAATAATGAAATATTATTAATTATACATTATTAATTATTTAAATATTGAGTATATTTAAATGGTAATTAATAATTTGAAATTAATTAACAATTATTAATTGTTTAAATAATTATATTTAAACGGAAATTAATAATTAAAATTAATTAAATTAATAATAAAATATTGTCAATAAAATTATTAATTAAATAATGAATTTATGGAAATTAATAATTATAATATTTATTATTACTTATTTAAATAATGAAAATTATTTAAATGGAAATTAATAATTAAATATAAATTGGATAATATTTAGTCGGGAGAAAATATTAATATTATTAATTGTTTAAATAATATATTTTATTTAAATGGTAATTAATAAATAAATTAATTAAGTTGGACTTATTAATTTAAGAGAGAATTTCAAGCCCAATTGGATTAATGAACCCAATTGGAATTGGCCCAAAATAATTAATTAAATAAATTGTATTTATTTATTATTTTATCATGATAAAATCGGCCATGACATGTATTTTGAGGAGATAATTGTTTGAATTATATCCTAAAATAATTACATAGATTTATTTACCCAAGATAAATAAAAATAAAGAAAATAAAATAATCTCCTATTTATCCATGGCATTTTCGAAATTGCTAGATAAAGGAAAGAGATAATCTTTTTTCTTTTTGTATTTATCTCTATAGCTTAATCCTAATGTGATTAGGATTCCTATTTTTCTATAAATAAGAGGGTTGGGTCATTCATAAATCACACAATTCAATTCTTTGGAAATTGAAAAATCTCTCTTCCTCCTTTTCTCTCCCTTTGCCGATTTTGCTATTCAAAATTGGGAAGAAAATATTTTTCTTCTTCCCAATTTCTTCTTAAGTTCGATCCCACAATCGGATTTCGTTTGATCGATCGGGATATAGCGTAGAAGATCCGGTGTTGCTGAGGATTTGATGCTGTAAAGAAACCTCCAACCGATTCTCCATATTTTACTCAATGTAAGTAAAGGGTTTTAATTTTTCGAAAAACAAGCATGAATTTACATGTTTTTATCACAAATTGCATGATATTAATAGATCCTAAATTAAGTGTTAATTTGTGTTACTAAATAAATTCCGCTAATTTAGTAAATCATCCCTTCACCCGGAACACCTCTAAAATGCCACCCATGTATGGCCGAGAGCACCAAATGGTTAGAATCCGGGTTTTTCGTCGTTTTGTGCATTTAGATGTCGTTTGCTTGATTTTCGGATAATTAATGATTGTTAAGTGTAATTGATTTGTAGGATTGTGATTGATCGCGTGGTGTTGATCTCGACTTATTGGGAAGCTTGACAACAAATCGAAGGTGAGTTTAAAATGGAAGTTAGTAATTTTATGAGTTAAGTTTCATTACGATATTATTTATCGAGGTTAAGTGGTAAACTAACTTTTAGAAGTAATTACTTGGTTGGTGACTTTAGACTTGGAAGTGAGTGGGGTGATTTTGGAGTTCTAGTGATTTTGGGTTAAAAAGGTAAGAGTTGAGTGGTTTGGAAGTCTTGTAAGATGAATTGAAGAGTTTAGGTGAAATTGGAGATTTTAGATGAAAGTGGAAGTTTAAGGTCCTTTGAGTGGTTCGGGAGACAAAGTGGCTTAGAAGTTGCACTTGAGAGTTAACTAGTGTAATTCTAAGTGGCAATATTCTTTAGTAGCTTAGTAGAATTCTATTAAGATTATCTAACTTACTAGGGAACTTGATGACTTTTTCTATGGTAAGACCGTACATGGTAGTATGTTGATGTTGATCCATACGGTAACACGTTACGATGACTTGTTCTATGGTAAGACCGTACATGGTAGTATGTTGATGTTGATCCATACGGTAACACGTTACGATGACTTGTTCTATGGTAAGACCGTACGTGGTAGTATGTTGATGTTGATCCATACGGTAACACATGTTACAATGCTTGTTCTATGGTAAGACCATACGTGGTAGTATGTTGATGTTGATCCATACGGTAACACGTTACGATGAAACTTGTATGGTAACAAAAAAGTTAGTGATACAATTATATATATTCAATAAAATTGTGTAGAAAGACTTAGTATCAGTTATTACTTTTACTTCAAGTCTCTATTTCATATTCTTATGGGATTGAAAGTTTATTATGGGAAGTATGTTTCAATTGTATGATTGTGTGGAAATTGAAAGTGTGGAATGGGTAGTAAAGAGCAATTTAGGCCTTTGGACACAATTTCTGGTATGAAATTTGGTTCATAGAATTACTTGCTTTCATTTTACTCTCACTAGCATTTTTATGCTAATGTTGCTACACTTACAATTTTTCAGGTAAATCTCGTCACAAGGGACGTGGTAGAGGAGGTGGCGTTGTATGAGTCGAGCTTATGAATGGACAGAAACATAAACTTATTTTGGTTTAGCATTCTTGGAAATGCTTGTAAATATTTTACTACCTTTCATGCTTTATTTTTGAGCTAGGGAGAGCATGTGTTTAAAAATTGTGTTGGTCTTGTGGTTTTTAAGTTCTCTTAAAGGTTTAAAACTTAATCTGAAATGCACATTCCTTGTTTACTGCTTTATCTAAAATTGGGCCAATGTAAACAGGTTTTGGATAATCCGATTTTTAAACGAACCCATGCCGTTTTTCTTTAAAATTGAGTCTTCCGCTGTGCATTTGAATTTAAAGGATTTAACGGAAATCGGGTCGTTACAGGTAGTTGAATGAGTAATTAATTAACTATAGTTAAATGAATTTTGAGTTTGTTTTAAGACATGCATAAATGGAAGTCAAAGGCTCAAATTTGAAGGGTTAGTGTAAAGTTTTTAAAAAGAAAACAGTTAAACAACAGATAAATGGTTAGCCATCGAACCAAGGTTTCACTCTCTCCATTATTAGACAAATAAACAGGCAAATAAAATAAAAATAAATTCATTTAATGTGATTTTAAATATATAAAATCTGCACTTCTTCTTTTCCTTCTTCCAGGCGTGAGCAATCTCATGGGAGGATTCCTTGGGTTTTCTCAATTCTTGGCCAAATCTACTCAATTCAATGCCTAATTTGTGTGATTTTTAGAGTAGAAGCTATATCTAGAGAAATCAAGGGCATTCCATATTATTTTCAACACGTTTTGATAAGGTTTTCAAACCCTAGAATTTGAGAATTTTGGGGGAATTTCTTAAATTAAGTTTGGGTTTTCTTGTTAGGTAATGAATTTGAATGAAACACTTTAAAATGATGTGTTTAGACTCTTGATTTTAATGACCCCTAATAAGTTTCTAAATGTTTAGGTTTTGGTTTTTGATTAAATTTTTATAGGAATTGAAATTTAAAGATTTCATTCGTAATTTTCAAGAACTTGAATTGGGTTTTCATGGAATTGAATTGTATGGTAACTGTAGATACCGTATTTTGTCCAGCTCAAATTTTATTATTATTTGAATATGAATTCTATTTTTTTTTTTTTTAAAGAAAAAATAAAAATGAATTTAATATTATAAACTAAAGTAAAGGAACAACAAATAGAAAGAGAGAAAGATGGAGACACAAGAAAGAATGAGAGAAATAGAGATGTGATCTTATGATATTCACTTGGGGATGTATGCAACCATTGTTACAAGCTCTATTTATAGGCTTACATAACATTGGAGAATTAATAGCCTAGTACAAGAGTTACAAAATATTAAATCCTAAATCAATTACCAATTGTAACTTATGGGAGTTATATGTTGAATAGGAGTTATGGACATCTATTGAATATAATTATTCATACCACTCTCACTTAGATGTCCATTGTATGATGAATATGCCTCATTAAAACCTAACTGGGAAAAACCCTTTAGGAAAAAATCTTAGTGAAGGAAAAAGAGTACATAATTCATATACTCTAACATAGCCTCATTAAAAACTTTACCAGGAAAACACAATGGAACAAAACCATAAGCAAGGGAAAAGAGTACAACTCAATATTGACTCCCCCTCATAAGAACATCAACTAATGTCTTCTTGACGTCTTCATGAATTGCATATCTTCTTGTCTTCTTGACATCTTCATGAATTGCATAAAAACTCCAACATGATTTGATGCATTATAAATCGCCTTGATATAGCAGTGTCTCCACATGTGAATATATAACCTGCTTAAAATCTAACTCTTTGGATCAAATAAATAACTTGCATTTGCAAAACCAATTAGCTCAAACTTATATCTGTTAATATAAAACAAAATAAACTCATATCAATGATTCGTCAATAGTAATGAAATATATACTTATTCCATTGTCTTCTTGTTGGATAAAACTATATCTAGATAATAAATTTTACTAAAATGTTATAATTTTTCATATATTGTTAGCAAAATACATAAGTGAATCTATTCCATTAAGATATGGCACTTCAGGACCAAGAAGTTATTTGTTGTCTTCTCGAGATTGAAAAATATCATTTTTAACATTAAGTGAAACTATCCATTGAAATACTCAATAGTGATGTGTTTTATCCTTATGTAAAATAATTTCAAGAAATTTTATGTATAAGTTGATTTATCCATAAAAAGTTTATCCGGTAAATGCTTAATTTACAAGCTCCAAGAAAAAACTTTGATTTCCAAATCCTTTGATCTCAAATTCCTTTCAATGATAATTTATTGCCTTGGTAAGCTCTTTAGAAGTTTCAAATATTATTTAAATCAACAACATATACAGTAAAAAGATGAATTATAAGCGTGACTTCTTTACAAAAACACATGAATAAATAGGACTATTTTAATAGTCTTCTTTCAACAGATATTCACTAATCAGTTACACCACATTCCTTTCGATTGTTTCAATCTATATAATGATCTTTATAATTTGATTAAATATACTTCTCGAGAACTTAAAACTATATGCCCCTGGCATCAAAATCCTTTAGGATCTTTTATATAGATCTCACTTTGAAGAAAGTCATATAAATATGTTGTGACTAATTCATGAGATGCTTGTTACATCTTTTAATACACAATTAAACTTGAAAAGTGAGTCTGATTTTCTTTGATCTTTTTTTCACTTATGCTAATCATTTTTATGTCAACACTCTCTGACAGATTTTTGTTCACAAACCACAAATTCTAAGATATTGTAACGTCCCGTTACTTTTGGAGGTAATTTTTTTTATTTTTTTTATTTTAAATAAAGTATTTAAGTTTAGTTTAAACTTAGTAAATTCGATTTTAGTAGTTATTTTCGTTCGAAAGTCTTTTCAAATCTTTTACTACTTTAAATTAGTTTCGGTGACATTAATAATTATTAACGGGCCAATTAATAATTATTAATCACCTTTAGATTATTTTAAGATCTTCAGGTTTCGTATTTTTAATCAAATCTTTTAAAAGGGACGTAGACGTCATTTTCCAATTTCTTAAAAATATCACATTTTACTATTCATCTCCACTATCTTTAAAAAGTCAATTTTGATCAAGCTTTTCATTTTCCTTCTTCTTCCTTCTTCTTGCTTGGGCCGAGACCTTCCCTCACTCACCCTCTCTTATTGGCTTTTCTTAATTACTAGGTAGATCGCCGTAATTCCGGTTTCGTTCAAAAGCTCTCATCCCGAGGATCAATTCTAACCTAACAATCGAGGTTTTCGTCCGTTTTCTACAAGCCTCAAGGTATGACAAAGTTTCTAATTTCAAGCTTTGAATAGTGTTTTAATGGAGGTTGAGATTGAAATCTTCAAATTCACACACCGAAGCTTGAAGATTTCAATCGAGGAAGTCGTTTTATGCAATTTTAGAAACTTCCCTAAACCCTAAAATCAAGTTTGAGTTGAAAACCGTCCCGTGTTAGTTTTCTCTCACTTGACCAAGATTAGGGTGTTTAGTTTGCTATGATTTTACGTTTTACTTAATTTTTCGGAAATCGATTATTATGTAAAACCCTAAAATATGGTGACCCATTGATATCTCAGTTTTCAAAGTATCCTAAATCAACCTGAAACGCCTCTAAAGTGCATAAAAGCTGGAAAACCGAACCCAAACCCTTTATTCCTTGTAGGGCCGAGAGCATGCCTAGGCTCTTTCGACGTGTTTTCGTCGTTTTATGCGTTTAGATGTCGTTTGATCGATTTTCGAATAATTAATGATTGTTAGGTGTATTTGATATGTAGGTTTGTGATCGATTGCGTGACTTTGACTCTGGCACTTTGGAAGCTTGGATTTCACATCTAAGGTGAGTTTAAAATGGAAGTTAGTAATTTTATGAATTATGATTCATTACGTTATTGTTTATCGAGGTTAAGAGGGGAACTAACTTCCAGAAGTTAAACTTGGTTGGAGACTTTAAACTCGGATGTGAGTGTAGTGGTTTTGGTGTACTTATGGTTTTGGAAGTAAAAGAGGAAATATGAGTGGTTTGGAAGTCTTGTAAGATGATTGTGAGACTTTAGATGAAAGTGAATGAATAAAGAATTTTAAGTGATTTGGGAGTCAAAGTGGCTTAGAAATTACACTTGAGTATTGACTCGTGTAATTCAAGCGGGTTATGTTCTTTAGTAGTTTAGTGGATCTTTATCTAACTTACTAGGGAACTTGATGGATTCTATACGGTACTTGTGATACGGCACATGATAGTATATTGATACGCTTCATACGGTATCATGGTGCGATAATATGTGATACGGCACATGATAGTATGTTGATACGCTCCATACGGTATCATGGTGCGATGATATGTGATACGCCACATGATAGTATGTTGATACGCTCCATACGGTATCATGGTGCGATGATATGTGATACGACACATGATAGTATGTTGATACGCTCCATACGGTATCATGGTGCGATGATATGTGATACGGCACATGATATTATGTTGATACGCTCCATACGGTATCATGGTGCGATGATATCTAATAGGGCACATGATAGTATGTTGATACGCTCCATACGGTATCATGGTGCGATGATATGTGATACGGCACATGATAGTACATTGATAAGCTCCATACGGTATCATAGTGCGATAATTTGTGATACGACACATGATAGTATGTTGATTCGCTCCATACGGTATCATGGTGTGATGATTTATGATATGGCACTTGGTATGTCGACTTCGGTCCATACGGTATCATGGTGTGATGATTTGTGATATGGCACTTGGTATGTCGACTTCGGTCCATACGGTATTATGATACGATGAAACTTGTTTGGTAACAAAGATAGTTAGTAATAGAATTACATAATCTTTAGAATTGTGTAGTAAGACTTAGTAATAACGGGTACTTTTACTTTAAATCTTGATATCGTTACTTTTTAGGAAGTATATTATGTATGTTGATTATATACGGAATTTGGAATGTGGAATGGGTAGTAAAAGTGAAATCTAGGCCTTTGGACACAATTTCTGTCATGAAATGTTGTTCATAGAATTACCTGCTTTCATTTTACTCTCATTAGCATTTTTATGCTAATGTTGCTACAATTACAATTTTTTAGGTAAGACTCGTGGAAGAGGACAAGGTAGAGGAGGTGGCGCTGCATGACCTATCAAGACAATAAACAGACAAGAACATATATGGTTTTTGGGTGAAGCATTCTTGAATGCTCTTGAACATTTCACTACTTTTATTATGTTTCATTTTGAGCTCGATGGAGCATTTGTATAATTTGTATATGTTTTTGAACTTTAAAACCTTCTCCAGAATTTTCATCATATTATGGAATGCGCATTCCAGATTTAATGCTTTTTCTTAAAAAAATTGGGATGTAAACAAGTTTTCGATAATCCGATTTTTAAACGAACCCATTCCGTTTTTCTGTAAAAATCTTATTTTCCGCTGTGCATTTAAATTTAAAAGATTTGACGGTAATCGGGTCGTTACAGTTTGTATCAGAGCCTCTTTGGTTCTATAGACCACATGCACCGCATGTTTTCATGGTTTGATTTAGTTCTTGTCCAATCATTGTTCGAGGTCAACGGGGCCAGGTATCCTTAGAACCTTCCCTTTTGATAAGTGTAATTGTAGTATTGTCATTCCTTTCCTATTATCTCATGTGAGGCTTTTCTGATTGTGATTTCAGTATGCTTCCAAGGACAGTGATACCTAGGAGAGGTCAGAGTAGCGTACAGGCTGGGGTGCGCTGTAGAGGTCGGGCGAGGGCAGTTACACCACCACCCCCTCCACCTGTTTATCGGGAGGATGAGCCTCCAGTTGATCAGACACCTAGTCAGGGTCGTAGTGTCACCATTTCAGAGGAGTACTTTTTAGACCTGTTACGAGGTGGTGGAGGACAGACTGATCTGGTTATACCACCTGTTAGAGTACCCACTCCCGTGGTAGACCAGTCTGGTATTACTGATGCTGCAAAAACTTTGAAAGAGTATATCAGGTATAATACTCCTGAGTTTGATGGGACATCTACTGATCCTGCAGTTGCTGAAAAATGGATTACCAGAATAGAAAGGGTACTTGAGTTTATTAAATGTCTGGATAATTTGAAGGTCCACTTTGGGACCTATTCTTTAGTTGATGATGCCTTGTACTGGTGGAAAGGTTTATATCGTACTCTCAGCCCTGAGTTGCAGGTTAATTGGGAGATGTTCAGGGAAATTTTTTTCGAGAAATACTATCCAGAGGATACCCGTGATCAGTTAGAGATGCAGTTTCTCACACTTAGACAGGATGATAGGTCTATTGTGGAGTATGAGAGAGAGTTTGACAGGTTGTCAAAATTTGCTACTAAACATGTTACTGATCCTAAGGACAAGAGAAAAAGGTTTATTGTAGGTTTGAGAGCAGAGCTACGAGGGCAGGCACAAGCTTTACAGCCTGCTACGTATGCTGATGCTTTGATTGCTGCTTTGGCCTTAGATATTGGTGATTCTGAGAAAAAAGCCAAAGAGATTGTTGCTCAGACCTCTTCTGGGAAGAGAAAGGCTGTGGACGACCTCCCTGGTTGAAGGACACAGTTATATAGACAGGCTCCTGGTAGGGGCAAAAGACAGACAGGACCTCAGTTCCATTCAGGTCAGTCTAGTGAATCGGGCTCCTTCTTTGCCCTTTTGTCCTGATTGTTCTGGGAACCACTTGGGTCAGTGTTATGTGCAGAAGTGCTTCCAGTGTGGACAGGTCGGGCATGTTAGATGATTTTGTCCTAGTTTACAGACACCACAGCAGCGTGGGAGTTAGGGTCAGAGTTCTGGACAGGGTCAGGGCCGAGGACAGAGTCAGGGTCGTGGACAGGCAGGTGGTAGAGGCCAGATTAGGCCTACTCAGCAGCAGAGAGCACCACCGGCAGTTCAGGCATAGGCCCAGACACGACAGCAGGCACGTGTCTTTGCCACTACTCGAGAGGATGCTGAGGCATCTGGTACTGTTGTTACAGGTACTTTTTCAGTACTAGGGCACTCTGCTCTTGCATTATTTGATTCTGGGGCTAGTCACTCATTTATTTCTGTTGAGTTTGTTGAGTCTGTTGCCTTTGATTCTGAGCCGTTAGGACATGAGTTACATGTTACTACTCCGCTCGGAAAATCTGTGATTGTGGATAGAGTGGTTTATACTGATGTCTGACTTTGATATTATTTTGGGTATGGATTGGCTGTCAGCCAACCACGCCAACATCGGTTGTAGTGAGAAAGTGGTAGACTTTGTTGGTCCATGTGGGACTAATTTTTTATTTCATGGGACCCGAGGTAGGGTGTAACGTCCCGTTATTTTGAAGTGAATTTTTTTTTTATTTAATGTTATTATTTATTTATTTATTTCAATTTAAGTACTTAGTTTAATTATTATTTTTGTAATTTCGTTTTTAGTAGTTAATTTCGCCCGAACTTCTTTTTAATCGTTTTAATACTTTAAATTCGCTTCAGTGACATTAATAATTATTAATAGGACAATTAATAATTATTAATAACCTTTAGATTAATTTAAGAGCTTCGGGTTTCGATTTATAAGTTAAAAGTCATGAAAAGACGCAACTGTCATTTCCAAAATTCCTAAATATCTATTTACTATTCACTTCATCTCTTTAAATTGTCATTTGACCAAAATTGACTAAAACTCTTTCATTTTTCTCTCCAAACCCGAGCAACAAGAGGAAGAAAAGAGAAGAGGAAGAAAGTGTCGCCCCGGCTTCGTTTCTTGGCCGTTTTGCGTGATTTCGGTGCGGTGGAAAGCTCTCGCCGAGACCTTTCTACCCATTCCACTCTTGGAACGTTTCCAACTCTCTAAGGTAAGCCATATATTTCGAATTCTCTTAGTATTTCCATGGAAATTGATTCAAGCTTTTGAGTTCTTGGCCAAAACTCTCATCCCCTTCCAATTTTGTTGTTGAATGTTGATGGAAAACTTATTGGGTAACTATTACTTGACTTTCCCTTAACCCTAAAATCGAGTTTCAGTCGAAACCCTTCCCGTTTGAAATTTACCTTTTTGGGTTTGATTATGGGTTATTTATTGATGAATTATTGTTTATTTAAATTCAATTCGGGAAATTACATATTGTTCAAAAACCCTAATTATCGATACTCATTGAAATCGGGAATATCGAATTTGTTTGAAACCAACTCGAAACACATCTAAATTGCCTAAAAGCCAGAAAACCAAAACCAAAACCCTTTTATGAAGGGGGGGCCAAGAGCCTCATTGTTGGGATTGTTGGGTTTTTCGTTGTATTGTACGCGTAGATGTTGTTTGACCGTTATTTGGTTAATTATTAATTGTTAGGTGTAATTTTAATTGTAGGTGTTTTTGAACCTTTCATTGATCACGTTATCGAAGGTTTGGAATGAAATTTTCTTTTGCAAAGGTGAGAATAAATAGGATTTAAAGTAATTTTAGAAACCGAATAAGTAGAACGGTTTGTAAAATCGAAGGTTTAGAATAGGATTCAAATCTAAGAGTAAAAGAAGTGAGCTAGTGCCTTAGGATTAGGAACTAGTTCTTTGAGTGAAAACTTTGGAGTTTCTCGAGGGAAACATCGAACACTAGGGAGTTCTAAGTTAGAATCGTATTGGACATTAAAAATGGATCATTGGAAGTTAAAGGATCCAAACTTTTAGATGGAATGGTTAAAGGAAGAACTTTGGATTTATTTGGAACTTTAGAATCCTTGGAAGTGTAGATTACTTAATTAAGAAAGAATCTACTTTGTTTAATTATCGGGAGTTCGGTTTACTTATTGTTCTTCCGAAATTTCTGTTTATTTACTTTATGCACTTTACTTTATGCAATGCACTTTACTTTATGCAATGCACTTTATGAACGTTACTTTATGAACGGCTCTTTATACACTTTACTTTTATTTTATTTTAAATCACAAGATTTTCAAATTCATACTACATAGCCTGAGAGCTTTCACGTAGCCTGCGGGAGCTACCACACGGCCTGCGGGAGCTATTGCACGGCCTGCGGGAGCTGACACATAGCCTGCGGGAGCTATCACAAAGCCACGAGAGCTTACACATAGCCTGCAGGAGCTATTATTATTGTCATTCATCACAAAACTGTTTTTATTTAAATATGTTTATATCAAGAGAAGTTGATATAAGTTTTTATGGTCAAAGGATTATAACCTTATACTTCGATGAAGGTTTTTAAGGAGAAATTTGAGTTTGATCACTTTCATCTAAACCTTGAGAGTTATTATTCTCCAGTTTTGGAAGTTTAGTGAGGAAGTTGTAAGAGTTACTTGGACACAAATCGGATTACGAGTTTGAGGTCTATCTTTACTTTTTATTCTTTTTATTCTCACTGGGCTTTGTTGTTAGCTCATAATATTACAACCAATTTCAGGTAATGCTCGTGCTAGAGGTCGTGGGAGAGGAGTTGGTGCTGTATGATTGCAGGATCATGACCTCGAGATGGACTAGGTTGACTTAAAGTCCACGGACTTCGTTTTTTTGTGAACTTTATAAAATTTTGGATTTGTATATTTGTAATTAGCTCTTAAGAGCTTTTGTCTCTACTTTTATGATTATAAACACCTTTTGAACTCCTGGTTAGGAACTTAATGTTCCTTGTGTATTTTAAATTGTGAATTTAAAATGTAACAGGTTTTTGGCTAGCCGCTTTCAAACATAACCACGCCAATTTTTCTTAAAATATAAAGACTTCCGCTGTGTTTTCTAATTTTAATTATTTAAAAGCGTCGGGTCATCACATAGAGTGACACCTGCAGTTATCTCAGTGATCCAGGCTAGAGCACTTCTGAGAGATGGTGCTTGGGGTTACTTAGCTAGCGTAGTAGACACGTCTATTAGTGTGATTACCTTAGCTTTTGTGCCTGTTGTGAGAGATTTCATTGATGTCTTCCCTGATGAGTTACCTGGTTTGCCACCAGTGAGGGAGTTAGACTTCCAGATTGAGGTGATTCCTAAGACCGTTCCATTGTCCAAGGCACCTTATCATATGGCACCAGCTGAACTGAAAGAATTGAAAAGGCAGTTTCAAGAACTTTTAGACTTGGGATTTATATGCCCAAGTGTATCACCTTGGGGAGCTCCGGTATTGTTTGTAAAGAAGAAAGATGGCTCTATGAGATTGTGTATTGATTATAGAGAGCTAAACCGGGTCACAGTGAAAAACAAGTATCCTTTGCCCAAGATAGAGAACTTGTTTGATCAGCTGAAGGGAGCTACTATCTTTTCGAAGATAGATCTTCAATCGGGATATCATCAGTTGATGATTAGAGATGAGGATATTCCCAAAATTGCCTTCAGGACACGATATGGTCATTATGAGTCTGTTGTCATGTCTTTTGGCTTGACTAATGCTCCTGCAGTCTTTATGGACCTGATGCATACAATGTTTAAGAGGTTCATTGACTCCTTTGTGATAGTGTTTATTGATGATATTCTTGTTTATTCAAGGACTGAGGAGTTACATGCCATACATTTAGAGAAGGTGTTATCGACTTTGAGAGCTCATAAGTTGTATGCAAAGTTCTCTAAATGTGAATTCTGGTTGAAGGAAGTGGCTTTCCTTGGGCATGTAGTATCTAGTAGAGGGATTTCTGTTGATCTTTCTAAGGTGGAAGCCGTTAGTGGTTGGCCCCGACCTACTAATGTGGCTGAGATACGTAGTTTTCTTGGACTTGCAGATTATTATAGATGATTTGTGCAAGATTTTTCCAAGATTGCATCCTCTTTGACTCATTTGACGAAAAAGGGGGTTGATTTTGTGTGGACTGATGAGTGTGAAAATAGCTTTGAGGAGCTTAAAAGACGACTTGTATCGGCCCCAGTTTTAGTATCACCTGATGAGGCTGATGCATCCAAGAAGAGTTTGGGATGTGTATTGATGCAGCATGGGAAGGTAATAGCTTATGCTTCTAGGCAGTTAAAGGAGCATGAGAAAAAGAATCCGACTCATGATTTAGAACTAGCAGCAGTGGTACATGCATTGAAAATTTGGAGACATTACTTGTATGGTGAAAAGATTCTGATTTTCACCGATCATAAGAGTCTCAAATACTTTTTCACCCAAAAAGAGTTAAATATGAGACAAAGGAGGCGGCTAGAACTTGTGAAAGATTATGACTGTGACATACAGTATCATCCGGGTAAGGCCAACGTAGTTGCTGATGCACTTAGTCGAAAGTCATCACAAGTATCGGCTTTGAATACTATTCCGCTGAGACTTAGATGGGAGATGGAAAGAGCCGAGATAGCCGTTCTTACAGCTGAGGTTACTGTGAGTTTGGCAAGCTTGACTGTTGGCCCTACTTTGCGATAGAGGATGATTGATGCACAGAGGGGTGAAAAGTATTTGGCTGAGGGTTTTCGTGAGGCAGAGTCCGATTTACCTAGCCACTTTACTTTCTCCACTGATAATGGATTGATGTATCGTAGGAGGTTGTGTGTGCCTCTAGAATCGACTTACAGAAAAGAACTGTTAGAGGAGGCTCACAGTTCTATATTTTCTATGCATTCAGGTAGTACTAAGATGTACAGGGACCTGAGACAGCATTATTGGTGGCCTGGGATGAAACGTGAAGTTGCTGACTTTGTTAGTAAGTGTTTGATTTGTCAGCAGGTGAAGGCTTTGAGGAAGAGTCCACCTGGTTACCTTAACCCTTTGAGCGTACCTGAGTGGAAATGGGAAGAAATATCGATGTACTTTATTAGTGGCTTGCCGAGGACCGCGAAGGGTTATGACACCATTTGGGTGATTGTGGACAGGTTGACTAAGAGTGCACATTTCATACCAGGGAAGATAACCTATCATGTTGAGACATGGGCACAGTTGTACATGAAGGAGATTGTCAGACTTCATGGAGTGCCAGTCAGGATTGTTTCAGATCGAGACACCCGCTTTGTCTCGAAATTCTGGTAGAGTCTGCATACTGCTATGGGCACTGGCTTAGATTTTAGTACTGATTTTCATCCTCAGACAGATGGTCAGACCGAGAGGGTCAACCAGATTTTGGAGGATATGCTGAGAGCTTGTGCTCTAGAGTTCGGTGGTAGTTGGGATACTGAGTTGTATCTTGTTGAGTTTGCTTATAGCAACAGTTATCAGTCTACCATCGACGTGGCACCTTTTGAGGCACTTTATGGTAGAAAGTGCAGATCATCAGCTCATTGGGATGAAGTTGGTGAGAGGAAACTTCTGGGACCAGAGTTAGTGCATATGACTAGTGAGTCCATTGCTCTTATCAGAGAGAGGATGAGAGTGGCTCAGAGTAGACAGAAAAGTTACGCTGATGAGAGGCATAGTGCACTTGAGTTTGAAGTTGGTGACCACGTATTCCTGAAAGTGGCACCTATGAAAGGTGTGATGAGATTTGGGAAGAAAGGCAAGTTGAACCCTCGATTTATAGGCCCCTTCGAGATCTTGGATCGGGTTGGGTCTGTTGCTTATCGTTTGGACTTGCCACCGGCCTTGTCGGCAGTACATAATGTGTTCCATGTGTCCATGCTCAGGAAATATGTGGTCGGCCCTTCACACATTATTGATTACGAGCCAGTTACATTGGATGCTAGTCTATCTTATGAGGAGGTACCAGTTGAGATTCTTGCTACAGAACAAAAGGTGCTAAGGAATAAAACTATAAACTTGGTTAAAGTTCTTTGGGATAATCAAGTTTCAGAGGAAGCTACGTGGGAACGTGAGGACGAGATGCGGGCAAAATATCCTCACCTTTTCATGTAGGGAGCCTACTTTTCGGGGACGAAAAGCCCTTTTAGGAGGGTAGAATGTAACGTCCCGTTACTTTTGGAGGTAAATTTTTATTTTATTTTAAATAAAGTATTTAAGTTAGTTTAAACTTAGTAATTTCGATTTTAGTAGTTATTTTCGTTTGAAAACCTTTTTAAACCTTTTACTACTTTAAACTAGTTTCGGTGATATTAATAATTATTAATGGGCCAATTAATAATTATTAATCACCTTTAGATTATTTTAAGATTTCGGGTTTCGTATTTTTAACCAAATCATTTAAAAGGGACGTATACGTCATTTTCCGATTTCTTAAAAAATCACTATTCATCTTCCTCATCTTTAAAAGTCAATTTGGTCAAAAGAAATTTTACTCATCTTTTCTCTTCTTCTCTCATAGGGCCGAGACCTTCTTTTTCACCCTCCCTCTCTTTGGCTTTTCTCCGTTACTCGGTGGATCGCCGTAATTTTATGTCCGTTGAAAAGCTCTTGGTCCAAGGATCATTTCTAACCTAGCAATCGAGGTTTTCGTCCGTTTTCTAAAGGCCTCAAGGTATGACAAAGTTTCTAAATTCAAGCTTTGAATAGTGTTTTAATGGAGTCCGAGATTGGAATCATCGATTTCTTGCCGAGAAACTCGAAGATTTCAATCGAGGAAGTCGTTTTATGCAATTTTAGAAACTTCCCTAAACCCTAAAATCAAGTTTGAGTTGAAAACCCGTCCCGTGTTAATTTCTCTCACTTGACCAAGATTAGGGTGTTTAGTTTGCTATGATTTTACGTTTTACTTAATTTTTCGAAAATCGATTATTATGTAAAACCCTAAAATATGGTGACCCATTGATATCTCGGTTTTCAAAGTATCCTAAATCAACCCAAAACGCCTCTAAAGTGCATAAAAGCCTGAAAACCGAACCCGAGCCCTTTATTCCTTGTAGGGCCGAGAGCATGCCTAGGCTCTTTCGCCGTGTTTTCATCATTTAATGCATTTAGATATCGTTTTCTTGATTTTTCAGTTAATTAATGATTGTTAGGTGTATTTGATATGTAGGTTTGTGATTGATTGTGTGACTTTGACTCCGGCACTTTGAAAGCTTGGATTTCACATCTAAGGTGAGTTTAAAATGGAAGTTAGTAATTTTATGAATTATGTTTCATTACGTTATTGTTTATCGAGGTTAAGAGGGGAACTAACTTTCGGAAGTTATACTTGGTTGGAGACTTTAAACTCGGATGTGAGTGGAGTGGTTTTGGTGTACTTATGGTTTGGGAAGTAAAAGAGGAAATATGAGTGGTTTGGAAGTCTTGTAAGATGATTTGGAGACTTTAGATGAAAGTGAATGAATAAGGAACTTTAAATGATTTGGGAGTCAAAGTGGCTTAGGAATTACACTTGAGTATTGACTCGTGTAATTCAAGCGGTTTATGTTCTTTAGTAGTTTAGTGGAACTTTATCTAACTTATTAAGGAGCTTGATGGATTCTATACGGACGGTACTTGAGATACGACACATGATAGTATGTTGATACGCTCCATACGGTATCATGGTGCGATGATATGTGATACGGCACATGATAGTACGTTGATACGCTCCATACCGTATCATGGTGCGATGATATGTGATACGGCACATGATAGTACGTTGATAAGCTCCATACGGTATCATGGTGCGATGATATGAGATACGGCACATGATAGTACGTTGATACGCTCCATACGGTATCATGGTGCGATGATATGTGATACGCCACATGATAGTACGTTGATACGCTCCATACGGTATCATGGTGCGATGATATGTGATACGCCACATGATAGTACGTTGATACGCTCCATACGGTATCATGGTGCGATGATATGTGATACGCCACATGATAGTACGTTGATACGCTCCATACGGTATCATGGTGCGATGATATGAGATACGCCACATGATAGTACGTTGATACGCTCCATACGGTATCATGGTGCGATGATATGTGATACGCCACATGATAGTACGTTGATACGCTCCATACGGTATCATGGTGCGATGATATGTGATACGGCACATGATAGTAAATTGATACGTTCCATACGGTATAATGGTGCGATGATATGTGATACGGCACATGATAGTACGTTGATACGCTCCATACGGTATCATGGTGCGAGGATATGAGATACGACACATGATAGTACGTTGATACGCTCCATACGGTATCATGGTGCGATGATTTGTGATATGGCACTTGGTATGTCGACTTCGGTCCATAAGGTATTATGATACGATGAAACTTGTTTGGTAACAAAGATAGTTAGTAATACAATTACATAATCTTTAGAATTGTGTAGAAAGACTTAGTAATAACGGGTACTTTTACTTTAAGTCTTGATATCGTTACTTTTTTGGAAGTATTTTATGTATGATGATTATATGCGGAATTTGTAATGTGGAATGGGTAGTAAAAGTGAAATCTAGGCCTTTGGACACAATTTCTGACATGGAATGTTGTTCATAGGATTACTTGCTTTCATTTTACTCTCACTAGCATTTTGATGTTAATGTTGCTACAATTACAATTTTTCAGGTAAGACTCGTGGAAGAGGATGAGGTAGAGGAGGTGGCGCCGCGTGACCTATCAAGACAATGAACAGACAAGAACATATATGGTTTTTGGGTGAAGCATTCTTGAATGCTCTTGAACATTTCACTACTTTTATTATGTTTCATTTTGAGCTCGATGGAGCATTTGTATAATTTGTATATGTTTTTAAACTTTAAAACCTTCTCTAGAATTTGCATCATATTATGGAATGCGCATTCCAGGTTTATTGGTTTTTCTGAAAAAAATTGGGATGTAAACAGGTTTTGGATAATCCGATTTTTAAACGAACCCATGCCGTTTTTTTGTAAAAATCTTATTTTCCGCTGCGCATTTAAATTTAAAAGATTTAACGGAAATCGGGTCGTTACATCAATGGATCCATATGGAATGAGAATAGTCTTTCTTTCACGTAAATCTTGTTTGACAAATCTTTGGTCATGTATATCGAGTCCAACTTCTCCCATATTTTTAATGTTGTGTCTTCTTCAATTACTTGCCTCAAGACACTGTCATTTAGATTCGAAATCAAAATGTTGTGGACATTATCAAGAACATTCTGTTTGTGTTCTTCAGTCGAACCAATGGGCATTTCGGAGTGTCTTCCAAAGCAATAAGGGCTTTCTTTTGAACAAGAACTGCCCTTATATTTGCCTTCCATAAGCCATAATCACATGTGCCGTCAAATGTCTCTATCTCAAACTTTGGAGCAGTCATTGATTGTGTTCTTGAACTTCAAATTTTGGAGCAAAAGGCTCTGATACTAATTTATTACAAAAACTGTATGAATGAACAAGAAAAGGAAGAAGGAAATAGAAATGTCAATTGAATTTCTTTTATTGATGAATGTATATACAAAGATGAAATGACTGACTTCTAACTGTATTAAAAAAAAAAGGTGTTTATACTGACAAAAACAAATTCTATTATGTTCAATAGCTTATTAATGACAAAAACAATTCACTTTGTGAGCCAATGTAATAAGTTTTTACCCTTTGTCTCAAGTGAAATTGTAAGCCCATGTAATAAGTTCTTACCCTTTGTCTCAAGTAAAATTGTAAGCCCATGTAATAAGTTCTTACCCTTTGTCTCAAGTGAAATTGTAAGCTAGTAGAATATTTCTTTTTTTTCTTCTTCTTCTTTTCTTTTAAAATCGAACACGATTTCGCCGTATCAACTAAAAGTATCTTAGTTTTCCAAAATATTTTTGGACCAATCATATTTATTTTAAATAAATTTTAAAATATGTGATATATAAATAAAAGAAATCCAAAGTGGTTACATTACATGTACGATTTTATGTCATATTTTGGTGTCGTATTGACCAAATTTTGAGTAATTTTTCTGGTTAATTTTTTAGTAATTTCATCATTTCTTTAAATTCAGTTCAATTTCAATGAAAATTAAAATCCAGAACTTGGAGTGGAGAATGATTTTTCTTCCAAAAAGTTAACTACATATTCATAGAACTTACAAGCAAGAAGCAACAACTCTTTATTTAAATATTGTATACATAAAACAAGACCACATCAAATCATAAGTAGTTTTTTTTTTTTCTTGTTTAATTGTACAATATAAACATAAGTAGAAAATCCAAATATTAAAAAAACAACCATTAAACAAAGAAAATTATTGTTAAGTGTTCATAGCAAGACAAACTCACCCTCAATTTGACTAAAATAGGAAATAGTGGGAAAAAAAAACCCTATTTATTCTTCCACAGCAGTGGAATATTTATTCTGCCACTAAACGGAAACAAAACAACTGATGTTATATTAGAAGGAAGCTAGTTAAAATATATATTTTTATAACCATGAGTGTTCGGCTAGTTTACGTGCATCTTGATTATGACGGGATAGCTAGTTTCTGTGTTTTTTAGTCCTTCTAATTGATGCAGGGCTTTTCAAAGGTGGAATGCTCTGTTCATGCCTGAAAAAGTTATCAGGATCTACTTTTGACTTTACCTTTACAAGCCTATTGAAGTTATCCTTGAAATATTTATTACCCCATTCACTAGCCTGAGTCCAGCTTATGTTATCCTTCTTGTTCATGCCCAGATCAAGATCTCGATAGTTGACGTATGCAGTTCTCGGAGATTTGGAAACGTATGGACTCATGCAATTATAGAGTTCTCTGATCCAGTTCATGTGTTTTGCAGCGTCTTTATCGCCGTCTAGCCATGAAGCTACATATTGAATTTTGAACAAGTTTCCTTTTCTATGTGGGAATGGGATTGCATTCTCTGAGATCTTGCTCATCATTCCTCCATAGGGATTCCATATCATGAGTGACATATCTTCTTCCAGCATCCTTTTCCATAGCCCCTCGAGTCCGTTTTCCGGGATCGGTTCTTGAACAAAGTCTGATTTAGCTTTGAAGTAGTTTCTGAATTGTGGCTTTGCTTGGAGTAGAACTTCAGGGGGTGTTTTTGTTGGCATTCCAGCAATGAAAAGAACGGATCTAATCCAGCTTGTTTCGATACAGTCTTTTCGTGTCAAACCCAATTCAGGGAAGCTTTTTCCCATGATTTGGAGAAGGTTTTGAGAATCTCCAAGAAACAATGCATTATAAGCAGTTGTTACTGTTTTACTTCTTTTGATTTTGTCATCACTCACATGAATTAAGACCCTAATAAACAGATTTTCGTCTAATTTATCTGCAATTTGCTGCCATTTATATAGAATCTTAGTGGCATCTTGTTCCAAGGTCTTCGGAACCATAAAAACTGTCACAATTTCTGGGACAGGGACCAACTTTAACTTCCATGAGAGAATAATCCCAAAGCTGCCTCCAGCACCACCTCTTATGGCCCAAAATTGGTCCTCTCCCATAGCCTCTCGATCGAGAATGCGTCCGTTAACATCGACAATTCGAGCATCGATGACATTATCAGCACCAAGGCCATATTTTCTCATCATAGAGCCGTAAGCACCGCCTGTTATGTGTCCACCGATGCCTAAGCTAGTGCACAGGCCGGCCGGGAAGCCATGCACTTTGCTTTTCTCTGAAATTCTGTAGTAAACTTCACCAACTGTGGCACCAGCCTGAACCCAAGCAGCGTTATCTTCGATATTCACTTCGATCGATCGGAGTTTCGCGAGGTCGACAACCATGAAAGGGGTTTCGGTTTCGGATGCATAAGAGAGACCCTCATAGTCATGGCCGCCGCTACGTACTCTTAGATGAATGTTGAGCTTCTTTGAGCAGATTACAGCTGCAGGGATATGGTTTTCATGGAGTGGAGTGAAGATAAACTCGGGCTTCGGAACTGAAGGATCCAAGTATCTGAGGTTTTGAGCGGTTGATTGAAGAAGAGTGTTGAATGAAGCATTGTTTGAAGAACAAACAGAAAAGGGAGGGACTGAAAGCTGAGAGTTTAGTGAAAGACATTGAAGAAAATTCTCCTCAAATGAAGATGAATTTGCCAATGAAAGTGATAGAAGAAAGGCAAGGAGAAGAGGGACTATGGAAGAGACTGAAATCATCATAGCTAATTAGCTAGTTTTTGAATTCCTTAGATTTTGGATGAAAATTAAAATGGTCTGAGACCTTCTTTATATAGCTTTGATGGGTGACATGGTTAACAAATGCCTGAGCTAATGCAAACGTCATAGAGGGTTGAAGGACAATACTTAATTACTCCTAGGAGAACATATATCTGTACATTTAAGACTAAAATGTAAATAAGACCCCTGTGTTTTTTTCTAAATGCATAAACATCTCTATCATTTGAAAATGACAAATCATACCCTTGTTGTTCCATATTATTTTAATGAGACATCTTCTCTCTAACGCAATTAATTTTATTTTAGCCATAACTTCTTCGTTTGAACTACGATTTGGATGATTCAAGATGTTTTAGAATCCTCATTTCAAGCTATCTGGTATGATCAGTTCGAAACTTTGAAATCATTAATAAATAAAATAGTTTATTATTAATAAAATACGAGGTGTGATTGATACCATCAACCCTTTTGGTTACTGGTGATTTAGAAGTTTGAAATAAGCATAACGTAGTGCTTGAAATGAGAATTCCAAAACATATTGAATCATCCAAATCGAAGTTTAAACGAAGAAGTTGTGACTAAAAGAAAAATAATGGCGTTGGAGGGGAGAAGTCTCATTGGAATAATATGAAACCACATAAGTGTGATTTGTCATTTTCAAACCAACAGGGGTATTCATGCATTTAGTATAAACCACAGGAGTTTTATTTACATTTTACCCTATATTTAATTGTTATAGTTTAGCTACATCCCCACTTGATATTGTTTTTATTTTTAAAATTTTCTAATCAACTCTCTTTTATTTGACAGTTTAATGTTTGTCAATGAGGATGAGAGATCTACTGCTTTAGATAATATCACTAATTTTAAAAGGTCTCATAATAAATTCTCTCTTCTTATAGTCTCATGTATTTTCAAAAGAATTCTTGTCTTTGTTATTATTATATTCAAACATGAAAAGCAAAAAGTAAAAGTTTATAACTCAACAACCGGCCCTTATAATTGAGAGAGATGTGATTTTTTTTGCAAGTTTAAAATTAAAATACACGTTCTGTATAGTTATAAAATAACGTATAATGCTCATGTGCTTATAAGAATTAGGGTAAAGTACCTCCTTTCGTCCTTGAGTTTTGGAGATCGTGTCTACTTGATCCCTGAGTTTTCAATTTGTGTCTAAGTGGTCCCTGAGTTTTGGAGGTTGTGTCTATTTGATTCCTGCGTTTTCAATTTGTGTCTAAGTGGTCTCTGAGTTTTAGAAATTGTGTCTGTTTGGTCCCTAGATTTTCAAGAAATATTAGAAATAAGTTTAATTGGTTCTTAATTTAATGTATTCGTTAACTTCTTACCATTTTATTGACTTAACGCTAACATATCATATTTAATTGGTCAAAATACGAAGATAGGATTAAATATTATTTCAAATCTTTCATCAATCTAGGGCTAAAATTTGACATAATGATTAATATCATGTAAGTATTTTATTCAATTATTAATATTATGTTAATGAGTTAACAAATTAAGGAACAATTAAACTTATTTCTAATAATCCAAGGATCATTTAGACACAAATGGCAAAACTCAGGGACCAATAGATATAATATTTAAAATTTAGGGACCAAATAGACATAATATCCAAAACTCAGGGACAACTTAGACACAAATTGAAAACGTGAGGACTAAATAGACTCGATCTCTAAAATTCAGGGACCAAATAAGTAGTTTACCCTAAAAACTATAACATATTGATAATTTTAAATGTTTGATAAGTTAATTTTGCCTATACATGGGAAGAAGGGGGATATGATGATTTTCACGGTGTTCACATGGATAAGTACGACTTTGTTCCCCTTCCACCTTTTGAAAATTCACAACATAAGAAGGCCTTTCCTACATTGCAGACAAGAAATTTAACTCATTTGACTTTAAGAGTGAGAAACTTGAGATTTTATTTAATTTTTTTTTATTATTAAAAATGATATATATTAGTAAAGAGAGGAATTTATCTTACAATATAAAAAAAAAATTATCTTTTTAAAAATAAGGGTAAAATATCATTTTCGTCCCTGAACTTTACATCTGGTTTCATTTTCGTCCCTGAACTTTCCAAATCGTGTCATTTTCGTCCTTCCGTCTATTTTTCCGTCTAAGACATTAACGGAGGCTGATGTGGCAGGCTGACGTAGTATTTTTAATGATGTGGCAGACTGGTATGACTTTTTTTAAAATTAGGTGGCATTTTTTATTCATTTGATAATTATCATTTATCACCTCTTCCCCTTTCTCTTTCTACTCTCTAAGCTAACCCTAACTTCATCTTTTTCATCATCTCCCTCTCTTGTTCAGCTGAATAGCCGCCGCCCACCTCAACCATAGAAGCAACGACATCGTTTTCTTTGCCATTCCCAACCACATCGTAGTCACAGATCTGTTAATTAGTTTCATTGCTTTAATTCCATGGCCGCCATTGTTATTGGCTTCCAGTTTTCTGTAGAGGATTTAGGGAAGGAGAAGGAGTTGCTGTAAAGGATTTCATGGTGCTGATTCGATTCCGATTCCGACAAGGATTTATTCCTTTTTCTCATCCTCAAATTAGTTTATTCTCTTACTTATCTTCTTTCCCCTAATTCCATCTTCTTCCTTGTTGTCTGCCTCACCGTCATGTTCATCAGCGCCATCCTCACCATCACAAACCCAGAAAATTTGGTATAAAAACATAAGTGAAGAAATATAATAATCCATTTTCCAACTTTTACAATTTTTATTGTTATTTTAAATATCAAAATCAACAATTAAAAAAACACTAATTTATCATAATCCCAGATCTAGATCTAGAAATTTTAAGGGAGAAATATGAGGATTTTTAATGGATTTTTTAAGAACTCATAGCCATTTATAACGGAACTCTTTTTATGTATTTCAATGATACTTTTGAATTACGGGTTTGAGAGAGGGCTTTGATAAAGCTTGAGAAATCTGGAAAAATATTCATGGTGGTAAAAGAATGGATGGTGGAGAAAGTGATAGAGAAGAGGATGATGGATGAGAGAGAGAGGGGGAGGTGAGAGAATGAAAGAGAGAGATTAAAAAGATTGACACATAAGCATTTAAAATATAATAAATTAATATTAATAATAAAATATTGATAAAACATACCACGTCAGCCTGCCACATCAGCCTCCGTTAATGTCTTAGACGGAAAAACAGACGGAATGACGAAAATGACACGATTTGGAAAGTTCAGGGACGAATTTGAACTTTTTTTAAACTTCAGGGACAAAAATAAAACCAGATGTAAAGTTCAGGGACGAAAATGGTAATTTACCCTAAAAATAAATATCATACAATATTAAAAAAAAAATCCTTGATTTAATATCTACTTTGACTATTTTGCACAAGAAGATCTAACAAGCAATGAAAAACTTTACTGCTTCGACCTGCCTCTCTGACTGAGTGGCATGTGTTCTTTAAATTCCAATACTTGCCCAACATTATACTGAAGTAATTTAAAGACAAGAATTTTAACTTTAATTTTCTTTAAGCAATCAGTGTATTGACTTGACTATAATGCCCTCAAAGAGAAGGTAGTCACTGCTGAAGAATTAATTAACCATCTATTTAAATAAAAAGAAATTTCGAATTTTATGTAATATTTATAAATATGTCATTACTTAAAATTATTTGTAAATATAATAATTTTTTCTATATTTGATCAGTAATTAGCATTGATTTCTCTTTACTCTATGAATCAATGATCAACTTACTGTGAAATATGTAATTTAATGTAAATCAAGTATTCACCCTATCAAAATTTGGTATATTTATAAATATATTTAAGAGTTGATACTTTTATAAATATTACATAAATATTTGCTTGATTTACAACCGCCTTTAACATAAAATCAAATATATATTTGTTGGTTTAGTTCAATTTAGATTATGAAGTTATGAACTTTTAATTTTATCAATTTAGACTATATTTATATAAGTGATGTAATTCATAATGAAATCAAATATATATTTTTTTAAACTAGTTAATAAATTTTAAAAAAACAAATTAATAAAAAAATTATAACTTAGTAACAAAATCGTTCAATCTAAATGAGACAAATACTCCTTCGGTGTCACAAAACTAAACATTGAAAAAAAAAAGTTCAAATTTGACAATTTTCATAAATTGAATAAAATCAAGATATAATTTTGAAACTCCCTAATTTCTTCATGTGTATTTCCAACTTTTCAAAATATTAATAATTTTTATTTTTATTATTTTATCTTAGAACACCATACTAACTAAGTTAAATTAATTTTTTTATCTCTGATGTATATAGGTTTTTTTTTCCTTCTCAATTTCGTCTTTAATGTTTAAAGTTTTATTTATTCATTTTCAAACTATTTCAATTTTTTTATAATTTTTCTAAGAACTCACACTCATTCAATGTAGAAGATGATAGAATCTCAATCACATAGCAAAGAGAAGTAAAACAGAGTAAGAAAAAGGAAATAGAGATGACCACAAGTTTTACGTGGCTCAATCAATGTGATCTACATCCACACGAAGAAGATACTCAAGATGAGGATTACACAATCAATCACTCAAGCTCTCTCTCACTCACTCTCACTTCAATCCAGAAGATTCGAGCTCTTTTATAGCCTACTGAACCTCCATTGACGCCTCCACGTGCTGAGGGAATATCACACCTAAAGTGTGAGAGAATCTTCCAGCTTGGCATAACAGAATTCTCACAGTTTTTTATGCCCAGTCTGCTTCCACCTCAGCATCTTCTTGAATGTTCTCAAAGGGCTATACTTTCTAACAAATCTCCATCATGATTCAAGTATTCAGTGTTATTCTTGAGGGTCATCTTCTTCTTCGAGGCTTCTTATTTCATTAGCATTTGCCTACCTTTAGCTATCGAAGGCAGTCTGCCAATTTTGTTGAAGGTATTACTTTAGTGAACATGTCTATTGGATTGTCTTTTGTATGGATCTTCTTCAAAGTGACTGATCATTTTTCCAAGACATCCCTTATGAAGTATAGCCTCACATCGATGTAATTTGTCCTTTCGTGATACACCTGGTTTTTAGACAATATAATTTCACTTTTACTATCACACCATAAGATCACTAGGATCTGTTTTTTAACTAATTCTGCCACTAACCCTTTCAGCCAGATGCCTTCTTTAAATGCATCAGTCAGGGAAATATACTCAGCTTCCGTAGTTGATAGGGCCACAACAGATTGCAAGGATATCTTCCAGCTAACAGTGTTTTCATATAATGTAAAAACAAAATCTGTAAAGGATCTTCTTTTGTCCAAGCCTGCTGCATAATCAGAATCAGCATACCCATGAGTGCTCAATTCAGAAATGGAAGCTCCACCGTTAACTAAACCAAACTCAGCTGTTCTTTTTAGATACCTCATGATCCATTTGACAGCACTCCAATGTTGTTTTCCAGGTTTAGCCATGAATCCGCTAACCAAACTTAGTGAATGAGCAAGGTCTGGACGAGTACAAACCATATTGTACATAATACTACCTACTGCATTTTAGTGGGGGGGTCTTTGACATTTCGGCTTCTTCTTCCTTTGCCTTAAGTGAGAGTTCACAAGATAGTCTAAAATGTTGGGCAAGGGGTGTTGACACTGATTTTGTATCTAGCATATTGAACCTCTCAAGTAGTTTTCTGGTGTAAGACTTTTGAGAAATGAATAAAGTTCCCTTTCCTCAATCTCTCAGAATCTCTATTCCAAGGATTCTCTTTGATGAGCCCAAATGCTTCATATTAAACTCCATGCTCAGCCTAGCCTTTAACTTTTGTACCTCAGTCTTACTCTTTGAGGCAATGAGCATGTCATCTACATAGAGAAGTAGATAAATGACCTCTCTTCTATCAGACTTCTTATAGTAGACACAACTGTCAAATGAGCTTCTGTTGAACCTATCCTTGAGCACAAATGAGTCAAATCTATTATACCACATTCTAGGTGATTGTTTTATGCCATAAAAGGGACCTCTTCAGTAGACATACCTTCTTCTAATTCTCCATGGAGGAAAGTTGTTTTCACATCCAATTGCTCCAATTCAAGGTTGAATCTAGTTGTGAGGGATAATAGAACTCTGATGGAGGTGTACCTCACCACTAAAGAGAATACTTCTTTGTGGTCTATACCTTGTCTTTGAGTAAACCCTTTGGCAACCAACCTTGCCTTATACTTTATTGGAGAGTCATCACTTATTCCAGGTTTCAACTTAAAAATCCATTTGCTTCCCACCAAAGCTTTTCTGGCCTTTTTACTAAAATCCATATCTGATTTTTATGAAGAGACCACATCTCATTCTTCATTGCTTCTAACTAGTGATGTCTGTCAGGTGAAGATATTGCTTCTTCATAACTTTAAGGTTTGTTTTATACATTATAAGCTACAGCTGGCATGGGAAAAGAGACAACATCCTAATTAGAGTATCTTTCAAGTAGTCTGATGTTTCTTCTCTGCCTATCTCGAGCCAGCTGATAATTGCTCAGGTCATGTACAGTGTCTTGACCACCAGCGTAGCTAATACCAGCACCAACATTACCAATATTACTAATTTCATCACTTACTCCACTAGTTGCTATTTCATTTCACGTTCCTCCTGAAGGGATGATTTACTAAACTAGCGGAAATTTATTTAGTAAACTTATTAACATTTAATAACGGATCTATTAACATCATGCAAATTGTGATAAAAACATGTAGATTCATGCTTAATTTCGAAAATTAAAACCGGAACTTACATTGAGTAAAATATGGAGAATCGGTTGGAGGTTTCTTTACAGCATCAATCCTCAGCAACACCGGATCTTCTATGCTATATCCCGATCGAAAGCAAAATCGATTTGTGGGAATCGAACCGGAAGAACAAAAGAAGAAAAAATTTCTTCTAAATTTTTCCCTAAGGAAAAACGGCAATTGGGCAAAAACTTGAGAGAGAATTTTCACTTTCTTAATTAAAGTGAGTAGTGTACAAAATATGAATCCCAATGGTCATATTTATAGGAAAATATGATATCTAATCTCTATAGATATGCTTATCTCCTAATTATTAAATAATAGAAAAGATAAATAATAAACATAATTATATATATAAATTATTTAGTCTTCGTGCGCTGCGCCCACCATGAATTATCTATACATATATATTATTTGTAAAGATTGAATGCAGCGTGAAGACAAAATAAATTTATATTTATATATACATTTACTTTTCTTTATATATAATAATTGTATATTTATATATTTAAAATTAGAAAAAATTCAAATAATAATTTCTAATTAAATACATTTAGCCAAAAATTAATATATTAATTATCATTGAATCTTATTCAATTAATTAATTATTTTGGGCTAACACCAATTTGTTTCTTAAACCAATCGCATTTAATTCTCTCTAATATTTATTATTAAATTAAATAAACTCATTATTTAATTAATAATACTAATTATTAATTTCCATTTAAATAAACTCATTATTTAAATAATTAATAATATTAACATTAATTCCCGTTTAAATAATTTATTTATTTAAACAATTAATTTTGCCATAAAATATTATAATTGATAATGTTATATTAATTTCCATTTAAATAAACTCTTTATTTAAACAATTAATATTGTATCAATATTAATAATATTAATATTAATTTTCATTTAAATAATCTCATTATTCAAATAATTAATATTGCCTAATTTTAAGTAAAATCAATTACTTAAATTGTTTGTTCTTCCTAAGTTAAATTAATAACTTAGTTTTGCTACAACGATATTTGGGCTAGCATAGGGACCCGATGGACCTATAGATCATGGGCTTAATAATTAGTCAATTAAGTGATTAACTCATAATCAGTTAATTACTTATTATTTAACTATGAATAATTCCACTATAGATTCATAGCTGAACTCCCCTCACTATAGATGAGTTATGTCCATTTAGTTTATCTTTATTTATATCTCGTGATATATCCTTCACGTGGAACCCTCATAATTACAAAGGATAAATTTACCGTTTTGCCCCTGTAATTACCGCTTTATCCTTGTGTTCCCGTGATTCTCCAATGAACTTTATCTTTAGTCGAACTAGAGATAATATACTTCGTGATCAATAGAAGTCGTGGCGCCACTTGTTCATGTCTTGAATCGAGACATCAAGGAGTTTCCTAAAGTTCCTAAAATGTTTAGGTATCGCACCGATACCGTTAATTTATAGGAAAGTTATGAATTCCATCTCGTGAAAATGAGTTCCCAGCTACTTATCTAGTCATGTTCCCAAAACAGAGTGTATTGAGCGTTCTTACGGACGCTTCTCAACCATGTGAATCAAAGAACATAACTCCACAAATAGGAGTCCGCATTTCACTCAGGATTGAGATCTATCACGGTTGATAAACTTAGTTTGATATTCGATCATTTCTCGTAAACGGTACTAATGAGAAATTTGATCGAACATCGTGGTCCTGTCTTATACAATCAACATTGCATATGATACTTCCATTTCATGTCTCCCACATGAATGATCAGGATTAGATCATTTGTCTATAAACAAAATGCGAAGCTATCAACAATGTTACCAGGATAAGGTTCCCAAACGTTATCCATTTACTGTAGACACTTTTAAGTTACTCATCTCGACTTTAATCCTCTCGTATGACTCACATACTAAGTCGTGATTTCATAAGAGTAACTTAGGGTTTACTATTTGAATGTTTGATATTAATATATTTCCATATATTTCCAATATCGTCAATTGAATCAATCTAGATAATATAAAGAACTTATGTTTATTTATTTAATTTATTCGAAATAAATTATTATAATTAAATAATTACAAGTTCTAGGACACCATTCCTAACAATCTCCCACTTGTCCTAGATCTTTGGAGATTTGACTTGTAATCCAGTCAAACTGGATGACTATCAACTATTTAGCCATGGTAGTCATTTTAATACTTTATCAGTAACGTTTTCATCTGTTTTGTATGTATTTCTTTTTTTCTGATGTTAGTTTCATTAAGTGTAATAGATTCCATATTTTATCGCCATAAAATAAACTCTATTAACTATTGATTTGAAACCATCATGCTCAACCACCTTTTCATTTACTAACAACTTAGTAACCACGCGAATCTAGAGTTTAGTTAGTAAAAACTCATTTTACTTATACTTGACTCATTTGATGTTTAATTCGCAAAGGTCTTTTGTCGAATGCTTACATGGAAGTAAATTCATGTTCGAATTTGAGCCCGTGCAACTCATAAAATCTCCCATTTTATCTATGTGCACTAACATACTATTTGTAAATTTTATTTTAGTCACATTGGTTCTAGGATTCTCGAAATTCTTAAGCTCCCACTACAAAGTAATTCTCCATTACTTTCATTTGTTTAATGATTACAATTCTATACTTGTTATTATTTCAAAAATAATGTATAAGTATAAGTGACCCTTTTCAACTCAACTATTGAAAATTCATGTCATTTTTATTTCACTTATTTTTGAACTTTATTCATTGATTTTGAAGTCAATGAGTTTCACTTGGACTTCTAAAAGTCCATTTGGTTCGTTCTATGACGCTCCCACTCAAATAAAGTTCTACAAGTAGTTTTTCAATTTAAACTTTTAAATAACTACTTGTTTTTATTGTGAAATAAAATCATTGTAATTCTTTTATATCTTAAGTATGGTTTAAACTTTTTCAGTATCGCTGATTTACTGAACTTTTCTTTGATAATTTGTGAATTCAATTATCCACTAATTATTACTTTTCAATTTCTATTTTGTTTATTCCATATCAGGTTAGTACCTTTAAAACATCCTTTTAAATAATCGAATGTTTGGAATATAAGAAATCGATTTAATGTTTACTTATCACTTAAGTTCTAACATCTAAATGTCCAACTTTAGTGATGTTTAAGTCTAGTTATCTTTGATAAATCAAAAGATATTCGATTTTTACTTATCCCATAAGTTCGTGGATTAATATGGTTATCATCTCAAACTCCTTGAGAACCATCTTTAAGAGATAATCCCTCTAACTTATTTAAGTAATTTTAGACTTAAGTATTTAAACATTTTTAAACCTTATAACTTATTTAGATATACCGGAGTTTAGAATTTGGATTTGGAATTTATTTGTTTTATACTAAGTATTTTGAATAACCATCCAATCACACTTTGGAACTTTGTAATATAATTGTGAAGGAATATCTACCTAAATAACTCTTATTTAAAATATTCCCAAACTTGGTTCATACGAAATGAGAACCAATAGTTATTACATAATTCAAAATAAAAAACAAATTGATAACTAAACTAAACTCGAAAACTATGGTTTGGGAAAAGAAATATTTTCTTCCCTTTTAGACTATTGTAAAATCGGTTACGAGGAGAATAGGAAGAAAAAGAGTTTTCAATTTCGAAAATTGAAATTTGAAGCTTTTGAATGAACAACCAAGACGTTTGTATTTATACGCAAAACAGTTTTCCAATCGAATTAGGAAATACTATCAAAATAAATACAAGATAAATGCCAAGAATAAAATCAAATTTTATTCCTTATTTATCTTATGTGCCGATTTTATGTGAATAAAATCATTAAGAAAAACTAATTTTTCTTTGTTTAATTTGTCTTTGGTTGAACATTCTTTTATATATTTATTTTAGACAAAATAATTCCACAATTATTTCCTAAAATATTATATATGACTCGATTTTGGTATTTAATAATTTGAACCAAAATCCATTGAATTCATTAATTCAATTCTAGATTCTTCCTTATTAATAAATCTTATTTATTAACTCTTGATATTTATTTCAATAAATCAATTATTCAAATATCATATTCCGATTTTATACTTTATCATTAATAAATATTTATTATTTTCTATTTAAATAATCGACATTATTTAAATCAATAATAAATATGTTATTTACTATTATCCTTTTAAATAATCGCTATTATTTAAAATTAATAATAAATATTTAATTATTAATTTCCATTTAGGTAAACACATTATCTAAATAATTAATAATTGTTTATCAATAATATTTTTATTATTAATTACCATTTAAATAAACACATTATTTAAATAATTAATAACAATGATATTAATTTCCATTTAAATAAACTCATTATTTAAATGATTAATATTGTCGGTTTATTTAAGTAAACTATTTTACTTAAATTATTCATTTCCTTTTCTAGGAAACATAGTTCTCATCGTTTAGTTTGTAATTTCCAAATATAGTGACTAAAGCGGATGCTATATTACCTGAAATTTAAATAAACTTTATCTTAGTAATCTAACATGCATTCAACATTCAAATACTCAAAGTTTCGACATATAATTAAATATGATGCATGAATGCGAACATATTAATGAACAGAAAAGCCCTAAAACATGTTACTATGTCACGATATTTTAATGATACCGGTGAAGTGCCGTCGAATGATAGGTCAGTTACCATCATTAAAACGAGATGCCACTCGAACAATTGACAACTCCAGAATAACTCATATTCCTATGTCATTGTTTACCGTGTATTTGGTCCAGAATTTTGATAACACAATTTATCAAATTTCTTTTAAGTGTGACCCACTAATTTAGTCTTTTAAATAAAATTGAAGAGTGTCTACGAAGTGTAGATTCAGTCTTCAATCAATCTCATTTAAAATTCTTTATCCCTTTCGGGAGACCCAACTTGATATTGATTTATACAATAAACCTTCCTATGGGAATGAACACTGCAGCAGATGTTACGGAGGCCATGTATAAATCTCACGTTTGAGCCCATTAGTGGAGACCATAGGATTCATTGACATGTTTCCTTCTCCCACTTAATATTTTGAGTTAGGGTTTCATAACTTAGACTAATTCAGGCTAACTCATTAATCCAAGTTTTAATTAACCTAATCAACTTTAACTCTTAAATTGGTTAGATTAATTTTATAAAGTGATTGTTCAAGTTTTCCTAATTTAAACTAATCACATTATGTGCCGTCTTAATAATTTTGATTTATTAATTTGAACTTTTCTCCCAGGATCGCTCCCAGGTTAGAGGCGCTCCGTGTTAGGGGAACTTTATGAAACCTCATCGCTTGGGCGAGCTTTCTGCAGAGATCCGTTCAATTTAATTAATCTCAATTATTAATTTTTAATTAACCCTTAATTAAAAGTTTCTATTTGTTTATCTTATATGGATTTTGGCCCAATTGTTTAAACAATAATTCCATATTACAAATAATTCATTTAGTTTCTATTCAACTTTTAAACTAGATTTAACTTTTGAATTTTAACTAAATAAGCATGCTTTTAATTCTAAAACAATTAGAATATAATTATATAATTTTCGATAATAACATTTATAAAATAAAATTATAGCATGCTTCACATACATTAGCATATAATAACACATATTATATCATGATGCATGTATGTACAATTAATTAAAATCATACAACCTATGGTGGGATTTTCTACATGACATACTCTTATGCATGAATATTATTTAAAAACAATTATATCATACATATAAACAATTTAAATAATAAATAGCTAAATTGACCGGTATTCTTGGCACTATTTCTAAAACGGAAAATTAAATTACAACTTAATTTAAATCTTCCATTGTAGAATTTTGAGGCTTCAACTTTCTCTCTCCTCCATGGTGTAGGCGTGGGCATGGGTATTTATGGGGTAAATATTATCTCCTTAATATTTCCATAAATACTTGTTTTAAAATAATTATCTTTTAATTATATGGAAAAAATAAAGAAAATATTTTCCATGTAATCTTATATCAATTTCTAAATTCATAATTTAAGATAGGGATATAATCTTTAAAAAGATTTTATCCTTATCTTAAATATTTAAATTTTTAAATTGAGATAACAAGATAATTATGTTAAAATATCTTACCTTATCTTTTCTTTATCTCCTCTTTGGGCGTGGACCTCATGGAATGGTGGAGAAAAATTTTCTTCTCTTCCTCCCTTGGTGTAGCCGATTTTGCCATCATTGGGTATGGGAAAATTACAAATTTTTCCTATACCCTAAAATTAGGGTTTACAAATTTTCTACTAAAATTTAAAATCCTAAGTGCCTTAAGAATACCTAAACAGTCAATTAGCAAACCTCCACAATTTATATAGCACAATTTATATAAACATACATAAAACGATTTTTATGCAACCCACCAAAATTTTCGAAAAATCACAAATTTAGCATGATAATTAAAACCAGCTCTGATACCAAATGAAGGGATGATTTACTAAACTAGCGGAAATTTATTTAGTAAACTTATTAACATTTAATAACGGATCTATTAACATCATGCAAATTGTGATAAAAACATGTAGATTCATGCTTAATTTCGAAAATTAAAACCGGAACTTACATTGAGTAAAATATGGAGAATCGGTTGGAGGTTTCTTTACAGCATCAATCCTCAGCAACACCGGATCTTCTATGCTATATCCCGATCGAAAGCAAAATCGATTTGTGGGAATCGAACCGGAAGAACAAAAGAAGAAAAAATTTCTTCTAAATTTTTCCCTAAGGAAAAACGGCAATTGGGCAAAAACTTGAGAGAGAATTTTCACTTTCTTAATTAAAGTGAGTAGTGTACAAAATATGAATCCCAATGGTCATATTTATAGGAAAATATGATATCTAATCTCTATAGATATGCTTATCTCCTAATTATTAAATAATAGAAAAGATAAATAATAAACATAATTATATATATAAATTATTTAGTCTTCGTGCGCTGCGCCCACCATGAATTATCTATACATATATATTATTTGTAAAGATTGAATGCAGCGTGAAGACAAAATAAATTTATATTTATATATACATTTACTTTTCTTTATATATAATAATTGTATATTTATATATTTAAAATTAGAAAAAATTCAAATAATAATTTCTAATTAAATACATTTAGCCAAAAATTAATATATTAATTATCATTGAATCTTATTCAATTAATTAATTATTTTGGGCTAACACCAATTTGTTTCTTAAACCAATCGCATTTAATTCTCTCTAATATTTATTATTAAATTAAATAAACTCATTATTTAATTAATAATACTAATTATTAATTTCCATTTAAATAAACTCATTATTTAAATAATTAATAATATTAACATTAATTCCCGTTTAAATAATTTATTTATTTAAACAATTAATTTTGCCATAAAATATTATAATTGATAATGTTATATTAATTTCCATTTAAATAAACTCTTTATTTAAACAATTAATATTGTATCAATATTAATAATATTAATATTAATTTTCATTTAAATAATCTCATTATTCAAATAATTAATATTGCCTAATTTTAAGTAAAATCAATTACTTAAATTGTTTGTTCTTCCTAAGTTAAATTAATAACTTAGTTTTGCTACAACGATATTTGGGCTAGCATAGGGACCCGATGGACCTATAGATCATGGGCTTAATAATTAGTCAATTAAGTGATTAACTCATAATCGGTTAATTACTTATTATTTAACTATGAATAATTCCACTATAGATTCATAGTGAACTCCCCTCACTATAGATGAGTTATGTCCATTTAGTTTATCTTTATTTATATCTCGTGATATATCCTTCACGTGGAACCCTCATAATTACAAGGCGATAAATTTACCGTTTTGCCCCTGTAATTACCGCTTTATCCTTGTGTTCCCTTGATTCTCCAATGAACTTTATCTTTAGTCGAACTAGAGATAATATACTTCGTGATCAATAGAAGTCGTGGCGCCACTTGTTCATGTCTTGAATCGAGTACATCAAGGAGTTTCCTAAAGTTCCTAAAATGTTTAGGTATCGCACCGATACCGTTAATTTATAGGAAAGTTATGAATTCCATCTCGTGAAAATGAGTTCCCAGCTACTTATCTAGTCATGTTCCCAAAAAGGAGTGTATTGAGCGTTCTTACGGATCGCTCTCAACCATGTGAATCAAAGAACATAACTCCACAAATAGGAGTCCGCATTTCACTCAGGATTGAGATCTATCACGGTTGATAAACTTAGTTTGATATTCGATCATTTCTCGTAAACGGTACTAATGAGAAATTTGATCGAACATCGTGGTCCTGTCTTATACAATCAACATTGCATATGATACTTCCATTTCATGTCTCCCACATGAATGATCAGGATTAGATCATTTGTCTATAAACAAAATGCGAAGCTATCAACAATGTTACCAGGATAAGGTTCCCAAACGTTATCCATTTATCGGAGACACTTTTAAGTTACTCATCTCGACTTTAATCCTCTCGTATGACTCACATACTAAGTCGTGATTTCATAAGAGTAACTTAGGGTTTACTATTTGAATGTTTGATATTAATATATTTCCATATATTTCCAATATCGTCAATTGAATCAATCTAGATAATATAAAGAACTTATGTTTATTTATTTAATTTATTCGAAATAAATTATTATAATTAAATAATTACAAGTTCTAGGACACCATTCCTAACACCTCCACCATCTTTCTCCTCTTCTGAATGGTCATCAAAGCCTGAACTATCGGTAGATGGTTGTAGCTCCTTATTAACCATTAGATCTGTTCCTGGTTGGTACTGAGTTTTTACCTTTTCTTATTTCTTTAATTGAGGAAAGACATTTTCATTAAAGACTACATCCCTACTAATGATACACTTCTTGTATTCTTGTTCCAGGCACCAAAACTTATAGCCTTTCACCCCCTCTAGATAACCTATAAACATACATTTAAGGGCTCTTGGAGCTATCTTTCCCTTGCTAATGTGTGCAAATGCTGCACATCCAAAGGTTCTAAGGTTATTCAATACTTGTGGAACTCTTGTCCAGACTTCTAATGGTGTTTTGAAGTCAATTGCAAAAGAAGGGCTCATGTTGATTAGATAGATTGTTGTTGATGCTGCTTCTAACTAGAAATGTTTTAACAAACCTGAGCTCAATAACATACACATAACCTTCTCTAGGATAGTCCTATTCATCCTCTCAGTAAGGTCATTCTGTTGTGGTGTATATCTTACTGAATTATGTCTTGCTATTCCCTGTGATTTGCAGATTTTATCAAACTTTGAACACACAAATTCTAGTCCATTATTAGTTCGCAACCTTTTAACCTTCTTTTCAATTTGATTTTGTATCAAGGTGAGCCATGCTTGGAACTTGGTAACTGTTCCACTTTTTTTTTAGCATATAAATCTATACTCTCCTGGTAAAATCATCAACAATGGTTAAGAAATATCTAGATCCTTCAAAAGACTCAATTGAAGATGGTCCCCACAAATCAGAATGTATATAATCCAGCTTCTATTTTGTTCAGTGAATGGCCTTAGTGAATCTTACCCTTGTAGCTTTTCCATATATGCAATGTTCACATTGCTCCAAACTGGCTATCTTCAATTTTCCAAAGAGTCCTTGCTTCTCAAGCTCAACTAGACCCTTTTCTGTATATTGCCCAATCTCTTGTGCCATAATACAGTCCATTACACAGTCTTGCCTTGAGAATAGTAATGAAACCTTTTGATATCTTTATGACCTTTTACAGATTTATAAGAATAACCTTGTTTGTTTAATGTTCCTAGGGAGATCTGATTTCTCCTAAGATGAAGAACATACCTTACATAAATTAGAACCTTCTCAGTGTTTTCCTCCAACTTCAATCTAACAGATCAAATACATGTTACTCAGCATCCATGATTGTCTCCTATCAGCATATTCTTTCCATCAATTGGCCTAAAGTCTCGCAAATTAGGTTTATGAGAGGTCATATGAAAGCTACATCCAGAATCCATAATCCATTCATCAGTTGTTTTAGTTTAAGATATTGTTAGGACATCTAAAGATTCATATTCATCACGAAGATTAGCCTGTTCTTCTTCTTCTTCTTCTTCTTCTTCTTCTTTATCACTTGTGTCTTGTTTTGCTTCTTGTTCTTATTTTCAGGATAATTTCGTCTGATATGTCCTTCTTTGTTACATCCAAAACACTTTCTACTCTCCTTTCTATTCTTTGATTTGGATATAGATTTCCCTCTATTTTCATTTCCTTTTCCTCAGTGCATCTACTTTGATCTCCTGATCCCTAGATCTCAGAGCTTCCATTACCAATTCCAGATCTAGATTATCTCATCCATATTTAATTATTGCCTTCACCTTTCTGTAATTTTCTGGAAGAGAATTAAGGAGAATGACTGCTTGATTCTCTGGTTCAACCTTCTCAACAATATTTGTCAATTTCTGTAACAATTTGAATGAAATCATCTAGATTCTCATCTAATGGCTTGATTGAATCCATTCTAAATCCAAACAACTTTTCTTTCAAGTAGATTTTATTTTGAATAGATTTCTTGAGAAAGAGCTTCTCAAGCTTTGTTCATAATCAAATAGCATTATTTTCTTCACTAACTTTTCTTAACACATTATCAGAGAGGTAAAGAATAATTGTGCTAAAAGCTAAATCGTTCATTTCAATTTTTTGAACTTAAGAAATGTCAGTAGGTAGAGCTCCAGGTCAATCAAGAATCTTTGAAACTTTCGAATGAACTAAGAGAGCTCGGATCTCTTCCTCCAGAGACTGAAGTCTCCTTTCCCATCAAATCGCTCGATTTAAAATCTTGCAGCCATTCTTCCTTAACTAATCCTTCTTCAATGCTTTAATCGCCTACTAGTGCTTCTAATTTCCAAGAACCTCCTTTGCTGGAGCTCTGATACCAATTGTTGATAATTTTCCTAAGAACTAAACACTCATTCAATGTAGAAGATAATGGAATCTCAATCACACAGTAAAGAGAAGTAAAACAGAGTAAGAAAAAGGAAATGGAGATGACACAAGGTTTTACGTGGTTCGATCAATGTGATCTACGTCCGCACGAAGAAGATGTCCTCCATTAGTGCTCTGATTACAATACTCAAGATGAGAATTACACAATCAATCACTTAAGCTTTTTCTCACTCACTTCAATCTAGAAGATTCAAGCTCTTTTCTATCCTACTGAACCTCCATTGGTGCCTCCATGTGCTGAGGGAATATCACAGCTAAAGTGTGAGAGAATCTTCCATCTTGGCATAGAAGAACTCTCACAGCTTCTTATGCCCAGTAAATTTCCACCTCAACATCTTCTTAGATGTTCTAAAAGGGCTATACTTCGATCAATTTTAACAAGTTTCATCCTTAGTGTTTCAAATTTTCAATTTAATCCTTAATGTTTCAAAATATTTTAATTTCATCCTAGGACGTTAACACCATTTGAAGCTTTAACGGGAAAGTTCATGACAAGAGATGGTTTGAGTTTTTTTTAGTCGTTAATGTTTTTAAAAGTCTATGCTTTTGTATCCATAAGATCATCAAAATTATGCAAAACACATAAAAAGTATATATATATTTTTAAAGTCACATTATAAATGAAATTGAAATATTTTAAAACATTGGGGCTAAATTAAAAATTTTGAAACATTAGGGACGAAATTGAATTATTTTGAAACATTAACGACTAATGTGAAAAACATTAAAGATTAAATTTAAAAATCTATATACATCATCAAGTACCAAAACTTTTATTTAGCCTAATTTTAAATACTTATTTGTGAAAAATTCATGTAAAAACTTTCATTAAATTTATTTAAAAATAATAAGAATTAAGAAATAGTTATTAATGTTGGAAATTTGGCACATGACAAATTCAAGAGATAGATTACCGAAAATGCGAAAGCGTACCAGAATTTATGAACAAAAGTAATGATATGAGTTTGAATCTTCCAATTTCTTATGCATACATGTTCTCTATAGTTTTTCCAAAGAGAAACTTCTCTGATGTGAATGAGAAGTTAACGTGAAGATTACACAAGATTAGGGACTATAACAACCTTTTGTAAATTAAAAAATAACTAATGGTCAATTCTATATTTTAATTATTTCTAATTTGACCCCTTATCAAAATGTTTTTTCTAAAGATAGACTTTCATAAAAAGAATCAAGGAGGGATAACCCAAAAATTCAAGCCACTTTTGGCTAGTACATGGGCTTCAGAATTAAATTCCCGACAAATAAAAGAGAAAGAAAGAGCAGAAAAATAATGAAAAAGCCCATATAGAACTGACCAGTCGGGTAAATTACAAGGTCATTAACAATATCGATACGTCAAATTGTAATTCAAAAAAGAATCTTTGCTTATATAATTTCATAGAATTATGCAATTACTATATTAAACTAAACTTTAGCAGATCACTTTATTTAGCTAATCAAAGATTTAGATCCAAACTTGTATGTGACGATCCGACTCTTTTTAAGTCATTTAAATTAAAAACACAGTGGAAGACTTAGGATTTTAAGAAAAATCGACATGGCGCCGTTTAAAATTTGGATTATGCCAAAACCTATAGTACAATTTTCACAACTAGATTTAAAATGGAAATGCGTATTTACTTTCAATAAACAAACTTTCAAATGAAAACATATCCAACATCCATCAAGAAAATATCATAAACATAAGGGAAACAAGTTGAAAGCTCTCATAAGCCCCAAAATATGCATAAAGTCTCGAAATAAAATGAAATAAGATAAGAAGAAAAGTGTCAAGTTTAGCATTTATAAAATACTCGATGTCCAAGTTCATGTCCAAATATATCATCATCCATAGGTCATGCGATACCATCTCCCCTACCACGACCTCGACCACAAGGGTTACCTAAAAAAAAGTAAGTGTAGCAAAATTAGAATAAAATGCTAGTGAGAGTAAAATGATGGCAGGTAATTCTATGGACCGAACTCCATATAGGAAATTGTTTCCAAAAACCTAACTTGTACTTTACTGCCTATACTATACTCCCAAACATCCTAGGCATATCTCCAAGCGTTAATACAAATTTCTACAATCACACATAGAACCATAAAAAGACGTTACATTTCACAAATCGATACACTTGTACAAGAGGTAAGCATGCTTCTCAAATCCATAAGCAAACAAGTTGTGATACTCTTGTCATGAACTCGATGTATTGGAACCCAAGGCCTCTTTTATCCAAGGGCCCAATGTATCTACATAAATCCGATATAATGGTGTCCATGGCCTCTTTCATCCATGAACCAGATATATCCATGAATCACATCATATATTGGTGTCCAAGGCCTCTTTCATTCAGGAGCCTAATATATCTATAAGTCTCTTGATATAACGACATCTATAGCCTCTTTCATCCATGAACCCGATATATCCATAAATCACTCGATAAAATTGTGCCCATGACCTCTTTCAAACATGAACCCATTGTATCGTAAAATGATCCATGACCCTCTTGTATCACAACACAAACACAATCAAAACATAACAATTACAATACAAGTCAACATTCGTTTGCATGCTTATCTTTTGTACATTTCAAGGCATTGTATAATAGAAGTTCCCAAGTTCATCATTCATATCATAATAAGAATTTCCATAATCCAATGTATCATCCAATTCAACTAAGACCATAGTTTTCCAATGTAAATGACAACTCAAGTTTCACTACAAGAAAATAGCAGTTTAATGGCGGCGAATTAGAGACGGAATAGACCTCGTGCCGTCGCTAATTAATAATTAGCGACGACAAGGCCAGACATTATTTTGGGCAACGTTATTAGATATTAACAATGAATTGTGTCATTCAAGAGCGATGGAATAGTTTTCCATTGCCAAAAAATGTTGACAAGAATATGAACGATGAATTGCATCGCCTGGTAAGTCAAAGTATAGTTTTGACTTTAACGACGCATTGCGTCGTTTATATAGTGACAAAGACCATCATTGGTGTAGCCTGTAAAGTTAGGGTAAAACTTTGACTTTAACGACGTATTGCGTAGTGGACATTACTTGTTTTTAGAAATAGTCGAGCAACATAATGCGTCGCCCACGTATATTATATATTTTTTTAATTTAATTAATATTTAGAATTGCAAAATAATTAAATTTTTATTTAGAATTATAAAATAATAATATATTAATAAGAAAAAAAATATCCACAAAATACAAAATGTTCGGAAAAAAAAAATATCAAAAAACTATTACAGATCAGTAAGAGGATCTGGCAGAGGAATAACCGACAATGAAGAAGCCTTGCCTTACATCTGAGCCATTAGAGTATCCATTGTAGCCTTAATTGCAAGTTCAAACTCGCGTCGAGCCTGTGACTCTTTCTCGAGACGAGTCTCTAGCAGCTTGACCTTGTCTTGGAGCGACTCGTTCCTCTGTCTAAGCTCTTCTGTCTCTGTACACATTCGAGCTGACTGTGACGAGCGAGGTTACTCAGTGTAAAGGATGGGGTCGAGGTTGTCTAGTCCAGGAATACTGTCATCTGGACGTCGGCTTCCAGTTGCCTCGAGATAGGCAGACTCAATATCCTTTTGAATCGGTAGAGTGTCGAAAGTCGGTAACCGCTCAGCAAGGATCTCTGTGTAACGAGTCTGAATAAAGAGAATAAATAGTTTTGTTAGTTAAAATATATAATTAAAAAAATTGAAACAATAATAAATTATCTAATTCACATTTACCGCTCTTTATTTTTCCTTATTATCAACAAAAAACTCTTTATCACCATGCTTGATATGCAGAATGAGAAACAGCTCTGCAGTATGAACTGGGCGGTTCAAATTTTGTTCCCGAGAAACTTAAAAATTAGGAAATTTAAACTTAAAATATAGTGATTAGTTGAAAAAGTAAATAACTTACAAGCATCTGATGGTGCTCGTAGGCTGAGATCGACCCTCCAGTGTGCATCGAAGGGTCGCGTTCTGGTTAGCACTGTTGGTGGTAGAAATATGTAGTGCATCATCCGTCTGGATACGCCGCATGTTCTCCTCGAGCTCCTTGGCAGAAATATGCACCAAGCTTTTATCAATAAGAGCATGTCGAACATTGTAGCCCATGTCTCTGTAATTTATGTTATCCTGGTGATTCTAGGGAGGGTAGATGACCTCGTCTGTGAACTCTGTGAGAATATAAAAAAATTGCTGAAAAATAATTACGTTTAATTTATATACTTTTAAAATAAATGAATAAATTAAAAATGAAAAAAATAATAAGTTATGAATTGTACTTACCTTCCAAGATGCGAATAATCGCAGCTTGGTCAGAGGCGTGACTCTTTGCCAGCGTCGGTGTCCTGGGATTGGACTCATCTTCAAGACCTCTGTAACTTTCACTGATACGCTCTGCGAGGGTTGTAACCAATTAAAGTATGAATGTTATATAACAATTCAATCAATTTATTAAAAAAAAACTATTAAAAAAACTTACTTGTCGTTCTCCAGGGTCAGGCGAACATGCTCAGTGATGGAAAGTTGCTCGGGCGCCTCATCGTGGTAACCCTCCCGCTTAATTTGCGTGCCAGTGTCATCCCCAAGCCAGACATCCTCAAGGGGCAGATAGTCTGAGCTACTACCCCCTAGGTGTGAGAAGGTACTGGTGCACGTCTACGAGGCATGACCTATATAAAATAAAATAAACAAATTGTCACTAACATTAATATTAACTAAATTAAATTAATTTATAAAACTAAACTATAAAACTAATATAAAAATTAATTTAACCTAAATTAACATAAAATTAAATTAACCTAAATTAACATAAAAAATAAACTAAATTAACATAAAATTAAACTAAATTAACATAAACATTAAACTTAAATTATAAACATTAACCTAAATTAACAAAAAACATTAAACTTAAATTATAAACATTAACCTAAATTAACATAAACATTAATAAACTAAATAATATTAACTAAATTAAACTATATTATAATCATTAACATAAACATTAATAAACAAAATTATATTTATTAAATTAAACTAAATTATAGTAATTAACCTAAATTAACATAAACATTAAAACTAATATTAATTAAATTAACACTAAAATTAAACAAAGAAATTAAAAGTAAATAAAAACATAAAAAAAATTTGAAAAACAAGAAATTATGAAAATTTAGAAAATGGAAGAAAAAAATTACTTGAAATCGTTCCATAAAATGGAGGGATTTCAGAAAATGAAAGGAAAGAATAAGAAGTGATAAGAAAAGAAGAAATGAAGAAGATGAGAGAAAAGAAGGAAAAAGAGAGGGAAAATGGTGGAAATGGAAGCCACGGTACTTTACTCGTACTTGTCATTGAATGGTGAAAATGGTGAAAAGACTGTGTGTACTTTACTTTTCATTGAATGAGATATAAAAAGACTGTAAAGGCTTTGTACTTTGCTTGTCAATGAATAAGATATAAGAGGATTGTAAAGGCCGTGTGTACTTTACTTGTCATTATTCATATGTTTATGTTAACTAAGTAACGTTGAGGCTGTGTGAACTTGGCATCGTACTAGTTCTAGCTTAAGAGTTGTAATGATTTATAGATATGGAATTTGATTATGGAATTTATGAACTTGGGTGACTTGAATACTTTTTCTTTACATATCATGTAACTTGGGAGTTGTTTTGTTGTTCCGTTTTGAAGTAGGATTTGGGTAGTCAAGAGTTAGTAGATTCATTGGACATAAATCCAGATTTGGAATTGGGATCTAAAGTTACTTTATTTTCCATTAATCTTCACTGGGGGTTTTCTCTCATGATACTACTTTTCAGGTATGTGACACGGTCAATGTCATGGTCTTGGAGCTGATGTGGCTTGGTCTTCAGTGTTGATGATGATGTACATGGACTAGAGCCTTCTTTTAAGTCCATAGCTAATTTTGTCTTTGTTTATTAAAACCTGTCTGTTGAGCTCATGAAAGCATTTTATTCATATTGATGCCTTTCTACTTGGATTTATGGATAATTGAACCTTTAACTATTTGAACTTATTTCTTTATGAAAAGGGATGCACATCCCATATTTGGAAATGACTATGGACTTTAGTATGAGGGGATTCATTCCCATTGTAACGACCCGATTTTTCGTAAAATCCATTAAAACAAATGCGCAGCGGAAAAACTAGATTTTATAGAAAAATGGCATGGGTCTGTTTAAAATTCGGATAAACCAAAACCTGTTTACAACTCAATTTTCCAGAAAAAGCAGTAAACCGGAATTTCATATTCCATAATGTGATGAAAATGCTAAAGGAAGTTTAAAGTTCGAAAAACAGATACAAATTATACAAATGCTCCATCGAGCTCAAAATGAACATAATAAAGTAATGAAAAGTTCAAGAGCATTCAAAAATGCTTCACCCAAAATCACAAACATTCTTGTCCATTCATCGTCCTGATAGGTCACGCGGCGCCACCTCCTCTACCTCGTCCTCTACCACGAGTCTTACCTGAAAAATTGTAATTGTAGCAACATTAGCATAAAAATGCTAGTGAGAGTAAAATGAAAGCAAATAATCCTATGAACAACATTCCATGTCAGAAATCGTGTCCAAAGGCCTAGATTTCACTTTTACTACCCATTCCACATTCCAAAGTCCACATATAATCAACATACATAATAAACTTTCTCAACTTCGTGGCTCAACGAATTTTATGAGTCATGTATTTCCTCGAAATCATTCTATCATCATAAAAAAAAACTCATACCAAGATACAAGTAAAAGAATGTGATATACTAAGTGCTAAAGAAAAACGTATCAACCACACACGCTCAAATCTTCGAGTGCCACCCGTATCACCGCATGTGTAGTGCTATAATAAAGATAACAATAATAACGCATCCATACACGCTCAAATCTTCGAATGCCAACCTCACCACAGCGTGTATAGTGCTATAAAGTATAATGCATTTATACGCTCATTTCGTAGAGTGCCCACCTTACCACAGCATATCATAATACCGTATGGACCAAAGTTGACATACCACGTGCCATACCACAAATCATCGCACCATGATACCGTATGGAGCGTATCAACATACTATCATGTGTCATATCATATAACCTCGCACCATGATACCGTATGGAGCGTATCACATACTATCATGTGCCATATCACATAACCTCGCATCATGATACCATATGGAGTGTATCACATACTATCATGTGCCATATCAAAGTCATCAAGCTCCCTAGTAAGTTAGATAAAGTTCCACTAAACTACTAAAGAACATAAACCGCTTGAATTACACGAGTCAATACTCAAGTGTAATTTCTAAGCCACTTTGACTCCCGAATCACTTAAAGTTCCTTAGTCATTCACTTTCATCTAAAGTTTTCAAATCACCTTACAAGACTTCCAAACCACTCATAATTCCTCTTTTACTTCCAAAACCATAAATACACCAAAACCACTCCACTCACATCCGAGTTTAAAGTCTCCAACCAAGTATAACTTCCGTAAGTTAGTTCCCCTCTTAACCTCGATAAACAATATCGTAATGAAACATAATTCGTAAAATTACTAACTTCCATTTTAAACTCACCTTAGATGTGAAATCCAAGCTTCCAAAATGCTGGAGTCAAAGTCACGCAAACGATCACCAACCTACAAATCAAATACACCTAACAACCATTAATTATTCGAAAATCGAGCAAACAACATCTAAACGCATAAAACGATGAAAACCCCGGATTTAAACCCTAAGGGACCCATGGCCCAACAAGGAAGAGAGGATTCGGGTTCTGTTTTTCGTCTTTTATGCACTTTTAGAGGTGACTTGGGTTGATCAAAGACACTTTGAAAGTCGAGATAACAGTGGGTCACGATATTTTAGGGTTTTACATAATAATCGATTTCCGAAAAATTAAGTAAAACGTAAAATCATAGCAAACCAAACACCCTAATCTTGGTCAAGTGAGAGAAATTAACACGGGACGGGTTTTCAACTCAAACTTTATTTTAGGGTTTAGGGAAGTTTCTAAAACTTGCTAAAACGACTTCCTCGATTGAAATCTTCAAGCTTCGGTGTAAGAATTTGAAGATTTCAATCTCAACCTCCATTAAAACACTATTCAAAGCTTGAATTTGAAAACTTTGCCATACCTTGAGGCTTGTAGAAAATTGACGAAAACCTCAATTGTTAGGTTAGAAATGATCCTCGGGATGAGAGCTTTTCAACGGTACTGGAAATACGGCGATCCACCGAGCAAGGGAGAAAAGCCAAGAGATAGAGAGAGAGGGGGGGGTGTCTCAGCCTCAAAGGAAGAAAAGAGAAAAGATGAAATGAATTTTCCTTGACCAAGTTGACTATTTAAGGATGAGGATGGTGAATAGTGATTTTTTTAAGAAATTGGAAAATGACGTATACGTCCCTTTTTAAAAGATTTGATTAAAAATACGAAACCCGAAGATCTTAAAATATTCTAAAGGTGATTAATAATTATTAATTGGCCCATTAATAATTATTAATGTCACCGAAACTAATTTAAAGTAGTAAAGGGTTTAAAAAGTTTAAAAAGGTTTTCGAACGAAAATAACTACTAAAATCGAATTACTAAGTTTAAACTAACTAAATACTTGATTTAAAATAAAAAAAAAATTACCTCCAAAAGTAACGGGACGTTACACCCATTGATTTACAGGTTTATCATTTTAATGTCTTCCGCTTGCATCATTTATGTTTTATTTTTGAAAATAAAGAGTCGGCTCTTTACAGTGCATATAGTTTGAGATTTATCTTACGTGTTTCATTTTGAGTTACTAAGTTTGCCTCTAGTTAGGGAGTTACATTTATAGATTGAAGTGATTTTTGTGTGCCTATGAATGTGAAGGCATGACATGGAGGTGAATACTTTATCACCTTTATAGATGATTTCACACATTTTGGTCATGTTTATTTGATTTTCCACACGTCAGAATCACTTGAGTGTTTTAGAAAATTACTACCTTAGTGGAACATCAATTAGATAAAGAGGTTTAAGTCCTTGTGAATAAACCGCGAATGTGAATATTTTTCTAATGAGTTTAAACAAATGTGTAAAAAGAAAAAGGAATATCTGTGTAATTAGTCATTCCACAAACCCCACAATAGAACATGGTAGCTTAAAAGATAAATAGAACTATTTTAGAAATGGTTTGGTCAATGATGGAACAAGAAAAAAAGAATATCTATGTAATTAACCATTCCACAAATCCCACAACAGAATAGGGTAGCTGAACAGATAAATAGAACTCTTTTAGAAATGGTTAGGTCAATGATGGCATAAGAAAAATTGCCAATCACCTGTTAGGGTGATGTTGTATTGACTGCTACTTATATTCTTAAACATGTACCTTAAAAATTTGTTGCTTCTACACACTATGAGCTTTGGACTAGCAGAAAACCAGACCTTAGTGTTTTGAGACCATTATGATATACTCCTTATGTACATGAGCCATCATATCTGTTGGGGTTTTTATCCTAAATCTTATGTAATCCAATTAAACTATAAATAAATAAAGGAATTATTAATTAGTAATATTTACATTGTCATTTATTATTAGTTTAATAAATGTAATGCATCATAAGATCCAGAGTTACTTATGATACCTTAAAGTGAGCATATGATGCGGGAAGATTCACTTAAGTGTAACTCTAATAGTCTGTGGTACATGAATAAAGGTTGGGTGCCTTATTTCTGGTAACACAACTAACACGGCCCACTTGTGAATTGGAACAAGTGATCTCATCTGGATCTCTCATGTAGAGACATGTGAGTGGGGGTGTTGTTGCAATAGAGATTGTAGTAGACTGGACTAAGATAAACTTACGGTCTTCTGGGAAAGCCGTTACAGAAAGACACTTCGTTTATCAATCGGTTGATCATGTACAATTGATCTTAATCTTGAGTGGATTACGAACTCCTGTTTGCAAGGGACAAACCTTTGATTTGCATAGGTGAGAGTGACTCGAATAGTTTGCTCAATAAGCCTCCCACTTTGGGGATTGCATCTTGCTTATAGCTGGGAACGTAATTACACTAATTTTGCATTTTATTTTATTTAAAATATATGAATATCTTATTTTAAATTAATGTGATTAATTTAAATGGAAGATATGGAATAATATATTTAAATTAATATTGATTAATTTAAATAAAAGATATGAGATATTTTATTATGGAATAAAATATAATATCTTTATTTTCAAATATATTTTAGAATATCTTATTTAATTATTTAATAATTAAAAGATATTCAAAAGATTTTCTGAGGCCTTAGTTTTCTATAAATAGGAACCTTGGGGTGACCCCAAAACACATAACTAAGAGAGCAAAAGAAAAGGCTCAGGAAATTACTCTCCCCTGTCTCTCTTAGCCGCCACCTATAGGGTGATTGGGAAGAAAATTTCTTCTTCTCATTTTTCCTTTTTCCAAAACAGATAGTGCCCACACACCGATTCTCTTTTGTGCTTAGTGAGGAAGTACTTTTTGGTGGTCCCAGGATTGTAACCAGCCAAGAAAGAGGAACATCCAGACACTTCTCTACAAGGGTTAGTCTTTTGTTTATGCATTTATATTTTGAACATATTATACTGCAAGGAAAGATCCTTGGGACTTCCGCTTGAGAACTCTTTTAGAGGCCTCAATCCCAACAATATCAACATCGGAAATTGGGTCTAAGAGGTAAAAAAACTATATTTATATGATACTCAGAACACTCAAAAGGCTACCTTATTGGAAAATATTTTTTCATCTAGTTGTGAGATAAATCAAGAAACATTTCTTTATGAACTACCTGTTCAAAATGATTTGATTTCTTCAAATTAAATAAGGGATGCTTCTAATCAGTTATCAACAGTACCTCATCCAAGTGGGAGAAATTTAAACACTACATGTTATTCAAAAGAACCAGAAACAACTTGTGATTCAGATCACTTATAACAACAAATAAGGCGTCGTTATCATGGTAGAATTCCCAAGTGTCATTACGACAATGAAATATACATGATTACGCCTCAAGATGATGAAGAGTCGAATAAATTAAAAGAAGCTCTTCAATGGATAAAAGTAACGGAACACGAAATGAAGTCAATGAAGTCAATGATTGTTTGAGAACTAGTTGACCTCCTTAAAGGAGACAAAGCGATTAGTAGTGGATTCTTAAAATCAAACTAAAGTTGATGGTTCTATCAAAGATATAAGACCCTATTAGGAATAGTGTTCTAGAACTTGTAATTATTTAATAAATTAAATAAATAAAGTTAAGTTCTTTTTATCTATATTAATTAATTGACGATATAAGACATATGTAAATATATCAAACATTCAAATAGTAAAGCCCCAAAGTTACTTTCATGAAATCACAACTGAGTATGTAAATTATACATGAGAATTCAAGTCAAGATGAGCAACTTAAAGTGTGTACAGTACTAAGTATGTGAATTATTGTAACATCCCAAATGTCCCAAAAAAAGGAAAACAAACAATAATTGCGGAAGCTAACTTCAAACAATAAAATCTTCTCATTTAAATCAAAACATAAACTCGTTTTCAAATTTGATCACGATCTTATTTAAAAATCATAGAAAACATAATACCGCCATTCATTGTTCACTTATCAAAACATAAAGATGGAGCAATCCATAAACAAAAAAAAAACTCAAAACGTAAAATTATCAACTATAAGTGTATCGAAGTAAACAGTTCACAACCCACAATCATAAATAAAATAAGAGAAGAACTAATCGCCGGTTTGTAAATCCATGCCAACCTATACACTCGTTTCGAACGTCATCAACCACCAAGTTTCTTCTTTCCTTTACCTAAAAAAAATATTGTAGCATCATGAGGCTACGCCCAATGATTAGAATAATGTTAAAGAGAAAATAATGCCATGAGAGGTTTCCTAAATCATTAAATCCATAATCGGCCTCATTGACTTCCAACAATTCATTTGTACCTTTCAAATTTATACTTAATTCAATGTCTCAAATCTCCCCTTTATCAGCAAATAAAGAGTGATTTCACTCGAAAATGATTTAAACACTCTTTTCTCAATTTAAATCTTTTGTGATAAATACAATTTAACCCAATATCTCTAATCTCCTCTTTTTCCGTAAATAAAGAGGGACTACGCTCGAGAAGGATTTTAAACACATTTTTTCACAATTTAAAACTTTTCAAGATAAATACAACTTAACCCAAAATCTCTAATCTCCTCTTTGTTCACAAACAAAGAGAGACTACGCTCGACAAGGATTTTAAACACATTTTTTCACAATTTAAAACCTTTCGAGATAAATACAACTTAACCCAATACCTCTAATCTCCACTTTGTCCACAAACAAAGATAGACTACACTCGAGAAGGATTTTAAACACTCTTTTTCATAATTTAAAACCTTTCGAGATAAATACAACTTAACCCAATAACTCTAATCTCCTCTTTTTCCGCAAACAAAGAGAGACTACGCTCGAGAAGGATTTTAAACACTCTTTTTCACAATTTAAAACCTTTCGAGATATTCTTTTCCATTTGTACATATGGAATGAACCTGCCCCGTTAGGTGTTATTAAAGTTATGCATAATCCCCCTAACGACATATTCTTCATTAAGCAAGACCTTGCTTAATGCAAACCTACCATTATATTACCCAAGATATTCAAAGTAATATGATAAATAAAAACATAATTACTCAAGATGTTTTACAAGCCGTGGGTTAGTTCTCCACCTAGAAATTCTGTTTCTCCACATAAACGCTCTTTTCTAGGCCTAATCTCCATAATTAAAAACTTTGAAAATTTATCTCAATAAAAACCTTATAATGATCAAAAATCACAAAAAATCATTTTTAGACCAATTCTAACGGTTACCCAAACATTACCCAATACTAGAAGCAAAACTAGCCTAAACTAGTATAGTTTCACTCCTTTTTCGGGCATTTAAAGATAAATATTTTCCTACCAATAAATCAGAAGCGTAATGAACCTAAATTCACTCCCAAAGTCACTCTTAAACATCCATAATACCTCACATACAATTCGGTGTTCGATTACTAATTTATCTAACCACCTAGGCTAGTGTTTTCGACTTAATGGGCACTAATCAGACAACTCATCACAATCAGCAACATGTAATCAACTTTAGACATCCAAAAACAAGTTTAAACATCTAATAAAAACCATATAATTCCCTAATTTCAGTTTCCCAATCATACGATATCGATATCTAAAAATATGCATGTTTAGTCCCAATTTTCTACATAATTTAATCCAATTTCTCATAACTTTATATTCAGCCCCAAAATCCTTATTTCATGCATTCAATCATCTATTCAAATGCCCAAAATTAGAGATTGATAACTTTTAAAGAAAAAAAAAACAAAAAACAAAACTATTTAATTTTTAACAAAGTTCTACTCACCTTCAAGCAAAATTTCAAGATCTTAAATTTTCCTTATTCTAAGAACTTCCACAACCTTTCAAAATCTAAGGGAAATAATCACCACTTTTTCAAAAATTTATCCAATTCAAGAACCAAGACAAATTCAACCTACAACGATGAATTAACGAAGAAAAATCGATCAAAAGTCGAAGAAACTATAACTAACCTGAATCGTTTTTGGGTTATAACTCTTTAAAAAGTAATGATATTGCTACAAAATTAATGCCAATGGAAAGATAACTGAAAAACGATCAGAATGAACTACTTACTTGCACAAATTGGAGTTCAGATGAGGAAGTTATGGTGAAAATACTTATTGAGGTTACCTTTAGGCGAAAATGGGAAAATTGATGATAATGAGGGATTAATTTTCGGCTAAAGGAAGAAGAAGTAGGTTTTAGGTCTGAATCCTGAGTTCTATTATTTACGAAAATGCCACTGAACAAAAATGATCATAACTCACTCACCGGGACTCAGAACGATGATCCGTCAATTGCGTTGGAATCGTAATAACAAGACGATCAACATCATCTAAAAATATTAAATTATATTTGTGGTTTTAATTTTGAGGTTTGAGTACATTATAAAAATACCCTTACGAGAAAACGAATTATTTTTCACTAAATTCATCAATCGAACTTCTTTAGTATCATTTTGAGAGAATTATAAAAATTTCTATTTTTTATACTCTTACTTGGTAACGGGTTGTTACAAGAATTCAAGTGGAGATGAGTAGCTTAAAGTGTGTACATTAAATGGATATTGTTTGGGAAACTTATCCTGATAACATTGTTGATATCTGTCCATTTTTTATAGATTACAAATGATCTTATCCGAATGATTCATGTGGATGACATGAAATGGAAGTATCATATACATATTGATTGTATAAGACTTGACCAAGATATTTCATTAACCAGTGATAAATCTTAATCCTGAGTGAAATGTGAACTCGTATACATTGAGTTATGTTCTTTGATTCACATTGTTAGGAGCGATCTGTTAGAACGCTCGATACACTCGTGTTTTAGGAACATAAGAATGTAATAGCTGAAAACACATTTACACAAGATGGAGTTCATAACTTTCCAGAAAATGACGGTATCAGTATGATACCTAATCATTTAAGGAACTTTAGAAAACTCCCTTGATGTACTAATTCAAGACATGAACGAGTGGCGCCATGACTTCTATTGATCACAGAAGTATCTTATCTCTAGTTTGACTACATATAATGTTCATTGGAGAATCAGCGGGAACACAAGGATAAAACAGTAGTAACAGTGGTAAAACGATAAATTTAACCCATCTGTAATTTTGAGTTTTTCACTTGAAGGATATATCACAGTCTCATTCAGATAAACTAAATAGACATAACTCATGTATAATGAGGGGAGTTCAGCAATGAATATATAGTGGAATCATTCATAGTTAGATAATAAGTAATTAAGTAATTATTAGTTAATCAATTAATTAACAAATTATTAAGCCCATGATCTAAAAGTCCATCGGGTCTCTATACTAGCTCAAATATCCTGGTTGTAAAATAAAGTCATTAGTTTGACTTATGAAGAAATAAACCATTTAAGTAAAGTTAAGTTAGTTAAATAAATAAGCAATATTAATTATTTAAATAATGAGTTTATTTAAATAGAAATTAATAAATACATTATTAATTGTTTAAATAATGAGTTTATTTAAACAGAAAATTAATAATAAAATATTATTAATTAAACATTATTAATTTTTTAAATATTGAGTATATTTAAATGGTAATTAATAATTGAAATACTATTAATTGATAAATATTATATATTTAAATAATTACTTTATTTAAATGGAAATTGATAATTAAATTAATATTATTAATTAATAGTAAAATATTATCAATTAGTATTATTAATTAATTAAATAATGTGTTTATTTAATGAAAATTAATAGTTAAAATATCTATGAATATAATTAATTATTTAATTAATATATATTATTTAAATGGAAATTAATAATTAAATATTACTTGATGATATTTAATTGGGAGAAAATATTATTATTATTAATTATTTTAGTAAAGTATTTTATTTAAATGGTAATTAATAAATAAACTAATATGAAATTTAATAATTAATTAAGTTTGACTTATTTAATTTAAGAGAGAGTTTATAGGCCAATATGTTTACTGAACCCAATTGAAAATGGCCCAAATAATTAATTAGATAAATTAGATTTATCAATTAATCAATATTGGTAAAATAAGCCATACTTGGATATTTTAGGAAGACAATTGTTTGAATTATATTCTAAAATATTTACATAAATTATACTAACCCAAGATAAAACAAATAAAGAAAAATTAAAAAATTTCCTCTATCATACCTCATATTTTCACTATAGGGAAGAAAAATGAGAGAGGAAAATATTTTCCTATATCTCTTTATCTCCATGGAATCTCATTTTCCTATAAATAGGAGGCTTGCGTTATTTATAATTAACAATAATCAATTTTTTAAAAATTGAAATTCTCTCTTCTCATTCTCTCTTGCCTTTGCCGATTTTGGCTTATAAACCTGGGAAGAAAATTTGTTTTCTTCTTAATTTTTTCTAAAGTTCGATCCCACTATTAGATTTTGCTAGTTCGATTGGGACATAGTGTAAAAGAGTCTTTGATAAAGGAACCCTCAAACCGATTCTCCATTACTATTCAATGTAAGTGATTAGGTTTTAATTTTTCGAAAAATTCATGAATCTATATGTTTTTCAATAATTTTGCATGATATTAAAGTAGATCCGCCTCTTCCATGATAATTCATTTAGACTAAATAGAAAAATTTCCTCAACGTTTACGTGTAACATCCTTCAGGTCAGCCTTGTAGCCAAAGGATATATTATAATTTATTTTGGATTAGTTTTTATTTTAACAAAACCATAATTTTATAATGTTTAATATTATCATAACTTATTAGTGTTTAAATTGAATATACTATTTTATTATTTACATCATCATGAATTTAAATTAATATGATTTGAATTTGATTTATGGAAATTGACTTAAAAAGGATTTCCAACTTTTAATGGCATAATAGAAAGTTTTTATTATTTTAATCAATTTCTGAAAATTGGGTCAATTTGTCTTTTGTACACATGGTTTCCTTTCGTAAAATTTGTTTATTCAAGATGTTAATTGCTTTGATAAGTGCCCAACGTCTTTTTGTACTCAAATGGAAAATTTTCAAATTATTCTCTATTCCAACCGTTTATAAAGGAAAATTAAATGGTGAATTTGGATTGATTCAGTGGTTTATGAGCTGACAAAAAATCTTCATACATTGCTTTCATTTGTTGTTGTAACGTCCCGTTATTTTGAAGTGAATTATTTATTTATTTATTTAATGTTATTTATTTATTTATTTATTTCAATTTAAGTATTTAGTTTAATTATTATTTTGTAATTTCGATTTTAGTAGTTAATTTCGACCGAAATTTGTTTTAATCGTTTTAATGCTCTAAATTCGTTTCGGTGACATTAATAATTATTAATAGGAACGGTGGATGAATATGAATATCCACGTTACCTTCATTTCATGCGTAAATGGCAAATGCGTATCCTACGGGATGTACTCATTACTTTTATGCATATGATAGACGAGAAAGAGAATCGAGATGTTATAATTATGCAAAGTTTATTTATTTACTTTTCGTATTTATGTCATAACAAGTTAATGGTTGAGGTTTTGACCTTAAGAGTTAATATTATCGTACCTTGGAGAATATGGAATAGAAAGACCTAGACTTTGGAGAATTCTAGGAAAGATTGTGTGGGATTATTTGGACACAAATTGAAATGCGAATTTGAGGTCTATTCTTACTTTTTATTCTTATTATTCTCACTGGGCTTAAGTTGTTAGCTCATGATATTACAAACATTTCAGGTAATGTTTGGGATCGTGGAAGAGGAGCTGGTGCGCGCTTGATCGAGAGGATGATGATGATCGAGATGGACTATGTGTTATGTAAAATCCATGTACATGGTTTTGTGAACTTTATATCATTTTGATGATTTGTACTTTGTAATTAGCTCATAAGAGCTTATTGTCGTTGATTTATGATTATAATCATTTTGAACTCCTGGATAGGAACTTAATGTTCCTTGTGTATTTTAGATTTTGAAATTAAGATGTAAACAGGTTTTTGGCCAGCAAATTTTCAAACATAACCACGCCAAATTTTCTTAAAATAAAAGACTTCTCTGATTTAAATTATTTAAAAGTGACGGGTCGTCACTGTTGTCATCTTTCTGAACTTTTGACTTACTCCAAATCAGCGTGTGGAGCCTTTTTCATCTATAAAAGAACATGACAACACGTTATTGTGATCACCTCTTATGCACTCAAGCCTTCAAGTATATTATTAGAGTGTTATATATTTTACTCTCTTTTTGTTTATAATCTCTTGTGAGATTTTTATTGTTGAGAGAGTTGTTGTTTAGTACTTTTCATTATACACAATTCAAAATCTTTGGAGAAGACTAACGTATTCTGAAGGGAGTTCGTGACAAGGAAGGGAGTTTCTAAGATCGAGATCAGCAAAGGGAACTTGTGGAGAAATTTGACTTGAAGATCGTCATCATCAAAAGAGCAATCAAAGACAAAGAAAAAAAAGAGTTTTTTTGTTTGTTCGTACTTGTGTTTGCTTTAAATTTGTGACAAGGAAGGGAGTTTCCTAGTGGATTTTTCTCTAGGCATGGCCTCATAAGTTTTTCCGTTTGGTTTCCCACGCTAAACATTTGTGTGTATTATTCCCTTCCCTTAGATCTTCTAAGTTTGTTTAGTTCTAGTTTTAATACTGTCCAAAGTTGCAACTGTCTCTTCGTATTTGTAACAGTGGGTCTATTAACAACTTCACCCTCTAAACATATATTCTGTGCAAGTAAAAAGTGGAAAAAAAAATTAATTATTAAATAACTTGAGAATTAGGGTTACTTTCAGGATACACACAACAAGAAGGAATAGACTATGAATAAACTTTCTCTCTTGTTGTGAGGTTTATCTCTATTCATCTTATCCTAGCAATAGTTGGTTGTTGTTGTTGAGAAATATGATACGCAAGTGCACCCAGTCAAATAAATATCGTTTTCTATGAGGATTAGTAGAGTAAGTAGGTATTTAACAAATGGCCTAAAATAAAAAATGAAGATAAAATGATAGTTTGGAATGATGTAAATGAAGTCAATAAAGCAATAAAAAGATGTGTAAGATGCAAATATGTTAAGTGAATGCCTAAATATGAAACTTAATGAACTAAATATAAATTAATTATGATGAAGAATGTAATGACCTAATTTAGATGCTTAAAACTAATGCAAATTAATCCTAAAATATGAGAAAATGTTTAAGAATTGAAACTATATGTCAAGAATCCCTTTAAAAAGTGTTAAACTTCATTTTGCTGCACCAATTTCAGCTAATTCACTTTAAGCAAGCCAAAAACCTAATTTACATGTGACTTTGTCAAGCCTAGCATTATAACCTTTAAATTCAATCTAACTCCTATGTCTAGGTAAAATCAAATTAAAAATCTATTTATTAGCTTCTTTTTGTTCATCTTTAAGGTGTAAACATATATGTCTATACATCTACTCTTAACAATTCAAAGAATGATTAATCCCTATCAATCAAGTAATTTCCATCTATTTCTAACCTTTTCAGAATTAAAAATTCGAAGAATGATTAATCCCCTATCAATCAAAAAGAAGAAGAAGAAGAAGAAGAAAAATATTCAAATCCAAGTTTCCGAGAATTGAAGATAAAAATTGAAGAAGAAGAAGATGAAGATTCAAATCCAAGTTTCCGAGAATTGAAGATAAAAATTGAAGAAGAAGAAGAAGCGAAAGATTCAAATCCATGTTTCCGAGAATTGAAGATAAAATTTGAAGTTTTTCTCCTCTCCAATGGCTTTTTTGGCTTCTACATCTCCTCTTTCACGTTCAAAATTTTGCCTCCAATGAAGTCTAGGTTTTTTTTCTTTCTTTTATCTTTTTATGCATTATTTTCTTTCAAGAATAGGCTTGAGCTGCTAAGATTTGTGCCCTAAATGTTTGTAATCCAATTAAACTATAAATAAACAAAGAATTATTCAATTAGTAATATTTACAATGTCATTTATTATCATTTAATAACTGTAATCCTTCATAAGATCTAGAGTTACTTATTGTGACGACCCAACTCTTTTTAAATAATTTAAAATTAGATTGACAGTGGAAGTCTTTAAATTTAATAAAAATTTGGCATGGATATGTTTAAAACTCGGACTATCCATAACCTGTCTACAATTTAAATTCTGAAATATAAAACACAAGGAACTCAAGTTCCTATCAGGAGTTCAAAGAGGTTTATAATAATAAAAGTGAAATGAAAAGCTCTTAAGAGCTTATAACAAATTTACATCTCAAAGACCGAAAATAAAACAAAATAAGATAAGCTTAGCCCCGGGACTTTTAAATGACATCTAGTCTATCTTGGCATCATCATCCTCTCGATCAAGCTGCACCAGCTCCTCTCTCATGACCCGAACACCTGAAAATATTTGCAATATTATGAGCTAACAACAAAGCCCAGTGAGAATAAACAAAATAATGGTTTTACATTAATGTTTCACTTTTACTTACTAATTCTCCCAATTAATTGAGGAAATATCTTTCAACCATTAGGAGGATATGTTTCATAACATATATATATATATATATATATAACATTTGTATTTCGTTATCTTTAATACCTTATACTATACATAAGGTTTACATCAAATCTTATTCTCCAATTACGAGATCTTCCAAATTTATTGAGAAACTAGTTCTCTTACATGTTTATCACATGATAATTATACAAGGTCCAATACACCCATGTATTCTCTCGTTATCCAATTCAATCTCATTCCTTTTTCCTATAGCACTTGGCTATACATCAATTTCATTTCTTTTCTCTTTAGAAAAGTATGTCTTACCTAATCCTTTCTGTAGTTCTCTATAATCTCTAATTGATGATATTACTAGCACACGGGGTCTAGTTCTCATCCAATAATTCGTTAAGACAAATATAAGCAAGAGTAAATAAACTAAGCAAGAGTAAATAAACTTTGCATGAGCATAACATCTTAATTCTTCTTATTGTCTTGCTTCCCATTATGAAATATACAATTCTTGCTCTATAATGTAATTCCACTGATAATATGCATGAAGGTAATGAAGACATCCCGTAGGATTCACATTCACCTTTATGCATGAAGGTAATGGGGACTCTCGTCGGATCCACATTCACCATTTTTTTGTTTCTCACTTTCCTTCTCTTTCATTTCAATGATGCAAGATGTTATGCGTATGCTTGCAAAAGTAAATAAACGTAAAATATGAATGGAGCATAAAGTAAAGGGTATAAAGTAAAGGACATAAGTAAAAGGATCATAGATGTCCTTATGCATAAAGTAAATAGATAGGAATTCCAGAAGAACATTAAGTAGAACGAACTTTCGATACTTTTAATAAAGTAGATCTTATCTTAAATAAGTAATCTACACTTCCAAGGATTCTAAACTTCCAAATAAAATTCAAGGTTCTATTTTCGAAAGCCTTTAACCATTCTATCTAAAAGTTTGGATCCTTTAACTTCCAATGATCCATTACTAATCTCCGGAACGATTCTAACTTAGAACTTTCAAAAGTTCGAAGTTCCCTAGAGAAACTCCAAAGTTTTCACTCAAAGAACTAGTTCATAATCCTAAGGTCACTAGCTCACTTTTCTTTACTTTTAGATTCGAATCTTAATCTCAACTTCCGATCCTACAAACCGTTCAACTTATTCGGTTTCTAAATCTACTTTAAATCCTATTTATTCTCACCTTAGCCAAAGTAGATTTGCTCCAAATCTCTGAAAGCACGATCAATCAACGATTCGAAACACCTACAATTTAAAAGTATATCTAACAATCATTAATAAATCAAACATTGATCAATTAACATCTAAAAGCTTAAAACGATGAACAACCTCGGAAAAACCCAAGGGTGCTCTTGGCCCCTCTATAGAAAATGGGTTTCGGGTTTGGTTTTCCGGCTTTTAGGTACTTTAGATGTGTTTCGAGTTGGTTTTAAGTAGTTTCGAAGTTCCCAATTTCAATGGGTATCGATGATTCGGGTTTTTGGACAATAATCGATTTCCCGAATTTAATTACAATAAACAATATATCAATAAAAGTAAACCCCAAAACAACCCCCACAATGTAAATTTCAAACGGGAAGGGTTTCGACTGAAACTCGGTTTTAGGGTTTAGGGAAAGTTTCCAAAATCACTAAAAACAACTCCCGTAAATAAAATCATCGAGTTCCTCGGCAAGAAATCGAAGTGAAAACTCCATTTAAATACTATTTGGAGCTTTAGGGTTTGAAGTTTAACTTACCGAGAAGTCCGTAGAACGCGGATGGAAAGCACGATAGCTAGGTGGAGAAGAATCCTAGGACCGAAGGCTTTTCGATGCAACCGAAATCAAGCCGATCCTTCAAGAAACGAACGAAACCCGAAAATTTCCCCCCACACCATGAGATCCACGGTTTTGAAGAGGAAAGGAAATGATTTTTTGGTCAATTTTTGGTCAATGATGTGTTTTTAAGGAGAAGTGAATACTAACTTGATATTTTTAAGAAATCGGAAATGACGGTTGCGTCCTTTAATGACTTTTGACTTCTAAATCGAAACCCGAAGCTCTTAAATTAATCTAAATGTGATTAATAATTATTAATTGGCCTATTAATAATGATTAATGTCACCGAAACAAAATTAGGCTAATTAAAACGATTAAAAAGAATTTCGGGCGAAATTAACTACTAAAATCGAAATTACTACTTTCAAATTAACCTTAAATACTTTAATAAAAATAAATAAATAATAAAAAAAATCTTTTCAAAATAACGGGACGTTACACTTATGGCAGCTTAAGTGAGCATGTAAAACAGAAAGATTCGCTTAAGTTGTAACTCGAAAAGTCTGTGGTACATGAATAAAGCTTAGGTGCCTTATTTCTAGTAACACCACTAACACGGTACACTTGTGAATTGGAAAAAATGATCGCTTCTGGATCAGTCATGTAGAGACATGTGAGTGAGGGTGTTGCTGCAATAGAGATTTAGTAGACTGGACTAGAATATACTTACTATCTTCTGGTAACCCATTACAACACTTCATATATCGATCGATTGATCATGTACAATTGATCTTAATCCTAAGTGGATTACAAACTCTTGTTCGCAAAAGAAAAACATTTGATTTGCATAGGTGAGAGTGACTCGATATAATTCACTCAATATGCCTCCAAATTTGGGGATTGCCTCTTGCTTATATCTGGGAACGTAATTACCCAAGATTGGAATTCACTCTTTTCCTTCTTAGGAAAATAGATAAGTAGTTCCCTTATGGACAGATTCGGGTGTTTGAACAATGAGGCTCCATATTCCTCTGATCAAGAAACAAAGCGAAGACTCATAATGGAGATTATGTAAGGTTGTTCATTAGAGTATCAATTGGGCTTAAGGAACAAGATGTATCATGAAGGTTAAAACGGTAAAATTACCTAGCCATGAATACGAACTACTTGTGGAGGATAAAAAATATACATGATGATTATAGCCAATGGACATAACTATGTCTATAGTACTAAGAGTGCAACTCTAGATATATAATGGAGTTATATAGGAGTTAATGAATAAGAATTAATTTATTAAAAGAGTTTAAACAATATAATTCTAAATCATTGGAGCCTAGTCCTATAGGTCCATTAAGTCCTCCGAGGTATCGCATTTAATTGAGAACATGATTAATTAGATTAATCACCTTGGAAAATTGATAAAACAAATAGAGGATTCTATTTGATTAATTAAAAGAATTTAAATAGAGAAGTCTATTTAGTTATTTAATTATTGGAAAGTTAAGTAGAGGAGTCTATTTAATTATTTGAGGAAATTAAATAGAGGAGTCTATTTAACTTTTAATTTGAATTTGTCAAATTAAAGAGGAATTAAATAAAAATAAATAAAAAAGAGTTTATTTATTTAAATATTTAAAGGAATTGTTCTATCAAATAAAAAGAAGGAAAAATAAAATGCTTAATATCTTCATGGAGATGATGGTTTAAGCTTGTGACCTAAGGTAGGGGTCACACACCACTTTAGTTTGAAATATCTTAATTTAAATTAATGTGATTAATTTAAATGTAAAGATATGGAATAATTAATTTAAACTAATATGTATTAATTTAAATGCTGATATGGAATATCTTATTATGGATAATTTATTATATCAAAATTATTCGTAAAACATATTTCAATCTCTTTATTTAATTATTTGATAATTAAAAGTTGGAGACTTTTATGTTAAAGTTAGTAACTCGAAGTTATTTGAAGGCTGTTTGGCTTGACTTATTCATTGTTGTACAAAAGTTCATACTTTCTTATTTTATGTAGAAAGGTAATTAATGAATCATTTATCATTTATCATTATGTTCTTTCGATTACTTTGAATGGCTCAATTTATGTTTATTTGCATTTGAGACCCTGTTTATGTTTATTTTGCATAATCATATTTGGGAGAAATAATGAGGCAATGAATAGACTGAGTGTGCTTGCATTGTCTGGTATTATTCGTTTTATGTTTACATATATGTATCATGAGGAATACTAAAGGCTGCATGAACTATGATACATATATGAGAGAATGCAAAGGCTGTAATTGTTAGTCTGAGTGAGCTTTCATTACCTGTCATTATTCACTAAAGGTGAGAAGATATTATTGAAAACACTATGTGTACTTTGTTTTGGAAAGAGAGATAATGAGGTATTGTTAGACTATGTGTGATTCAATACTATAATTATAAGCATGTTGATGGCTCCATTGACGTAAAGGCTGCGTGTACTTTACATTGTAGTAAGATATGAGATATTGTAGGCTGCGTGTACTTTCAACATTATTCACGTGTTATTGATTGTATGGATGTAAAGGTTGCGTGTACTTTACATAGATAAAGCGAGTTAATGAATAATGTTAAGGATGCGTGTACTTACATTATGTCATTAACCGCGTGTTAATCTTATTTAATATATGTTTAGACTGAGAGAGCTTAGTATGATTTTGGTTATATATGTTAAGACCGAGTGAGCTTAGCTTGATTTTGGTTATATATGTTAAGACCGAGAGAGCTTAGCATGATTTTGGTTATATATGTTAAGACCAAGAGAGCTTAGCATGATTTATTAAAGATAAAGGAATGCAAACCTTATGTATAGTACGAAGTATTAAAGAGAAAGAAATGGAAATGATATGTGTGTTCTTAAACACATTCTTCTAAATGCTTGAGAGCTAGTTTCATGATTACTTGCGAGATCTTGTAAGTGAAAGTTGAATACTTGATATGAAACCCTTGTAGTGGTTGAAAGGTAAAGGGTATGTAAGCTTTATTTGGACACAAATCAGATACAGGTTTGGAGTCTAATGTTACTTTATTTTCCGTTTATCTTCACTGGCCTTTAGCTCATGATATTACAATTTTTCAGGTACCAACCGTGGTTGAGGTCGTGGGAGAGGAGTTGGTGCTATCTGATCTAGATGACGATGATGGCGAGATGGTTTTTAAGTCCATGGACCCATGTTATTTCGTATACTCTTTTTAGGTTGTACATTTGTATATAAGCTCATGAGAGCTTTTTGGTTTTAAACTTTTATAATTCTGAAACTGCTTTGAACTTTACTTTAGGAAATGCGCATTTCCTTGTCTTTACGATTTCTCTGATTGTGAAAAATATAAACAGGTTTTGGATAGTTCAAATTTTAAACGTATGCATGCCGTTTTTTTAAAATACTAAAACTTCCACTACTTTCTGATTTTAAATGATTTAAAAAGAGTCAAGTCATCATAGGAAGATTTTTTTGGTGGTCCTAGGATCGTAAACAAGGAGGAAGATCATGCATTTACTTTAGATTATTATTATACTGCAAGGAAAGGTCCATGAAAATTCTGTTTGAGAACTCTATTTTAAAGGCCTCAATGATTTTCTCACATAGATATACTGAAACGGGCCCAAAAAGATGTCCTTTGGGGCTGAAAATCATGCTGTGTATTACTATAAATATCTTCTGCTGAATTTTATTGTAACAATTTTGCTACAACAATTTTCGTTGTATAATTTTTGTCTTGGCAGAATGCTACAGCAAAATTATGAAAATTGCTTCTTTCTTTTTCTCCTACATGACATTAACAACCATCAAGTACTTTCTTTCACTCAAAATAATTCGAACTAAAATAATGAAAGCTTAAAAAAGTCCAAATAATCTTTATAAAGCCAAATATCCGAATTTTCTAAAAATATACTCGACTCAAGAATGAATGTGAAATAAGCTAAAAATGTATGTATTGTAAACAAACATAAATCAAATATTCATATAATTGGCATGGAATTAGGACTAAATAACTCTGATTTATATAGTGATCACTTGTTTATATTTAAAATTTGGATGTTAAAACAATATTTCTAAAGGTGAACTGGAAGAATAAATATACATGCGACAACCAATTGGTTTTGTTACCGAAGGGCAAGAACACAAAGTGTGTAGATTAATGAGATCAATTTATAACCTCAAACAATCTTCTAGACATGGTACATTAGATTTCACCAAGTTATCACTGCATATGATTTCCATATGATTGATGAGGACATGTGTGTGTATGTCGAAACACAAAAAGATAAGTTTGTGATTCTTTCATTATATGTATAATCCATTAAGGAATGAGTATCGTTAAACTTTCAACTGAAAGATATGGGTGAAGCAGCTTATATATTTGGAGTTAAGATTGAATGAGATCGCTCCAAGAGGATGTTAGCTTTGTCACAAGGTCAATACATCAAGAAAATCCTTGAGATATTTAAAATTCAAGACTAGAAACTCATTGATACTCCTATTGTAAAAGAAGAAAGATTAAGTTTGAGATTATGTCCAAAGACTCCAGAAGAGATCGAGAAAATAAGAAAAGTTCCTTACTCAAGTGCTATTGGAAGCCTCATGTATGTAATGATGTGTACGAAACCTGATATATGTTTTATCATGGGTATGGTAAATAGATACTAGTCAAACTCAGGAAAACCCATTGAAAAGTTGTAAAAAGAATACTCTATATCTTAAGGGCACCATGGATTATTCACTATGCTATTAAGGAAATTATCTAAAACTAGAAGACTACACAGATGCTGATTCGGGAGGAGACCTTGATGAAAGAAATCTACCTCTGGATATGTGTTCTTACTAAATAGTGGAGCTATATCGTGGAGCAGTAAAATGCATACTTGAATAACCTTATCCACAATGGAAGCTGCATTTGTGGCCCTATTATCAAGAGTACAAGAAGGAGTATGGCTTAAGAGATTCATAAGTCATTTGGGATTAAATGCAACTACGCCTAACTCAATGTTAGTGAAATTCATAGTCAAAACACATTGATACAAAATCGCATTCACAAAAGATCCCAAGTATCATTCTAAGACAAAACACATTGCTACAAAATATAATTTTGTGATAGATAAAGATGCACAGAAAGAAGTGAATGAGCAATATATTTCTACATTTCATATGGTTGCTGATCCATTTACGAAGCTGTTGATAAAAATGGTGATCAAACTAGATGGTGAAGAGTGGCATGCAAGTGCACATGGTCAACAAGTAATAGTAGTGGTGAGTGAATGTCGTGTCCCATGAGAATAGTTGTGTTTAAGCCAAAGCTAGTATATTAAGGATTGGTATGTTCTATAGAATGAAATTATCGAACAAAATGATGTAGTGAAAGAAAGAAAAGGATCCAACACTGAGTGTAGATCAAGAGAGGGTAGTTGTGATGCTATGCTAGGGTTTTGGGATAGGTTTGTCAACTCAAGTAGGATACTTGCGATGGAAACTCAAAGTAAAACCTAAATTTATGAGACAATCAACATGCTTAGGTTAAAAAGGACAAGGATCAAGTTTTCTCAAACAAGCCCTATCACAATCTCTCTTAATCTCTAGTTCTATCTCTAAAACCACAGATAATTGATCACTACTCCTAAATTCCTAAATCATATTAATTGTCTATTTACTTAACCTTTTGTTTATTTCTAAACTTGAAGTTGAAGTTAACAAGTTGAACTTCTTAATATTATCATGCAATGGATTTTTCAATACATGCTTGAACTCCCCTGATTTTATTTTCACAATGTTTTAAAGAGGGATAAGAAGGTGATGAATTCAACGTCACAAATATATATAAATACGTGAGTTCCCAAATCCTATTTAGCACAACATCACAAAAAGTGTTTTTAGCCTGTCATGGCTTTAAACAACATGAAAACTAAACAACAATGCTGAAAGTAATTCATAAATAATGATAAAATCAACAGACTTAAGCTAAGATTCAACTACTAATGTAACGCCCCGTCACTTTCAAAAAGGGTATTATGGTAATCTTTCCCGAAAAACCTCGAAATTTGAAACTTATGATTTGATTAATGTTTTGACATAAAATTAATCGTCTCGATGTCACGATTCCAACGCAACTGACGGTTTGTCATTCTGAGACCCGGTGATCAAGTTATGGACGTTTTAAGACGAGTGGCAGTTTCGTAATTATGGGAAATCGGGATTTTGACCTAATTTTAACTAAGGAAAGGAAGGAGAAAATTTTCCTCATCTTCCCCACACCCTTGCCGCCGCCCCTCATAGTGAAAGAGAAGAAGAAGATCCGTCGCTAGCATGTTTGTTGTTTGATCGTGAATCGGGTTTTTGGTTTAGGCGTTTGGAATCGATTTTGGACACGAAGGTAACGAAATTTCTCTCCTCTTTTTCTTCTTAATGCCGTGGGGTCTAGGGTAGATAATGATGGGATTTTCGTCATTTGTTAATTAGGAGATCGGTGGAAATTGCCCGAAATCGAAGAAGGAAGATCGGAAGTCTTTTTCTTGAAATTCAATTAACGGGTAAGCTTTTGGGATGGATTTAACAACCTTTTTAATTCTGGATTTTTTTTTTTTATATTCACTTTATGAACACCAAGAACCCTAGCCATTGTATCGAACTCCATAATTGCCAATTTCCGAAACCGTGGCCAAATACCTAATCGATCTTGATTACCAACACCTAAACCATCAAGATCGATCACCCTAACTATGAAACCGCGACCGAACCACGTCCCGATGACCATGACCAGCCGCGGCACCCACACACCCCCCACGCTCACACTTAGCCAATTTCCTTCGCCGTTTGATTTCCGTTCTTTGATCCACCGAACCCCAAACCTCTTTGTTTGATTGTAGTATATTTAAATGGTATTTTAAGCTATTTAGGATCTCCGTTTCAGGTCTGGATCGTCAAGGAAAGTAGCTTTGTTTTCGGATTTAAGCAATTTGTTGAGGTGAGTTAACGGGTTATTCAACGGTAAGGTTTTGGAGAAATCTAAAGCCCTTACCGTAGCTTATTCTTTCACATATAATTAAATATGTAATTCTGGAAATTTAGGAAGAGAAATAATATTGGAAACACCGAAAAACAATTGGGAGAAAATAATGTTTTCGGTTAGAATTTGTGAAGGCCATTTTCGCCAAAAGTGATGTTTTTAGTTTCGATTTTCCTCTGGATGATGATGAGTATAAATCTGGAATTATTTGATGATTTTTAGTGCCAATAGCCTTAAGTTTTGAGTTAGGATTCATAAAAGTTCATATTTTGATTTTCGGCAGTTTTTGTTGTTTTGCGGTTTTGTGAAGTGTATGTAAAACTGAGTGGGCTGCTGTATTTTTATATTATAAATTGATTTTGAATGATTATTATTATGAGGATAATGTGGTTGTGATGATGAACTGAGATTGAGTAAAATACATTTACTAGTGTTGAGGCTACGAGCTCAACACTTAGTCATTTTAGTTATGGAAAGGTCCATAACCGGGTACTAATGATCATTGCTCGTACGAATGATTCATTAGGTGAATAACAGTTATAGTTGAGGCTATAACCAAGTACTAAGAAGTGGTAGTAGTTCCGAGGAACTGCCTTCTTAGTGGTGTTGTGAAAAGAGAATGTTTGTATAATTAATTAAACTTGTAGATCGGATTGATTGTATTAAGTGTGAGTTTGATGTTGGGACTTGGGTAATATATATCGGTGAGCCATTTGAGGGAGGAGGTTTCCATGAAAGAGTTAAGTGTTGATAGCGAATGTTTATTGAATAAAGAATGAGTGGAGGAATAAGTGACGGTTGGAGTGTAAGAGTCTTTGGAAGAGTGTTGAGAGCTTGGGACTCGGTTTGGGTTGTTAGAGACTACCTAAGACTTTATTGTTGTTTAATTCGTTTTCTCACTGGCTTTAGCCTCACAGTGCTATCTGTGGTTATTTTTCAGGTAACAATGGACCGAGAGGTGGCGGTTGATGAAGTGGAAGAGATGAGCGTTCATGTCATGGAGGCGCCTCGAATTTATTCTTTTGAATGATGAATAAAGTTTTCTTTAACTTTTATTTAATGTCTTGAGTCGTTGGGAACTTTTAGTTGATTTTAGACTCTTTAGTCTTTACCATTATATTTGAACTTTATTGTTTTGTTTAAAAATTGAACTCCGGAGTTTCTGTTTTGTTTTAAATTCTCAATGATTATGAAGTTTGAATTATTTTAAGTAAAGGATATTTATTGAGTCTTCCGCTGTTGAAAATAAGTGTATTTGCTACTCTGAAAAGTCGGGTCTTTACAACTAAAGAAAAACATATAAATAACTAACTAATATCTATCCTTTTCGCCTTTTCTGTGGTTACTTTTCTTTGCTTCGTCCTCTCATTCTTCTTCAAAATGGCCTCTTCATGCTTAAGTAGTAAGCTCATTTTTTTTATGTCTTTCCCACAAAAAAGGAGAGTTAGTGAACTCTACCAGGTTGCAGCTGTGAGATGCACGCTTGGAAGACTGTAGCAGGAGGTGACAGCGACTATCAAATCGGACGCAACTTGCAAAAAGATTAAATAAATATCTGCATCTTCCTTGAAGAATTTTCTCTAGCATCAACTCAGCTTGCTGCTAAAAGATGTTTCCTTGAAACGAGAGAGCACTGCCAAGGGCACTTCTTAGAGCTTTAAGCTCACAACAACAACAATTAAATCTGGAAACAAAAGTTAGCAAAAAGGGAGGAAAACAGCACCAAAAATAACTAAAATATCAAGAAGTAATAAAAGAGTAGTCTTTCACAAAAGTAATATAATTACTTACAAGATCTAGCCATTATATAGAATTACTTGGTCTTTTTAACCGAATTTACCCAAGTTTAGCTGCATGAATACTCCTGAGGACTTATCACACCCCCAAACTTAAATCATTGCTCGTCCTCGAGTGATACCAGAAAGAAAAACAAAAATATCAACTAAACTAGTTATTTATATTGACTAAGGTAGAGATCCAATATCAACACATCTTCTTCAACAAGAGCATAACTAAAGCTTGAGTTCCTTTTTTCAATTAACAAGGTGACTATCCTAAAGCTCTTTATCTTAAGACTAACCTTTCTCACCTCACACTCCTTTCTTTAGATCTCCATGCACAACAAGCTTGTCTTTTACCTTGCAATAGTAAGAGCTTTTATTCCTTTTGGTACATTTTCCTTTCTTCTCTCTATTTTTTTGTTAGAGGCAACTAAATGATGTGACTTCCTAGTCACATTCACCTAGAGGCTTGCCCTATGGGCTTACTCATCCCTATGGAAGATGAGTGACTATTCTTCCCAACTCATTTTCTGATTTTTTTTTTAACAACATGCACTATGTGCACTTTGGGAACAAGCTTTTGCTTTTCTAAGGGAATTGGAAGCATTTTTCTTTGCAAAAGGATTGGTTGCAATGCCACCCCCAAACTTATTTCTTTTTATTCACTTTGGCTCTATACAAGGATTTCAAAGAAAGATTCTTACTTTTGGTTCCTCTAAGGCAGAAGTGTTTGCCTGGAACTATCAACCTTAAGTAAGTTGTTCTCAAGTCCCTTTCCTAATTCATTGAATTTGCATAAGGGATACTACATATTGAGGAAGTGTGGGAGATTTTCCTTTTCTAAGTATACTTGGTTTTAAGTTTTGTTTTACTCTTAAGTAAGAAGAGTTTCGTTGCCTCATCTAAAGGATCCTACTCTTGCCACAAACTCCTAATCTCCGCCATTTTTATTATTTATTTATTATTACTTTTTTAATATTGAAGAAAAGTAAAACAAACAAATTAATAAGCAAAAGAGGAAATAAAATAGAAAAATAATTATATTAAACTTAAATTTAGATTTTGATCGGCGGGAACAAACAAAAAGAGCCTTTTTCAAGCTAGGTTACCAAAAATAGACAGACAAAAGCATCATGAGGACTATCTTTCCTCCCCCCCCCCCCCCCCCAAAAAAAAACTTAAACTAGGTTGTGCCCTCACAACCAACCATCACAACAGTTTATAAAGACAGTAATAAAGCATAAACAGACAGTCATAACATAAATAAGAAACTAAAATGTTGAAGTTCTTCATCAGAAACATCCACGTCATAGTCATAAATATGAGTGTTTTCCAATTCCTGTTATAAGGTATCATATTAATAGTTTACATCTGACTCATGATCGCTATCCCAATCACACTCTTCAATTACCCCTAGCTCATTTAGCACCCTCTCCATGGCTTCCTTTTCTGGCTCGTAGAAGAGCTCCTTTTCTTTTGTCATAGTGGGCTCTACCAACTCCTCTAAGGTGACAGAAGATCCATGATTAGCAGGGGGGATCTTTGGCTGAGCTATCAAGATTATCAAGAAAGAAATCGTATTCCCCAAGAATAAAAGTAGGGAATTTTTGGAAATCATGAGGAGGGTTGATTTGATGGGCTTTCAAAGTGTCTTCCAACACACAGCTATGGATTTTCAAGTAGGTTGGCATAAGTTGAGTTTTTTGAACAAAATCAAAGAATTCAGATTGGATTTTTAGGAGCATGGATTGAAGTGTTTCCAGCATGGTGACAATGGGTAAACCAGGGGCAGGTTTAGGAGGACTGGTGGGCTGTGGGGAATGGGATTAGGGCGAATAAACACCCTAGCCATGCACTCTTTATCAATAAATACCACTCATAATTTCAACCTCATCCCTATTTTGTATCTTTACCCCTGCTTTTTCACACAACCCCATAATCCGACTGGGAAAAACTAAACAACCTCCTGAGGCAACATTTTCAGCACACTTTTCCATCTCCCTAGAAATGATACGCCCAAAATCTATAGGCTTCCTTGTCATGACGCTGTAAAGTAGAAACATACACTCAACACTTACAGGTGTCTTCTGCGAGGTAGGCATGACATGTGTCAAAAGACATATTAGCCATATACGAGTAGTTGGTTTAAGATGTGCATTCTTCACGATGTATATCTTTTTGGTGGAGATGGACCACTGGGCTCCAGGATGGCCCACATGTTGTAAAATCATCTCCAAAAATTCAAGGTGTAGCTCTTCCACATTTTCACCAAAATAAACACCTAGATCAGGTATACCATAGTAATCGTTGATGGCTTCTGATGAAAAATTTACCTCTCTCCCTTGAACTCAGATCACATACTCATTTTTGTTTTCGAAGTTTGCGTAAAATTCCCTTGCAATTGTTAAGACTAGGTTCACACAGGATGACGGACAAGCGAAGCCAAACGAAGTGTTTCCACAGGACCAAAAACATAGCTAAGAAGACCTCATGCTAGTGCACTTGTCATCTCGAATCTTCACTCGAAAAGGATTTCACAATACTTGAACACCTTCCGATAAGCTTAATCTGCTTGAGGAGAATTGAACCGCACCGCCTTAAGGCTCTCAACTAATGATGGAACGGAAATATGCACTTCATCATCAGAACCATCTTCATCGGTAGGGTTGTCAACTTGGGATGGGATCATCACATGAAATCCCTTTTCCTTTTGAAGGGTGGCTGCTCGAAGCCTTAGAAATCCTAGCGGATCGTTTCTGAAGAGTTGAAAGGTCAAGCTGGTTTCTTGTCATGACCATGGGTGGTGAAGAAAAAGAAGACGATTTAGGGTTTTAAGCGGTGGGAGATGAATGGGCGACATAGGGAAAATGAAAGTGGGAGAAAATGGGTTTGAGAAGGTGGAAATTTAAAAGAACGTGGGGCAGATGAAAAGGTGCGTTTGAGACAGTAAATGTAACGTGGATGATACGTGGAGATGGTTCACTGCACGTCATAATTAACTTCCTTCGTGCGAAAAACGAGGTTGCCCCTCTATGTACGTTGAGAACTCTCTCTTTTTTAAAATGAAACACGTGTTCTCAACGTGTAGTGAGATAAAATCTGGAATTTCTCACCTTTTGTCAATCTATAATACCAAAAAAAAATTTAAAAATAATTTAATGGACATTAATAACGTAAAAGTATAGAACTCATACAAACCTGGGTACGGGTTGCATCAATTGGGGCAGCGTGGCTATAGGATAAACCTATGAAGCTCGTCCTGCCACTGGAAGACATTGCTTATAGATCACGAAGGGGAATATATAGCCTCTGCCTATCCACTTCTTGTCCCCAATAATGCTTGACATGCTGGGCATTCACCTTGAAAATGTCAATTGGCTTATAACCTATAAGATCCACAACCTCGAAAGAGTAGACCTTGGCAATTTGAAATGGTCCAGACAACTTGGATTTTAACTTCCTTGCAAATAATTTTAGTCTTGAATTATAGAGGAAAACCATCTTTCCTTGAACTCTCTTCTTACAATTTTTTTTTTGTCATGCCACCTCTTTGTTTCTTCCTTGAAGATTTTCGCATTCTCATAAACCTGATCCCTGAGTTCTTCCAACTCTAACAGCTCTAGACAATGATGGTTTCAGGCTAATTGCATATTGAAGTTCAAGGCCTTTAATGCCCAAAAGGCTTTATGTTCCAGTTCCAAGGGTAAATGGTAGGCTTTTCCAAACACTACCTGATATGGTGACATTCCCAAAGGTGCTTTGAAGGTTGTGCGATAGGCCCACAGGGTTTCGTCTAACTTCTCAGCTCAATCTTTTCGATTAGGATGAACTACCTTTTCAAGGATTCTTTTTATCTCTTGATTAGAAATTTTAGCCTGCCCATTACATTGCAGGTGATATGTTGTGGCAATTTTGTGTCTAACTCCATATTTGACAAGAATTGTTTCCAGCATCTTGTTGCAGAAATGTGTCCCTTCATCACTTATCAATGCTCTAGGGGTCCCAAACCATGAGAAGATAGTCTTTTTCAGAAACTTGATCACTACCTTTGCATCTTTGGTAGGAAAAGCAGAAGCGTCAACCAACTTGGAAACATAATCCACTGTAACTAGAATGTACTAATTTCCAAAGGAGAGTGGAAAAGGTCCCAAAAAATCAATTTCCTAAACGTCAAAAAGTTCAATTTCCAGGATGTTGTTTAATGGCATATAATGCCTTTGGGAAATGTTTCATGTCCTTTGACAGCTATCGCACTTTTGAACAAACTCTTTTGCATCTTTGAATACTGTAGGCCAGTATAACCCACTTTGTAATACTTTAGTTGCGGTTCTCACTCGGTCGAAATGTCCTCTGTATGGTTAGTCATGGCATACCACTTATATAAATAAGGCTCGTCCCACACATAGGATTTGGTGTGATGCAAGAATCTTTTAAGCTTCTGCCCTGACATAATAGGAGGTTGCTTTCCACTGGCTATGTATTTGGCTAAATTTGTGAACCAAGGGTGATCTAACACCTTTATTTCTAGTAGCTGCTCATCTGGAAAACTGTCATGAAGTTCAACACCTCTAAACCCTTCTTTGGTGAATTCTAACCTCGATAGGTGGTCAACTACTTGATTTTCTACTCCCTTCCTATCTCGTATTTCCACATCAAATTCTTGCAGGAGTAGAATCCATCTCAATAAGTGTGGTTTTGCATACTTCTTTGATAGCAAGTACTTGAGTATAGCATGGTCACTGTGGATCACCACTTTAGTGCCTAAACAAGTATGATCTGAATTTTTCTAGAGCAAAAACGATAGCCAATAACTCCTTTTATGTGGTAGTGTAGTTTTTCTGAGCATCATTTAATGTTTTCCTTGCTTAGTATATTGCATGAAAAAGTCTCTCTATTTTCTGTCATAGGACAGCACCAATGGCATAATCACTGCCATCACACATGAGTTTGAATAGACGGGTCCAGTCTGGTGGGACTACAATTGGAGCTTGAACTAGTGCACCTTTTAGGGTTTCAAATGCTGCTAGACAGGCCTCACTCATCATGAAAGGTGTGTTATGCTCCAACAGAGAGCATAAGAGCTTAATTATCTTAGAGAAATCTTTGATGAGTCGTTGATAGAATCCTGTATGCCCTAAAAGCTCCGAACACCCTTTACATTGGCTGGTGGGCACATACCTTTAATTACTTCTACTTTTTCTTTGTCAATCTCTATCCCCGCCATGGATATCTTGTGTCCCAATACAATTCCTTCTTGAACCATGAAGTAGCATTTTTTCCAAGTTTATAACTAGATTATTTGCTGACACCTTGCGAGTACATTCTCCAAGTGATTTAAATAGGATGTGAATATCTCTCCATAAACTGAGAAGTCATCCATGAAGATATTCAGTGAGTCCACCATGTAACTAAAGAGTGCCATCATACAATGTTGGAATGTTGATGGGGCATTGCATTATTCGAATAGCATTCTTCTGAACGCAAATGTACTATACGGGCAAGTGAAAAATGGGTTTCTCTTAGTCTTCTAAAGCAATAGCAAATTGATTGTATCCTAGGTAACCAAGAAGGAAACAATAGTATTCTTTTCCTGCTAATCTGTCCAGCATTTGATCGAGGAATGAAAGTGGAAAGTGGTCTTTTCTGGTTGCCTTGTTGAGTCTTCTGTAATCCATGCATACTCTCTAACCCGTAACAGTGCGTTGTGGAATCAGCTCATTTTTGGCGTTAGTGACCACAATCATACCACCCTTTTTTTTAAACACATTGCAATGGGCTTACCCAGTTGCAGTAACGATCTGAATCCATTAAATTCTTTAAATTCAAAGGTACAGCAGAAGACTTGGTTTTTAAAGAAAAACTACATGGATACGTTTAAAATTCAGACTATCCAAAACCTGTTTTACATTGTTCCCAATCAGAGAAAGCGATAGAAATGGAATGCCCATTCCAATGGTAAATAAACTTCTAAAAACAACTTAAAAATCATAAGACCTTAACCATTTTAAAAACAAACGCTCTTCTGAGCTGAAAACACAAAGTATGAAAGGTGGAAAAATATACACAAAGCATTTCAAGAATGCTAAATAAAATGTGTCCATGTTCATGTCCATCCATCGCCTCGAGAAGTCAAGCAGAACCACCTCCTCTACCACGTCTCCTACGTCGAGAAGTACCTGAAAAATTATAAGTGTAGCAACATTAGCATAAAAATGCTAGTGAGAGTAAAATGGGAGCAAGTAATCCTATGGGCTAAAATTCCATACCGGATATTGTGTCTAAAGTCCTAAAATACCCTTTACTACCCATTCTACACTTACAATTACCATATAAACATACAATCGAAATATAACTCCAATTCAATCAACATTCAACTCCGTAAAGTAATGGATTCGAGATTTGAAATAAAAGTATTAACGATTACTAAGTCTTTCTAAACAAAACTATCGTATCTCGAACTTTCTTTGTTACCATATTATATTACCATATTTCGTACCACATCAAGTTACCTCGTACAATGTTACCGTATGTTACTACATCAATATACTACCATGTACGGCATTACCATATCGTGTTACCTCGTACAATGTTACCATATGTTACCACATCAACATACTACCACATACAGCGTTACCATATCGTTTTATCTCATACCGTGTTACCGTATGTTACCACATCAACATACTGCCACGTACGGCGTTATCATATCATAGATCACATAGTTCCATAGTAATCTAATAACAAAATTAAAACACTACAATGCTACTAAAGAACATAAATAGCTTTGAATTACACGAGTTAACTCCCAATCATAACTTCTAAGCTACTTTGATCCAAAACATCTCAAAGTACCTTAACTTCAAAATTTCTTCTAAAACTTTCCATAGGCTTACAAGACTTCCAAAACGTACTGACTTTTCCACCCAAAATCACTAATTAACTCCAAAGACACTCAAACTCATTTCCATGCCTAAAGTCACCAACCAACAAGTATTAACTCCTAGAATGTTCTTTTGTGACTTAACCTCGATCAAACAATAACGTAATAAAATTCTATTCATAAAATTACTAACTACCACTTTATCTCACCTTAGTATCGAAGTCGAGCTTCCAAGGTGTCAAGGGAGAATTCACACGAGCAATTACAAACCTATAATTCATCAATTGAAAAATATTTTACAATTAATAACTAAGATGAGAAAAAGTGTGATTCTCAGGTGAATAGTGTTTTTCAGATGAATATTGTTTTTTCAATGAATAGTGTTTTCTAGTGAATAGTGTTTTTCAAAAATCCGAGCTCGAAATCGTCAAATTTATTTATGGAAATACATGATTTTAACTTCGAAACTCATTTAGAGACAAAAACAAAGAAAACCATATAAAAAGTTTTGAAAACTCACTTTTAAGGGCTTCCCTTAGAGAACGAGAAACACCACAAGGCTAGGTTGGATAAGTAGCCCTCGTCCCGAACAATCCAACACAACTAGAAATGAGAGGATCCACCGAGAAACGAAGAAAACCCAATAATTTTTCTTTCCCAGAAGACACCCACGGCCATGGAAGAAAAGGAGAAGAAAAATGTCTTGATTTTTGACTTTTGGTTAATTTAAAGAAGAAAATAAATAGTGTTTAGATATTTTAAAAACTTAGAAATTACGAATTCGTACCTTGTTTGCTTTTAGCTTTTAAAACGAAACTCGAAGCCCTTAAACGAACCAAAAGGTGATTAATAATTATTAATTGGCTCGTGAATAATTATTAATACGACCCAAAATAATTTAAGCTAATAAAACGATTAAAAAGGCTTACGAACGAAATAAACTCCTAAACTCTAAATTAAATTTAAATACTTTAATTAAAATAAATAAAATATTAAATTAAAAAAAACACTTCAAAAGTAACGGGACATTACAGTTTTTGCCCTAATTCTTATGTAATCCGAATAAACTATAAATAAATAAAAGAATTATTAATTAGTAATATTTATATTATAATTTATTATTTCTGGTAACACCACTAACACGGCCCACTTGTGAATTGGCATAAGTGATCTCATCTGGATCGCTCATGTAGAGACATGTGAGTGGAGGTGTTGCTGCAATAGAGATTGTAGTAGACTGGACTAAGATAAACTTAATATCTTCTGGGAAAACCGTTACAGAAAGACACTTCATTTATCAATCGGTTAATAATGTACAATTGATCTTAATTTTGAGTGGATTACAAATCATGTTCGAAAGAGACAAACCTTTGATTTACATAGGTGAGAGTGACTCGATATAGTTCGCTCAATATGCTTCCCACTTTGGGGATTGCATCTTGCTTATAACTTGGAATGTAATTACACAAGAATGGAATTCACTCTTTTTCATATAGGAAAATGGATAAGTAGTTCCCTTATGGGCTGATTCGGTGCTTGAACAATGGGGCCCCGTATTCCTCTAATCAAGGAAAAGATAAAGACAGATAATGAAGATTATGCAAGGTTGTTCATTGGAGAATCAGTTGGGCTTAAGGAACAAGATGTATCATGGAGGTTAGTACGGTACAATTACCTTGCCATGGATACGAACTAACTTGTGAAGGATCAAAGTGTAGTTAATGATATTAGCCGATGGACATAACTATGTCTATAGTACTAAGACTGCAACTCTAGATATTTATTGGAGTTATCTAGAAGTTAATGAATAAGAATTAATTTATTAAAAGATTTTAAACAATATAATTCTAGATCATTGGAGCCTAGTCCTTTGGATTTTATGATTGATTACATTTATTAAACTAATAATAAATTACAATGTAAATATTACTAATTAATAATTCCTCTATTTATTTATAGTTTAATTGGATTACATAAGATTTAGGGTAAAAACCTCAACAATCTCCCACTTGCACTAAAGCTGTATGAAGATTTATCTAGTAGTCCTAAACTACCCATATGACACTCAATCACCTTAGCAGGAAGCATCTTTGTAAATGGATCAACAATATTATCCTCAGAGGCTATCTTTGTCACTACATCATCTCCTCTTTGGACTATCTCCCTTATCAGTTGATACTTTCTCTCTATGTGTTTTCCCCGTTTGTGGCTTCTAGGCTCTTTGGAGTTGGCTATAGCACCACTGTTATCACAGAACAGTGTTATGGGTTTATCCATGTCTGATACTAACTCCAGATCAGTTAGGAACTTCCTAAGCCAAACACCCTCTTTAGCAGCTTCGCAAGCAGTTATGTACTTGGCCTCCATTGTGGAGTTAGCATTACAACTTTTCTTTATACTCCTCCAAACAATGGCTCCACCACAAAGTGTGAAAACTGATCCAAACGTGGATTTCCTAGAATCCATATCTGCTTGGATGATAAGACAAACTCAAATTTCAAGTTCAAACACCCTATGCTATTATAATTAGCATGAACCCTTGAAGCATGAATTCAAACCCTCTCTAACTATTCGATTTCAACCATAAGGAAAGGCTAGAAATAGATTACCCTATGTGATCTAAAAATCATGAAACGGAAAAATTGTTATGTTCCATCATCTCATGACTCGAAACACTCCACAAGTTAGTTGATCACTCCCCTCTTGAATGTTTCTAAACATGTAATCTAAAGCAAGATTACAAAGGGTTGAGGCTCAAGGCTATCAATGTGCATAAAAATGCTACATTTCATTCAATCTTTTGAATCTCTCAATTCTCTCACAAGTCTTATTTACAATGGCTGATAAGTGGCCTATTTATAGGCTTACAATACAAGATAAATTCGTTCATAATCATCTCATAATAGCCCCATGAAGTCCCTAGCTTGTAACCCCTAAAATTAAAGCTAAAACATGAGTTACATTTAGCCACTATTTAATTTGTAGCCTACAATGCAACTAACATATGAAACTGATTTTTGAACTTTAAATGCAGCTTTTAAATGTTCATTAATGCTTGTCTTGATGTAGCTTTAAGTTCCCTTGAATGATGGTTGAGTTGGCTTGAATGAAACTTGGGTTATCATCAATGCATCTTGAGTTGTAGTTAATGCATCTTAACTTGACTTGTAATAAATGAACTGGGGTTGCCATTAATACAATCGAAGTTCATTAAATGCAAGTACTCTTGAAGCTTGAATTCCTCAAATGCAAGGCTACATATTTTATATCATTCCCCCATTCTTCAAAATGATTCGTCCTCGAATCAAAAAGTGTTGCTAGAAAAGAAAGTTAGAGAGAAAAAAAAATTGGACCTTACAAACACTCCCTCACTTTTTATACACTCAAAACATATTTAACTCGTGTTTGCAATCTAATTTCTGAAAGATTGCCCTTTACTTTTAGAGAAGCAGCCCATATATAGGTCAATATCTCAGTTATGAAGAGCTTACAATTAGCCAAACTCAGAAATTCAATCACAAATGAAAAGACCAATCAACAAGAGATAAGGTGTTGCAATTTAAGAGCAATCTGCGCATTGCATTGAATCCAAATATTTGAATATTTTTCGTTACGAATTTCACTATGATCCCTTCTAAACTTTGAATGATAAGAAGATGATAAAACTTTTCACTTCATGACAAATAAACAAATTCAGAGGTTATGAACGGTTTTAGATAAGAAACAGTAGCATTAAATGCGGGAGTTACAAAAATGGGCAGTTTAGACAAATATTAAATTCAGCCATTTTTGGGACTTCAAATTCGTGAAAATGAATGTGTAACTGATAGTTTATGACTTATAACCGTTACACTAACACATTCAAATCCGATATACATGAATTTCAAGGATCAAACTCAGAAAACCTCAAGAATTAACAAGAAGAACACAAGTTGAACAAACCGGTGCTCTTGAATGCAACGCGTTTTTTTTTCAAGATCAGAAAGTGATCTTTAAGATAGAAACAAGATCAGAATGAAGAGATGAAGATAAATTCATGCTGGACAAAATTGAAAATATTGGGCAAAATTGAAAAGAACAATAATTGAAAAGGATAGATTGGATAAAACCTGTTCTATAGATCGGCCACAAAATCGCAACCAATGCTATATATGATACCAAATTATAAGGAAAACTCAAATTTCAAGTTCAAACACCCTATGCTATTATAATTAGCATGAACCCTTCAAACTCTCCCTAACTATTTGATTTCAACCATAAGGAAAGGCTAGAAACAGATTGCCCTATGTGATCTAAAAATCATGAAACGGACAAACTTTTACGTACCATCATCTCATGACTCGAAACACTCCGCAAGTTGGTTGATCACTCCCCTCTTGAATGTTTCTAAACATGTAATCTAAAGCAAGATTACAAAGGGTTGAGGCTCAAGGCTTTCAATGTGCATAAAAATACTACATTTCATTTAATCTTTTGAATCTCTCAATTGTCTCACAAGTCTTATTTACAATGGATGATAAGTGGCCTATTTATAGGTTTAAAATACAAGAAAAATTCGTTCATAATCATCCCATAACAGCCCCATGAAGTCCCTAGCTTGTAACCCCTGAAATTAAAGCTAAAACATGAGTTACATTTAGCCACTATTTAATTTGTAACCTACAATGCAACTAACATATGAAATTGATTTTTGAACTCTAAATGAAGCTTTTAAATGTTCATTAATGCTTGTCTTGATGTAGCTTTAAGTTTCCTTGAATGATGGTTGAGTTGACTTGAATGAAACTTGGGTTATCATCAATGCATCTTGAGTTGTAGTTAATGCATCTTAACTTGACTTGTAATAAATGAACTGGGGTTTTCATTAATGCAATCGAAGTGCATTTAATGCAAGTACTATTGAAGCTTGAATTCCTAATATGCAAGGCTACATATTTCATATCACTGGAAGTCACAATATGTGTACCCCTTGAGAATCAAATCTTCTTTACCGACACTAGCACATGTTCTCTTGTTCTCCCAGTGTAACGTCCCGTTATTTTACAAGGAATTTTTTTCATTATTATTATTTATTTTAATTATTATTATTTGATGTAAAGCACTTAATTTAGTTTTAAAGTTAATTAATTTAAATTTTAGATTCAATTTAGAACTTATAACTTAGAATTTACGAGTTTATTTCGTTCGTAAATTCTTTTAATCGTTTTATTAGCTTAAATTAGTTTTGGTCGTATTAATAATTATTAACGGGTAAGTTAATAATTATTAATCACCATTTGGCTAGTTTAAGAACTTCGAGTTTCGTTTTATATGCTAAAAATCATTAAAGGGACGTAACCGTAATTTTTGAATTCTTAAAATATCTAATCACTATTCACTAATCTTCTTTAACAAGTCAAAAGCCAAATTTGAAGACCATTTTCTCTCCTTTTGCTTGCCATGGCCGTGGGTCACCATAGGAGGGAAGAAAAGCTTGGGTTTTCTTCGTTTCTCTGCGGATCGTCGTGTTTTTGGTTGTGTTGGATTGCACGGGACGAGGGCTATCTATCCCACCTAACCTTGTGGCATTTCTCGTTCTTTAAGGGAATCCCTAAAATGTGAGTTTTCAAAATTTTTTACATGGTTTTGTTCGTTTTTTATTATAAATGAGTTTTGAAGTTGAAATCACGTTATTCTATCAAGGAATTTGACGATTTTGAGCCCGTATTTTCTAAAAATACTATTCACCCGAAAACACTATTAATCTAAAATCACTATTCACCCGAAAATCATACTTTTTCTCTTATTAGATTTGAATTGTAATTGGTTGATCGATTGATGAATTGTAGGTGCGATTGCTCGTTTGTTGGTTCGTGGGAACTTGGTTGTCACGCGAGCTTTCGAGGTGAGAATAAATAGAATTTAAAGTAGCTTTAGAAGCCGAATAAGTTGAACGATTTGTAGGACGGAAGTTGAGATTAAGGTTTAAATCGAAAGGATAAAAGAAAGTGAGATAACATGCTTAGGCTTGGAGTTAGTTCTAATATGAGTTGAGAGAACTCATAGGTGTTTCGAAGGAAATGAATAACTCTTGGAAGTTCTAAGTTTAGATTCGCTTCGGCGTTTACTAATGTTTATCGGAAGTTGACAGAATAGGGTGAATAAAGAATTTGGATAAGGAACTTCGGATATTTATTGAAAGAAATAGAATCATTTGAACTGTGGACTTTATGATATAGTTAGTAATTCAAGTTTAACTGAAGGCCGTTTGGCTTGATTTATTTATTGTTTTCTTATTAGAAGTTCCTAATTTCTTATTTTATGTATAAGACTGTTATGTGATCCATTTATCTTTATGCCTTTCGATTAATTTGAATGTTTATATTTATTTTACTTGCACTTGAAAGCATATTCATATCATATCATATCATATTGCATAATCGAAATTGGGAGGAATAATGAGGCAATGCATAGACTAAGTGAGCTTGCATTGTCTGGTATTATTCGTTTTATGTTTATGTATATGTACATGAGTAATGCTAAAGGTTGCATGAACTTTGCATGGTCGGAGGAGATGAATAATGAGATAATGATGTAACTATGCGAGTTCACATTATCTAGTATTATCCATAATTACTATGATTCATATACGCGGATACAGGGGTGTATTGAACCTTGTATTCGGTGGGTGAGATAATGAGGTGAATGAACTTAGCCTATGGGAGCATTCATTACCTGTCATTATTCACTAAAGGTGGGAAGATATTATTGAAAGAAATTCGTATATTTTATATTGGAAAATGAGTTTAATGAGGTGAATGAACTTAGCCTACGGGAGCTTCATTACCTGTCATTATTCACTAGAGATGGAAAAAGATTATTGAAAGGAATTTGTATATTTTATTTTAGAAAGCGAGATAATGAGGTGAATGCTTAGTCTTACTAGAGCTTTCATTACCTGACATTATTTGCATGTGATAGTTATATTAATGTAAGGTTGTGTGCCCTTTACACTTGTTTAGTGAGTTAATGAATGTTTAAATATGATAAGACCGAGTGAGCTTAGCATTATTTATTAAAGAAATGAAATGAAACATTATGTATATTATACACTTCCATAGAGAAAAAGAATGAAATAGATGATATCCGAATGCTATAAGGAAGAGGAATGAGATTGAATTTTTTTAATGAGAGAATACAATGGTGTATTGAACCTTGTATAATTATATTTGATATATGTATATATAAGAGAACTAGATTCTCATTTTAATTGGAAGATCTTGAAATCAGAGATTAACACTTGAATGTAAACCTTATGTATAGTATAAGGTATAAAAGAAAGTGAAATACAATATTATATGTGTTATGAAACACATCCTCTTAAATCCTTGGAAGTTAGATCATCGATTATTTAGGAGACTTGGTAAGTAAAAGTTGAATACTTGATGTAAATCTCTTATAATGGATGGATAACAAAGAGTAAGTAAGTTCTTGGACACAAATCCGGATGCGGGTTTGGAGTCTATTGTTACTTTATTTTCTATTTATTTTCACTGGGCTTGTTGTTAGCTCATGATATTACAAACATTTTCAGGTAATGCTCGGGGTCGTGAGAAAGGAGCTGGTGCAGTCTGATCTGGATGTTTATGATGCCGAGAGGGACTAGAGATACTTTTAAAGTTCATGGACTCATTTTGTTTTATGTTGTGTCTTTTGAGATGTAAATTTGTATGTAAGCTCATAAGAGCTTTTCGTTTTAACTTTTATAACTTTGAACTTCTTTAAACTATACAACAGGAATTGCAATTCCTTATCTTTTAAATTCTCTAATTGTGAAAAGTGTAAACAGGTTATGATTAGTCCAAGTTTTAAACATATCCATGCCAAATTTTTATTAAATATAAAGTCTTCCGTTGAAATATGATTTTAAATGATTAAAAAAGAGTCGGGTCGTCATACCTAAGATACTTGAGAATATTCTTGACTCTAACCCAATGTTCATAACTAGGGTTTAATTGGTAATGGCATAACAGATGTCCGGTCTAGTACACAACATCGCATACATTAGATTTCCAACTGCTGATTCATAAGGATAATGTCTCATACTCTTACTTTCTGGAGGATTTTTAGGACATTGGTCCTTAGTTAAATAAATCTCATGCCTGAAAGGTAACGCTCCTTTCTTGGATTTATCCATCCCATACTTGGAAACTATTTTGTCAATGTAGGATGTTTGAGACAACTCTAACGTCTTGTTTTTATGATCCCTTATAATTTGGATACCAAGAACATATTGAGCCTCCTCCCAAATCCTTCATTTGGAATTCGTTAACTAGCCATTTCTTAATGTTCGATAATGCCCTTAAATAAATAGAGGAATTATTAATTAGTAATATTTACATTGTCATTTATTATTAGTTTAATAAATGTAATCCATCATAAGATCCAGAGTTACTTATGATAACTTAAAGTGAGCATGTGATGCGAGAAGATTCACTTAAGTCGTAACTCAAATAGTCTGTGGTATATGAATAAAGGATGGGTGCCTTATTTCTGGTAACACCACTAACACGGCGCACTTGTGAATTGGCACAAGTGATCTCATCTGGATCGCTCATGTAGAGGGTGTTGTTGCAATAGAGATTGTAGTACACTGGACTAAGATAAACTTACTGTCTTCTAGGAAAGCCGTTACAGAAAGACACTTCGTTTATCAATCGGTTGATCATGTACAATTGATCTTAATCCTGAGTGGATTATGAACTTCTGTTCACAAGAGACAAACCTTTGATTTTCATAGGTGAGAGTGACTCGTTTAGTTCGCTCAATATACCTAGCATTTTGGGAATTGCATCTTGCTTATAGCTGGGAACGTAATTACACAAGAATAGAATTCCCTCTTTTCCATATAGGAAAATAGATAAGTAGTTCCCTTATGGACTGATTCGGTGCTTGAACAGCAGGGCCCCATATTCCTCTGATCAAGGAAAAGGTAAAGACGCATAATGGAAATTATGTAAGGGTGTTCATTGGAGAATCAGTTGGGCTTAAGGAACAAGATGTAACATGGAGGTTAATACGGTACAATTACCTAGCCATTGATACGAACTAACTTGTGAAGGATCAAAATGTAGTTAATGATATTAGCCAATGGACATAACTATGTCTATAGTACTAAGAGTGCAACTCTAGATATTTAGTGGAGTTATCTAGGAGTTAATGAATAAGAATTAATTGATTGAAGGCGTTCAATCAATGTAATTCTAGATCATTAGAGCTTAGTCCTACAGGTCCATTAAGTTCTCCGAGCTAACGCATGTAATTGAGAACATAAATTAATAATTATTAATTTCTTTAGAAAAATGATTTCAAGTATTTGATTTGAAGTTGTTAAATCAATTAAGGCAAATACAAATAGAGGAGTCTATTTGATTATTTAATTAATGGTGAAATTAAATAGAAGAGTTTATTTAATTATTTATTAAATAGAAGAGTCTATTTAATTATTTATTAAATAGAAGAGTCTATTTAATTATAAAATAGAGAGAGATTAAATAGAAGAGTCTATTTAATTAAATTGATTTTGCAGTTGTCCAAAATTAATGAGGATTTAAATAGAGGAGTCTATTTAAATATTTAATTTGAGGAAGTCAAATTAAAGAAGAAATAAATCAAAGAAATTTTATTTATTTAATGGAATTGTTCTATTACATAAAAAGGAAAATAAAATGCTCAATATTGTCATGGAGATGACAAGGTGGGCGTGTGACCCATGGGTAGGGTCACACGCCCCGATGGTTAATGATTAACCAATTATTTGCATTTTATTATCATTTGTACAATATTAATTGAGACATACACTCCAAAGAAAGAGAAGAGTAATATTTGTAATGTGTGTTTCATACTACATATGCTATAATTGACCTAAAATGAGTAACAGAAGTTAAAAGATCTATACTTCTTGAATGTGTCAAACCCGTAAAACTAAGAAGTCTTCAAATACCCTTAAAATATATCTGACCCAAATCATGAAGTTTCAATCCGACGATTTTATTGTCTTGGATAGTTGCCAAATGGTCATGAAAGAGTCGATCTAATAGGACTTATCTAGAAAGTAGTTTTTATGGAATGAAAAGTTAAGATCATTTTAGTGTCACATTTTATTGTATTCACTATTTGACCAATTGTATTTTTGTAATGTAACTATGAATGCATATGTAATATTTTAAAAGAGATTTAGAGTTACAAATGTGACTAAATGATCTAGCGAACTGCATCATACTCTCTACTTAAACACACCTTAAGTTTCTTTTACATACTTAACTGTTGTAAAGTAACTTGCTCTCGAGTTAAAAGGATGACGGTCACATGGCCTATTTTCTTGTAGGAATTTGATTCTGATGAAAGAGTAAAGTTTCTCTTGGATTGAGTTAAGAGAAAATTTCATATGTGTATGGAAATAAAGGGTTTGAGTCCGCCTATGATGTGTAATCCATTATGTGTGAGTGGGAAATGAAGGTGGTTATTAGATAACTACATTTAGATAAGAAAGTTAAAACCAGTTTTTATAACTGCATACGTTTAAATTGGCTTAAGGCCATTTGAACCATATGCTTTTTGAAGAAAACTTTCCTTAATTTTCTCCCAATCACGCCATTATATAAAAAACAGAGAAGATTTTAGATGAAAATTGAAGCAAGTTCATTTGGTGATTCTCTTTATTGATCAACATCGTTAATCGGATTTTGTGTTTTGTTTCCGCTGCACTTCCAGAGATTAGTTCTTTTTCTTTATCATGAAAACCCAACATAATCGATTTACATATTGAGATTTAACACATTAATAAGATACTAATAGATTCTTTTATAAATTTAGAAGTTTCGAAACCTCTCTATATTTTTTTAATCAAACCCCTAACTTAATGAATAGAAATTATCTCAAATAACATATTAATGACTGAAATGTCAAGACTTTTTAAAAATGACTCAAATAACATTATTGAACTACTAGCTTGTTATTTTTCATATTTTTTGTACATTTTTTAGTTCAATAAACTATTATCAATAATTTATTGAAATATTTTATTATTTTTCAATAAATTTATTTGTTTTTTTATCTCAAATTATGTTATTTGAGTAATTTTTCAAAAATTCTGATATTTGAGTAATTAGTATGTAAATATATGCTATTTTAGTAATGGTCTGTTTAAAGAACATACGGGAGACAGAATGAACTATCAATCATGACGTGTCAACCCACTAACCATTGATTTCTCAATCAACCCTATTTTGGTATCCTTATTGATTAATAATTGAAAAATCATATATATAATATATGTTTCTTGAACTCTGTGAAAAGATTAGTAGGGCTTCCTTTCAGCACTTTTACGTGGAAAGAACCTGCCAAAAGAATGAATTGAATATTTTATTATATTCTCCACCCATAATCTATAAAATATGCAATACGTAAATCTTATGTAATATGAGAATTGGTAATTGTAAATAAGACTTCTCTAAATTTTTGTCAAATACATAAACACTTACTACAATTAAAAATGATAAATTATATATTATGTTAATGAGACTCACCATCTCCAATTGTTAACTTTCTATTTTATTGGTTACTTCAAAACTTCAAAAATATCAATAAATAAAATAGTTCGTGGCTTCAATCATATTAATATTTTGATGATAATAAGCTCTTTTTTATTATTGACCAATTTGAAGTTTTAAATCATTTTAATCGGAGTTCAAACAAAAAAATTATGGTTAAAATAAAAATTAATAAAGTAAGAGGAGAGAGGACTTATTAGCATAATTTAAAACTACGGGGTGTAACTTAGTATCTAACTATAGAGAGTGTTCATGCATTTGACCAAAAAATTACATGTGTCTTATTTATATTTCACCCTATATTTAAATAAAATAATAAAATAGTTCATTTCCATTATCTTATGCCACTAGATTATCTAGCATTATAAAAGTAACATCACCTTTAATTTATCACAATCGAGAAAGGAAACTGTCATCATAAAGATTAGCTTTTGCAACATACTTTCAAGAGATGATTTTAACAAGATCAAATACAACTAATTAAAAAACTCAGCAATATGAAAATATGAAAACCAAAATATGTAAAAGACACACATAGTTTATAGTGGTTCGATAAAATCCACATCCATTTACAACAAAATGATCTGTCTCATAGACTCTCTCTCCTTCCTGAAAATCATTTTCAATTGTAATCAGCTTTTAACACATATTGATTAACAACTTCTAACAGTTGTAATTAACTACATTGAGTTTCTGATTGTCATGAGCTATAGTAATGTCATTATATCTTCAATAATTGAATCATACGGTAATTTTATTATAATTTATCTCAAATAACATATTTCTTCGTACTAAATACTGAAATATAAGAACGTTTAAAAATTACTTAAATAGTTATTAAAATATTTTATTTTTTTTAGTGAATTTATTGATTTTTGAACTTTTTTAGTTCTATTATTAAAATATAATTAAATAATTATTAATTGTTATTTGAATAATTTTTTAATTAATAGAAATATACTATTTCAATAATTGAACCAGTTTTTATTCGACACAATGAAAGCAGCATCTGATTTGAAGAATTTATGACGAGTGTGGTGGCGGAGGCCACCATGGTACCCATTTTATATATGTTAAGAAGATTATGAGCGTATGCTTTTCAGAGTTGGCATCAAGGGATTAATGATTCATTTGATAATATTTTTTATGCCTAAAATTTGATAATCAACAATTTGTAATCTACTTTTTTTTTAATTGAAAATAAAGTTTCCAATACTAAAAAATTGTGTAGCTTTAAAAATATCTCTTTCTCAGAGATTTTAAAAACATTTTTTTAAATTGGAAAATAGAAAGAAAAAGAAAGTAGTGAACAACCTGATTGACTCTACCATTTGATTTTTGAAGTATCTAATCTTAAAATAATGAACCAAAGTGAATGGCTATCTATGAAGGATAAATATTGTAAATTCCAAATAACATCCGTGTGGTTTCAGTAAAAATCATAAACTACCCCTGTAATTTAAAAATGGCAAATCACACCCTTATAATTTCAAATTATGACAATATGACTCATCCCCTCCAATGTTGTAAACTTTCTTTTAGTCATAACTTATTCGTTTGAACTCCGATTTGGATGATTTAAGATGTTTTAAAATTTTTATTCCGGGCTCTATGTGATGGTTACTTAAAAACTTATAAAATCATCAATAAACAAACGAGTTAATGACTTCAATCAAACATAATATTTTGATGATAATAAAATCTTAAATTTATTAACGAATTTGAACTTTTGAAGTGACCATAACGTAGAGTTTGAAATGGGGATTTCAAAACATCTTGAATAATAAAAATCAGAATTCAAACGGAAAAGTTATGGCTAAAATAAAGTTTATAATATTGAAGGGGAGATGTCTTATTGGCATAATTTGAAACTACAAGGGTGATTTGTCATTTTTAAACTACAGGGCTATTCATGATTTTGACTGAAACCACATGAGTCTTATTTGTAATTTACCCATATATTAATCTGATTATTAGTCTTTATCCCGACACGGATTAGACACTCCCATACTAGTTAGACAATTATTTAACATATTAGATGTATAGGGATCCTTTCACTTAAACAACAGACATGTTTTACGATATTATTCAACTTTATACATGTGTTGGTTACATCTCTTATCTATTTATTTAATTATTACATTATTTTTATTTGCAAAAATTAATATTCATGCAAATAAATTTAGACGTGAAAAAATAATATCTTTTGAAATCAAAAAACATTCAAACTTGTTTTTATTTACCTTTATCACAGTCTTTTCAATACAAAATATCATAAAACTAAAATAAATTTGATGTGAAAATCAATTGTAATATATAAAACATTCAAATATATCTCTAAAATATTTTTTTTAAAATAAACATCGTCTTTATCATACATATATATCCATCTTAATTTTTTAGAAAATGCCGTTGCCCCTTTATCATGAAATCTCACCACTATATTTTTTCCAATAATCTAGTAGTTTCTTCTTTATCTCTCTACCTGGTTAAGTAAGAGGACAATGGCTCCTATTTAATTTAGAAAAATGGGGTCTCCACTTCAACAAAAAGTTGTCTTGTGTTTTGGGTCAAGGCAAAAGGAGTAAAATATGTGAAATAATGTTCCAATATCACTTGCTTAAATTTCTTTTTCCACTCCTTTTTTTAGCCTTCAAAAGTTGCTAAATCAGCGCCATAACTTTGTTCAAAGCAAAACATTCACTCTCAATTATTCAACTTCTTTAAATAGGAAGAAAAAAAAAGGATTAAAGTCAGTCTTCCCAAAAGCATATTCTTGGATTTACATGAGGTGTGTAAAAAGGCCCAACACAAAACCTAATTTTTTTTATTTTTTATTTTTATTTTTTTTGCGTATACCCTCTTTATATTTTATAAGACTTGTTTTCAAACGTAGTATGACAATTTTCTTTTAATTTTAATTTTTGTTTTCTCATTTTATTTAAGATAAATTTGAGCTGAGTTACTTCATTTTCAAAAATACATCACTGTAAAAATAATATTTTTTTTAAAAAAAAATTTATATATAAAAGTCTCTTTTTTAAACTTATAAGTCACTATAATCATTAATTTTCTTAATCTATGATTGACTTTAATATTAATTAATAATATATATATATATATATATATATATATATATATATATATATATTACAATTTTTAATGAGTTTCTAGTTAATACTTTATTTAAATTTTGTTGGATTTTATAAGAGGGAATTACCATAATAACATAAAATAATATAATTTTTTTTATATATTAGAACTTTCAATATTTATTAAAAGGGAAATTTTATTGGGTAGCAGAATTTTCTACAATATTTATAAATTTAGCATTTTTAAAAAGTATTTGCAAATATAGCAAATTTTTAAAAACCCTCATTCATGTGAATCAGAGATATTAGTGATAAATCTTAGGTAATAAGTGATTCATGCACAAGATATCAGTAAAATCGGTGATTACTTGTAAGGAAATAAGTGATTACTCATACAAGTGGCAATTTTGTAATATTTTAGGCGCAAATTTAAGTTTTTTTGCTATTTTTACAAATAACTTTTTTTACAGCTATTTTTGTAAGGGAAATTGCCTAGAATGACACCATTATTAGGGTTAATGTCTTAAATAGCTTAAGCTTTCTAAAATTCCTCAAATAACATTTTTTTTTAAAATCCCCAAATCTCTCTCAGCTAATGGTTCTTCGTGAGCGTTAATGGTGCTTCGTTAATGCCGTTCTATTCCTCTCTCTCAACTGCTTTTCATCTCTCTCATCTTCTCCCAACTGTGTTAATTGCGTTCTCGTCCTCTTAATTTCTCATCTGATTATCATCTATCTTCCATATCTATCAGCTGCGTTAATTGGTATCTTTTCCTGAAATCTCTCAGCTGCTTTTCGTTTATCTTCTGCATCTCTATTAGCTGCGATAATGTCGTTGAATTTTCGTTTTGATTTTTGTTTATCTCCCCATCTCTATCATCTGTTTGTTTTGATTATCTTGATTTGATCTTAGTATTGCTATTTGTTCCTCGTTTTTCTTTCATTTGTTCTGTTCTTTTTATTTTGATTTTCATCATTCAATTTGCGTTAAGTTCTTCATCCATCCAGCCGCGTTAATGGCGTTTTCCTTTATGTTTGATTTTTGTTATCTCTGCCACCTCTATCAGTTGTTTGTTTTGATTTTTTTTATTTTCATCATCCATTTTTATGCTTGTTGTTTTGTTAAGCTAGAAAACTTAGAAGTAATGTTTTTTGTTGACTCTGGAAACAACCATGTTTTTGTTGTTTTTAAGTTTGCTTTGTTGTATTTGTTTATAATTTATCATCTTATATTCACTAAGTTATTGATTTATCATTTTTTGCATTGATGTATGGTTTGTTTGTGCTGTTTTTTTTGTTATTTTTGTCTTTTTTTTCTTTTTGATTTTGTTTTGTTGTCTTTTTGCCTCTGTTGTATTAATTGATAAATTATACCCTAATAATCACTTAGTTATTGATTTTTTTAATTTCAGTAAAGCATGGTTCATCTTGCTGTTGTTGTTTATCACCATGGAATGTGGGATGATCACAAAAATTATGTAGGATTTAAGATGGATGCTCTTACGGCTGACGATTCATTTGACTTTTTTAGTTTCCGTGAATGCCTTATTGGTCATCTTCATTTGTCTAGTACTTTTGGTCAAATTAACTTGTTTGCCAATCTAGAAACTTCTAGCGGTTTGTGGAAACTTGTTCCTTTGTTAGATGACAAAGATGTGACATGCTTTTTTGCAATTCTTAAGAGTGAGACTTTTGATAGGTGTCCTATTATTGTTGACCAACCTATTCCTTTGACATCATCCGATCAAATTGAGGCATCCTTGAGTAGTTCTGTTGGTTCCTTTTCTATGCCATGTCTTGATGTGTTGCCTCCAGGTTTTGAGTATATAGATTTTGTTGATATCAATAGTATGCCCGCTTCGTTTACCATTCGTGAGCATATGGTATTTCCTAATAAAAACGAGGTTAAGAAAGGTTTACAGGTAGTTAGTATAAGAGGAAACTTTCACTTTCGTACCTTGCGATCCAATGCTGATCATCTTGTTGTATCATGCATTCAACCTAATTGTTCTTGGTTTGTTCGTGCTTCAATGTATAAGAATTCTAGTATTTGGGTTGTTAGGAAAGTTGTGAAAACACATTCTTGTCCAGTAAATGTTACACACAATAGTCATAGACAAGCCTCTTCTTTCCTTGTTAGTGAATGTGTAAAACACAACTTAACTTTATATGGTGATGAAGCAATTACTCCAAAAATGATTGTCAAGTACATGCGTGATAAATTTGGAGTGTGCATTAGTTACAAGACTGCTTGGTGTGGCAAGGAGTTAGCAAAGGATGTTATAATGGTTTCTCCAGCTGACTCTTATGCATTTATCCCTTTGTTTTCAGCTGGTCTTTATTCTAGCAATCCAGGTACATTAGTAATAATTTAGTGATTTTTAGGGTTTATTTTAGTGATTTTCATTTTTTTCCCCGGTTACATTTCAGTAACATTTTTTTCCATTTTATTATGTATTTCAGGTTCTGTAACAGCTCTTGTTCTTGATGAAAACCAAAGATTCAAATACTTCTTCTTTGCGGTTCACGCCTCTATATGTGGGTGGAAGTATTGTCAGCCAGTTATTTCTGTTGATGGAACCTTTTTAAATAATAAATTTGCTGGTACGCTTCTTACAGCTGCAACCTTGGATGGTAATAATCAGATTTTTCCTCTTGCATTTGGCATTGTTGATTCTGAAAATGATGCCTCTTGGGAATGGTTCTTTTTGAACCTTAGGCTTTCATTTGGTTGTCGCGATGATTTGGTTATTGTATCTGATAGAAACATTAGCATAGCGAATGGTATTTCTAGTGTTTTTCCTGAAGTGGATCATGGTATTTGCATGCATCATTTACTCGGCAATTTGAAGTTGCATTTTAAATACTTTCATTTTGATTGTTACTACTACCTTTGTGCCAAGGCATATACATTGGATGATTTTGAGAAGTTTATGTCAAAGATAGATTCCACAGTTCCTGGGTTTCGTTCATATCTAGAGGAGGTTGGTTTTCATAGATGGGCTCAATCTTATTTTAAAATAAGGAGGTATTTCATGTTGACAAATAATTTTTCTAAGAGTTTAAATTCCCGATTGAAGAAACCTAGAGGATTGCCAGTTTCTAACATATGTGAGTCTATTCGGCAATTGCTTCAAGATTGGTTTTATGATCGGAGGATTGCTTCACAATCTTTTACTTCTAGTCTGACTGTTTTTGCTGAATCATTTGTTAATGAGCAAATTGAGCTTGGGCGTTCAATGATTGTAAGTTCTTGTTTTTTGTACTTTTTTTCAAATTTTTTGTTTAGGTTTACTGTATTAATTTTTGTTGAATTCATTGTAGGTCATTCCCTCCAACTCTGAAGAGTTTCAAGTATTTGATTCTTCTATACAATATATTGTTAATCTTTCAACATGGAGTTGTTCATGCAAACTATGGGATATTGTGGCCATTCCATGTTCTCATGCATGTGCTGCTATTTCAAAGTGCTGCAAACATGTCCATAACTTTACTTCTTTATACTATAGTACATCATTTCTTGTATCTTCTTACATCGAGGTAGTCCACCCCATACCTTCATCATCATATTCATCTCTTGAAGTTCCAACCGACCGTGTCTTACCACCTACTGTTAGGCGTCCAGCTGGTCGTCCAAAGAAAAACTGAATTGCATCATCTTCTGAATTGAAACATCATGTAAAGTGCGGTCGCTGTGGAAAGTATGGTCATAATATTAGGACTTGCAAGGACCCGTTGCCTTGATGTAATTATCATTTTTTCCATTCATACTTGTTATTTTTTGTTACTTCATTTCCATATACTCTGTTTACCGATATTATATTCAATATAATCAAAAACCTTTGCTAGATTGTGTCATTTTACTTTTTTTTTACAGCTTTTATTTTTCATCGTTTGTATTCCATAAGATATTGAATTATAGGGTATATTTTAGTGATTAATTCTATTTTTACAATTTTTAAATCAGTCAGTGGGTGTAAACCCTTCATTCATTTAGTTTTTTTTTACTGAAACTAATGGGATAATATAGTGAATTATAGGGTATAATTTAGTGATTTTCATAAAATGAAGAAAATTTAGAATGGATCATCAGTATGTCGTAGGGTATAATTTGGAGGAAACCACTTCTCTATCATTTCTTAGGGAAGTTTATGGATATACATCATAGTTAGTTGAGATTGTTGTGTTCAAACTCATTTTTAAATCAGTTAGTAAACTCTCCTTTTTTTTTTTTTCTGAAACTAATGGGATAATATAGTGAATTATAGGGTATAATTTAGTGATTTTCATAAAATGAAAGAAATTTTAGGATTAATCATTAGTATGTCATGTAATATTTTGGAGGAAACCACTTTTCTATCATTTCTTAGGGGAATTTATGAATATACGTCATAGTTAGTTTGAGATTGTTGTGTTCAAACTCATTTTTAAATCAGTTAGTAAACTCTTTTTTTTTTACTGAAACTAATGGGATAATATAGTGAATTATACGGTATAATTTAGTGATTTTCATAAAATGAAGAAAATTTAGGATGAATAAACCTTTTATCTTCTGCTTTCCCTGTCTTCCCATTCAAACAAATAACATCTCATAAAAAAACACAGAGATTAACATTCTCAAAAGTTGATAAATTAAAAGCTAAATTCATCAAACAAATCATGAAACTAAACCATTCATTTTAAAAAACCAGCATGAAAAACTTTTATAGTATCAACACTTAAAAAAGATTCAGTAAGAGACAAGGATGATTTCTCCCCCTTTAATCACATATCCATTACAACTTTCACTGCAAAAGACCTTTATACCAAAACCATATAAACATGATTTGATGAACATAGCAAATCAAAATCAAAATGCCCCAAAATTTCAGAATGTGTTAATGTTAAAACAGTATTCAAAATTAGTTCAAATCATTCAAAGTGAACACATTTCATTGTGTATTATCTGGCGATTGACTGATGATCTTGAAGCTCGGTGGTGTCCATTCATCATTCTTGCTTTCTTCAAAGTTCCTCTTAGTGACATTTACATGTTCTTCTGATCCAAAGTTGGTAGTGTATGGTGAACCATATACCTTTGAAGGTTTGTGTGATCTTTTTTCCTTTATCCCCTCAATCACTTCTGCTGCTTGTTCTTTTTCATCCCCCTTCTTCAATTGTTCCATAACATCTTTTTTAGGCCGTTTTTCATCCTGTTTCACACTACAATTATATATATAAATATATAAATGTTAATAGACAAGATACATTTAAAAATAAATTATCACCTTTGTCAGCAGCTCATCCATTTTCAAACTTCCAGCTCCTTCATTTTTCTTATTTGTCCCTTCAAATTCTTGTCCCTCTATGCCTTCGATTTCTTGCCTCTGTATGTTTAATTCAACTACTTTAAAATTCAAGGAAACCAGAGAAGGGATTTTTATATGAAGTCTGTTATATTTTCTTACCTCAAACACATGGTCATAATCATCTCTTTCGTTCATGTCTTTTTCTCCATCTTTGTTTGCTTGTCCTTCATTAGTATTTCCCTGTAATTCAATCATCATAACTATCAAGAGTAATACGTAGCCTATAAATGAATGAAACAAATTCATTTTGATATGGTATTATAGGTCCCAAAATATTTTTAACTCAAACCTTTCCAAATTTATTGAGCCACTTAGAAAATATTTTAAAACATAAAACTTAAACTTTTCAATTTGAAAATTCAATTACCAAAATCACTATCAACATCACTATTAACTTATACAAACTGTTTTTTTTGTAGTATTGCTTGAAAATATTTTCAATTTGTGGTAAGTTACAGCAGACTTTTTCACATTCTAATTTTTGTTCTAAACATTCAGTCTTGTCAAGAAACAATTAGCATACAACTAAACATTTAAACAATTGAAAATTAAACAAAGCCTCTAAACATGTATTTTTTACCTGATTTAGCTGATTGCAATTTTGTTCTTTTTCAAATTCTATTCCTTTCTCAATCCCAGATTCTTTTTCTCTTTGAACATCATTTTCATTCATTGTATGCTTTACCAAAAATTAAACATGAAAGAAAACATAAAACATAATAAATTAGTGAATAGTATGGGATAACTTAATGTATATTTTCAACATAAACTAAAGTGGTTCAACATTAGCACAATGAAGTCATAAAATAAATCATGAAATTATTTTAGTTTTTATTACCTCAATAAAAATCCCCTCATCATTTCTTTTTGCTGCAATATCATCCTCTTTGTATCCACTTGTACCATCGGCATTCTTTGATTTCTGAAAAAACATATTGAAGTAATATTATTAGATTCGTCTTTACTTCCTTGAATTCTAAACTAAAGTGGTGGTGTGTGCTTACGTTTTTTTTTCTTAATTTACTTTCACTCATAAAATTGATTACTCACTACAAGAAATAACTATACATACTTTTATTTATCATTTTTTAAAAACTGTATACCTTCTAAACTTCATCAAAGTTAGTTTCTCTCCTTTCTCCATGGATGTTATTATTCGCTCTCCTTTTTTTTAATGAATTCTGTAGATGAAAAAAAGATACTTAACATGTTGTTTATTTTATTAGGAATGTATGATCAACTTAACAAGAGTATAATTTTCACTTACTACATAATCAGCCAAAATGTTGTCACAATTGGTGATGAAGTCCTCATCAATCTCTTGACTGCTTAAAGCTCCAATCTCTTTTCCTTTTCCCCTTTCATCTGTCTTTCTTCCTTCCTCAATTGATTTATAAATTTTTTCCAACAAGACAGTTTGTTCTCTTTGGGTTTTTTTCATTTATCTTATCTCAGATTTCACCTTCTTCATTTTCTTAAACAATTTTTCAATCAGGAATTCATTCATTTCTCCCCCTTCTTCATTGTCATCAAACATGTTATGAAATTCTTCTTCATTTCTATCCATCTGCCTTTTTGTACTTCTTCTTTCAAAGAAGAGCATGTATTCTTCATCCATTTCTTTTTCTGTTGGCTCAAGACTCCTCACCTGGAACCTGCAAAACGGTGTTTTTTTTAAAAAAAATTGGCTTGTAAATAACAGAATAGAAAAGAACTATTTAAATTTAATTTTCAGTTTTTTGAATACTTACTGATGGCTTGTTGAATATTTGTTGATCCATTGTAGTCTTGTCTAACTTTTTGGTAAGAATTTCCCAATTTAGCATTCTTGGCAATTTGCCTCCAAGTGCCTTAGCAAGCATGCTTTTTTCATTTGACAAGTCAGGGAACGTCTCAAATGCCCATATAAGGATGGCATATGGAAATCCTTGGAGTCTAATGCCATCCCTACTAGGTTTATCTAAGGCGTGAAAGAACGAATCAATAGTTAGTTTGAAAGATGCTCTACCCCATGGATACCCGTCAAACTCATCCTCATTATCAACTAACTTCACATTTAACAAATCGACCTTGTTGTTTTCTTGCTTTGACAATATGAATTGTTCTAAGAGAAAAAGGTTTGCCATTCTTACATTTGTTTTCCCCCCTATTTCCCAATGCATTGAAAGAGGTTTCTACATCCCTCTTCAAAATCGTAGTTTTGCCATTGAAAATATTCGACCAAATTTCAGTATTTTCTAGGTCATTCTCATCTATAATGGGGTACTCATGGCAAAGAAGGCCGGTAATCAAGGCAAAGTCCCTCATTCCAAATCTCGCTACCTTCCCCTTAACATTGAACCACAACTCATCACTTGTAGCTCTTTCACATTGCTTTCTACTGAAATAAAGCAGGACTTGCTGGGGTATGTTATGAATTTCTAGGTCAAAGAATTGTCCAAATTGAGACATTTTAAGATTTTGTAGTTCTTCACTACTCATCTTGGCTTTAATGTCATCAATGGTTTTAATCTTAAAAGGAGAATTAATCTTATGATTAAGGTTCCATCTTTTTTTTTTCAACCAAGACACGAGGAACCTGCACCATATACAAGATGTAAACAATTTAAAGAAACAGTCATATATATAGAGTCAGACTATTCTTATTTTTTTATTTAAATAAACAATTTAACTACTCACCCTTGATGCAGACATTTTGATTCTTTTTCCTGGAGATGATACATTCACCTAGGTTTTTAATATCAATCACAAATTAATCATATTGAAAACTTAAAGGATAAGTTAAAAGTTTTGATAATATGGTAAATAATGTGAGTGTATTTAAAATGTTATGTAGTAATAGTCATTCTATTCCATTCTACAGTTTCAATCTAAATTATTCAATTTGTGTAATTCACTATTTTAGTGACTTATAGTTAATAACTTAGTGAATTCTATTCCATTCTACAGTTTCAATCTAAATTATTCAATTTGTGTAATTCACTATTTTAGTGACTTATAGTTAATAACTTAGTGAATTATATTCCATTCTACAGTTTCAATCTAAATTATTCAATTTGTGTAATTCACTATTTTAGTGACTTATAGTTAATAACTTAGTGAATTCTATTCCATTCTACAGTTTCAATCTAAATTATTCAATTTGTGTAATTCACTATTTTAGTGACTTATAGTTAATAACTTAGTGAATTCTATTCCATTCTACAGTTTCAATCTAAATTATTCAATTTGTGTAATTCTCTATTTTAGTGACTTATAGTTAATAACTTAGTGAATTCTATTCAATTCTACAGTTTGAATCTAAATTATTCAATTTGTGTAATTCACTATTTTAGTGACTTATAGTTAATAACTTAGTGAATAATAAACTAGATTTTCTCTAAATATTGTTTGTTCACTAACCTTTTGACCTGAGCCTTTTTCTTGACTTCCCTTCTCTTGTGGACCTTTTTCTTTACTGTTCAAAACCTATTAAAGAAAATGTTATGTCGTAACAGTCATTCTATTCCATTATACATTTTGAATCTAACTTATTCAATAACTTTGTAATTCACTAATTTAGTGACTTACAGTTAGTAACTTAGTGAATAATAAAATATCTCTAAATATTGTTCTGTTCACTAACCTTTTGACCTGAACCTTTTTCATTGCCTCCCTTCTCTTGTGGAGCTTTTTTTTTACTGTTCAAAACCTATTAAATATGGAATGAAATAAGTTAAATACTATTTGATATTTATGGTAAATAGTGTGAAGTGTAAATAAAATGTCATGTAGTAATAGTCATTCTATTCCATTATACGGTTTGAATCTAACTTATTCAATAACCTTATAATTCACTATTTTAGTGACTTATAGTTAATAACTTTGTGACTAATAAACTATAAGGTTATTATAGTTTATTATAATACTGTTCAAAACTAATGATTCAATCAAACTTATTCAATAATTTTGTAATAACTTAGTGATTATTGATTGTTCACTTACCTTTTTCCCTGAGCCCTTTTCTTGATCCCCCTTCTCTTGTGGAGCTTTTTCTTAATTGTTCAAAACATAATAAGTATGGATTGAAAATTAATGCAAAATAAAATAAGTTTCAAAATTCATGACACAACAAAAAGAAATGGTACAGAAGCTTATAATATGACAAGAGACCAAAGTAAAATAGTCAAAAATGTCTCTAAAAAATAAAAACATCGTTTTCTTGTTTTTATATCTTATATCCCTTGGAGTTATTCAATATTCTAAACATAGAAGCTAAGCGTTGATGTTGTGAGACCACAAATCATATGATAAACATCAGCATTGTAAACCAAATTGGAATATGAGATACATAGACAGACAAACTTATCTTTTATTTTTTTGTTTTCTTTTTGTTTTTGTTTTTCATCTAATAATTTTTTGGTTATTTCTTTTTGCTCAGAAAAAAGGAAAAACATTTCCATTAGAAAAACGTAAAGGCATGCAACAGTGAATTGAGATTCAAATGTCTTAGATAACTCACTAATAACCCAAAGTATATGTGACTTTGCTATATTTAAAATCATTTTTAAACTATATTACAAGTCTAACGATAAACAATGCCAGCTTCTAAAGGTAATAAGTCTAGTTTTTATAAACATGAATCATGATGGATTTCATCTCATCATGGACAAGTACCAATTCACTGTTGTATACCTTTATTAATCATAATCCCAATGTTATTCACTAATTTAGGGTTATGTATAATAAATTAATAAGTTTTAACCTCAAAGCAAGCACAGCACCTAAATTATTCAATCTTTGAAATTCACTAAATTAGTGAATTCAGGTTAATAATATATTGAATTATACAACAAATATCATTTGTTTTCACTAACCTATTGCTTTGAGTCTTTTTCTTTGTCTCTCTTCTCTTGTTGAGCTTTTTCTTTATTGTTCAAAACCTATTAAACATGGATTGAAAAGAAAATGCAAAACGAAATAAGTTAATAAAAATATAATTGTTCATACAAAGATTTTAAAATAATAAGCATGAGATAAAAACATTTTATTATTATACTAACCTTTTTCCCCCTTTCTACTTTTGCCTTTTTTTTCTTTTGCACATTTTGTTCTTCTTCTTCTTGTTCTAATACCGTTTCCTTCCTTTTTAATAACAAAGTTTTTGCTTCCGACTTCTTCCTTGCTTGTATTTCTTGTTTCCCCTTTCCCTTTTTCTGTAAACAAAAGTCTTTTAGTTTTGTTTAATGAATGATGTTTCTTTTATTATATATTGCCTACAATTCTTACCTTTTTCCCAGTGTCTTCCTCTTCATCGTTAGATTCTTGTTCAGCAACTTCTTGTTCATCTCTTTGGACAGGTTTCATTTCTTCCTTTCCCTTTCCTTTTTTTCCATCGTCCTCCTTTTCACCATCACTCTGTTCTACAACAACTTCATGCTCATCCTCATCTTGTAGAGATTTATTCTCCATATCCTGCATTTAATTAATTAATTATAAACAAAATAACCATCATTAGAAACTTCAAATATTTTTGTCATTTATATTAAACATGTTGTTAATTAAATTCATTTGAAAACTAGTTTGAGGTATAGTTTTACTCACTGACTCACTATCAAAACCACTTTCATAGTCAGACAAATTTATAGGGCCCGTGTCTTTTGTTTTTCGTTGATTGTAGTTGTAATTTTTTCTCCATACATTTCTGTCACTTCTTCGTTGTCCTATTTGATACTGAAAGTTAAAGTATATTAGACTTTACATAATGTAAAAAAAAACAAAAATCAATTCAAAAAAGTAAAAACTAGTAGACTTAAAAACACATGGCTACTTAATTATTGAATATGTTTAAAAACTCATGGATAGTTAGATTTATGTTTTACAAAGTTTTCCATTATTCATAACAAATTTAAAACACACAAAACCAAAATTAAAATGCATAGTTAAATTCTTAAGTTCCTTTAACTTAAAAACAATCAAAACATAGTTTAAATTTTGAAAGTTTAAAACTGTTAGATTAAAAACAAGTTTCACACACCTGGTCATTTTTAATTATTGAATATGTTTATAACATTAACTTAGTGAATTAAGGTTAATAACTTATTGAATATTGTAATTACGCATTTATGTTTCATAAAGTCTGTCAAATTTTGTAAACTACTCTCAATCTTTAATATACATAGTTAAATCTAAAAGAAACCTCAACTTAAATTCACTTTTACATAGTTTAAAGTCTAGTAAATTAAAACAAGTTCCACACACATGGCCATTTAATCATTTGAATATGTTTATAACTCATTAATTTAGTGAATTAAGGTTAATAACTTATTGAATTTTTGTAATTACAGATTTATGTTTCAAAAAGTTTTCAAGTATATCTAATCCAGTTCAATCTTTACCACAAATAAACTGAACTTAAAAGGTACTTCAGCCTTATAAATACTTAAACATAGTTTATACATTATGAGCAGTAAATTATTGAATCTTTATAATTCAATTTGGAAATTATAAAAATCATCCTGGTGAAGGAAAAACAATTTAGTGAATACAAAACAAACATACACAGGATCATTTAGTGAATACATATCGAAATTAGAGTTGAGAGTAGCAGGATGAAACAAGACAAACAAGACCTTCTTATTTGATTTCTTGAAATTCCGGTTTTCTTCTTCGTATTTTCAACCTTCTTCTTTAATATCTCCTTTCCTTGTTTGCGATTTTCATTCTCATCGTCATTGTCCGAAGTATTTGCTAAACTCTTTTTCAGATTTAGCGTTTTCATCGTCTGAGCAGAAATCTGTTGATTTCACTTTGAATGTAGGATCGTAGGTGGAAGTTGAGAGCTGATTTGAGAGATTTTGATGAGCTAGGTTTTTGTTAGCAATTTTTGCGAGATGAGAACGATTTCGAAGGAAGATCGTGGGGAAGTTGAGAGTTGAGTGAGGGATTTGATGAGAGAAATTGAGAGCTGAGGAACGATTTCAGCTTTTTGAAGATTTTCGTGAGCGAAATTTGCGAGATTAGGAATGATTTTCGAAGCAAGCAGATCATGGGAAGTTATGAGCTGAGAGAATTGTTTGAGCTGAGGAAAATGGGGTTCGTGGGGGTGAAGAGAGAAAATTTGAACAATTTGAAGTTGAGAGCTGAGAAAAATGGGCTTTTATTTTGGGCTTTATATATTGGGCTAAAAAAATGTCATTTTAGGAATTTCTAAAATGGGCTGCTATTTAGGGAATTAGTTTAATTTTTAGTGTTATATGAGTCCAAGCCCCTTTTTGTAAATATTGGACTTAACTTTGCTATTTTTGCAAGAGCCCCTTACTAAAATAGCATACTGTTGGATTTTTCTGGTTTTTACGTTCTGTACTTGAAAAAAAAACATATTCTTTTGATTTTAATAAACTATTTTAAAACAATTAACTTTTAGTATTTACTACTTTAATTTTTATTTTGGGTTGAATATTTTTCTTCTAAACTAGTTTTATGAATTAAAATACTAATTTTATAAGTTAATTGTTAATTTAATTTTGATAATCAATTCTCAATTTTAATAAATTATTGAAAATAAAATCAACTATTCAAGTAAAAAAAAAAGTAATTACAATTTCTGATTAGAAATACAAATCTAATTTTTGTTATTTAAGACACTTTGTGATTTATGATAACTGCTTATAAAAACAAGGGTAAAATACAAATGAGACCTCTGTGGTTTGTTTCAAATGTATGAACACCTCCTGTGATTTGAAAATGGCAAATCACACCCCTATAGTTCCAATTATTTTCAATTATATCCCTCCATTTCAATGTCATTAATTTTCTTTTAATCATAATTTCTTCGTTTGAACTTTGATTTGAATGATTCAAGATGTTTTGAAATCCTCATTTCAGTTTCTACGCTACGGTCACTTAAAAAATTCTAAAACATCAATAACCAAAAGAGTTAACGGTGTCAGTCATACCTAGTACTTTGATGTTAATAAACTCTTTTATTTATTAATCATTTCAAAGTTTAAAAGTGACGATTATGTAGAGCTTGAAATGAGGATTCCAAAATATCTTGAATCATCCAAATCAGAGTTCAATTGAAGAAGTTATGGTTAAAATAAAATTATTGGTATTGAAGGGGGATCTGATTGAAAAAAATTGGAACCATAGGAGTGTGATTTGTCATTTTCAATCCACAGGGGTGTGTTCATACATTTAAAACAAACTACATGTGTCTCATTTGCATTTTACCTTAAAAGCAATGATCTTATTTGTAAGATAACGTTATTTAGAAGGTTGAACTCGATTCAAAACTCCCACAACACTGCACTTACGAAATCTTCCATTAGAAAGTCTTACATTTTGATTTGTGGAATTTGGCCAAACATGCAAAGCATATACATATTAACACACTCCATTTCCAAATAAATAGCTAAAGGAAAACAGATTCTAGAAGCTCATTATGATTTCTCTTTGGCTAAATCAACAAGGATATTCAAGTACTATACTATTATTCTTATTTATTTTTCTTTAAAGACCTAAATATTCAAGTTGGTTCATCATAGTAATTTTTTTTATGTATATTACATCAAATTAGAAAGAGGAAACTCGAACTTTTGATTATAAAAAATGAGTGTAAATACATAATCAACTGAGTACTTATGCTCAAGTTGCAGGTCATCGTTTTAATATTATTTCTATTTAAATTTAAGAAATTTGATTATGGCATGGTTATAAACAGGTGAAGTAATTTTTCCACTAATTTATATATAGTTTGAAATTCAGGGATACTGATTAGTGTAAACACACTTATATTCATATAATGTAAATTAGTTTTGTGTGGGTTGGTATTTCATGATCTAGCCTTGAAAATTATATTGATGACCAATTCAACCATGATTCTCAATAATTGATTTTAGAAACAAAAGGGTCTCTTTTATTAAGCATATTCATGATAAAAAAAATAAGAAAGAAAAAAAGTTTTTCTCCATCTTTATCCTTAATATATTAAATTAAAGGAGAGACCTTTTGGAATCATTTTTAGAATATTTTATCCCAATATAACTTGAAAATCACAAAGTATGCCGTTATTTTCTTTAAATTTACTATTCACCAAATTTTAAATTTACAAAATATAACATTATCACTTGTATATTAATTAAGTAGATCTTAATTCATTTTCTCAATTTTATGTTCAATTTATTAATAATTCATTAAAGTTAATACTATATATATATATATATATATATATACTTTGTTAAATTAATAATATAATATGTCGTTTTTATTCTAAAATCTCAATTGGTTACATCAAACTGGGGAGGGTAGACTCGAACCTTCAACTTCATGGAAAGAAAGCAAGTGTCTAACCAATTGAGATTTTATAATAAAAACGACATATTATATTATTAATTTAAATTGTCATGTTCAAACTTAGCAAATATTAAAATAAATTAATATTTTTACTTACCAATTTTCTTTTATAAACATCTTATTTTTTAAGCTAATTATTCCGCCTGTTAATAAAAATGCTATATTATTATTGTAAAGGGTAAAAATCACCTTCTCACGAGCTGAGCAAGCTGGATAAGTCCGAAAGGGCTCAGACCCATCAAAGCCAACACAAGGATGAACTAATATCCACTGGGCAAGAAGAAAGCTCAATAAAGCCTAGTCTCTAACTAGCATGGTCAAGCAAGCCAATGACTCAAGAAGTATATAAGAGTTGTTAACCCATCAAATCAAGTAAGTGCACAACTACCTAGACTTAATTTCTGGGCGACTCCTTATTCACAAACTAACTTGATCGTCGGAGGGTCCTTGGTCGGTACCACATCGATCCCCTTTGACTATTCTTTTCCTTTCTTAGGTAATTGGAGCACCAGAAACCAGTACGTGTTTCCACGTGTTCAATTGTAAGGAATTATCCCACATAGTTTGGCACCCACTGTGGGGCCGTTCATTAAGCATTTTCTGATTAAACCTTGATACTCATGCGGTATCCCCACTACCAGAAAATGACTAGCCACGCAATCAAGCGATTAGCGAGTCAAAGGGCTCGCAACAATGAAGTATCCCAAACTCATGAAGGAGGGGGCGACAACACTCGAAATAACAATATCAAAGTTGCGCCAGGAACAGTAGCCATCCTAGCAGCGGAATACAGAGAGACAATAGAGCTTAACAAGATGTTGATAGAGGAAGTGAGAAAGAACAGAGCCTTGTTTGGAAGAGAAGAAGGGGTTGGGGCAGAGCTTCAGAGAGATGGTAAGAAGTCCAAAGCTCCCAACGAAGACGAGGGAGGGCCTTCCAGCCCAAAGCCGGCTAATCACAAGTCTGGCGACGGCCCCAGAAGGCCACCACGACCAAAAAAAGGAAAAACAAGTACCGTTAGAAAATGATTTGAGGCCAACCTAACTACCCGACGACGCAGGGAAGATATCAGTCTGGACATTTACTCTTCCGAAGGCTTCCCCAAGCAAGAGAGGTTCCAATCGAAACGAGTCACACCGAAAAACTCAGAATAAAGCACCCTTCTGAAAGTAGAGTAAGAAGAAAGACGGTTTAAGCCAGTCAGGAGAGGAAAACGAGGATAGTTCGGACTCGACTGGTTGAGACCGCAACCATAAGAAGTACCCAAAACATTCTGATATGAGACAACTTATTGAAGAGAATGTGATGAAAAGACTTTCAGAAAAGAAAGGAAGTCTAAAAGTCAATATTTGAGAGCTGGGAAATTCTCCTTTCGTGAAGGAAATCTTGTCAGTCGAGCAGCCGCAAAACTTCATCCTCCCAAAATTTGAGATGTACAATGGCACTAAAGATCCGGTGGAGCATGTAGCTCATTTTGTAAAAATGATGAAATCCAATTGCGTACCCATCATAAATCTGGACGCAAGGACCTGCAAAATCTTTCCAACGAGCTTGAAAGGGTCACGCTTGATGTGGTTCAATGGTCTGGCTAAAAGATCTATTGAAACCTTCTCGGATTTGACCTCAGCTTTCCTTAGTGAGTATAGTGTCAGTCGAAAGTTCACTAAAACGAACCACGACCTCTATGACGTTTTGATGGGAGAAAAGAACCTCTGAAGGATTTCATTCTGAGATTCAGGAAGATCAAACTGAATGTTTCGGACTGCAACAATTCGGAGGCCTCAATTGCATTCTCGCGCGCGATACACCTGAACCACCCTTGTGGAGGTTCTTTTATAAAATGAGACCTACAACCATGAGGGAGGCGTTGGAACGAGCAGTGGCCAAAATTTTGCAAGAGGAATCCGAAAGGGTAGCCAAGGAGTTGTGGAGAATGGGGTCAAAAAGGGTAGGAGTATGGAGGAAGAAAGAGAGAGAAACCAAGGAAAGAAGTGGAGGGGAACGAGGGTGTTCAAAAAGATGAAAAGAGAAAAAAAAGAAGGAGCCATAAAGAAATTTGGTATGGGGAAGAGTAAAGGATTTACGGAAGCGAAGTCCGGAGCGGATTTCACAAGCAGAAGTAACGGGAAATTCTTCAAGAAAAGAAGAAACCTCTAGGGACAAGAAGCCAAGATACGTTCTAAGAGCTAAAGAGCCTCTGTACTTCAAGTTCCACAAAACGAATGGACACAATACAGAGAATTGAAAAATAATTGCTCACGAGATCGACCGTTTTTGCGAGCAGGGTCCAGAGAGAGGAAGCGCGGAGCGTGACAACAGGAACTACAACAGACTGTCTGCACTAGTTGTTGCTCACTACGAAGACATGATATGGTCAATCCATTGCATTGGAAAATCTATCAACGCCAAAAAAGGGTACAACGTGAAGCTAGACCCCAGTCTACCGGATTGAATATTAGTTCGAAGACCTCGTCAAATATTCCTGAAAGGATTTGGAGGACGTGCACCTTCTGCTTAATGATGCATTGGTCATCTCACTATCCATAAAAACTTAAACAGTCAATCGGACCCTGATCGATCAAAGCTATTCAATCTGTACATGATAGCCTTCCGAAGTATGAATTTAAGGGACTCGGATCTCACTCTGAACTCCCAAGAACTGGTTGGGTTCAATCGAACCATGATTAAATCCTCTAGGACCATTAAGCTATAATTTCGGGTGGAAGGCGTAAATTTCATGACCCTTTTTCATATGATTAACACCAATTCCAGATACAATGCCTTGCTAGGAAGGCCATGGCATCATGAGATGGGAGCTCACCCATCGACACTCCATCAAATGCTAAAGTATCTTACGGATCAGGGAGTCAGGATCATCGAAGGGGACCAACAGGTCTCAAGCTCTTGTTTGGTCAAAGTTGTAATGCTGAAAGCCCAGTGCCATTCGTAGCAGTTACAGGAGAGGGACTTTGCCAGGGACCAGCTCTCCATCAGCTTGAAACCCGAAGCGCCCGAGGTAGAGTCTGAAAAAATACATATTCATCTAGAAGATCAAGAGAAAACAACTAATATTGGGAAGATACTAGAGAGAGACCTGAAGAACGAGTTGGCCAAATTTCTGAGGCGCTATTGGAAGACCTTCGCTTGGGATCACACGAATATGCCATTGATAGACCCAGAAATAATAACACACAGCCTCGAAGTTGATCTGAACTAGTCTCTTGTCAAGCAGGGAAGGCGTAAGTTCGCATAAGAACGGAATGAAATAATAAATGAAGAGATAAAAAAGCTGCTGGAGGCAAGGTTCATCCGAGAGGTCAAGTACCCAGAATGGCTGGAAAATGTGGCCATAGGGAAGAAGAAAAACCGAAAATAGAGGGCATGCATAGACTTCACATACCTCAATAAGGCCTGTCCGAAGGATTCTTTTCCATTGCCAAAGATATATCAGCTTGTAGATGTTACTACAGGACACGAGCTATTGAACTTCATGGATGCTTTCTCCGGGTACAATCAGATAAAGATGAATCTGGGTGATCAGGAAAAAACATCTTTCATAACCAATATCTGAACCTACTATTACAAAGTGATGCCATTTGGGCTGAAGAACGTTAAAGCAACCTACCAGTGCCTCATGAATAAGATGTTCAAAGAACATTTGGGGAAGACGATGATGACATACTGATAAAGTCAAAGTGAGATGAATATCATCTTGCATATGTGGAACAAGCCTCCACGGTGCTAAACAGATACAGGATGAAGTTAAATCCTGACAAATGCACCTTTGGCGTCCTGGTAGGAAATTTTTTGGGCCATGTGATAACGAGCCAAGGGATCGAGGAAAACCCCGATTAAATCAAAACAATAACTAATATGTAGGCACCAACAAGTCTGAAAAGGGGTACAAAAGCTAACTGGATGCTTAGCAGCCCTTAACCGATTCATCTCTCGTTCCTTTGACAGGTGCTCACCGTTCTTCAAAGCTTTGAGAAGAGTAGAGAGTTTGGATGGGGAGATGAATGCCAAAAAGCATTCAAGGGACTCAAGGGATATCTTTCCCAGCCTTTGTTTCTAGCCAAGCCCTTAGAAAGAAAAACTCTAGTCCTTTATTTAGCGGTATCTTATGCGGTGGTTAGTTCAGCTTTGGCATGAGAAGATGGTCAAACTCAACAGCTTGTCTACTACATGAGCAAGACCATGGTGGCTCTTAATGTCGCATCTCGGAAACTGAAACATTATTTTCAAGGATATCCAATTGTCGTGAGAACAACTTTCCCTTTGAAAGCGGCACTCCATAAGCCAGATGTCTCATGACTGCTCATGGAGTGGGCAATAGAGCTGGGGGATACGATATCAGTTATGAACCTCGAACTGCAATAAAAGGGTAGGTTCTTGCAGACTTCGTAGCTGAAATGACCCCGATGAACACTGACGAGAACAGTCTTAAAGGGGTTGATGCGAATTTTCCCGACTCCACCAATAAAGAACAGAAAGTATGGACCTTATGCGTAGATGAATCTTCTAACTCAAAAGGGTTTGCCACTAGCCTAGTGTTATCGGCCCCTGAAGGTTACCTCCTGGAACAGTCTATCCATTTCGGATTTGCCGCCTCGAACAACGAAGCCAAATATGAAGCGTTGATAACTGGACTGTAGAGAGCTTTGGAACTTGGAGTTGGACGACTAACATCAAAAGCTATTCCAAACTCGTGGTAAACCAAGTCAAATGACACTTTGAAGCAAAAGACCCTAGAATGATAAAATATTTGGCAAAGGTCCAATCAATCCTATCTTTGTTCAGCGAGTATGGGATCACTCAAGTACCGAGGATGAAGAACAGTCATGCTAACGCACTGGCCAACAGATTCCTCTGTGAATTCAGAAATGAGGAGAATGATCCCAGTCGATTACTTACCCAAACCAAGCATAAATCCTTATTCAGACAAAGAGAGTGAGAGTAACGGGATTGAACAAGCAATGGATGTAGAGCAGAACCAGGAAGTTGGACTTGATTGGAAAAGTCAGATAGTCAAATATTTGCAAGAGAGCTCGCAGCCCGAAGAAAAGATGGAACCCTGAAAAGTCCGATTGAGGGCCGCTAGATATTCGATCATCCAAGGGCATCTGTACAGAAGGTCTTTTAATGGACCTTATCTTAAATGTTTAGGGGAGCAAGAAAGCTCTTACATGTTGAAAGAATTTCATCTCAGGCATTGCAAAAATCATGCCAGACCGAGATCCCTAAGCCAGAGAGCGACGACACAAGGGTACTACTGGCCAACTATGCTTAGAGATGCAAAAGACTTCAAAGCCAAATGAGGGTTAGATCTAGGAGGAAAACTGCCACTTGATGCTATCTTCTTGTCGCAACAGACTATTTCTCTAAGTGGATCGAGGCTAAACCTCTTTCTACCACCACGGAGCAAAAAATTGATAGTTTCCTTTGGAATAATATTTTTACATGCTTTGGAATTCCCAAGGTGATCATCACTGATAATGGAACTCAATTCATGGGAAGATCCATTAGAAAATATTGTGCAGATAGAAAGGTAGAGCTAAGATATTTCACGCCTCGGTATCCACAAGCAAACGATCAAGCTAAAGCCTCGAACAAAACCATAATGAATTCCCTCAAGAAAATGTTGGAACAAACGAAAGGAAAATAGTTAGATGAACTATCTGGAGTCTTATTGCCATATTGAACTATCCCGATAATTCCAACAAGTGTACCATGGCTTCCTAAACGAAGGCAGACATCCCCACGAAAATGATAATCCCTACTATCCGAAGTTTAATTCTATAGGGCGAGAATAAACGTATGATGGCAGAAGCACTTGATCTTGCTGAAGAAAAAAAGGGAACAATCATTGGTTCACCTCGCAAGCTACCAGAAGAAATTGACCAAGTATTTAGACAAGAAGGTAAAGCGGGGAAGTTTCAGAATAAACGACTTTGTTCTGAGGAAAGTATTTCAGAACACGCAAGAGCCCGAAACAGAGAAATTAGGACCGGACATGGAAGGTCCTTACCGGATTACTGAGGAAGTCCAACTGGATCGGTTCTTCAACCTTAAGACGCTGCCAAAGAAGGAAAATGCAGCCTGCAATTGTTTTTTTTTTCTTACCTCAATTCTAGTAGCTTGATTCGAGGAAACAACTAAGCAATGAATGAAAAGTGTTATGGATCAAAGTTCTACGAACACAACGATCAAATACGTCTTGGATGTCGAAAATATGGCGAAGGAACGGGCTATTTCCGGCGAGTTATTACCTTGAAACCCGCAAGTGTCTATTTCCAACGAAAACCAATGGAAACAACTTTCATTTAGCTTGAAAACAACAATGAAATTATAATAAAATGAATCCTAAGAAAATTCCCAACGGAAACAAGAGATTTGATATAGTTTTTCTCTAATTTCCGGCGAAGAGCTTGAACTTCGATGAGGTCTCACGAGAAAACTAAAGAAATATAACAAATCCTCGTTTTCTAGCAATGAGCTTGGTGTCCGATAACTTGATGATTCCAGATTTAACGATAGCCAAAACAACAAATTTTTCGGCAAAGAATGATGACAATCACGACAGAGAGAGTCCAAAATGTGAGACCTAGGGTAGCATTAAGTAGGATTTGTCAAAAAGACAAAAATACCCTTAGGAACAAATATAAGGAATAAGGGCACATCCAGTATTTAGGCCATAACTTTTTACTCGAGGCTCGGATGTAAGAACTGCCATTTACGTTGGACTCGTATCAACGTGACGGTTAAAAAGAACTAAAAATAAAGTATTTAAAATCAAAATTGGTGAAATGGCTAAAATGTCCTTAGATGAAAATCCGGGTTGTTACAATGGGAAAGCAAAATTCCAACCAAGATCATGGAAATCAGCAACAGAGTGTGAGTCTAGTGAACTCTCAGTCATTCTATAATGTAACCAGTTGCAACATTTTCCAAGGAGAACATTGACTTGAGCTGTGTCAACAAAATTCAGAATCAACAAACTTTTTCTATTACAACCAAAATTTAAATCAATACTCCAATACATATAATCTTGGATAGAAACATCACTCAAATTTTACTTGGAATCAAGGTAATCAACAAGGAGCTTGTCCATCCAATATTCTACAAGACCTCAAGAAAATTATTAACCTCAAGAGAATAAGCAGCACAGATATCTAGAATAGCGAGCCCTGCACATTTTCAACATCATCAACAGCCTCAACAATAATTCCAATAGACTAACCAGCAACCCATGAATGAACAAAAGAATGTAGCTGATCCCATAACCTCATTAGAACATTTCATGATAGAATACATTTTTTGTAATTAATCTTTGATGAGAAATTTAAAAAATCAAGTGGGATAGTTAGCTTCAACCATTAACTCAAGTCCTCAAAGAAATCTTCCTAGTGATATAGTCAATCCTATGAAAGGAAATGACAGTGACTCATACAATGCCATCACTCTGGAAAGTAGAGAGATTTTGTCACCTAATGAGGGGAATTTGCAAAAGGAACAAGCAAACAGAAAAATAGAAGTTGTCATGATGATACAACCAAAAGACAAGGAGAAATCGGAAGAAGTAAGCAAGCAACCTAAGCACCTATTGTCATAGAAACTGATAATTCTCCTTTAGACAACCTTATTCCTTCAACATTAAATATTACTTCAAGGACACAATTTCCAAGCCAGAACCTGTCACAACAACCTTTCACTCAAAGGTTCCAAAAGCAAGAACAAGATGCTCAATTTCAAAAGGTTTTGGAAGTGCTGAAGTGACGTCACATCAACATTCTATTATTGGATGCTTTGCAACAGATGTCTAACTATGTGAAGTTCATGAAGGATATACTCTCAAGGAAGAGAAGATTAGATGAAGTTGAGTCAATAAGAATGACATCAAAAGTATGCTCAATCTTTCAACCCATCATACCTCAAAAGCTTCAAGATCTTGGAAGTTTCACTATTCCTTGCTTTATTGGTGATACTTATTGAGGAAAAGCTCTATGTGATTTGGGAGCAAGTATAAATCTAATGCCTCTATCAATTTTCAAGCAATAGGATGTGGGAGAAACAAGACCAACAAAAGCAACCTTATATTTTGCTGAAAAAGATTGAAGATGTCCTCATGCAAGTGGACACGTTCATCTTCCCATCAGATTTTAGTAATCTAGATTTTGAAGGAGAGAAAGTTGTTCTTATTCTATTATGAAGACCATACCTAGCTACAGGCATAATATTGGTGGATGTGCGAAAAAGAGAATGAACCATGCAATTTCATGATCAAGAGGTAGCTTTCAACATCTTTAACTCTCTTAAATTTACTAAGAATATAGAAAAATACTCTATGATTGATCTAGTAGATGAAGTAACTGAAAGGTAATGGAATAAAGACTTCAAAACAGATTTTCAACTAGAGGAATGGATTCAACCAGAAGAATAATTAGACATGGAAAAAGAATCAGAGCTGGTCTATTCTATGCAACCATTCAGACCTCATGTTTAGACCTTAACCTCCTTTGATCAAGAAGTAATTGTTCAAATGCCATCTATTGAGGAGCATCCTCAATTAGAACTCAAAACTCTACCTTCCCATCTAAAATATGCTTAATTGGAAGAAAAATAAATTTTACTTGTCATTATAGGTTGTAAGCTTAGTATTTCAAATGAAGAAAAATTGCTTGAGGTGTTAGGAAAGTATAAAGCAACTTTAGGGAGGACTATGGCATAAATAAAGGGAATCAATGCCACAATCTACATGCATAAAATTTTGCTTGAGGACGATAATTTCAAATATGTTGAGCAGTAAAAAAGACTCAATACAACCATGAAGGAAGTAGTAAAGAAATCATCAAATGACTAGACGCATAGTAATCTACCCTATCTCTGATAGCAGTTGGGTTAGTTCTGTACAGTGTGTCACAAAGACAAAGGAATAACAATTGTGGCAAACGCTAACAATGGGTTGATCCCCTCAACGAACAATCACTAGGTGGAGGGTATTCATGAAATATAGGAAACTAAACAAAGAAACTATAAAGGATCATTTTTCCCTGTCTTTTATTGATCAAATAAGATAGGTTGGTTGAGAAAGTATACTACTATTTTTTGGATGTATATTCATAATACAACCAAATTGCTATTTCTTTAGAAAACCAAGAGAAAACCACTTTCACTAGTGTTAATGGCACTTTTACTTTTAGAAGAATGTTGTTTGGATTGTGTAATGCCCCTGAAACTTTTTGAAGATGCATGATGGCACTCTTTAGTGTCATGGAGGAAGAATCTTTAAAAATATTTATGGATGATTTCTCTATCTTTGGCAAAACCTTTGATAAGTGTTTTCTTAACTTGAAAAGAATTTTGGAAAGGTGTGAATAAACAAGTTTGATAGTGAGTTAAGGCAAACATCATTTCATGGTCAGAGAGGCATTGTTTTAGGCAAAAAATCTCAATGGCAGGATTTGAGGTTGACAAAGCGAAAGTGGAAGTCATTGAAAGAACGAGTCCTAAATCCAATATGAAAGGAGTAAGAAGTGTCTTAGGTCATGTAGGGTTTTACAGAAGATCCATCAAGGATTTTTCAAAAATAGCTAAGTCCTTATGTCTACTCCTAGAACATAATAGACCCTTCCATTTTTATGAGGAATGCATGAAATCTTTTGAACACCAGAAATCTGCCTCAACTCATGCTCCAATTATGACTCCACCTGATTGGAAATTACCATTTGAACTCATGTGTGATGGCAGTGATTATGCCATTGTGGCAGTTCTAGGGCAAAAGATAGTAGAAATTTTTCATGTCATTTACTATACCGGTAGAACTTTAACTGAGGCCCGAAATAATTACACAAGCATTGAGAAAGAACTTCTAGTAGGTTTCTTTACTTTATAAAAATTTAAAGCTTATTTGATAGGGTCCAAAGCTATCATGCATATTGATCATTCAATCCTGAAATATTTATTGACAAAAAAATATGCCAAGCCCAGATTATTGAGATGGATACTACCGTTGCAAGAGTTTGATTTAGAAATAAGGGAATGGAAAGGAGTAGAAAATCAGGTACATGATCACCTCTCAAGACTAGAATTTGAAAAAATAATTATTCTAAGGAGTGTTTATCCAAGAAGAAATTTCTGATGAACATATTTTGTTAATTCAAGAGACTAGATGCCCATGGTACGTAGATTTAACAAATTTTGTAATGAGAAGTAAACAACCCTATGGCCTTTCCAGGCAAGAACTAAAAAGATTTTGCAATTAAGCTAAATTCCACATTTGGGATAAACCTTACCTATACAAGAGATGTTCCGATCAACTATTGAGAAGATGTGTGGCTAAAGATGAGATGCAATCTATCTTAAGTCATTTTAATGATTCTCTATATGGTTGTAATTTTGGAGGAGTAAGAACTGTAGCTAAAGTTATTCAAAGTGGCTTTTACCATCCCACACTCTTTAATGATGCTAAAATTTTTATTCAAGGTTGTGATAATTGTCAAAGAACAAGAAACTTCTCACACGGGCATGAAATGCCTCTGAACAATATCTTATGAAACTTTTTCCCCCATCATTTAGAAATCAATGCATCTTAGTCGCATTGGCTTATGAGTCAAGATGGGATGAAGTCATTGCCCTCCTAACAAATTATGCTAAGATAGTCATTGAATTCCTCAAGAAAAATATATTTTCTAGATTTGGAACCTCCAAGGCATTCATCAGTGATAATGGCACACATTTCTATAGCAAATTACTTAACGACATTCTAGCAGAGTATGAATAAAGCTGAAAATCGGTACAACTTATCATCCTCCTCTAATCGCCAAGCTGAAGTCTCGTATAAAAAAATTAAGAGAATTTTGGAAAACGTTGTGTACCCAAATAGGAAAGACTAGTCTATTAATAAAGCTCGATGAATCCTTATCGGCCTACAGACAGCTTGTAAGACTTCTCTGGGAATGTCTTCCTATCAGCTTGGTAAAGCATGTCATCTGCCATTGGACTTGGAGTACAAGACATTATGGTCTGTGAAAACTCTAAATCTAGATCTTAAAGCAGCTGGGCATAAACGATGTTTGGAGCTCCTAATACTAGATGAATTTAGAACTTAAGATTTTGAGAAAGCAATTTTTTTTAAAGAGAAAACCAAAAGATGGCATGACAACAAGATCATCAAATGAGAATTTATGAAGCCCAGTCAGTGTTACTATATAATTTGTGACTCAAATTATTTCAAGGGATGTTGACATCCAAATGGTCTGGCCCTTTTACAGTTATGTAGGTATATTCACATGGAGCAATAAACTGAATTGGAGATGATCCATTATATATTTTCAAAGTGAACGCTCAATGTATTAAGCATTATTGGGGAAATGAGTGGATAGGAGGAAGCTGTACATTACTTTAAGCAACCAATGATCTGAAAGGATGTCTTTGGCGACCATTTATTTTCTTACTATATCTTTTATATTTGTCGAAGCATAGTCCTAGCCATATAGGTACATGGTTTTTACTACATTTATTATCATTTCAATTAATATATTTCTTTCATTTTTAAGTGCATGTATAAAATCGTTGTCGGGTAACCATTTTCAAATGACTCAACAAAGAGAGAGAAGTTGAAATGTTGAAAACTCAAGTTTTTAAATTTATATTCATTTCTAACAGACGCCATCTTTAAGGCCCAATTATAGCTGAAGCACGTGCTTATGAGGTGATTCTATGTCAGTTATTTTGGGTAGGGTGTTTTTAAAATTTCAGTGTAAGTTACTTCTTGGATGAGGCAGCTGAAGTTACTCCAGAAATTTTACCATTGGCCCCACAATCCCCCACGTCACCCACTACTTTCCCCTCTATTTAGTCCACTTTCATCCTCATCGTCCTTACCAGATCTCCCATTTTCTTATCTTTCTTTTTAGTGCATCTAACCTCTCCCTTTTCCCCATCTCCCCTCCTTCACTTTTGTTTCCCAATTTCTAACCGCCAATATTATGTTAATGACAAGAACAGGAATGAATCCTCAACTCTAAGAAGATGACTCTATCATCCATCTGAAATTTTGAGCAGTAGAAATGAAAAATGCAAGGGAACTGCATATGACTATCTCATCGATCTCAGTAACCAAATCAATGATGATCACTCATATGAAAGTTCAGATATTTTAGTGCAGGTTCCTGAATAGCAGTAGTGCTCTTCAGTTCACCCATGGGTGACAAGCTTACAGTTCAATTTTCAAATATTGTGAGATCCTATTTGAGAGAGGCTTCAAAATGCTTGAACAAGTGACTTGAGAACTCCCTACTTACATCATTGGACCGATTGATAATTGTTTGTTGAAATGGTAGTTAAACTAGGTGGATGGTAGATGGCATGCAAGTGCACATGGCCAACAAGTAATAAAGTGGTAAGTGAGTGTCGTGTCCCACAAGGATAGTTAAAGTTAAACTACTTTTATGCATTAAAGAATTTCAATCTATGCTTAGAAGATATTAGTGAGACAAATAAGGTAAATGGATCCAACACTTGATGTAGATCGAGGAAGATTGTTGAGGTGTTGTGCTAGTATACTGGGATAGGGTTTACTTAATCAATTTGAGGTTCTTGGTGTTGAAAACTAAAGTCTATACATCATGCTTATGAGATTAATGAATGCCTGGAACAAGAGAGTGATCACATTTTTCTCAAATACTATCTAGTGCAATAACTTAATCTTAGTCTTTATCTCTAATGTTTTTAGACAAGTAAATGCTTCTCCTTTATCCTGTAATCATACATTCATCAGTTAACGTATTTTTTAATTTATCTCTGAATGTGAAATAAAGATGAACTCGTTGATCTTTGCAAGATGCCATGCATTATATCTCTCTATATATGCTTGAACTCCTCCTACTTTATTTTCAAAAAGCTTTAAAAGAGGGATTAAAAAATGAAGATATCCAAATCACAAGATGTTAAATAAACTGAGAGTTTTAATCATGAGGTTCAACCTATCCTCTTTTCCCTTCACACAAAACTACAAATATTTTTAGCCTAAAGTGGCTAAAGGTGACAAAGATAATAAAAGGGAACCTTGAATGCAATTCATCACAATGAGACAAAATATCTAAGAATTAATTACAAATATGAATGCAAAATTACAAAAAGGAATTTAAAGATGATAATTACAAAATTTATCTTCGTTTTCTTCTTCCTTGTACTTCGTCTTCTTCTTCGCTCTCTCTTTTCTTTTTTTGCAAGAAAACTTTTAGAAGCTTCCTTCTCTTTTTCTTGATAAAAATCAAGCTAGGAACTCTTATCGGGTTGTCAAGAACTATAGCCACACGTCCACAACACTTTTACAGACAACGACATCAACCTGTCTCCTCAAAACACAGCTGGCTAGGATAGAAAATATCTTTAGCTTTCTATAAAGACTTGCCTCGACAGCAACACAATTTGCTGAAGACAAGGAATATCCTACAGCACAGGAAATAGAATAAGAGACAGCTTCCTGGAGTCTTTAAAACTCAGTATAATTCATTAGCAGTCAAATCAGGAAGCAAAGATAAAGAAAATAGAAGAAATCCTAAAAAATAAAAAAATCACGCTAAGAGCTTCTAAGAAGAGGCTATCTATAAAACTGACTTAATTATATACGTATTGCAATTATCCTATTAATTTACTCGAAACTTTCACTTGATTTCATTCAAATTTAAGCATCAAATAACTCCCTTTTGAGGAATTATCACACTTGAATCATTGCTCATCCTCGAGTAATGCCTAAAACTACTAAAAAAATATTGTAAAATATTACATTAACTAGACTCTAGATTGGACTTTAGGCAAGAATCTCTTATCAACAACTTTCTCAAGTCCCAAACAGAACTAAAGTTTTTCCAAACACACAAAAGGAATGCAGATCTCAATGATGACAGTGTGTGCATCTCAAATATTTACTCTTTTCTAAATTCTCAATTAACTAAGCAGGCAACTATCCTAGAGTTCTTTCTCTTTTAGCTTGAACATCCTTAATTCACACCCTACCTTCTAATCACTAAGCAGAAAAAGCTTAACTTAGTTTACCTTGCAATACTAAGAGCTTTATTGCTTTTGGTATATTTTCTTTTCTTTTACTCTTTTTTTTTGTTAGAAACAACTTAGTGATGAGACTTCTATCACCTCCACCTAGAGGTTTTCCCTATGGGCTCACTCATTTATATGGAAGATGAGTGACTAATTTTCACACCCATTTTCTGATTGATTTTTCTTTTGTGAACTTTAGGAACAAACTTTTTCTTCTCCTAAACGATTTGAAGCATATGGCTTTGTGAAAGGATTGGTGGCTATGCCAACCCCAAACTTATTTATTTACATATTTTTCTCTATGCAAGGGTTTCAAAGAAATTTTTTTGCCTTTGACCTTTCCTAGGATAGAGGCGTCGGCTTCAAATGTTTTTACTATAGTAAGTTTCTCTCAAGTTTCATATTTGGATGATTGAGTTTTCACAAAAGATCCTAAAGGTTGAGGAAGTGTAGGAGATCTATAAACTCTAAGTGTCCTTAGCCTAAGCTTAGTCTACCTTGAAACAAGAGAAATCTTACTTGCCTCATCTAAAAGATCTTAAGCCTGCCAACAAAACTAGGACACTTTGAATTGCACTCTAATTACATTTTCTCATTCATCATTTTCACTTTTTTTAAAGTTGTAAGAAAGGTAAGACAGAAACAGGAATTAAAACATAAAGAGAATTGTATTAAAATTTGGATTTTGCTTGTGGGAGCATAACAAAACATTCAAACTTATATGGACTTAAAAAGGTGGGAGCATAACAAGCCTCTACACCTGGGCCTCAAAAACAAAAAACAAAATAACATCATTCAAGCATAAACTGACAGCAAACAGGACTACTCTCCCCCAAATTTATAGAGGGTTGTGTCCTCACAACTAAATAAAAAGTAACCAAGTTTAGAAAAGCAAATAAATGGATAAAGCAGAAAACAGAAAAACAAGGGAACTCCAATGATCATTTATAGATCAACTCCTCGTCTAACATGTCCATGTCATAATCATCAATGCGTTCATTCTAACGTTGTTTTTCCAAGATATCATACTCATAATCAACGGCAGATTCATGATCGCTGTCTCAATCCAACTCTGTAATGACACACAACTCATCACGAGATTACTCTATAGCTTCTCTCTCAAGCTCATAGAAGACTTCCTCCTTCTTAAGTTGTTCGACTACCTCTTCCAAGGTGACAGATGTGTCATGCTTGGCACTAGGCTAAATAGCATGGAAAAGTACGAGGAGTGTAAATTTTGTAAAGGTACGAGGAGTGTAAATACCATAGAAGACTTCCTCCTTCTTAGTAAAGGTACGAGGAGTATAAATTTTGTGGGCTTTCAAGGTGTCCTCAAGAACACTGTCATGAATATTTTTATAGGTTCATATTAACTGGGTTTTTTTTACGTAAAATCGGATAGATCAGATTGTAATTTGAGAATCGTGGTCTGTAAAATTTCAAGCAAAGTTAAGGGTAAAGTAGGAGTTGGTTTAGGGGGATTAATGGGTGGAGGAGAAATGGGGCTAGGGCGACTAAACGCTCTTGCCATGCACTCCTTATCAATCACACCACTCAAATTTTTAATTTCATCCATGTTGTCAATCCTTACTCCAGCTTTCTAACACAATCCAGTTATCATAGTAACAAACACTAAACAACTTCCTGAAGCAACGTTTTTAGCACATTTTTCCATCTCACGCAAAATGATTCTCCCAAAATTTTCAGGCTTTCCTGTCATGACACTATATAACAATAACATACGTTTAGCACTTACAATATTTTTATCAGCGGTGGGCATCACGTGGGTGAGTAGGCAGATAAGCCAAATACGAGAAATCGGCTTTAAATCATTTTTTTCCACTGTATAAATTCCATGCACAGAGATGGACTATTGTGTGCTAGGATGCCCTAAGTGTTGAAGCATCATGTCAAGAAATTCAGGCGTAAGAGTATCCACATTCTCTCCCAAAAAGTCACCCTTAATCTGGGATTCCATAGAAAGAGTTTATTGCTTCGAGAGAAAAGTCGATGTCCCTTCCTCTAACCTTGATTAGATAATCATTTTTGTTTTCAAATTTGACGTAGAATTCTCTGGTTGTATTGTGAGCAATTTTAGATGCAGAGTCTCCATAGAACCAGAGACATAACTTGGCAAATCCCATGCAACCACATTTGTCATCTTAAATCTTCCCTCAAAAAGGATCTCATAGCATTCTTCCTGTAGGCTTAGTCTACTTGAAGAGAGTAAAACCTCACAGCTTTTAAATGCTTAGCTAACACTAGAATCATAACACCTTGATCATTATCAAAAAGTTCATCGTTTGCCTAGGTACCAACATGGATGAGATCATCACATGGAACACCTTTTCCTTTGTTGATCCTACTGCTAGAAGCTTCAGAGATCCTAGAGGATCGCTTCTGAGAGGTTGACAAGTCCAATTACTTTCTCGTCATGACCATTGGCTAGAAATGGGGATAAAGTCACAAAAAGATAGAGTTTGGATTTTCAGAAATGAGAGAGAAGATATGGGAAGACAATGAAAGGTGAGAGAAAGCTTTTTGGGGATTTAAATAAACATGGGGCAGATTAAACGGCCAGTCGCGCATAGTAGTTACAACGTGGATTGATGCATGTTCATCAGGTGAAAATTAATTACAACACAACCATGATTTATCTGGCATATTAAATGACTAAAATAACCTTTAGATGAAGTAAAATCCCTCGAACTACTGGTCACATGCCGAGAGCATGCAGGAAAAACTTTTATATATTAACTTGTGATAGACACTTGGAAAAAAATCAAACTGAATTTGAAAAGGGCATTAAATTCATTAAATGGTAGGAAGAAAAAGTACAGACCTGGGTGCAAATTGCACCAGAACCGGGCAGTAGGGGCTTATGATGTGACTTTGGGAATGTGTGCTGCCTTGAGATCCATATGCTGAAGGATCGTGAAGGGGGAATGGATAGCTTTTTCCTATCCACCCCTTGTCCCGAATAATGCTTAATGCGTTGAGCATTCACCTTGAAAATGTTTGATAATTCATGGCCTATTAAACCTTTGCAATCTAGAATGGGCCATACCATTTTGATTTCATCTTCCCAGGAATAGTTTCAAACATGAATTGAATAGCACGACCATTTCTCCTTCTTTGAACTCTCTGCGCAAGATCTTTTTATCATGCCATTTCTTTGTCTTTTCTTTGAAGATTTTGGCATTTTCTCCATCAATTCCAGATAACGTTTGTCCCCAGCTGCTTGCATATTAAGGTTTACGGCTTTCATTGCCCAAAAGGCATTATGCTCCAACTCCAAAGGTAAATGACAAGCTTTTCCAAACACCACTTTATAGAGTGACATCCCTAAAGGCGTTTTGAAAGCAGTTCGATAGGCCCAAAGAGGTTCATCTAACTTCTCAGGCTAATCTTTTATGTTAGGGTGAACTACCTTTTCAAGGATTCTCTTTATCTCTCTGTTGGATACTTCAACTTTCCCATTGCATTAAGAATGATATGTTATTGCAATCTTATGCCGCACTCCATACTTGGTAAGGACTCCCTCCAACTTCTTTTTACCCGTGAAATTCAAATTAAAAAATCTTCCATAGAAGACCCACCTAACCTTGAACTTAAGATTATACCATCAAACCTTAAGGGTGTCTTCCTAGGACAAAATGAAACTATACATGTGATTATCAACTCTCAATTGGAGCAAGAGAATGAGAGACAACTTTTAGAGGTGTCGAGGAAATTTAGGGCAGCGTTAGAATGGATAATGACTGACATCAAGGAAATCAGTCTTACCATTTGTATGCATAAGATGTTCTTGGAAGATGGAACCTATCATTATGTGGGGCAACAAAGGCGTTTGAATACTGCAGTGAAAAAGTGGTAAAGAAGGAGATCATCAAGTGGTTGGACGCAGGGATAATTTACTCGATCTCTAATAGTAGTTGGGTAAGTCCAGTGCAGTGTGTTCCTAAGAAGGGAGGGATGACTGTAGTAGCGAATGCTAACAATAAGTTAATTCCACAGCGCACAATTGCCGGTTGGAGAGTGTGTATGGATTATAAAAAGTTGAACAAGGGAACAAGGAAGGACCATTTCCCACTTCTTTTTTTTGGATCAGATGTTGGACCAGTTGGCGGGGAAAGAATATTATTATTTTCTCGACGGCTACTCAGGATATAACCATATTGCAATCGTCCCAGAAGATCAAGATAAAACTACTTTCCCTTGCTCTTATGGCACATCCACATTTAGAAGAATGCCATTTGGATTATGTAATTGTTGGGATTGAGGCCTCTAAAAGAGATCTCAAACGGAAGTCCCAACAGATCTTTCCTTGCAGTATAATAAATTCAAAACGAAATGCATAAACAGAATATTAATCCTTGTCGAGAAGTGTCTGACTCTTCCTCGTTCTTCGATGGTTACGATCCTGGGACCACCAAAAAGATCTTCCTCACTAAGCACAAAAGAGAATCGGTGCGTGGGCACTATCTTCTTTGGAAAAAGGAAAATTGGGAAGAAGGATTTTCTTCCCAATACCCTATGGGCGGCGGCCAAGAGAGAGGGAGAAGAGGAATTTCCTGAGCCTTTACTTTAACTCTCTTGGTTGTGTGTTTTGGGGTCACCCCAAAGGTCCTATTTATAGGAAAACCAAGGCCTCAGAAAATCTTCTGAATATCTTTTTTAATTAATAAATAATTAATTAAGATATTCTAAAATATATTTGAATAATAAAGATATTATATTTTATTCCATAATAAAATATTCCATATCTTTTATTTAAATTAATCAATATTAATTTAAATATATTATTCCATATCTTCCATTTTAAATTAATCACATTAATTTAAAATAAGATATTTATATATATTTTTTAAATAAATAAAAATGCAAACTCTTGGTCAACGGTTGACCAAAGTGGCGTGTGACCCCCACCATGGGTCACACGCCGACGTCATCCACCAATGACGTTATTGGGCATTTTTATTTTCCTCATTATTTAATGGAACAATTCCTTTAAATAATTAAATAAATAAAAATCCTTTTATTTATTCCAATAAATAAAACTCCTTTTATTTATTTCCTCATTTAATTTGATAATTTCAAATTAAATATTTAAATAGACTCTTCTATTTAAATCCCCATTAATTTTGGACAACACAAAATTAATTTAATTAAATAGACTCCTCTATTTAATCTCTTATAATTAAATAGACTCTTCTATTTAATAATTAAATAGACTCCTCTATTTACTTCCACCATTAATTAAATAATTAAATAGACTCCTCTATTTAATTTCCTTTAATTAATTGAATAGACTCCTCTATTCATTTCCAATTTTCCAAAGAGAAATTAATCGTATTAATTTATGTTCTTGATTACATGTGTTAGCTCGGAGGACTTAATGGACCTATAGGACTAAGCTCCAATGATCCATAATTACCTTTGATTAAAAATCCTTTTAATCAATTAATTCTCATTCATTAACTCCTAGATAACTCCACTAAATATCTAGAGTTGCACTCTTAGTACTATAGACATAGTTATGTCCATTGGCTATAATCATTAACTACACTTTGATCCTTCACAAGTTAGTTCGTATCCATGGCTAGGTATTTACACCGTATTAACCTCCATGATACATCTTGTTCCTTAAGCCCAACTGATTCTCCAATGAACAACCTTACATAATCTCCATTATGCCTCTTTAACCTTTTCCTTGATCAGAGGAATATGGGGCCCCGCTATTCAAGACCGAATCAGTCCATAAGGAAACTACTCATCTATTTTCCTATATGGAAAAGAGTGAATTCCAATTCTTGTGTAATTACGTTCCCAGCTATAAGCAAGATGCAGTCCCCAAAATGGGAGGCATATTGAGCGAACTATACGAGTCACTCTCACCTATACAAATCAAAGGCTTGTCTCTTGTGAACAGGAGTTCGTAATCCACTCAGGATTAAGATCAATTGTACATGATCAACCGGTTGATAAACGAAGTGTCTTTCTGTAACGTCTTTCCCAGAAGACAGTAAGTTTATCTTAGTCCAGTCTACTACAATCTCTATTGCAGCAACACCCCCACTCACATGTCTCTACATGAGCGATCCAGATAAGATCACTTGTGCCAATTCACAAGTGGGCCGTGTTAATGGTGTTACCAGAAATAAGGCACCCAACCTTTATTCATGTACCACAGACTATTTGAGTTACACTTAAGTGAATCTTCCCGCATCATATGCTCACTTTAAGTAACTTTGGATCTTATGATGGATTACATTTATTAAACTAATAATAAATGACAATGTAAGTATTACTAATTAAAAATTCCTTTATTTATTTATAGTTTAATTGGATTACATAAGATTTAGGGCAGAAACCCAGCAGTAATGCCCCTGATACTTTTCAGCACTGCATGATGGCACTCTTTAGTTATATGGTGGAAGTTTCATTGGAAATTTTCATGGACGATTTATCAGTCTATGGAGAAATATTTACATCATGTTTGAACCATTTGAAAAAGGTGTTTGCGAGATGTCAGCAAACAAATCTTGTCCTTAATTGGGAGAAATGTCACTTCATGGTCAAAGAATGCATTGTCTTGGGACATAAAATATCCATGAAAGGAATATAGGTTGATAAGACAAAAGTGGAAGTGATTGAAAGAATGAGTTTGTCTGCCAATGTGAAAGAAGTTAGGAGTTTCTTATGACATGTTGGATTTTACTGAAGATATATTAAAGATTTTTCTAAAACAACCAAGCTTTTATGTTCTCTTCTAGAGCATAACACACCTTTCGTAATGACTGATGCTTGTTTGAAATCTTTTAAAACTCTAAAGCTTGCTCTAATTCGAGCCCCAATAGTTATTCTTCCTGAGTGGACAGTTCCATTTGACCTCATGTATGATGGCAGTGATTATGCCATTAGAGCTGTTTTAGGACAGAAGAAAGGGAAAACTTTCATGATATATATTATGCGAGCAAAACCTTGAATGGTCCTCAGAAAAATTACACCACAACCGAGAAGGAGTTGTTAGCTATAGTATTTTCTTTAGAGAAGTTCAAGTCATACTTGTCAGGTACTAAAGTGATCACCCACAGTGATTATGCAGTATTAAGTACCTATTGACCAAAAAGGATGCAAAACCTCATCTGCTAAGATAGATTTTGTTACTCCAAGAGTTTGACATAGAAATCTGAGATAGAAAAGGAGTACAAAATCAAGTAGCAGATAACCTATCACGAATGGAGTTCATAAAAGAAGGGTATGATGGAGTGAAATTATCTGAGAGTTTTCCCGATTAACAGCTATTAGTAGTGAAAGATTTAATTTTCCCTTGGCTTACCGACTTCGCCAACTATGTAGTAGTGGGAAGAAACCTCCCAACATACAGGACAAAAACTCAAAAGATTTTTGCATCAAGCTAAGTTCTATGTTTGGGATGAGCCATATTTATATAAGATGTGTGCACATCAGCTGTTGTGCAGATGTGTAGCTGATGAGGAAATGGATTCATTCCTTTCCAAATGTCACAACTCACCTTACGAAGGCGCCATTTTAGAGGAATAAGAACAGCAGAAAAGTTGCTACAAAGTATATTGTATTGGCCTCATTATTCAAGGATTCCAAGATTTTCACTCAAAATTGTGATAATTGCCAAAGGACAGGCAACATATCACAAAGACATGAGATGTCACTGAACAATATTTTGGAAGTTGAACTTTTTGATGTTTCAAGAATAGACTTTATGGGACATTTCCCACCATCCTTTGGAAACTAATAGATTCTGGTTGCAGTTGATTATGTCTCAAAATGGGTTGAGAAAGTTTCCCTCCCTACCAATGATTCAAAGGTGGTGGTCAAATTCCTAAAGAAAAACATCTTTTCTAGATTTGGAACTCCATGAGCTTTGATAAGTGATGAAGGCACTCAAAAAAGGTTCAAATTCGGGTTTAAAATCTTTTAAGAAATCAACATGCTCTGTGTTAAAAATTTCTTGTTATTGTTCTTTCTTGCATTCCTTTCTCCAATGCTTATTAACAACTGAGTCTACAAGGTCAATCACAAAACAGTTTTCCACGTGGTTAGGAAACTTCAAAAAATTAAAGATATTAAATGTTACCTCTTGATCATTGAATCACATTGTGAGTTCTCCTTTCTGAACATCCACTAGCATTCTTCCCGTAGCCAAAAATGGGTGGCCAAGTCAGATTGGAACTTCTTCATCTGCTTCGAAATCCAGGATGATAAAATCTGCTGGGAAGATGAATTTATCCACTTGCACTAAGACATCTTCGATTTTTCCTTTTAGGTGTGCAATTGATTTATCTGTAAATTGGAGGGTTGCTCTAATGGGTTTTGCAGCACCTATTCCCAATTGCTTGAAATTTGACAAAGGCATTAAGTTGATGTTTGTTCCTAAGTAACACAATGCTCTCCCACAGTAAGTGTTTTCAATTTAACATAGTATGGTAAAGCTTCAAGGATCTTGTAATTTTGGTGGTATGTTTGGCTGAAAAATCGAACACACTTCTGATGTCAAGTTAATTGTCTCTACTTCATCGAGCCTTCTCTTTCTCAAAAGAATATCCTTCATGAACTTCACATAATTCGACATCTGTTGAAGAGCTTCTACTAATGGAATGTTGATGTGCAGCTGCTTCAACACCTCTAATTGTTTTTTAAAATGGATGTCTTGCTCTTGCTTAGCAAACCTTTGGGGAAAAGGAGGTGCATCATTTCCAACAATCTTCTATGTTGGGGTATGATTATGTATTCCTTCAAGTTGCTCTTAGTATTTTGTAGGTATTGTAGTTGTTGGTATGGATTGTTGTCTTTGAAACACTTCTTTACTAATTAACTTCTTCTTGCCTTTTGGGGAAATTGTAGGAATGACTTCCCTTTTTCTTTTGGCTGGTTTCTTTTAAGCTGAATCCTGAATTAGATATATATTCTTCCCACTCTTCAATGTAATGACATTACAATTGTTCAACCTCTTTAACTTTTATGTGATTGATAGTGTCACTAGGCAAGTTATCTTGAGGTCTAGAGTTAATAGTGGATGCCAATTGCCCAACCTGATTTTTCAGATTCCTCATGGCTGCTTCATTCCTTGTAACGTACTCCTTCATAAATAGTTCCAATGAACTCATAGGATCCACAACATGCTTATGTTGATTCATGGGTTGCTGGTTTTATTGTTATTATAGTAGGTGTTGTTGAGCAATCTTTGGACCTCTCTACTGGTAATTGTTTTGATTGCTCTGATTGTAGTTCACAGGTCGTGGTGGAGCATTTGAAGAACCAGCTCGTTCTGATTCCATGCAAAGTTTGGATGATACCTCCATCCAGGGTTATAAGTGCTTGAGTATAGGTTGAAGTTCTTGTGGTAGTCTACAAAGTTCACAGCTTCATGGTTCTACTGATATAATTCCATCAGGTGACATCCCTGTCAAATAGTGCAAACAACCTCATTGTATAATGATGTAGATTGTACCTGATTCAATCCCTAACTGAGATTTCTTGATTGGTTACTTGATTTGCGTTTCCTATAGTTGCGATCAAGTTTTTCATTAATATATTTTCCATCTGCTGTGTTAGAGCATTAGGATCCACTCCTGATTATCCTTCTGTTGATTGAATTGGTTCACTCTGCCATTGATAGCTGTTGTGGACTATTCCTTCCATTATATATTGAGATTCATCATAGGACTTTGACATGATTGGTCTATTTGACGCAGAGTCAATTGTCAATCGACTATTAACATCCAAACCCTTCTTGTAGAATGTTTTGATCTGAAGCCAACCAGGCATGCCATGCTGAGGGCAATGCCTTAACATTTATTTCCATCTCTCTCAGGCATCAACAAGATTTTCATTTCCATGTTGTATAAAATTTTGTATATCTGACCTTACTAAGATGTTTTACTTGGAGAAAAGTACTTTATAAGAAACTTATCGACCAAATCAGCCCAACAATAGATTGAATGAGCATCCAGAACTTGCTTTTCCTTTTAATGAATAAGGAAATAAGGATAATCGAAGAGCTTCATCTGACACTCCATGCATTTTAAAAGAATTGCACAGTTGCAAATACAATTTGATGTGGTTATGAGGGCCCTCATGAGATCCTCCTCTGAACTGACCTATTGAATTGAGCATAGAAAACATCATTGACTTGAATTCGAACCTATCTGTCTCCATATTTAGGTTGTGCAATGGTGGTTCCCAATCCTTTAAAATTTGGACGAACAAAATAGTGCATCACCCTGTGTCTGTCTTCTACATATTGCACAGCTTGTAAAGTTGCTCCACTGTTTCAAGTTTGCTCATGCACACTCACAGCTGGTTGTGGTGGTGGTATATTATTCTCTATTGTTGCTTCAAGTCTGACTTTATTCTTCAACCTCCTCTGACGAAAAGTTCGTTCAATCTCTGAATCGTAGGGATACTGTTCTTCTTCTTTGGAATGATTCCCTCCTTCGACACTCATAAAATAAAAATTAATTGGATAACAAAAAGTGATTTTTATACCAAACAATCTACAAACTATTGAGATTGAGACCTCTATAAAACAGTTCTCAAGCAGAATTCCCAAGGTTCTTTCGTTGCAGTATAATATTATTCTAAAAACTAATGTATAAATAAAAGTCTAACCCTTGTCAAGAAGTGTCTAGCTCTTCATCGTCTTTCTTGGTTACAATCCTGGGACCACCAAAAAGTTCTTCCTCACTAAACACAAAAGAGAATCGGTGCGTGGGCACTATCCTCTTTAGAAAAAGGAAAAGGGAAGAAAAATTTCTTCCCATAGACCACAGGGGTCGACGGCAGCAGAGAGAGAAGGAAGAGAGAAATTTTCCCGAGCCTTTTCTTTTGCTCACTTAGTTGTGTGTTTTGGGGTCATCCCAAGATTCCTATTTATAGGAAAACTAAGACCTCAGAAAATCTTTGAATATCTTTTAATTATCAAATAATTAAATAAAAATATTATAAAATATATTTTGAATAATTAAGATATAATATCTTTTCCATAATAAGATATCCCATATCACAATTTAAATTAATCCATATTAATTTAAATTAATTATTCCATATCTTACTCATATAAATTAATCATATCTATAATACCTCTAAAAGGAGCTTAAGGGGAGAAACTTTTGATTTCCCCTTTTGCCCCTATTGAATATATATTTTTTGTTTATTATTTATTTTAATATGCTTTTAATTAGTTTAATGAGTAGGTAAATGAGTAGTATTACAAGTTAATTAATTCAAATTGAATTATTATTTTTATTTCATCCTTTGTATCGATAATCCATTCAATTTCTAAAACCAATGAGCTTTCATGAAAACTTATTCAATGGATAATTGAAACTGTAACGTCCCGTTATTTTGAGGTGAGTTTTTTTTATTATTTTATTTTAATTAATTATTTGTTTATTTAAAGTATTAAAGATAATTCTAGAATTAGTTACTTAGAGTTAAATAGTTAATTTCGTTCGGAAACCTTTTTAATTGCTTAATTAGCCTAAACGAGTTTCGATGGTATTAATAATTATTAATCACCATTGGGCTAGTTTAAGTGGTTCGGGTTTCGTTTTAAAAGCTTAAGGCAAGAAAAGGACGTATGCGTCATTTCCGAAATTCTTAAATATTTAAACACTATTCATCCTTCTCCTTTATTAAGCCAAAATTAGACAAAAAAACATCACATTCTTCTCTTCATTTTTCCCCAAACCCGTAGCTTAGAGAGAAAAAAAGAGGAGAGAAAGAAATTGTCACCCCGGCTTCGTTTCTCGACCGTTTTCATCGTGCCTTAGCTCGTTGGAAAGCTCTCGAGACGTACTTTCTACCCATCTCAAAAATCGAGGTTTTATTCTGTTTTCTAAGGGCCTTAAGGTATGTCAAAGTTCAAAACCTAAAGCTTCAAATAGTATTTTAATGGTGTTTTTGGTTTTAATCTTCCATTTCTTGCTCGGGAACTCGGAGATTTAGATCGAGGGAGTTGTTTTATGTATATTTAGAACTTTCCCTAAACCCTAGAATCGGGTTTGAGCCAAAAGACATTTCCGTTAGTTTTTCTCATATTTGGTAATGCTTAGGGTTTTTCAAATGTTATGTTTATATGTTTTTCATATTTGTTCGGGATTGAACTTTTGACCTAAACCCTAAATCACGTTTACCCATTGATGTTACCAACCTCCAAACGACTCGAAACACTTTTAAAGTGCTTAAAAATCTGGAAAACCAATTACACCTTTCACCTTCTTTGGGCCGTGGGCCTTGTGAGCTTAATTCCTGGGCTGTTTTGTCCTTTATTTTAGTATCTTGACGATCGTTGTTCATTTCAGTTAATTAATATACTTTAGGTGTATTTAAATTATAGGTTTTGTGCATCGTTCGTGATTTCGGTCAACCGGTGATTCGGAGTTGACTTCTTTTATAAGGTGAGTTTAAAATGGTTGTGATTACTTTTATGTTTTCGAATTGCTTGACGATTATGTTCGATCGAGGTTAAGAGGGTTATTAGATTTTAGAACTTTTCCAAGAATGTATATAATTGGGAGTTAAGGAAAGTGTATAAGGAAAATTAATTAAATTTTGGTGTTGTTAAAAGTGAGATATCATTGGTGGATTAAGTTGTATTCTCAAGGAGAATTAGGTTCTATAAATTGGAGAAGAGTATTAGATACTCCGTTTATTTTGAGTGGTTATAAGATAGTTAAAAGAAACATTGGAGAGATTCTTCATGTCGAATTGAGTTAGTATGATATTATTAGCAATGGGATTCGCTATTTAGTACTACCAAAGGGGAGTAGTACGTATGGCGTTATGATACACGTGGTTTGTGTATGGTGACAATGTGGTCACGGTGACAGTGAGGTCACGGTATGTTTGTGATTGGTGACAATGTGGTCACGGTGACAGTGAGGTCACGGTATGTTTATGATTGGTGACAATATGGTCACGGTATGTTTATGATTGGTGACAATATGGTCACGGTGACAGTGAGGTCACGGTATGTTTGTGATTGGTGACAATGTGGTCACGGTGACAGTGAGGTCACGGTATGTTTGTGATTGGTGACAATGTGGTCATGGTGACAGTGAGGTCACAGTATGTTTGTGATTGGTGACAATGTGGTCACGGTGACAGTGAAATCACGGTATGTTTGTGATTGGTGACAATGTGGTCACGGTGACAGTGAGGTCACGGTATGTTTGTGATTGGTGACAATGCGGTCACTGTGATAGTGAGGTCACGGTATGTTTGTGATTGGTGACAATGTGGTCACGGTATGATTTGTGATTGGTGACAATGTGGTCACGGTATGGTTGTGATTGGTGACAAGTGGTCACGGTTGAATTGTGAAATGTGACAATGTGGTCATAATGTGAAATAACGTGTGGAATGACGTAAATGATAGAAATTTACTTTATTATTTACTTTGTTATGCTTTAGTTAATTTAGTACTTTAGTTTAAGAGCTTGAATGTTTACTTTTCGAAAGTTCGATATAGTAGAATGGGATTGATTTTCTTATGTAAAGTACTTGGGAATATTGAATGGGTAGTAAGAACACATTCTCATATATGGGATTCAGTCCATAGAAGTGCTTGCATCCATCTTATTCTCACTAGCATTTTTATGCTAATGTTGCTACACTTAAACTTTTTCAGGTAATACTCGTGGGAGAGGATGAGGTCGTGGAGGTGGTGCTGCTTGATCCCGAGCGGATGGCTTTTGGGACATGGACATATATGTATATTTTGGGGCATTCTATGAATGCTATGTTGTTAGTCTTTAAAATTGTATTTTGTGGCTCATGAGAGCCTAAGATGTGTTTTACATATTATCGAATTTACTTTCTCTGATTTGGTTATAAACTGGAGTATGAACTTCTGTTGTTTTAAATTCTCTGATTTGGACTTATGTAAACAAGTTTTGGCAGTCCATATTTTAAACGGATCCACGCCAAATTTTTATAAAAATAAAGTCTTCCGCTGTTTATTCTGATTTAAAGATTTGAGAAAATTCGAGTCTTTACAGAAACAATTCACTTTCTTCATCCACGTGAGTGAATCTATTAATGGCTATACATTATGTCATAAACTATTGATAATTAATTGACTTTTCATTTACAAATTGAATACAAGTTTGATATTGCCCACTATAAATAGCATGAAACTGACAGAAAAATGTAATTTCATTCTAAACTGCCAACAATTTGGAACGAAAAATGTCTTCTTCCATGTATTTTGCTAAAAGATAAGAGATGGGTAATGATAAAGAGTCCAAAAGGGAATATGAGAAGAAAAATCAATATATCAGTACATACACAAAGCGGTGGAAGAAGAGATTATTGGAAAGGAACCAGTAGGTAGGCAAAGAAAATGATAACCGATTATTGATAGTAAGGGTATTGTTTATTCATCCAATATATATTTCCTCTTTATTTGAAGAAAAATACTTTCATATAAGTATTCTCCTTATTTGAATATTTACATTTATTTCTATAGTTTGAATATATAAAAATATGATCATTTATTAATATTATCATCAAAATGCTTGATAAATCAATAGTGATAGAGTTTCTAATTTTATTTCATTCATATATTTAAATTTATAATTTTTTTCATTAAAGAAATTTATGAATAACTCACTATTAATATCTGTACCTAATTATATGGATATTTTTTAAGTCTTACAATATGTAAAATTCACAATCAAATATGCCCTAAAATATTGGGAACTTTCATTGGGTAGTAGATTTTTATACAATATCTATACTACCTCTAAAAGGGGCTTAAGGGGAGAAACTTTTGATTTCCCCTCTCCCCTTAAGCCCCTATTAAATATATATGTTTTATTTATTATTTATTTTAATATGCTTTTAATTATCAAGTCAACTATATTATATATATATATATATATATATATATATATATATATATATATACACTTTTAATTAGATTAATATTTAATATATTTTTTTTGGAACGGTACAAAATTATTGTAAGTTTTCAAGAAAATAATTAACGATCTCCAACTCCATAGACATATGAATATGATGTGATTTATTGTTGCTTTGGTCTTTGTGTTGTGCATGTGCACTGCACTCTACAAATTTGTAAAATCCAAAGACTTTCTTAAGTTTGATACTTGATATTTAATTAAAATTGAAGACCTTGAGGTTCCTCCAAACCTTCCTGCTTCCCAAGACTCGTTTTAAGCCAACTAAATTTAATCCCTTTCTCATAAATCAATAAAATTTCACACAACTTTCATCTATCTACAGTATAAATTTTGTGGAAGAGCCTTCTCTACCTGTTGCACCGAAGTCCATAAGAAAGGGATGACAATGAAGAAAGCGTCGGTGGGTGGTTTATTTTTTAACTTTTCATTGAAAATTGCCTACCCTTTTGGCTTATTTTTAAAAGTGTAAATGGAGATGAGCCGATGATCAAGAAACAGGGAAAAGATGAAATCCAAAGTGCGGACAAGAGGAGGAAGGGAAAGGGGTGCCTACAATACAATAGAGTTTTTTTAGGGTTTTCTTAAATTACATTTACCCCAACCTTAGTTTTAAAGATGGTGTTGTTTGCCATAGATTTAGATATTGTAAATATCATCCATGATACATTATTATTAGTCTTAGTCTTTTAAAAAACTTAAACAACAAATCAAATTTGAAAAATACTCTTTCATTATATGTTTGCTAGGAAATATTATAATGTTATTTTTGTCCTTCATTATTAATCTGCATTATAATTTATTATTTTAAATTAGTGGATATGTTAAATATTCTATACCATCACAAAATTTGAAAGACAATGAGATATTAAAAAAATATATATATATATATCTTTTTTGTTCGAGAAAATGACATTATTCATACAAAGTTAAACCTAAACTTATTCATATTAAATTATATAAAATAAAGAAAATAATCAATAAAAATATTTAATAAAACACCACGTGCAACGCACGTTCTATTGACTAGTTAATTTAAATTAAGATATTCCATATATTTTAAATAAAATAAAATGCATATATTTTGTTAAATAAAAACCAAAGTGGGTGGGTCACACGCCAATAACATCATGCGCAAATAACATCATCTCCATGATAATATTGGGCATTTTATTTTTCCTTTTTATTTAATAGAACGATTCCATTAAATATTTAAATAAATTAAACTCCTTTTATTTATTTAATTCCTCTTTAATTTGACTACCTCAAATTAAATAATTAAATATACTCCTCTATTTAATCTCCCATTAATTTTGGACAACTGCAAAATTAATTTAATTAAATAGACTCTTCTATTTAATCTCTTTATTTGTGACGACCCGTCACTTTTAAATAATTTAAATTAGAAAAACACAGCAGAAGTCTTTTATTTTAAGAAAATTGGCGTGATTATGTTTGAAAATAGGCTAGCCAAAAACCTGTTTATATCTTAAATTCAACATCTAAAAACACAAGGAACATTAAGTTCCTATCAGGAGTTCAAAATGATTTATAAAACATAAAAGTAAAGACAAAAGCTCTTAAGAGCCATTTACAAATATACAACTCCAAAATTATATAAAAATCACGAAACCATGTACATGGATTTTTACAACCATCTAGTCCATCTCAAAGTCTTCATCCCTCGATCATGCAGCACCATCTCCTCTCCCTCGACCTCTAGCCAGGGCATTACCTGAAATTTTGTAATATCATGAGCTAACAACTTAAGCCCAGTGAGAATAATAAGAATAAAAAGTAAAAATAGACCTCAAACTCGCATTTCCGATTTGTGTCCAAGAACATACTTACTCTTTGCTATCAATTCATTCAAAGAGTTTATATCAAAATGTTCCACTTTTACTTACCAATTCTCCAATATAATTGTGGAACTACATTCCAAATATTCTAGGTATGGTTTCGTAAATGCATATAGCATTTATATCTCTTTTTCCTTATAAACCTTATACTATATACAAGATTTACATCAAATCTTATTCTCCCAAAAGATGATATTACTACACTCGTAGTCAAATCCTCATCCATTAACTTGTTATGACATAGAATAAGTAAAGTAAATAAACTTTGTATACAATATAACATCTCGATTCTCTATATCATCAATCATAAGCATGAATGCATGAGGACATCTCGTAGGATTTCGCATTTGCCCTTATGCATGAGGAAGTAATGCGTACGTCCCGTAACTTAACATTCAACTCCCTATGCATGAGAAGTAATGTGTACGTCCCGTAACTTACCATTCAACTCCCTATGCATGAGAAGTAATGTGTATGTCCCGTAACTTACCATTCAACTTCTTTCCTTGTTTTACTTTCTTTTCTTTTTCTGAAGGTGATGCGGACACTACCCATAGGCTCCAACATTCTCCCCTTCTTTTCTTTTTCAATGCATGATGCGAAAATGTTATGGTGCAATATGATATGCATATGTCTGCATATCATTGCAAAAGTAAATAAGTAAACTACGGAATTAAAGTAGTCGATGCAAGCATAAAGTAGAGGGGTATAAAATAAAAGACATAAAGTAAAATAGATAGGAATCTCGGATGAACGATATGTCGAACGAACTCCGCTACCAATAATAAAAGTAAAAACATAACTTAAATGATTAACCTATACCTTCCAGGATTCTAAACTTCCAATATAATCCGAGGTTCTATTAACCGTTCTAAATACAAGTTTGGATCTTTTAACTTCCAATGATCCAACCTAAGCTTCGAAATGAATCTAACTTAGAATCTTCTAAGATTCAATGCTTTCCTCGAGAACTCCTAAGTTCTCACTTAAAGGATTCACTTCTAATCCTAAGGGCACTAACTCACTTCCCTCTATCTTAGATTTGAATTCTAATCTTAGTTTCCTATTCTACAAACCATCATACTTATTTTCTTTCTAAATTTACTTTAAATCCTAACTATTCTCACCTTAGCCAAATAAGATTTTGCTCCAAGTTTCCGAAAGCACGATTGAACAACGATCCGAAACACCTACAATTAATTACATCTAACAATTAATAAATAAACATACATCGATCAATTAACATCTAAAAGCTCAAAACAACGAACAACCCCATAAACCCCACTATGAGGCTCTCGCCCCCCCCCCCCATGAAAAGTGGGTCTCGGGTTTGGTTTTCCGGCTTTTAGGTACCTTAGAGGTGTTTCGAGTTGGTTTTAAGAAATTTCAAAGTTCCCGTTTTCAATGGGTATCGATGATTCGGGTTTTTGAACAATATGTCATTTCCCTAATTGAATTACAATAAACATTATTTCAATAATAATTAACCCATATTCAAACCCCAAAAGGTAAATTTCAAACGGGAAGGGCTTCGACTGAAACTCGGTTTTAGGGTTAAGGAAAAGTCAAGTAATAGTTACCCAATAAGTTTTCCATCAACATTCAACCACAAAATTGGAAGGGGATGAGGGTTTTGGCCAAGAACTCAAAAGCTTGAATCAATTTCCATGGAAATACTATGAGAATTCGAAATCTAGGGCTTACCTTAGAGAGTTGGAAACGTTCCAAGAGTGGAATGGGTAGAAAGGTCTCGGCGAGAGCTTTCCAACGCATATGAAATCACGTAAAACGGCCAAGAAACGAAGCCGGGGCGACACTTTCTTCCTCTTCTCTTTTCCTCCTCTATTTGCTCGGGTTTGGGGAGAGTGGATGAGCAAAATGAGTCAATCTTGGTCAATGAAGATTTAAAGAAGAAAGGAGAATAATGTTTTGATATTTTAAGAAGTTTAGAAATGACGGTTACGTCCTTTTATGACCTTTGACTTATAAATCGAAACCCGAAGCTCTTAAATTAATCTAAAGGTGATTAATAATTATTAATTGGCCTATTAATAATTATTAATGTCACCAAAGGGAATTTAAAGTATTAAAACGATTAAAAAGAATTTCGGACGAAATTAACTACTAAATTCTAAATTACCAAAATAATAATTAAACTAAATACTTTAAATTGAAATAAATAAATAAATAAATAACATTAAATAAATAATAGAATAAAATAAATAAATAAAAAATTTACTTAAAAATAACGGGACGTTACATTATAAAATAATTAAATAGACTCTTCTATTTAATAAATAATTAAATAGACTCATCTATTTAATTTCACCATTAATTAAATAATTAAATAGACTCATCTATTTAATTTCACCATTAATTAAATAATTAAATAGACTTCTCTATCTATTTGTATTTGCCTTAATTAATTTGACAAGTTCAAATTAAATACTTGAAACCATTTTTCCAAAAAAAAATAATCCATATTAATTTATGTTCTCAATTACATGCGTTAGCTCGGAGGACTTAATTGACCTATAGGACTAAGCTTCAATGATCTAGAATTACATTGATTAAACTCCTTTAATCAATTAATTCCTATTCATTAACTCCTAGATAATTCTACTAAATACCTAGAGTTTCACTCTTAGTACTATACAAGGAGTTTAATGTCGATGTCGATGGGAATGTCGAGGTTCAAATTTACAGAAATATTGATCGAAATATCTATATCGACATTCCCTGAAATATCACGAAAACGATAGAAATATAGGTAAATTTTTAGAATTTATGAATGAAACTTTCATAGTAGAATTATTATTTCATAATCTATTACATAATAAAATTATACACCTACAAATGATGTTAAACATAATAAAATGTAAAAAGTATAATATGATATGTCAAAATTTAATATTAAAATATATTTTTTCACAATAATAAAAAATAGACAATAAAATTAGAGTATATAAAAAAGAAAAAAGATTAGATGCAGTACAATAATATAATCATATTTTTACTTTAAATGATACTAAACTTATCAAATTATAATTAAAAGAGAGATAATAATGAAATTAAAGTTAAAGTTAAAATATAAAAAAAAATTTAGAAAGACATGTAAGAGAATAAAAATTAAAATTCAAACATATGTATTTTTTTTCTTTTTTCAGTATACGATGGCAACTGGATATCTCTTCTTCTCTCTTATCTATTATTTTGTCTTTATTAGTAGCTACTAGTTCATCTAGTCTAGATTGATTTGTCTTTAAAAAAAATTCTAGATCCTCTATTCCACTTCTTCTTCTTCCTCGTGTTAGACTCTAAGCTAAAAAAAAACCTGCAAGTTTTTTTTGTTCACGTTGCACCAACTTCTCCGGCGACTTGACACAATAAATCACCGATATTAATCGATATTTCTTGAAATTTCACCGATATGGGAGAAAATTGTTGACGCTTCTCTTCTATTCATCTAACAACAGTCACAACATCTCAAAACATAAACAAAACTTCCACTGAAATTTTGTTTTCCTGCGACTGCACGATATTTCCGGCGACCTAGAGATATTCTCCCCAGTTTTAATATCAAGGCTTTGATCTGGCGACATTTCGACGACTTTTAACTATCTGGTACTATAGACATAGTTATGTTCATTGGCTAAAATCATTAACTACACTTTGATCCAAGTAGTTCGTATCCATGGCTAGGTAATTTACCGTATTAACCTCCATGATACATCTTGTTCCTTAAGCCTAACTGATTCTCTAATGAACAATCTTACTTAATCTCTATTACGCGTTTTGGTTTTTCCTTCAAGCACCAAATCAATCCATAAGAGAACTTCTTATCTATTTCTTATATGGAAAAGAGTGAATTCTAATATTGTGTAATTACGTTCTCAGCTATAAGCAAGATGCAATTCTCAAAAGTGGGAGGCATATTGAGCGAAATATATCTAGTCATTCTCACCCATGCAAATCAAAGGTTTGTCTCTTTCGAATAGGAGTTCGTAATCCACTCAAGATTAAGATCAATTGTACATGATCAACCGATTGATATACGAAGTGTCTTTCTGCAACGGATTTACCAGAAGACAGTAAGTATATCTTAGTCCAGTCTTCTACAATATTTATTACAGCAGTACCCCCACTCACATGTCTCTACATGAGTGATCTAGATGAGATCACTTGCGCCAATTCATAAGTGGGTCGTGTTAGTGGTGTTACCATAAATAAGACACCCAACCTTTATTCATATACCTCAGACTATTTGAGTTACAACTTAAGTGAATCTTCCCGCATCACATGCTTACTCTAAGTGTAACAACCCAACTTTCCAAAACATGGAAATAAACAATTACGTAGTGGAAATAAATATAAACATCAATTCAAAAAAAAAACGTTTCTTATTTAAACAAAATGAAACAGTTCTTCACTTCTATTCAAACTTAAAATTCTCAAAATAAACAAAACATTTCAACACAGTTTGAGTGAGCTCGTTTTAAAACGAAAACTTGTTGTAACAACTTGAACCAAATCAAAGAAAAGTCCAAATGCAAGTAAAACATGAAATAAGAACTAAGAATCGTTAAAATCCCAATATCCAACTAGAATAAGAAAGAAAACGATATTGTCGGCTTGTAAATCCAAGCCCAACCAGTCACCATCCACGATCCCATCACTTGCCAGATTTCTTCTTTTTATTACCTGAAAAAAAAACATTGTACCATCATGAGGCTACGCCCAATGAGAATAAAGTTAATTTAAGAGCAATGCCATGAGAAATTTTCTAAATTCCTTAAGTCCATAATAAGCCTCACAACTTCCAAATAACTCTCATCTTCCAAGGCATAATCTCAACTCTAGAGAAAATCCCATTCTTTTATTTTTGTTACCCAATGCCTTAGCTCCACTTTATTCGCAATTAAAGTGAGCCGCGCACTCAAAGTACTGAACCCGTGGCACCACGATTCGACCTTTGAGTTATTCTTCTTATGAGTTTGCAATACTCACAAGTGAACCTACAAGTTTATTCTCTCCCATTGATCAAATGGAATGAACCTACCCCGCTAAGTGTAATTAAGTTGTGCACAACTCTAATTCACCCCTTAACGGTTTATTCTTCATTAAGTATGGCCCTACTTAATGCGAACCTCCAACCACATTATCTAAGGCATCGAATAATGTGATTCTTAAGAAAGCATCACTACCAAAATGCTTGACAAAGCCTAGGCCTAGTTTCTAGCTCAGAAAACCCGTTTCCTCCTAAAACTGACCTTAAATAGGCTAAATCTCAAAAATTCCAAATTCTAAAAAATCAATGTAATTACAGCATTTAAAGGGTCTAAAAATTCCTAAAATCAGATCTCTAACTCACAAGATAATCCCCCGAAGAAAACGCACCCTAAAAAGCTAAACTAGCTTAACTAGTGCGGTTTTGCTTCTTTTTCGGCGACAACCGATAAGGAAATTTAATAAATTTTTCTAGCAGCTTTTAAGGCATCTAAACAGCCCCTAAATCACATAGACACACTCAAGAATCATCCAAAAATAATCCCCCACCTAAACTCCCAAGAAAAGGTCTTCGACTAGACAAATTTCCACCTAAGGCTCTATTGATCCTTCTACAATATCATCAAATTCCAGCAGCTTTGCTAAGTCTTAAAACATCCAAAAAGTGACTAGAAATCATATAATTATCACCTTAAAATCATTCAACAAGAAAGTCCCATTGTATCAACAAATAATATCATCCAAAAGCATGCATGCCATTTAATTCTCATATCCTTGACTCCAATTCACAAACATACGATTATTCAATTCATGCTTACAATCAACACCCAAATTACTCCAAGCACACAATCCAGAAACAATTCATGCTTATAAAGAAAAAGAAAATTAAACTTGACCTTGATCAGATTAACTAAATTCTCACCTTAGATTCTTGAATTTTTTTAAAGAATTAAAAATCTTCTTTCCAAGAAATCTTACAACCTCTCTTGTAAGTTGAATAATCCTTTCTCAAATCTCATCCTCACTGCAAGGAAAACCTTTCTACATCTATACGAAAAATTTACAAAGTAAATCAATCAAAATCGGATAAAAACTTAATAGATCTGAACTGGTTTTGGCTCATAATATTTTCTACATAAGCCTAATTACTACGAAACTAAGCTCAATGGAAAGAAAACGAAAAATCGATCGAAATAGACAGCTTACTTGTGTAAATCGGAGTCCGGATGAGGAAGTTATGGCCAAAATACTTCTTGAGGTTGTCTTTTGGCGAAAATTGAAGAAAATTTGAGAAAGGGAGGCTGATTTCGGAAAAATGAGGAGGAAGATGATGGTTTTAGGGTTTAATCCCGGTTACAAATAATTACAAAAATGCCACTACACTAAAATGATCATAACTCATTCACCGGGACTCCGAATGATGATCCGTCAGTTGCGTTGGAATCGTAATAATGATACGATCAAAATCATGTAAAAATATTAAAGTAAACTTGTAACGTCCCGTTATTTTTTTTAAGTGAAATTTTTTTATTATTATTATTATTTATTTATTTATTTTTATTATTTATTTAATTTTATTTATTTATTTATTTATTTTTATTATTTATTTAATTTTATTTATTTATTTCAATTTAAGTATTTAGATTAATTATTATTTTAGTAATTTCGATTTTAGTAGTTAATTTCGCCCGAGATCCTTTTTAATCGTTTTAATATTTTAAATTCGCTTCGGTGACATTAATAATTATTAATAGGCCAATTAATAATTATTAATCACCTTTAGATTTATTTAATAGCATCGTGTTTCGTTTTATAAGTCAAAAGTCATAAAAGGACTCAACCGTCATTTTCCAATTTCTTAAAAATATCCAAACACTATTCATTTGTCTTTAAAAATCACATATTTGACCAAAACTTATCATTTTTTCTTCTCCTCCATTTCTTCTTGCCGTAGCTTTCCTTCCACCATGGATGAATTTTTCTTTTCTTTGTTTCTTATTCATTTCTCGATGGATCGGCTTGATTTCGGTTGCGTTGGATTGGTAGGGACGAGGGCTACCTATCCAACCTACCTTTTCGAAGTTTCCCGTTCTCTAAGGGAAGTCCCAAAAAGTAAGTTTTCAAAACTTTTTAGATGGTTTTGTTCGTTTTTTATTATAAATGAGTTTTGAAGTTGAAATCATGAATTTCTATCATGGAATTTGATGATTTTGAGCCCGGATTTTCGAAAAACACTATTCATCAGAAATCACTATTCATCCGAAATCACTATTCACCCGAAAATGCACACTTGTTCTCATCTTAGTTATGAGTTGTAATATGTTGTGCAATTGGTGAATTGTAGGTGCGTTTGCTCGTGTAACGCCCCGTTACGAGAAAGTTAAAAAGAATCAAAATTATTTTTGTTAAATAATATTAATCAGCTTTATCGATTAATAAGAGCAGAAATACAGTGTTATTTCAAAAAGGGTATTATGGTAATTTTTCCCGAAAAAAAACCTCAAAATTTGAAACTTATGATTTGGTTAATATTTTGACATAAAATTGATCGTCTCAATGTCACGATTCCAATGCAACTGACGGTTTGTCATTTTGAGACCCGGGGATCATGTTATCGACGTTTTAAGGTGAGTGGCATTTTCGTAAATACTTGAACTCGGGATTGTTAACCTAAGATCACCTCCCATTTATCATTTTCCTTTCTCTCTTCTCTCCTTCTCACCCTTGCCGCCGCCCCCCTTTGAGAAAGAGAAGGAAGATTCGTCAATTCGTCTTGTTTTCGTTCGATCGTGCATCGGGTTTTGGATTTAGGCGTTTTGGAATCGATTTTGGACACGAAGGTAACAAAATTCCTCTCTTCTCTTTTCCTTCTTGATGCCATGGGGTCTAGGGTAGATATTGATGAGATTTTCGTCAATTGTTAATTAGGAGATCGGTGAAAATTGCACGGAATCGAAGAAAGAAGATCGGAAGCCTTTTTCTTGAAATTCAAGTGACGGGTAAGCTTTCGTGATTGATTTCTCAACCATTTAAATTCTGGATTTTAGTTAATTAAGGGCCTGTTTGGTTTGCAATCCAGATTCAGTTTTATGAATCTGGATTGAATGAATAAAATGAATCTGCTTTGTTTTGTGTTTGGTTTACAATCCAGAAAAAAACAATTTGGATTCAATTTCTTTTTTAGGCTAAAAAATGAATTCAACTAAAATAAGAATCCAAAATATCCAACTCAAAAACTGAAAAACACAGATTGACCTCACCCACACAATTTAATCCACGGGTTTGAACACATGAGATAAAAATACGAGTCGGGACCATTTTCAGGATTTGGGTCGGGTCGGACCCGTTTTTCGAGGTTGACCCGGTCCGTTCTAGCTTTTATTTATTTAATTAAATTTTTAATTGCATGTTTTTAAGCTGATTTTTAACTTTTTAAACTTAAACTTAATTCTAAAGTGATGGAAAAAAAGTTAATTTATTTTTTCACTATATCCTATTTTTAATTTATACTTTGTTTTTATAATTATATATAACAAATAAAATAATATATATATATATATATATATATATATATATATATATATATTTATATATATTTATATATATGTTTTGGAAGTTGTTGCTCACATTGTTCTCTGCTTATTGTTTACTAATGTATGTAGTACTATTTGAATAACGCTATTGGAGGTTTTTAATGCCCAAATGGTCTCTCCATTCAGTGTGAAAATATTTTTTCAGATTCTCTTTTATTGAGAAATTCTCTCTTTGGTTGAACTAGGTTCTTATGAATTTTAGAATGGATCTTTTGTGTCTTGTATAGTTCTCCTTTTGGAAGAAACTGGGTTGTTTTAATCTAAAGAGTGTATTTGATAGACTTGCAATGCTTCTATTATCTTTATTATAATTTTTTTAAAAAGAAAAATTTATCATAAGAATGAGAATAGTTATAGTTGATGCGGATAAAGATGTTTTCAATTTATAAGTTATGAATTATTAGTTTTTTCAAACTTAAAAATGAATGATTTAAAGTTGGAAGTATTATTTTCACACTGTTCTGATTCACAATCTGATTTTAAATTTTTTGAGTAACCAACCAAACACATATTTCAAATTTCTGAATCTCAATTATAAATTCTGAATTTGTTACCAAACACAGTTTCAGAACCAACAAATTCACAGAATACAACTCTGAATTCATTATAATCCACTAAATTCAAATTCTGCTTTTCAGATTGCATACCAAACAGGGCCTAATATTCTTATGAACACCAAGAACCCTAACCCTTGTTTCGATCTCCATAATTGTCAATTTCCCAAACTATGGCCAAACACCTAATCAATCTTGATTACCGATACCTAGAACCATCAAGATCGATCACCCTAGCTACGAAACCGCGACCGAACCACGTCCCGATGACCATGGCCAGCCGCGGCCCACACACACCCCCACGCCCCAACCATAGCCAATTTCCTTCGTCGTTTGTTTTCCGTTCTTTGATTCACTGAACCCCAAACCTTTTGTATAAATTTGGTATATTTTAAATTTTATTTTAAGTTATTTAGGATCTCCGTTTCAGGTCTGGTTCGTCAAGGGAAGTAGCTTTGATTTTGGATTTAAGCAATTTCGAGGTGAGTTAACGGTTTATTCGTTGGTGGAGTTTTAGAGAAATCTAAAGCTTCTACCGTAGATTTTATGTTTCGTTATATTCAAATATATTATTCTAGAGCTTTAGGAAGTGAATTCATATTGGAAACATCGAAAAATTATTTGGAGAAAGAATTTTTCGGTTAGAACTAGTTTAGTCATTTTTCGGCAGTTTTCGTTGTTTTTCGATTCCTTTTGTTCCTTTTGTTTCTGATTAATTTGGGAGTCAATTCTGGAATATTATGGAGTATTTTATGATGATTTAGAATGAGATTTGAGTTGAGCAAGATTGACAGTGAATAGTTGGTTTGACGGTTTTTCGGCAGTTTATCGTAAAATGTATTTTTGCATGTTTATTTAGTATCTTTGGGGCTGCTGTATTTTAATTGCCCTTGCTGATTATGAGTGAGTATTATCAAGAGGATGATGTAAAGAGATTGTGAATTGATGGCTTGACAGGTGTGTTAAACTAGTATGAGGCTACGAGCTCATACTAGTAAAATATATATAGTTATGAGAGTGAGCTCATAACAGCTAATGGACGTTGCTCGTATGAACGATCCATTAGGGGTTAGTTATGGTTACGACTATAACTAAGTACCTAAGAATGGTTGTAGTCCCGAGAGACCGCCTTCTTAGTGGATGATTTGATTAATTGTTTGATTATGATTGTTAAATTAGAATGGGCTTATGTATCGGATTGGGATGTGCATTGGAAAGAGGATTATGAATGTGGATCTTGGATATGGAATTTAGATAATAATTTCCTATTCATGTAAAGAGATTGAATGTGAGGTCTAAGGGAAGTTTTGTGTGAAAGAGACATTGGAGAGTGTTGAGTGTTGGGACTCGGTTTAAGTTGTTAGAGACTATTTAAAGCTTTACCTTCGTTTAGATCGTTTTCTCACTGGCTTTAGCCTCACAGTGCTATTTGTGGTTTCTTTTCAGGTAACAATGGACCGAGAGGTGGCGGTTGATGAAGTGGAAAAGATGAGGGGTTCATGTCGTGGTGGCTAGCCAATGCATCATTTATTTTCATTGAGTTTTGATAATAAAGTACTTGAATTTTTATTGACTATATTTGTTTTGTGAGATCTAAGTTTTATGTTAGTTTGAAACATTTTGGTTAATTGATTTAGTACATTGTTTTTTTTTTCTTTAAAGATTAAAACTCCGGAGTTTTTGATTTTATTCAAATGACTATTTGATTGAGGATTTTTCATATTTTTCAATAAATATCGTTTATTGAGTCTTCCGCTGCATTTATTATGTTTGATTTAAACTCTGAAAAGTCGGGTCTTTACAGCTCGGTTGTTGTTTCGTGGAAAATTGGAAACTTGGAGCAAGTCTTAATTGGCTAAGGTGAGAATAGTTAGGATTTAAAGTAACTATAGAAAGCAAATAAGTATAACGGTTTGTAGGATTGAGAACTAAGTTTAGAATTCGAATCTAAGATTAGAGGGATGTGAGTTAGTGCCCTTAGGATTAGGAGTTAATCCTTTAAGTGAGAACTTAGGAGTTCTCGAGGGAAGTATTGAATCTTAGAAGATTCTAAGTTAGATTCGTTTCGAAGCTTAGGTTGGATCATTGGAAGTTAAAAGATCCAAGCTTGTTTTTAGAACGGTTAATAGAACCACGGATTATATTGGAAGTTTAGAATCCTTGAAGGTTTAGGTTAATCGTTTAAGTTATGTTTTTACTTTTATTATTGTTAGCGGAGTTCGATTGATATATCGTTCTGTCGAGATGCTTATCTATTTACTTTATGTCATTTACTTTATATCCTTTACTTTATGCCTTTTACTTTATGCTTGCATCAACTACTTTAATTCCGCACTTTACTTATTTACTTTTACAAGGATATGCAAGCATATGCATATCATATTGCATCATACCATTCTCGCACCATTCATGAAAAAGAAAAGAAAGTGAGAAAGAAATGAAGGGGAGAATGTTGGAGCCTACGGGTAGTGTCCGCATCACCTTCAGAAAAAGAAACGAAAGTGAAAAAAAAAATGAAAGTGAAAAAGAAAAGAAAGTGAAAGAGAAAAGAAGGAAGAATGATGAACCCTACATGGAGTTCACATCACCTTCAGTGAAAAAGAAACGAAAGTGAAAAAGAAATGAAAGTGAAAAGAAAAGAAAGTGAAAGAGAAAGAGAAAAGAAGGAAGATTGATGAACCCTACGTAGAGTTCACATCACCTTCAGAGAAAAGAAAGAATGTGAAAGAAAGGAAGTTGAATGGTAGACTACGGGATGTACGCATTACTTCCTCATGCATATGGAGTTGAATGGTAGCCTACGGGATGTACGCATTACTTCCTCATGCATAAGGTTGAATGGGAGCCTACGGGATGTCCGCATTACCTTCATTCACGCACAAAAGGGCAATTGCGAAGTCCTACGGGATGCTCTCATGCATTCATGTTTATGATAGAGAATCGAGATGTTATATTTATGCAAAGTATATTTATTTTTCTTACTTATGTCATAACAATGTTGATGGATGAGTATTGACTATGATTATTAGTAATATCATCCTTAGAAAGTAGTAAACGAAATTACCTAGAGTTTAGAGAACTTTAGGAGTGAATTGTGTCATGTAAATTGGACACAAATCGGAATACGAGTTTGAGGTCTATCTTTACTTTTTATGCTTATTATTCTCACTGGGCTTAGTTTGTTAGCTCATGATATTACAAAAATTTCAGGTAATGCCCTGTAAGAGGTCGAGGGAGAGGAGGTGGTGCTGCGTGATCGAGGGATGCTGACCTCGAGATGGACTCGGTTATTGTAAAGTTTATGTATTTACTTTTGAGAACTTTAAAGACTTTGATGATTTTGTATTGTATTTAGCTCATAAGAGCTTTTGATGTGGTTTTTATGATATTACATCTTTGAACTCCTGATTTGGGACTTAATGTTCCATGTGGTTTTATTAGATTTGAAAATTAGGTTGTAAACAGGTTTTTTGGCATGCCAATTTTCAAACAAAACCACGCAAATTTTCTTAAAATAAAAGACTTCCGCTGTTTTCTCTGATTTAATTTATTTAAAAGTGACTGGTCGTCACAAAACTTGTGTTTTTTTTTTAATTTTGAGGTTTGGAAAATTACTAAAATACCCTTGGTAACGGGTCGTTACACTAAGTTATCATAAGTAACTCTGGATCTTATAATGGATTACATTTATTAAACAATAATAAATGATAATGTAAATATTTCTAATTAATAATTTATTTATTTATTTAGAGTTTAATTGGATTACATAAGATTTTGGACAGAAACCCCAGCACAAACTACAAACAACTCTTTAACACTAAAAATGCTTAATGCGAACTATCCCCGGTAACAGCGTCAAAAACTTGTTGGTGGAAATGGTAGTTAAACTAGGTGGATGATGGATGACATGCAAGTGAACATGGTCAATGAGTAATAAAGTGGTAAATGATTGTTGTATCCCACGAGGATAGTTAAGGTTAAACTACTTTTATGCATTAAAGTGTTTCAATCTATGCTTAAAAGAAATCAGTGAGACAAATAAGCTAAATGGATCCAACTCTTGGTGTAGATCAAGGAAAATTGTTGAGGTGTTGTGCTAGGGTACTGGGATAGGGTTTCCTAAATCAACTTGAGGTTCTTGCTGTTGAAAACTAGAATCAATACATCATGCTTATGAGAGAAATGAATGATTGGAGCAACAGAGTGATCATATTTTCTCAAATACTATATGGTGCAACAACTTAATCTTAGTTTTTATCTTTAAAGTTTTTTGACAAGTAAATGCTTCTCATTTATCCCGTAATCATACATTCATCAGTTAACCTATTTTTCCATTTATCTCTAAATGTGAAATAAAGATGAACTCGTTGATCTTCTCAAGATGCTATGCGTTATATCTCTCAACATATGCTTGGATTCCTCCTACTTTATTTTCACAAATCATTAAAGAGGGATAAAAATATGAAGATATCACCGTCACAAGATGTTAATGTGACGACCCAACTCTTTTAAATGATTTAAAATCAGATTGACAGCGGAAGACTTTAAATTTAATAAAAAATTGGCATGGATATGTTTAAAACTCGGACTATCCATAACCTGTTTACAATTTAAATTCCGAAATCTAAAACACAAGGAAACTCAAGTTCCTATTCAGGAGTTCAAAGAGGTTTATAATAATAAAAGTGAAATAAGAAGCTCTTAAGAGCTTATAATAATTTACTTCTCAAAGACCGAAAATAAAACAAAATAAGATAAGATAAGCCCCAAGACTTTTAAATGACATCTAGTCCATCTCCGCATCATCATCCTCTCGATCTAGCCGCACCAGCTCCTCTCTCATGACCCGAACACCTGAAAATTTTTGTAATACCATGAGCTAACAACAAAGCCCAATGAGAATAAACAAAATAAAAAGTCTAGTTAGACTCCAAACCCGCATCCTGATTTGTGTCCAAGTAAACTCACATTCTCTTACCTGTCAACCACCAAAATGGTTTTACATTAATGTTTCACTTTTACTTACCAATTCTCCTAAATAATTGAGGAAATATCTTTCAACCATTAGGATGATATGTTTCATAACATACCAAACATGTATAATTCATTCTCTTAAATACCTTATACTATCCATAAGGTTTACTTCAAGTCTTCATGTAATGGCCGGAAGTTTAGAATAATAATATATTTTATTTATTTAAATTTATAAATTGGTTAAATGGGTTTTACTATTGATATTTATATTTTAAACTTATTAAATGAATTGTTTTGAATGGTTATTAAAGGTTAAAATGACTAACTATGATTGGGTTACAACCTAACCATGGTTAAAGAGAATATTTTAGGTTTGGTTAAAACTAACTACAGTTAGTTGAGAAGAGGGGGCTTATTTAAAAAAAAAACAAAAACAAAAACACAAAATGGACAATTCTACAAATATTTAAATAAGTATTTAAGGCATATTTTATCATTTCTCTTTAATCCAATTAATACCTAAGGCATATGTTATCAAATCTCTTCAAAGTAAAACACAACAATCTGCTTCTTATTCTCTTCTTCTTGCTCACGACAGAATAGCCAAGGGGGGTGAGTTTTGTTTTCAATTCTTTAATTGTAAGCCAATTTTCTCTTCCAATTCAACCCCAAAACAACTCAATACCAATTATCTTCTTATTCTCATCTTCTTTCTTTCAATTAAAGGAACAAAATCTGCTATTTCTTTCTCCTCTTTCTTGTCCAGCCGAACAGCTATGGTGAGGGAAGAATTGATTCGGTTTTTTTGAATTTTGCTCAAATCCATTCAAATCAAAGCCAAAAGTGTGAGTTTTGGTTAGTAGAATCTAAATCTAGAAGATTTAGAGAGTTTCCAACAACTTATCATGATGAAAAGGTAAGTTTTCTTTCTAGGGATTTTATTAAAAGTTTGGGAATTTATGGAAAATTGATGGGGTTTAAGTTTGTGGTTAAGGAATTCATTGAAATAGCATGCTAAATCTTGCAATTGAAGTCTTTAAAAACTAAAATTTAGTTAAGGTTTTGGATTTCTTCAAGATGGAATATACTTAGAAATTTCATTAAGAGCTTACTTGAGTTTGTAAATTGAACTAAAACCCACCATGACTTATCTTTATGAATTCTTTTAACAACTTCAAACCCTAAATGGATTTCTCTAAAAGGGATGAAGTTTAATATTGTGTAAATATGAATTGACTCTAAATTAAGCATGTAAGTTAAATAAGCACTTCTCTATATATGAAAAGACATTGCAAACTACATTCTTCCCACTGTTTTGTCATTGAATTTAATAGGGGCTATTTTGTAGTCATTGATTATGGGGCTGTTTTGGGGTCTCGAAATGGTGATTAATTGTTCCTAAAATGTTTAAGAATTATATTAAGGGGTAATGACTCATGTGGGGCTGTTTAGAATAAATTTTACATATATAATTGATATGTAAAGTTAAAGATTAAGAGTAGTTTGTAATGCTTTTGTGTTGTAGGTAAAGGAAGAGCAACTCCAAGCTAGTTTTAATGAACTCAAGGTGGGAACAAAAAGGATTTCAAGTATTTTTATGTTTGATTTTTGTATGATGATTTGCTATGCATTTTGATGTTTAAGCTTTGGGAAGAATGAGTAAGACAAGAAAGGGGTTAAGTGGAGATAAGTTTAGAAATTGTTGACTTGACTAAACTAGCATGGTTACGGAATTGAGATAGGATCCTATAATAGAGGTCTAGGTTTCGAGTTATTACAAACGAGAATTAATTTCTCGGTGGGAGGTGCTCTAGGCTAAAAAGAATATGAGTTGTAGCTTGCTTGGGATATGGAAGTGTAGGTTGAAAATAAGACTTCACCGAAGGGTATGCGTGTTATCTCGAAAAGGATTTGGTAACATCCAAGAGTGAAGTTTAGACATTTTAGACACCACAAAAATGTAGGAAGCCAAGGATGGAACTCAAAACTAAAACCACCATTGTTGGCCATTTGAAGATTTCCTAGTTTTTCTAATTTTGGAGTTTTCTTAGTCTTATTTTAATGTCTTCCAATTCTGGTATATTTGGGTGTTTAAATACATATTTTACATAAGAAAATCATGCTAGGAAGTCCAACCATTGGTTTTAAAAAAAAAAAACCCCTCAAATGGCCGAAATTGCTACTTTTCCTTTTAGCTAGTTTAGAGGCTTTTTGGAGCAGTTTGAGTTTCGGGGTTTAGATTATTGTTCTTACTGATGAACTTTTAGTATGTTAAGCTTAAGATTGATTTTTCAATGATTGTGATTGATGAAGAAGGAAGCCAAGGTCAAGTCTTGTTTGGCTAGAAAAGTGAGAACACAAAGAATCGGAGAGGTGATTGGTGTAGTGTTCTCGATTCTTTCCGGACTATCTCAGAAATGAAGTTTTAGGATTATGCGAAATGGTGAATTGTGGTGTGGTTGGTAAGGTTTGGGAGAAAGTGAAGTAACGGGAAGAGATATTGACTCGGGTATTGGTTTAAAGAGCTGAAATGCTAATTAACTCAAAACTGGTTCATGTTTTGATTAGTTATTCATTTAAGCATGCCTATTTGCTTTATTATTATGTTCATAGTCCATGAATGAATCATATACTGATTTGGGGCTATGATTATGCATATTTGTCATGTTTTGGATTTATGCTCGAGGAATAGTTACGAATGAGATAATAGAGAAAATTGTGAACGTGAACCATGTGATTATGTGAATTTTGAGCATTATGTGAGTAATGAACGAGTCATATGTATACTTGTCGTATTGTTCGGGTTATGCTCGATGGTTAGTTGTGGAAAAGCTTAAAGGGGGAAAAGCTTGATCTGTGCACTAAGGGTTATGTGACTTAAGCTTAATACGTATAATGATTGAGTCTTATAGTGCTTGGAGGAATTGTTCTACTTGTGCCATTACTTGTGCTTCATATCACCTTTCAGGTTTTGTCGCGGTCGAGGATGTGACAGGGAAGATGGTATGCGTTGAAGCTTGGATGTCGAGCTTGGAAGAGGACTAGTGGTCTGCATCTCGAGCTCGAGTCGTGTGGATTGCATAAGAAGTGTCTAATGTAATCATTAGTTTAATGTCGTTGTTTATAGTCTATGTATAAAGTTATTTTAAGTTGTTTTTTTTTTTAAACGTTATTTACCGTTTTCCTCTGCTTGGGAAATTGATGTAAACAGGTTTCAGTTTATTCGATTTTTAAATGGACACACGCAAATTTTCCGTAGAAATTGTCGTTTTCCGTTACGAGACGTTTTAAATGAAATTTAAATTTCTTATTTCCCGCGCTTCCGCTGAGAGTACTCGCGGCCTATCTTTATTGGAGTCGGGTCATTACACTTCATCTCCAATTCGGGATCTTCTAACTAAAAGAGAATCTAGTTCTCTTAATAATTATACAAGGTTCGATATAACCCTTGTATTCTCTCATTATACCATTCCATTTCATTCCTCTTTCCTTTAAGCACTCGGCTATATATCATATTTCATTTCTTTTCTCTATAGAAATGTATGTCATACATCAAGTTTCATCTCTTTTCTTTATAGCAGCTCGGGCTATAAATAGTTTACATTTTCTTACCAAAACTTCCAAAACTCAAGAATAATAACTTCCAACATTTAGAAGAAAGCTGTCATCTCACAATTCTCTCTCTTATACCTTATTCTTAATAACTCTTAAGAAATATAAGGTTTATGCCCATTGGTCCTTAATAACTTATGCTAAGTTCTCTCGGTCTTAACATATTCAATAAACACAATTTTTGATGAATGACAATAATAATAGCTCCCGCAGGCTATGTGTAAGCTCCCGCAGGTTTTGTGATAGCTCCTGCAGGCTATGTGATAGCTCCTGCAGGCTATGTGATAGCTCTCACAGGCTATGTGTAAGCTCCCGCAGGATTTGTGAAATGATATGAATATACTTTCAAGTGCAAGTAAATAAATATAAACTTTCAACATAATTGAAAAGACATAAAAGTAAATAGATCGTGATCGTGCAATAAGATATGCATCTGCTTTCAAGTGCAAGTAAATAAATATAAACATGCAACATAATCAAAAGGACGTAAAAGTAAATAGATCGTAGATGTCCTTATTCATAAAGTAAATAAATAGGAAATTCGGAAGAAACATAAGTAAATCTAACTTCCGTTACTTTAATAAAAGTAAGATATCATCTTAAACAATAAACTTCACTTTCAAGGATTCTAAACTCCCAAAATAAAGTCCAAGGTTCTATTTTCAAGTTCCTTTAAACATTCTATCTAAAAGTTTGGATCCTTTAACTTCCAATGATCCATTCTAATCTCCGAAACGATTCTAACTTTGAACTTTCAAAAGTTCAATGTTTCCCTCGAGAAACTCCAAAAGTCTCACTCAAAGAACTAGCTCCTAATCCTAAGGTCACTAGCTCACTTTTCTTTACTCTTAGATTCGAATCTTAATATCAGCTTCCGATCCTACAAACCGTTCAACTTATTCGGTTTCTAAATATACTTTAAATCCTATTTATTCTCACCTTAGCTAAAATAGCTTCGCTCCAAATCTCCAAAAGCACGATCAATCAACGATCCAAAACACCTACAATTAAAAGTATATCTAACAATCATTAATAAACCAAACATCGATCAATTAACATCTAAAAGCTCAAAACGACGAAAAACCCCGGAAAAACCCCAAGGGTGCTCTCGGCCCCTCTACAGAAAATGGGTTTCGGGTTCGGTTTTCCGGCTTTTAGGCACTTTAGAGATGTTTTGGGGTGATTTCAAGTAGTTTCGAAGTTCCCGATTTCAATGGATAACGATGATTCGGGTTTTTGGTCAATTATCGATTTCCCAAATTTAATTACAATAAACAATATATCAATAAAAATAAACCCCAAAACAGCCTTCACGATGTAAATCTCAAACGGGAAGGGTTTCGACTGAAACTCGGTTTCAAGGTTAAGGGAATGTTTCCAAAATCACTAAAAACAACTCCAGTAATTAAAAACATCGAGTTCCTCGGCAAGAAATCGAAGAATCAAAATGAAAACTCCATTAAAACACTATTTAGAGCTTAGGGTTTGAACTTTAACTTACCGAGAAGTCCTTAGAACACGGATGAAAAGCACGATTGCTAGGTGGAGAAGAATCCTAGGACCGAAGGCTTTCCGATGCAACCGAAATCGAGCCGATCCGTCGAGAAACGAGCAAAACCCGAAAATTCCTTTCCCCCTCCTTGAAGCCACGGTTTGGAGAAGAAAAATATGAGAAGTTGTGGTTAAATTTGGTCAAAACGGTGATTTTAAAGATGAATGAATAGTATTTTGATATTTTAGGAATTTTAGAAGTGACGGTTTCGTCCTTTAATGACTTTTAGCTTATAAATCGAAACCTGAAGTTTTTAAACTAGCCCAATGGTGATTAATAATTATTAATTGGCCTATTAATAATTATTAATACCGCCGAAACCAATTTAGGCTAATTAAACAATTAAAAGGTCTTCGGACGAAATTAACTACAAAATTCTAAAATTAAACCAAATACTTTATTTAAAATAAATAAGTAAAATATTAAATAATAAAAAAAATTCACTTCAAAATAGCGGGACGTTACAATTAAATAAATTGAGAGTTTCAATCATAAGGTTCAACTTATCATCTTTCTCTTCACACAACACCACAAATTTTTTTAGCCTAACATGGATAAAGGTGACAAAGAGAATAAAAGGGAACCTTGAATACAATTCATGACGATGAAACAAAAGATCTACGAATTAACTACAAATATGAAAGTGCAAAATGACAAAAAGGAATCTAAATATGACAATTACAAAATCTATCTACTCTTCTTCTTATTTGTACTTTTTCTTCTTCTTGGCTCTCTCTTTTCTTTTCTTTTTGGAAGAAAACTTTTATACGAAGCTTTCTTCTATTTTTCAGGTAACAATCAAGCAATGAACTCCTATCGAGCTGTCAAGAACTGTAGCCACAAGTCCACAACACTATTGCTGATAGAGACATCAACTTGTCACCTCAAAACACAATTGACTGGGACAGAAAATATCTCCAGCTCTCTATAAAGACTTGCCTCGGTAACAACACAGCTTGTTAAAGACAAGGAATATCCTCCAGCATAAGAAATATAACCAAAGGCATCTTCCAGAAGTCTTTAAAACTCAGGAAAAATCATTAGAGCTCAAATCAGGAAGTAAAGATAAGGAAAAGAGAAGAAATCCTTAAAAATAGCAAAAGCACACTAAAAGCATCTAAGAAGAGGCTATCTACAAAACTGACTTGATTATGTATATATTGCAATTATCCTATTAATCTACTAGACACTTTCACTTGTTTTTATTCAACCTTAGTCATCTAATAACTCCCTTTTGAGGAATTATCAATAACCTAGGATGAGAATCTCTTGCTGATGATCTAGACATGTCGCACAATCTCACTTTTGTGCAAGATACGCAAATTTTGTAGATAGAAATGAATTTTTAATTAAGGTCCGAGACAAGAATGTGAATTTTTCTCATACGGCTATTAATGCATATTATAACCTGCATAACCAAGGTGACTTCTATGGTGAAATATGGATGGATGATAACTCGTAAATTACACATATTTATTAGTGGTAACATCTCCAAAATAATTAAATTATGAGTTTAAATTAATTCAAATGTCCAAACTATTATTAATCATTAAATTTCATGAACGTAGGCGGCGCTCAAATCGAACTTATAAAGAAGAAATTAGAGTCCATATAAAAATTTCATGTAAAAACACTACAAATCCACATGCATCACAGTATCTGGTGCTTCAGCATTGGCGAGCTGAAGTCACTGAGGCTCGATGACTAGTGACATGTCGCTTGATCTTATCTTCAGGCAAGTGTACGGTTCAGCGAACGGCTCGGCGTGGCTCCAGTACAGCTCCTCTAAAAAAATAACGCAAACGACGGTGGCTTACACGGCTCATGGCTGGCTTTATTGGCTTCAGCGGATATATTTTTATATTTTATCTGATTTAAGCTCCATTTGACTCCAAATTGAAAGACCTTCTTCCCCTATTTTCCTTAGGACTTTTAGATACTTTTTATTATGTTTTCTAGCTAACTTCTTTATTTCAACTAGAGAATTATCAAGGTTCTTTTCATGATTTTGTTAGGTTTTGTCCTTAATTTTATTCCTATTTTCTCTTTATTCGTACTTTCTCTTTGCATATTTTATTTTTGATTAATTCTTGTCTAAATTGGTCATATGTTCAATTGTTAATTTATCATATATCTAGTTAGAACATTAAATCCGTAATTGTTTAATTGTTCTAATACAAGTAGCATAATAATGTATATTGATTAGGGATATTTCTTTCATTATGTTATGGGAATTTATGATCTAACTTAAATGAATCGTTCGTACTATGTTTGTTGGTTAGAATTGAGTTCTTCTTTTCTTAATGTTGTTAATTGGTTAAATCTTATTGTCGTATTCTAGGGTTATTTGTTAATTAGGGACATAGTCATTAGATCGTATCTTGGCTATCGAATAGTTAAGGAAAAGAACTTATAAGTTGTTGATTGGTTTTGGTGACTTCCAACCAATTTAGAGAAGAATTGAGGAATGCATGTTTATGAATCGATGATCAAATTAATGAACCATAACCGAGAATAAATCTTTTGTTGGAAATTTTTCTCATTTGATTTATTAATCTTTTTTTTCTTAATTTTCTAACAACAATTAAAAACCCCCTTTTGTTAACTTTAATTTAATTCACAATTCCCTGGGGAGATCGACCTTACTCACCGCTACTACAAATTTATAAATTCCAAGAGTAAGTATTTATTTTTGGTGGTTTCGACACCCATCAAATTTTAGTGTTGTTGTCAAGGAATCGGTGTTAGTTAAATTATCGTTTTTGTTTTTGTTTTTTTATTCGTTTGTTTAGTGTCTAGGATCCTATGGCCAACTATGATTTAACTTCTCCTAAATGTACTCTATCTGAAATTATTGAAGCGACAACTTTGAAAAAGGAACAACATGTGGATTCAAGTAGAATCTACGCCGCATCTTACCATGCAGCCAATGTGACAATTCAGTTAGAGAATTTCAAGGGCAACAATAAATGTATTACGATCAATACCAAATACTTATGATTCCAGATGGAAAGATCATTCAAAATACAGTTATGGATCAATGCCATATTAACAAGAATTTCAACCTTTATATATCAATCCACCTCAACAATTCACTTTTCAGGCGAGTCTAGGTGTAGTAGAAATTGTTAATTCTTTTCCTACTACCACTCAACAGTTTCACCAGTACACTCAGGCAAATACCTAAGAGGTTGGGGACTCAAATGAGTCAACCTGAATCTTTTAAGAGCAGTGATAACAGCCAAAAATTGCAAGCTCCACTAGAGGAACTGGAAGCTATAGTAAATAGAAAGGAATATCAAGTTAATCTGAAATCTCAAACTATAGTTGAATCAATTCACAATGTTAGTGCAATTACTTTGAAGGGTGGAAAGGAACCAAATTTTGGTGAGATAGAGCGTGGATGTATCTTAGAAAAGGATAAAAAGGAAGTTGTCTCTCTAACTTTAATTGATCACATCCTAATGTGGTTGAGAATAAACAAATAATAGCGGTAATAGAAATTACTGATTTTCCTTCTAACATTATCAAATCTTTTCAGGATAAAGAAAAAGGAAATGATGAAACATACACAGCAGAATTTGATAGAGAAATCAACAAATGAAATATCAATGACTCCATGATAAATTCTACTAACAATTTTCCTATTTCGTTATGACTGACATAGTTGTTTGGGGTAGAATTTCATAATTTTTGTGATTTAATGCTTTCTAAAAAATTCTAGAAGATGTATAATGGTTAGGTTTGTTTGCTTTTAATGCTTTTGCAATCTTTGCTCCATGCTTAACCCATATTTTTTGTGCACTTTTGATCGTGCTTTTTGCATAATTATTTTTTTATAGCACACTTCCTTTTTCACTTGTCATATCTCGAGTACTGATCCTACTTTCTAATTGATTGAGAGTGTATTAGAATGGATACATTAGCCTTTTGTGAGATTTTTTAGCCTTTGAGCAAACATCATAATATTTTCTCCTTTATTCTTTGCTGAGAGTATGTTATTCATGGATTTTATTTCTAAAACTTGCACTTCTGTGCATTTTAAGATTGTTTTTGTTTGGTTTTGAACGCTTGAAATCTATAAGGGCAAATTAAGGGAACCAATTCTAGCTTTCTAAAAGCCTACCGAAACTTAATTCATTAGATGCCAATTTGCTTCTTTTTGTCTCCTTTTTCACCCATATTGATAGGTTACTATGTTTTGGAAAGATTTATGTCTCTTTGAAAAAGTCGATAAAAGTGATGAATTTGTGTTATGAGTCTATTGAAAAAAGAAAAAACGAATGTGGAAAAAGAAAAGTGCAAGAAAAAGTTCGTTATTGAAAATCCAAAAATAAGTTAGGAAGTTGAGAAAAGACAAGAAAGATGTGAAGAGAGTTGGTTTTAATTTTGAGAGTTTGTTTTTCAAGAAAATGTTGAGTTTTGATTGAATTTATTGAATATGCTTATAGTAAACTCTAATTTATTTAGCCTAAGTGTCTTCCATCTACCATTTTCCTTAGCCCCATTACAACCTTTAAACACCCTTGGATTCTTGTATTTTAATTTCTTGCATTAACCGGTCTTGATTTGATATATTTGCAAGCTTATGGTAAATTTCTTCCATGTTTTGACTTGAGTGATATTCTCTGACTGCCTTAAACACTTTGAGCGATTTGAGTGAATATCTCGTGAGAGTATTTTTTTTTCCTATATGCTTTGATTTTGAGAAGATTGTTAGGTTTCTATTCTTGATATGACTTGTAAAATTTAGATATCATTTGTTCTTCATGGTTTTATAAAAAAAAAATTACAAATTAATCGGGATTGATCACGAACACACTTGGGATTTTGTATGAAGCTTTGATTTCTTAATAATTAATTGTGAACAAGCATGGTGGTTGCATAATTTCAAAGATTTTCATGATTGATTAATAAGTGTGCTTAATGCTAGAATTGCTAAGGGACTAGCAATTGTCTAAGTTTGGGGGTATTTGATAACTCGTAAATTACATGTATTTATTAGTGGTAACATTTAAAAAAAATTAAATTATGAGTTTAAATTTATTCAAATGTCCAAAATATTATTAATCATTGAATTTCATGAACGTAGTCGAAAACAGTGCTCCAATCAGACTTATAATGAAGAAATTAGGGCCCATATAAAAAATTTATTTAAAAACACTACGGATCCACATGCGTCACGACACCCGGCGCTTCTACACGCGCACTGATGCATTGTAACCCCTGAGCGACGTGTCACTCAATGACTAGCGACACATCGCTTGATCTTAACTTCAGGCACGCGTGCAGCTCAGAAAACGGCTCGGCGCGGCTCCAGTTGGGCTCCTCTAAAAAAATGATGCAGACGACGGCGACTTACACACCTCATGGCTAGCTTTATTGGCTTCAGCAGGAGAAATTATTGAAGGTGGCTGGCACAATGAGTCTGGTTCCTCTTTGCCCGCCACGTGTCCATCACTATAATTAATCACACAGCCGGTTGTTTTTATTTTGCACCAAGGAGATAGCAAACCGTGTTTTTTAATTTATTTATTAATTTACCAATGTCTTTTTATTCTTTAAATTGTATAACACCATTTTCTAGGCTAACTATAATTATATAAGTAAAAATTGTGCACCATTCTAAAAAACAGTGATATAGTTCAATTTTAGCCTACAAGTGGATTTTTTTTAACTTAATAAAAATTATAAAGAAGAAAATGAGACAACTTTGATTAAACTGTATTTCAATGAATGATGTCAATTTTTAAATTTAATAACAAACACTGTTGAAGTCTAGTAGACAATGAAAATTTCAATTTAAAATAATTTTCGAATTAAAATTTAGAAATTAAAAACATAGAACCATAATTATCTTTTTGACATTTATAAAAATACAACAATAAGATTATTGGCCTCTAATTTAAAACATCCAAATCAGTATCCAAAAAAATAATAGTAAGATTCACTATTATGTAATATAAGAAAAAAAAACTTAATCATACTAAATCCATTAATTTAATGAGAGAGACTAAAATATTATTTCTACAAAAAAATCAAATATTTACTACATTTAAAATTAAGGTAGAAAAAATATATTGGAAGTATTTTCAAATATTTTTAATGGTTGTAATTTAGAAGTAAAGAAAAAATTAATATAATAATTATTTAAGGCATAAAATTGATAGAAACATTTTTTCATATGACTTTATTATATGCCGCTAAAATTTGTTTGTTTGTTTGTTTTTTGAAATCTATAATACGAAATTAACTATCAATTTTACTAACTTTTTCTCCACGATCTCCACTATTTCACCTATAATATTAACAAAAAAAAAACTTTAAAAAATGGTGCGCCTTGTCCTGATATCCAACGAAAAGAAACGCTGAAAAAAGGGAAAAAAATCGATCTGGTGCCTCCTTGGTTAAAAAGAGAGACCACGATCGGTAAATGAAATTAATTAAAATGAAGGACACGTGGCAGGCGAGGAGGAACCACCCTGATTGTAGTCGCCACCTTGAATAATTTCTCCCTCAGCAGATATATTTTTATATTTTACCGATTTTATCTACTTTTTGCCTATTTAAAGCTCCATTTGACTCCAAATTGAAAGACCTTGTTCTCCTATTTTTCTAGCAATTTTCTTAGTAATATTTGTAAAAATACCAGGTCTAAAAATATTTATAAATATAGCAAATTTTGATTGTATGAATCAATGATAAACATTGAATCACACATTTTATATAAAGTTTATCATTGATACACATATTTTTCATTGTTAATAACTGATTGACATAGTAAAAATTGTTATATTTGTAAATACTTTTTAGAGTTGATATTTTTACAAATATTGCATCAAAATCTGTTACTCAATGAAATTTCCCTTTTTCTTAGGACTTTTAGATAGTTTTTATTATGTTTTCTAGCTAATTTCTTTATTCCAACTAGATTATCGAGGTTTGGTTCATGATTTTGTGAGGTTTGTCCTTAATTTTATTCCTATTCTCTTTATTCGTACTTTCTCTTTGCATATTTTATTGTTGATTAATTATTGTGTAAATTGACCATATTTTTAATTGTTAATTTATCATATAGGTAGTTAGAACATTAAATCTGTAATTGTTTAATTGTTCTAATAAAAGTAGCATAATAACGTAAATTGATTAGGGATATTTCTTTGATCATATTATGGGAATTTATTATCTAACTTTAATTAATTGGTCGTATTGTGTTTGTTGGTTAGAATTGGGTTCTTCTCTTTTTAATTATGTTAATGGGTTAAATCTTATTATCGTATTCTAGGGTTATCTGTTAATTAGGGAAATAATTATTAGATCGTATTTTGGCTATCGAATAATTAAGGAAGAGCACTTATAAGTTGTTGATTGGTTTTGGTGACTATCAAACAATTTAGAGTATAATTTAGGAAATATTTATGAATCGATGATAAAATTAATGAACCATAACTGAGATTAAATCTTTAGTTGGAAGTTTTTCTCATTTGATTTCTTATTCTTTTTCATTTTGTTTTCTTTTTATTTTCTAACAACAATTCAAAAACCCCATTTTGTTAACTTTAATTTAATTCACAATTTTCTGTGGAGATCGACCTTACTGCTACTACAAATATTTATAAATTCCAAGATTAAATATTTATTTTTTGTGGTTTTGACACCCATCAATGGATGTTTTGAATATATAGCTTTTTGAGAAGATAGCAAGAAAGTTGGGGTATAGAGGTGTTGATATGAAACCATAGAAAATTGAAATAGAAACCTTTTGATACACAAAGAACTCCTAGATTCAAATCCTAAAACCCCAATGAACAATAAAGTAAAACCCTTGGAAAACAAGAAGAAGAAAATTAATCCAATGATCTAATACCTTGAAATAAGAGAACTTGTTCTTATTTCAAGATCGAAACTGTAACGTCCCGTTATTTTGAAGTGAATTTTTTTTTTTTTATTTAATATTGTTTATTTATTTATTTATTTCAATTCAAGTATTTAGTTTCATTATTATTTTTGTAATTTCGATTTAGTAGTTAATTTCGCCCGAAATTCTTTTTAATCGTTTTAATACTTTTAAATTTGCTTCGGTGACATTAATAATTATTAATAGGCCAATTAATAATAATTAATCACCTTTAGATTAATTTAAGAGATTCGGGTTTCGATTTAGGAGTCAAAAGTCATAAAAGGATGCAAACGTCATTTCCGATTTCTTAAAAATATCAAAACACTATTCATTCATCTTTAAATATACCCCTTTGACCAAAAGTCTTCATTTTTCTGTGACGACCCGACTTAAACTAAAAGCCAGGGAGCGAGCACGCGAAGGGAAACGAAAAAGAACTTAAAGTTTAACAATCAGTTTTGTAAAATATTCGAAATTCCGGCATGAAGTACTCGTATATTTCATATCCCACATACAACATAGACCTGTTTTAACAGCATCGGCTCGTCGGCCGGTTTAAAACATCATAAGTTACAATCAAAATTTCGTTGGTGCACCAGAGAAAACGTTACAAAACTATAATATATACATAAAAGTTACATTTCATCTCAAAAGTGAAAAAAAAAACACGACAAAACAAGGAATGACCACACTCCTTTCCCAAGGACCTGTGACTCGCGTGTCCGAGGCCTAATCCCAAAAGCTCCATCCCGATACATCAACGTGCACCACCTGCCACGCCTCGTCCCCGTCCTCGTCCGGGTCCTGAAAGGTGATATAGAGCACCTCTGAGCATAACACTCAGTGAAAACAAAAGGAATGGAAAAAAACGATGCTATGCAAGTACGGAAAATTATGCACAATGTATGCATAAACAAAAGGAAAGAGTAAATGTATAAGGTGGACCAAATCATTGGTATTTCACAATCAAGGAAAAACCGAGTCTTCGATCATTCAACCAATACCACTTTATGAACTAACTTCTGGCCGTATAGTTTTACATAACTTTCCCGTGTCTCACTACACGTAACACATACATAAAACGTAAAACGTATGATCAACATTGTCAAGCATTTGATTCCACGTGTTTAACTTTACTCATTTTTATAACAGCTCATTAACTTTGATCCCTCAATCATTTTAATGCCTTCCACATAAGACTATTCACTCTTTTGTCTATCTCAGTAGCCATTCACATACCCGACTATCTCAGTAGTCGTTTCACACACTTGGCATTTTCAGTTGCCATCTGCCGTTTTATACACACTTGGCTTTTTCAGTAGCCTCTGCCCTTTTTCACATATTTCATTATACTTCCAGGCTATCTCTGTAGCCACTCTTGCTTCCGGGCCATCCACCACACAGCGCCTTGGAGCCTCACCACTTCCGCCACGGTAGCCACGTGTAACGTCCAACAACCACTCACCATTACACGGGCTACGACCCCGTGGCCAATTGTACAATGCTTAGGATGCATGAATGAAGTGGAATGGAATGATATGCACTAACTATACTTTCTTTATCATTAACATTTAAACTAATATATAAGTACGATAAAGCGAATAAACAGAGTTCCCAAACAACGTAGTACTCAGTTTCAAACTATCGTTCAACACTTTCAAAGTGTCTAAGAAAACACCAACTTCAAACGTGATGCTGTAGCATTTCGCCAAACTGTGCTTGTCAAACAACAATCTAAAACATATCGAGCATATGTATAATAAGTCCCAAATCAGCATATGACTCGATCTTCACTTGAAATATGAGTAGAAACAAAGCTACGGAATAAATTAACTCACATGATATGTAAATAAAGCAAGTACTCAAGTGGTGATGTAAACTAGCTAAGATTGTGGTTATCGAACAAATATTTAACTCAAGTGGCATAGAAGACTAAATAACATGTATGTCTTTTCCAATTTAGATGTATGAAAACAAATAACACATCCTAAATACTCAAATTATATCCAAAGACAAATGGGTTTTAGCAATTTTAGCTCTTTTCGGCTCTTAAGAATGAACCAAGCTTGAATCTCGTTATTTAATACTTTCACCACTCCATTTCTCTTTTACAACACATCCCAAAGCACTTACCAATCAGCCATGAGCATTTAAATCCCACCACATTCTTTTAACAAATTACAAACCTTCCACGGCCACCGTTTTTATTCTTTTTATTCTCACCTTTACGAAAGGCTCTCGGTAGCTCGTTCTTGCCTCTTATCCTACAACCAATCATTCCAACATATTTAGATATATACATAAAATCATTTATCTCAGCCCAATTCAAAAACACACAAACTCATACCCGGTTAGAAGATCAAAACCCAAAACTAGTCAATTTAAGATGAAATTTTCGGCCAATTGGGAAATAATCGATTATTCATTGGGTGGAACTTCTAATGTGTTTTTCATGTAGATTACACACATATAAACACCCAAAATTTCCAGATTTAACAACCTTCCATTGATAGCTAAGAAAACACAAAATTGAGAAAAAAATAGAAGTTTGAGAACACTCCATTAATGGAGTTTCTTGAAAGCTTACACCCACCCAATGATTTTCATCTTTTCCCCTTTCAATATATATATTTAAACACTCATATATTCTAGATTTAATAACCCTTCAAAATTACTCAAGAAAATCCCAAAACTAGCTAAGTTTAAAACTAGTATTTTGGCCAAATTTGAGAATCTTCAAAAAATCATTTGCTTACTCTTCCAAGTTGTTTTTCATGTGGAATATATATATTTAGACACACATAAGTTCCAGAATTTAGAGTTTCTATGTAAAAGCCAAGAAAATCCAAAAATTGGAAAAGCTAGAAAGCTTGTAAATAGCCATTAATGGAGGTTTTGCTCTTGGGTTCATCCATGGCTTTCAACCTTCCAAGAAATCTTTAATTGACAAACTTAGGGTTTGAAGTTATATTTTGAAATCAATTTACAGAATTTAAAAGAGATTAAAACACAAAGAAAATGGTTTTTACATCAACAATCAAGAACACCCCCAAAACCAAAACCCATGAAAACCTATCAAGGAAAACTTACCAAAATCTCTGAAAATAGATGGAAATTGATAGGGATTCTTCTAAAATCAGCTTCTACTCGAAAATCCAATGAAAATGGACCTTGATTTTACTAGATTTGATGAAGAATTGAAGAAGTTATAACCTTTTCATTTCTTTGAGTTTTCCTCCTTTGGCCGAGAATAGCAATGAGAGGAGATAGTTGAGAGGTTTTTATTTTTCTTTTTCAATTTTTTTAACTCAAATGAAATGATAAAGCATGGCTGAAATTAAAAGTTGGGTATTTGCATTAAGGTCCCTCCACCTCTTTACCTAACAACCAAAGCCTTTCCACTCAAAACTTTACTAACTAGTCCCCAATTTAAGTTTATTTGCTAACTCACCCTTTTCTCCTTAACTAACCATGGTTAAAAACTTTTCTTTTCAACAAATCTTCCACCCTTAATTAATTTTAACCATGATTAACCACCAAATAACCAAATTACAAATATTAAATAATCTCTAAAATGCTTATCATTTAAGTATAATTTTAATTCACTACTTTTAAAAACCCGGGACCTTACATTTTCTCATCCATTTTCATCCCAAAACCGTGGCTCTCAAGGGGGGGAAGGAGATTTTTAGTTTTTGATCGTTTCTCGGCGGATCGACTCGATTTCGGTTGCATCGGAAAGCCCTCGGGTCTAGGATTCTTTTCCACCCAACCATCGTGCTTTTCTCCCGTGATCCACGGAGTTCTCAGTAAGTTTATTTTCAAACCCTAAGCTCCAAATAGTGTTTTAATGGAGTTTTCTCTTTGATTCTTCGATTTTTTGTCGGGAAACTCGGTGTTTGTAAATACGGGAGTAGTTTTAGGTGTTTTTGAAAACTTTCCCTAAACCCTAAAACCGAGTTTCAGTCGAAACCCTTCCCATTTGAAATTTACCTTTTGGGGTTTGATTATGGGTTAATTATTATTGATATAATGTTTATTGTAATTCAATTCGGGAAATTACATATTGTCCAAAAACCCTATTATCGATACCCATTGAAATCGGGAATATCGAAATTGCTTGAAACCATCTCGAAACACATCTAAATTGCCTAAAAGCCGGAAAACCAAACCCGAGACCCACTTTTTATGGGGGGGCCGAGAGCCTCATGTTGGGGTTTGTTGAGTTTTTCGTCGTTTTGTATGCTTAGATGTTGTTTGATTGTTATTTGGTAATTTATTGATTGTTAGATATAATTCTAATTGTAGGTGGTTTGAACTTTGCTTGATCACTCTATCGGAGGTTGGGAGCGAAATCATCTTTTACTAAGGTGAGAATAGTTAGGATTTTAAGTAACCTTAGAAAGCGAATAAGTATAATGATTTGTAGAAATTGAAACTAAGACTAAGATTCGAATCTAAGAATAGAGGGAAGTGAGCTAGTGCCCTAGGATTAGGAGCTAGTTCTTTGAGTGAGAACTTAGGAGTTCTCAAGGAAAACATTGAATCTTAGAAAATTCTAAGTTAGATTCATATCGAAACTTATGATGGATCATTGGAAGTTAAAAGATCCAAACTTTTAGATAGAACGGTTAATAGGACCTCGGATTATATTGGAAGTTTAGAATCCTTGAAGGAATAGATTAATCGTTTAAGATAGAATCTACTTTTATTAATGTAGCGGAGTTCAATTTACATATCGTTCTTCCGGAATTTCCTATCTATTTACTTTATGTCTTTTACTTTATGCTTGTTTTGGTTACTTTAATATTCATATTTTACTTTTATTTACTTTTGCAAGCATATCCATAACATCTCGCACCATAACATCTCGCATCATTGAGAAAGTGAAAAAGAAATAAAAGGGAGAATGATTGATCCTACGGGATAGACCACATTACCTTCATAGAAAAAGAAGAGAAAGTGAGAAAGAAAAGAAGGGAGAACGTTGGATCCTACGGGAAGTCCACGTTACCTTCTTCATTCATAAGGGCGAATGTGGATCCTACGGGAAGTTCACATTACCTTCATTCATGCATAAAGGGCGAATGCAAATCCTACAGGATGTCCTCATTACCTTCATGCATATGATCAATGGAAATATATATCATGGATAAAGAATTGAGATGTTATATTTATGCAAAGTTTATTTATTTTTCTTACTTATGTCGTAACAAGTTAATGAATGAGTATTAGACTACGTATGTTAGCAATATCATCATTTGGAGATTATAGAATGAAATTACCTAGAGTTTGAAGAACTTTAGGATTGATTGTGTCAGATTGATTGGACACAAATCGGAATACGGGTTTGAGGTCTAACTTTACTTTTAATTCTTATTATTCTCACTAGGCTTAAGTTGTTAGCTCATGATATTACAAAAATTTCAGGTAATGCCCTGGCTAGAGGTAGAGGGAGAGGAGATGGTAATGCATGATCAAAGGATAATGACCTCGAGATGGACTAGGTTTATTTAAAGTCCATGGACTATGTTTTGTGAATTTTATACATACTTTGGAGTTGTATATTTGTATATAGCTCTTAAGAGCTTTTCGTTTTACTTTTATGATGAAAATCTCTTTGAACTCCTGATTAGGAACTTGAAGTTCCTTGTGTTTTTAGATTTCAGAATTTAAGATGTAAACAGGTTTTGGCTAGCCAATTTTCAAACATAACCACGCCGATTTTCTTAAAATATAAAGACTTTCACTGTGTTTTCTAATTTAAATTATTTAAAAGTGTCGGGTCGTCACAAATCCACAAACACACTAGATCAAATTATGCTTGAATGTTTCTAAACATGCAACCTAGAACAAGGCTACAAAATGCAAGGTAAATTCAACCAAGAAAAAATCAAAACAAAGCCATTTTATATCATATTAATTCTTAGTATTTAGGGTTACAAATGAGCCTTTAAATGGCAAAAGAAAACCCTAAAACAACTAGGAAATTTGGAATTGATGGGAGCACAAAATCTGCCAAATACTTTCCTTAAGTGCATTGGTGCATTTTAGGAAAGTTTTGCCGTAGAAGATATTATATCATTCTTTAACTATTCTAAGCATTAAAACTGTTAAATAAAGACCTAAAACATGTCCAAATACATTGAAAATTCGAGGGAGTCATATATGACAACTTTGGGAACCATTATAGAAAGTGGTCCGTTTTAGGAAAGTTTGCAAAAGTGATGCAAGTTTGCTAATTAGCTCTTCTCTTCATTTCTGATTTCATAAGTCTTTAATACTCTTTGTTCAAAATGAATTTTCCAAGTCCTCTTCCTTAGCTTTCATACCCGGTTCTTCAAAGTTTGTCTTTACTTTACTCATGTAGGCTTGACAATGCATGTTCAAGACTTGTTGTAGCTTCTTGGCTCTTGATCTTGTGATTGGTCTTTGAGCTATTTATGAGGTCCCATGATTCATATCATCCCCTCCCTCTTGAAAAAGATTCGTCCTCGAATCTAAAACAATGCCTACATCGCAATAAATCAAGTTAGTAAGATAAATAAAAGCACCTAAAGCATACTTACCTTGCAAATAAGATTTGTAAGTGTCTTGATATCTTCTCCCTAGTGCCTTGAGTTGTCTAACTCCTCCCGGATCAAAAAGTTTGAACTTCCTTGCATCTCCCTCATTGACATTTAGATTCATACCCTCAGTCCGTTATTGATATTTTTGTCTTTGTAGCTTCTTCTTAAAATCTGTCTTATAACAAACATCAAGAGAGCTATCTACACTATTAGAATGTAATAACATATTAGTACCTAAAGAACCATAGTCAATCTCATAATTTTTCTCATACTCAAGATTATTCACAAGAAGATTAGATGGTGAGTTATGAAATCATTCACATCATATAAACCAAAGTCAAACTCAAATAGTTTTAAAGTATTCGGGTAAACTTGTAAAGATGCAAACTCTATACTATTCATAAATTCAACAAAGACAATTCTTATGGCACAAAATATATGTTTATCATTAGATTGCATTTGAAATTGTGAAAATTCATATTTGAGATCAATTTTAGCAAGCAAACAATCACTATGCATTTCATCATGAACAGAGTTAGGATACATTCCCATGGCTTTTTTTTACCCTATTTTCTATTCATTGAATCATGTGAGATGTTGGTTTATTGAGTATGGCAGCCCCTTAAATGTGGTCTACTTCATGCTTTATATCTTGGATTGTTGAAAAATCACTAGACATCTCATTTGGAAACATTCCTTTGAATTCCTACAAAAACTCAACAAACATGCTAGGCAAACATGAGTTAAGTATAAAAGAAACCTCTTTGTACAAAAGTACAAACATAGGTTGGTAGAGTTCATCCCTAGCCTCACTTGATCTAGCTTTCAAGCTCTCACTCTCTAGTTCACTCTCTTTTTGCTCACTAAACTCAAATGCCTTATACTTTGCAATCTCAAAGCATTTTTTCTTTTTATTCTCTCTTTCTTTCTTTCAAACTCACAACACTCTTTCTTTTGAGCACTCATTTATTTTTTATCACTCATCTCTCTTTCTTTTTTATCACTCATTTCACTCATTTCTTTTTTATCACTCGTCTCTCTTTCTTTTGGCTCACTCTCTTTATCACAATTCTCATTCTTTACAAATATAGAACACTTTTGTAACTCATAAGTGTCCTCCACACATACATTAGTACAAACTTTTGGAACTAAGTCAATAAGTGGTTTTGGCTCTAATACTTCATTTGACACTTCTATGCCTTCTTTATAAGCACACATTGACTTTAGAATTCCCTCTCTGATCTCTTTCATGTAAGTTTGTAAAACTCATCCGCTTTCAAATATTCCATTTTAATAATTTTAAGCTCTTCTAAAAGAATCAATCTTGTATTTTCCTCAATCAATCCATGTGCAGCCCCATTCCTACTCATTAATGTATCATTTTCACCCATTTGATAAGAAGAAGTAGAATTGGAAAAAAAAAGGTTTAGAAGCATACCGTGTATCTACTTTTCTTTTGTGTCTCTTTTCTACCTTGGTGGCTCAGTGAACCATTTCATCCAACTCCACATATGTATACCCATTTACTTGGCTAGCAATCTCATAGTTTAGACCATCTAAGAACCATGCCATAGTAATCTCTTCATCCTCCTCAGCATTCCCTAGCCATGAGATATTTAAACTCATTGTAATACTCATCTTGATTCCTTGTGTAAGTTCTTCAAATTTTTTCTCAAGCTCTCTTTGAAATTCCCTTGATACAAATCGTTTTCTCATGATGTATTTGAGTTCATACCAAGTTTCGATTGGATCCTCCAAAGTTCTTCTTTTCTTATCTTTCACCAATTGTTTCCACCATGTTAGTTCATAATCACAAAATTTAGCAGTTATAAGTTGTACTTTCTTTGAATCACTACATGGATGTTCTTCAAAACAAATGCCGACCTCTCTTTCCAATATTAAGTAAACCTCTGGATTTGATCTTCTTTGAAAAGTAGGTACCTTGAGCTTATCACCTCCGAAGCTTCTATTCTCCATCCCTCCATGATAAACCTCTCTGATTTCCTTTCGAGTATATTCTACCTCTCGATATATATTACTCATCCTTTGATCAATCCTTTCATGATACATTACTGCAAGTAAACAAGTTAGTTATAAAATAAGGACCTTTCAATCACTCCCTAAGTGTTTACACTCAATGATGTTAGTTCACTCGTGTTTGCACTCAAAAACAAATTTTAGGGCCTAAATGTAGCCTTGAAATATTAGCACACTTTAGAAACTATCAAATAAATAATACTAATAATATTTGTAAATAGTAACAATCAAGAAATAAGAAACAATCAGCTTTGGTGGCTAAAGAAAAAAGAAGACAGATTTTACAAATGGTGTATACTTGTAACAAGGAAGAATAAACTTTTCTAAAAGAGAAAAATTTGAAATAAGACTTCCCTAAAGTGTTTTGAATCAGAAAATAAGACTATCCTAAATCAAAAGATGCATATAATCAAATATGGGACAGATTTGATACTTTCAAAAAACTGTTTTAGCTATTTATGGTAAGTTCTAGATTTTTAGGAAATAAACAATTTTAGCACAATTCCTTTACAATTATTAGATTCAAGATGCATAAATGATGAGCTTAAGATGAACTCTTCAAGAACACAAAGCATGTTTTTCCAGAAATTTCAACAAATCAAGCAAGAACACTTTTTTATTTTTCAATTTCTACACAATCAGACAATATGGACAGATCTATTTGTTTCTCAATCTTCCACTTTGTTTTATCAAATTTTTTGAATAAGAAATAAACTAGACAGAAAGTTAAAGAATTTTGTAATTGGTGATTTTCTGAGAATCGAATTGGAACTACACAAAAAAAAACAAAACAAATAAACAGTAAGCTAAATAAGGAAATTCTAGAACATTAATTTTTCTTTTATTATTTTTTTTCTGGATTTTTCGATGAACGAAGAACAAAGACAAGAAAAATTAAAATAACAAGAAACCAAGTAAGATAGAAATCTTCCCTTGAGCCTAAACTTTGATACCAAATGATATGAAACCCTCGAACATTGAAATAGAAACCCTGTGTACACAAAGAACCCCTAGATGCAAAATCCTTAAACCCCAATGAACAATAAGGTAAAACCCTTGAAAAACAACAAGAAGAAGATTATTCCAATGGTCTAATACCTTGAAATAAGATAACTTATTTTTATTTCAAGATCGAAACAATCCACAAATACACTAGATCAAATTATGCTTGAATGTTTCTAAAACATGCAACCTAGAACAAGGCTACAAAATGCAAGGTAAATTCAACCAAGAAAAAAGGAAAACAAAGCCATTTTATATCATATTAATTCTGAGTATTTAGGGTTACAAATGAGCCGTTAAAAAGGTAAAAGAAAGCCCTAAAACAACTAGAAAATTCGGAATTAATGGGAGCACAAAATCTGCCAAATACTTTCCTTAAGAGCATTAGTGCATTTTAGGAAAGTTTTACCCTAGAAGATATTATATCATTCCTTAACTATTCTAAGCATTAAAAATGATAAATAAAGGCCTAAAAAATGTCCAGATACATTGAAAATTTGTGGGAGTCATATATGGTAACTTTGGGAACAAATATGGAAAGTAGTCCATTTTAGGAAAATTTGCAAAAGTGATGTAACTTTCCTAATTAGCTCTTCTCTTCATTTCTGATTTCACAAGTTTTTAATACTCTTCACTCAAATGAATTTGCCATTGATTAAAGTGCATCAAGTCCTCTTTCTTAGCCTTCATACTCGGTTCTTCAAAGTTTGTCTTTACTTTACTCATGTAGGCTTAAATGTGTAAGGACCCGTCCCAAAATAACAAAAAATAAATAATTAAATAATAAAGAAACTCTTTAGAAATTATAAATGAATCAGAGTAAAAGCAATAAATGTGGAAGCCTTTTTATTAAACAACTAATAAAATGATAAAAACAAAACATTTAATTGTGGCGCCAATTTAAAATAAAAAATCTAAATAAAGTAAAATAAATTATTTAAATAATAAATCTTAAAATCCAACTAAAAGATAAAGAATCCATAAAAACGTAATTCTCATAAAATAATGAAAAATAAAACAACTCCTAAGGGCCTCCATGTGTAGCGCCATCCTCGTCAAACGTCATGGTTTCCATTATTATCAGTGCTACCAGCAAAATATAAGTTTGCAGGGCATTCGAATACCGTGAGTTTTTAGCTCACTAGATTAAATCCCAACTCAAATAAGTAAATTAAATACAATTCATCTATTATTTATAATAACTTATGGATACTAGTCCGTTTCAATCATTTATCAATAATTAGTAGGTACTTAGCCTACGTCATCTTTTTGTTATTAATAAACTTGCATGGCATGCTATGCGCTTGAAAATATGATTATTGTGCCTTATAACCCACCATGATACGTGCCATAACATCCATTATTAAATTTATATTAAATTTGCATTTATATGTATCATAGTGGGGTATAAGACCACCAATGATACGTGTCATACTGTACGCTTGAAAATATTATCATAGTGGGATATAAGGCCACTAATGATATGTGTCATAGTATACGCTCTACAAATTTAATATGTGTTAATTATTATGTTCAACCAAATTGTAATGCGTAAAGGTTCTAATTATAGTACATAACCAACTAATGAACATAAATACAATATTCACAAATCAAACAAGAAAATAATAAAAATAATATTTAAAATCAATAAATCATCTCCCGAGCCATCCTAATAATCATACAATAAACAACCAACTTCTAAATAGGAAGTAACCTACCTTAATTGCAAATTGAGCAAGCAACCGAGCTCGAAATAACTCCAAATAAAATCCTAATGATGCCCAAGAACTGGGCTAACGGGGTGAAAACCGGCTCAAATTGAGCCAAATTAACGTCTAGACCAATTGAACAAGCTAAACCGGCTCAGTTGAACCCGCTCAGCCGGTCTAACTAGACTGTTTCTTCATCCTTGCAACAGTCACGCGACTGTACTGAGAAAACGCACAGCGTTTTCTTTTTTTCTTTTTTCTTTTTTTTTAAAAAAAAACTTCAATGAAGCAGCTTACCTAACTCGAAGGAAAACTGTAACGTCCCGTTATTTTGAGGTAGAATTAATTTTATTATTTCTTTATTTATTTAATTAAAGTATTTAATTAGTTTAATTCCAGTAATTTAGAATTTAGAAGTTTAATCTTTATTTGGTAAATTTAGATTTCAAGTAATTATTTTGAACTAAGTGTATTAATTATTATTAATAGGCCAATTAATAATAATTAATTACCTTCTATCCTAGATTAATTGTGTTGATTAATTTTAAGGAATAGTTTATGTTTTAAGAGCATGAGGTTCATTTTAAAGGTTTAAAGGGAATTAGGGGACTCTTTAGCAACTAAATTCTTCCTCATCTAAAATAGAGGTCATCTCCTTCATTGTTCATTTGAAGCAAAAGAAAGAAATTAGATTCCACTCTCTCCCAAAAACCCTCCTTGCCACCACCACCTAGAAGCTTCCAAGGGACGGGTTTTTCTCGTCCCTTCTCTGATTCGCGTGTTTTTGGGTGCGTTGGATAGATCGGCCCCCGATCTATCTTTTGAACTAATATTTTAAGCATTCCTCCAACTTCCAAGAGGCCTAAGGGTAAGATTACTCATTTTTCCTATTGGGTTTTTATTTCCTCTTTTAGCTCTTTGTAAATTTGAGTTGAAATCTTCAATTCCATTCCATGAACTTGAAGATTTCAAATCAAAGGGTTGTTTAACGTTGTTCTTGGGTAATGTTGGCTTAAACATCAAAGAGATTCACACAAACCCAAACTCTTGAATGTAGATTTGGCCAAAATCCTCTTCTTTTTTCTTTTCTTGGAGTGTAGTTAAATTTTAAAGTATTTTGGTCATAACTTCTTTGTCCGAACTCCGTTTTGAACCCGTAAGGTATCAAACTCTTCATTTTTCCGAGATCTATCTTTTGAATATAATCTCATAGCCATCCAAGTTTTGTGGAAAATGTTATCATCAAAATACCTCTCGGCCTGTTGGGGGAAAAACCGAGCTTTTTCTTCGTTCGTTTCGTTTTACGCGTCATTTTTTGTTTGTTTGGTAATTAATGCAATTAGGATATATTTAATTGTAGGTAATTCTTGATTGCTCGCTCGATTTCTAGATTGGGATTTTTATTTCAAGTGAATTGCCAAAGGTGAGGATAAATAGAATTTATGGTAAATTTAGGAACTAAATTCTTGAACGATTTGTATGGCTCGGGAGTTAAGTTAAAATTAGAATTAAGTGATTTGAGCATGCTAATTATATGATTTATTAGGATTCGGAAGTATAGAATCGATATTGGGAAATTATGGATTTTACATATTCTTGGAAGTTAAAGTATGGAATTATTGTGTTTGTTATGGGTGAAATTATATCAGTACAAGTGGAATTTCTAAACTTGTTCAAAGAATACACAATCGGCATGTCTACGTCACCTGAAAAGATAAAGCTACGTCACCTAGGAGGCTACGTCTACGTCACCTGGGAGTCTACGTCTACGTCATCTAATAAGGCTACGTCTACGTCATCTGGAAGGCTATGTCTACATCGCCTAGGAAGGTACGTCTACATAGTCCCGAGAGTCTACGTCTACGTCATCTAATAAGACTACGTATCAAAGACCAAGAAACTACATTATATTGATATCCAATCAAACGATGACACGTGGCATGACCAACAAGTGACACGTCGTTAGGAAGCAACACGTGGCCCAATCCCGATGCAACACGTGGCACGATAATGTCATCAACCTCCTCTCATATAAATAGGGGAAGAAATTCATTCATTAGGTAACTAATTTCTACTACTATTCTCTCTGGCACACTAGCTCTGCTTGCTCTGACTTTAGCATCGGAGGGTGTTAGGCCGGCACCACACCGGTGCTCTTTTCCTTTCCTGTGCAGGTACCTACGTAGCACGCCGTCGAAACAGCGTATTACCTCCGACTCGTCCCATAAATTAAGTTTGTTGCCTACGTGGAAGATATCCATTTTTACGCAACAACAGTGTTCAAGTATGTTTATGCTTGAAGTTTGATTATCATGTGTTCTTGGATGATTTAATTATGATATCGAGACTTTTTGTTTTATTTGAGACTTATTTTCTGAGACTTGGTTCTTCCAGCAATTGGAGTCTTTGGCACATCAGTTATTCGATTTTGCAGGATTGTTATGATCAATTAAAGTATGGTCTTATGAGCCTATACGTTCTAATGTTCTTGATTAATGTTACTCTGATGAGTTGTTCTGAAATTGGTTCTCTGTTTATATTTCGATTCTCGAATTTTTGATTCTTTATTATCACACTTGTTTGCATGGAGATGAATAATGAGATAATGCATAGACTACGTGTGCTTGCATTGTTTGGTATTATTCATGGTTCGATGTATGTATCATGAGGAATGCATAGACTACGTGAGGTGCATGAACGGAGGAGATGAATAATGAGATAATGTTTAGTTGTGTGAGCTAGCATTATTTGGTATTATTCATAATTGCTATGATACATATATGTTCTAGACTCCTTAGACTGCGTGAGCTTTACATGCCATTGGTGAGATAACGAGATCATGTATTGACCGTGTATGTTTACATCATCTGACGATTATTCACCCGGGAGATTCTGTTCTATAATGCATAGACTACGTGAGCTCGCATTTGTTCTTGTTCTATAATGCAAAGACTACGTGAGCTTGCATTTGTTCTTGATAAGAAAGTAAAGGCTTCGTGAGCTTTACTTGATATTAGAGTGAGATAATAGGACCGTGCATAGACTGCGTAAGCTTGCATCATCTGACATTATTCACATGTTATATGTTCTATATACTATGTTCTTGGTTCTATGATCTTGTTCTTTGTTAAGACTACGTGAGCTTAACTCGTTCTATTTATATTCTTGAAAGATTTAACGTATGATTAAGCGTTCTGGTTATTATGAGCTTGGGAGACTTGACTACTTGCATGATCTTTATCCTTTTTCTTTGCTCTTGTTTCTTGGGAGAATTGCATGATCTTTATTCTTGTTCTTTGCTCTTTGTTCTTGGGAGAATTGCATGATCTTTATTCTTGTTCTTTGCTCTTTGTTCTTTGGAGAATTGTATGATCTTTATTCTCGTTCTTTATTCTTTGTTCTTGGGAGAATTGCATGATTTTGCATTCGGAAGTCAATTTGGGTAGTCAAGAGATAATAGGTTTCGTTGGACACAAATCCGGATTTGGATTTGGGATCTAAAGTTACTTTCTATTCAATTTATCTTCATTGGGTCTCCCGTTCATTATATTACACTTTTAGGTACGAGACGTGGTCTCGGTTGTGGCCGTGGAGCCGGTGCGGCATGATTCTGGATCGATGATGATGGATGGACTAGAGTTGTTGTAGTCTATAGACTACACGTGTCATGATACTATTACTTTTCCGTTATTTTTATTTGGTTTGTTGAGCTCCCTTGAGCAATATTACTTACATTTTCTTTTCCGTTGGATTTCTGGATTATTGCTCTTAACTTATCTTGAATTTCGAACTTATGAAAAAGGAAAGCGTTTTCCCATATTTGAATGTTAAGGATTTTGGATTTCATTTTTGAAATGAAATGATGTTTTATCCATTTACAGGTTTTCTATTCATTTTCATAAGTCTTCTGCTTGCATTATTTATTTAATTCTATTTTAAAGAGTCGGGTCTTTACAAAAACGTCCTACGCTCGTCCCTGATCACACGTAGCGAAGAACCCAACGAAAAACAACTCCAAACTTGAGCAAATCAAAGCGAACTCAAACCCAGATTCTGGCAAGGATAGAAGTAGATTCCGGCGAGCTTCTTCTTCCAATGAAACGCTATGAAAACAATTCCATTCAGCACGTGAATAACTTGAAATTAACAGATGAATGAACTAAAAAAATCCAACGTAATTACCTAAGAAACGATGAGTTTGGATGATGTTTTCCCTTGGTTTTCCTGCGAGACAAAAGCTAACTCCGACGAGGCTATTACTTGCGAAAACAATAACTATTAGGCTCGAATTTGACTTGAAATTTATATAAACTTGAAGGAAATTACGAATGGACGAATTACCCAGTGAAAACTTTCGAAGAAACGTGTTGATTCTTCAGTTTTGAATTATCTAAACGAACTCCGGTGAGAAATAAGTTTTGCGGCGCTGACTGTGATTAAGAAAAAGAAGCATTTGACCAAGATAAACGTGCTATTTAAAGCATTAGGTTGGCTACAAAAGACCAAATTGCCCTTAGTTAAAAACTATGACAATAAGGGTATAAACGGTATTTTTGTCATATCCTTTTACTCGAGGCTCGGAATTGAGCGTAGTCAATTGCGTTGAATTCGTATCGACGTGACGGTTAATATAAACTAAAATTGACGTTGATTGGATCAAAATTTGTGAAATGACTAAAATACCCTTGAGTGAAAATTCGGGTTGTTACAATCTTCCCTCCTTAAGAACTTTTCTTCCTCGAAAAGTTTCCATACTACAAGAATAAATACAATACTAGCTAACATCACACCCTTGTGTTCTCAAGTTGTCTCTTCGAACTTCTGGTTTCACTATGAAACTTTAACCATCCCAAACTTCATGTTTCAAGTCTTACTATCCATAACTATAACGGCATGATTGGAAACCAATCAATCCATGCCAAGCATCTCAACAATCAAAGTTACACTTAGTTGGGACCAAACCATAAAAAAAATCGGGTCAGACCTAACTTTCTAACTGGCTAACATAAACACCCCAGCGGGTACAAACAATGACATCCAGGAGAATTTGGGCGATAGAAAATTTAAGAGAATTTGGGCGAAGCGCAAAGACAACAAAGTGAAAGTAGAGGCACATCTTTTTCCACTAACAATAGATAATAACATTATATTAATTTCCACTATTCCTCTTTTTTTTAATCCAATCGTCACCTCTTTAAAATGGGGCCTTTTCAAAAATGGTATTTAAAGAATTGATATTTTAAAAAAATTTAAAAATTTTAAAAATGACATTTCTGAGGCTGAGATTGGTGGAATCTCAGTATGAAAAATATCATATTTAAAATATGTCAAAACATTTACTATTTTTAAAATTAATCATTAAAAAATGTATCTAGTGGAATTTTCCTTTTTAAACTTCAATGTATCACCTATTTCTTATAGCGTTTGTGATATAAGAAATTAATTAAGGGGGTGTTTGGAAGACAGGGTAAAGTCCACACCATATTTATTTGTTAGGTTTCGTAAATACAGGACTAACCTCTTGTAGACAAAGTAGCGGAAATCTTCGAGAAACCCGAATAGATCGAAAGCCAATCACCGAACGGACTCACTTTATTGTTCACAACCTAGATTCTTTCCTTATTTAGATGAATAAAATGATTGATAGAGATTGAGAGAGTTTTTCATTTAAAGAGTGTTTCTCTGTTAACTATCTCCCCTTTTCACCATTTCACTCTTTTCTTATGTATATGAGAAAAAGACCATATCTTACAATATATGAAACTTCCCACATGGAACTGCCAATGACAGTTCCAAACTGATATTAGTCAGTTGCCCAAAACAACTGCCTTCATCTCTCACTCGCACATAATGGGTTTCCCATCATGGGCGTACCCTTTACTTTGTTCCATTTGAACTTGAAATTCTCTCATTTATCAATCAAGGAGAATGACATTCTCTTCCATCAGCTTCTAATTCATACAAGAAAATAGGTTGTGCGACCATCATACTTTCAATTTGAGAGCTAGTTACTTTACAACGGTTAAGTATGTAAGGTAACTCAATTGTGTATTTAAGTAGAGTGTATGATGTTGTTCCCTAGATCATTAAGTCACATTTGTAATTCCAAATCTCTTTTAAAATATTACCTTTGTATTCACAATTATATTACAAAAATATAATTGGTCGACCGGTGAATATAATGTGATGTGACACTTAAAATAATCTTCTCTTTTCCTCAAAAAACTTTCCATCACAAAACGATTGCTCTCTAGATAAGTCCCATTAGATCGAATCTATCATGACCATTGGTAACTTTCCAAGATAGCAAAATCACAGTGAAACTTCAAGATTTTAGTCAAAGATCTTAAGGGTACTTGAATGCTTCTTAGTCTCATGGGTCTCACATGATTAAGAAGTAGAGATCAAACTTCTGTTACCCATTTAGGTCGATTTTAGCATATGTGGTATGAAACACATGTTACAGTATTATTCTCTATATTCATTAGAGTGTATGTCTCAATTTATACTGTACAGATGATAGTTCAAATACACTTAATATCTAACTTGAGTTCACAACTCTACTTTATCAACTTATGACTGCAGGACTTCCATTTGGCTCATAGACAGTCAAATGAATAGTGGGATCTATTCACTTTCGATTATAAATATAACCTCATCTTGATTCTTTATCAAGACGATATTTAGATTAAGCATATGCTCTCTTAGTGTTGTTATCAATTAACAACAATATTGCTTAAAATATCTCATTTCTATTCGACACTGAGTTATAGAAGTGATACCTATGTGAGAAGGTAAATCTACTGTCTGACATACTTTTAGTTTAATGTACTGAACATTATTGTGTGTACACGATTTAAAAGTATTGTAACGTCCCGTTATTTTGAAGTGAATTTTATTTATTTATTTTATTTATTTATTTATTTAATGTTATTTATTTATTTATTTATTTCAATTTAAGTATTTAGTTTAATTATTATTTTGTAATTTCGATTTTAGTAGTTAATTTCGACCGAAATTCGTTTTAATCGTTTTAATGCTCTAAATTCGTTTCGGTGACATTAATAATTATTAATAGGCCAATTAATAATTATTAATCACCTTTAGATTTATTTAAAAGCATCGGGTTTCGATTTAGAAGTCAAAAGCCATAAAAGGACGCAACCGTCATTTCCAATTTCTTAAAATATCTAAAATTACTATTCATTTATCATTAAATATCATCAAAGTTGACAAAAAAATCATTTTTCTCTTCTTCTTCTCTTCCTCTTGGCCGTGAGCCACATCCACCATGGATGAGAAATTCTTTTCTTCGTTTCTCATTCGTTTCTCGACGGATCGTTGTGTTTTCGGTTGCGTTGGAATGGTAGGGACAAGGGCTACCTATCCAACCTAGCTTTTCGAAGTTTCTCGTTCCCTAAGGGAAGTCCCAAAAAGTAAGTTTTCAAAACTTTTTAGGTGGTTTTGTTCGTTTTTGATTATAAATGAGATTTGAAGTTGAAATCATGAATTTCTATCATGAAAAATGACGATTTTGAGCCCAGATTTTCGAAAAACACTATTCACCCGAAAACACTATTCACCCAAGACACTATTCATCCGAAATCACTATTCACCCAAAATTGCACATTTGTTCGCATATTAGTTATGAATTGTAATATGTTGTACAATCGGTGAATTGTAGGTGCAATTGCTCGGTGGTTGTTTCGTGGAAATTGGAGATTTGGAATTATTTGGCTAAGGTGAGAATAGTTAGGATTTAAAGTAACTATAGAAAGCAAATAAGTATAATGATTTGTAGAATCGGAAACTAAGATTAGAATCCAATCTAAGGTTAGAGGATGTGAGATAGTGCCTTAGGATTTGAAGTTAATCCTTTAAGCGAGAAACTTAGGATTTCTCGATAAAAACCTCGAATCTTAGAAGATTCTAAGTTAGATTAGTTTTGGAAGTTTAGAATCCTTGAAAGTTTAGGTTAATCGTTATGTTTTGACCTTTACTTTTATTATTGTTAGCGGAGTTCGATCGATATATCGTTCATCCGGGATTCTATCTATTTTACTTTATGCCCTTTACTTTATGTTCTTTACTTTATGCCCCTTTACTTTATGCTTGTTTCGGTTGCTTTATCATTTACATTTACTTTATTACTTTTGCAAGCATATGCAACCATATGCATAACATCTCACATTATTGAAAAGAAAAGAAAGTGAGAAAGAAAAACGAAAGGTTAATGGTGGAATACGAGAAAGTCCACATTTCTTCCATGCATAAGTTTTGGTGGGACGCTATAATTGCCCACACTACTTCCATGCATAAGTTTTGGTGGGACGCTATAATTGCCCACACTACTTCATACATAAGTTTTGGTGGGACGCCATAATTGCCCACACTACTTCATACATAAGTATTGGTGGGACGCCATAATTGCCCACACTACTTCATATATAAGGATAATGGTGGATAGTATGTATAAAAAAATCCACATTACCTCCACTTCATGCATAAATGGCGAATGCGTATCCTACGAGATGTACTCCTTACTTTTATGCATTTGATAAACGAGAAAGAGAATCGAGATGTTATATTTATGCAAAGTTTATTTATTTACTTTTCTTACTTATGTTATACAAGTTGATGGATGAACAATTAGACTAAGTGTGCTAATTAGTATCATCAATTGGAAAATATGAAATAGAATGACCTAGACTTTGGAGAATTCTAGGAAAGATTGTGTCGGATTATTTAGACACAAATCGAAATGCGGATTTGAGGTCTATTCTTACTTTTTATTCTTATTATTCTCACTGGGCTTAAGTTGTTAGCTCATGATATTACAAACATTTCAGGTAATGTTTGGGATCGTGGAAGAGGAGCTGGTGCGCGCTTGATCGAGAGGATGATGATGATCGAGATGGACTATGTGTTATGTAAAATCCATGTACATGGTTTTGTGAACTTTATATCATTTTGATGATTTGTACTTTGTAATTAGCTCATAAGAGCTTATTGTCGTTGATTTATGATTATAATCATTTTGAACTCCTGGATAGGAACTTAATGTTCCTTGTGTATTTTAGATTTTGAAATTAAGATGTAAACAGGTTTTTGGCCAGCAAATTTTCAAACATAACCACGCCAAATTTTCTTAAAATAAAAGACTTCCGCTGTTTTCTCTGATTTAAATGATTTAAAAGTAACGGGTCGTCACAAGTACAAAACTTTATTCATAACTAAAAAATAGAAATACAATTTTCACTTCATGTGAAATAAAAAATCTACGCAGGCCTAGAGATTTAACATGGCCATTAAAAAATATCTCTAAGGTATGAACAACCATATCCAGCGTAGATATATAAGAGATTTGAAATTACAAATGTGACTAAATTATCTAGGGAACTACATCATACGCTCTACTTAAATACACAATTGAGTTACCTTACTTACTTAACTGTTGTAAAGTAACTAGCTCTCGAATTGAAAGTATGATGGTCGCACGGTCTATTTTCTTGGATGAATTAGAAACTGATGGAAGAGAATGTCTTTCTCCTTAGATTGATAAATGAGAGAATTTCAAGTTCAAATGGAACAAAGTAAAGGGTACCCCCATGATGGGAAACTCATTATGTGTGAGTGGGAGATGAAGGCAGTTGTTTTGGGCAACTGCCTAATATCAATTTGGAACTGTCATTGGCAGTTCCATGTGGGAAGTTTCATATCTTGTAAGATATGGTTTTTTTCTCATATACGTAAGAAAAGAGTGAAACAGTGAAAAAGGGAGATAGTTAACAGAGAAACACTCTTTAAATGAAAAACTCTCTCAATCTCTATCAATCATTTTATTCATCTAAATAAGGAAAGAATCTAGGCTATAGATAACAAAGCGAGTCCGCTCGGTCATTAGCTTTCGATCGATACTTCTCATACTCGGGTTTGTCGTTGATTTCCGATGCATGTCTTCAAGAGATTAGTCCCGTAATTTACGAAACCCAACATTATTAGATGGATTTTGAAATCCCGAGTTTAATCTATTAAATCTATGAATTTTAAATAGTAGCGTTGGTAGATTTGATAACCCCTCATAAAATAATTAAATAACACAAAATTTAAAGTAAAATCACTTACCAAACATAGATTTACCTGTTTATTTTCTTATTTTAATTGATTTGAAGTCCCACTCTACGTTTCTCTTCGTGGGTTAGAATTAGAAAAACGTGAGAAAGAAAATTGTAAGAGGTGAATGTCGCTGGTTCTTTTCTTTCTGGCGGGTTCTTGAACAAAACAACGAACACAACTCGCTACTCCAACTGTCTTCGCAAAATCCCAAATCAAAACCCTAGTTTTCCTTCCCTTCTCTTCTCCTAGTAATTGCATCTCAAAATCCAACACAACTTCCTTCAATGGATCATCCTCGATCATCTTCTGCAAACGCTGAAGATGTCGGAATTCCCGATGATTTACGTTGCAAAAGATCCGACGGAAAACAATGGAGATGCACCGCCATGTCTATGCCTGATAAAACAGTTTGCGAGAAACACTATATTCAGGCGAAGAAGAGAGCTGCCAATTCTGCTATGAGAGCGCATTTGAAGAAAGCAAAGAGAAAATCTTTAGAAGAAACTGATATTTACTTGGAGAGTAAGAGTGATGATTTCGATACGCCGAGTACTAAGGTTCCAGAACCTTCTCATATTCATCCAGGAAAAAAGTCGTCAAAATCTCAGGTCCGTAACTCGCCTGATTCACCACCTTCTAGGAGTTTGCCTGGACGTAATCAATCGAAGCTTAACGACGATTCTCAGAGAGATTTATCTCCGTTTGACGAAAATTGGAGGTCGTATAAGACTACTGCTGCGGACTCACCGAGGAATTTATCGCAGAAAAGCTTTGATGTTAATGCTACGAAGGTAAGCTATGCTGCATTATTCATTTCATTAATTAGATTCTTTAAATAATTGAATTGCAACTATGTTTGAGAAGATTTTTAAGTAAGATGTATGTGCATTGTTATTTCTGGACGAGTATATGTAAAACTTGATTTATTTTTTATTCTTGTTATTAAGTCGCACCCTGTGAACTTTTAAACCAGTCTAGGACAAACATTAAAGAAGGTCATGATGGTTCTGAACGGGCAAATCGATTATTGTCATGAAAATTGAGTTTGTTTCTTCCAAATATTTATCGTGGGGTGGCTTAATCGATATATGGTAATCTTTTCGCTTTGGATAAGCATATGATGTTTGTTTTATTCCAACAACATTACAGGAATACTCTGATGGAAGCACAGATTCATCTGAGGAGATCGGTGGGCAGATATGCCATCAATGCCGAAGGAGTGTCAGGGATGGAGTAGTTTGGTGTCTTAAGTGTGATAGGAGAGGGTACTGCAGTAGTTGCATCTCTTCATGGTCAGTTCAATTTCTTGCATTCTTCTTCTTCTTCTTTTTGCTTTTTGGGTGTACCTTTTCATAAATTCTGAGAATGTGATGATGTCATATAGGTACTCCGATATATCATTGGAGGAAATCCAGAAAATTTGCCCTGCGTGTAGAGGTATCTGTAATTGCAGAGTGTGCCTACGTAATGGTAATTTGATAAAGGTATACATAAGTTTGAGGGATTTTAATAAGTTCTGTTATTTAGAGCCATTACCATCAACCATGTGGAATATCATAAAAATTTCATGGGGTCCATTTTTTAATTGTTTAATGAGTTATTATGACTTTTATTTGATGCAGGTGAGGATACGGGAAATACCTGTTTTAGATAAGTTGCGACATCTCCACTGCCTATTGGCATCTGTGTTGCCTGTAATCAAACGGATTCATCATGAACAATGCCTAGAAGTGGAACTTGAAAAAAGGATTCATGGTATGTTTCTATATTGTCTCATGCTCGTCTTGGATACTTTTTCACAGTTCATCAGTATGGTATCCTCACAATTTTAGAGTGTATATTATATGCTTCAGGAGCCGATATGTTTCTTGCTAGGACAAAGTTGAATGCAGATGAGCAGATGTGCTGGTAGCCTTCTATTGCTATGTATTTTTTTTATAATACCTTCTATTGCTATGTATTATCTATTTAGAAATGGTTAATGCTTCAGCATATCCATATATCATTCTTTTCCCTGAACATGTGAAGATAATATTTTAATTAGTTCATTATATTGATTATTTTCTTGTAAAATATTATTTATAGCAGCTCCCCAGATATTTATAAAGTTTTTTTTTTAATAAAAGGAAACTCAATTTCCATCTGTCTTTCAGCAATTTTTGTAGGATACCGATAATTGATTATCATCGGCATTGTCCAAATTGTACCTATGATCTGTGCCTCAATTGCTGTCAAGATCTACGAGAGTCATCAACATCTGCAAAGAGTGGAGGCTTGATAGATGATAAAATTGTTACGAATGGTCAAGACAAGAATTATGTGTTTAATGAAGTTTATAGACCGAGATTAAATTTTTTAGATAAATTTCCCATCTGGAAAGCTAATCGGAATGGCAGTATACCTTGTCCTCCAAAAGATTACGGGGGCTGTGGTTTCTCTTCATTAAACCTGAGTCGCATTTTTAAGATGAATTGGGTTGCAAAATTGGTTAAGAACTCGGAGGAAATGGTTGGTGGCTGCAGGGTTCATGATTCTGTGACTTCACCGGAGGCTAAGTCAAATGATCCTTGCCTTTTCGAGTGTGCTTTTCGAGATGACAGCAATGATAATTTCTTGTACTGCCCAACATCATCAGACATTAAATCTGATGGAATCAGCGATTTCAGAAAGCATTGGGCTAGGGGTGAACCCATAAATGTCAGGCAAGTTTTTGATAGTTCATCCACTGCAAGCTGGGATCCGGTGGTTATCTGGAGAGGAATTCAGAATACAACTGATGAGAGAATGAAAGATGAGCATCAAATAGTGAAGGCCATTAATTGCTCAGACCAGTCTGAGGTATGCTCTTACTTACAGCAAGAGTGTTTAGCACATTGACCCCATGGTTAGGTGGTCATATTTAGCTCTTTAACATTGAAGAGAAATGAGGGTATTGCTGTTGTATAGTATGATAAAATACTAGCAAGTAATGTCGTTGAACTTTTACATGATGGATGGCAGGTTAATATTGAGCTGCTTCAGTTTATTGGAGGATATTCTGACGGTCGTGTCCAGGGGAATGGCAGGCCAGAAATGTTGAAGTTAAAAGATTGGCCTTCCCCCAGCGCATCTGAAGAGTTCATTTTGTACCAGAGGCCTGAATTCATTGTCAAATTACCTTTACTAGAGTATATTCACTCCAAGTGGGGACTTCTTAATGTTGCAGCAAAATTGCCACACTATTCTTTGCAAAATGACGTAGGGCCTAAGATTTTTATATCCTATGGAGCCTCTGAGGAACCAAGCAGAGATGATTCTGTGACCAATCTTAGTATTAACATGCGTGACATGGTTAGTTTTCTAAATTTCCCTGTACCCATTTTTGTTTTTAGTAATTCTGATGTTTAGAGCCACTGGTTGAATACCATATTTTATAGACACCATTGCTTCTAATTTTTCTATATGCATTTTTGGATTAGGATGCTCTATTTTGAATACTATATTTTACAGACACCATTGCTTCTAATTTTTCTATATGCATTTTTGGATTAGGATGCTCTATTTTTATTTTATTTGTTTTCATTTATCTTTATTTGGTATTAGAGTCTTGAAATATTAGTCTATAGATTGCAAGTTGCATCCTTTATTAAGATGCTGTAAAACTTAAGTTGATAAACTATCATGATTCAATTATTAAGATATCTCATTTTATTTTTTATTTTATGGTTATCTGGCTAAATAGACCAAGCATTTTTTTTTAATTATAAACAGGCCATTTCATTGATGTATGAAAGAGCCAAAAAGGCTAGAAAGAATTACAAGAAAGCTTTCCAATTAGAAGCAATGAGTGAGGGACCATAGTTATCAAAAGTATTACAATTAGCACTTCACATGGAGGCATTAAGAACACAAACGTCCCAAACTTCAAACCAGGGTCTAGCTTTTCCTTCAAAAATTCTCCTATTTCTCTTGAGCCAAATGTTCCATAGAATCGCTTGCAGCCCGTTGTCCCAAAGGATCCTGCCCTTCTTTTTGCGAATAAGAGACGAACCTCCAAGAAAAGCCAAGGAATTAGCCTCATGATCTGTGTGAAAGATCCACTCCATACAAAAAAGCTTCAAAAAAACAGTCCAAATACCCCTCGAGAAGCTGCAATCAAACAAAAGATGACTAGTTGTCTCAGAGCTGTTCTTGCAAAGACTACACCAACTAGGCTGGAGAGAGATCCAAGGGTGAAACTTCTACTTCGAGTTGATGCCATCGTTAATCAGCAGCCATATGAACACTTTAATTTTCATAGGGGAGCTTCCTTTCCAAACCAAACGAATATCACTGTCATGGGCCCTTTCCACAGCCATATGAACACTTTAATAGACCAAGCATTTTTAGGCCAGACTTAACTCTTGTTGGTCTCGTCGACTTTAAAACTGAAATTTTCTCAACTAAGAAACTATAGGTTATGATATTTGGATTAGCTTTCTGCCTCATTAGTACAGCTCCAGTCATATAGTATGTACTACACTACATGAATTAAAGAGTACAACAAGAGTTATGTTTTGATGCTTAGATTGTCCTTATCTTAGTGATGTAAACTGAATAGCAAATGCTTGGTTTTGATACTTCGAATGGTCAATACCTACATGTTGTACTGTGGATTCTTGAAGAGTATATTACAAGTGCTGTTTATTTAAGTATTCTTGTTAACAGTATTATTTGTTATATGTGCTTTAAAGAGTAAATGATTCACTGTGAGGGATCAAAATGAATTAACATTGATGTGCGGATGTGCCATGGTCAGGTATATTTATTGGTTCATGCTCATCCAGTGAAGCCAAAAGATGCTCAGAGGATTGATATTGAGGGAACAGAAACTGCCTCTGCAGAATTTGTGGTGAATGAACTACATGTTGATCAAGAGATGTGTGCTGTTGATGGGAGGTCTGATGATCTATTAGTTCATAGCGATGGATTGCAGGATGAACATGAGGCTAGGGATGGGGCTAAGATGAATGTTACAATGGCGAGTTCCCAGAAAAAATCTAATATTTCTAATGAGAAAACTGCCAACTGCCAACTAATAAACAGAGATATCTTTAGGAAGAATTGCTTGACAGTTTTTTGGGATGTCTTTCGTCGAAAGGATGTTCCCAAACTGACTGAGTATTTGAAACTGCATTGGAAGGAATTTGGAAAGTCTGCCAATATGAACAATGACCTTGTAAGTTTTTATTTATTATATATTCGTGTATACAGAAAAAAGGATTTGCTCCTTTTGTTAATAACTGCAATTTTCTTGAATGTCAGATTATGTGGCCTCTGTTTGATGAAGCACTATATCTCAATGGGCATCATAAAAGGAAATTAAAAGATGAATTTGGTAAATTTTGTCTCGTTTTCTTTTATTCTCTGGTGTGTGAGAGAGAGCATGGCTACTTCTATTGTCATTGTTTCAATTTTCACAAACCATGTTTACCATAAGAAGAAGCATGCAGGTGTAATTATAAGGGAAAATGGTTTATTACAATAATTTATCGAAGTTGACTACCTTTTTACATCACCCATGTTTATACATCCTATCACTGAACTTGAATTGATTGTCCTCTTTTCATCTTGTCTCCTTCCTCTCTTTCCGCTTTTCATAGAAAATACATTGAATGGAAGTTTCCTTCAATCCATTTCAGCTTCTTTTCCCCATATAATCTTACTCATACATACGGGTGTTTCAGGAATAGAGCCTTGGACATTTGAGCAGTGTTTGGGCGAAGCTGTTTTTGTCCCTTCAGGATGTCCTTTCCAAGTCAAGAATTTTCAGGTGGATCAACTTTCTTGTAAATTGGCATTCTATTGAAGTATGAGTTTGGGTTACCGACAAATGTATGTGGTTTGATCAAAGGCATTTATTTTCTCTCCCCATCCATCAAGTAAAGCAGATGCAATTATGCCTATCTTGATTCTTGTGAAATATTGCATAGTAGAGTTCAACTCCCAGCTTGGTGAATGGAGGAACTAAACTAATTGTTGAACTTTAGCAAATTTAAGGTCTTGTGGAATAAATTCAGCAACTAAATCTTGAGCTTACAATTTCAGTGACTCGAATCTTGTTCCTTTAGAAAAACAATTTTTTGCGGAGATGGTTATAGCAATAAACTTATTTACATGTTTTCTGAAAAGTTTTGACTTTTTATTTTTTTAAAACATAGAAAATAGTTTAAAATCTACTTTCGATTGAACACTCCATTGAATCAAGAGTTGAAATCTTAATAATAAATGTTAATCTTTAAAATTTGATTGCCAAACTGTATTTCAAGAGGTCTCCTTCCCCTTACCACGTATTGAAATGGTGGTGTTCCTCAAGTCATCTTGACAGGCAATTCAGAATTGCTAGATGATGTTGACCTATTGATGATTAATGTACATCTCTTGAGTGGAGTTATCAAAATTTAGTATTTGTATTCTTGGGATTGCATGCTTTATATTTAAAAAATCTACTCAGGTCGTCTTTTTATTGTGTTTCTGGAAAAAAGTCTTCAGTTGAGGGTTCTGCTGGAGTATCTTTGTTAATCTTCTTGAATTAAAATTCTGAGTGAAGAGAAATCAGATAGGCCATTCCCGGTTCCCATTGATCTGCAATATTTATTTTGTTGCCTTTCTGTATACTTTGCAGTCCAACGTGCAATTGGGCCTTGATTTCTTATCTCCTGAAAGTGTGGGTGTGGCTGCAAGATTGGCTGCAGATATACGGTGTCTTCCCAATGATCATGAAGCGAAGCTGCAAGTGTTGGAGGTTAGACAAGTACTATTTTGCATTTAATTGTGTAAAATTTTAAATTTTGCATCTTACCCTGGTCTATCATTTGCCTGTGTTGGGTTCTGATGTAGGTTGGAAAAATATCGCTTTATGCAGCAAGCTCAGTCATCAAAGAAGTCCAAAAATTGGTGCTCGATCCAAAGTAAGATACCTTGCCTTTAAATCTCTATTGTTCTTGTCATTCAATCCTTCACCACCACATAATGAATGAAGAGAAATCTAACTTTTTTAAAATTTGAATACAAATCTCATATCTGTGCTGACTTTTTTATTACTATTCCTAGGAGCTGGAATTGGAATAAATCTTAAACTCAGTTTCTCTTGAACATGAAATAAACTCATTAAATAGTTTACTTAATCCTTGGTATTGATATCTCAACAGAGTCTGTTTTTATGTGTATTCCAGGCTAAGTGAAGAGCTGGGTTTTGAGGATCCTAATTTGACTGCTGCGGTTTCTGAGAACTTGGAGAAGATGACAAAGCGAAGGCAGATAAGTTGTGCTTAATTTGTTAATATTTATTGTATTATAGATGGAAAGTGTACGTTTATTAGACTCACGACTCTCCGACTGGTAAATTTGTACATACGAATCATGCAATATTGTAATCTTGAGCATATATTCTGTAAAAAACACATTTTGAGGCCTTTTTGCCTGATGTAGAAGCATTGTAACACCTCTAATATGGTTTTAGGAATTGAAAGTGAAAGAGCTTACATTTAATCTAAATTTACGGTAGTTCTCTACCCGCTTCCCCAACCCCCCACAGCAGAACATAAGAATCTTCATACTCTTAGACAAAAAGAATTGGCAATAGTCTGGATCTCTGATTTTACAACCGGCCATAGTGATTCAGGTGCCTGGGCATTCAATGTATATAATTTACCACGACGAGCACAACAGACCGCAATGTTATGCCGTTGAAATGAGGAGCTCTCCACTTGAAATTCGAGCTCATAGTATCTGACATTTCTCAGTAAATCCTCTCGCAAAGTTGATTGTATCAGGGTTCCCTTTAGATCAGGACGTTTGCTGGATCTTGTAATAGTTCTGACCACCGCTTCTCCAACCTCCTTTGGACCTCCAAATGCTTCAATTCTTTTTAGTTTATTGTATACAGAAAGAACCAAAAGGATGTGGATACTGTAAGATTCGTTTATCATATTATTTTTTTTTTAAATAATTACAGAGTAAGGTAACTTACGAAAAGTCGAGAGGGACCGGTGACACGATGACGCTAACATTGAGCTCTCCGGTTGAACCTGGAGGACCAAATGCAACCACCGGCTCAGTAACATTCTGGCGGCGGCGGTTATCGCCATTGGAGTTGGTTAAGGGTGGAGGATCAAGTGATCTTTCAGATTCCATCTTTTCAGCTGCTCGATATAACAACCTTTGATCTCCAACCCAATTTGCTGGGTATATGAACTCTGACATTCGTAAAACAGAAAATTAGTTCCTCGTGAAAGAATTTGAAACTATTTTATAAATGTGAAATTCCTAGAAGAATGCACTTTACAGTTTTGATATCTAATATTGGAATTACGAAAATTAACCATACATTATTTATGTTACCTTTATTTTTTAAAGCATCACTGCACCCATCAAGTAAAACGATAAATTTTATAAGATAAAACAAAGGTTTATTTTTCAGTATTTAAATTTCATATTTATTCTATTATTACCTTATGTTCTAATTTGTTAAACGTAAATCGATACTTTATTGAAAATAAATAAGATTATCAAATTCAATTAGCTTATAAAAACAAAAGTTAGGTTATGCTATACAAGTAATAATAATGATACAATTTTTATAATAAATATTATTTATCTTTATTATTATTTTTTTCAAAAAACATTACTAATGCAAACCTGATGTGGTATATATTTACCTAATGAACATATCCCCATGACATACGTAAATGTTTTGAACTAGATGTGATAGTTCAAATATTAAATATTACAACATATCTGAGTTTTTGTTAAAATTATTTAAATAAAATTAGTAGTGATGATGATGTATAAGTAAATTTTTTATGTAAAATTCTGAAACTAAAATAAAATAATTTAAAATTTAGGGATTTTAAAAAGCTAAAATAAATAACCCAAAAAGAGAAACAAAAATCAAAACTTACGGACCAAATCCTTGGTTAGCTTCAATGCATCGATTATAGCCTTGAATTGGATAGACGACATCAAGTTTAAGATTACGGGTAGTTTCCGGCGACAAACCCAAGAGAAAGCTTGTAATTCCACCGAAATTAGCACCAATTGCCACCAGAGAGGCTGAACCGATGCCAACTGTTAGTCTTCTCCTAAAGGTTAAAGCCAATGGCGCCAATTGCTCTTCCAAATTATCTCTTGGGTTATTATTGTTGGAAGACTGTTCGCTCCGAAATTGCATAATTTTGCTGCAGCCAAAGCCATGACTCAATGCCATTTTATCTTCTTTTCCGGAGAATGGAGACCAACTATCTATTACTTTCTTTGTTTGTATTATATAATCTCTCTTTCTCTATCTCTCACTCCTTCTATCCCGTCTAAAGTAGTGTGAGAGTTTCATTATTATGAGAAAGTTTTAAGGGGCAAAAAAAGGGTATAAAGAGACAATCTCAAAAAAAAAAAAAAAAAAAGGGTATAAAGAGACAAATGTGAATTATACTTTTGTCCACTATAAAATTTCAATACTTTTCTTGTTGGTTAAAGCTTATGGGATTTAGAGCACATTATCCTCTTAATCTATAGTTCACGTGGAGTAAAATTCCATTTGAGCGATACAAATGAACCCGATCAGTTGAACCCACTAGACCCCATAGCGCGGGAGCTCATTCTGAAAAACCCCTCGAGTGGATTATAGTTATTGAAATAGATAATTATCTAAATGACACTTTTTCTCCTCCCTTTTTCATCAATAGTCACTTTTTAATTTTATTACTTGATAGTCACATAAAAAAATAAAAATACTTAAATGCCTTTATGTCAAATCACATACATCAAATCACATGTAAAAAAAAAATATTTTTCTCTCTTTCTCCTGTCCCATCTTTTTAGATTTTTTAAAATCAAAGTCCCCCCCCCTCGTTTTCCCCTCCCCCCTCTTATCAGATCCCTCTCTCACTCTCCCCCTCATTTTTTTTCCTATCATCTCTCTATTTTCTTCTATGCTCTCTCTTTATCTCTCTTTTTTTTTAAAAAAAAAAAATTTACCATTTTCATCTATACTCTTTCTTTTCCTCCATTTTTTTTCTTTATAAAATCATAGATCCGACATGAGTCTTGAAGATCTAAAATCGAAAAAGCATAGATCTCATCATTTTCTTCCATTTTTGTTCCATAGATCTAATAGAAGGTATGTTTTTTCATTTGTTAAATTTCGTTTCTTTCACGTCTCTTGAGTTTTTATGAACTTTTCCTATATTCTGGAATTTTTTTTTCTTGATATGTTCGGATTTGCTAAAACATGGATTTTGTAATATACGTATATATACATTGTGTTGTTTTTGTGTAATATATTATGTAACTCTGTATTATATGTAATATACATTCTGTCTCGAATTTACTAAATTTATGTTCTGTAATATACGTGTGTCTGTTGGTTTAAATGTATATTCTGTAATATACATGATATGCATAACTGTGTGTTTTTCTTCAGATCGTTCTGTTTTACTAAATGTATATTATGTAATATACGCACTATACGAAAATGACGAGGCGTTAATGTACACACCCCCTTTTTTTATGTTATGTTTTTTTGCTATTCGTACAGTATGTAATATAAGCAATATACATTGTTTTGTCTGTTTGCATATTAAGTATCTCTTTGTATATAAAATATTGTGTATTAACACTCTTTTGTTTTCATTTGCAGATTAAATAGCATGTATATTACATATATTATATATATGTTATATTTTCTCAAATGCATTTACAAAACCGAGGACGATGTACTCAATATACCAAAAGACAAAACATTCACATCACCGGACGATGTATCCAATATACTAAAAACGATCTACAAAATTGAATTAAAATCGAAATACATTTTCTCAAAATATTGAATTTTAAAAAATATACCGAATGCAATAAAAACTATGAACAATATAGTTGATATACTAAAAACTGAGTATAAATGTGACGACCCGTCACTTTTAAATAATTTAAATCAGAGAAAACAGCGGAAGTCTTTTATTTTAAGAAAATTTGGCGTGGTTATGTTTGAAAATTTCCTGGCCAAAAACCTGTTTACATCTTAATTTCAAAATCTAAAATACACAAGGAACATTAAGTTCCTATCCAGGAGTTCAAAATGATTATAATCATAAATCAACGACAATAAGCTCTTATGAGCTAATTACAAAGTACAAATCATCAAAATGATATAAAGTTCACAAAAACCATGTACATGGATTTTACATAACACATTGTCCATCTCAAAGTTGTCATCCTCTCGATCAAGCGCGCACTAGCTCCTCTTCCACGATCCCAAACATTACCTGAAATGTTTGTAATATCATGAGCTAACAACTTAAGCCCAGTTGAGAATAATGAATAAAAAGTAAGAATAGACCTCAAACTCGCATTTCGATTTGAGTCCAAGAACAAACTTACTCTTTGCTATCATCCATACAAAGAGTTTATAACAAAGTGTTCCACTTTTACTTACCAATTCATCAATATAATTGTGGAACTACAATCCAATATTTCCGATATGGTTTCATAAATGCATATAGCATTTATATCTCAATTTCCATATATACCTTATACTATATACAAGGTTTACTTTAAATTCTTATTCTCCCAAAGGATGATATTAATTAGCACACTTAGTTTAATTGTTCATCCATAAACTTGATATAACATAAATGAGAAATATAAATAGACTTTGCATAAATATAACATCTCGATTCTTTATATCATCAATCATATGCAATGTAGGGCTCGCATATACCCTTATGCATGAATGAAGTAATGTGTCAATCCCATAGGATACCATTCACTTCCTTTTCATCAAGAGTGATGAGCAGATCCCGTAGGGTCCCATTCGTCTCTTTCCATATAGAGTAATGAGCAGATCCCTTAGGGTCCCATCCGACTCTTTTCATATAGAGTGATGAGCAGATCCCGTAGGGTCCCATCAGTCTCTTTTCATATAGAGTGATGAGCAGATCCCTTAGGGTCCCATCCGTCTCTTTTCATTTTCTTTTCTTTTTCTCTTTCTTTTCTTTTTCACTTTCTTTTCTCTTTCACTTTCTTTTCCCTTTTTCGTTCCTTTTTCATGAATGATGCGATAATGGTATGGTGCAAATGATATGCATATGCCTGCATACCTTGTAAAAGTAAATAAATAGAATGCGGAATTAAAGTAATCGAATACAAGCATAAAGTAAAGGTATAAAGTAAAAGACAAAGTAAATGACATAAGGTAAAAGCAGATAAGCATCTCGGACGAACGATATGTCGATCGAACTCCGGCATCAATAATAAAAGTAGAATCATAACACGAACGATTAATCTATTAACCATTCTAAGAACAAACTTGGATCTTCTAACCTCCAATGATCCAACCTAAGCTTAGAAACGAAGCTAACTTAGAATCTTCTAAGATTCGATACTTTCCTCGAGAACTCCTATGTTCTCACTTAAAGGATTAACTCTTAATCCTAAGGGCACTAACTCACATCCCTCTAATCTTAGATTCGGATTCTAGTCTTAGTTTCAATTCTACAAACCATTATACTTATTTGCTTTCTATAGTTACTTTAAATTCTAACTATTCTCACCTTAGCCAAATTAGTTTTGGTCCAAATCTCCGATTTCTCACAATTCAACAATCGAGCAATCGAACCTATAATTCATCAATTGCACAACATATTACAACTCATATCTAATATGAGAACAAGTTTGCATTTTCAGATGAATAGTGATTTCAGATGAATAGTGTCTCGGGTGAATAGTGTTTTCGGGTGAATAGTGTTTTTCGAAAATCCGGGCTCAAAATCGTCATTTTTCATGATAGAAATTCATGATTTCAACTTCAAATCTCATTTATAATCAAAAACGAACAAAACCACCTAAAAAGTTTTGAAAACTTACTTTTTGGGACTTCCCTTAGAGAACGGGAAACTCCGAAAAGCTAGGTTGGATAGGTAGCCCTCGTCCCTACCAATCCAACGCAACCAAAAACACGACGATCTGCCGAAAAACGAAGAAAAACCAAGAAATTTTCTTCTCATCCATGGAGAAGGGTGCTCACGGCTTGGGAAGGAAGAAGAGAAGAGAAAATGAAGACTTTGGTCAACTTTGTGATTTTTAAAGATGAGTGAATAGTGATTTTAGATATTTTAAGAAATTAGAAATGACGGTTGCGTCCTTTTATGACTTTTGACTTCTAAATCGAAACCCGATGCTCTTAAATAAATCTAAAAGTGATTAATAATTATTAATTGGCCTATTAATAATTATTAATTGGCCTATTAATAATTATTAATGTCACCGAAACGAATTTAGATCATTAAAACGATTAAAACGAATTTCGGTCGAAATTAACTACTAAAATCGAAATTACAAAATAATAATTAAACTAAATACTTAAATTGAAATAAATAAATAAATAAATAACATTAAATAAATATATAAATAAAATAAATAAATAAAATTCACTTCAAAATAACGGGACGTTACAATAAAAAGTGCATTAGGAAAGGAAAAATACATTGGGAAAAAAATGTCAGAAGTGTCAGACATACGTAGTATATAGAATTGTCAGAATGTTAGTGTCAGGCTATACTCGATATACAGGAAGGGCAAATTTGGTATATTTAAAATTTGAATAGGAAAAAGTTGCTACTCACTTGACTTTTCATAAATGTGGCTATTTGGTTAAAAGTGGCTTCTAAAGTGGCTATCTTGATTTTTCACCCTATTGAAAATAACCTAATTTTTATGTATTTTAATAAATAAAATTTTCTATCTAAATAAATTAATTGCTTCACCAATAAAATTGTTAATTAAACAACAACTATATCAAATTTGTTAACAGTTGCAACTTTTGATAGATTGAAAAAATCAGCGAACAAAACATCAATGTAAAGATCAAGGGAAGACATTTTAATACAATGAATTTTTTTTGCAGAAAACCCTGAACCGGGAGAAAAAAGCCTCGTGGCTACAACCACAGAAAAATCTACTAGAGAGATCAGTTTACAGTCAATAAGATTTTTTTTTTTAAAAAGGGCATAAACAAAAAATTCCCTTTTTCTTGTCTTCGATTATTCCCTATTGATGAAGGATCTTCGAGTAAGATTAGCTACAAGCTCCCTTTGTAGATCTTGATTCAAAGAACTCTCTTTCTTATGTAAAACGTACCACAAGTTCCACTATGGATTTTGGATCACCAACCGACTCCTTTCGATTTATATTAGTCTCATTTTAAGGCTATCTTAATAATAATAAGAATGCTAAAAAACACTCTCAAATAAATAAAATCCCACAAGTAATTACGGAAATAGAGAGTAATAAGAAAGCATTTTTAATATCAATTTTCTTGTAGCTTGATTACTTGAAGTAATTTAGAAAGGAAAATCATATCACAATTTATAAGAGATGTAGGGTACAATTCTAACGTAAATTTATCACCTCAGAGATTATTTCTCCTTAAACTAAAAAATCAAATATTTACTACTTAAATGTGTTAAGAAGAGAAACTTGTTTTGGACAATGTTATCCTTCTTAATTTCTTTAATTTCAAGATTATCGTTCATAATTTACAAAATATGCCATTAGTTATTACTTAACCACATAGCAATTACCTTTTCTCTACTATATTATAATGTTTATTACTATAAAAGCAATAATAAATTGTCAATGATAAAAATTTGCATAAAGTATTCAAACTAAGTTTATTAAATAGTGATAAATCTTAATTGTCTTAATTGTGAGTGAAATGTGAATTTCTATCCATATAGTTATGTTATTTGATTCACATGGTTGAAAGCGATCTGCATGAATACTCAATACACTCCTGTTTTGGGAACATAACAAGATAATAGCTGAGAACACATTTACACAAGATGAAATTCAAAACTTTCAAAAAAATGACGATATTAGTGCGATACTTAATCATTTAAGGAACTTTAAGAAACTCTCTTGATGTACTGATTCAAGACATGAACGAGTGGCACCACGACTTCTATTGATCACAAAAGTATTTTATCTCTAGTTTGACTACAGATAATATGCATTGGAGAATCATCGGGAACACAAGGATGAATTGGTAATTAAAGGTAAAACAGTAAATTTAACCCATATGTAATTATGAGTTTTCCACGTGAAGATATCATAGACTCATTCAGATAAACTAAATTGACATAACTCATCTATAATGAGGGGAGTTCAGCCATAAATCTATAGTGGAACCATTCATAGTAAAATAATAGTAATTGAATGATTATGAGTTAATCAATAATTAAGTGATTATTAAGCCCATGATCTATAGGTCCATCGAGTCCAAATACTAGCCCAAATATTGTAGTCGCAAAATCAAGTCATTTTAACTTATGAAGAAACAAATAATTTAAGTTAAGTTACTTAAATAACAGGCAATATAAATTATTTAAATGGAAATTAATAAATACATTATTAATTGTTTAAATAATGAGTTTATTTAAACATGAATTAATAATAAAATATTGATTATATATTTAAATGGTAATTGTAGAGGGTAAAAATTCACTCTGGAATAAGGCACAAGTCAAAATCCCAATTATTGACTCACTCGGCCAAAAACAGAAAGGAAATGCTTAAAGGCCCATTACCCAAGCCCAACCATATCATGGAGCCCGGAACGTTGCGAGCACGAACTGAACCTTATGTCTGAAACGACTCAAACCTACTCGGACCTTCATAGGCAATTCGCTTGGCCGAGGAGCATGCCATAGTTTTCCTTATTTGAAGATATGAGTATATCTTCTCCCAAAAATCAAGGGATGGAGATATTATTCTCAAGATATATTATCTTCCTAATATAAAGCGCTTTATAAACCCTAAAATGGTATGACATTCATTATTCCATTATACATACTCATATCATCTGCCTCCAAATTACTGACTTGATCGTTAGAGACGGTTTAACAGACTCCACACCAGTTTTTCTCATTCTTGTATTGTAGATATTCAAGATCGAGGGAATGAATTGCACATAAAACGCACGTGATTGACTATAGCGGAAATCATCCTCTACATTTCGGCGCCCATCGTGGGGCCTTAAGAAAAAACATTCATCCAGACTTTAATCGACAAACAGACGAAAAATATGAAGAAAATGAGAAGCAAGCAAGCCCTCGTGAACGAGAATTCGACAACCGAACGTACAGATGATGTCGAAGACAGAATCATTGACCACAAAACCAATCGCGAAGACCATCTTACTACTTTATCGACCCAGGAAGCGCTAATTCAGAAGCTATGTGAAAAGCAAGTGCTTTTCATGCAAGAAATGTAAAAAAAGACTGAAGGAGGCCTTCGAGAAGGGATACCATGTCGGTACTAGTCATCCGTAGGATCATGAGGTAACCCCAGTAGTAGAATCTAGTCGACTAACCGCAGCTAAAAAACAAAAGTGGCTAATCGGCAATGCCCCTGAGCTATCGAAGGTGAATCAGAAAAGAGGAATCGACCCAAAACTACATGCATCAGAATCTTCGAGGGCAGACCTTCGCTAAAAAGAGACTCGGCCCTGAACGCGCGAAATATACGGAAGCGGCGAGGTTGGAGAAAGAAGAGGCCGAAAGAAAACGAAGTCATCGTGAGGACATTGACATCTCCTCGAACCATTGGTCTTCAGACCATGAAAGCCCTTACAGGCATTAAAAAATGGAGAAAGAATATACTCATTCGAAGTTGGGGTCAGACGAAGTAAGACAGTTTGAAGAGAATGTCCTCAGACATTTGGGATCCAAGGTGGGGAAGACTGTCATGAACGTACGAGACCCAAGAGAATCCCCTCTAGATCCATATATCTTGGTTGTGGAACAACCAGAACAGTTCTGAATACTGGCCTTCGAACCTATAACAGAACTGGTGACTCCGCCGAACATATCGCCCACTTCATAAATCTGATGGAATCAACTTATATCCCGATTTGGGACTTGGAGATAATGACATGCAAGTTATTTCTTGTAAGCCTGAGAGACGCAGCCTCAAAATAGTTTAACAGCTTACGGCGATTTAGAGTTTTCAAGAACTCTCCACCGCTTTTCAGGGTGAGTATAGAGTAAGGAAAAAGTACGCAAAAACTAACCAAGACCTCTACAACGTCCTGATGAGACTAGATGAATCCCTAAAGGACTTCATCTTCAAAATTCGAAAGGTGAAACTGGAAATCCCTGATTGTAGGGAGGAGGAAGCTATCTCAACATTCGCACGAGTCATACATCCAGATCACGCGTTGTGGAGACCATTCAGTAAGTCAGCGCCAAGAACACTGGTTGAAGCCCTCGAGAGTGCTTCAAAACAGATCTCCATAGACGAGTCAAAACGTATGGCGAGAGAGTTACGTAGGGGCGAAGGAAGAAGAGGGAATCACGCCCCGAGAGAAAAAACGAATGGGCTGAGAAGAAAGATCTAATCCGAACTAGACTCAACTTTCTTCGGGAGAAGAAGAAAACCCTAGTCCGAACTAAGCCACGTTTCCTTCAAAAGAAGAAGAAAAACCTAGTTCGAACTAGCCACAATTCATTCGAAAAAAAATAAGAAAGCCCTAGTCCGAACTAGGCACAATTCCTTCTAAAGCGGGAGGTAAGGAATTCGAATGAGACGAAAAATGCCAGAAGGCCTTCGAAGATTTAAAAATTTATCTATCGAAGCCCCCACTCCTTTCGAAACCCAAGGAGAATGAAGAGTTGATAATCTACCTGGCTGTCTCTGAAACAGTTGTCAGCGCAACCTTAGTCCGAGAAGAAGGAAAAGTGCAACTCCCAAATCTACTATGTGAGTAAAGCCCTACTGGATGCAGAAACAAGGTATACGAAAACCAAGAAGCTCACCCTGGAACTAATAACAGCATCAAGAAATTTGAAACACTATTTTCAGGGTCACAAAATTGTAGTCCGTACGACCTACCCCCTCAAGTCTATATAAACCAGGTGCCTCTGAACACCTCATGACTTGGTATATGTCTGATAACCGTTTTCGTTTTTTTAAAAATAGAACTAAAAACGTAGTTATAAAATTAAACCCTTTTTTGTTTTAATTTTATAACTACTTTTTTACTTCTATTTTAAAAAAAAAAAAAACGAAAAACGGTTATCAAACATATTTGGTTCTCAATTTTTCAAAAACAAAAAACTATAAACAGTTATCAAGCAAATATTGCTTTTGCTTTAAAAAAAAAACAAAAAAACAAAAACTAAACAAAAAATGGTTATCACACGGGCCTTACCATTGAGATTCAGGCTAGAGAAATATCCAAATGAAGTTCAAATAGATGGATAACAGTACAGAAACAACAATAAATGAAAATTTGGGGCAGTGAACTGCAAAAGTACACCTCAAGCAGGGCATGTTAGATGAGGAACCACCCATTAAGATGTATATTTTCCTTTTGCTTCCTACTAACCTGTAATAATTTCTGTCTTGTTACAGATTTATAATTCAGTTTCTGGTTGCCCTTTCCATCTATGCACATACATCAGACTTTTAAAATCATCCCGTAATAGAAAAATGTGACATCCTGCATATCATTGATCACTATAAATCTCTTTATCTGAACAAACTTCCTTATATTTTCAGCCTCATCCCTTATATTTTCTACTTGAATCCAGTTTTATTGCTTGTGCATATCCATGAAAAATACTGAAATGGGCCAGGATCAGAAAAGCATTACATTATGAAAATGATATGTGCTAAGAGACTTCAGTCATTTGATCCAGAATCCAACTTGTTAGTGAAACCATCTTCAAGTCACTAGCCGATTTTTTCTTCAGTTCAATCCCATCATTTCGCAACAAGAACTAAAAGTTCTGCCTCGACAAGGTTGTGTATGCAAGACATTTCGGTAAACAATACGATGTATTCAGCTTGCATAAATTATTTGATATATGAAGAAGGGTCTTGCATACACAACATCATGAGTCCAAAATATGGTCACTGTCAGCTTCAGAGTTTAATATCAAAAGTTCATGACCAACCATGAAGAAATCAAATCCTAGGAAACTCTTATTCTGATAAATCTCTCAGGAATTCAAGCTACCAACCTATCTTGCCAGACCAAATAAGATAAAGTTTCACAAATGTGAAACAGATTTGAGCCTTTTGGTGCAAGCGAGTGATTACTGCAACCACATTCAACAACCATTTCACAAAGATCATGCATAGTAAGAAGGGGAAAACACAAAATCACATTTAATGTTTCGATCAAACAAAATTGTAGTCAAGTAATTTGATGAATAAAAGCTTCTACAAATCCCCAACCATCATCAACATCAGGTCCTACCCAATAGCCAGCTATTACCATATTCCTAGAACAAAAAGAAACTTTTTCCCAAAGAGGTCTTGAAGTTACCCGCAAATGACGGTGATTTCTCCAATTCAGAGACACGGTTTTACGTGAACCACAGCCAGAGGGTAGAACAAGCATAGAAGCTGCAAATGCAATTCATATTATCAGCAATCGCATTCTCAATCTAACCTGTAATTCAGAAGCATGAGCTTTTAAATTGCACGAGTAACGGTACAATATTTTTATCATTGCCATATATAGTTTCGTATCCTTGAGATACTATGCGATTTTGACATGTCTGCCTCAGAATTTTATTTTCAATAAATTTAATGTTTCTTAAGTTTTCTATATTTCCTAACAGATCAAAATCCACCCGCTCCTACTTAGAGTAATTCCATCCAAACTTTAACCCCTCTAGAGAGATGCTTTCTTGAGTATAGAATGACAATAAGCCTTTTGTTTCGTACTTCTCACTCATCAATGAAAAGTTACCGTTGCTTATTTTAAAAAAAAGTATGGAATGACTATATGAGATTAATAATTTTGCAGCAGGACTCAATTTTACCTACCATTGGAGTGTGGAGTGTACAATCATCAAGCATCTAAAGTACATTATGTTTTTTTCCTTAAACCCACACCAAAAATAATAGAAGCAATACTCTTGAATTAATTTCAAGAAAAAGAAAAGGAGAAAACCAGAAAATAAATAAATGCCAATGACTTTTTTTTGGTAAAAAAAAAAGGGTAAATTACCTTTTTGGTCCTTGAGTTTTAAGGTTCGAGTCTATTTTGGTTCTTGAGTTTTGAATTTGTGTCTATTTCGACCCCAAGTTTTGTCAAATAAGTCAATTTGGTCCATGCTATTAGTTTTTTCATTCATTAGTGTAAAGAAATTTTTTTTCTGATGGTTGTAAAACTAACTTCATAGAGACCATATAGACCTTATTTCTCAAACCCGGAGATGAAATAGACACAAATTGAAAACTCAGGACAAAATAAACCTATTTCTAAAACTCGGGGTCGAAATAGACACAAATGGAAAACTCAGTGACCAAGGTAAATACAACTTAGGAACCAAATTGGAAAGCGAAAATATCAATCCCAAAAGGTGAAAATAAGATGCAAAGCTAAGTGCTCCAACTAATCCTTGAGAAGTGAAAAAAAAAGGACCTGCTGTAGCAATTGCTCGTTTTGAAAGTGTAAGTTTATCCAGTTTCCTTGGTTCCATTTCCTGCTCAAAAGACATCAAAACGAATTACTAGTATAGAAATCAAAATACATTTACATCCCTAAATATTCAATTTATTTTATTTGAAGACAACAAAATTAATCAAATAAGCTAAAAAAAGCCCTTTCAATGAGTGAAGAGAGAAAGGATTGAGGAGAAGAGAAGAGAGGAATTTAGCTTTACCTTCAACTTCGGTTTGGTCTGTGGAAGGAAGAAGGAGAAGCTCACAGAAACGAAGCCCGCCATTAAAACAACTTTAGCTTAACCTTCTCCCTCGTTGCTGCTCTGCTCTGCTATTTTTAGAAGGCCTCTATTGAATTTTAATTCTGTATGTTAATTATTTTTCAACTTAATTATTCATCATTTTGTTAAATTTCAAATAAAATGCGTTGTTCTCTACGGTAATTAAAAAAAAAAAAAAAATAGCAGTTACTTAATTGTAGATTTGAAAAATAGTAAAAGAAAATTGACTTTTAAAATAAATCTTCTGAACATTCATTAAATAATAAAAGGAATTTATCATCCTTTGCGGGAAAAAATATTATATAATCTATCTATAGTATCTTTAAAAGGTGTCATATTTGGAGAATCTTTACATACTATTTTTTTTTTTTTTTTTTTTTTTTCAAAGGAGACAATTTCATTGAAAAAATGAAAGAAGTACAGCAAGAGTTTAAACTTTTTTGGGTGCATTTCTTAAAATCTGCTTTGCAGATTGTTTTTTTTTTTTAAATATTGGTTGTTTTTTCCTTAAAAATACTATTTAGAACCCTAAAACCCTAAAATACCCTTTTTACCCTCATTTATTTCATTAAAACCACAATTACCCTTTATTTAGTTTAATATTTCTCTTTTTTTTTTAAAGAATTTTAATATTTCTCTTTTGATTTTAAATTAAATATCTTTTAGATATCTCAACTTATGTTTTCATATTGGGAATTCAACTCTTTAATCTTTTGGTCTTCTCGAAGATGATAAATATACCTTAAAACTAAAATAAATCAATTTTACCCTCATTATTTTTCTTTAATTCAAAATTAGCATTTGAACTCTTGATGTATTTTTTTCGTTGGCTTTGATGCTGCATTAAATAAATGCATGGATATTCATATTATTTCAATATGATTAAGGAAATGGGATGTATGCATTTTATGGGAGTCCAAATGATTATATTGAAATTTATGGTATTTACCTCTCCAAAGTGCAAAGCAGTGTAAATTCTCATTTTTCAAAAACCCTATTCGATTTCCACAACTTTTCACAATTACCAAGAGAAGGTTTTGAATATTATTTAATTTACATTTAAAATAGTTTATCTTAAGTTATTATCTATAAATACTCGAACCTCAATTCTTCAAATAAATCAATGGTGGCTGATTAAGTCAATTTCTTTCATCTTTACAAGCAACATCACAAATGACAACCAAATTTAGAATTATTTTTTTTCATTTGATCCTTCTTTTTAATATCTAGATTCATAATGTAAATTTAATTTATTGTATTTTATTTACGAAAGGAAGAAAATAATGTATTTTAATGTGTTTGTTTGAATTTCTTTGTAAAATAAAGTTCATGTTAAATTTAATCCTTTTTTTTGTTATCGTGGTTGTGGAAAGTTGAAAAGTCATTAAGGATTGGGGAAATCGCGTTGACATCGACACTCGCTGTTTTCTACCACATCGATGTTTACTTTTTTTAAAAGCGAAGGTGTAGAAGGAGAAAATTTGTCAAATTATAAATAACCACGTAATTGTTCAAGTCAATGACAAAATTATATGTCATTAAATAAAGACCTATCATAAATTGACACGTGTCTTTAAATTAAATTAATAGACATTAAATTGGCAAATCAAATGATGTCACATGTCTTTTTCTTGGCCATTGGATGACATAAATTAGTCCAATGAAAATATGCCACATGGCAATTGGGCTCAAATCAAATAAAGCCCATATCCACCAAATGCCCATATAAAACTCTATAAATAGAGTAGGTCATTCATCATTTGAAGAGGTCAACAACAGAGAAAAGGCTGAAGACTTTGAAGATCGAAGAACAACAGAGAAGATTCAGAGAAAAGGCTGAAGACTTTGAAGATCAAAGACCTCAAAGAAGAACAGATAAGATTCAGAGAAAAGACTGAAGACTTTGAAGATCAAAGATCAACAACGGAGAAGATCGAGATTAAAGAGTTCGAGGATCGAAGACTTCCCGAAGACCAAATTTTCTTTGAAGTTCGAAGACCTCGAGATCGAGATTGAATACTTTAAAGAACGAAGCCTTGAAGATCAAAGACTTCTCAAAGACTAAAGACTTTTTGAAGACCAAATACTCTTCGAAGACCAAAGACTCTTTGAAGACTTCTTGAAAACCGGAGATCTCGAAGATCGAAGACCCTAAACTTTGACGACTACGAAGACTTTAAAGCTTCTCGTGACGACCATCTTGAAGATAAATTGTTGAAAACTAAATTCTTGCAAGTTCCAAAGACTTTAGTGTTCAAGCTTCAAGACCGCAACAAATCGATTGACTCTTCACAAGCCCAAAAGCCAAAGATTCATCCCAACGATCCGAGAAATACGTCCACCGGCCCTCGCATCGAAGTTTATATTTTAGAGAAAGAATCAGAGGATAAATTCATTAGAGATTGTAACATTCAACTCATCAAATACAAATTATATTCATTCCGCATTTAATTTCATTCCATTTGAAATTCTGTGTGAACAAATTGACACGCCCGGTGGGACAATCTCTACCTCTCATCTCTTTCTCATCCTCAAATCGACTTCAAGTTTTGTCAAAGAATCAATGGCATCAGAAAACTCATCTTCAAATATTACTGCTACTTTTGAAGAGAGAATGACAGAAATGGACAAGAACATTGCTTTGATGATGATAGCAGCAGAAGAAAAAGATTCAAAGATTGCAATGCTCATGGAGAAGCTGAAAAATCAAGATCTTGCTGAATCATGTCGTAGCAAGAAAACCAAGCAGGAAAAGCACCAACAGCAACATTGCACTTCAATACAACAGTCTACCTCAATTGCTTCTCTATCCGTCCAACAACTTCAGGACATGATAACAAATGCAGTCATAGCCCAATACAGAAGACCGTCTCAAAATTCTCTTTTGTATTCCAAGCCATATATAAAGAGGATTGATAACTTGAGAATGCCAGTCGGATATCAACCACTAAAATTCCAACAATTCGATGGAAGAGGCAACCCAAAGCAACATGTTGCTCACTTCGTCGAAACTTATGAAAACGCTGGTACGAGGGGAGACCTTCTAGTCAAACAATTTGTGCGCACTTTGAAGGTAAATGCCTTTGATTGGTACATAGACTTAGAACCAGAATCTATAACTAACTAGGAAAAGTTTGAAAGAGAATTTCTCAAACATTTCTATAGCACGCGACGAATAGTTAGCATGATGGAACTCACCAACATAAGACAACGAAAAGATGAACTTGTAGTTGATTACATCAACCGTTGGAGATAACTAAGTATGTATTGCAAAGATCGCTTGACTGAACTATCTGCAGTAGAGATTAGCACTCAAGGCATGCATTGGAGACTACTTTATATCTTACAAGGTATAAAACCGTATACATTTGAAAAACTAGCAACTCGCGCTCATGACATGGAGTTAAGTATTGCTAGACGAGGAAATAAAGAACTCTTAGTCTCTGATTTCAGAAAAGAAAATGAAGAAGTCAAGAGGGTAGACGATACTTTTTCAAATGACTTCTTTGATGATGTAGAGGATGAAGAAGACGAAGTTGCTGCTTGCAATACTGACAACGTGATCAAACATGAAGACTGTTCTACAAACGCAACTACAAAGATGCACCAAGTCAATACAAAAGAAGATGGAATCAATCAGAAACCATCTATCTTCAAACAAATTACAGCTTCAGCTTCCCGCAAATCCGTCTTTCAAAGATTGAGCGTAGCTACAACGAAGAAAGGGGATCAACATCAAACTTCCGCTTCTTCTAGCTCTTCAGTCTTCCAAAGGTTAAGCGTATCTACATCAAAGAAGAAAAGTCAGGTTCAAACTTCCGCTTTCGATCGTCTCAAAGTATCAAACGATCAACCTCACGGTGAAGCGAAGATGTCGAAGAAAATATTGTTGGAAGAAAATGATGAAAAAGAAATCCAAAGTATCGTCCCTTCATGGGTGAAGAGAAAATCTTCCCTTCTCATAAGTACAGAAGGCTCTTTGAAAGTGAAGCGATATTTCGTCATTTCCACCAATCCAACTGAACAAGAACATAAAGGAGGCGATGTCAACTTTCTCTCTAAAGGGAAAATTCTCCTTCAATTTTGAGCTTGGAATGCCAGCTCCACATCGCAAGAGCCTAAACTGCATGATACTCCTGGCTCGCATGAGTTTAAAAGGTGAACGACCCACCTAGCAAAAAAAATGTTTCTATCGAACTACGTTATGACTTGATCCCTATTCATACAAGGGTACGTAGGCAGCTTAAAACAAAATTTAAGTCCAATCCAAACAAAAAAAATTGGAATTCTTACCTCATCATCTTTCTCAAGAATATCATGTTGAATTTGAGTGATGGATTGTTGCGAGTAACATCACCGCTAGGAGAGACTCCACGATCAATAGTCAAGATTGTTGAGTTGGTAAATCGAAGGCATTATCTTTACCGCAAGATCGTTGAGGTTGTGATCGCTTATAAATTGGGGGCATGTTGTCTTCACCATAAAAGGGGCTGACCACTGTATAGAGACGGGGTTGAAAAATTGACCACCGCATGGAGACAGGGCTGACCACTGCAAAGTGAAGGTGACCACCGCCCTGGAACTATTGGGGAGTGTCGCCACTGTAAAAAGAAGGTGACCACCGCCCTGGTGCTATTGGGGAGTGTCGCACTGTAAAAAGTGAATGTGGTCATAATATGCATATGCATATACAATGCAATGCAAAAAAAAAAAAAGTCTAAAGTCAAAGTCGGAGTCGGAGTCAAAGTTAAAGTCAGAAAAAAGTCAAAGTTGAAAAAAAAAGACGAATTCTGGAGATCAAAATTTAAAAAAAAAAGATTTATATATAAAAAAAAACTTACCGGAAACTTGTCGGAAATTCGTTGGAAACTCGCCAGAAGACTCGGAGAAATTTTAAGGAGAAAAAAGAATTTGTGAATGAAAAATATGGGAGGTCTAAGGCGCTTTTTATAGAGAGAAAAGAGAAACTGTGATTGACTAGAAAACTATCTCTTATTCCAAAGATATCATAATCTATTAGTTTATAGATTAGATTAAGGAAAAAAAAAAAAAAACCTGTACGCTTGTTAAAAAAAAAAAGAGTTTGGATTATATATATATATATATATATATAATCTATCATAACTTCTTATTCCGGGCTCCGATTTTAAATCCGCGAATTACGTTGGAATCATAACGACAAGACGATTGCACCGGAACATTTAGAATTTGAATGTCATGAATTCCGAAAAATGGGAAAATTACCAATATGCCCTTCATCTCAAACTCATGATTTTTTTTAACTTCTATTTTTAAGAGCTATATTTTCAAGATTCATCCACAACCAAATTCGTGCATAAATCTCGAAAAGGGGGTATTTGTAGAAGGAGAAAATTTGTCAAATTATAAATTACCACATAATTGTTCAAGCCAATGACAAAATTACATGTCATTAAATAAAGACCTATCATAAATTGATACGTGTCTTTAAATTAAATTAAAAGACATGAAATTGGTAAATCAAATGATGCCACATGTCTTTTTCTTGGCCATTGGATGACATAAATTAGTCCAATGAAAATATGCCACGTGGCAATTGGGCTCAAATCAAATAAAGCCCATATCCACCAAATGCCCATATAAAACTCTATAAATAGAGTAGGGCATTCATCATTTGAAGAGGTCAACAACAGAGAAGATTCAGAGAAAAGGCTGAAGACTTTGAAGATCAAAGACCTCGAAGAACAACAGAGAAGATTCAGAGAAAAGGCTGAAGACTTTGAAGATTAAAGACCTCAAAGAAGAACAAAGAAGATTCAAAGAAAAGACTGAAGACTTTGAAGATCAAAGATCAACAACGGAGAAGATCGAGATTAAAGAGTTCGACGATCGAAGACTTCCCGAAGACCAAATTTTCTTTGAAGATCGAAGACCTCGAGATCGAGATTGAAGACTTTAAAGAACGAAGCCTTGAAGATCGAAGACTTCTCAAAGACTAAAGACTTTTTGAAGACCAAATACTCTTCGAAGACCAAAGACTCTTTGAAGACTTCTTGAAAACCGGAGATCTCGAAGATCGAAGACCCTAAACGTTGACGACTTCGAAGACTTTAAAGCTTCTCGTGACGACCATCTTGAAGACAAATTGTTGAAGACTAAATTCTTGCAAGTTCCAAAGACTTTAGTGTTCAAGCTTCAAGACCGCAACAAATTGATTGACTCTTCACAAGCCCAAAAGCCGAAGATTCATCCCAACGATCCGAGAAATACGCCAACCGGCCCTCGCATCGAAGTTTATATTTTAGAGAAATAATCAGAGGATAAATTCATTAGAGATTGTAACATTCAATTCATCAAATACAAATTAATTTTATTCCGCATTTAATTTCATTCCATTTGAAATTCTGTGTGAACAGAAGGTAATACAATTTCTATCACTACATTTCTATCCAAAACAAGATTTCTCACTTGATCATTGTAATTCTTTTATAATAATCAATCGATTGCTCAATGATGACAAGACAAGAGTTATAAAAATATTCTATCTAATTGTATATAAACCATTAATTTAATAAAACTAGATGAAATCGTGTGTTTGACATCTAATGGTCCAATGGATCTATATTCAATATCAAATAATAGTGTTAAGGTTTTAAAAATGATATATTTAATGGGTTAACTCTAAATTTGTGTTTATTGTTCACAATAAGTGATAAGTTATTTGACCCATAAATTTATTAAAGCAATTCACCCCTAAATAATATAGTTCAGTCTTTAATAGGTTTTTCATATTTGTTGATCCAACTAAACTAATCCAATCCTTTCTAAATAATAATAAATTCCAAAACTAATGGCAAATGTCATTTGGCTATTTAGTAAAGGAAATTTTTTGTCCGGGCTTTCCATGGAGAAATCGTGTGGGAGAAGCCTAAGAGTTTACATTCACATGATTTTTTTTATCAATGATTTGACAAGAAGCTAGAAGAGAAACTTAGAATCTTCAAATTGAGGAAGAGATAAGAGAGAAATCGATCAAGCAAACTCTAATTATTTTAGATATGCCGGATAATTGTTACCTAAACAATTTCAATCCAAGACTATTCTTTATGTTTTCTATTTTCTTTCTTCCTTCTACTTTGATTATTTATCAACCATGATTGCATCTTTTTTAATTTTGTATTTGGTGTTCTTACCCTCTTTTTTATGTGTCATTTTTACATTTTTACGTAATTTTGTAATTGAATTTTTTTTTTCTATATTATTAATATTATAATTTTTTTTAATATAAACCTTATATAGGTGAAATTGAACCATGCTCACTTAAATGTTAGAATACATATCTTTTATTAGTAGGTAATTGGTAATTTTAAAACTATATTTACTAAAAAAAAATCGATGGTTATTTTTAAATTATACAAATCACGTGCAACGCATGTGTTATGTACTTTATATTTTCCGCCGACATGAACTTATATTCTAATTCTAACCTTTAATTGATTTTTTTTATTTCATTTGGTCCCAAAATTCATAAAAAAACACATCGTATAAAATTTTATAAATTATCAAAAAAAATTTCAAATATACAATATGAAAATCTGTAAGACACGTGCAACGCACGTATTGATCAACTAGTAAATTTATAAAAATCGCAAAAACCAACAAAACTGGAAAATTACTAAATTTTAATTTAGATCACCGTAATAAGAAACATAACAAAACAACGGTTGAGATTCATCTTCTTCCTACAATACAAAAGAAAGTTTGAATAAAAATAAATTTAATAAAAACAAATAACAAAAAGTGCTATTTTTAAAATCAAATCAAACATCTGCTATGTCAAAAAATTTAAGTAATAAGTAATAAAATATGTCGTAATGACTTGTCATTATTATAAAGTGAGATAAGTATATATATATATATATATATATGAGTCATAATCATAACTAATTAAGTACCTCCTAACTAACTTAAAACTCCCCTTAAGATGGAGTATGAAGATTACCAACACCCATCTTGTTTAATACAGGAAAAAAAAAAGAGAACTAGGAAGAACTTTAGTAAACAAATCAGGTAGTTGAGGTATAGTTCTAATAGGAAGAACTTCGATTGCACCAAGAGAAATTTTATCTCAGTCAAAGTGGCAATCAATTTTGATTTGTTTGGTGCGTTTGTGAAATGTTGGATTAGTAGATTTTTTAATGGCAATAAGATTGTCGCAATAAATCACAGCAGGTTGTGAACAAGAAACTTGCAAGTCTGTTATAAGATGAGATAGCCTAGTTCATTCTCTTGTGAGTGATGTCAATGCTCGATATTCAGCCTCAGCAAGTGTTTATGTTTTCTCTTAACTACAAAATTTTGTTGTGGAATTTGTACACAACATGTGAATTGATGAATGATACCCTTAGACTCAAAAAATTATGTGAATTTGAGTTCATGTGCATTATCATATCGAAAGGCCTTTATGTGCTTATTAAACTGAGTATGAACCGGAGAAAATAATCTTGGAACAATAGAAAGAACATCAGATTTATTCTTTAAAAGATATATCTATATAAACCTTGTGCAATCATTCACTAAAGTCAAGAAATAGGAAAAACCTTGATAAGTGTGAGTATGATAAGGCCCCCAAATATCACAATGAATCAAGTCAAAAGAATGGACTGACATATGATTGTTTGAAACAAAGGACAATCTCTTCTGTTTAGCTAAAGGGCAGATGCAACAAGGTTCAGAATTATTATTTGTGCTAGAAATACATAGCTTAATGTGCAACAAGAAAAGTCTAGTGAAAGATAAATGCTTTAATCTATTATGTCATAGCTGCATAGAAGGAAGTTGGTAGTTCCACTAGGTGAAGTAGTCTTATTGTTAGCAACCAAAATGTAGAGACCATTTAGAAATTCACCCTTGACAACTATCATTAAACTGAACCTGTCCTAGTTGTGGCATTCACTAGAGTAAAAAGAAGCAACAATGCCAGTTTTCTTAATCATAGAACTCACTTATATAAGGTTGAAGGCAAAAGTTGATATATAGAAAACACCAGTCATAAGCGAAGAACCATTAATGAGAACATCACCAATAGCAGAAACAATAACTTTAGTATGATTAGGAAGAGACATATGTATCTTTAACAGTGGTTATTGATTGAAATAATGATTCAGAGCAACATATATGATTAGAAGCTCCAGAATCAACAATCCACATTGTCCTAGAATCATATTGTTTATGATTCGGATTAGAAAAGCAGTGTGGAGAGAAATATATACCTATAACATGAAGAGAAGGACTCGAAGTTTTAATAGAAGTGTCTGACTTCGAAGTAAAGGCATGAAAAGAGATTAGAGTCATTAACTGTTGATATTGTTCTGAAGTAAAGCTATAAGAAGCTGCTGGAGGTTGTGAGCCAGAGATTTTTGTAGTCTAATTTACATAATGCTCAGAATGTCCATGACAGTGACCAAGGTCCTCAAGGTGTTTGGCATAAGTTGAGCAATGGTGATTTTAAACCCATAGAAAAGGTCAACCAACAAACGAGGAAGAGGAAACCGAACCCTGCACTTAAAAAACATCGGGTAGAGGGTAGTCCATCCCTCCCCCTGGGAAAGATAAGCCCATTCTGATTCAGTAAGGAGCCTCATCTCGAAATCATGAGGGATAGCATAATCCACCCTTAATTTGTCAAGACGCTCCTAAAGGGATGATTTACTAAAATAGCGGAATTTTATTTAGTAAACTAATTAATATTTAATTACGGATCTATTAACATCATGCAAATTGTGATAAAAACACGAAGAACATGTAGATTCATGCTTAATTTTCGAAAATTAAAACCGATTTATACTTACATCGAGTAATTAATGGAGAATCGGTTAGAGGTTTCTTCACAGCATTAAATCCTCAGCAACACCAGATCTTCTATGCTATATCTCGATCGATCAAACGAAACCCGATTGTGGGATCGAACTTTAGAAGAAATTGGGAAGAAGAAAAAATATTTTTCTTCCCAATAATACTATAGGGAAATTGGCCAAGGGGGGAGAAGGGAAGAAGAGAGAGTTCCAATTTTCTATGGAATTGAATTGTGTGATTTATGAATGACCCAAGCCTCCTATTTATAAGAAAATAGGAATCCTAATCACATTAGGAATAATCCATGGAGATAAATACAAAAAGAAAAAAATATTATCTCTTTCCTTTATTTTGCAATTTCAAAAATGCCATAGATAAATTTATTTATCTTGGGTAAATAAATCTATGTAATTATTTTAGGATATAATTCAAACAATTATCTCCTCCTAAAATACATGTATGGCCGAAATTATGTATAAATAATTAATAAATAATTCTAATTTATTTAATTAATTATTTTGGGCCAATCTCAATTGGGTTCATTAATCCAATTGGGCTTGAAACTCTCTCTTAAATTAATAAGTCCAACTTAATTAATTTATTTATTAATTACCATTTAAATAAAATATTTTATTTAAACAATTAATAATATTAATATTTTCTCCAGACTAAATATTATCAAATTTATATTTAATTATTAATTTCCATTTAAATAATTTTCATTATTTAAATAAAATAATATTGATAATATTTCATTATTAATTAATTAATTTTAATAATTAATTTCTGTTAAAATAAAATTAATTATTTAAACAATTAATAATTGTTGATTAATATCAAATTAGTAATTACCATTTAAATATACTCAATAATTAATAATATCTAATTAATAATATTTCATTATTAATTTCCTGTTTAAATAAACTCATTATTTAAACAATTAGTAATGTTTATATTAATTACCGTTTAAATATACTAAATATTTAAACAATTAATATTGCCTATTTAAGTAATTCACTTTACTTAAACTTTCCATTTATTCTTCTTGATTTCGCGACTACGATATTTGGGCTAGCATAGGGACCCGATGGACCTATAGATCATGGGTTTAATAATTAGTCAATTAAGTGATTAACACATAATCAGTTAATTACTTATTATCTAACTATGAATAATTCCACTATAGATTCATAGTTGAACTCCCCTCACTATAGATGAGTTATTGTCCATTTAGTTTATCATTATTTATATCTGTGATATTATCCTTCACGTGGAACCCTCATAATTACAGGAGGATAAATTTACCGTTTTGCCCCTGTAATTACCGTTTTATCCTTATGTTCCAGCTGATTCTCCAATGAACTTTATCTTTAGTCGAACTAAAGATAAGATACTTCTGTGATCAATAGAAGTCGTGACGTCACTTGTTCATGTCTCAAATCAGTACATCAAGGGAGTTTCCTAAAGTTCCTAAAATATTTAGGTATCGCACTGATACCGTTAATTTATAGGAAAGTTATGAATTCCATCTCGTGAAAATGAGTTCCAGCTATTTATCTAGTCATGTTCCCAAAACAGGAGTGTATTGAGCGTTCTTACAGATCGCTCTCAACTATATGAATCAAAGAACACAACTCCACAATTAGGAGTCTACATTTCACTCAGGATTGAGATCTATCACGGTTGATAAACTTAGTTTGATATTCGATTATTTCTCGTAAACGGTATGTCACAACGTGTTTGCGACGCGGAGCGGCCGACATCCATATGTATTAGGTCTCTTATATGAAAATGAAGTGGAAGTCGCCATCAACAATATTTGGGTGTGATTGATCACCAAATTGAATTTAAAATGAAAATGGTCTATGAAAACCAAATTAGGTTCGGGAGTCATTTGTTTGTAGGGAAGGTATTAGCACCCTACTACACCCGTTAAAAATGGTTACCACATTTTATTTTATATTATCCTAATTAGCAAATGGTTTTTATTTAAATAATTAAAAAAATATTGATTTTAATTTGTGAAAAAAAATATTCCATTTAATCATTTCTTAACTTCAAGAATGAAGTAAGAATTGAGATTACAGTGGATGGGGTTACGGCCATTAATTGAACAATATTGGAATTAGAAAATTCCTCACCGAAAGAAATTGAGAGTTTTTACGTCCCAAAATCCCATCATAGAAATTGTATTTATATTTTATAACGTTTTTTTTTTTTAATTTTTATTTAAAATACTTTCCTTTTGTTTCGAAATATATTAAAATACTTTTCTTTTATTTTTTTGAAATAATATACGTAATGTTATTTATTTAAAAAAAAAAACTATTTTATACTTTTTGGGGTTTTTGTAGACTTATATGAGAACCTCAATAAGCGCATTACGCAATCTTCACAAACGTGATGATTTCCACGCACTTATCGAGATCCAACAAGCATATTATTTAGTCCTCAATTAAAAATAAAGAAAATTTATTACGATGTGTTTTCTAAAACTTGTTTGGGATACACTCAAGTTTATGTTAAGAAACCTTATTTTGATTTAAATGTAAAATATGTCAAAAGAAATATGGAAACCTCCTGCTAATATAGCAAACATTAGTCTGCTAATTTAAATTAAACCTAATTAAATCATGGTAAAAAAATGTGGATATAACATATTAATCAAATATCAATTAATGACAAAAATCACTATAAACCCATATTAATAGTTTACAATGGTTTTGTACTACTAAAAATATATCATGTTTTGGCTCTTGTTTTTGTAACCCTCGTTTAAATTTATTTTTTTAAAAATAAAATAAATAACTAAACAGAAACCAAAATAAATTAAATTTTAAAACTAAAGATTTTTCTATATTCTATAGCCTACATTAAATTATGACCACATAATAGGAGTGTAATATAAAAATAAACGACCCATTAAATTAAAAGATATCATGTATGAAATATTATAAAAATAAAAAATAGTTTACAGCATTAATACATTTAATAAAAGTAAGAACTTAAATAAGAAAACAAAATGAAATATAAACCAAGTGGTAGATGTGTAATGAAATAAAAAAGTTCAATGAGAAACAAAAGACAAAAGACAAAAATGAAAATAAAAATAGATTAAAAGAAAATTACCCACAACTTTCAAAAAAGTTATTTTTGTTTGGTTTGCTTTATGATCTACGTGCTTGCAGGTTGGTGGTGTGTTCACGATGGGATTGAGAGAGAGATAGTAAGGATGAGATTTTGCTTAGGTTTCTTTTTGAATTCCACTGCCTCCTCATTAGGTTTTATTTGGTTCAATTTATAGACTCATGAGAATGAAATTAGGAAAATATTTTTTTAATTAAAATCAAAATAAATCAGAAATTAAATCATTCCTAAATCAAATCAATCAATCAAATTATCCCCATAAATTAGCTCAAATTACTAGCATGATGTATTCTTTCCAAAATCAAATCAGATTCAAAAAAATATTCAAAAATTTATTCTTACTTTATTTTTGTAATTAAATTATTTATTGAAAGTAAATTTTTTTTTAAATGGATTTAAATAAAAAATCTTTAATTCGTACAAATAGATTAATTATTAAATAGTATCGGACAAAAATGGGTGTCTACACTGTACTAATGAGAAATTTGATCGAACATCGTGGTCCTGTCTTATACAATCAACATTGCATATGATACTTCCATTTCATGTCTCCCACATGAATGATCAGGATTCGATCATTTGTCTATAAACAAAATGCAAAGCTATCAACAGTGTTACCAGGATAAGGTTTCCAAACGTTATCCGTTTACTGTAGACACGTTTAAGTTACTCATCTCGACTTTAATCTTCTTGTATGACTCACATACTAAGTCGTGATTTCATAAGAGTAACTTAGGGTTTACTATTTGAATGTTTGATATTTATATATTTCCATATATTTCTAATATCGTTAATTGAATCAATCTAGATAATATAAAGAACTTATGTTTATTTATTTAATTTATTCTTAAGAAATTATTATTATTAAATAATTACAAGTTCTAGGACACCATTCCTAACAGCTCCTGCGTCAACTCAGACTCCCAATGGGCAGGACCTCTAGCCTCCCACACGGGTCTCGATCTATACCTTTTCTTCTTTTTCTTCCCTGGCTTTTCAGCGATTGACTCAGACGGAAGGGAATCGGGATGACCCGACACGCTAGGGGTATCTATCGAAGAAGATCCTTCCCCTACTAAAGGAACAGAGGCAGGAAGAATAGCCATAGACTTGACCTTCGAGCGAGTTTTCTTCTTTTTCCTCACTTCCTTAGCAACTGACTCGGGGAGAGAAGGATTGGGGAAACCAGGCACATTACTAGCACCCATAAGCACAGAACTCCCTCCCACTAATGGGAGAGAGACTGAAGAGATCGTATTCTCGGTATCCAACGTCGCATCAAACTCAGAAAGGGATCCTAACCCATTCAATGAAGGAAGGGAATCCCTATCAGGTGGTGAAAGGTGGTCTACAATGGATTCATTTCCCCCGAGTTCACCCCTGGACGAAGCACCAGAACCAGACCCTAGAGCAAAAAGAGAAGGAGGGATGGCGACGTCCCCAGATTCAGCCCCATCTCTCTAAAAAAACCCTACCGTCTAAATCATCGTCACTCACCACAACCCGAAGGGTTGTAACGTCCTGTTATTTTCGTAGTATTTTTTTATTTAATTATTTATATTCATTTTATTGGATTTTCTTTATTTAATCTAATTTAGTTATTTATTTAGTAACTAGTTAAATTAGATTACTTAAGATAGTTAATTTAGTTAGCTTATTTAATTGGTGATTGGTTAGTTTATTTAAGAGAATGATGAAGTGTGGGCCCTTCTTTTTTTTGTCTTATTCCCCACAAATTAGGGCAGCAAACCTTGCCTTACCCTTAATTTTAGGGGGTGTTTGGTTGGGGGTTTGGGAAATGGATGCCTGGGTTTGTGATGCCTTGGAAAGAAAAGTGTGGGTTTGTGAAGAATGTGTTTGGATTGTATGGGAATGGGAATGAATAGTGGGAATAATGTGAGTGTGTTGGAATAAAAATGTCAAATCCAATAGTAACTTGGGAATGTGATGTTAAACCCAAGTAAAAAAAAGAGTGAAACAAACATGGGAATGGCATCACAAACCCATTCCCACATCCAAATCTCATTCTAAAACCTTCAAACAAACACCCCCTTAGGGAATTTATAAATTCCATTTCTTTTCTCCTTCGTCAAGCTGCCGCACGCCCCATCTTCCTTAGTTTTCTTTATTTTATTTTGTTTCTTCTCTTCCTCACGAGACAGTACCACACACCCATCTCCTCTCCATTTAAACCAGCCACCGTGAACCACCGCCTCCACGCCGTCGTCACCACCGTAGAAATGCCATAAACGCCACTGCTAGAAACCCATGGAAGCTCAAAGATAGAGCTCGCAAAATTCACCGGAAAAATGCTCAAATCTTGGCGTTCTTGAGCTCTCACGAGGTGGACTTTATTATTTTGTGTTTAAGGTTCATTTTAAGAGGTTTTGGACTGACCCGTACTCACCAAACGAGCTTTAACGTCAGATTCAAAACTCGTCAGAAAACAGGAAATAGACTCTTGGTTTGAAGGGAATCTCGGACGTTGCTTCAATTGTTCGTAATACTCGACTTATACAACTTTCTTTCGGACTATTTTCCACCGTCGTAGACCCCTGAAAGTCACCGGAAAACGTGAACACGGTAAGAAGGAAAGCTCCTCTTTTCTTTTAATGGCCGCTGTGCGTGGTCTGCTTGTTGGAGATGACACTGTTCAACTGAACCGGCTGACCAGTTCACTAGAACCGGTTCAGCTTGGTTCAGTTGAATTATTCGTAATCGGTTTTGGCTATTTTACTCCGGTTCTCTCGCTAATTGGTTGTAATTAATTAATTCACAGGTTCCGAGCTACTCTAGAGGCGTGATTTTTACTTTAATTGAGACCGGTTCCCGAATTTAACTACTTTCCTAAGCTTCAAAGGTGAGTTTAAAGTGGTTTTATGTGATTTTATGAATGTTTTACACGACGAGTTGTCAATTGAGTATAAGAGGGATTTTGAATTTGAATCCAATGAGGATTTTGGTTGCTTTGAAGATTATCGGGAGTGAGTGTTATGAATAATTCTCTGGTTTAGTTGTTTTTTCGGAGTTTAGGTTTAAATTTGGAATTGAAGAGTAAAGTGCATTATTGTATTTGGAAGTTTTGGGTTGCATGGGGGTATTTGGGTTGGTTGTTGAGAAAAGTTAAGCCTAGGGTGAGAATTGGAACTGAGTTATGGGAAAGTGAATTGATGGGCGAACAATATTCTCCTTCGTTATTTAAATGCATATTTAATCTTTGTTTTACTTTTCTTTTATGGATTGACTAATGGCATGAAATATCGTTCTTATACTTGCACCTTATGTTATTGGCTAATGGTTCTTGGTCGAGAACATTAGCGGTGATGATATCATTTTGGTAATATTCTTGGTCGAGAATATTAGAGATAATAATGTGTTTGGCTAAAGGTTCTTAGTTGAGAACATTAGCGGTGATGATATCATTTTGGTAATATTCTTGGTCAAGAATATTAGAGATAAGAATGTGGTTGGCTAATGGTTCTTGGTCGAGAACATTAGCGGTGACGATATCATTTTGGTAATATTCTTGGTCGAGAATATTAGAGATAATAATGTGTTTGGCTAATGGTTCTTGGTCGAGAACATTAGCGGTGATGATATCATTTTGGTAATATTCTTGGTCGAGAATATTAGAGATAACAATGTGTTTGGCTAATGGTTCTTGGTCGAGAACATTAGCGGTGATGATATCATTTTGGTAATATTCTTGGTCGAGAATATTAGAGATAACAATGGGTTTGGCTAATGGTTCTTGGTCGAGAACATTAGCGGTGATGATATCATTTTGGTAATATTCTTGGTCGAGAATATTAGAGATAATAATGTGTTTGGCTAATGGTTCTTGGTCGAGAACATTAGCGGTGGTAATATCATTTTGGCAATATTCTTGATCGAGAATATTGATGGCAACGTGCGTATTTTTACTAATGCTTCTTGGTCGAGAACATTAGTGGTGTTTCATGAAATTCTGATTGTAATTAGTGGTTTAAATGTTTCCTTTGGTAATATGTGAAATGTACATTTGGAATCAAATTATATGTGGGTATAGGATGTTAGGAGTATAGAATGGGTAGTAAAGAGCATGCTAGGTTTTTGGACACAATTTCCGATGTGGAATTCGTCCATAGGGTTGCATGACTCCATTTTACTCTCACTAGTATTTTTATGCTAATGTTGCTACACTTAAATTTTTCAGGTACGTCCCGTGGTAGAGGTCGTGCTAGAGGTGGTGGTGTCGCGTGATCACGGGATGGTGACTTGGATTGGGACTGCATCGATATGTGCATTCTAGGAATGCACAAACTTTAAACACTCTAAACTTTTATCATTTTCACTGTCTTATTGGTTATTATGGAGCTCGGGAGAGCACTTGACTGATTTATGGTTTTTAGTTGTTTCTCTTGAATTTAAAAACTATGTCGGAAATACGCATTTTTAGGATTTATCTGTTTTATCATTTATTCTGGTTGTGAACAATGTATTTTGTTTTTGGTATGTTCAAAATACAAACGACACCATGCCGAATTTTCGTAAAATTAAGTCTTCCGTTGTTTATTTCTGATTTAAAGTATTTTAGAAATTCGGGTCTTCTCCAGAACTATCCATGACAGATGACACAAAATGAAGAAGAGGAAGCGAAAGGACTAACCTTGAAATGAAACTGGGGAGAACAGATCGTCGGAGGCAGAGAGCTCTTTGCAAATCAGGAGAATTTTGAAATTCAAATGGCAAATGAGCCTTCAATTCTGAGAAAGTACGCTATTTAAAGGAGAAGTCATACGTCAAACAGTCATGACACGTGGGAGAGGTCGCAATGATTCACATTCGTGAAAAGGCCCGTTGAAGGTCAAGCCCACTCACGGGGCCTAAACAGTATATTTTCTGAAGAATCGTGTCCCTCCGTACAAAGGAGTTGATGACAGGTCATACATAGCGCCATGTCATCGATTCGAGCACACTCTATTCCCCGCATTGGACCTTCCAATCCAGGAAATAGGGGAAAACTGTAAAGGGTAAAAATAGCCCTCTTATAGGCCGAGCATAACGGGCCGGTCCATGCGAGTTCAGGCCTATCAGGATTATCGCTTGGGGGAACTATTTCCCACCAGGCCATTAAAAGATCCACAAAGCCTAGTCCTGAACTAGACCAGTCAAGCAGGCCCACGATTAAAAGACTATAAAAGGTTCCTTAACCTATCAAATCAAGTAACTGCACAATACTTAACCCTACTTCTTATCTTGCGGTGCACTCTACCTACCTCACCTAACTTGATCGTCGAAGGGTCCTTGGCCGGTACCACACTGGTGCCCTTCTGATCACTCTCTTATCTATTTTAGGTAGTCACGTTGGTAAGAACCCAGCACGTGTCTTCACGTGCTCAATTGTATGTGAGAAATATCTCATACACATATTATTATTTATAAAAAAAAATTGATGAAATAGTATATTCTAAACATTAGGGATGTGCAGAAAAACCGGAAAACAGAAAAGGCGGCCATGACCGAACCGAACCGGTCGATTCGGTCCGGTTTCATCTCTATTTTCGGTTTTTTAGGTTGAATTACATAGAAAATTGATAAATTTCGGTTTTTCCCTGTTTAAGTATTATAAAAACCATATAAAACCGAACCGAACCGAAATTAAATAAACCATATTCCATAAAATTATATATTTTTACTTTAAAAAAAATACTTATTACATTTACTCCTCAGCCTCACCATTAAGTCCATTTCTCTCTCTCTCTAACAATCTCTCTCTCACTCTCCAACCTTCATGAATCACGAGTTCATCAGTCAAGCCCATCGCCGATTTCGCTCATCATCTCTGATTTCTTCTTTGTTTTTTCTTCATCTCTGATTTCTTCTTCTTCATTCATCATCTCGATTCACTATATTTAGAACTTGGATTTGAGTTTTTAAAACTCGAATATGCGTTCTTAAATCTCATATCTGAGGTATTAGAACTCAGATCTGTGGTCCTGAAACTCAGATCTGAGTTTTCTAATCTCAGATCTGGGATTTTAAAACTCAGATCTGAGCTTTAGAATCTCAGATCTGAGGTTCTATAACGCATATATGAGTTTTGGAATCTCAGATCTGAGATTTTAAAACTCAGATCTGAGTTTTAGAACCTCAATTACGAGTTCTTATGCTTCAGATCTGAGCCTTTTGTTTTGATTGTTCAACTTGTTCATCAATAATTAACTTTTTATTGTTAAATGATGAACAAATATAATATCGGGATTTGGGATTTGCTTTGGAATTATGAGTTTTGTCTAAGAAAAAACGTATGCAAGTTAAACCGACAAACCGAACCGATTAAACCGAAATACTTATACAACCGAACCGAGCGGTTTTAAGAAAAAATCAGAACCGAACGGTTTGATCATTGTGTAAACCGAAGGTCTCGGTTTGGTTCTCAATTTTGTCCAAAACCGAACCGAACTGGACCGAGCTCATCCCTACTAAACATACACTTTTCATTCTGATTTGTTTAAAAAATACTGTTATACAAATTATTTATAAAATAAAAATTATTTTAATTTCATAGTAAAATACATTATTTTAATTTCATATTTACCATTTAAAATTGATTAAATAGTCATATGAATATTTAGTTATCATATATTATTATTTTAATATTTAATTAATTTTTTGTTATACAAATATATAGTTATCATATCTTTTTGTTTTAATATTTTAATAATTATTTTTAATCTTCTTTTTTTTATCCTTGATGTAATTTTTTTTATGTGAATTATTTATAATTATTATTTAATTTTATTTCACTTTCATATTTGAATCAATATAGATAAATATTATATAAAAAAATAATAATAATTGATTAAATAGTATACAATTATATATAAAAAAGATAATAGAAAATTGATTAAATAGTATATTATTATTTTAATTTTATATTTACCATTTAAATTTGATTAAATAGCTATACGAATACGAATATGTAGATGTTATATCTTCTTATTTGGGTTTGAATAAGATTTGAATTTGTCATTTAAAATTATTTCACTTTCATATTTGATTTGTTTATCATTTAAAATTCTTTCACTTTAATATTTGAATTGTTTACCATTTTAAATTACTAGTTGATCAATACGTGCGTTGCACGTGTCTTATAGCTTTTCATAATATATATTTAAAAGAGTTGTCTATTTGAAATAGTTGAAGGTTTGTTTATAAAAGAAATTAGAATTAAATTTTCTTAAGTTCAGAGTGTGATATGTCCGATAATTTAAAATGTTAGAAAATAATTTAAAAATAAAAAATAAATAGGCTTTATTATTCTTTCAAAATAAAAATATCAAAAATCATAATTTAAAGAGAAGAAATATATTAATCAAGCCCATTTCATCCTCTTGTGTACGTTCGGTTAATTTTGATTATAACTATTTTTTAATAATATTAATATAATAGGTTCTTTAAATATCTTATTGAAATTACCACACTTTTAAAAACCCCAAATGTATAAATAAATACAAAAGAATAAACTAATAATTTTCAACTGTTATTTTACAAACATAATAGTAAAAATTATATTTAAATAGAAAATAGTGAGAAATTGAGGTTATGTCATATATATAATAAAAACATATTAAATAGATATCCTACTAAATCTCCAATATTAAATAATCAATTTTTCATACTGAAACTCTTAATTATTTCACATAATTAATCCATCAAATATATTGAATTCCCTCCCATTGAAATGAACATATAATTATACCACAAACAATAATCAAAATTTATAAAACAACCTCACAAAATTGACGGTAGAAAACTAAATAAATATGGCTTATATAAAATCGCAAACAAAAGATAACATGAATTTAAACTATAACTAACTGGAATAAAAACAATTGAATTATAAAAGAATTAGAATGCTACATTGAAAAAAAAAAACGTACATAAATGGCTTAAAAATTATTAAAACTGAATTATAAAACAATCCGAATCTAAAAGACTTATTTTTCCAATTATTATATGATTTTTTCAATCACAAAAGATAATATATAATAAATTTGTTCCATAAAAAATTTCAATTTCCAACACGCCACGACTGTGACGACCCGTCACTTTAAAATAATTTAAATTAGAAAAACACAGCGGAAGTCTTTTATTTTAAGAAAAATTGGCGTGATTATGTTTGAAAATAGGCTAGCCAAAACCTGTTACATCTTAAATTCAGACATCTAAAAACACAAGGAACATTAAGTTCCTATCAGGAGTTCAAAATGATTTATAAACATAAAAGTAAAGACAAAAGCTCTTAAGAGCCATTTACAAATATACAATTCCAAAGTTATATAAAATTCATGAAACCATGTACATGGATTTTTACAACCACCTAGTCCATCTCAAAGTCTTCATCCCTCGATCATGCAGCACCATCTCCTCTCCCTCGACCTCTAGCCAGGGCATTACCTGAAATTTTTGTAATATCATGAGCTAACAACTTAAGCCCAGTGAGAATAATAAGAATAAAAAGTGAGAATAGACCTCAAACTCGTATTCCGATTTGTGTCCAATCAATCTGACACAATCAATCCTAAAGTTCTCCAAACTTTAGGTAATTCCATTTTAGACTTTCGAAAGGATGATATTACTAACACTCGTAGTCAATCCTCATCCATTAACTTATTACGACATAAAATAAGAAAAGTAGATAACTTTGCATAAAATATAACATCTCGATTCTCTAATCCATCGATCATATGCAATGTAGGGTTCCCATATACCCTTATGCATGAATGAAGGTAATGCGGACATCCCGTAGGCTCCCATTCAACCTTATGCATGAAGAAGTAACGAGTACATCCCGTAGGCTACCCATTCGTCTTCTTTCTTAGTTTTACTTTCTTTTCTTTTCTTTTCTTTTCTTTTTCTTTTCTTTTTCTGAAGGTGATGCGGACATCCCGTAGGCTCCAACATTCTTCCCTTCTTTTCTTTCTCAATTTCTTTTCTTTTTCTGAAGGTGATGCGGACATCCCGTAGGCTCTAACATTCTTCCCTTCTTTTCTTTCTCACTTTCTTTTCTTTTTCTCTTTTCAATGATGCGAGATGTTATGGTTATGCTTGCACAAGTAAATAAAGTAAAGTGCAAATAATAAAGTTACTGAGACAAACATAAAGTAAAGGGGTAAAAGACATAAAGTAAATGAATAGGAAACTCCGGACGAACGATATGTCAATCGAACTCCGCTAACAATAATAAAAGTAAAAACATAACTTAAACGATTAACCTATACCTTCCAGGATTCTAAACTTCCAATATAATCCAAGGTTCTATTAACCGTTCTATATAAAAGTTTGGATATTTTAACTTCCAATGATCCAACCTAAGCTTCGAAACAAATCTGTAACGCCCCGTTACAAGGTAAGATTAATTTTGGAATTAAATTAAAATTTTATTTAATTTAATTATAGGGTTTGGAATTTTGATAAATAATCTACTTTATTTATTTAGGCTTTTGGGTGACACTTTTTGTTAAGTGTCACTTTTTGTAAATATTGAGGAGTCATGGATTAGAGTAGTGATGACGTGGCAAGTAGTGATGACGTGGCAAGTAAGCTCAAACCCTAATTTTAACTAAGGAAAAGAAGAAGAACAATTTTCTCCCCTCCTTCCCACACCCTTGCCGCCGCCCCTCATAGTGAAAGAGAAGAAGAAGATTCACCGTTCGCTCGTTTGTTGTTTGATCGTGAATCGGGTTTTTGGATTTAGGCATTTTGGAATCGGTTTTGGTCCCGAAGGTAACGAAATTTCTCTTTTCTCTTTTTCTTCTTGATGTCGTGGGGTTAGGGTAGATAATGATGGGATTTTTCGTCAATTGTTAATTAGGGGATCGGTGGAAATTGCCCGGAATCGAAGAAGGAAGATCGGGAGCCTTTTTCTTGAAATTCATTTAACGGGTAAGCTTTTGGGATTGATTTATCAATCTTTTTAATTCTGGATTTTTGTTTTACATTCACCATATGAACGCCAAGAACCCTAACCTTTGTTTCGATCTCCATAATCGTCAATTTTCCAAACCGTGGCCAAATACCCAATCGATCTTGATTACCAACACCTAGAACCATCAAGATCGATCACCCTAACTACGAAACCGCGACCGAACCACGTCCCGATGACCATGGCCAGCCGCGGCCCACACACCCCCCACGCCCCAACCTTAGCCATTTTCCTTCGCCGTTTGATTTCCGTTCTTTGCTACACCGAACCCCAAACCTTTTGTATTAATTTAGTATATTTTTAATTTGTATTTTAATCTATTTAGGATATCCGTTTCAGGTCTGGTTCGTCAAGGGAAGTAGCTTTGTTTTCGGATTTAAGCATTTTCGAGGTGAGTTAACGGGTTATTCAACGGTAAGGTTTTGGAGAAATCTAAAGCCCTTACCGTAGCTTATTCTTTCATATATAATTAAATATGTAATTCTGGAAATTTAGGATGAGAAATAATATTGGAAACACCGAAAAACAATTGGGAGAAAATAATGTTTTCGGTTAGAACTTGTGAAGGCCAATTTCGCCAAAAGTGATGTTTTTAGTTTCGATTTGCCTCTGGATGATAATGAGTATAAATCTGGAATTATTTGATGATTTTTAGTGCCAATAGCCTTAAGTTTTGAGTTAGGATTCATAAAAGTTCATATTTTGATTTTCGGCGTTTTTCTTGTTTTTCGGCGCTTTTGTGAAGTGTATGTAAAACTGAGTGGGCTGCTGTGTTTTTATATTATAAATTGATTTTGAATGATTATTATCATGAGGATAATGTGGTTGTGATGATATTTGAGATTGATTAAAGCATGCTTACTAGTGTTGAGGCTACGAGCTCAACACTTAGTCATTTTAGTTATGGAAAGGTCCATAATCGAGTACTAATGATCATTGCTCGTCACGAATGATTCATTAGGTGAATAATAGTTATAGTTGAGGCTATAACCAAGTACTAAGAAGTGATAGTAGTTCCGAGGAACCGCCTTCTTAGTGGTTTTTATGAAGAAGGGGATGTTTGTATAATTAATTAAACTTGTAGTTCGGAGTGATTGTAATAAGTGTGTGTTTTGATGTTGTGACTTGGGTATTATATTTGGTAAAATATTTGAGTGAGGTGTTTTCCATGAAAGAGTTAAGTGTTGATATTGGGTGTAGAATGATAGTAAATGTTTATTGAATAAAGAATGAGTTGGGCATTAAGTGACGGTTGGAGTGTAAGAGTCTTTGGAAGAGTGTTGAGAGCTTGGGACACGGTTTGGGTTGTTAGAGACTAACTAAGACTTTATCGTTGTTTAAGTCGTTTTCTCACTGGCTTTAGCCTCACAGTGCTATCTGTGGTTATTTTTCAGGTAACAATGGACCGAGAGGTGGCTGTTGATGAAGTGGAAGAGATGAGCGTTCATGTCGTGGAGGCGCCTCGAATTTATTCTTTATGAATGATGAATAATGTTTTTAAACTTTTATTTGATTTATTGAGTCGTTGGGAATTTTAGTTGATTTTAGACTCTTTAGTCTTTACATTTATATTTGAACGTTATTGTTTTGTTTAAAAGTTGAACTCCGGAGTTTCTGTTTTGTTTTAAATTCTCAATGATTATGAAGTTTGTATTATTTTAAATTAAGGGTATTTATTGAGTCTTCCGCTGTTGAAAATAAGTGTATTTGCTACTCTGAAAAGTCGGGTCTTTACAGAATCTAACTTAGAATCTTCTAAGATTCAATACTTTCCTCGAGAACTCCTAAGTTCTCACTTAAAGGATTAACTTCTAATCCTAAGGGCACTAACTCACTTCCCTCTATCTTAGATTCGAATTCTAGTCTTAGTTTCCAATTCTACAAACCATCATACTTATTTGCTTTCTAAAGATACTTTAAATCCTAACTATTCTCACCTTTCCAAAAGAAGATTTCAATTCAAACCTTCGATAACGCGGTCAATGCAAAGTTCAAACCACCTACAATTAGAATTACATCTAACAATCAATAAATAATTCAACTAACGATCAAACAACATCTAAGCGTTTAAAACGACGAAAAACCCAACAAACCCCCCACATGAGGCTCTCGGCCCTCTCATGAAAAATAGGCTTCGGGTTTGGTTTTCCGGCTTTTAGGCAATTTAAATGTGTTTCGAGTTGGTTTCAAGCAATTTCGATATTCCCGATTTCAATGGGTATCGATAATTAGGGTTTTTGAACATTATGTCATTTCTCGAATTGAATTTAAATAAACAATAATTCAACAATAAATAACCCATAATCAAACCCAAAAAGGTAAATTTCAAACAGGAAGGGTTTCGACTGAAACTCGGTTTTAGGGTTATGGGAAAGTTTCCAAAAACTCTTAAAACTACTCCCGTATTTACAAACACCGAGTTTCCCGACAAGAAATCGAAGGAAATCAAAGAAAACTCCATTAAAATACTATTTGGAGCTTAGGGTTTGAAAATTTACTTACCGAGAACTCCGTGGATCACGGGAGAAAGGCACAATCGATGGGTGGAAAAGAATCCTAGACCCGAGGGCTTTCCGATGCAACCGAAATCGAATCAATCCGCCGAGAAACGAACAAAACCCAAAGAATTCTCTTCCTTTCATGAAGGCCACGGTTTTGGGAAGAAAAAGGATGAGAAAAATGAAGACTTTTGGTCAATGATGTGTTTTTAAAGATGAAGGAATAGTGTTTTGATATTTTTAAGAAATTAGAAATGACGGTTACGTCCTTTTATGACTTTTGACTTATAAAATGAAACCCGATGCTCTTAAATAAATCTAATGGTGATTAATAATTATTAATTGGCCTCTTAATAATTATTAATGTCACCGAAACGAATTTAGAGCATTAAAACGATTAAAAAGAATTTCGAGCGAAATTAACTACTAAAATCGAAATTACAAAAATAATAATTAAAGTAAATACTTAAATTGAAATAAATAAATAAATAAACAATATTAAATAAAATAAAATAAAAATAAAAATTCACTTCAAAATAATGGGACGTTACAACGCTTGATTTCTATGAAGTATAAAGGAAAAGGAAACATGAAGGAGTACATTATGGAAATGTCCCATATTGCTTCAAAACTTAAGGCATTGAAGCTCGACTTGTCAGACGACTTGCTCGTGCATTTGATATTAATCTCTCTTCTTACACAGTTTAACCAATTTAAGGTTAGTTACAACTGTCAAAAGGAGAAATGGACTCTCAATGAGCTCATTTCTTATTGTGTGCAAGAGAAAGAGAGATTGAAGCTAGAAAGGACTGAAAGTGATCATGTGGCTAGCACCTCTAAGAATAAGGGCATAAAGAGAAAGAATAATGAAGCTGCTAAAGGTCCAACTAATCCGAAGAAACAACAACATGAACCTAAGGGTTGTTTCTTTTGTGGAAAACCTGGACATGTGAAGAAGGACTGTACCAAGTATCACGCATGGCGTGCTAAGAAAGGTACAAATCTTACTTTGGTCTGTTTTGAAATTAATTTGGCTTCAGTACCTAGAAACACGTGGTGGTTAGATTCTAGTGCAACCACTCACATTAGTGTTTTTATGCAGGGTTGTCTGAGCTACCGAAAGCCTGATGATGATGAAAATACATCTATGTGGCTGATGGAAAAACGGTGAAAGTAAAGGCAATAGGCCATTGTAAGTTGTTTTTCAGTACTGGTTATTATTTGAATTTGAAAGACACTTTTGTTGTACCGACTTTTCGGAGTAACTTAGTTTCTGTTTCCTTGTTGGACAAATCTGGTTATTATTGTTTATTTGGAAACAATATGGTTAATTTGTCTTTAAATTCAATTTTTATTGGAACCGGTATTCGTCATAATCATGATGAATTGTATTTACTTGACACAAATGGGTCTTACAATGAATCATTGAATTCAAAATCACAATGTGTTAAAAGTAAAAGAAGTAAAGAAAATTCATCAATGTTATGGCACAAGCGATTAGGGCACATCTCTAAATCAAGAGTTGAACGACTTGTGTCTGATAAAATTTTAGATTCTTTTGACTTTATAGACTTCGAATTCTGTATTGATTGTATTAAAGGCAAACAGGCCAAAATAAAGAAAATAGGTGCCAATAGAGCTAAAGACGTCTTAGAATTGATTCATACTGATATCTGTGGGTCCATTCCTTACGGCATCTTGCAATGGACAACGATATTTCATATCATTCATAGACGACTATTCAAGGTATGACTACCTATATTTAATTCATGAGAAATCACAATCTTCGGACGTATTCAAAAAATTTAAAGTTGAAGTTGAGAACCAACTCAACAAAACAATTAAAAGTGTCAGATCTGATCGTGGATGTGAATTTTACGGTAGATATGATGGTTCAGGTGAACAACGTCCAGGACCATTTGCTAAATTCTTAGAGGAATGTGGAATTGTCCCACAGTACACCATGCCGGTATCACCTAGCATGAATGGTGTAGTTGAAAGGCGAAATGGGACTCTTAAGGATATAGTAAGAAGTATGATTAGTCATTCTTCCTTACCGGAGTCACTCTGGGGAAAAGCACTTAAGACAGCAGCTTATATTCTAAATAGAGTGCCAACTAAAGCAACTACTAAAACGCCTTATGAGCTTTGGATAGGCAAGAAGCCGAGTCTAAAACATTTTCATATTTGGGGTTGTCCAGCTGAAGCTAGGCCTTACAGGCCACATGAAAATAAATTAGACTCTAAAACAGTAAATAGTTACTTTATTGGCTACGCTGAACGATCCAGGGGGTATAAATTTTATGATCCCACGATTAGGAAAATTTTTGAGACAGGAACTGCAACATTTTTTGAAGATGTTGAGTTTGGGGGGAGAAATAAGGTTAGAGATATTATCTTTGAGGAAGAGGAATTAATTTCTATTCCCACAATTGTTTCTGATGATATGGAGGTTTCCTTACCTGTTATTGATCAGGAAGCTGATCAAGATCCTGAATCAGATAATATTGAAATTTTCCCCATGAATAATGAAATAATTATTCCTGAGGTGCAAACTCAACAACCTCAAGAAATAGTGCCTTTAAAACGATCCACTCGAGAAAGAAGAAATGTTATTTCAAAGGATTATATAGTATTTCTCCTGGAACATGAGGATATTGGAGTGATGGAAGATGATCCAATCAACTTTCATCAAGCCATACAAGGTTCTAATTCTCAAAAGTGGATTGAGGCTATGAATGAAGAGTATAAGTCTATGCAAGATAATAAAGTTTGGGAACTTGTCCCATTACCAGAAGGAGCAAAACCTATTGGTTGTAAATGGATATTTAAAACCAAAAGGGGTGCAAAGGGTAATGTGGAAAGATATAAAACTCATCTTGTAGCTAACGGCTTTACTCAAAAGGAAGGGATTGACTATAAAGAGACATTCTCTCGAGTTTCAACGAAAGACTCTTTTAGGACAATCATGGCACTAGTTGCACATTTTGATCTTGAGCTTCATCAAATGGATGTCAAAACGGCGTTTCTCAATGGAGACATTGATGAAACTATTTATATTGTGCAACCAGAAAACTTTGTATTGGGAGACCCAAAGAATATGGTTTGCAAATTGACAAAATCTATTTATGGGCTAAAACAAGCTTCTCGTCAATTGTACTATAAGTTTCATCAAGTAATTATCTCGTTTGGTTTTGAGATAAATGCAGTCTATGATTGTGTGTATCATAAGGTCAGTGGGAGTAAACACATATTTTTGGTTTTATATGTGGATAACATTCTGCTTGCCACAAATGATATAGGCATTTTGCACGACACCAAAAGATTTATATCTAAGAATTTTGAGATGAAAGATCTTGGTGATGCTTCATTTGTATTAGGAATCCAGATACATAAAGATCGCTCTGGAGGTATTCTTGGGTTATCACAAAGAAGCTATATTGATAAGGTGCTAAAAAGATTTGGTGTGCAGAACTGTAAACCAAGTGACACCCCTGTTTTTAAAGGAGACAAATTCAGTCTCAATCAATGCCCAAAAAGTAATCTTGAAGTTAAAGAAATGCAAAAGATTCCTTATTCATCAGCTATTGGGAGTCTAATGTATGCTCAAGTATGTACGCGTCAGGATATTGCGTACATTGTTGGCTTGTTAGGTAGATACTTAAGTAACCCTGGTATGGATCATTGGATAGCAGCCAAATGGGTTATAAGGTATTTGCAGAGAACTAAAGATTATATGCTCACATATAAGATATCGGATCAGTTAGAGATCATTGGGTATTCCGATTCTGATTTTGCTGGATGCCAAGACAGTAGGAGATCCACTTCAGGCTATATTTATCTATTAGCTGGTGGAGCTATTTCTTGGAGGAGTGCCAAACAGACACTCATAACTTCTTCCACTATGGCAGCAGAGTTTGTAGCATGTTATGAGGCATTTAATCATGGAATATGGTTGCGAAATTTTATCACAAGGCCTGCGCATTTTTGATGGTGTTGAAAGACCACTTAAGATCTATTGTGATAATAAGTCAGCAGTACTATATTCTAACAACAATAGGAGCTCTTCTAAGTCTAAACATCTAGACATCAAGTTCCTAGTTGTGAAGGAAAGAGTGCAGAGTGGACAGTTATCCATAGAGCACCTTGGGACAAACTCCATGATAGCGGATCCGCTTACAAAAGGATTACCACCCAAGGTCTTTTATGAGCATACTGCTCATATAGGTGTTATCTTACATCAGGATATTTAATTCAAGTGGGAGTTTGGACAATATTTTTATTGCTCTATGTTTGGTCAAATATATATGTTTATATGTAATTGGATATTTTCTGATCAGAAGTAAAGAATTTCAGTTAATGACACTCTGTTACATTTAAGTTAAAGTTTTGATCTCACTAAAGTAAGGTAGGACTAGTTGGAATAGATATGTACAGATCACACTGCATACAATTTCCATGCTATGCATCCATGGTTGATCTATGTCATTTAGTTGTATTAGTATTTGTGGCCATTGATGGGTTTAGTTACGATAAATGTGACGAAAACCGCTTTGATCCAATATTGATATAGTTAATGGACGAGATTGTTAAGGTACTCTATTTATTATAGCAATTTTTGGAGCTTATAAGCTTTAACACATTTGTAGAATTACATATGTGGTCCAGTGGGAGATTGTTGGAATAAATTCAATAATTAGGGACCACACGTGTAATTAATTAAATGTGTATGCTATTTATAATTAGCCAATTAAAGTGATCTAATAAAGTTTAGGCATTGGCATAATAGAGTTATAAGATATTCTCATGGACTTACATATATGCATAGATAACCTTTGATATTTATAATTTATTGAGGGACTAAATTATAAATATATAAAACTTGTAACTGCTGAATGTCGCTACGTAAACGCGAAGAGGAAAAATAAAAGGGAAGAGTCGCCACTAATAATTGGTTTTCTAAATTAGGTGTGATTAGTCACCTGGTCATTAACTAAGGATGGTCTACTAACTATTGAAAATGGGTTCGGGAGTTCATTCACACATAGGGAAGGTATTAGCACCCTATTATATTCGTTTAAAAACGATTGTTTTTTTTTTTTATTTTGGTGTATTATTAATGAAAGCCTTTATCTATAAACAAAAATTATTTTTTTGGTTATTTTTAAATGTCTCATGTTTTATTAATCAATACTTTAGTAATAAAGCATGATTAAATAAGTATGAGTGGCGTAAAGCCATTAGGAAAAATATTGTCGGGAATTTTAACTCAGTATTCCGAGAAAAAATTCCTTACCTCAAGAATGTTAGGGGCATGGTATTCCAACGCCCTATATTCCGTCGTCGGAGTTTTCAAAAACGATTTGTTTGTTTTTTTTTTGTGTTTAAGTTTTAAATATGAACATTTTAATTAATTGTAAATTTTTATCTTTGTTATTAAAATTATTTAGCTCAATATTAGGTTTAGGGTAGGTTTCACTTTTGGCCCCTAGGTTTTAAATGGGAAAATTTTATTTAACAAATCTTTTATTTATGGTATAAATGGACAATTACTATCCGAATAAATTTTGATTTTTGTTTAGGGCTTATGTTATTAATCTTTGTATTTTTAGAAAGTTGGTAGGTTTATACCTAGTAAATTCTAATTAATATTTACAAACTCAATTTTTAATATTTATTATTTGGAAAATTAGTATCCTAATTAATTCCAATTTCTATATTTAAATTGTTAATTTTTATATTTTGGAAAATTAGTATCTTAATTAATTCCAATTACTATATTTAAATTGTTAATTTTTATATTTTGGAAAATTAGTATCCTAATTAATTCCAATTTTATATTTAAATAGTTAATTTTTATTTTTAATTTTCGATTTCATTCCTTACCTAATAACATAAATATTTTATACAAGGAAAGTAAAATAATAAAATTAGATTTACCTAATATCAAACATATCAATTAAAATAATTCAATTCCATTATGATCAAAAATCAATCAAATATGACAGGTTAATTAAAATGGCTCAAAAACAAATACTGTAAAATTTTGACGTGGAACATGTTAATAATTTCGATCAATCAAATATGTATATATATAAGAATAATAATCTAAATACAAAACATCAGTAAAACCAAACTAAAGTTAATATGATAATAATCCAAAATAGATAAAATGTGGTAATCAAATGTAATTTAGACCAAGTCAAAGCAAGCATGACACTTTTCTATTTGTTTATTCTAGAATAGTCTGAACTATATATGACTATATAATAATGCATTATATTATTAATTTTTTTTTTTAAAAAAAAATCCATCATTGATATATTAAAATTGGAACAACATGACTAATAGAAAAGCAGAACAAACAAAATTAACCAAATACATATACAAACAAATATCTTTGAATAGACTTACAATTTTTTGAAGTTTGGAGATAGCTTTTGACCATGAACAGAGTGTTAGGTGTGAGATATGAAGAAGAATAGTAATATTATTTGGACGGATTGGAATTTTGGTTGAGTATATGGGATTGGTTTGATGAATGGATAGAAAAAATTGGGTGGAATTACAATGACAAGGAAGAAAAAAATAAAATTACTAGAGGAATGGAGGCTTTGCCGTGAAAGAGATGGGTTTCTTTTTGTGTCTGTTTTAGGGTTGAAGGGGGGTCCTTTTTATAGCCAAATGGGGGATAAAAATTAGGAAAGTAATAAATGAGAATAAAATAAAATAAAATCAATTTTTAATTCACCCCCCAAATCATGCAAAAATTTGATTTTTTATTTAATTTGACAACTCACAAAAATAAATTCCAACTCATCTTTTCCATGTTTAAATTGATTTTCATTTAAAAATTATTTTTCAAATCTTTTATTTCTAAAACAAAATTAATTCAAATAAAATTAAACAAATTTGACACATTATTATTTTTATCATTTATTTTTTTATTCTTGCTATTAAAACAAAATCTAGAACAATAAAAAAAATACAATTACATTTATCCTAAAAATCTAATTACTAATTTTAAAATAAACATAAAATAAAAAAATCTTCTCTTTTTTTTATATATTTTTTTCTTTTTTTTTTTTAATACTTAAAATTAAATTAAAAACACATCGGACGAAAATGAGTGTCTACACTGAAGCAGTTAACAGAGTGGGTTATAGTCCCCATTCCCTGTAAAAATTTCACGTAACTTCTTTCCCCCATCTGAGAAGTTTTCTATCAAGAGATCAGTGAGTTTACAGAGGAATTGGAAGACCATAACTCTCAATTCTTGCATTCATCCATGGATTCAGGTACGCTTCCGCAATTAATCTCTTGAATCGGTCATGAATCTAGTCTAACAACTCGTTTACGTAGATCAAACGTTTTTGACAACCTTGTGATCCAACTGATGATTCATTCAGTGCATATATATAATGCATAATTGAAATATCCGGATGATTTATAAAGTTGAAAATAAAATAAAATCTAGTTAGATATACTAAGATTATTTAAATACAAAATAAAATATGAAAAAAACTAACCATGGAAAAGTCGATGAATCTGCAAGCACGACATGTAATTCTATTAAAAAAATCAAAAATTTCTTCCACCTTAAATAAAAAGAAAAAAATAAAACTCGTTTACATAGATCAAACGTTTTTGACAACCTTGTGATCCAACTGATGATTCATTCAGTGCATATATATAATGCAAAATTGAAATATCCGGGTGATTTATAAAATTGAAAATAAAATAAAATCTATTTAGATATACTCTAAGATTATTTAAATACAAAATAAAATATGAAAAAAAACTAATGCCAAATATTTTTTTTTAAATCATAAAAAAAGAGATTTTAAAATAAATTGAAAAATGTAATTAGAAACGATTTTATGAAAAATGCTCATCTAAATATATACCCACTAAATCTTTATTAAAAATTATTTAGATTTTCAAAAACATTTTTTTAATAAATAATTGGTATAGCATTTTTTTAAAAATCGGAAAGAAAAATCATATTTTCAATTGTATTAACTAAATCTTTATTATAAATTATTTAGATTTCTAAAAGCAAAATTACTATAACAATATTTTTTTATATTAGAAAGATAAAGATATTTTTAAATAAATTTATGAAAAATGTTTATAAACAATTTATGAAAAATGCTCATCCAAATATATACTTACTAAATCTTTATTATATAAACTATTTAGATTTTCAAAAACATTTTTTATAGATAATTTGTATAGCAATATTTTTTAAATCATAAAGAAAAATAGTATTTTCAAATATATACTAACTAAATCTTTATTATAAATTATTTATATTTTTAAAAACAAAATTCATATAACAATATTTTTTTATATCAGGAAGAAAAATAAATTGAAAAAAAGGATTATAAACAATTTTTGAAAAATACTCATTCAAATCTATACTCAAATTTTAAATAGTAAATATGAAATTAAAATAATTTGTTTTTTCTATACATAATTCGTATAATATATATATATTTTTAAATCAGAAGGATAAAATGTATTTTTTTAAAATATACTATTTAATCAATTATCTTTTTTTTTTTTTATAAATAATTATATACTATTTAATCACTTTTCATACTATTTTTTTTAAATCAATTTTCATGCTATTTTTATATTCTATGTTTTTTTTTTATAAATAATTCGAAATATTTTTTTAAATGAGAAAGAAAAAACGAAATTGTATATGATATTTATCTATTTTGGTTCAAATATGAAAGTGAAATAAAATTAAATAATAATTATAAATGGCAAACTTGAAATAACAATTAAATGTAGGGATAATTATAAATGACAAACTTGAAATAAGATTTGAAAGTAGGGATAAATCTGGAAGTGAAAAATTATCCGTTTTAAGCACCTTTTAGAGTAGTATAGATTATTTAATATTATTTCACATTCATATTTGTTTATCATTTAAATAACTATTTTGTAGCATCATGATTTGAATTTTAATTAGATTGTTTTAATTTTTTGAATCAGACAAAAAGAATCACAAAAATGGATTTAAATAAATTGATTTAATTGCTAAATTCAATGAGATTTCATTCAACTTTTTCATTTAAATGATACAACCTAACCAATTTTAATGATTCAGAGAGTGGTTTAATGATACTATTCAATAAATTGGTTATTGAACTAACCTCATTCATTCAATGTATGCCCACTGGATTTATAATGTACCAAGAGTCGTTTACGCTCTATGTAACATCCCAAATTCTCAAAACATGGAAATTAACTAAAATGCAACGGAAACATAAATAACAACAACTCAAATTTAATACTCCTCATTTAGAGTCAAAACTAAACAAAGCTTTATTTCGTTTACAATGAAATCTCCACAAATCCAAAATCCATCAATAAAATTTTATTTGAGCTCAGTTTAAAACGAAACAATTCAAATCAATTATTCAAAGTTTTGGAACAAGCAAAAACATGTAAATCAACATAAATAATGGAAATAAAATCCCATAGTCCACTAAACAAGAACGAAATATAAAAACGCCGGCTTGTAAATCCGAGCCCAACCAATCACCCTCCACGACCCCGTCATTTGCCAGATTTCTTCTTTTTATTACCTGAAAAAAAAATATTGTAGCATCATGAGGCTACGCCCAATGAGAATAAAGTTAATTTAAGAGCAATGTCATGAGAAATTTTCTAAATTCCTTAAGTCCATACTTGTAACGTCCCGTTATTTTGTGATAAAAAAAAACTTTTATTTATTTTATTTTAATTTGAGTAATTAAAATTCATTTATTTATTATTAAATTAGAATTTAGTAATTTATTTCATTTTAATGGATTTATTTATTTAAATACGTTTTAATGGTGTTAATAATTATTAACGGGCCAATTAATAATTATTAATCACCATTGGGATAGTTTGAGATGTTCGGGAATCGTTTTTAAGTCAAAAGTCGTAAAAGGGCAAAGTCGTAATTACCCAATTTGCAAAATATCTAAAAACACTATTCATTTGTCTTTAAAAACTCATCTTTGACTTCAAAAATTGACCAAACTCATCCAAAAATTCCTCTCATTGCCGTGAGCTTCAAAGACCAAAAGAGAAAAAATTTGGTTTTTGTTCGTTTCTTGCCGGATCAACTTGATTCTCGTTTCATTGGAAAGGTATCGATCCTACGATCCTTTTCCACCTAGCCTTCGTACTTGCCACTCGTGTTTTGCGGAGTTCTCGGTAAGTAAAGTTTCAAACCCTAAGCTCCAAATAGTGTTTTAATGGATTTTTACTTGTTTTCTTTCGATTTCTTGCCGTGAAACTCGGTGTTTGTCAATTCGGGAGTAGTTTTACGTGTTTTTGGAAACTATTTCATAACCCTAAAACCGAGTTTCAGTCGAAACCCTTTCCGTTTGAAATTTACCCTTTTGGGTTTGATTTTGGGTTAAAAATTAATGAATGAATGTTTATTTAAATTCAATTCGGGAAAGGGATTAATGTTCAAAAACCCTAATTATCGATACCCATTGAAATCGGGATTATCAAATTTGCTTAAAACCAACTCAAAACGTATTTAAATTGCCAAAAAGCCAAGGAACCAAACCCGAGACCCCTTTTTCTAGGGAGGGCCGAGAGCCTCCAAAGGGTAGGCTTGGTGGATTTTCCGTCTTTTTGCTTGTTTCATCGTTGTTTAATCGTTGGTTGGTATTTTATTAATTTTCGGGATATTAATCCTTTTGTAGGTGTTTTTGAATCGTTTGTTTGATCGCTCTTCCGGTGCTTAGGAGCGAAGTCTTCACTTTTAATTAAGGTGAGAATGATTAGAATTTAAAGTAACTATAGAAAGCAAATAAGTACGATGATTTGTAGAATCAGAAACTAAGATTAGAATCCAACCTAAGGTTAGAGGATGTGAGATAGTGCCTTAGGATTTGAAGTTAATCCTTTAGGCGAGAAACTTAGAATTTCTCGTTGAAAACCTCGAATCTTAGAAGATTCTAAGTTAGATTAGTTTCGGAGTTTAGAATGGTTCACTTGGAAGTTTAGAATCCCTGAAAGTTTAGGTTAATCGTTATATTTTGACCTTTACTTTTATTATTGTTAGCGGAGTTCGATCGATATATCGTTCATCCGGGATTCTATCTATTTTATTTATGTCCTTTACTTTTATGTCTTTACTTTTGCTCATTTACTTTATGCATATTTCGGTTGCTTTATCATTTACATTTACTTTATTTACTTTTGCAAGCATATGCAACCATATGCATAACATCTCGCATTATTGAAAAGAAAAGAAAGTGAGAAAGAAAAACGAAAGGATAATGGTGGAATACGAGAAAGTCCACATTTCTTCCATGCATAAGTTTTGGTGGGATATTTTAAGTTGCCCACACTACTTCCATGCATAAGTTTTGGTGGGATATTTTAAGTTGCCCACACTACTTTATACATAAGGATAAGGGTGGATAGTATGTAAAAATCCACATTACCTTCATTTCATGCATAAATGGCGAATGCGTATCCTACGGGATGTACTCATTACTTTTATGCTTATGATAGATGAGAAGAGAATCGAGATGTTATATGTTAAACAAAGTTTATTCGTTTTACTTTATTTGTCATAACAAGTTAATGTTTGAGAATTGACTACAAGTGTAGTAATGTCATACTTTGGATTTCATGGAATAGAATTACCTAGAGTTTGGAGAACTTTAGGAGTAGATTGTGTCAGTTTAATTGGACATAAATCGAAATGCGAGTTTGAGGTCTATCTTTACTTTTTATGCTATTTATTCTCACTGGGCTTAGTTTGTTAGCTCATGATATTACAACCACTTTCAGGTAATGCCTTGGCTAGAGGCCGTGGACAGGGAGATGGTGCTGCGTGATCGAGGGATGCTGGCCTCGAGATGGACTTGTCCTTGTATAGTTTGTGTATCACTTTTATGAATTTCAAAGACTTTAATGTTGTATTTTGGCTCATAAGAGCTTCTGGATGATGTTTTATGATATTATATATTTGAACTCCTGATTTGGACTTAAAGTCCATGAGAATTTCTTAGATTTGAAAATTAGGATGTAAACAGGTTTTCGGCATGCCAATTTTCAAACAAAACCACGCCAATTTTTCGTAAATTAAAAGACTTCCGCTGTTTTCTCTGAATTTAATTTATTTAAAAGTGACGGGTCGTCACAATACTCGGCCTCACAACTTCCAAATAACTCTCAACTTCCAAGGCATAATCTCAACTCTAGAGAAAATCTCATTCTTTTATTCTTTTTACCCAATGTCTTACCTCCACTTTATTCGCAATTAAAGTGAGCCGCACACTCAAAGTACTGAACCCGTGTCACCCTATTCGACCTTTGAGTTATTCTTCTTATGAGTTTGCAAGACTCACAAGCGACCCTACAAGTTTATTCTCTCCCATTGATCAAATGGAATGAACCTACCCCGCTAAGTGTAATTAAGTTGTGCACAACTCTAATTCACCCCTTAACGGTTTATTATTCATTAAGTATGACCCTACTTAATGCGAACCTCCAACCACACTATCTAAGGCATCGAAATAATGTGATTTATATAAATGCATCACTACCAGAATGCTTGACAAAATTTAGGTCCAGTTTCTAGTTTAGAAAATCCAATTCCACCTAAAACTGACCTCAAACAGGCTAATTCTTAAAAATTCTAATTTCTGAAAATTAACCAAGTTTTCAGCGTTAATTTGGTTTAAAAACACCAAATATTAGATCCACAACTCACGGGAAGGTTTCCCAAAGAAATCCCACTCCAAAAAGCCAAACTAGCTTAACTAGTGCGGTTTTGCTTCTTTTTCGGCGCCTAATCGATAGGGAATTTTAATAAATTTTCCAGCAGCTTAAAAGACTTAAGAACAGCCCCTAAGTCATCTAGACTCACTTAGGAATCATCCAAAATTAATCCCCCACCTAAACTCCCAAGAAAAGGGGTTCAACTGGACTAATTTCCACATAAGGCTCTATCGATCCTACTACAATAATATCAAATTCCAGCAACTTCAAGATCATTAAAGCATCCAAAAAAAGACTAGAAATCATATAATTAACATTTTAAAATCAACCAGCCAGAAAGTCAAATTTTTAACATCAAATAATGTCATCCAAAACATGCATGCCATTAATTCTTAAATCCTTAACTCCAATTCAAACGAACCATATGATCATACAATTCATGCTTATTATATCAACACCCAAAATATTACTCCAATCACACAACCCAGAAAACAGTTCATACGTATAAAGAAAAAGAAAATAAAACATGATATCGATCAAAAATTAACTAAATTCTCACCTTAGATTCTTGAATTTTTCAATAATTAAAAATCTTCTTTCCAAGAAAACTTACAACCTCTCTTGTAAGTTTAATAAACCTTTCTCAAATCTCATCCTCACTGCAAGGAAAAGCCTTTCTACATCTAAACGAAAAATTTACAAAATAAATCGATCAAAATCGGATAAAAACCTAATGGATCCGAACTAGTTTTTGGCTCATAATATTTTCTACATAAATCTGATTACTACAAAACTAAGCTCAATGGAAAGAGAACGAAAAATCAATAGAAATAGACAGCTTACTTGCGTAAATCGGAGTCTGGATGAGGAAGTTATGGCCAAAATACTCTGGAGAATTTTATTTGATCGAAAATTGGAGAAAAAAGGATTAATGGAGGCTGATTTCGGCTGAATGAAGGAAGAAGATGATTTTTTTAGGGTTTAATCTCGAGTTATGATAATTACGAAAATGTCACTACACTAAAATGATCATAACTCATTCACCGGGACTCCGAATGATGATCCGTCAGTTGCGTTGGAATCATAATAACGATACGATCAAAATCATGTAAAAATATTAAAATAAACTTGTGGTTTTAATTTTGAGGTTTGGGAAATTACTAAAATACCCTTACTTGGTAACAGGTCGTCGTAGGCTTTATTTAGTTTTAATTTATCTCTGTCTAAAATAATCTTGAAGGAAAAATGGAAGAATACGTGATGTTCAGTAATTAAAAACAAATAGAAAGCATAACTCAATTTCTACACTCGCAGCCGTAGTTCACCGTTTCGAATCCAATGTTTGGAAAATGCATTATGGCGATATGACATTTGTCATGGCTCTAAGCAAGTTTGGGATTAAGGTGAGATAATTTTTTGGCTAACAACACCAGCTTCTGCTTTTTAACTTCTTTGGTTTTGTCAACTAGAGATTTATTAGACAAACCTTCTCATATTTTTGTCTATGATATATTCTTTTGTTCTGGTGTTTTTTATTTATTAGTTGGTTTGTGATATATTCTTTTATTAGACAAAAATTCTTCAGTTTTTGTATTAGCAAGATCAATCGCAAGGAAACATTTCAATTATCTTAGTATTTTTTTCTCACTAATTTTGTAATATTTCAGGATTGTTGGTTGCTTTTTTCGACTATATATACCTTTTATTTGGATTAAAATTGTCTTAATACCTAAATTTATAATTCTCTTTGGACGTTCCGTTCCAATCATGCCACTTCATGAACAATCTAAACTTTACATTAACAATTTTTTTATTTCCTCTTCACACCTTTTCAATATCTATTAATATTTATCTTATAATTAAATTAATGAAAACTGTGAGTAATTTCGGCAGAGCCGGTATCTATAAGGATCAATTCATAAAATTTTCTGGTTTTTTGAATTGTTTCTGGAAGGAAATGAAATCCTTTTGGGAAGGTATGAAGGGCAATTTCATTCGCATTTCTTCCTTCGAATTCTGGTTCAACAATACAGTCAAAGACCGTTGTTGATTTCTGGGCATAACCCTTAACAGGAGTTTGTGGAACAAACTTTGGTAACGGAGTTACGGCCTGTGAAAAGGTGGTTGGCTCCGATGGAGCGGTAGTTTCTTGAGCCGAAGGCTCATTTATATGGATTCCTCGGTTTCTTCGACTTCTGGTTACCGGAGTGAAACCTTCATCGTCGGAGATGGCGTAATAGTCGACCTTCATTGGTGAAGGGATGTTTGATGCAGGTGCCTTTCCCTTTGAAGAGGAAGAGGCTTTATCTGTCATGCTTTTCTTGCCTCCACCCATGGAAAAGAAGAAGGGAGAAGAAAGCTAAGGAAGGGTTTCTCTAGAGAGATGTTCTCTTGAGAGATGGTCTGCTAAAGGATTTTGGGTTCCTTTTATAGGCAAAATCTTGTAATCAAAACAAGATAAGATTGCTTGCCATCTGGCAAAGATTTGTTTTGAGACGAGATTTTTGACATCTTTTACTAAAACAAAAGTTGAGGCTTTTGAATCTGTCTTTATGGTAAAAGATTTATTGATTAATTTGAAGGGATGATTTACTAAATTAGCGGAATTTTATTTAGTAAACTTATTAACAATTTAATAACGGATCTATTAACATCATGCAATTTGTGATAAAAACATGTAGATTCATGCTTATATTTTCGAAAATTAAAACCGGAACTTACATTGAGTAAAATATGGAGAATCGGTTGGAGGTTTCTTTACAGCATCAAATCCTCAGCAACACCGGATCTTCTATGCTATATCCCGATCGAAAGCAAAACTGATTTGTGGGAATCGAACCGGAAGAACAAAAGAAGAAGAAATTTCTTCTAAATTTTTTCCCTAAGGAAAATCGGCAATTGGGCAAAAACTTGAGAGAGAATTTTCACTTTTCTAATTAAAGTGAGAAGTGTATGAAATATGAATCCCAATGGTCATATTTATAGGAAAATATGATATCTAATCTCTATAGATATGCTTATCTCCTAATTATAAAAATAATAGAAAAGATAAATAAAATAAAATAAAAATATATATAATTCTTTACTTAAGGCACGCTGACGAAATAATATATATAATTATACATATATATTTGCATCAGGACGCCACTATGACCATTTGCACGCCAAATCCAAGATTTATATATATATATATATTTTTTTTTTATATTAACTTTTCTTATATAATTATATATTTAAAATTAGAAAAATTCAAATAATAATTTCTAATTTAAATACATTTAGTCAAAACTAATATAATTAATTACTATTGAATCTTATCCAATTAATTAATTATTTTGGGTCAATATCAATTTGTTTCTTAAACCAATTGAATTTAATTCTCTCTACTATTTATTATTAAATTAAATAAACTCATTATTTAATTAATAATATTAATTTTTATTTAAATAAACTCATTATTTAAATAATTAATAATATTAACATTAATTCCCGTTTAAATAATTTATTTATTTAAACAATTAATTTTGCCTTATAATATTATAATTGATATGTTATATTAATTTCCATTTAAATAAACTCTTTATTTAAACAATTAATTTTGTATCAATATTAATAATATTAATATTAATTTTCATTTAAATAATCTCATTATTCAAATAATTAATATTGCCTAATTTTAAGTAAAATCAATTACTTAAATTATTTATTCTTCCTAAGTTAAATTAATAACTTAGTTTTGCTACAACGATATTTGGGCTAGCATAGGGACCCGATGGACCTATAGATCATGGGCTTAATAATTAGTCAATTAAGTGATTAACTCATAATCAGTTAATTACTTATTATTTAACTATGAATAATTCCACTATAGATTCATAGCTGAACTCCCCTCACTATAGATGAGTTATGTCCATTTAGTTTATCTTTTATTTATATCTGTGATATATCCTTCACATGGAACCCTCATAATTACAGGCGGATAAATTTACCGTTTTGCCCCTGTAATTACCTCTTTATCCTTGTGTTCCCGCTGATTCTCCAATGAACATTATCTTTAGTCGAACTAGAGATAATATACTTCTGTGATCAATAGAAGTCGTGGCGCCACTTGTTCATGTCTCGAATCGGTACATCAAGGAGTTTCCTAAAGTTCCTAAAATGTTTAGGTATCGCACCGATACCAGGTTAATTTATAGGAAAGTTATGAATTCCATCTCGTGAAAATGAGTTCCCAGCTACTTATCTAGCCATGTTCCCAAAACAGAGTGTATTGAGCGTTCTTACAGATCGCTCTCAACCATGTGAATCAAAGAACATAACTCCATAAATAGGAGTCCGCATTTCACTCAGGATTAAGATCTATCACGGTTGATAAACTTAGTTTGATATTCGATCATTTCTAATAACGGTACTAATGAGAAATTTGATCGAATATCGTGGTCCTGTCTTATACAATCAACATTGCATATGATACTTCCATTTCATGTCTCCCACATGAATGATCAGGATTAGATCATTTGTCTATAAACAAAATGCGAAGCTATCAACAGTGTTACCAGGATAAGGTTCCCAAACGTTATCCATTTACTGTAGACACTTTTAAGTTGCTCATCTCGACTTTAATCCTCTTGTATGACTCACATACTAAGTCGTGATTTCATAAGAGTAACTTAGGGTTTACTATTTGAATGTTTGTTATTAATATATTTCCATATATTCTTAATAACGTCAATTGAATCAATCTAGACACTATAAAGAACTTATGTTTATTTATTTAATTTATTCTAAATAAATTATTATTATTAAATGATTACAAGTTCTAGGACACCATTCCTAACAATCTCCCACTTGTCCTAGATTTTTGGAGATTTGACTTGTAATTCCAGTCCAACTGGATGACTATCAACTACTTAGCCATGGTAGTCATTTTAATACTTTATCAGTAACGTTTTCATCTGTTTAGTATGTATTTCTTTTGTCTGATGTTAGTTTCATTAAGTGTAATAGATTCCATATTTTATCGACATAAAATAAACTCTATTAACTTTTGATTTGAAACTATCATGCTCATACACCTTTCATTTACTAACGACTTAGCAATCACGCGAATTTAGAGTTTAGTTAGTAAAAACTCATTTTACTTATACTTAACTCTTTTGATGTTTAATTCGCAAAGGTCTTTCGTCGAATTCTTACATGGAAGTAAATTTCGAATTTGAGCCCGTGCAACTCATAAAATCTCTCATTTTATCTATGTGCACTAACATACTATTTGTAAATTTTCTTTTAGGCACATTGGTTCTAGGATTCTCGAAATTCTTAAGCTCCCACTACAAAGTAATTCTCCATTACTTTCATTTGTTTAATGATTACAATTCTATACTTCTTATTATTTCCAAAAATAATGTATAAGTATAAGTGACATTTTTCGACTCAACTATTGAAAATTCATGTCATTTTTATTTCACTTATTTCGAACTTTATTCATTGATTTTGAAGTCAATGAGTTTCACTTGGACTTCCAAAAGTCCATTTGGTTCGTACTATGACGCTCCCACTCAAATAAAGTTATACAAGTAGTTTAACCATTTAAATTTTTAAATAACTACTTGTTTTTATTGTGAAATAAAATCATTGTAATTCTTTTATATCTTAAGTAAGGTTTAAAGCCTTCAGTATCACTGATTTACTGAGCTTTTCTTTAATAATTTGTGAATTCAATTATCCACTAATTATTACCTTTCAATTTCTATTTTGTTTATTCCATATCAGTTAATACTTCTTTAAAACATCCTTTTAAATAACTGAATATTTGGAATATAAGAAATTGATTTAATGTTTACTTATCACTTAAGTTCTAACATCTAAATGTCTAACTTTAGTGATGTTTAAGTCTATTTATCTTTGATAAATCAAAAATATTCGATTTTACTTATCCCATAAGTTCATGGATTAATATGGTTATCAATCTCAAATTCTTGAGAACCATCTTTAAGAGGTTAATCCTTTTAACTTATTTAAGTAATTCTAGACTTAAGTATTTAAACATTTTTAAACCTTATAACTTATTTAGATATTTCGGAGTTTAGAATTTGGTTTTGGAATTTATTTGTTTTATACTAAGTATTTTGAATAACCATCCAATCACACTTTGGAACTTTGTAATATATTTGTAGAGGAATATCTACCTAAATAACTCTTATTTAAAATATTCCCAAACTTGGTTCATACGAAATGAGAACCAATAGTTATTACATAATTCAAAATAAAAACAAATTGATAACTAAACTAAACTAGAAAACTATGGTTTAGGAAGAAAAATATTTTTCTTCCATTTAGACTATAGTAAATCGAATATGAGGAAAAATAGGAAGAATAATAGTTTTCAATTTCGAGAATTGAAATTAGAAGCTTTTGAATGAACAACCAAGACGTTTGTATTTATACGCAAAATAGTTTTCCAATCGAATTAGGAAATACTATCAAAATAAATACTAGATAAATTGCCAAGAATAAAATCAAATTTTATTCCTTATTTATCTTACGTGCCGATTTTATGTGTATAAAATCAATAAGAAAAACTAATTTTTTCTTTGTTTAATTTGTCTTTGGTTAAACATTCTTTTACATATTTATTTTAGACAAAATAATTCAACAATTATTTCCTAAAATATTATATATGAGCCGATTTTGGTATTTAATAATTCAAAGAATTTGAACCAAAATCCATTGAATTCATTAATTCAATTATAGATTCTTCCTTATTAATAAATCTTATTTATTAACTCTTGATATTTATTTCAATAAATCAATTATTCAAATAAAATATCATATTCCGATTTTGTATATTATTAATAAATATTTATTATTTTCTATTTAAATAATCGACATTATTTAAATTAATAATAAATATGTTATTTACTATTATCCTTTTAAATAATCACTATTATTTAAAATTAATAATAAATGTTAATTATTAATTTCCATTTAGGTAAACACATTACCTAAATAATTAATAATTATTTATCAATAATATTTTATTATTAATTACCATTTAAATAAACACATTATTTAAATAATTAATAACAATGATATTAATTTCCATTTAAATAAACTCATTATTTAAATAATTAATATTGTCGGTTTATTTAAGTAAACTCGCTTTACTTAAATAATTCATTTCCTTTTTCTAGGAAACATAGTTCTCATCGTTCGGTTTGTTCTTTCCAAGTATAATGACTAAAACAGATGCTATATTACCTGAAATTTAAATAAACTTTATCTTAATAATCTAACATGCATTCAACATTCAAATACTCAAAGTTTCGACATATAATTAAATATGATGCATGAATGCGAACATATTAATGAACAGAAAAGCCCTAAAACATGTTACTATGTCACGATATTTTAATGATACTAGGTGAAGTGCCGTCGAATGATAGGTCGGTTACCATCATTAAAACGAGATGCCACTCGAACAATTGACAACTCCAGAATAACTCATATTCCTATGTCATTGTTTACCGTGTATTTGGTCAAGAATTTCGATAACAAACTTTATCAAATTTCCTTTTAAGTGTGACCCACTAATTTAGTCTTTTAAATAAAATTGAAGAGTGTCTACGAAATGTAGATTCAGTCTTCAATCAATCTCATTTAAAATTCTTTATCCCTTTCGGGAGACCCAACTTGATATTGATTTATACAATAAACCTTCCTATGGGAATGAACACCTGCAGCAGTGTTACAGAGGCCATGTATGAATCTCACGTTTCGAGCCCATTAGTGGAGACCATAGGATACATTGACATGTTTCCTTCTCCCACTTAATATTTTGAGTTAGGGTTTCATAACTTAGACTAATTTAGGCTAACTCATTAATCCAAGTTTTAATTAACCTAATCAACTTTAACTCTTAAATTGGTTAGATTAATTTTATAAAGTGATTGTTCAAGTTTTCCTAATTAAAACTAATCACATTATGAGCCGTCTTAATAATTTTGATTTATTAATTTGAACTTTTCTCCCGGATCGCTCCCGGTTAGAGGCGCCCAGGTGTTAGGGGAACTTTATGAAACCTCATCGCTTGGGCAGAGCTTTCTCGCCAGAGATCCGTTCAATTTAATTAATCTCAATTATTAATTTTTAATTAACCCTTAATTAAAAGTTTCTATTTGTTTATCTTATATGGATTTTGGCCCAATTGTTTAAACAATAATTCCATATTACAAATAATTCATTTAGTTTCTATTCAACTTTTAAACTAGATTTAACTTTTGAATTTTAACTAAATAAGCATGCTTTTAATTCTAAAACAATTAGAATATAATTTTCGATAATAACATTTATAAAATAAAATTATAGCATGCTTCACATACATTAGCATATAATAACACATATTATATCATGATGCATGTATGTACAATTAATTAAAATCATACAACCTATGGTGGGATTTTCTACATGACATACTCTTATGCATGAATATTATTTAAAAACAATTATATCAAACATATAAAATAATTTAAATAATAAATAGCTAAATTGACCGGTATTCTTGGCACTATTTCTAAAACGGAAAATTAAAATTACAACTTAATTTAAATCTTCCATTGTAGAATCTTTGAGGCTTCAACTTTCTCTCTCTCCTCCATGGTGTAGGCGTGGGCATGGTATTTATGGGGCAAATATTATCTCCTTAATATTTCCATAAATACTTGTTTTAAAATAATTATCTTTTAATTATATGGAAAAAATAAAGAAAATATTTTCCATGTAATCTTATATCAATTTCTAAATTCATAATTTAAGATAGGGATAAAATCTTTAAAAGATTTTATCCTTATCTTAAATATTTAAATTTTTAAATTGAGATAACAAGATAATTATGATAAAATATCTTACCATATCTTTACCTTTTCTCTCTCCTTGGGCGTGGATCTCATGGAATGGTGGAGAAAAATTTTCTTCTCTTCTCCCTTTGATGTAGCCGATTTTAAGCCTTATGGTATGGGAAAAATTACAAATTTTTTCCTATACCCTAAAATTAGGGTTTACAAATTTTCTACTAAAATTTAAAATCCTAAGTGCCTCAAGAATACCTAAACAGTCAATTAGCAAACCTCCACAATTTATATAGCACAATTTATATAAACATACATAAAACAACCTTTTATGCAACCCACCAAATTTTCGAAAAACACAAATTTGCATGATAATTAAAACTAGCTCTGATACCAATTGAAGGGATGATTTACTAAATTAGCGGAATTTTATTTAGTAAACTTATTAACAATTTAATAACGGATCTATTAACATCATGCAATTTGTGATAAAACATGTAGATTCATGCTTATATTTTCGAAAATTAAAACCGGAACTTACATTGAGTAAAATATGGAGAATCGGTTGGAGGTTTCTTTACAGCATCAAATCCTCAGCAACACCGGATCTTCTATGCTATATCCCGATCGAAAGCAAAACTGATTTGTGGGAATCGAACCGGAAGAACAAAAGAAGAAGAAATTTCTTCTAAATTTTTTCCCTAAGGAAAATCGGCAATTGGGCAAAAACTTGAGAGAGAATTTTCACTTTTCTAATTAAAGTGAGAAGTGTATGAAATATGAATCCCAATGGTCATATTTATAGGAAAATATGATATCTAATCTCTATAGATATGCTTATCTCCTAATTATAAAAATAATAGAAAAGATAAATAAAATAAAATAAAAATATATATAATTCTTTACTTAAGGCACGCTGGACGAAATAATATATATAATTATACATATATATTTGCATCAGGGACGCCACTATGACCATTTGCACGCCAAATCCAAGATTTATATATATATATATATTTTTTTTTTTATATTAACTTTTCTTATATAATTATATATTTAAAATTAGAAAAATTCAAATAATAATTTCTAATTTAAATACATTTAGTCAAAACTAATATAATTAATTACTATTGAATCTTATCCAATTAATTAATTATTTTGGGTCAATATCAATTTGTTTCTTAAACCAATTGAATTTAATTCTCTCTACTATTTATTATTAAATTAAATAAACTCATTATTTAATTAATAATATTAATTTTTATTTAAATAAACTCATTATTTAAATAATTAATAATATTAACATTAATTCCCGTTTAAATAATTTATTTATTTAAACAATTAATTTTGCCTTATAATATTATAATTGATATGTTATATTAATTTCCATTTAAATAAACTCTTTATTTAAACAATTAATTTTGTATCAATATTAATAATATTAATATTAATTTTCATTTAAATAATCTCATTATTCAAATAATTAATATTGCCTAATTTTAAGTAAAATCAATTACTTAAATTATTTATTCTTCCTAAGTTAAATTAATAACTTAGTTTTGCTACAACGATATTTGGGCTAGCATAGGGACCCGATGGACCTATAGATCATGGGCTTAATAATTAGTCAATTAAGTGATTAACTCATAATCAGTTAATTACTTATTATTTAACTATGAATAATTCCACTATAGATTCATAGTGAACTCCCCTCACTATAGATGAGTTATGTCCATTTAGTTTATCTTTTATTTATATCTCGTGATATATCCTTCACATGGAACCCTCATAATTACAAAGGGATAAATTTACCGTTTTGCCCCTGTAATTACCTCTTTATCCTTGTGTTCCCGCTGATTCTCCAATGAACATTATCTTTAGTCGAACTAGAGATAATATACTTCTGTGATCAATAGAAGTCGTGGCGCCACTTGTTCATGTCTCGAATCAGTACATCAAGGGAGTTTCCTAAAGTTCCTAAAATGTTTAGGTATCGCACTGATACCGTTAATTTATAGGAAAGTTATGAATTCCATCTCGTGAAAATGAGTTCCCAGCTACTTATCTAGCCATGTTCCCAAAACAGGAGTGTATTGAGCGTTCTTACAGATCGCTCTCAACCATGTGAATCAAAGAACATAACTCCATAAATAGGAGTCCGCATTTCACTCAGGATTAAGATCTATCACGGTTGATAAACTTAGTTTGATATTCGATCATTTCTCGTAAACCGGTACTAATGAGAAATTTGATCGAATATCGTGGTCCTGTCTTATACAATCAACATTGCATATGATACTTCCATTTCATGTCTCCCACATGAATGATCAGGATTAGATCATTTGTCTATAAACAAAATGCGAAGCTATCAACAGTGTTACCAGGATAAGGTTCCCAAACGTTATCCATTTCATCGTAGACACTTTTAAGTTGCTCATCTCGACTTTAATCCTCTTGTATGACTCACATACTAAGTCGTGATTTCATAAGAGTAACTTAGGGTTTACTATTTGAATGTTTGTTATTAATATATTTCCATATATTCTTAATAACGTCAATTGAATCAATCTAGACACTATAAAGAACTTATGTTTATTTATTTAATTTATTCTAAATAAATTATTATTATTAAATGATTACAAGTTCTAGGACACCATTCCTAACATAATTCCCCTTGAAATTTTTGAACACAAAGGACAATGGCCAAAATTTCTTTTTTGACAGTGGAATAATTTAATTGGGTATTATTCCAGATTCCAGAATGAAATCTGACTATCGATTCGTGCTTATCTTTGCACTGTTTTAAGATTCCTCCATATCCTATGTTTGACGCGTCTGTTTCCACGATAAGATCTGCTGACTCATCGATAAGGCTTAGACACGGAATCTTTCTGACAAGGGATTTGATGGATTTGACAGCTTGGGTATGCTCATCAGTCCAAGGTGTTTTATTCTTTTTCAATCTTTGAAAAAGAGGTTTGCAAATGGGCCTGATATCTTTCAAAAAGTCGGACACATAATTGAGGCATCCTAGAAACCTTTGGAGTTGGGTTTTATCTAGGATTCTATCTGGGAACTTAGAGGTAAACTCTAAGGATCTTTGGATGGGCTTAAAAAGACCCAGATGTATTTCAAAGCCTAAAAAACGGACTTTGGTTTGAAATAGTTTAATCTTCTTTTGGGAGACGACTAAACCATTTTTCTTAATAATTTCTATGAAATTAAAAAGATGTTTGAAATGTTGATCTACATTGGATGAGAAGACAAGGACATCATCAATATAGACTATGGAAAATTCTTGAATGGGATTAAGGATATCATTCATGATTTTCTGGAATTCGGATGGAGCGTTTTTTAGCCCAAATGGCATGACGTTCCATTCGTATTGTCCAAAAGGGACATTGAATGCAGTTTTATATTTATCCTTTTCTGCTATCTGTATTTGCCAAAAACCTGATTTCATATCAAATTTTGAAAAGATTTTTGCTTTCGAAATTCGTTTTATTAAATCCTGTTTGTTTGGAATAGGATATCTAATCCATTTTAAAACAGTATTTAAAGGTTTGTAATTAATTACTAACCTCGGAACTCCTCGTTCCAGCTCGGCAGCATTGTTGACATAGAAAGCTGCACAGGACCATGGACTTTTGCTGGGCCGAATCAACTTTCTTTGTAAAATATCTTCGATCTCTTTTCTACAGTGGGCTAAGAGTTCACTGTTCATTTGAATGGGCCTGGCCTTGGTAGGTATTTGGGCCTCATTGAAATCTTTGATATAAGGAAGTCCAAAGACGTGCTGTTTTCGAGCCCAAAAGGCGTTTGGGTCGTTTGAACAAACTTCCTTCTCAATTTTGGACTGAATCAATTTGATTCTTTCTTGAAGAGTTGGGCTTTTAAGATTCTCTTCTATCCTTTTGAAGCTAACCTCGTCTTGGAGAAAAGCTATCTGTTGTTCTTTTCTTTGGATTATGTTCACCTCATGAGTTCTTGGTGGTCTAATGAACTTGAACGAAACTTCCCTTCCTGCAACGATAGAGAATAATCCTGCTTCATTCACTTTGATAGGGAACAACTGGGTGATGAAGGGTGTACCTAAGATAATGGGTTGGCTTAGGTTTTTTACAAGAATGAAGGTGTTTGTGAAACAGATTCCTTCATTACAAATATGTGCCTTTGATAACTTATGCTTGATGTTCAAAGGCTGTCCATTTGCTCCTTTGAGACCTTCAGTGGTTTTCTCAAAGTATTTTGACGGGATGATTCCTTCTAGAATACAGTTTTGATCGGCACCTGAATCAATGAGTGCTACCATATTCATGTTGAAATCTTTGATTCTTAAAGTGATCATTGAGTACCACTTTTGTAGTCTAATTTGAGTAATAGAGTTGATAAAAATTTCTTCCTTTTCTTTTAAGGGTTTATCAACTGTTTTTGAAGATTCTGGGATATCTTCTTTCTATCTTTATGAATTTCCTGCATTGTTAGTATCATACGATCTTAATAGTGCAATTTCAGAATATAATTGGGAAATGTCACCTCGAGCTTCTTCTTGGAAGTTGCAGGATGACTGTCTGAGAATAGAGACCTCTTTCTTTAGATCCCTAATTTCTGTTTGAAGATCCGCAACAGATGCTTCTTTGGGAACTTCAAATCTTGCATACACATCCTTTATAGAGTAAGGAGCTGGATTGGCTTCTTTTTTAGGTGTGTTTGAATTGATTGACTCCTTTAGTCTGTTGAGGATTGTTAACTTTAGTTGTTCATCCTCAAGTTTTGCTACTGCTTCGAACAATAATTCTTGATCTGCAGTTAAAACATTAATGCAGTTATTGTTAGAACAGGGACAGATGTGTTTACCCTCTTCTTCTGAGCTGCTTTTTTCGCTATCGCTAGAGTCTGATTCTAGCTGATCATCATCTTCAATGGCCATGATCTGATTGTCTTCTTCCCCAGACTGGCTATTCTCTTCTTCAGAGATTTCTGGATCTGTTATAAAGACATTGAGTAATTCCTGCTTGACTTCTTCATCAATCTCAAGCTGGTTTACTTTTGCCTTTAATTTGCAGGCAGTTGCATAATGTCCATATGCTCTGCATTTGTAGCATTGGACCTTTTTGGCATCGCGAGTTGGAGGTTTATTTTTTGGGATGAACTTCCTTTTGCGATTGCTTGTCTGATGCTTGCCTCCTGTTGGAGCTTTGTTATAATAACTTTGCTGGTTATGATAAGGTCTAAGATCCCTTCTGGGATTGCCCTTCTTTGCCTGTCTCCTTTTTATTTGAGATGGCGCTTCGACCCTTTCATACCCATATTGTCTGCAAAAGGATCCTAATTCTTTTCTTTCAGACCCTTTAGTTATTTTCTTCTGGATCTTTATTTCATTACACAGTTTTAATCCTTCTGTGATGATGAAATTGATTAATTCTCCATAGGTTAGGGAGCCCCATGGGATATTACCATCGTTTTTCTCTTCAAGACTCAGCTCAAGTCTGTCTGCGAAGAGCTTTGGAAGTCCTGCAACAAACCTTTCTTTCCAAAAAGGAGAATTGCAGTCTGTCCTAAAAAATACCTGAGTAAGGAAGGTATCTTTGTACCATCTAAAATCCTGGAGAGTTGGACATCTTAGATTTAAGAGATGGCTTGCTGCCCTTTGTTGATAGCTAGTGGGATCTCCAACAAAGTGTTTTGCGATCAAGTAGAGGAGTGTACTGACAGCGTCTGAGACTGATTCCTCTTTATCTTCCCATGATATCGGCTGTCCATCGACCTTCATCTCAACTCTTCTGATTGTGGTGGTGGTGTGAGTTAACACATTCCTTCTTTCTTCTGCAGTGAGAAAGTTATCCCACCATCCTTTTAGCTGGCCGCAGAATCCTGTGGCTATGGAGCTAGCTATGGCATGGTCTTCGATATTATGCGATTTGAATGTCGAAGCTGCGATCATCATTTGATGTAGAACATTGAGGATTTGATATTCAGATAATCCGTCTATGTTCCATTCGTTGAAGGACCTTCCATCAAAAGTCCTAGTTGTAGTAAACTCCTTTTCCTCTATTTGAATATCAGGAAAAGTTGGTCTTGAATACCAATTTCTCATATTTCCTTGAAACTGGTTTCTCTGTTTGTAGATTCGCTGAACTTTTTCAGGTTGTTCTACGTTCTCTATTTGATTGGTGAGAAGTGAGAGATTCTTCACTCCTTTTATCATTTCTTCAATCGCTTCGTCTTGTTCATTTAAGACATTGATTTGCGCAGAAGAGGACGCTTTCGAAGGTGCAGAGATGTGGAATTTTTCTAACATTGCATTGATTTCCTTTAGCATCTCTTGCTCTTTAGAGATTATTTTAACCTTTGTTTCTCCTTCAAAAGGTTTGAACAAAGGAATTGTTGGATCTATTTTGGGAAATGATCCATCTTTAGAATCCTTGGGGATTCTTGATTCATTACTCTGAACTGCTTCTTCTATTCTGTCTAGCTGAGTAGCCATGGATGACAGCAATTTGTTAGAATAATTATTTTGCATTTGAACAGAGCGATTGCCTTTAAGGGATGCTGTAGCTGCATCTTTTTCTTCCATTTGCTTAAATGGGCTTCCAACTACAGTGTGACTGTATTTGGTCTGGAATATGATATCTTCAAGAGGAGGATGATGAGATAAGACCTCCTTTTGGCTTGTCTTCCACTTGGTTTCTTTTATATGGCAAAACTGTTGTTCATAGTCTTTGCGTCTGGCGAACCAATGAAAGAATGGGATTTCTCTTTCTAGCTCCTGCTGAAGGGATGATTTACTAAATTAGCGGAATTTATTTAGTAACACAAATTAACACTTAATTTAGGATCTATTAATATCATGCAATTTGTGATAAAAACATGTAGATTCATGCTAGTTTTTCGAAAATTAAAACCCTTTACTTACATTGAGTAAAATATGGAGAATCGGTTGGAGGTTTCTTTACGAGATCAAATCCTCGAAGAACACCGGATCTTCTACGCTATATCCCGATCGATCAAACGAAATCCGATTGTGGGATCGAACTTTAGAAGAAATTGGGAAGAAGAAAAATATTTTCTTCCCAATTTTGAATAGGGAAAATCGGCACTCGAGGGGGAGAGGAGGAAGAGAGAATTCGAATTTCTAAGGAATTTAATTGTATGATTTATGAATGACCCAACCCTCCTATTTATAGAAAAATAGGAATCCTAATCCCATTAGGATTAATCTATAGAGATAAATACAAAAAGAAAAAAGATTATCTCTTTCCTTTATCTTGCAATTTCGAAAAATGCCATAGATAAATAGGAGATTATTTTCTTTTCTTTATTTTATTTATCTTGGGTAAATAAATCTATATAATTATTATAGGATATAATTCAAATAATTATCTCCTACAAATTATCTATGAAGGCCAAGATTAATAATAAATAATTAATAAATCAAATTTATTTAATTAATTATTTTGGGCCAATTTCAATTGGGTTCATTAATCCAATTGAGCTTGAAACTCTCTCTTAAATTAATAAGTCCAACTTAATTATTTATTTATTAATTACCATTTAAATAAAATATTTTATTTAAACAATTAATAATATTAATATTTTCTCCCGACTAAATATTATCCAATTTATATTTAATTATTAATTTCCATTTAAATAATTTTCATTATTTAAATAATTAATAATAAATATTATAATTATTAATTTCCATAAATTAATAATTTTATTGACAATATTTTATTATTAATTTAATTAATTTCAATTATTAATTTCGTTTAAATATAATTAATTATTTAAACAATTAATAATTGTTAATTAATTTCAAATTATTAATTACCATTTAAATATACTCAATATTTAAATAATTAATAATGTATAATTAATAATATTTCATTATTAATTTCATGTTTAAATAAACTCATTATTTAAACAATTAATAATGTTTATATTAATTACCGTTTAAATATACTCAATATTTAAACAATTAATATTGCCTATTTTAAGTAATTCACTTTACTTAAAATTTCCATTTCTTCTACTTGATTTCACGACTACGATATTTGGGCTAGCATAGGGACCTGATGGACCTATAGATCATGGGCTTAATAATTAGTTAATTAAGTGATTAACATATAATCGATTAATTACTTATTATCTAACTATGAATAATTCCACTATAGATTCATAGCTGAACTCCCCTCACTATAGATGAGTTATGTCCATTTAGTTTATCTTTATTTATATCTCGTGATATATCCTTCACATGGAACCCTCATAATTACAAGGGATAAATTTACCGTTTTGCCCCTGTAATTACCGCTTTATCCTTGTGTTCCCGCTGATTCTCCAATGAACTTTATCTTTAGTCGAACTAGAGATAATATACTTGTGATCAATAGAAGTCGTGGCGCCACTTGTTCATGTCTCGAATCGGTGCATCAAGGAGTTTCCTAAAGTTCCTAAAATATTTAGGTATCGCACCGATACCGGTTAATTTATAGGAAAGTTATGAATTCCATCTTGTGAAAATAAGTTCCCAGCTACTTATCTAGTCATGTTCCCAAAACAGGAGTGTATTGAGCGTTCTTACAGATCGCTCTCAACTATGTGAATCAAAGAACATAACTCCACAAATAGGAGTCCGCATTTCACTCAGGATTGAGATCTATCACGGTTGATAAACTTAGTTTGATATTCGATCATTTCTGTAAACGGTACTAAGGAGAAATTTGATCGAACATCGTGGTCCTGTCTTATACAATCAACATTGTATATGATACTTCCATTTCATGTCTCCCACATGAATGATCAGGATTAAATCATTTGTCTACAAACAAAATGCGAACCTATCAACAGTGTTACCAGGATAAGGTTCCCAAACGTTATCCATTTACTGTAGACACTTTTAAGTTACTCATCTCGACTTTAATCCTCTTGTATGACTCACATACTAAGTCGTGATTTCATAAGAGTAACTTAGGGTTTACTATTTGAATGTTTGATATTTATATATTTCCATATATTCCTAATATCGTCAATTGAATTAATCTAGATAATATAAAGAACTTATATTTATTTATTTAATTTATTCGAAATAAATTATTATAATTAAATAATTACAAGTTCTAGGACACCATTCCTAACACCTGCATGGTTTGCTTCCAGCTAGATTTGAATTCTTCTTGCTTCTCGTTGCTATAAGCACGGAAGAAAGATCTTCTGCAGAATTTATTATTTTCTGAAAGAAATTCCGCTTTTAACTTCTCCATATCTGGGGAGAATATTGTTGTAATAACATTAATCGTGTTGAATTCTGACGGGGGTGCCATGTCAGATGGAGTTGGAGAGGTTGAACCCTGTCCATCTTCATAGTTAATGTTTGGTATGGTCTGATCAAAGTCGACAGACCTTATATTCATTGAATTACTTCTAGTAATCCTTTCTGAAGCTTCTGATCTGGTTCCAGAGGTGCTTGGTCTTGATTTCAAGAAATTCTTGACCTTTGGGGTCTGATCAGTTTCATCCGTGAAGTTGACTTCTACACGGCCATCTGGGAACTCAGTGATATAAGAAAGAGTTTTCTTTGCCGGAGTCGGCTTTGTTGCTCCTTCAAGGTTCCACCTGGTTTTCCAAGTTACTTGGTCCCAAGGTAGTCTCTTTGGGGTATCGACTGAGGATTTCTCAGTATTGACTTCAATCAAGATTGTTTCATCTCTTTTAGAAGACTTGATTGCTCTCGGGGATATGTTGGTGTTCATCAGCTTATAACACATCCTGAATATGATCACTGCTGATAGTGATTTCTCTTCCATCTTTAATTCTTTTGAATTGACTCTCAACATTAGAGAAGACAAAATGTGAGGGTCAAAAAGAGAAAGAGTATGGTTTGGGAAAACGTTGAAGTAGACCTGGACCGCTTTCCAGGTTGGATTCTATTATACCCAACATGCTATCTGAATAGCTTTTGAATCTTTCATCTCTCAAAGAGATGAGTATGGGAGCGTTTAAACCCAATCTGAAGAGAGGTTTGACCGCTACTTGAATTAATCCGAGATGAATGTATTTGAACTCTTCTCAGTGTTTGAGAATGGACTCCTTTGTGAATAGATGGAGTACTTCTGCATCTGTGGTTACAGATACGTTCCTTTCTACCGTCTTGATTACATCTCTTGATGCAAAGTTGAAGGTACTTTGATAATAGATCTCTCTGGGATCTATCTTCGGAATACTCCAGTTCTGGAGTTCTTGTTCTACTCGAGCAATTCTCATTTCTTCATTGCCCTGTGCGGACAAGATATCTGGTTCTCCCTTGATATCTAAGATGACTTCTTCTTTGGCATCTTCTTTTGCTTTTCCCTTAGATAATATCCTTTTAAGTAATTTAGACATAAAAATAAGTTAGTTCAAAACTAAATTGACAAAGGTAGAAGGACTTCCCTGTTTGGATGCTTACAGCTAGAACACCTGGCTTACCAACGGACTTACTCAGACTGCTTGGAACACCTAACGGCTTACCAACGCTGCGGACGAGCAACCGGACGAACAGATCGGAGTTCTAACTTTATTAATTTAACTTTTGAAGAGAACTTATGTTTATCTCTTCCTTACTTAGATAGATATTATAAAAGAGTAAGTAAGAGAAAAAATTTGAAGAAGATAGATAAAATTAGAGAATTTTATTGATAACATGGCTCTGATACCATTTGCAGAGAGGATCGAAAGAGAGAGGGGAGAGAGGGAAGAGAGAGAGAGAGAGAGAGAGCTTAATGATTTTGCTCGATGCTCCCTTTGATACATGATTCAGTCCTTTTATAGACTGATGTTTGATCTAACTAGTGTTAAACTAACCTAACTATAGTTATCCTAAAGAGATAAGAACGAGTGACTCAGCAGGACAGGACCCCTGTCTGAATCAACTTTATAAAAGATAAAATAATTGAAACGACTTTAATAAAGTGAAAAATCATGGAGCTCAGTGGGAGATGAGCTGTCTCGAGTTGGCTGGCGATGCACGTCTTCCTCCCCGTGAAAGCGGCTTTATTAAAGTGGCTTTAATAAAGGTGCTTTTACTGATGTATCATGTATTCTTGAGTTAGAAAATGAAAACGATGAAGAAATTCCTTCAAAATGCATTGACAATACTTTGAGGTTTGGTGAAGAAAATTATACTTTATAACCAATTTCGACACATTTTATTCGTTGCATTTGAATAATTATTTTTTCTTTGATTATTAGAGTGTTTTGACAAAAGGTTATGCCCTGTCTCATCAAGTTGGCCTCAAGGAATTTTACATCAACGTCAACTCTAAATACAATTATCAATTTGTTATACCCATCTTCTTTCACCATTGCTATTTATTTTCATTCTATTATGGTAGAAAATTTTAAATTGTAACTCTAGATAAATGAAGCAAATCAAAGCCAACAAAGATCGCGCTTAATGCCAACTCTTCAATGGATCACGATGACCATTTTTAGTTCTATGTTGTATAATTTTGGGGTATGAACTATGAAGAATATCGCCCGTAATTTATAAAATGGAACCATCACAAAGAGCTAAAAAGCCTATTGGGTTTCAATTCACTTGGATGTGTGGATTAATAAGTTTTGTGATCTACCATACCATTTTTTGATGGATTAACAAATTTGGTGGAATTGTGATAATCAATTTCTTTATTTCTAACCAATTTTCCAATTTATTTTCAATTTTTCGTTTTTCGTTTTTTATTAAAAAAATGTAATAGGAATTATTTATAAAAACAAATTTATTTTTAAAAACCTAAATAATTATAATAAAATTCAGTGACTACATATTTGAACGAGTATTTTTCAAAAATTGTTTCTAACTATTTTTTCTAATTTATTTTAAAATTTGTTTTTTCTTCTTGATTTAAAAAAATATTGTTGTAGGAATTATTCATAAAAAAAATATATATGTTTTAAAAAAATCTTTGCATTATTTTTTTTTTCGTTTGCCATTTTATAAAATAGATTTATAATCATATTTCTCATTTTAATTATTCATTTTATTTTAAAATCTTGACATTATTCTTCTTTTCATACTTTTTTTTTGGTTTTGAATAAGATTTGAGTATGTTTTAATATACTAGTCTTTTAACACACGTGCATCGCACGTGATATTCTTTTTAATATTTGAAAGTCAATATATTTTATTATTTAAATTTTATATGCAATTTGCTTTAACATTTTAACTCATGAGTTTTTTAATTATTTAATTTGTTCATATTTTTTAAACTAATAAAAAAAAATTTAACTGAAATAAAATATTTATTTAATTGAAGTAAAAGAACAAACAAACCATAATAATATAGGCATTTTTAACATGTTGAATGATTAACATAAAAAATTAAAACAATTATAAAAAGTTGGTAAATAGAGGTTTTAATATTTTTAAATTTTAAACATATTTTTAATTTGTATACTTCAATTAACATGGTAATATAAATTAATATCAACAATGTAATATGTAGTGTATATAATATCTTTTTTGAATTATAATAATTTATTATACTAATTTTAATGAATTATTGATAAATTGATCAATAATTTAAAAAAATAAATTAAAATCAACATAATTAATACATAAGTGGTAATTAAATGGTAATGGTATATTTGTAAATTGAAGGTTTAATAAAGGGCAAACTTAAAGTAAATAATGACATATTTTGTAATTTTCAAAACTCATAAAGGATAAAGTCGTCTAAAAATGTTTCTTAAACATTCCACCCTTGATATATTAAGGATATATGAAAAGAAGTATACAAAAAGGGCCACATAAGATTACAAAAATCCTTAACATTGACACTCCACAACAAATTAAAACTACCAATAAGATCCCAAATATCCGGAATAGCCATATTAATATCATTAAAAACTCTCTTGTTTTTCTTTTATCAAATTGACGTTAGAATTACCTTAAACTCTAATGTTGGTGATTAATTATCCAGCTGAAGGGGGAGTTGCCTCATTCGTAGCTATGATTGTCGTCTTGAGTAGCATTATTACGTTTGATCATGTTGAGTATATATATTTAATAAACCCATAAAAAAATTGTTTCATAAACATTATAAAATAATATTTTCAGAAACATGAAAATTGAGAAGAAAATTAATATCTAATATATTCATATATATTGATTGAAATTGATAACATCATTGCATAACAGAAAAAAAAATTCAATTACAAATCAACGGAATTCCTCTTGCAAAAATTAAAAAAAGGAAAAATTTACATTACACCGTACGAAAGTATTGTTCTCCGGCCTATTGATATTGACAGAGTACGAAATCTTATCTGCTTCCTAACCAAACATTTTATGTAATGAAATATGGATTTTTCCAAAAAAACACATTGATTTATAGTAAAAGAGAGAAGTCGAAGAGATCGGAAAAAAAAAAAAAATGATATTTTCAATAAATTTCATCGGGGTTAAGAATACCATCAGGTGCAACACAATAAAGTGAGTTTTTTTTTTTAATTGACACGGTTTTGTTTGATATTTTTTACAAATCTAATAATGATTTCAAAGTTTAACTCTAATTCTAATATTTTTAATGAATAATGTTTTCATTTACAATAACGTGTTTTTTAAATTCAAGATTTAATAAAGAATAATAAATGAGTTGGTGGTAATTAAATGGTGATGACAATCTTATAAATAAAAAATTTGACAAAGAATAAAAATGTTTCTTAAACATTGTGCCTTTTATATATTAAGGATAATGATAAGGATTTAATTTTCTTTTCAACTCTATAAATTATCTAAAGATTTCAATTTTTCAATACACTTAAAAAATTTCAAAATGTCATTAAGTTCATATTTTGTTTCATGAAGGAGTTCAATAGTAAATGGAAGATTAAAGTTTTTGTTGCTCGAAAAACAATTACTTAACTATGCGGGAATTTTCATAGATGAAGAAGTTGATTTTTTTTAATTATTTGTCAGCTTTCTCTCTATATAGTTTTCTTCATATAAATAATAATATTTAGGTTCACCTTCTATGCTTTAGAATATCATAAAAGGTTTTTTTTCTTAAATCATGTTATTTCTAACCATTAATAATTACCAACTTTTATTTTTTTTAGATAAATATATTTACATCTCTTTCTACCATTCATATCAAAATGTCAACTAATATAAATATTAGAAGGTACATAATTAAACACAAAAATATAAAACATTAACACGTGTAACACATACTTAAATGACTAGTTTGGAACTATAAGGGTATAAATTGAATGGAATTATAAGGATATATATTTTCAATTTTTTTAAACTATAAGGGGAATAATTGTAATTGACCAGAATCACAAAAAGATCTTATTTACATTTTTCCCTACATAAAACAATATCATTCTGGTTTGTAAAACATGTAAATTATATCTTTATGTTTTCAACGAATTTTAAAAGAAAAATAAAAATAAATAGTGAAATTATACATATACACTTTTTGAATTGTTATTTTAAAAAAATAGCAAATGTTTATAAAAAAAAAAAAAAAAAAAAAGGTACATTTTCTTAAAGTTAAGTGTGATTTGGGTTGAGGTGTCGTCCTGCTTATTTCGTTCCATTCCATCGAAAAAAAAAAGAGACCCGGGAAAGACCTAAAATAAAAAAAGCAGAAGACGAGGAACGAAATCTCGATTGGCAATGGCGGACGCCGATGGAATTGATGAACCCATCTACCAACTGTGTTCTATGGGCGGTGGATTCGAAACATACTGCTTGAAGAAACGAGGATGAATGATGATGATTTACATGGAAAAGATGAAATCGACCTGAATTTGGGAGATAAAGGAAAATTTGAAATAATCGAGGCAGGTTTAAGGGATAGGTGTCGAGTGATGGAACTTCCGGTTATGTCCCCTATTATGGTGAGAACTAGTTTCTTTGTCTTGAACTCCCGTATTTATTTATTAGGTGGATATAGAATTAAAGATGATGTTTATAGTGGATCCGAGATCGTTCAATACTGTGATTTGAAACTACCTAACAAGCGAACAAGCGGTGGCTGGACGGCCCTAGCTTTCACTTCCCAACTATGTATGATATTGTAGCTGTTTCGAACAACGGTTCTATTCTCACTCATTCTAATGAACTTACGGGTCGAGTTGATTGTCAATTGATGAATTCTTTTGACTTGATTCGGGGCTGGTTTCGGTTTCGTAGTCCATACAAACTATGTCCCCAATTCGACAGTTCTCGTTTGATAGCATTGACGGACACCAAGAGTTACTGAAGTGTCTTGGTTTCTGATGATGAAGAAAAATTCATTTATGTGATTTACTTCGATTTTCAAAGCCGACTTTGTAATAACCTTGCAAAGTCATTCGATTACTATGTGTATGATTTGAGTTTAGAGGCGTGGTGCTTTATGACTCGTACTTGTTTTTATATGGTGCTTTCATTTTCCTTTACAGGATTAGGATTTCTATATAAAAACAAGTACGAGTCATAAAGCACCACGCCTCTAGACTCAAACCACACACATAGTAATCGAATGACTTTGCAAGGTTATTCCAAAGCCGGCTCTAGAAAATTGAAATAAATCACAGAAATGAATTTTTCTTCATCATCAGAAACCAGGACACTTCAGTAACTCTTGGTGTCCGTCAATGCTATCAAACGAGAACTGTCGAATTGGGGACATAGTTTGTATGGACTACGAAACCGTAACCAGCCCCGACTCAAGTCATATGAATTCATCAATTGACAATCAATTCGACCAGTAAGTTCATTAGAATGAGTGAGAATAGAACCGTTGTTCGAAACGACCACAGTGTCATACATAGCTAGGAAGTGAAAGCTAGGGCCGTCCAGCCACCGCTTGTTAGGTAGTTTCAAATCACAGTATTGAACGATCTTGGATCCACCATAAACATCATCTTTAATTCTATATCCATCTAATAAGTAAATACGAGAGTTCAAGACAAAGAAACTAGTTCTCACCATAATAAGGGACATAACCGGAAGTTCCACCACTCGAAACCTATCCCTTAAACCTGCCTCGATTATTTCAAATTTTCCTTTATCTCCCAAATTCAGGTCGATTTCATCTTTTTCATGTAAATCATCATTCATCCTCGTTTCTTCAAGCACATACCAATATGTTTTGAATCTACCACCCATAGAACACTGAAGGTAGATGGGTTCATCAAGGGCATTATCGAGGGCATATTGCCCGATTGCACAACATAGTATGCAACTTTGCTAAATCCTTGATGATTTTTTCATGTTTCGTACTAGTATATATATCTCAATCAATCTCGCTATTTTTCACTCAACATAAGTTTCTATATCGAGCGAAGGAAAGTGATTTCTTCTTTTCCAATAGTATGGGAAGGAGGAGAAAATACAATTTTCTATAGTCATGATCTTTCTTCAAGCTTATTTGTTATAATCATATTGGATTTGGGAAAAAGGTTTGGCAAGGCAACCTTGAGGCTTATAGAGCATTGTTGGTTAACATTTTCTATCAAAAAATATTAATCCTTATGAATATACGTTTATTGGTACATTAAGTTATAGGACTGTATACAATCATAAGAGGCTTTAAGGCCCCAAATCGATTTTGGGCATTCTTCTCTCTCTCTCTCTCTCTCTCTATATATATATATATATATATATATATATATATATATATATATGTAAACATTACGTGTATTCAATAAATTTTGTTCATTACAATGCTTGAGGAGTGTATATAGTTGGTGACTGCTTCTCTACATTGACAGGGTAACTACAAAAGAGACATGAAGTACGTTTAGCAAGGAGAGCTCAAGAAGAATGTCTGATACGAATCGTAACACTTCACTTACTCATGGAAAGCTAGAAGATGGAGCTAATGTTGCAAATGATCAAGGGGAGCTCAATCTGCCAATTGGGCCAATAACAAGATCAAAGAATAAGAAATTGAAGCTAGCTTTGATTCAACATGTCCAAACATATTTGAAGGAAACCAAAGAGGAAATCCTAGAAATGAAGGGTTTAACATACAATTTGTGGACAATTCAACTACAAAAAGATTCACAAGCTCAAAATTGTCAATTTGAAGACTTTTCCTAAAATCTAGGAAAATCCCTAAAATTTAGGAAATGGATCCCTAAATTTTAGGCCATGTCACACTTTCCATTTCTAGATACTTTAAGTTGAGAACTTTAAGATGATGTAAAGAAATGGAAGATCCAAGTAGTGTAGGTTTATTAGATATGCAATTTAAATTTCCTAGAGTAGGTTTAATTTTTTTGATGACTCATCATGGTGATGTCATGATGAGATCATCCTTATCAGCTTTTTATCTCATATTTTCGAATTTAGTGTCATATTAGAAGTAGGAGACTTAACTTTTTGCCTATTTAAAGGCATCCTTATTCATTAATAAAGACAGATTATGATTATTCAAGAAAACTTGCTTATTTGCATGATTTGGCTTAGAAGACCATTCTCTTCTTCATCTTTTGTAATTCTTGCTTAGGATTGCATGTTTTAGAGCATTAAAACAATTCTGATCATATTGTTTTTGGAGTGTTCGAATCTTGGGGTAAGAAGTCATTCTTGTTTCAAGATCATAGATCATAAAGGTAGCCTAATTCCTTAACTCTTTCCTTTGAGTTTTTACTACTGATTTTGTGGGTTCTTGTTTCTTCATCTAGGGTTCTTCTTTGAAGGGTTCTTGGTAAGTTTCCAAGGGTTTTCATATCATTTGGTATCGAGCCTAGGCTCTAAGGGTAGGTATTGTCAATTTGGGGTTCTCTACATACTATAGGGGGTTTCAAATTACAACTTGTTCTTAGTTACAAAATTCTGGAAATCGATTGTTCATGTGTGTTCTTCATGTTCATGTGTATTCTTCATGTTCTTCATGTGTTCTTGAGTGAAATATCCTATTTGAAGACTTGAATTTGTTAGTACATTTGTTTGATAAAAGGGAGCAACTAAAATAACAAAACAAAACCCTAGTTGCTAAATTGTGTTTTGCATCAATCTAAATAAAGGGGGAACCAACAAAATTTTGATTGTTCTTCTTTGTTTTTGATAAATCCAGATTTAAAAAAAAAAAAAAAAAAAAAAAAAAAAAAAATGATTTGTGTTTTGAAGGACTTATCTTATCTAATCTCATCTTATCATCTTATCTAACCTATCTTATCTCATCTCATCTCATCTCATCTTATCTTATCTTATCTTATCTCATCTCATCTCATCTCATCTCATCTTATCTTATCTTATCTAACCTCATCTTATCTCATCTTATCTTATCTTATCTAACCTCATCTTATCTTATCTTATCTTATCTTATCTAACCTTATCTCATCTCATCTTATCTCATCTTATCTAACCTTATCTTATCTCATCTCATCTCATCTCATCTCATCTTATCTTATCTAACCTTATCTCATCTCATCTTATCTCATCTTATCTAACCTTATCTTATCTCATCTCATCTCATCTCATCTCATCTCATCTCATCTCATCTTATCTTATCTAACCTTATCTCATCTCATCTTATCTTGTCTTATCCATAACCTTATCTCATCTTATCTTATCCAAATTTCGTGTTCTTTTTTTTCATTCCACTTCATTTTTCGTGCACTTTCAGATTAATTTGGTTTTAGGGTTGTTTGAATGCTTTATTTACGTGTTAACTAGCAAGATTGCAGCCAAGCATATTGAGTGAGTGAGAGCATTTTCAGCGAGTGTAAACACGAGTGAACTACATATCATTGAGTGCAAACACTTAGGGAGTGCTTGTGAGGTCCATTACATATTTTTTTTTAGTACTAACTTTCTTGGCAAGATGGAGAATGAAGAAGAGCAAATAATAGCACGTAATGAACCTAGGAGGGAAGAAAATCAATTAGACAGAATTGAACAAATGCTTGCAACTCTCTCGACACGTGTTCAAGTTCTGGAAACAAGGGAGCAAAATCCACCTAGAGTTGAACAAAACTTGTTGCAAAATGTTCTCCGAGAGCAACAAATCCGAGGAAATTTGAGGGCTCAACGGGCTAGGGACGAGGACATTCAAGAATATCTTGAGGATGAAGGCTATGAAGATGAAGAGGAGATTCCTAGGGTTCAACAAGGTAGGGGAAGAGGAAGAGGAAGAGAGATGGCTTTTCCTAGAAGGGCTTATAGACATGAAAGATTGGAGGAGAGACAAACTAGTGGAATCAAACACAAAATTCCACCATTCGAAGGAAAGTCGGATCCTGAAGCATACATACAATGGGAGAATCATATAGAAAATGTTTTTGATTGTGAAAGACATAGTGAAGAGAAAAAGGTATTTTTAGCCGTTTCTGAATTTACTAACTATGCTTCTATTTGGTGGTCTCGATTGAAAATTAGTAGAAGGAGGGCCGGCGAAGAGCAAATTACTACATGGCGAGAGCTAAAGGCCATCATGAGAAAACGATTTATCCCACCATACTTCCATAGAGAGGTGGAACAAAGATTGCAAAAATTGCAACAAGGAAGCAAAAGTGTGGAGGATTACTACAAAGAGATGGACATGCTTATGACTAGATCAAACACAGGAGGAACATCCAGAAAAAACAATGGCAAGATTTGTGGGAGGATTGCAAAAGAACATAGCTAATCAAGTAGACATGTACCAATACTTTGATATGGACGAGTTGTTGCATAATGCCATTAAAATAGAAAGGCAAATCCAAGAAGCTAGGTCAGCAAGGTATTCTCCAAAACCTTTTACAAAACCTTCTTCTTCATCTAAATCTTCTTTTAACAATTCTTGGAGAAAGGAGAGTAAGGAAGATTACAAAAGCAAAGAAAATGTGGTCACGGCCAAGGATAGGGCAGAGAGTTCTTTTACGGGGAAAGGTAAAATTGAGGAAGCTAAGGAGAGAAGTAGAGACCTAAAGTGTTGGAAATGTCAAGGAGTGGGTCATATTAGCAAAGATTGTCCAAATAAAAGGGCTATGATAATGATGAATGGGGAGTTAGTTACTGATGGGGAAGAGAGTAATTCGGAGGAGGAAGACATGGACCTTGAGGAAGAAAGTGATGGTAGTATTGAGGATGGTAACAAGATTACCTTGGTTACTAGAAGACTACTAAAAGCACAAGTTCGCGAGAGTATGGATGATCAAAGAGAGAACTTATTCCACACTAGGTGTATTATTCAAGGATTGGGATGTAGTATGGTTATTGATAATGGTAGTTGCACAAATGTTGTTAGTTCTCTCTTAGTGCAAAGATTAGGGCTGATCACTAAACCTCACCCTCAACCATACAATTTACAATGGCTAAGCAATTGTGGAGAGCTTAAGGTGCATAAGAAGGTACTTATTTCTTTTACTCTTGGAAAGTACAAAGATGATGTTGAATGTGATGTGATACCCATGCATGCCTGGATATACTATTAGGTAGACCTTGGATGTTTGATAGGAGAGTTATATATGATGGCTACCTAAATAGATACACATTTACCAAAGATGGGAGGAAGATTACACTTGTACCTTTATCTTCTACGAAGTATACAATGATCAATGTAAACTTGAAAAAGAAGAAAAGAAAGTGAGGCAAAAGAAAAGGAGAGAAAAGAAAAAGAAAAAGAAAAGAATGAAAAGAGTGAAAAGAAAAAAAGTGAGGCAAAAGAAGGAGAGTTGAGTGAAAAAAGAGAGGATGAGAGAAAAAAGAGTGTTAGCTTGTATTCAAAAGCTAGTGAGGTCAAGAGAGCTTTATTTACTAACAAAAACGTCCTTATGCTTTTATGCAAAGGACCTTGCTTACTCACTAACGAACTTAACATCTCTTTGCCAAGTGTTTTTCTTGACTTATTGCAGGCATTCAAGGATGTGTTTCCAGATGAAATTCCTAATGAATTGCCTCCAATCCGAGGGATAGAGCATAAGATAGACTTCATACCAGGGGCTTCCCTTCCAAATAGACCAGCCTATAGGACCAATCCTATTGAGGCAAAAGAGATTCAAGATCAGGTAAATGAATTGCTTGCAAAAGGGTATGTTAGAGAAAGCTTAAGTCCTTGCTCGGTTCCTGGTTTTGCTTGTCCCTAAAAAGGATGGTACATGGAGGATGTGTGTCGATTGTAGGGCAATAAACAAGATCACTATTAAGTATAGACATCCTATCCCTAGGTTAGATGATATGCTTGATGAACTTAATGGTTGTAATCTATTTACAAAAATTGATCTAAAATCAGGATATCACCAAATTCGCATGGAAATAGGAGATGAATGGAAAACAGACATTTAAAACTAAATTTGGCTTATATGAATGGTTAGTAATGCCTTTTGGACTCACTAATGCACCTAGCACTTTTATGAGGCTTATGAACCATGTACTTAGGGCTTATTTAGGCAAGTTTGTTGTTGTGTATTTTGATGATATTCTAGTCTACTCAAAATCTTTGAATGAACATGTCACACATGTCGGGCTTGTCTTAGAAACACTTAGGAAAGAAAAGTTATATGCTAATCTTAAAAAGTGTTCTTTTTGCATGAAAAGAGTCAAGTTCCTAGGATTCATAGTGTCAAATGAGGGAGTGGAAGTAGATGATGAAAAGATAAATGCAATTAGGGAATGGCCAACACCAACAAATGTAAGCGAGATTAGGAGCTTCCACGGCCTTCTTGGGTTTTATAGAAGGTTCATTAGGGACTTTAGTACCATTGCTTCACCCTTGAATGAACTAGTGAAAAAGAATGTGCCCTTTGCATGGGGAATAGCCCAAGAGAATGCTTTTCAAACTTTAAAGGATAAATTATGCAATGCACCTTTACTTGCTTTACCTAACTTTGAACTAACATTTGAAATTGAGTGTGATGCAAGTGGAATAGGAATTGGGGCTGTTTTAATGCAAAGTGGAAAACCTTGTATGTTCTCTAGTGAGAAGTTGAGTGGGGCAGCCTTGAACTACTCAACTTATGACAAGGAGTTATATGCCTTGGTAAGAGCTCTACAAACTTGGCAACACTACCTTTGGCCGAAAGAGTTTGTCATTCACACCGATCATGAGAGCTTACAACACCTCAAAGGGCAAGACAAACTCAACAAAAGACATGCAAAGTGGGTGGAATTCATAGAAACATTCCCATATGTCATCAAGTACAAAAAAGGTAAAGACAATATCGTGGCTGATGCACTTTCAAGAAGGTACGCTCTCTTTAACTCTTTGCATGCTAGATTTTTAGGTTTTGAGCATATCAAGTCACTTTATCACCTTGATGACACTTTTGGGGAAATTTACAATTCTTGTGAACAAGGGGCTGTTTTAGAAGATTACATATTCTATGATGGATATCTCTTTAGAAAGGGTAAATTGTGCATTCCTTCATGTTCCATTAGAGACTCATTAGCTAGGGAAGCACATGGGGGAGGCTTAATGGGACATTTTGGGGTAGCTAAGACATATGACATGTTGCATGAACACTTTTATTGGCCTAAAATGAAACATGATGTTATTAAAGTGTGTGCACATTGCATAGCATGTAAGGCGACCAAGTCTAGGCTTCAACCCAATGGATTATATACTCCTTTACCTGGTTCCAATGGCACCTTGGTTAGATATATCCATGGATTTTGTATTAGGATTGCCTAGGACTAAGAGGGGAAGAGATAGCATCCTTGTTGTAGTTGATAGGTTTAGCAAAATGGCACATTTCATTGCATGTCACAAAACGGATGATGCTAAGCATATAGCAGATTTGTTCTTTAAAGAAGTAGTTAGATTGCATGGCATTCCAAAAAGCATTGTGAGTGATAGAGATGTAAAATTCTTAAGTCACTTTTGGAGAGTTTTATGGGGGAAATTGGGTACCAAACTTCTTTACTCTACTACACATCCCCAAACTGATGGACAAACCGAGGTGGTGAATAGAACAATGGTCACTATGCTTAGAACAATCATTGATAAAAATCATAAAACATGGGAGAATTGTTTACCATTAATTGAATTTGCATACAATAGGGCTGTCCATAGCACTACTAGATGCACTCCTTTTGAACTTGTTTATGGTTTTAATCCAACTACTACTCTTGATTTATTACCTATGCCTCCTAACAATATTGTGAGTTTTGATGCAAGTTCTAAAGTCGACATGATGCATAAGCTGCATAAAGAGGTCAAAGAAAGAATTGAGAAGCAAAACTCCAAAATTGCTTCTAGGGTGAATAAGGGAAGAACTAGAGTTATTTTCGAACCTGGAGATTGGGTTTGGGTACATATGAGGAAAGAAAGGTTTCCAAATCAGAGGAAAAACAAGCTTGATGCAAGAGGCGATGGGCCATTTCAAGTTCTTGAGAGAATCAATGACAATGCATACAAAATTGACTTGCCAGGTGAGTATTCGGTTAGTGCAACTTTTAATGTGGCTGATTTGACTCCTTTTGATGTAGGTGATGAATTAGATTCGAGGACGAATCCTTTTCAACAGGGAGGGGATGATACGAATCGTAACACTTCACTTACTCATGGAAAGCTAGAAGATGGAGCTAATGTTGCAAATGATCAAGGGGAGCTCAATCGCCAATTGGGCCAATAACAAGATCAAAGAATAAGAAATTGAAGCTAGCTTTGATTCAACATGTCCAAACATATTTGAAGGAAACCAAAGAGGAAATCCTAGAAATGAAGGGTTTAACATACAATTTGTGGACAATTCAACTACAAAAAGATTCACAAGCTCAAAATTGTCAATTTGAAGACTTTTCCTAAAATCTAGGAAAATCCCTAAAATTTAGGAAATGGATCCCTAAATTTTAGGCCATGTCACACTTTCCATTTCTAGATACTTTAAGTTGAGAACTTTAAGATGATGTAAAGAAATGGAAGATCCAAGTAGTGTAGGTTTATTAGATATGCAATTTAAATTTCCTAGAGTAGGTTTAATTTTTTTGATGACTCATCATGGTGATGTCATGATGAGATCATCCTTATCAGCTTTTTATCTCATATTTTCGAATTTAGTGTCATATTAGAAGTAGGAGACTTAACTTTTTGCCTATTTAAAGGCATCCTTATTCATTAATAAAGACAGATTATGATTATTCAAGAAAACTTGCTTATTTGCATGATTTGGCTTAGAAGACCATTCTCTTCTTCATCTTTTGTAATTCTTGCTTAGGATTGCATGTTTTAGAGCATTAAAACAATTCTGATCATATTGTTTTTGGAGTGTTCGAATCTTGGGGTAAGAAGTCATTCTTGTTTCAAGATCATAGATCATAAAGGTAGCCTAATTCCTTAACTCTTTCCTTTGAGTTTTTACTACTGATTTTGTGGGTTCTTGTTTCTTCATCTAGGGTTCTTCTTTGAAGGGTTCTTGGTAAGTTTCCAAGGGTTTTCATATCAATGTCTTACAATAGCAGAACAAGGTATTGATGGAACTCAATTTTTTCTGCTTGCCCTTTTGTCATTTCTTGCAATTACTGTCTGGTTCCGCTCTTTCTTTTTTATTAGAATTGACTGTTCTTTCCTTGCTAGTTTATACTGTTCATTTAGGAATTAAGATTTAGAAACATACATCATATAGCCTTTTTTTTGATAAGATGTTTTTCTTTGTTTCTTTTGCTTTTGATACTATATGTGCTTGTGATGAACTATAGTTTTTAGTCATCCACTCAGTTGATAATTCCTTGCCAAATTTTCTTCGCATGTGATGTCTAAGATTCCTTCTCTTTGTCCATCTTTATTCAAATGATTGAAATTCAATATATTTATTCCTTACTGGGAAGTTCTTCTAGAAAGAATTAATTTTCATTGTGGTTTGAGTGATTCCGCTGGGGAAAAATCTTTAAAGGCTGTTTGAGGTTTGGTTCAAAATTTCAAATTTTAGAAGCAAAGCTTCCCCTCTTTTTTTTTTTACCATGATTTACTTTAGTTTTTTGCCTATTTAATCTTTCTGCTTTGATGTTTTGTCTTAAATATCACTTGGATGCGTGTAGAAAAATCTTTATATGCTTTTGCACTTTGTCCCTAGTGGTTTTGTCTCTCCAAACACAAGATGTTGTTTGTCTGTTTATTTTGTTTCCAGGTTCACATACTTTTATTTAGGTGACGGCCTTTCTTTTTCTTTTTCTCTCTTTCATTATCTAAATGATTGGGCTTATGAGCTGCTTTTCTCTAAAAAAAAGTTTCCTCTACATCGACAAAATACAAATAAGATGATTTGTTAGTTCTAGGCACATGCACTTCGTCTACCTGACCTTACGCTCACCTCTCTTTAGTATCATCTTGGAAGCATGAAAACGGATACGGACACGGTGATACGCCATTTTTCAAAAAAGTAGGATACAGACATCAAGGACACATTATTTTTTTTCAAAATATATATGTATATAATCACAAATTTAGTTGTTGAAAATAAATAAAACATGTAGATCAAACTATATAAGAGATATTATAGTGAAATATGCTTAACCACACATTATCTAATAAAGTTTCCAAAGTTTAGACTAAAGCAAATTAGAAAGTAAATCAATCTCCCATACAATAAGTTATTGATTCTTCTTCCTTTCTCCTTTTCACGAGATCTGAAGCTATTCCAAGAGGTTTTCTTCACATTTTCTTCACTTCTCCTCCAATGGTAGTTAGGGGTTTTTGGGTTTATCTTTGTCTCTCTTCGTATTGTTGTATGGGAGTGAAAATGTTTTTCTTTTTTTCCTTTCGTTCAATCTGGCTTCGTTTTACGGCTGAGGTTAATTTTTTTTTAATAAAAAAAACTAATTATTTGGTCATTTTTAAATTAGACGTATCTCAGTTGTGTCCAAAAGTCTAATTTGAAAAAAATGGTTGGGGGACACTTATTTTGCCGTATCAGACATGTATCCCAGGCGTGTCCGGACGAATCCCTGTCGAACATGTGTCTGATACGGATTCCTCATGAAAATATAGGTGTTCGTGCTTCCTAGAGTATCATCTATGCCTACATTGGTCTACCTATTTTCCGGCTTTCCTATGTCCGAATTTCGCTTCCCTTCCCTCAACCCTATTTTTTCTACTTCTAGCTTCTTCAACTCCTCATTTTTTTGGTTCTTCATTGGATTCAAAGAAGGTTTTTTCTTTTGAACGAAAGTTTTTTTCGATTCAGATTTATAAGAAATTTCGGGATGCACTAAAGTCCTTAAGTTTCTTAGAAGAAACATATTCAAGGCTCTCTTTTCTCAAGCTACATTTGGGTGCAGTTTTTGATCTTTGTGAACTTCTTTCAAACATGCTAAAGTCTTCTTCGTGAAATCTAATTTGAAAGCTTCAGGATAATGGTTTTGTGTTAGTTGATTTTTTTTTTCAAACAAGAGAGGAGAGTACTGGCTTATTTCGAAGTATCAATGGTTGTGGTAAAGTAAGTCTATTATTATTCCTATTGGGAAAGATCTCTTTGGTTGGTCTAAATTTGTAAATATTTGGGATCCCTTTTGAATTGTACACTTTTAAATACCTTTTCATCTTTTACAGTTGAAAAAGTTCTGTCAAATTGTCAGAGGGCATTCTTCCTTTACCAAAATCTTCCTGTGCCCTAGAGCCTATCTGTTACCAACTTTAAACCCCTTCAGCTGCTTTGTTACCCCCTTCGTCTAGCTTTAGTTCGAATAAAAAAGAGAGTTAATTTAAAGTTTTTGCTGGCTCCTCCCAGTATTTGGGAAAGCTCTCTAATTGTTACTTGACGAAATGAAAAGCCTGATAGAAATTTGATTGAGGACTTTATAGGCGATCTTATTGAATCAAAAGTATGTCTTCATCCTTTTCAAAAATCGAAAGGTCCAATGTTCTGTGAATCCCCTATTGTTCTTGCTTATCTTGTTAATTTGGAGGAAGATTTGTTCTTAAAAGATACTAAAATTACATTCTCTCGCAGGGAAGGTAATTGCAATGCTTTGGATACCCTTTGTTTTTTTTTTGGTAGAATAATTAAGTTGGAATGCTGGATTGTCGTGGAGGGTCTCCCATACAAAATTTGTGGTCTGAGAGTTTATTTGCTACAATGGGAATGGGAATGGGAATGGGAATGGAGGTTTATTGGATAGATCAAAGAACTTGGACTTTCTCTAATCTAAAGTTTGCAAGGTTTTTTTTTTTTTTAAGAAAAGATGACTCAAAAGGTTCCCTTTCATTGAAGTAATGAAAAAAGAGAGAAAAAAAACAAGAGATATCCCCCGAAAAGCCCATTTGATTATAAATTGTTCGCCCGCATACTTGTAATTAGGCACCGGTGCGAAAAATATTGGTATATACGGCTTTTGTTTGCTTTTTTGTGGCTTTTGGTTAGATAGCCACTTTGCTACATTGTTTTTTTACTTTTTTTTTTGGATAAGAAACAAGACTTTTCATTGATAGATAAAAAAAGCCCAAAAAGGCCAAGCAAACTACAAAAAGCCTACCAAAAGGCGGCAAAAACAAAAGCACTAAAAATCTCCTATTCCTTTAAGCCATACAACACTGGGACTGAACACATATCAAAATTCCTCTAGAAGAACCTACTGCAACTAGCCCAAAGAAACAAGTACTCCATAAAAAAAGATTAAAGATCTAACTATATTTGCTAACTTGGTTTCTTGAAGAATAACAAAACAGAATCTACACCAGGAATAAAAACTCTAACAAGGCTTCTTTTGGACTTGCCTCCGAGCCCTTGAAAAATCCTGTTTATCATAGATCATCCTTTTGAACCCTTTGGAGAGGCAAACTATTAGAAGGATGTCTTTCATAATTGACGCACTTCTAAGATTTTCTAATTCCCTTTGACCTCTTCTATTTTTCGAAGGAGTAGCTCCCTTATATTTCTTCTTTCTATTAGGAGCTATATGAGTATCAGTGAATCTCAGCCAATCTACCAACTTCATCTTCGTTTCCCCTTTCTTATCTTTAAAGATAATAAAAAAGCCTTCCTCTTCATCTTCTTCTTCCACCTCGATATTCTGACCATCATTCATAATCAACTCTCCATCAACTCCATGGAATTACATTGAGATTTTTTGAAGTTAGCTTCTCTATCTCCATCTTCACTTCTAAACTCATCAAAGCTTGGATGTCTTCAATATTATTCTGCATTTTACTCTGCCTTTCAATATTGTCATCAAAGTTTTCTTCAACATTTAAATCTTGCAAATCACTCAAAATTAGGCCAGCCATCTCATTTCTAATAAAGTCCTCCGAGAAATCACTTTGGTACACCCCTTCATCCACCGTATCCACCACTTCATCTGCTTCAGACATCATGGGAGTTGAAGTGTAGAAATCTGGATCTGAATCTGATCCTACCTGATTCTCCAAATTAGTAGTATGATGGATAGGCAGGCTTTTGAAAAAGACCTTGGTTTGATCTTTTTTGTTGAAAGTGACTTTCCTTGGCCCATTGTCTTCATCCCTTTTTTTTATATCTATTTTCCACTGGGCCCGACCCAATCCCATAGTCTATCCCAGTCCATTCATTAGAATTCAAATTTTTCCCTCCATTATTGCCTATCGAAGTAATTTCCTGATTGGTTCTATTAACATGGTCCTTTTCTGTGCTGCCAACCTGTAGCCCATTATCCAGCCCTTTGACTTCAATTTGACTGTTGGACAGAAGGCTCTTATCATTAAGGACCACCCTTTGCTTTCTGCATATTGAGGAGCTCGAGGATCCTACCTCAAAATTATCAGTAAACCCCTTATTTCCAATGTAATCGAGGCTACAGTATGAATATTTTCACACGCTTGAGTCAGAATTGGGGACTGGTCCAGCTCTTTCTGCCAAGCCATTCCATTGTACAGGTACTATGGCTTTTGTCCCTCCTTTTCACATGAACTGTTGGGTCTTTGGGTTTTCCAATCCACCCTTCTAATATCCATAGGATAAGGACCTCCTGTTATTTCTCCTCCCAAAAAACTCACCGCAGCTTGCCTAGCAAAACATCCATGGATCGTCGGAGTTTTCATTGCCAGATGATGCCAATCTTGGAATGTCACAATGGTTATTGCGAATTTATTTCCTTTTCCATTCTTAACTTCTACCTCAGCTGGTATAAAACCATAATAATTGTCTCTCACTTGTATCACTGCTTCAAAGCTTCCAATTCTATTAAAAGTATTCTTAGAGCATTTAATAAAACCTCCACACATGCTCCAATAACCTTGAAAACTTCCAAGTCCCAAAAAATCAGGGGAATGTTCCTGACTTTTATCCATCCCCCATAAGATGGAATCAAATCCATTCTACCATGCTTCTCTTCATTCCAAAACTCAAATTTAATGGTTAAATCATCATACGTACACCAATTCTTATTCGAACACAGAGAATGTGCCATCACACTATCCGGACATAACAGCAGAGCTTTATCATGATGAAAAGGATTTATGACAAACTCCTTTTCATCAGTATTACGTTTTATACTATCCAAAATTCTACCCCAATCGTCATGAAAACACCTTCGAGTAACGATAATCATAGTATCAAGTCGAAGCTTACTCACGAAGTCTTCACCATAATTTTCTATCTCCAAGACTTCCTTTACTTTTAAAAATCTCAGCATAAGAAGCTTGGCTTCGAAAGGTATCAGGAATTTTCTTCATTTTTTCAGGGTTTGTCTTTTCAAATTCTCCATCTAAGAGTCTAACAAAATTAAGCCAGCATTCCGAGTTAACACCTGCTGGAATAAAGAGTTGAGACTTAGCACCGTTGGACATAACTTTAGAAACATCTACAAACGCTCCTCTTCTATTTAACACTTTCGAACCCAGCGAAGTCCCGTTTTCACAATCTATCCTTCTATAGAACTTCGAATACTTGGTCCGTCTAACAAGTCTTTGATTGCATCTCTAACCCAAACCACATATCAAACCACTTGTCCCTGTTTTCTCCCCTTAATAAAGCTTTTCCGCTTCTCGAACACGATCCTGGTCCTATACAAAAATGCTTATTTTCTATCTTACAACTACTTTCTATAGAGAAAGCCATGAAGAAAGAAAAAATAAAAAGAGGGGAAAAGGTTTGAGAAAAAAAACGTAGAGGAGGAACCCTCACCTGGTGAAAGACCGGGAGGGTGAAAAACCGCCACGTAGAAGACGCAGACGGTGTTGGTTTAGAGGGTGTCTTGGTAATCGTGTCTGTTTTTTTACTTTTTCTTTCATTTTATATCAATGAAATTACCTTTTGAGGTTTCTTTTTTAATTTTTTTTTTAAAAAAAAACCCACGAAAAAGCAAAAACAAAAAACCCAGACCAATGCCCCACCGTATACTACCATATGCCACCAAAACAAAGCCAAAATTATTACAATTCAAAGTCTCGACCACCACCTAATTACAAGTATGTGGATCAATTGTTAATAATTATTAAAAATGGTGTAATCACAAAATAATTTGGACGTTGTCAACCCAAAGGAAGCATTAACATGTGCCAAGTCCTAGACGTAGTTCGTGGATCAATGTTCATCACGAAATACGTGTCTATTCCTTTTCAACTAAATTCCCCACATTTTTTTCTCGATAAAAACACCTCAAAAGGCCATTTCATTGATAAATGAAAGAAAAAAGAGAATAAATACTATATAAAAGTGGCATAACCGATCAAAGGCCACAAAAACAAGGTATACCGTATACCCCACATAACTGCACAAAAACCTCTCCTTTTATGGTGGGTTCAAAATCACTTCCTCCAACACATGTCAAATTGAGCTTAAAGAGACCAAGATAACCTGAATGTGGCAATAAACTTGTGCCAAACATGAGTGGAGAAGGAGCACTCCCACAAGATATGATTATGGTCCTTGATTGCACAAACAACATCATTCAGATCTAAGGCTAAAGGAAGAAGACCGCTACTTGAACGAAGTCAAAGGTATTAATTTTTTAAAGTTAGAAAAAAGCCTAACTTTTTTTTTGAGATTTTCATAAACTAATTTAGAAAAGAAGGGGTAGTGCAGTTCAACGAGGAAGCTACAATATGCTAAAAAAAAGATTTGCAAGAAAATGAAGAGGACGAATTCAAGGTCCAAAATCTTTTATCATGAGATACCTCCCTTAAGGAGAGGCGCTCTAAGATGAGCAAAAGAGAAGAAACCTCAGGAAGAGTCTACAAAAGTGAAAGTCAAAATCGGCGCCGAACCCCAAGCCGGGCATACCATAATAACAAATGAGGATATGAGAGAGTGTTTGGCTAAGGTTAACGAATAAAGGTTTGGGAAAATAGGTCTTTAAAAGCAAGGTCTCCTATCCAAATTTTCTCTCAAAAGAGAATTTAGTTCCCAGGCGGCCATTCCCAATACACCATTTGACACAGTTAAGAAATAAGGGATAGTCTTTACTTTAGAGATTTCCTTCCATGAAAATCTACCGCTACCCCGAGCAACAACATTAGTTCGGTTATCAACCCAGGTAAATCCCCGGAGTTCCTTGATGTTCTTAGGGATGGGGCAATGTAACATTGCTAAGGTTTAGAATCGCCCACAGCCTACATTCTATTTAATAAATAAAAAGAACATCTTGAAAATACAAATTCAGGATTTTACACCAATTAGAATTTTTTTATTTTATTCCTGTGTTTATATTCAATTTATTATTATTTTAATTTTACCAAATGTTATAAACTCTTGTTAATGCCATGTTGCGGGCATTGAAATTTAGTATCACTGCTGTTTTGAAGTATGTAGAACATTTTGGAATATTGACAAACCTTATTTAAAAGATTTTTACAATTATTCTAGATTTCAACTAGCGCCTTCCCCCTTGTTGATAACAATAATATATTTTGGATGCTAAACAAACATGCTTAGTAATGTTATTGATTTAGATTGTTCTTTGTATTTGGATAATTGTTGATTGTGGATAATTATATTTAGGATTGTGAGCATTGATATGCAGAATCAAACTTTGTAGTAATATGTTTTACTTCACGTTCTTCTTCTGTTGACTTGCATGATATTTGTTCAGAATGGTAATGACAAAGGAAGGTTGGTGGTTTCGTTTTGCTTCTTGGGTCAAGTATTACAGCTGCGTATTTCCTCAAAAGGGGTTTCTTTTAAGTACTCATATTCACAGCTACCAGACGTGCATTCACAACTTAAGTTGATGCTAATTATTAGGGGTGTGAAATCGTCTTCGGTTACGGTTTTGGCCAATGCTGATTAGTGATTATAGAAGCACTCAAGGCTTTTGTTACATTAGACTTTTACTCCCACGTGTGAAATTCTTAATTTTATTTTTCTATGTTTATAATGTAGTAAACCTTTTTAAATATTTTATAAGTGATATATCATTAATTTAGGGAAATTTTATTAGGTAGCTGAATTTTCTGCAATATTTTTAAATGTAGCATTTTTTCAAAAGTATTTACAAATATAGCAGTTTTTAAAAAAACTCCCATTTATGTGAATTAAACAAATAAGTGATAACTTATTAGGTTATTAGCGATTACATGCACGAAATGTCAGTTGATATAGAGAATCAGTAAAATCAGTTGTTATTTAAATGTTGATCAGTGATTACTTATGTGAAACTAGTGTTAATTTGTAATATTATAGGCTTGACTTTGAGTATTTTTGCTATTTTTGTAAATAAATTTTTAGTGGTTATTTTTAGAAATATTGGACCTGATTGTGCTATATGTGCAAGAGAAGCCCCATTAATTTACTTCTAACTTATCAATTAAATTTGTCATACAAAATGGAGGATAAAAGATACATATTTTTATTAACTAATATTTTCATACATGAATATTTGAGAATAAATTGCATCATTACAATATGAGTACATTCCAACTAAGGTGGCACTCACTCATTTGTCAATCATGTACATTTTTCTCAACCTTAAAAAATACACTAAATAATAAATTATTTGAGGCTTTCTTCACATTTTCTTCACTTCTCCTCCAATGGTAGTTTGGGTTTATCTTTGCCTCTCTTCGTATTGTTGTATGGGAGTGAAAATGTTTTTCTTTTTTTCCTTTTGTTCAATTTGGCTTCGTTTTACGGTTGAGGTTAATTTTTTTTAATAAAAAAACCTAATTATTTGGTCATTTTTAACTTTAAGCCGTGTCCAAGAAGTATCTCAGCTGTGTCCAAAAGTCAGATTTGAAAAAAGGGTTGGGGACGCTTATTTTGCTCTATCAGACATGTATCCTAGGCGTGTCCGGACGAATCCGTGTGGGACATGTGTCTAATACGGATTCCTCATGAAAATATAGGTGTTCGTGCTTCCTAAAGTATAATTTATTCCTACATTGGTCTACCTATTTTCCTAGCTTTCCTATGTCCGAATTTCGCTTCCCTTCCCTCAACCCTATTTTTTCTACTTCTAGCCTCTTCAACCCTTCATGTTTTTGGTTCGTCATTGGATTCAAAAAGGATTTTTTCTTTTGAACGAAAGCATTTTTCGATTCAGATTGATAAGAAATCTCGGGATGCAGTGAAGTCCTTAATTTTTTTGAAGAAACATATTCAAGGCTCTCTTTTCTCAAACTACATTTGGGTGCGACTTTTGATCTTTGGGAACTTCTTTCAAACATGCTAAAGTCTTCTTTGTCAAATCTAATTTGAAAGCTTCAAGATAATGGTTTTGTGTTAGTTGATTTTTTTTCCAAACAAGAGAGGAGAGTACTGGCTTATTTCGAAGTATCAATGGTTGAAGTAAAGTAAGGGTCCGTTTGGTATAGCTTCTGCTAAAAATGTTTTGTGTTGAACATTTTAAAAGAAATACTAATAAAGTGTTTCATCTAAAAACACTTGAGTATACTAAAAGGTGTTTTTGGAGAAAATACTTGATTAGTGATTCTTCTAAAAATATTTATAAACAAGTATTTCATTTAAAAAACACTTCATATTTTTAGATGAAACACTTCATTTTTTTAATAAAGACCCCTCAGAAGGCCATTTCATTAGAAAATGAAAGAAAGAAAAAAAAAACAAAACAATACAATACAATAAAAAGTAAAGCAAAAATCAAAAACCACAAAAGCATGATATATCGTATACCCACTACCCAACACTCGCACCGCCACCTAATTACAAGTATGCAGGCCAACTATTTATAATTAGACCTAAAGGGTAATTACAAAAGGTTTTCGAAGTTGACACCCAAAAGGATGCATTTACATGTGTCAACTCCCACACATAGTCCCAAGATCTTGATTCCCCCTAAATATCCTTCTATTCCTTTCAAGCCAAACCCTCCAAGATATAGCACAAAAACCCGCTATCCAAATACATTTCCCTTGGCCTCTGAAAGGAGGCCATAATAGTAACTCTTCTATAATCTGACGAAAGGATTCGTTTTCCACTCATGTTATCTCGAATGTCTGGAAAAACTTTTACCAAATTTGCACTTCCACATGATATGGTTAAAGTCCTCTGAAACTTGATTGCATAAGCTACACCAATGGGGATTAAGGTTGTAGGAAGAAGATCGTTGAAGCAAGTCAAAAGTGTAAATTTTACCCAAAGCCATGGACCAAATAAAGAACTTAACTTTCTTCAGGATCTTCACTTCCATAATTTAGAGAAGAAAAGGGAGGATGGACTCGAGGACGACGCTAGACTAAACTCAAAGAAGGATTTGCATGAGAAGTTGTTAGAAGAATTTAGGGACCACAATCTAATATCGCAAGAGCCTCTCTCACTGAAAAACCCGCTAGACTTGAGATGTAACAGCCTGAAATTTCCCAAAACATGGAAATCATATAATAACAGCGGAAACATAAATCAAAAGTAGTTTCAATTCATTTTTATACAAAAATTGTTCAAACATTGATCGCGACCTTATTTCGAAAACTAAAATCATCACAAATTCTTGTTTCAAAAAACAAACAAACTAGTCATTCCAAGTAAATTAAAAGATGGTAAAACATCAACATCATTTAATCAAATCTCATCCCAAAATAACTAAAGACAAAAAAGAATAAAAAGTTGTCGGCATGTGAATCCATGCCAAACCATCCACTCGCCTTGAACGTCATCAACCGCCAACCTTCTTATTTTCTATACCTGAAAAAAATATTACAGCATCATGAGGCTACGCCCAATGAGTAGAATAATGTTAAAAAGAAATTAATGCCATAAGAGGTTTCCTAAGTCTTTAAGTCCATTATCGGCCTCACCGACTTCCAAATATTCTTTCACACCAAAACACACGGAACTTTCACAACATTCCAATACTTCTCTTAATCCGCAAATTAAGAGATAACTCAATCGAAACAGTTTTAAACACTCTTTTCTCAATTTAAAACTTTTCGATAAAAACTTTCTATTAATACCTCTAATCTCCTCTTTGTCTGCAAACAAAGAGATAACTCAATCGAAAATTTTTTAAACACTCTTTTCTCAATTTAAAACCTTTCGATATCAATTTCATATCAATACCTCCACTACAAAAAAACTGTCAAAATGCGACCAGAAATTTGCGACAAAAAAAAAGTGGTAGTTTTATGGTGACCACCTGGTCACTTTCTTTGAAGGTTGACTTTAAGTGACCATCCTGGGTCACTTTTTTTGCGACAGTTGCGACCAAAAGTAGAAGTAGTCATAAAAAATGGCGCGAAATTATGGCGCAAAAGAAGCGACCACTTGGTCACCTAAAAAAACGACCATCTGGTCGCATTTTTGTGACTAAAATATGCCTTGGTAGCAAAAAATGGCGCGTAATTTTGGAGGGAAAAAAGCTACCAAGTGGTCACAATTAAAAGTGACCACCTGGTCGCAATTTTTGTGACCTTTATTGGGCAGTGGTAGCTTAAAATTGGAGGGAAAAAAGCTACCAAGTGGTCACAATTAAAAGTGACCACCTGGTCGCAATTTTTGTGACATTTATTGGGCAGTGGTAGCTTAAAATTGGAGGGAAAAAAGCTACCAAGTGGTCACAATTAAAAGTGACCACCTGGTCGCAATTTTTGTGACCTTTATTGGGCAGTGGTAGCTTAAAATTTTGGCGGGAATTAAGCTACCATATGGTCACATTAGAAAGTGACCGGATGGTCGCAAATTCTGTGATTTTATATGACCAATAATTTATAAATAACTAGTTTTTTAACACGTGCGATGCACGTGGAATTTTTAGACTTATTTTACAATTCAATTGTATACTTTAAGAGTTTTATGTGTATTAGTTAAAATGTTTGATAATCAATTTTTAAATTATATTTATTTTATGAACAAATAAAATATTTAATGATTGTTGATTTTTTCCCACTGTATTTATGGGGTAAAATAGATAAAGTAAAAGGAAAATTACATTATAAGCTTAAGAAAGAAAAAATAAAAATAAGAATAGATGATTGAAAAAATTACCAATAATTCCAAAATTTCAAGATGTGGTTAATTTTATTGATTACATTTCTTAACAATAATAATAATGTCAATTAAATAAAAATTATTCACTTTCAATTAATATAAAACTCTTCAAGATCAAGAAGCTATCTAAACGCCTTTAGATTTTTCTAAAATTTGTGTAGAGTAAATAATAATATTTAACCTCGTCTTGAAAATATCTGAATTTCATACAAAGAGAGAACAATAATATTGTACAGAGAAGAATTATATTTTCCTTAAACCTCTAGTTGAATCTAGTTCTTTTGACTCTTTTTTGTTCAAGTAAAGCATTTACAATTATGAATAAAGCAATAGACCAAACTTAAAATCAAAAGATGATGAAATACGATGAAAATGAAATTAACTTTTTTTTTTTTATTATAAGAAAGATTCCTCTTGATTTCAACTTTGACATGTTTATATCGAATTCGAGTGGAATTGCTTGAATGAATATGTGGATGCAAATTATATATAAATATGTACATCTTCAATAGTCTCTTTGGTTCCCTTCTAGCACTTTCTATCTTGAAAAACAAGAATAAAATTATCTATATCTATTAAAAAAAACTCTTAAATAGAATCAAATAGTTCCAAATCAAGAATTACAAAAATTTATCTCGAAAATCATGAAGAAACATATCAATGAATATAACAACATGGAAACAAGAGTTCCCGTCATATGTAAATATCAGAAAGTAACCCAATATAAAAAAAAAGTATATAAATATTAATATTTGCGACCAAGTGGTCGCAATTTCACAAAAAAGGTGACCACATGGTAGTAATTTAGAAGGGAAAGGCGACCAAATGGTCGCATTTTAGGGTTTAGGGTTTAGGGTTTAGGGTTTTGGAGAGAAAGGCGACCAAATGGTCGCATTTTTGGAAAAGTATAATAATATTTTTTTTAAAATACAAGTGGAATTGCGAGCATATGGTCGCAAATATGGGCGGTAAGTTTAAATTTTCATGAAATTTATGGCGGTGAATTTAAACAATGCGACCATCTGGTCGCAATATTTGGCGGTGAATTTCATTATTGCGACCAGATGGTCGCAATTGTTGATGGGACTCGTGATATGACAGCTGTTCTTGGTAATGGTAACTGGGCGACCAAATGGTCGCTTTTATAATAAATGCTACCATTTGGTCGCAAATCTCTCTGAAAATGCGACCATATGGTCGCATTTGCCCCAGCACGCGCGACCTTTCGTTTCTTGTCATAATTACATATTTGCGACCAGTTGGTCGCAAATTATGATTTAAATTCCCATCCCTTTTCTTTCCCCCGTTTCTTTTTCTTTTCTCCGTTTCTTCTTTTCTTTTTTCTGCCTTTCTCTTCTTTTTCGCCTCTGTTTTTCTTCCTCTCTTTTTGTTCTTTTCTCTCTTTCCCCTCTCCCGTTCCCCGTTATTTCTTCCCGTTCCCGTTCCCATTCTTACTCTAAACCGAAAACTCTCAACCCCCAATCCCGGTTTCGATTACGAGGTTAGTTTTCGTATCAAATTGAAGTTTAGTTTAAGAATTTAGTTTACTTAGTTTTAGTTTTTAGTTTTTAATTAAGTAGTTTAGTTTAGTTTAATTAGTTTTAGTTTAATTAATCTAAATTTGTGTAATCAATTACTTAGTTTACTTTTGTTTAATTCATAGCATTTTAGTTTACATTAACTAATTAATTAGTTTACTTTAATTTTATTACTTTAAGTAATTTTAGTTGAATTAATCTAATAGTTTAATTAATCTAACTTAGTTTACTTTAATTCAATTTAAGTAGTAATTAATTTAATTACTTAATCTAATTTAGTTTAATTACTTATTTAGTTTATTTAAGATAGTTTACTTTAATTTAATAAAATTAAACTAAATTAATTTATAATTACACTAGTTTAACTTTTAATTTTAGTTTAATTAATGTAATTTAGATTACTTTAATTAAATCAATTAATTTAAAGTAGGGTAATTAATTCAAATAGTTTAACTTCAATTATACTTAAGTAGTTTAAATTAATGAGTTACACTAATTTAATTAATTAATTTTAGTTTAATTATTAAATAAAAATTGTTTAATTACTTAATTTTAGTTACATTTGATTAAAGTAAAGTACAATTAGATTAATTAATTAGAATAATTTTGTTTAAGTATTCTAATCAATTAATTTGAAATAAAGTAAATTAAAATTAGGTTAATTGAACTAAAATTAATTCAATTAAACTTAAGATTAATTAATTAAAACTAAAATAAACAAATCAATTAATTTGAATAAAAGTAAATTAAAATTAGGTTAATTGAACTAAAATTAATTCAATTAAAATTAAGATTAATTAATTAAAACTAAAATAAACAAATCAATTAATTTGAATAAAAGTAAATTAAAATTAGGTTAATTGAACTAAAATTAATTCAATTAAACTTAAGATTAATTAATTAAAACTAAAATAAACTAATCAATTAATTTGAATAAAAGTAAATTAAAATTAGGTTAATTGAACTAAAATTAATTCAATTAAACTTAAGATTAATTAATTAAAACTAAAATAAACTAATCAATTAATTTGAATAAAAGTAAATTAAAATTAGGTTAATTGAACTAAAATTAATTCAATTAAACTTAAGATTAATTAATTAAAACTAAAATAAACAAATCAATTAATTTGAATAAAAGTAAATTAAAATTAGGTTAATTGAAACTAAAATTAATTCAATTAAACTTAAGATTAATTAATTAAAACTAAAATAAACAAATCAATTAATTTGAATAAAAGTAAATTAAAATTAGGTTAATTGAAACTAAAATTAATTCAATTAAACTTAAGATTAATTAATTAAAACTAAAATAAACTAATCAATTTATTTGAATAAAAGTAAATTAAAATTAGGTTAATTGAACTAAAATTAATTCAATTAAACTTAAGATTAATTAATTAAAACTAAAATAAACAAATCAATTAATTTGAATAAAAGTAAATTAAAATTAGGTTAATTGAAACTAAAATTAATTCAATTAAACTTAAGATTAATTAATTAAAACTAAAATAAACTAATCAATTAATTTGAATTAAAGTAAATTAAAATTAGGTTAATTGAACTAAAATTAATTCAATTAAACTTAAGATTAATTAATTAAAACTAAAATAAACAAATCAATTAATTTGAATTAAAGTAAATTAAAATTAGATTAATTGAAACTAAAATTAATTGAATTTTAGTTTAATTCAATTAATTTTAGTTCAATTAATCTAATTTTACTTTACTTTATTTCAAATTAAATGATTAGTTTATTTTAGTTTTAATTAATTAATCTTAAGTTTAATTGAATTACTTTTAGTTCAATTAATCTAATTTTAATTTACTTTTATTCAAATTAATTTGATTAGTTTATTTTAAATTATTTACTTAATTTATGTTAGTTTAATTTACATTATTTCATTAATTAATTAAATAAACTAATCAATATTTTACTTACGTAATTAGTATTAAATTAGTTTATTTTGGTTGTAGGCTTATGACGGGCAGACGACGTCCTCCCCAGTCAGACGAGCCTGACGACGCGGGTGACGAGGGGTCTCTGCAGAAGCCTACTGGCGTTGCCTCTGATGCGGACCTGACGACGGAGGAGTTGGACATCCTCTTTAGTTACAAGACGGGACTTGCTGCCACGCTCGATGATGGAGTCCCTGAGACCGAGTCTGCGACACCACGACTGCCGCAGGACTCCCTTGCCACGACTCCGGGCTTAGCATCAGGGTCTGCATCAGGGTATGCGTCCGGGTCTGCGTCAGGGTCGGATCTAGCTGGCCCCTCGACTTCATGCACGCAGCCGTCTCGGGCCGCAGACTCTACCCTTCGGATTGAAGGGGATACGTAAGTAATTTTGTTTACTATTTTTCAAAGTGTTTTTTATTCCTTTTAACTAATAGTTTCTAATATATAGCACAATAATTTTTTTTGATTTTGCAGAGTACAACAGATCCGACCGTTTCAAAACGGTTTCGCGAGGTCCTCCAAGAGCATACCTCTACCCAGCTGACCTTGGCTTGGCGAAGATTCCGACGACGGAGAAACGCTCGGATGTACGACAATTGGAAGGTAAAACCATCATTCATTTTCATAATTAATTAATTTTGAAATTTATAGAAATAAATTTATTACTTTAACCATTTTTTATTTCAATTTTTTCAGGGCAAGTTTCCTGTTATCGATCCCGATATCACCGACGGTAGATTGTCCCCCCTATGGGACAGTCACGTCCGGGATCGATTCAAGGACCTCATGTTCTGGGCGCGCAGAAAGCAAGCGACGAAACCGCCCCGTGTGGATGAGCCCAGGAGGACCACGCGCGGCTGCTGAGCTTGAGCACTCCGAGGGCAAGGCAAGGTCAAGCAGGAATAAGGCCAACCGCGCGAAGAATCCCGCCAAACACACACCAGGGCGGACCCACGACGAGCACCATCGTCGATTGGTATGTTTTTTTTTTCGCCGTTTTCTTACTTACGTACTTTTTTCTCGTTTTCTTTTTTCAATTACTTATTAATTTATTATGTTTTATTCTTCACTCTTTAATTTTTTAGGAAGCGAAGCACGGGCGCCCGGTCCCGGCTGATGAGTTGCACCGAGTTCTTCACACGAAGAAGGACTGGGACGTTCATCGATGATAAGGCGAAAAGCGATTCGGATTTTAATAATTTTTTCAATTATTATTTTTTCTTTAAAATTTTTCCTACATTATATATTAACCATTTTATTTTCTGAATTTTAAATGTTTAGGAACGTTTCACGAGTCCTTGACTCGCGGTTGCCCACACGGACTCGCAACCGACTCAGGAGGACCGTATAGAGGCGTTCTTGGAGGCCGCTGAGGGGTTCGGCCTGATGGGTCGGTTCCTGGGCTCGGCTCGGACGGGCGACGCCTTTATGCGATGTGCCCGGCCTCGGCGGAGCGAGCACTAGCTCCGCCCTTCTCCGTCCTGGGAAGCGATTCGCTGGCCGACATGGAGGCTATGCGCGAGGACTTCGTTACTCGAGTCGCTACTATTGAGGCCGCGATGCGGCACGAGTCGACGCCAGTGTCGCATCCGCTTTGGCCGCGTACTTGAGATCTCTAGGCGGCCCCTTCATCATCGACGCCTCCTCCCCCCCCCGCCTCCGCAGTAGTTCTAGGATTCTTTCGATTGTATAAAACGTTTTTTTAATATTTGATATATATATTTTTTATTTTAATTCCAATTTTTTTTTTATGAAATTTTAATATTAATTAAATAAATAATTAATCATTAATTAATAATTAATAATTAATTAACTAATTATTGAAATTTAAATTTTAAAAAAAAATTCTTATATGCGACCAGGTGGTCACTTTTTTACTTAGTCTAAAAGTGACCATTTGGTCACATAAAATACGACCATTTGGTCACTTTTTTATGTGACCATTTGGTCACTTATCTTTCACATAAATTACGACCAGATGGTCGCTTTTTAGGCGACCATCTGGTCGTATTTTAACTGAGCCTATAAGTGACCATTTGGTCACAAAAATTACGACCATTTGGTCACTTTTTATGTGACCAAATGGTCACTTCTATTGAAGATAATGCGACCATCTGGTCGCATTTTTAAAAGTTTGACTTTTTTGCGACCAAAAATTTTTGGTCGTATATTTGTGACCATCCAGTCGCACAAATTCAGAACCGACCAGCTTTTTGGCCACCACTTAGTTGGTCGCTTTTTGGTCGCATTTTAGGTAAAAAAATGACCATTTGGTCGCAATTTCGTGGTCGCAAATTGACAGTTTTTTTGTAGTGCTCTAATCTTCTCTTTGTCCGCAAACAAAGAAAGACTGTGCTCGATAAGGAATTTAAACACTCTTTTTCACCATTTAAATCCTTACGAGAATATTCTTTTCCATTTGTACCGTTGGAATGAACCTACCCCATTAAGTGTTATTTAAGTCATGCACAACTAAATAATCCCCATTAACGACATATTCTTCATTAAGCAAGGCCTTGCTTAATGTGAACCTACCACCATATTACCCAAGGTATTTTAAAGTAATATGATAAACAAACATCACTACTCGAGATGTTTAATAAGCCTAAGCTTAACCCTCCACCTTGAAATTTCGTTTCTCATAAAACGCTCCTTTCTAGGCCTAATTTCCCCAATTATAAAATGTGGAAATTCACCTTAAAAACCATCTTAGAATGATCTAAAATCACTCAAAAATCCATCTTGGGTCACTCCCAATACTTCCCAACAAAACACAAGTTTAGAAACGAAACTAGCCTAAACTAGTGTAGCTTCACTCTTTTTTCAGACATTCTAAAACTACTATTTCTCTAACTAAAATCCAGCGGCATAACGGCTCTATTATCACTCCCAAAATCATCCTTAAACATTCAAAAATACAAATCAATCGATATGGAGTTCATTTAATATATGGTTAACCGCCTAGGTTAATATTTTCGACTTAAGGGGCACTAGTCAGACAACCGCATACTTCTTAATTAGAAAAGTTTAATCCCTTTTTAAACATTCCAATATTACCTTAAACATCCAAAAATATGCTTATACATCCAACAAGGTTAAACAAAACACATAAATTCAGTTTCGCCGTAAATCGATATCGATAGTCAAAATAGGCATTCTTTAATTCTAAAATTTTGTATACTTTTATTCCAAATTCTTAATTCATACATTCAGCCCCTAAACCTCTTTAACATGCACTTAATCACCCATTTAAATGTCTAAAAATTAGAGGTAAAGCTTTTAAAGAAAAGAAAACACAATAATGGAACTAGTTTAAATTTAACAAGTTCTACTCACCTTCAACTTGTTTTTCCACAAATTTGAACTTTCGTTCCAAATACTTTAAGAACCATGAATCCAATCTTGAGTGGAAACCCTTCAATTCTTCCCATAACTTCACCAATGACTTTACCACCACAACCACACCTATCACGACGAAGAGAGGACGAAAAATAGATCAAAAGTCAAAGAAACTATAACAAAACCGAATGGTTTTTGGGTTATAACTCTTTAAACAGTAATTATATCGTTACAAAATCAATGCCAATGGAAAGCTAATGGAAAAACGATGAAAATGGACTACTTACTTGCACAAATCGGAGTTCCGATGAAGAAGTTATGATGAAAATACTCCGTACAACTTGATTTGGGCGAAAATTGGAGAAAACCTATTTTGGAGAGGCTGGTTTTCGGCTAAAGGAAGGAAGAAGAGGCTCTTTTAGGGTTCAATCCAGATTAACATTATTTACGAAAATGCCATTATGTAAAAATGGTCATAACTCATTCATCTAGACTCAAGACGACGAGCTGTAAGTTACGTTGGAATCGTAATAATGAGACGATCAATATCATCTAAAAATATTAAATTAAACTTATGGTTTTAATTTTGAGGTTTTGAAAATTACCAAAATACCCTGACAAGATAACGAGATATTTCTCATTCAATTTATGAACCAATCTCATTAATAGCATTTGAGAAAATAAAATAAATTTCCAACTTATTTTATTTATAGTGTTACTTGGTAACGGGTCGTTACATGAGATGATGGAAGATAGTGGCAATTCCCTATCCCAGATTAGTCTACAAAAATAGAAATCAATGTTCACTTTTACTCCCTCATTTTGAATAAAGGCTGAAATTGGTACGTTTTTGGCAAGGGTAAAAGAGCACAATAATGGATATAGGTCTTGAAAAACAATTTCTCCAAGCCAAACGTCCTCCCAAAAACGTATCCGTTTTCCATCACCAACCTTCCATTTTACAAAGTTAAGGAAAAGAGGGTAACATAAGGATATCGCCTTCCATGGATTCCTAGCAGTGCCTCTGATCACGATATTCGTATCCCAGCCATTTGACTGAAAACCATATTTACTCACAATCACTCTATGCCAGTCATTTAAAAAGCGAAATGCGCTTCGCCTAGAGGCGCACACTTTTACAGCGCCTTTCTCGGTTTTTGTGATTCTTGACTTTTCATTCAGTTTTGAAACTTTTCAATCAAAATTTTTAAACTTTTCAGTCATTTACACTACTTTTCAGTCATTTTCCAGATTTTTAAGACATTACTAAGTCCTTTTTATGTCTTTTCAATCCTTTTTCTCAATTCTCTTTATGTCTTTTCAATCTTTTTTCTTTTTCTTTTTTATGTTTTTTTTTTCTTTTCTTTAATGTTGTAGGGTTTTTTAAAGGAGGAAATGTATAAAATATCTAAACTATGACTTTATTTTTAAACAATATCTAAGAAAAGACCGTCAATTCCACAATTTTTTATAATGTTACTCTTAATTATACTATAATTTTCATATATAAAATATTTATTTTTAATTTAGACACTATACGCCTTGAAAAAAAAGCCCTCGCTATTCTGTGCTCCTACCGTTTAAGACCCAGGGGACTTAATTGCTTTTTTGCGCCTTTTAAAACACTGCTCTGTGCCACAGACTAAGGGGTTCGGTAGGAAATCTCCACAACCATTTTGCAAGTAGAGCCAAAATTCTTTTATCTAAGTTTCCAATTCCAAGTCCACCTTCACTCATACAACACGAAACTTACTTCCAATTGACAAGGTGAGCCCATTTTCCCTCAATGCAACCTCCCATAGGAAGTTTCACATTAGTCTTTCTACATCACCTCTGATACTTGCCGGAATTCGAAATATAGACAGATAATAAGTTGGAATTCTAGATAGAACTGATTGAATGAGCATGAGTCTCCCACCTTTAGAAAAATATCATTTTTTCCAATTGGCTAGTCGTTTCTTAACCTTTTCAATCACAGGTTCCCAAAAGTTTTTCTTTTTTATATGGCATTCCCAGGTATTCGAATGGAAGATTCTCAATCTGACACCCCATCTTTCTAGCCAAATATACCAGTTTTCCTTCGTCCATGCTCAACCCAGTTATCGAACACTTTGTTTTGTTTATCTTTAAACCAGAACTCCATTCAAAGAGTTGGATAATATCCAAAAAGTTTTGGAATGAACCCTTATTACCAAAACAGAAGATCAAGGTGTCATCAGCAAACTGAAGATAGGTTAGCGAAGTTTTGTCTCTCCCAATTTGAAAGCCCTTGATCAAACCTCTTTCCAAGCCACGCTCAAAAAGTCTACTCAAACTGTGAACCACCAAAGTAAAAAGGAAAGGTGATAGTGGGTCCCCATGTGCAATTCCGATGCTTGCAAACACTTTCCCCCTTGGTTTTCCATTAATGATAAAATAATAGTTGACCGATCTCGTGCAAGACCACATCCACACTCTCCATTTGTAACCAAATCCTTTTCTCATGATGACTTGATCCAAGAATTTTCAATCGACATGATCGTAAGCTTTTTCAAAATCAATTTTAAGCAAGAAGCCTTCTTTTTTCTTGACGCTATAATCCTCGATAGCTTCATTTGCAAATAAAATCTCATCTAAAATTTGTCTTCCTTCTAAAAAGGCCCCCTGGTTGGGGGAAATCGTTGAAGGGAGAACTTTCCTTAATCTAGCAGCTAATACTTTCACAATTATCTTATAAGGGCTCATAACAAGGCTAATGGGCCGCAAATCTTTAAGGCTTTCAACTTTCTCCTTCTTGGGAATCAAACACACAAAGCTCTCGTTAGCTGAAGCATCGATTTTCCCTCTGTCAAAAAATCCTTAAATACCTTTTCCAAGTCACTTTTCACCACTTTCCAATTAATTTGGAAAAAAGCCATCACAACTGAATAGAACAATGTTTATTTCCTCCAAAAGAAAAGGCTTCTCGAGGTTCAAACTCTCATGTGTGCTAATGGGGTGCCAATCAATGCCTTCAATCATTGCACGTGGCTTTGATCCCGAAGTATAAAGTCCCGAATAATAAGAAACCACTGCATTGACAATCTCCTCTTCATTATGAATGGAAGAACCATCCTCTCTAATCAACAAAAGGATATGATTCTTACTTTTCCGATGTGAGGCCATCCTATGAAAAAATAAGGTATTACAATCCTCATCTTTAATCCAATTTAATTTTGTTCTCTGTCTCTATGCAATATCTTCCTTTCTAATTAACTCCTCCAATTCCTCTTTTAGCAAGGCTCTTTCACATCTGCCATTCCTTGTTAGTTCTTCTCTTTCATCCAAATTATCCAAGCTAATGAGTCTTTCAATGACTTCCACTTTCTTGGATTTTAGGTTCCCAAAAGAATTTAGGCTCCACTCCTTCAAATTTGATTTTAGGTTTTTTCTTCATGAACTTCACCCCTTCCCGATTTCCACTTACCTCACTACCCCACCACTTCAAACACTATTTTTTAAAATTTTGGTGGGTCAACCACATATTCTCAAATATGAAAGGGGGGACCCCATCGCATCTCCCCTACAGATAGAATAAGAGGCCAATGATCAGAAGTCAACCTAGGATTCAAGTACTGTTGTATATTCCTTCTCTAAGCCAATCCTCAGATAGGAGAAATCTGTCCAAACGACGTAGGATTACCTTTTCCCATAAATTAGACCATCTGAATTTTTTGTTTGAAAGTGGCAAATCCCGAAGTCCACACTCTTCAATCACCTTATTAAAGGAATTCATTGACTTGGTAACCAGCCCTCCATTTGATTTATCCGAGACATATCTAGTTACATTAAAATCCCCTGCCAAAACCCATTTGCCCTCACAGACGCCGTATAGATCACCCAATTCATTCCAAAAATCATCTCTACCTTTTGTCGAAGAAGGGCCATATATGCCTGATAACCACCAACAAATTCCATCCAGTTCCTCAAACAAAATAGAAATTGAGAAACTACCTTTGAAGATCTCTCCCACCGATAAAATCCTGGGATCCCACATTACAAGAATTTCCCCTGTGGATACCACAACCTCCAACTCAACTCAATCAACAAACCTTCCTCTCCAAAGGCTCGAGATCAGCTCTCTCAGAAAAATAGATCATTTCGTCTCTTGAAGTACTACAACCTTGGAATTCACTTTGCAAATTGTTTCTTTTAGTAATCTTCTCTTCTCCCTCCCCCAAACCCTTTCACATTCTAAGAGAGAGAATTAACATCTAAAACTCGTGCTTCCCTACCCCACCTCATGGGCCTCCTCTTCTCATAATTGACGTTGGAAAAAGGGCCTTTAAGTTCTCTCAAACCTTTGGAACTAGACCCTCTTGGAGTGGCAGACTCTTTAATTCCCGCATTCTTGCTCAAAAAGTCTGTAGTTAAAGGTTCAAGAAGTGTGGGATGGACAATCACATCCATGGCCCCGACTAGGTTCTTAATCCTAGCCCAATTCTCGCCTCAAAATTTTTATCCCCACGCTTGAAATTCTATCGTGCGCAACCTCCCTACTTAAAACAGAGTCTATGGCACTCGGTGAAGGAGAAAAAGTTTGATTCTCGTCAACTTGGTGGACAATAAAGGCTTGCTCGGAGGCACTAAGATCCAAAGTAGGCAAAGATAATTCAAGGCTACGCCCACCCCTATCTCGTATATCTAATGAAAGACGGAGATAGATCGCTTTCACACCACGAGAATAGCAAGGAAGAGGAACCTGAAAAAGGTTAAAAGACCACACAAGGTTGTTAGAAAGAAAACAAAAAGTAGGGTTAGAAATACCAGGACTATGATTTCCCAATCTTGGAAAAAAAAGCAATGTGACCCAATTCTCCCAAAACATGGAAAATAACAAATACGCGGTTGGAATAATCATAAACATCAATTCTAAAACAAATATGTCTTATTGAAATCAAAACGAAACAGTTCTTCACCTCTGTTCACAATAAAATTCTCAAAATAAACAAAACACATCCACATAGTTTGAATGAGCTCGATTTAAAAAGAAAACAAAACATATTAATTTGAACCAAAACAAAGAAAAATCCAAATAAAAGTAAAACATGAATAATAATAAAAAAAAAACTAAGAATCATTAAATTCTAAATATCCATCTACGATAAGAAAGAAATAAATGTTGCCGGCTTGTAAATCCAAGCCCAACCAGTCACCGCCCACGACCCATCATTTGCTAGACTTCTTCTTTTTATTACCTGAAAAAAAAACAGTGTAGCATCATGAGGCTACGCCCAATGAGTAGTTATGTTAAAAGATGAGCAATGCCATAAGAAATTTTCTAAATTCCTTAAGTCCATACTCGGCCTCACAACTTCCAAATAACTCTCAACTTCCAAGGCATAATCTCAACTCTAGAGAAAATCTCATTCTTTTATTTTTGTTACCCAATGCCTTAGCTCCACTTTATTCGCAATTAAAGTGAGCCGCACACTCAAAGCACTGAACCCATGTTACCACGATTCGACTTTTGAGTTATTCTTCTTATGAGTTTGCAAGACTCATAAGCGAACCTACAAGTTTATTCTCTCCCATTGATCAAATGGAATGAACCTACCCCGCTAAGTGTAATTAAGTTGTGCACAACTCTAATTAACCCCTTAACGGTTTATTCTTCATTAAGTATGACCTTACTTAATGTGAACCTACAACCACATTATCTAAGGCATCGAATAATGTGATTTTAAAGAAAGCATCACTACCAGAATGCTTGACAAAGCCTAGGTCCAGTTTCTAGCCAAGAAAAACCCATTTCCTCCTAAAACTGACCTTAAATAGGCTAAAACTTAAAATTCCAAAATCTGGAAATTTATTATATTTCCAGAGTTAATATGGTCTAAAAACACCCAAAATTAGATCCATAACTCACGGGAAGGTCCCCCAAAGAAAACCCACTCGAAAAAGCCAAACTAGCCTAACTAGTGTGGTTTTACATCTTTTTCGGCGCCTAATCGATAGGGAAATTTAATAAATTTTTCCAGCATCTTTTTAGGCCTCTAAACAGACCCTAAATCATCTAGACACACTTAAGAATCATCAAAAATTAATCCCCCACCTAATTTCCACGTAAGGCTCTATCGTTCCTACTTTTCAACATAAAAATCCAGCAGCTTTTCTAGGCCTTAAAACATCCAAAATAGGGTATAAAATATCCTAAAATCATCAAATAATCCAACAAAACATATAATAGAATTTATAGGTAACAACAAATCCAAAGGCATGCATGCAAATCACTTTAGTACTCTCATTAAACTCCAATTTGATGTAAATATTGGTTCAGCCCAAATCATGTAAAAATCATCTTAAAAAGTCTCCAAATTCTCACAAAATCAGATTTAAGAGTTCTTATAAAGAAAAAGAAAATAGCGCATGATTTCGATCAAAGTTTAACAAAACTACTCACCTTAGATTCTTGAATTTTTTCAAGAATTAAAAATCTTCTTTCCAAGAAAACTTACAACCTCTCTTGTAAGTTGAATAAACCTTTCTCAAATCTCATCCTCACTGCAAGGAAAAGCCTTTCTACATCTATACGAAAAATTTACAAAATAAATCGATCAAAATCGGATAAAAACCTAATGGATCCGAACTGGTTTTGGCTCATAATATTTTCTACATAAGTCTGATTACTACGAAACTAAGCTCAAAGGAAAGAGAACAAAAAATCAATCGAATTAGACAGCTTACTTGAGTAAATCGGAGTCCGGATGAGGAAGTTATGGCCAAAATACTCTAGAGAATTTTATTTGATCGAAAATTGGAGAAAAGAATATTAATGGAGGCTGATTTCGGCTGAATGAAGGAAGAAGATGGATTTTTAGGGTTTAATCCCGAGTTATGATAATTACGAAAATGCCACTACACTAAAACGATCATAACTCATTCACCGTGACTCCGAATGATGATCCGTCAGTTGCGTTGGAATCGTAATAACGATAGGATCAAAATCATATAAAAATATTAAAGTAAACTTGTGGTTTTAATTTTGAGGTTTGGGAAATTACCAAAATACCCTTACTTAGTAACGGGTCGTTACAAAAACGAAGCATAAGAATTCAAATTGGGGCCAATCATGTCAATTGGTAGAAGGTTATTGTAACATAAGTAATCATTAGCCTCCTCCACTACAACACTTATCCCTAACCGATGGTTTATAAATCAGATTCATAAGAACCATAATCCCCACCTTTCGAGTCTAAAAAATCGAGGCAAATTGGAAAAACTTTGTCCATAGAGTCAATAACTTCTAAAGCATCCGTAAACAACCTTCTTGGGCACAAAACATTTTCCCCACCTCCCTGCAAAACTGCCGTATCAGACTTGTCATCACCACGAATCTTCCCAGAAGTTTGCTCCTCAAAAGTGTGTCCAACCCCAAGCTCCACATATTGAGACAAGTTTTCAGCAACTTCCTACCCTTGCCCTCTTGCATCAAAATAGAGCAAGAGTCCTTCAATCCCCCCTCACAAACAAAGGCATTAGAAGGGGCAGTCCCCTGAGGAGAAGATTCGTAAAACAATTGAAGGTCTTCATAAGATTGGAAACTACGTTCCGGAGTGGACACAAAAGACTTCCTTTCCAAATTGAAATCCGAAGAGTAGTGACTAGACTCCTCACAAAGAACCTCCCCATTCTCTTCTTGCACAAAAGTAACCTCATCTACAGACAAGTTGACTCTCAATAGGCTCTTTAAGTTTCTCAAAACACTCACTTCTACAAATCCTAGCATCACAAACACTAACTTCTTTCATTCCATCTTTGCAAGTTTGAATTTCCGGCCCATAAGTTGAGAAAATCTTCTCCGAATCGACGGCTTCCTTAGATAACAAGTGTTCTACCGCCTAGGTCCGAACCTTTCTCAAGCAAAGTGCGCTTATCATCCTTCATGAATTTTTCCTTTTCGATCTCGCGTTCATCCTCATCCTTTGTCCTGTCATAAGTATTCACGAATTTTCCTAGCAAGCATCATCCTCCACTAAATTAGTACATTTCAAGAATCTTAGTGGAAAATAAACACCGTCTTGCATTATTGAGTTGCCAATAGGGATAAAACCATCATCACATCCCTTGAATTTCACAAAAATGTTTTCATGTAGTCCCCACATGCCTTTGATGTCCTCGTTTTCTGCAAAGGCCTCCGCATAAACCTACGATTTTTCCAATAATCTCCTATGTTCACAAATGAGGTGAGATCCCCAATATCTCCACCCATCCTTCTGAGAAAGCCATCTTTTGTTTATCTAACAAAAAGCTAGGATCCCACCATTTGATTTTAACTTCAAAACCTCCAACAATAAATTTTTCTTGATTGCAAACCAAGATAGCCTCTTCCATTGTAGCGCAAAATCCAATAGCTAAATTACCACAACAAGGTCTCAAATTAATCATAACCTGAAATTTCTCTTCTAAGGATTGCTTGATGTGCCACCAATCATCACTTGTTTTCCATCTTCTCACTATGATGGTCTTTTTCGTGTCAAAAGCTTGTTTTACCCGTAATCCAATCTCACTTTCCTCCTCTAGGTCTTCCTTAATAACCTTTCACTGTACAACACAAATAATTTTTTCCTCTTTCTTCACATTGTTCCGGTTACTTGGAGGCGAAAAGCTCAGCGAGCCAGGCACAAAGAAGTCCAATCGAAGGACAAAATTCTTCCACCCCTCTCCTTTCAGGCCCTCAGGGATAAAAATAGCATATTTTCTTCCACTAAATGGTTTTCTAGAAAGGATACAAAACTTACCCCTTGAGTTCGAGAGGGCTTGGAACAAGAAGAGCGCATTTTGACTCCTCTATTTTCTGAAAAAGGGGGTTCTCCCACTGTAATTTAAAGCACCTAATAACACGTCCCTACACCACCTCAAACTTCCCAAGTCTATAATGATTTCTGAGTAGAGTTTGCCTTCCTCGGAAATTCTAATAGTATTTCCATCTCCCATATTATTGAAGTAGAAAGTCTTTCTTTCTATGTTCAGTAGAGGAGGTAACCTCTTAGCCTTGGCCTTCAAAGAGTTGAAAGTCTCTATTTTCCTACCATGAAAATCAGGCCAGAAATTTTGAAACCTAGAAGACCTTCCAATCCTCTTCTTCCTTCCCATCTCCGTAGCAAAAACAGAATCCTGAACAAACTTTCAAAGAAAACTTCCACAACACTACACCCTCGATGGATGGAAAAAACAGCCTTCGACGCCAACTAACACGCGAGCGAAAACCCACACCCACTAAGCAAGAACAAACGGAAAAGACACCAAGATCACCTAATTAGAGGAGTCTGGCTTGATGAGAAGAAAAAATCAGGGAGAAAAAGCTTCGGCGAAAAAACCCCCTCGACGCCAAAATCACTTGCGATCAAAAACCCATTAACCCCTCAGCAAGAACAAACACAATCAACACCAAGATCACCAAATCAGAGTAGTCTGGAGCTGAGGAGAAGAAAAAAGCAGAGAAAAAAGCTCCGGTGAAAAAACCGAAAATAGGAAAATAGGACGACTCTCCGACGAAGATGCAGGGTGAGAGGGTCGCCCCTCCAATGTAGAGGACACCGGAGAGGGAGGCAAGGACGCTCGCAGCAGAATCTAAGTCATCGAAAAGGAAGAAGACGAAGAAAACATCGAGCTTACGACGTTGTTTTTTCTTTTCTATTTTTTTTAGGGTTTCTAGAGAGAAGCTAACTTTTCAATTAGATGAAACACTTCATTAGCATTCATTTTAAAATGTTCAACACAAAATATTTTTAGGAGAAGCTATACCAAATAGATCCTAAGTCTATTATTATTTCTTTTGGGAAAGATCTTTTGGCTAGTCTAAATTTGTAAATATTTGGGATCCCTTTTGAATTGTACACTTTTAAATACCCCCTTATCTTTTTCAGTTGAAAAAGTTCTGTCAAATTGTTCAAAGGGTATTCTTCCTTTACCAAAATCTTCCTATGCCCTAAAGCCTATCTATTACCAACTTTAAACCCCTTCAGCTACTTTGTTACCCCATTTGTCTAGCTTTGGTTCGAATAAAAAAAAGAGAGTTAATTTAAAGTTTTTGCTTGCTCCTCCCAGTATTTGGGAAAGCTCTCTAATTGTTACTAGACGAAATGAAAAGCCTGGTTGGAATTTGATTAAGGACTTTATGGGTAATCTTATTGAATCAAAAGTTTGTCTTCATCCTTTTCAAAAATCGAAAGGTTCAATGTTCTGTGAATCCCCCATTGTTCTTTCTTATCTTGTTAATTTGGAGGAAGATTTGTTCTTAAAAGATACTAAAATTACATTCTCTCGCAAGGAAGATAATTGCAATGCTTCCCTTTGTTTTTTTTTTTTTTTTTTAAAATAATTAAGTTGGAATGCTAGATTGTCGTGGAGGGTCTCCCGTCCCATACAAAATTTGTGGTATGAGAGTTTATTTGCTACAATGGGAATGGAAATGGAGGTTTATTGGATATAGATCAAAGAACTTGGACTTTTTTTAGAACAGATGACTCAAAAGGTTCCCTTTCATTGAAGTAACGAAAAAATAGACAAGAAAAAACAAGAGATATGCAAGGATTAAAAACCCTGAAAAGCCCATTTGATTATAGATTGTTGGCCGCATACTTGTAATTAGGTAGCGGTGCGAAAAATATTGGTGTAGGGTATACGGCTTTTGTTTGTTTTTTTGGTTAGATAGCCACTTTGCTACATTGTTTTTTACTTTTTCTTTCATTTTAACAATGAAATGGCCCTTTGAGGTGTCTTTTTTAAATTGAAAAAAAAATCCCGAAAAGATAAAACAAAAATCCAAACCAATGTCCCACCGTATACTACCATATGCCACCAAAACAAAGCCAAAATTATTATAATTCAAAGTCCCGACGGCCACCTAATTACAAGTATGTGGGTCAATTGTTAATAATTAAAAAAAATGGTGTAATCACAAAATAATTTGGATGTTGACACTCAAAGGAAGCATTAACATGTGCCAAGTTCTAGACGTAGTCCGTGGATCCATGTTCATCACAAAATATCTGTCTATTCGTTTTCAACTAAATTCCCCACATAACTGCATAAAAACCTCTCCTTATATGGTGGGTTCAAAATCACTTCCTCCAACACATGACAAATTGAGCTTAAAGAGCCTAAGATAACCTAAATGTGGCAATAACTTGTGCCAAATATGAGTGGAGAAGGAGCATGATAGGATAAAAGATAAACAAACACACAAATTAGAACCAAGAGGAAATTTGAGAGTCCCCTATTCTCTCCTTTCAGAATATATTTCTTAGAATGTCCAAAGATGCTTTAAAACATTTACCCTATTATATATATATATATATATATATATATATATATATATATATAGCAGCTCATCAAAGATTATTTACTAAACTGCCCCTAGACAGTTCCATTACCCACACGCTTTGCCTACTCAAAATATTCTCTTAGTCACTCATTTACTTGTATTTCCTACTTTCTTCTTCCTCTTATAAACCTTATGGAATGGGGCCTTATCACCACTCGTTTCCCAAAAACCCACCTTGTCCTCAAGGTGAAAATCAAGAAATTGCTTAGACAAATCAGTCATAGGTTCCCAAGTGGCATCAGAAGGCGATGAATCACATTATTGAATGAGGACCTCACGATCAGTACTGCCAAGGTCCATTCCACGTACACCCAAAATAGCACGGGGTTAGAAAACTAGTAAGAAATCAGGGGCTAAGCCGTTAGGGAGAGTAGAACAAGACAAAGTACGCCCCACAACTTTACGTAGAACTGACACATGAAAGACGGGATGGATCCGAGATTCAGGTGGTAATTGTAAACAATAAGCCACAACACCAATTTTTTCCAGAATCTGAAAAGGGCCAAAAAAACGAGGTGCAATCTTAGCATGAGCACGGTGATGGACAGATGTTTGGCGCTACATCTTGAGTTTTAAATACACCCAATCGTGCACAGAAAAATATACTGAGCGTCGCTTTGCATCAGCATACTTAACCATGAGTTGTTGCATTTTATGGAGATATGCTTTGAGATCACGGAGCATACAATCCCGATCCCTGGAGTTGCCGATCGACTAGAGAAACGAAAAATGCAACAAAGATCATAAGGCAAAATAGGTGGAGGGGTATGGCCATACACCCCTTCAAAAGAAGTAGTATTAACAGATGTGTAACTAGTATTGTGGTTATATTCAGCCCAGGGTAACCAAGATGACCATTTTTCCAGATGAAACATAGTGAAGGAACGAAGATAAGTCTCAAGGCCACGATTCACAACCTCTGTTTGGCCGTCCGTTTGAGGATGATATGTCGTGCTACGTTTTAGCTTAGTGTCTGACACTTAAAGAGTTCTTCCCAAAATAAACTTTTGAAAATCTTATCACGATCGGAAACAATGCTCCGAGATATACCATGTAAACGAATCACTTCCTTCACAAAAATGTGTGCCACTGAGACAGTCGAATTATGGGTGTTTGAGACCAATAAAGTGACTGTATTTAGTTAGACGATCCACTACGACAAGTATGGTATCAACACCATTAGAGACCGGCAGTTTGTCAATAAAATCCAGAGACACATTTGTCGCTACATACCCGCGACGCGGAGAAGTAAAAGAGTTGCCACGAATCATTGGTTTTTTAAGGATAGGTGTGATTAGTCACCTGGGAATTTTATTAAGGATAGTCTACTAACTTTTGAAATGGATTCGGAAGTTTATTCACACATAGGGAAGGTACTAGCACCCTAATATGTTCGTTTTGAAAACGATTACTGTTATTTATCTTTAATGTTTTATGTTAAAGCCTTTGGTTTTTGAACACAAAATATGTTTTTAAATTTTATTTTTAAATGTCTCATTATTTATTGATTAATACCTTAAACGTTAGAAGGCTCAATCAAATGAGTATGAGTGGCGTAAAAAGCCATTAGGAAATTTTTTTATTTGAGTTCAATTTCGGCATCCCTTAATTAAACTCTTATTCCTCAAGAAATAATAAGATATCAGCATCCCGAAAACTCCTAAAAACTCCATCGTCGATATTTTGAAAATCATCTTTAGAACATTTTATATTTAAGAATTGTTTTGCGTTTTATGGAGAATATTACTTGTTTTTAGAAAATATTTTTAACAAAATTGGAAATGGAATTCTTACTAAGGCTAGAGGTTTTCTTAAATTTTTAATTTTTATTATTGAGGAAAAGTTATTTAGTCAAACGTAAAGTTTATTGTTTTAAGATAGGAATATTTACTTTGAAATTTTTTAAGATTGAAAAATTAGCATCCTAAAATTTCCAATCTCCTTTTAATTCCTCCTTAATTAAATATTTCTTTATGGGAAAATTAGCATCCTAAAATTTCCCAACTTCTTATTTTAAAAGTTTTAAACAAATTTTAGTATAATATTTTAGAGGATTGACTTAAGTTATGGTATTGGTTTTAAATATGAGAAACCTCAAAAAATGTAAATGTGACATAATGATTAAATTAAAATTGCACATAGCAAAAAAACAAATTAAACAAATCAATTAAATTAAGGCTTAAACTAATTAAAAATAATATATCCTATCATTAAAAATGTAAAAAGGAAATTTGATATATGAAAGACATGGCATATACTAATATAAATTATATTATTAAAATAAAACATTACATTGATATATAAAAATTTTACCAAACAAAAATAACTATCCTTTTTTAAAAAAAAAACAGAATTGACTTTGCTAAGGATTAAACCCAGGCCCACAGGGAAGGATGGGAGACAACCTGCCACTGGGCTATCAACTAACATGCATACTTATTAACAAATTAATTTTATGTTCCGCTAAATCTAAAATAAAAATAGCAAGATGAACCTCAGGGGGTATCGAACCAGGGACGTGGGAGATGAATTATTTAACAACATCCACTAAGCCAGCACATTTTACAAGAGTTAATTGCACAAAATAAAATATAAAGAATACCTGACGCTGAAGCAGAAAACATATTTTAAAATAGACAGATTTCCTTCTTCTTCTCCCCTCTTTTTTCCCAGAAAAACGAAAACAGAGCCTCCAAAACCAGTAGCAATTCTAGCGATTTTAAGACTTTCCTCCCATACTAAAAGTGAACAACAAAAATGGGTAAACTTCCGGCGATTTTGGTGTGAAAATGATGAGATTTTTTTTTGTTTCGAAATGAAAAAAACAGAGCAAGCCTCTTTTTTTTTTTAGAGAGAGAGTTCTCAGAAAAACATGGGAGGAAGAGAGTTTATGACATTTCTTGCCATGAATACTTCTGAATTCTCTCCTTCCCTCTTTTTTTTCTTTTCACCTCCTCCTCTTCTCCTCCTCTTGAAGAACAAAAACAAGTGTATTTATATATGAAAAAAAACACATAGAAGCATGGGAGAGGTATTGAAAGTCTAATGGAGTAGCTGATTTTAAGGAATGATAAGATGATGTTTTTTTTCAAATTTAACGAGCTGAAATTGAGGGGATGGGCTGAAGAAGAAGATAAAAAAAAGGACGTCCATGGCAGGGAGAAGATCTTGTAGATTTGACCGTCTTTTTTTTTTCTTTTCTTTTTTTTTTTTAAAATCCAAATCTTTATCATCATTTTTTAATAACTTTAAAAATATTATATATGATTTCAAAACTTATATTTCATTATTTTAAAAATACAAAAAGAAAAAAACTAAATGATTAAATTTACAATATTAAAATCAAACTAAATTTAGTCTTAAAAAAAACTAATTTAGAAGAAAACTCAAAAATTAAAATAAAACATTTTTTAACTTAATTTTAAATAATATCGAACAAAAATCGGTGTCTACAACATCCTCCCAAATATGCTCTGGAATATAAAGTGGTTGCAATAGACCAGCCGAAGACATAGCCAAATATTTAGCTTGTTGGCAGATTTCACATTGGCTCACAAAATTGCGAACACGAGACTTTATCCCTTTCTAGTAAACCTCTTTTAGCAAAACACTGATAAGCCCAAAGAACCCCGCCATGGCCTGCACTGGCACTACAATGGAACTCATCTAATAATAATGGAATGGTTGGAGACGAAGCGGGTAAAACTAACCGATCCTTGAAGTAAAGGGTGTAATGACGCAAACTGTAATGAGGGAAGAGGTCCCCATTCCCATATGACAACTTGTCCTTGATTGCGCGTAAATAAGTATCATCATCGACTTGTTGATTAATCAATTTCAAATTAATCCCTTGGTGGACTGAGAAAGTGAATGGATGATTTACTAAATTAGCGGAATTTTGTTTAGTAAACTAATTAACATTTAATTGCGGATCTATTAACATCATGAAATTTGTGATAAAAACATGTAGATTCATGCTTTAAATTTTCAAAAATTAAAACTCTAAAACTTACATTGAGATATATGGAGAATCGGTTGGAGGTTTCTTTACAGCATCAAATCCTCAGCAACACCGGATCTTCTACGCTATATCCCGATCGATCAAACAAAACCCGATTGTGGGATCGAACTTAAAAATAAATTGGGAAGAAGAAAAAATATTTTCTTCCCAATCACCAAGGAAATCGGCAATGGGGGGAGGGAGAAGGAAGAGAGAATTCTAAATTTCTAAGGAATTGAATTGTGTGATTTATGAATGACCCAAGCCTCCTATTTATAGGAAAATAGGAATCTCAATCACATTAGGATTAATCCATGGAGATAAATACAAAAAGAAAAAAGAATTATCTCTTTCCTTTATCTTGGTATTTCTAAAATGCCATAGATAAATAAGAGAATATTTTCTTTTCTTTATTTTATTTATCTTGGGTAAATAAATCTATATAATTATTATAGGATATAATTCAAATAATTATCTCCTACAAATTATCTATGATGGCCAAAATTAATAATAAATAATTTATAAATCAAATTTATTTAATTAATTATTTTGGGCCAATTTCAATTGGGTTCATTAATCCAATTGGGCTTGAAACTCTCTCTTAAATTAATAAGTCCAACTTAATTAATTTATTTATTAATTACCATTTAAATAAAATAGTTTATTTAAACAATTAATAATATTAATATTTTCTCCCAACTAAATATTATCAAATTATATTTAATTATTAATTTCTATTTAAATAATTTTCACTATTTAAATAATTAATAATAAATATTTTAATTATTAATTTCCATTAAATAAACGCATTATTTAATTAATAACTTTATTGATAATATTTTATTATTAATTAATTAATTTTAATTATTAATTTCCGTTCAAATAAAATTAATTATTTAAAAAATTAATAATTGTCAATTAATTTCAAATTATTAATTACCATTTAAATATACTCAATATTTAAATAATTAATAATATTTCATTATTAATTTTCTGTTTAAATAAACTCATTATTTAAACAATTAATAATGTTTATATTAATTACCGTTTAAATATACTCAATATTTAAACGATTAATATTGCCTATTTAAGTAATTCACTTTACTTAAACTTTCCACTTCTTCTACTTGATTTCGCGACTACGATATTTGGGCTAGCATAGGGACCCGATGGACCTATAGATCATGGGCTTAATAATTAGTCAATTAAGTGATTAACTCATAATCAGTTAATTACTTATTATCTAACTATGAATAATTCCACTATAGATTCATAGTTGAACTCCCCTCACTATAGATGAGTTATGTTCATTTAGTTTATCTTTTATTTATATCTGTGATATATCCTTCACGTGGAACCCTCATAATTACAGGCGGATATATTTACCGTTTTGCCCCTGTAATTACCGCTTTATCCTTGTGTTCCCGCTGATTCTCCAATGAACTTTATCTTTAGTCGAACTAGAGATAATGTACTTCTGTGATCAATAGAAGTCGTGGCGCCACTTGTTCATGTCTCGAATCAGTACATCAAGGGAGTTTCCTAAAGTTCCTAAAATGTTTAGGTATCGCACTGATACGTTAATTTATAGGAAAGTTATGAATTCCATCTCGTGAAAATGAGTTCCCAGCTACTTATCTAACCATGTTCCCAAAACAGGAGTGTATTCAGCGTTCTTACAGATCGCTCTCAACCTTGTGAATCAAAGAACATAACTCCATAAATAGGAGCCCGCATTTCACTCAGGATTGAGATCTATCACGGTTGATAAACTTAGTTTGATATTCGATCATTTCTCGTAAACGGTACTAATGAGAAATTTGATCGAACATCGTGGTCCTGTCTTATACAATCAACATTGCATATGATACTTCCATTTCATGTCTCCCATATGAATGATCAGGATTAGATCATTTGTCTATAAAACAAAATGCGAAGCTATCAACAGTGTTACCAGGATAAGGTTCCCAAACGTTATCCATTTACTGTAGACACTTTTAAGTTACTTATCTCGACTTTAATCCTCTCGTATGACTCACATACTAAGTCGTGATTTCATAAGAGTAACTTTGGGTTTTACTATTTGAATGTTTGATATTAATATATTTCCATATATTCCTAATATCGTCAATTGAATCAATCTAGATAATATAAAGAACTTAAGTTTATTTATTTAATTTATTCGTAATAAATTATCCTTATTAAATAATTATAAGTTTTAGGACACCATTTCTAATAGAAAGAACATAATTCTGGATTAGAAGGGCGTCGAGACAACGCATCAGCTTCCTTATTTCCCAAGCCAGGTTTATACTGTATTCAAATTCATACCCCATTAATTTTGTAATCCATTTCTGGTAGTCATCTGCAACAACACGTTGATCTAGAGAAAAGGGGTGAACCACAAATTTTCTACCTAGCAAATAAGGTCTCCACTTCTTCACAACCAAGACAATAGCCAATAATTCCTGTTCATACACGGCTTTGTGCCTATAACTTGGTGATAAAGCCTGACTAAAGTAGGCTATAGGGCGTTGGTGTTGAGTTAAAACAACGCCAACTCTGATCCCTGAAGCATCAGTCTCAATAATGAAAGGAGAAGTTAAATCAGGTAAGGTTAACACCGGAACCGTTACCATAGCACACTTAAGAGCTTCGAAAGCCAAATAATCCCTCTGAATTCCAAAAGAAGCAATCTTTTTTCAGTTGGTGAGTTAAAGGATGGGCAATAAGCCCTTATCCTGCCACAAATTTGCGATAATAACCTGTCAAGCCAAGAAATCCTCGAAGTTCCTTTAGAGTGGATAGAAGAGGCCAGTTAACCATAACAACAATTTTTTGATGAATCAATATCCACTCCAGCAGCAGAAACAATATGCCCCAAATATTCAATCTGTGGAAGAGCAAAATGAGATTTCTGTTTTTTTATCACTAACTGATTTTCAACCAACGGTTCCAGAATGGCTGATAAATGTCAGATATATTCCTCGAAAGACGCACTATATATATATATATATATATATATATATATATATATATCATAATATCATCAAAGAAAACCAAGACAAATTGACATAGAAAAGGACGGAGAATGTCGTTCATTAAGGATTGGAAAGTAGACGGCGCATTACATAAACCAAATGGCATGACGAGAAATTCGTAGTGACCTTCGTGAGTTCGGAAAGCTATTTTTGGAATTGCATCAGTTTGCAGCCGAATCTTGTGGTACCCTGCTTTAAGGTCAGTTTTTGAAAAAACTGTTGCGCCGGATAGTTCATCAAATAATTCTTCTGCTACTGGAATGGGATATTTATCAGTAGCTTTGTTCAAAGCGCGATAATCGACACAAAACCGACAACTACCATCTTTCTTTCGAACTAGGAAAACAGGGGCTTGAGTAAGGGCTTGTACTTGGCTGAACAACTCTAGCAATGAGCATTTCAGAGACCAACCATTCAATTTCATCTTTCTGAAATTAGGGATAGAAAAAAGGACGGACATTAAAGGGAGAAGCACCGAATTTTAACATAATAGGATGGTCATGATTTTGCTGTGGAGGTAAGGCCGACAAGGATTCAAAAACATGTGAAAAAGGTGCAAGGATTTGTTGAATTTCTGGGTTTAGTGAGACAGATTGTGTCAAATTGGGTGTCGGAGAAGGCGACAAGGAGAGGGAATTTAGTTCAATCAAAACCCCATGGCCTTCCTTCTGAATAGTACGCATCATCGACTTTAAAGACACCTTTGAGTTGTGGAGACTGGGATCACCCTGAATTTCCATAACCGACCTACCCAAAGCAAATCGCATAATTGAAAATTGCCAGTTAATCAAGACATTGCCCAAGGAGGCCAACCATTGAACCCCGAGAATAACATCAGAACTTCCCAAGGGTAAAGGAAGAAAATCATCTACGATTGTAACCTCCGGAAGAGAAAGCATAACATTCTTACATACCTCAGTTGCGCGAACCAAAGAACCAGTCCCCATCATGACGCCGTAAGAAGACGTAATATCAACGGGTAGACGCAACTGTTATGTTAAAGAAATTGAGATGAAATTGTGAGAAGCCCCACTGTCAATTAACACCATAACCTCCCGTTGTGCTATAACCCCTCTAATCTTCATTGTCTTTGGAGAAACAAAACCCACCAGAGAGTTTAAAAAGATCTCAACCATCTCTAAATTCGCATATAAGGGTTCATCAACAGCCACTAGATCAGTTAGTATTGTAGACTGAAGTAAAGCCAGAACATCAATCTCGTCATAATCTTCTCCATCGTTAACGAGCAAAACATGTAACTCTCGTTTCTTACAACGATGGCCAGAGGTGAATTTTTCATCACAGCAAAAAAAAAAAAGACCCTTTTTTCTTATTTGAGTTGTAGCTCTGATTCAATCAGGGTATAAAATTTTGTCAACATGAGCGACATATCGCTCGATATGTCGCTCAAATGAGGGGTCGACATCTGGCAGATGTATAAAAAAAATTCTCCAATTTCGAGCGGCATCTCGTGATATCGCTGACACCAGCTGTCGCTCGACATGTCTCTACTGATGTCGATGGGACGTGTCACATTGCCAAGCGTGGGCTGATGAGTTTTCTCTCATATCAACGACTTTGCCCATTTTTGAACGACATGACTAGGTGATGTCAGGCCTGTCGCTTGACATTTCGCTTCAGCTTAATATTTTTTTTTTCAAACACCCTGCTCGTAGACTCTTACCAAATTTGCTATAAAATATTATATGTTTTATCATTTTGAAAGAAAAGTTAGAGAGAAGATATATTTCTCAAGTTCAAGTCTTCAAGTGAACACTATCTCTTCTATTTATCAAATATCAACCCTCTAATTTATCAATTTTGGTAAGTTTTTTCTTTTTAATTACGCTATAATTTTGGTATTAGTTATATTATAAGCCTTAATCAGAATATCACTTTGATTATAAGTTTTAATCATAATGTTACTTTATATTATAATTTTGTTTTAATTTTTAATGTTAAATTGATTATAAATTGTAATCATAATATTAAATCGATTATAAATTTTATTTAAAATATAATCTTCATGTTAATTTGATTTTGAGTAAAGTTTTAATCTTAATGTTAGTTTGAACTTTTAATAAAATTTAGACTTATTGTTAAAAGTTTTTTTTTAAGTTTTAATGTTAATTTGATTTTGAGTATAAATTTAATTTTAATGTTAATTTAATTATAAGTTTAATAAAAATTATACTTAATTATAAGTTTAATAAAAATTATACTTAATTATAAGTTTAATAAAAATTATACCTAATTATAAATTTTAATTAAGTTTTAATCATAATATTAATTTGATTATAAGTTTTAAATTAATTAAGTTTTACACATAAATGTTAAATTGAATATAAATATGTTTTATCTTAGTTCGTATTCGATTTTAATGGTTTCATAAATTTTCTAAATTGTTTTTAATTTTATTGGTAGGTTGATATGGATTCTACTAGCCGTATAGATTCTGCATGGGCTTATTGCAGTCCAATTGATGGGAACAAAAGTGGGACGATTTGTAATTTTTGTCAACTAGAAATCAAAAGTGGGGGGATTACAAGATTTAAACATCACTTAACAGGAAAAGACTCTAAAAAAAATACAAGGTCATGCCAGAATGTACCCCCAGAGGTGAAGATGGAAATTCTCATAGCTTTGAAGTTGAAGGAAGGGATGAAACAAAAAAAGGTTGCTAAGACAGAGGACATAAGGCATGAGCTTCGCAAAGGCCTGACATCAAGTAAGGACGTTTCAAGTGATAATTCAGATGAGGTGTAAATGTTTATGGCAGATATGGATCCCGTCATAAATAAAGAATACAAAAAAGCAGTACGGGAGTCCATGAAAACGGCTATGGAAGAGGAACATTTTCATAAGGAAGGACTCCAACGAGGTCAAGGATCAGGAGGTGCAATGCCACGATCTGCGAGTATGAAGGAACCCTCATACTATAAATTAGAAGGTAGTAAACAGAAAAGCATTAAGGACATGTTCAAAAAAGGCGGGATTAAGGAGAAGTTTGGACAATTAGTGTCTAAATTCTTCATCTACGATATTCCAGCAATTAAGGTTAAATCCCACCACTTCAAGAACATGATTGTGGGAGCACAGCAAACAGGTAATTGTCTTTGTTTAAAGTTATTTACATTATTTATCAAATCTGTATTTTTTATTTTTATTTTTTCCCTTTCATATAGGCGTTGGGATTCCAACACCGTCCCCATATGAAATTTGTCATAAATATTTAGATATGGAATACGAGGGGATGGACTCCTATGTTCAGGAGATGAGGTCAAAGTGGCCAATTTATAGATGCACTATAATGTGCGATGGTTGGACGGGGCCTACACGATTATCTATAATTAATTTTATGGTCTACTCTAGAGGTCACTCTGTTTATTTAAAGTCAGTAGATGCATCCAATAAGATAAAAGATAGCAAATATATTTATGGGCTCTTGAAAGGAGTTATTGTTGAGGTTGGGGCTCATAATGTAGTTCAGATAGTCACTGATAATGGCTCGACATTCAAGAAAGCTGGGGAAAAAATTATGAGTAAATTCAATATCTATTGGACCCCGTGTGCCGCCCATTGTATAGATCTTATGTTTGAGGATATTGCAGAGCGCAGATCCTTTTCAAACGTCATACTCCAAGCGTGATCAGTGACTAACTACATATATAATCATGGCACGTTACTTTCAAAGATGCGTGAATTCCTCGGGGAGATATTGTTCGACCAAGAGCTACCGATTCGCAACAAATTATATTGCTTTGAATTCGTTGTTGAAAAAGAAGGGTGGATTGAGAAGGTTGTTTATTAGCGATGAGTGGTTGAATGATAAGTTAAGTAAAAATAAAGGTGGACGAGAGGTCGAAACGACAATTCTTTTAAATTCTTTTTGGGATGGGCTAGAGACTATTATAAGCGTATTTGAGCCAATGTACGCTGTCTTACGCGTTGTCGATACAGAGGTAGTTCCTACCATGCCTCTTGTGTATGACATAATAAAGACCATGAAGAATAGAGTTTCACAAGTGAAGGAAAAGGCGTGGGTGCTAGAGATAATTCAGGACAGGTGGGATAGAACACTGTCACATCCCTTACATGCTGCAGGTATTTAAAACTCATGCTCAATTCAACTAATTATTAGAGTTGTTAACAAGTACTTTAATGATTCAATCTTCTTATAAGTGCAACTTATTATTTAAATCCAAGATATCAATATCGAGATAACATCGGCGAGGATCGTGATTTGATACAAGCTGTACATCAAGTCGACAACAAACTTTTCCCTAATTGCCCCAGAGTTGCAGACTTGGGGACAGAGATTTGCATTAGTTAAAAAAATTTTAAAATTTTGATTGATTATGTTTTGATAATGAAATATAGAATTTAGAAATTCCATTTTAGCTCACGTACTTTCGTGATGCGAAGAGAGGATTTGGAGATCGAGCTGCTATTGCGTCTCAAGGAAAGATGACCCCATGTAAAGATTCATAACTCTATTTGTTCATTTGTAATGCTATAATTTCTAAAAATGATATTGAACTGATAATATTAGACTTGCATTATTTACAGATGAATGGTGGAATATGTATGGGAGTAGCGCACCAACAGTCCGAAACATGGCCATTCGTATTTTGCACAGACATCGTCGTCCTCTGCTTGTGAGCGAAATTGGAGTACATTCTCCCTTATTCATACGAAACTTCGTAACCGATTAGCGTATGAAAAGCTTCATAAGCTTGTATTCTGCTACTATAATATGAAGCTCAAATTACGAGATATGGAGGCTGAGACTGACAAGGTTGCTGAAAATGATTATCTGGACTTGTTAGACATAGAAGCTGACGCTGAGAATGTTGACGGTTATGCGGATCCTATGTTCGATTGGGTCCGTCCTGCTCACTTGGATGACGAAGAAGGCAATCCGGATCCACGAATTGCAAAGAGGGCTGCAGATTACAGCATAGATATTGACAGAGTTATACAAGAAGAAGTGATAGTGGGGGAAGAAGACAACTCTTTCGATTCGATTCAGAGGCAAACCTTAAAAGAAGCTGGATACATCTTCAGGAAGCGACATGATGTCAAAGGAAAAAAACAAAAAACACATAATGATGATGACAATGATATGAGTGGGGATGGAGATGATGGTGCTACAGGACCGTCACATGGTGGTGGTGGTGGTGGTGATGGAGATGGTGATGGTGATGGTGATGGAGGTGGTGCTGATAATGGAGGTGGTGGAGACTACACACAAAAGGGTGGAGATCATACACAATGGGGTGGAGATAATTCTCAATGGGGTGGAGATAATACACAATGGGGTGGAGCTAATACACAGAGGGGTGAGTGTAATTGGGATCATCAAACTCATGACCCTAACAGTAGACCTCCTGATGAACATGAGAGGATTGATGGAATCGAAACTACTTCTCACCAACTTGATAGGCCCATGCATGATTACGGTTTAGGTAATATGGAATATCATGGCCATGAATTGTTTATATCAAGTATGGGGACCATCAGTCTCGGCAATACTCAATATGGTGGTTGGGGTCAGACTGATTTATTCAATTCAAGGAGTTCTGAGTACGAACGACACTCAGTAGCATCCTCTCATGCATCGAACACGGTGCCTCTGGCAAACACCAATATTCCCTCAGTTGAGTCACATGTTGGGCCTCAACCTCATATTCAATATAATTTACCGAATACCAATAATGAATATAGAGGGGCACAAAACTTCCCACAAGCTCAATATATGGAGGCCATCAAAATCAGAATCAATATGGGGCGACATCAAACAACCTCACTATGAATCCCCATCATCATCATCATCAGTTATGTATGTCTCAGTGCCAATGCTTTTTCCATTGGTTGTTGAAGCTCGTAATTTGGCCTGACTATCCACGACAAGGGTCTATTTGTGCAGCTGATGACTCTGTTAGGAATGGTGTCCTAGAACTTGTAATTATTTAATAATAATAATTTATTAAGAATAAATTAAATAAATAAACATAAGTTCTTTATATCATCTAGATTGATTCAATTAAAGATATTAGGAATATATGGAAATATATAAATATCAAACATTCAAATAGTAAACCCTAAGTTACTCTTATGAAATCACGACTTAGTATGTGAGTCATACGAGAGGATTAAAGTCGAGATGAGTAACTTAAAAGTGTCTACAGTAAATGGATAACGTTTGGGAACCTTATCTTGGTAACACTGTTGATAGCTTCGCATTTTGTTTATAGACAAATGATCTAATCCTGATCATTCATGTGGGAGACATGAAATGGAAGTATCATATGCAATGTTGATTGTATAAGACAGGACCACGATGTTCGATCAAATTTCTCATTAGTACCGTTTTTAGAAATGATCGAATATCAAACTAAGTTTATCAACCGTGATAGATCTCAATCCTGAGTGAAATGCGGACTCCTATTTGTGGAGTTATGTTCTTTGATTCACATGGTTGAGAGCGATCTGTAAGAACGCTCAATACACTCCTGTTTTGGGAACATGACTAGATAAGTAGCTGGGAACTCATTTTCACGAGATGGAATTCATAACTTTCCTATAAATTAACAGGTATCGGTCCGATACCTAAACATTTTAGGAACTTTAGGAAACTCCTTGATGTCCTGATTCGAGACATGAACAAGTGGCGCCACGACTTCTATTGATCACGAAGTATATTATCTCTAGTTTGACTAAAGATAATGTTCATTGGAGAATCACGGAACACAAGGATAAAGCGGTAATTACATGGGCAAAACGGTAAATTTATCCTTTGTAATTATGAGGGTTCCACGTGAAGGATTATATCACAGATATAAATAAAGATAAACTAAATGGACATAACTCATCTATAGTGAGGGGAGTTCAGCTATGAATCTATAGTGGAATTATTCATAGTTAGATAATAAGTAATTAACTGATTATGAGTTAATCAATTAATTGACTAATTATTAAGCCCATGATCTATAGGTCCATCGGGTCCCTATGCTAGCCCAAATATCGTAGTCGCGAAATCAAGTAGAAGAAATGGAAATTTTTAAGTAAAGTGAATTACTTAAAATAGGCAATATTAATTGTTTAAATATTGAGTATATTTAAACGGCAATTAATATGAACATTATTAATTGTTTAAATAATGAGTTTATTTAAACATGAAATTAATAATGAAATATTATTAATTAGATATTATTAATTATTTAAATATTGAGTATATTTAAATGGTAATTAATAATTTGAAATTAATTAACAATTATTAATTGTTTAAATAATAAATTTTATTTGAACGGAATTAATAATTAATAATTAATAATTAATTAATTAATAATAAAATGTTATCAATAAAATTATTAATTAAATAATGAGTTTATTTAATGGAAATTAATAATTAAAATATTTATTATTAATTATTTAAATAATGAAAATTATTTAAATGGAAATTAATAATTAAATATAATTTGATAATATTTAGTCGGGAGAAAATATTAATATTATTAATTGTTTAAATAAAATATTTTATTTAAATGGTAATTAATAAATAAATTAATTAAGTTGGACTTATTAATTTAAGAGAGAGTTTCAAGCCCAATTGGATTAATGAACCCAATTGAAATTGGCCCAAAATAATTAATTAAATAAATTTGATTTATTAATTATTTATTATTAATTTTGGCCTTCATAGATAATTTGTAGGAGATAATTATTTGAATTATATCCTATAATAATTATATAGATTTATTTACCCAAGATAAATAAAATAAAGAAAAGAAAATAATCTCCTATTTATCTATGGCATTTTCGAAATTGCAAGATAAAGGAAAGAGATAATCTTTTTTCTTTTTGTATTTATCTCTATAGATTAATCCTAATGTGATTAGGATTCCTATTTTTCTATAAATAGGAGGGTTGGGTCATTCATAAATCACACAATTAAAATTCCTTAGAAATTCGGAATTCTCTCTTCCTTCTCCCTCCCCCTTAGCCGATTTTCCCTAGTCCATTGGGAAGAAAATATTTTTTCTTCTTCCCAATTTCTTCTAAAGTTCGATCCCACAATCGGATTTCGTTTGATCGATCGGGATATAGCGTAGAAGATCCGGTGTTGCTGAGGATTTGATGCTGTAAAGAAACCTCCAACCGATTCTCCATTTATTACTCAATGTAAGTTTTGATTTTAATTTTCGAAATTTAAAGCATGAATCTACATGTTTTTTCACAAATTGCATGATATTAATAGATCCTAAATTAAGTGTTAATTTGTGTTACTAAATAAATTCCGCTAATTTAGTAAATCATCCCTTCAGACTCGTATCTATGGCATATCCGAAATTTCACTCAGCATTATGAGCGTCGACTAACATGGATAGCTTATTTAGAATGGCAACAAAGTGTGCATGATGGTGAATTCGACCCACCTAGGTCTTCATGTCGTTTTTAGTATTATCTTTTGACAATCTATGTAATAAACATATTTTAATCTTATATTTCACTAGCATATATTATCATTTTTACATTATCATATGTTTAACATCACTTTTAGGTGTATAACTCCATAATATGATAGATTATGACTAAATTAAGGTATTGGGAAAGTTTCATTCAAAATGTCCAAAAATTCACCTACATTTCCATCGTTTCCGTAATTTTTCCGGTAATTTCCATCGACATCGATATTTCCATTGACATTTCCATAAATTTGAATCTCGACATTTCGATCGACATCGACATTTAACTCCTTGAATTCAATCAATCACTGAAAAGAAGGAGTAGAAGAAGAAATGTCACGCGACAGAGTTTGTCGAAAATTAGGGTTGGTCCCTTTGGGTGAAGGTAAAGACACAGATCAGGTCGATCCAAACCCATATTTGGTTCCCTTAGTTGGATTAAAGGCAGCTGAGTAAATGGGTTGGGCCGAATTGTAATCCTCAATGGTTTGAGCAGTCTTAATTATATCAGCAAGGCCTTTGCGCTTAAATTTACGTAACTCCAATTTAATTTCAGGTTTCAGACCATTTACAAACAAAGCCATCCAAGACCTCCTCTCTCAGCGTATTCAAATGAGCAGCTAGGGTTTCAAAAGTACGCTTGAATATTATGGTCTCCTGTTTTAAAGCAAAAAGTCACTCACATGGTGATTCCGATTGGGAAGTCAAGAAGCGTTTGAGTAAGAGTTTTCGGAACTCGTCCCATCCTTCGATTGGATGTCATCCTTCAATCCATCTATGCCATGCTAATGCATCTCCTTCCATACATAAAGCAGAGGCTTCAAGTTTTTCCTTTTCTGTTAATCGATTCACCGTAAAATACCGTTCAACACGGTGAAGCCAACCTTCAGGATCTTCACCAACAAAAATTGGCATTTCTAATTTCCGTGGTTTTCCTGATCGGATGATAGTATTAGATGAATTTTGTAACGCCCCGTCACCAGAAAGTTAAAAATCAATATTATTTTGTTAAATAATATTAATCACTGGATCGATTAATTAGAACAGGAAATATCGTGTTATTTCAAAAAGGGTATTATGGTAATTTTTCCCGAAAAACCACAAAATTTGAAACTTATGATTTGATTAATATTTTGACATAAAATTGATCGTCTCCATGTCACGATTCCAACGCAACTGACGGTTTGTCATTCTGAGACCCGGTGATCAAGTTATAGACTTTTTAAGGTGAGTGGGAATTTCGTAATTATGGTAACTCGGGATTTTAACCTAATTTTAACTAAGGAAAAGAAGAAGAAAATTTTCCTCCTCCTTCCCACACCCTTGCCGCCGCCCCCCTTAGAGAAAGAGAAGAAGAAGATCCGTCAATTCGTCTTGTTTTCGTTCGATCGTGCATCGGGTTTTGGATTTAGGCGTTTTGGAATCGATTTTGGTCACGAAGGTAACGAAATTCCTCTCTTCTCTTTTCCTTCTTGATGCCGTGGGGTCTAGGGTGGATATTGATGAGATTTTCGTCAATTGTTAATTAGGAGATCGGTGAAAATTGCACGGAATCGAAGAAGGAAGATTGGAAGCCTTTTACTTGAAATTCAAGTGACGGGTAAGCTTTCGTGATTGATTTCTCAACCATTTAAATTCTGGATTTTAGTTAATTAATATTCTTATGAACACCAAGAACCCTAACCCTTGTTTCGATCTCCATAATTGTCAATTTCCCAAACTATGGCCAAACACCTAATCGATCTTGATTACCGATACCTAGAACCATCAAGATCGATCACCCTAACTACGAAACCGCGCCCGAACCACGTCCCGATGACCATGGCCAGCCGCGGCCCACACACACCCCCACGCCCCAACCTTAGCCAATTTCCTTCGCCGTTTGATTTCCGTTCTTTGATCCACCGAACCCCAAACCTTTTGTATAAATGTAGTATATTTTAATTTGTATTTTAAGTTATTTAGGATCTTCGTTTCAGGTCTGGTTTGTCAAGGGAAGTAGCTTTGATTTCAGATTTAAGCAATTTCGAGGTGAGTTAACGGTTTATTCGTTGGTGGAGTTTTAGAGAAATCTAAAGCTTCTACCGTAGATTTTATGTTTCTTTATATTCAATTATATTATTCTGGAGCTTTAGGAAGTGAATTCATATTGGAAACATCGAAAAATTATTTGGAGAAAGAATTTTTCGGTTAGAACTAGTTTAGTCATTTTACGGCAGTTTTCGTTGTTTTTCGATTCCTTTTGTTTCTGATTAATTTGGGAGTCAATTCTGGTATATTATGGAGTATTTTATGATGATTTAGTATGAGATTTGAGTTGAGCAAGATTGACAGTGAATAGTTGGTTTGACGGTTTTTCGGCAGTTTATCGTAAAATGTATTTTTGCATGTTTATTTAGTATCTTTGGGGCTGCTGTATTTTAATTTCCCTTGCTGATTATGAGTGAGTATTATCAAGAGGATTATGTAAAGAGATTGTGAATTGATGGCTTGACAAGTGTGTTAAACTAGTATGAGGCTACGAGCTCATACTAGTAAAATATATATAGTTATGAGAGTGAGCTCATAACAGCTAATGGACGTTGCTCGTATGAACGATCCATTAGGGGTTAGTTATGGTTACGACTATAACTAAGTACCTAAGAATGGTTGTAGTCCCGAGAGACCGCCTTCTTAGTGGTTGGTTTGAATAATTGTTTGATTGTACTTGTTAAATTAGAATTGGCTTATGTATCGGATTGGGATGTGTATTGAAAAGATGATTATGAATGTGGGTCTTGGATATGGAATTTAGATAATAATTGCCTATTCATGTAAAGAGATTGAATGTGAGGTCTAAGGGAAGCTTTGTGTGAAAGAGACATTGGAGAGTGTTGAGTGTTGGGACTCGGTTTAAGTTGTTAGAGACTATTTAAAGCTTTACCTTCGTTTAGATCGTTTTCTCACCTGGCTTTAGCCTCACAAGGCTATTTGTGGTTTCTTTTCAGGGTAATAATGGACCGAGAGGTGGCGGTGATGAAGTGGAAAAGATGAGGGGTTCATGTCGTGGTGGCTAGCCAATGCATCATTTGTTTTCATTGAGTTTAAGAATAAAGTACTTGAACTTTATTGACTGTATTTGTTTTGTGAGATTTGAGTTTATGATAGTTTGAAACATTTCGTTATGTGATTTAGTACATCGTTTCTTTTGTTTTAAAATTTATAACTCCGGAGTTGTTGATTTTATTCAAATGACTATTTGATTGAGGATTTTTCATATTTTTCAATAAATATCGTTTATTGAGTCTTCCGCTGCATCTATTATGTTTGATTTAAACTCTGAAAAGTCGGGTCTTTACAAATTTTCAATCCCTTCGCCTGATGTTTCTACCCCTTCAGTCACCGGAACTGGTTCAATGGGAGGTTCATTCCTGTGATTGTTGTCATCGTTGTCCTTCTACATCGGTTTTTTTCCGTTGTCCCTTTGAGGAATAACCTTATTTCCAATATACTCCGATCGAGGTAAGAGCATTGACATCATTTGCTTCATCTCTTCCCATTTTTTTTCTGTTCTTCCATTGGATATTTGTCTTGCCTTTTCCATTCTTGCTTCAGCAGTTTTCATTGCCTGATGTATTCCCTTAACAATAGACGATTGCATTTCCTCTCTAAACTTGACCATTCCCACATCGAAATTTTTTTGAACTCCATAAATCTTCCCATGAACAACAACAATCTGTTCTTCCATAGCTGTAGATTTCTTTGCTCGGGTTGTCAGTGATCGTTGCTTTGATACCACTAATAGGATAAAAGATAAACAAACACACAAATTAGAACCAAGAGGAAAATCGAGAGTCCCCTATTCTCTTCCTTTCGAATATATTTCTTAGAAATTCAAAAGATGCTTTACAAGATTTACCCTATTACATATATATAGCAGCTCATCAAAGATTATTTACTAAACTGCCCCTAGACAGTTACATTACACATACGCTTTGCCTACTCGAAATATTCTCTCAGTCCCTCATTTGCTTGTATTTCCTACTTTCTTCTTCCTCTCATAAACCTTATGGAATGGGGCCTTATCAGAGCACTCCCACAAGATATGATTATGGTCCTTGATTGCATAAACAACATCATTCAGATCTAAGGGCAAAGGAAGAAAGACCGCTACTTTAACAAAGTCAAAGGTATTAATTTTTTAAAGTTAGCAAAAAGCCTAACTTTTTTTTTTAAAGATTTTCATAAACTAATTTAGAAAAAAAGGGGTAGTGCAGTCAACGAGGAAGCTACAATATGCTAAAAAAAGATTTGCAAGAAAACGAAGATCCAGAATCTTTTTTTTCATGAGATACCTCCCTTAAGGAGAGGTGCTCTAAGATGAGCAAAAGAGAAGAAACCTCAGGAAGAGTCTACAAAAGTGAAAGTCAAAATCGGTGTCCAACCCTAAGCCGAGCATCCCATAATAACAAATGAGGATATGGGAAAGTGTTTGGCTAAGGTTTACGAATAAGGGTTTGGGAAAATAGGTCTTTAAAAGCAAGGTCTCCTATCCAAACTTTCTCTCAAAAGCGAATTTAGTTCCCAAGCGGCCATCCCCAATGCACCATTTGACACAGTTAAGAAATAAGGGATAGTCTTTAGAGATTTCCTTCCATGAAAATCTACCACTACCAGAGCAACAACATTAGTTATGTTATCAACCTAGGTAATCCCCGGAGTTTCTTGATGTTCTTAAGGATGGGGCAATGTAACATTGCTAAGGTTTAGAATCGCCAACGCCCTACATTCTTTTAATAAATAAAAAGAACATCTTGAAAATACAAATTCAGGATTTTACACCAATTATAATATTTTTTATTTTGTTCCTGTGTTTATATTCAATTTATTAAATGTTATCTAGTTTAACAAAAAAATAGGATTAAAAAATTCTCACCTAGGAATTCAATTCTTTTTGGATCAATTATTATTATTATTATTTTATTTTAATTATTAATATTTTAAGTTAAAAGATTTTTACAATTATTCTAGATTTCAACCAGAGCCTTTAGTGCCTTCCCCCTTGTGGATAAAAATAATATATTTTGGATGCTAAACAAACATGTTTAATAATGTTACTTCTATCGTTGATTTTTTTTTCGTAATATTACCTTTTTTTAAACATTTTCCAAAAAAAAAATGTAATTCAAAACTATTTCAAAAAATATTGTACTTTTAATGAGCTGGCATTGACCGAACGAGGTTGCAATGCAAAGAGGCTAAATCATGTGTACAACCAACGATCTATCTACTATATCAGCTTCTCCTTCTTTTTCTCCCACTCGTCTGAACCTAAACACAGTGACGGATCTAGAACTCGAGTTTAGGAGGGGCACAATATGAATGATAGTGTATAAAATTTTAATCAATTCAAATATTAACATATTTATGTTTTTTATGAGTAATACATTTTTTTTAAATATGAATAATTTTTTGTACTAAAAAAATATAAAATTATACATTTTTTTAAAAATTAATCAATATCAACTACTCAATTTTACATTTTAAAAAATAGTCAATTATAAGAAAAATAGGTAGTGAGAATTATAGAAATCATTTGGAAATAATTATAATACATAAATAAGAAAATTAAATTGAAATCTAGTACCATAAAAGTTGCCTAAAAAAATAAAATTGGGTATTTTATATTTATTTTTTATATTAATATAATATTTTTTTAATAATTATATATAATGAAAAAAAAAAAAAAATCTCAAGTGAGGGGGGGCACGCCCCCCCTGGTCCTTAGTGGGATCCGTCCCTGCCTAAACAACCATTTTCTCCCAGCCTTCCGAAACACAAGCTTCATTTCCGGCGTTATTTTTGGATTTCGCCGGTAGATTATCATGAAAACACGATTTATTCATCGTAATTAATTAAGTTGTCTCTTGGGTATTTTGTCTGATTTTTATTGTACATTAATGTAATCGGAAATGTTAGAAATTTTTACTTTTTCCAGGCGATTTGAAATTCCAGTGTGTGGAGTTGAAATCATCTCCTTCCAATTCGATTTAGTACCAAAAGCCAGATGCTTCTCTTTCTTTGTTTCATGGATATTCAAGAATATGTTTTTAGACGAAAAAGAAACTGTGGTTTTCTTATGCGGTATTGCGAACTCAAGCATTAGATTACATAAAATCAAATTCATTTCGAATTAAGAATCTTCTACCAAGATTGGATCTATTTTGTGGCAGATTTCGAAGTGGTATCAAGATTGGATTTGGATCTTGATGTTAATGGGGTCATGTTGTGAACTTGTCGTTGGCGAGAAAAAACCCATATATGACGAAGATAGAATTTTATTCTCCATGATCAGACTAAGCAATAGATGAGGAAAAGGGGTTGTCCAAAAACTTCATTTTTTATTGTGTTAATTTCACAGGTACCCTAATAAAAACCTTTTATTACATATAAATGTCACTTTTTTTAATAAAAGGAAAATCTACCTAAAGCCCACCCACGAGCCGGCTACATTTTAGCTCAAAAGACATTAATTGCCCTTTTAAATAAAATATTCAAAAAAATCCCATGATTCACGATACCATTTTAGTTCAAAAGACTTCAGTTATGTTGATTCCAATAATATTGTCTGAGTAGTAATGTCTAAATAATAAGAAAAATTACTTAAAAACAACTAAATTGACAATAAAACAAAACAAAAAATATTCATAAGAAATGAAAAACAAAAAAAAAGTAGAAAACGAAAGAAGAAAACAAGAACGTATAAGAAATGATAATTTCAAAAAAATGAATATTAAAGGAAAACGGGGAAGAAGAAAAGCAACCGTATAAGAAAAAAATCAAATAAAGATACCCAAATCAATTACTGTTAAAAAATCCCATAATTAAAGGACAATAATATCAAAAATAAAAAGGAAATTAAAAATAAATATTTACTATGAGCTGACCGAATCGGAAGGGGCAAAAACGTAACCTTAAAATGAGGGAGCAACCGTTGATTCCTAAAAAATAGGTGGTAATTGGGTATAATTGAAATATAATTAAAACCACCATGAAAAGTTGATTAATGTGGTCATGAGAGCAATTATTTATTTTTTATTTGAAGGTGACGATTATATTTGGGTTTTTTATTCGTTAAAATTAATTTTTTTTATCTAATAGGACTGTTTTTGGTTTGTTTGGCAAGCCTTAAATCGTGGGTAGAACCCACGATATATGCTAAGGTGGACAAGAAACCACGATGAAAATCTTTTACTAAATCGTATATTCAACATATGATGTACAATATTATTGGAAATTGTTTCTTCGGCCTAATTTATTTGGAAATTGTATTATATATGGCAATATTCCCACAAAAAGGCCATCTATTGTTTTTCTAGGAGTTCTGATTTTTTGATTTAGATTGTTCTTTGTATTTGAATAATCGTTGATTGTGAATAATTATATTTAGGATTGTGAGCATTGATATGCAGAATAAAACTTTGTAGTGATATTTTTTAATTCATGTTCTTCTGTTGACTTTTGCATCATATTTAACAAATGTAATATCTTATACACGCGGCAAACCCTCATCGGTTGAATTACGTGTAATGTTCTTATTGGATATAGTAAAACGACGGCATCATGAACGTCGTCCAGGTCCAGATACTTTCGATCTCATAGATTTCCAATTTTCCTCATTTACCCTCCTAATATTTCATGAATTACACTTCTAACCCCTTCACAAATAATGCGGTGTACTTGTACCAGTTTTGACAACTCATAACGGGCCCCACAATTATCACCAAAAAAAGTATCCGACAGTTAATGCCTTCACTCCTCAGTCAAAGTCAAAATTCATCAGTTTTTTTAGTCAATTAAACGGATACAGATTCGCGCTTACCATGAATCAAAATGTAGATAACCAAAACCCAAACAGAAGAGGTTTTTTTTCTCTTTCTTCTTACAAAGTATACGTTATAATTTATAAAAAGTGATATAATATATATAAATAAAATAATAATAATAATAAATAGGAAAAAAAAAAAGCAGAAAATCTGCATCCCTCGTTCCCTTCCCCTTCCCAAACCAACCAAAAAAGGAAAGAAAATGGATGATAATAATAGAGTGAGGCTCACACCCAAACCCTCTCTCTTTAGAAAAAAAGGAGAGGGGTTTTTGTTATATTTTGGTTTTGGTTTTGAGAGAGAGAAAGAGTCTGCTTTGGCTTTCATGGATGATTTGCTGGATTTTTCATTAGATGTAGGAGAAGAAGAAGAAAGAGAAGAAAATGAGGGGGGAATAGGAAAGCTCTTTCTTTTAACGTTCTTCAGAAACGTAATCAACCTAATGATTCTTGCCGCCGTCTTTTGCCTGTAAGTTTTAACATTTCCTTTCTTTTTTCCTTCTCCACACACCCTCTCACGGTGTCTGACTTCCGCTGGTTTTTTTTTAACGGCGGCGCTTGAGGTTGTGGGTGGGGTTTAAAGACTAATTTGTCCTTTGAAACCCTTGAATATCACGATTCGAGCCCTCGAGGGGTTGTAAATTTATTATTTTTTGAGCGTATTTTTGGGTTTTTTGGTGTGGTTCTGAGCTGTCTCGGGTTGGGTTAGAATTTGTACGCTTTGGAGTAATAATATTAATAATAATTTAAAAAAAAAAAGTGGGTGGAAAATATCATTTTTATTTTTGAAATTAAAAATTGTTTTGATATGGGCACTCTCTCCCGTTCCCTTCTCTATTCCATAAATAATTGAGACAGCATCACGTGAAATGACAATTTTACCCTAATCTCACAACATTCTTTCCATGAATACGACCTGGCAATGCGTCATGCTTATTTCCGAATAATCATATAAAATTAATTTATTGTAATTTTTAAGGTTTTAACTCGCGGTCTAGACCGGTCGGGTTTATCTTAAAGTAGGCTTGGCCAGGGCAAAATGAGGAGTTGAACCAGGTTCAGTTTTTCTGATAATTTTTTTGTTTTGGGAATGAACAGGAGGAGGATTATGCAGAAGAAGAACTGGAATGGCTTTCAAAAAAAGATGCATTCCCAGCCGTTGAAACATTCGTTGACATCCTCTCCAAGCAAGCAACCTCGGAACGTTTCCTAGCAACGTATTCCAGTGTCTGTTCTAGACAACACCTCCACCTGCAGCAATAGCAACCATAGTGACACTACAAATAAAACCAATATCCATGTTCATGGCCATGGAAATGGAAGTAGTATCCTTATGAGCTGCGGTGGAAGCCTCAAACTTCCGGAAAAGCTCGTAGCAAGCGTCGCAGGAAGCTCATTTCCACCCAGCCCTTGTGGTCTAAGCAATCCAAGATAGATAAATAGGTACGAAGTCAGGCGAAGGGCGAAGAATCAATCCAATCAAATGGCAATGGTGGACGCCGACGGAATTGATGAACCCATTTACCTACAGTGTTCTATGGGTGGAAGATTCGAAACATACTAGTATGTGCTTGAAGAAAAGAGGATGAATGATGATGATTTACATGAGAAAAATTAAATCTACCTGAATTTGGGAGAAAAAGAAAATTTTGATATATTCAAGGCAGGTGTAAGGGATATGTTTCGAGTGGTGGAACTTCTGGTTATCTCCCCCATTATGGTCAGAACTAGTTTCCTTGTCTTAAACTCCGATATTTACTTATTAGGTGGATATAGAATTAAAGATGATGTTTATGGTGGATTTGAGATCGTTCAATACTCTGATTTGAAACTACCTAACAAGCGGTGGCTGGACGGACCTAGCTTTCACTTCTCAGCTATGTATGACACTGTGGCTGACCGTTTCAAACAACAGTTCTATTCTCACTCATTCTAATGAACTTACTGGTCGAGCTGATTGTCAATTGATGAATTCTTTTGACTTGAGCCGGGGCTGGTTTCAGTTTCGTAGTCCATACAAACTATGTCCCCAATTCGACAGTGTTGATAGCATTGGCGAACACCTAGAGTAAACGGATTGTCCTGGTTTCTGATGATGATGAAAAATTCATTTATGTGATTTACTTTGATTTTTAGAGCCGGCTTTGGAATAACATTGCAAAGTCATTCGATGACTACGTGTGGTTTGAGTCTAGAGACGTGGTGTTTTATGACTCGTACTTGTTTTTATATGGGAATCTTAATCCTGTAAAGGAAAATGAAAATTTCTTCTTGCGTGTTTTTGATTTAATTGATGGTCAGTTTATGTATGACCCAGTTGCTTGCAATGAGGAGTCTGAGAAACTTATGCCTCCAACTAATGCTAATCGATGTTTCTTGTTGGAGGTATAGTTTGAGAAACTTATGCCTCCAACAAGAAACATCGATTAGCATTAGTTGGAGGCATAAGTTTCTCAGACTCCACATTGCAAGCAACTGGGTCATACATAAACTGACCATCAATTAAATCAAAAACACGCAAGAAGAAATTTTCATTTTCTTTTACAGGATTAGGATTTCCATATAAAAACAAGTACGAGTCATAAAGCACCACACCTCTAGACTCAAACCACACATAGTCATCGAATGACTTTGCAAGGTTATTCCAAAGCCGACTTTGAAAATTGAAGTAAATCACATAAATGAATTTTTCTTCACCATCAGAAACTAGGACAGTCCATTTACTCTTGGTGTCTGTCAATGCTATCAACACTGTCGAATTGGGGACATAGTTTGTATGGACTACGAAACCAAAACCAGCCCCGACTCAAGTCAAAAGAATTCATCAATTGACAGTCAACTCGACCACTAAGTTCATTAGAATGAGTGAGAATAAAACCGTTGTTTGAAATGGCCACAATGTCATACATGGCTGGGAATTGAAAGCTAGGGCCGTCCAGCCACCGCTTGTTAGGTAGTTTCAAATCACAGTATTGAACGATCTTGGATCCACCATAAACATCATCTTTAATTCTATATCCACCTAATAAGTAAATATCGGAGTTTAAGATAAGGAAACTAGTTCTAACCATAATGGGGGAGATAACCAGAAGTTCCACTACTCGAAACCTATCCCTTACACCTGCCTCGAATATATCAATTTTTCCTTTGTCTCCCAATTTCAGGTCGATTTAATTTTTCTCATGTAAATCATCATCATTCATCCTCGTTTCTTCAAGCACATACTAGTATGTTTCAAATCTACGGCCCATAGAACACTGTAGCTAAATGGGTTCATCAATTCCGTCGGCGTCCACCATTGCCATTCGATTGGATTGATTATTCGCCTGACTTCGTACCTATCTATCTATCTTGAAAATTTGATCTTTGCCCTTCACCTGACTTCACACCTATCTATCTATCTTGAAAATTTGATCTTTGCCCTTCACCTGACTTCGCACCTATCTATCTTGAAAAATTGACAAAAATGTCCTTCAAAATTAAAAATTTTGACCACCATTTCAAATTTATGCATTTAAAACTTTTTATTGATGTGAAAAGACCAAAAGAACATTTTAAATCCTTTTATTAGAATTTTGAAAAAAAAAATATATAAATATATATTATATAACTATCACTTTGTTATCTGGTTCTTCTATATACAAACCCCATCTATTTTAAAACACAAATTTTGTAGAATTTTTTTTGGAAAATGTTTTTTTTAATTATTATAAATTATGCTACCCAAATGAAATTTCACTTGTTTTTTTAATGAAAATTAAACTTTATTTTAGCCATAAATTCTTTGTTTGAATTCTGATTTAGGATTATTCAATATGTTTTGGAATCCTAATTTCAAGTTCTATATTACAATTATATCTAATTGAATTAACACCCACAGTTAAATTCTAATCACATAATCATCATCATAATCTTATCTTAATATATTAAAATGTTAATGAGGGGAGAATTTTTGTGTTCTCTTTTTACCCTTGTTAGAATTCAAATGAAGTATTAAAAACAACATATTAGGTTCGACAACTCTTCATTGACAACTTTTGTGTTTCAATTTTTTTTAATATTTTTATTTTCAAAAAACATAATTTCCAAGAACTAGATGTCAATGTTGCTTATTTCCATTCACTTACCTTTACGTATGCATGACATATTGCACATTAACCATTTTCATACAATGGGATTTTGTAACGTCCCGTTATTTTGATGTAATTTTTTTTATTATTCCTTTATTTATTTAATTAAAGTATTTAATTAGTTTAATTCTGGTAATTTAGAATTTAGAAGTTTTAATCTTTATTTAGTAATTTTAGATTTCATGAGTTATTGTGAACTAGGTGCATTAATTATTATTAATAGGTCAATTAATAATAATTAATTACCTTCTATCCTAGATTAATTGTGTTGATTAATTTTATAGGATAGTTTGTGTTTTAAGAGCATGAGGTTTATTTTAAAAGCTAAAAAAGATTTGGGGGACTCTTTAATAATTATTTTTTCACCTCATCTAAAATAAGGGTCTTTCCTTCCTCCTTCATTTGAAGCAAAAGAAAATTAGAAACCAAACTCTCTCCCAAAACCCTCATTGTCGCCGCCCCTCATATAGCTTCCAAGGGATCGGTTTTTCTCATCCCCTCTCTGATTCGCATGATAGATCGGGCCCCGATCTATCTTTTGAACTAACCTTAAAAGTATTTCTCCAACTTTCAAGAGGCCTAAGGGTAAGATTACTTGTTTTTCCTTATGGTTTTTTTTTTATTTTTTATTATTTTTTTATCTTTTTGTAAGATTGAGTTGAAATCATCAATTCCATTTCATGGAACTTGAAGATTTCAAATCAAAGAGTTGTTTAAACTTGTTCTTGAGTAATCTTGGCTTATATATCGAAGAGATTCACAAAAAACCCGAACTCCTATTTTTTCCCCTCATGGCCGTGGGCCTCATTGTGTATTTCCCCTTGCAATTTTGAATTTCCTTTTAATTTGTTTGGTAAAATCTTGTCCAAATGCCCTAAATTGGTTTACCCATTGTTAATTATCTACCTAAAACTACTTGAAACGAACTCGGAACGTCCCGAAAACCATCACAAGGCCGAGACACCCCCCTTGTTTTACCTTGTTTGGCCGAGAGCTCCATTGGGGGAAAACTCGGGCTGTTTTTCGTTCGTTTCGTTTTACGCGTCGTTTGTTCATATTTTAGTAATTAATGCTATTAGGTTATATTTAATTGTAGGTTTTGATTGCTCGCTTTGAGTTTTGATTTCAAGCTAATTGCAAAAAAGCGAGGATAAATAGAATTTACTGTAAATTTTGGAACTAAATTCTTGAACGGTTTGTTTGGCTTGGGAGTTAAGTTAAAATTGGATTTAAGTGAATTCAGCATGCTTTATACGAATTATTAGGATTCAGGAGTATAGAATCGATAATGGGAATTTATGGATTTTACATATTCTTAGGAGTTAAAGTATGGTTTATTGGGTTATAGCATGTTATGCCTGAAATGTGATTATCTTATGTTCTTGGAGATTTATTTATGTTATTGAGACTTTCCGTTTACTTTGGACTTATTTACTGAGACTGGGTCTTTCCAGCATTGGGTCTTTAGTAAATAAGTTAATCGGATTTGCAGGATTATGTGATCGGTGAAAGTATGGGCTTATGAGCCTATATGTTATAATGTTCTTGATTAATGTGACTCTATTGAATTATTCTTAAATTGGTTCTTTGTTTATATTTTTGGAATCGAATTTCTGATTCTTTATTATCACACATGTTTGCATGGAGGAATAATGAGATAATGCATAGACTGCGTGAGCTTGCATTGTTTGGTATTATTCGTTGTTCGACTATATATGTATCATAAGGAATGCATAGACTACGCAAGCTTGCATGAACGGAGGAGATGAATAATGAGATAATGTTTAGTTGTGTGAGCTTGTATTATGTGGTATTATTCACAATTGCTTCCTATCAAAAAAAAAAAAAAATCATGATTGCTATGATGCATATATATTATAGACTGCTTAGACTGTGTGAGTTTTGCATGTCATTGGTGAGATAACGGGATCTTGTATTGGCTGTGTGGACTAACATCATCTGACGTGGGGAGGTCTTGACATCTTTTCATAATTCCGTCGTTTCCGTCCACTATTTGCTTCCCCTATAGCTTTTGACATCTTCATCTCTTGGTTGTAATATTAGTAATAAGTGGTTATTATTGTGATTATGGTAAAGGTTCTGAGATCAATGAGACCTTTGCAAGTTGAAGATGTAGTTGTTGGTCAATGTAAGGGTCACAACAAGGGTGGAAAATCATATCATGCTTATACGGATGATCCAACTGTTCCCAATGATAGCATTACTCCCACATTTGCTGCTCTAGCTCTTTTTATTGATAATACTAGAAGGGATGGGGTGCCGTTCTTGATGAAAGCGGTAAAGGCTCTACATACTAGGAGGTTGATATTTCGTTCTTTACGAAGATTTTGTTTTCCTTCTACCATTTTGATTGAATAATGGATAATTTGAATGACATCACTTGTTTGTGTAATGGAAATCCAGAGCAGAGATCAGAGTTCAATTCAGACACGTCCCAGGTAACTTGTACAAGCGAAATTTGGGAACGGATTTGGATAAAGCTACCAATGAACTTGTGCTGCGTGTTCAACTTGATGATGCTATTTATTTGAAGATCAACATCAAAGTTCCCAGTCTTGGAATGCGATTAGATCGTAGTGATCTAAACTTGCTGTACCGAGCTAGGTATGAAAATTACAGTGATGTATGATCTGAACTAGATGATAGCATTATTTAACTTTTACTTGAATTTAAAAGTAACTCTTATAGAGAAACCGTTGATTAGAGCACATTAAAAATTGTCCCCTAAAAGTTCAAGATGAGGAAGGTGCATTTTCATATCCAGAAGAAATACCAGATGACGTTATTCTGATACTTTAGTGATTATATGAAGGTATCCTACAGAAATACCGGATGCATACGAGAGGCTGCTATTGGATGCTGTTGAAGGGGAGAGAAGATTATTCATTAGAAGTGATGAGCTTGATGCTGCATGGTCATTGTTCACTCCATTGTTAAAAGAACTAGAAGAGAAGAAGATTGCCACAGAGCTATATCCCTATGGAGCAGGGGACCAGTTGGGGCTCACTATTTAGCTGCAAAGCACAATGTGAGATGGTGAGGACTCATGATCCTGTAAGTAGCCCCATGGGTAATTATATGGTCATGAGCATGACAAAAATTGAGTAATAGATGATCTGTACTATTTTGTCAAGTGAATCAGAATGAGTTTTATAATTATTAAAAAAAAAAAAAAAAGATGAAAGTGAAATGTCATTTTCATTTCCTTTTTCTTCCAAAGTTCTATGATTTGAATGACACATGAATTGCACATTACACCAGCCAAGGCAAGTGAATTTTGTATCCAATGCAGATTTTCTTTCTAGATAAAAGTAACAGTAGAAGAAGTAATAAAAGAGCAAAAGATTGCTGCATAGATAATTTTTTACATCATTATTTTCAATGTGTTCTACAGAACAAAATTACTATACAAGTTTCTATTTAAGAATTAAGCATTTGTTTCTAATCAACCATGTCGTAAACTTTATTTTAATGGGATCGACCTTAAACAGGCCATAAACGTCAAATTTTTTGGTAACACTGCCCTTTAAAATCTCAACTGATATGGTATCTGCCGTTTTGAGATAATGAGATGGTAATATTCTGATCTCACAGCAAAGCCGTCTCTCCTGCATGATAATTACAATTGATAGTCAATGTTTGGAAATTAAATGTGATATCGATATGATGGATGATAGCGTTTCTTTTTTTATAACTGTGAGTGTCCACATCATCTTACACGCGTCTCCTAAATTCTACAATTAATGTTAAAGCTTGAGAGAAGTGATGTCCAAATAAGTATACATAAATTTTGGTACAGGAATGTCCTTGAATGAGAAATAAGAAAGAAAAAAAAAGCTCAGTTTCTGATAGTAAATCAGCGCCTACAAAGCCCGTAATGTCCCAATCTTGGATCGAGCTTGAAATCCATGATGTTGCCAAAGATGGTTCCTTGTCATTGCCTTGTAACCTAGGGGATTTCTTAGCGTCACGCCACACCCTGTGATTGTTTTCATTTTCTCCTTTGAGATGATTTGAAATCTCGTCACTTAGAATAGCCTTACTACTTTCCTTCACTCTCTTGCTACTCTCTTGAGCTTCTTTTCTCTTTTGTTCAAGAAATCTACTGGACTCAGCGGCTGTTCGACAGCCTGCAACTCGAGCTTCCTCTAGTTAAAGATGGTGAGTATATACTAAATCATAGCCATACAACAGAAAGACTGCCTATAATATGGTAAAGTGAGCTGTAAAAAAAACCAAACAGATTGCTATAATCCTCATTAATTCTAAATTGTTTTCAACCTTTGTCCCTTAGAATTGTGATTTGTGAATATGAATTCAATTGATTGCCCATTTCTTTTCCATTATATGTTAAATTAACCGTTTTTACTTTGTGAAGAACGTAATTAGCCATGAGCCTAGGAAGCTATGAAAAGTTAAATGAATATACAGAAAACCCAGATAACATCTTATCTTGATAGAATCAAGCAACTAAATAACACAAAATGCAGTATGGTGACAATTGAACCTGAAGTTCTTGTATTCTCTTCACAATGCGATGTTCTTCAAGTAGATTCTTAAGAAGCTCTTCATGGTCTTTTCTGGACTGGAACCGCATGAAGACCTTAAATGACTGGCATATTGCTCTCTCTTTAGAAGATAAACGTTTTTCAAAGCTTCGTTCTGCTTCAGATGCTGCAAATATTTAAAACAACAACAAAAAAAAGTGGAAAGTGGTTTTCAACTAAAATTTCAGACTTTTCATGGAATAAAAGAGGTCAGTAGAAACACCCTTGATAGGAAACTGTTTTAGATTAAGCTATTAAATTATCTGGTGTTAGATGGAAAGCTTTCATGTGTGGTCAATATTATGCAGCTAGGTTATCAAGGGCCATATTATCGTGGATGCTCAAAAACTTGCTGACAGATGGAGTCACATGGGTTAGAATTCTAAATGCATCAAACCAAGGGATTGTAAAAATGACAGCAGCTCACGCAAGGATGCAGCTGAAAAAATGCAGAAAGCAAACCTCCATGCTTGATTTCATCCCTGAAAATGTGCTACCACTGATTGAACCTGAAAATAATTTCATCAATTATCATTATAAACTGAATATGTTAAAAAGCATGCAATTCCTTTTTCAGGAACATATTCATATACATACAAGAGAGCACAGAAGACATTACTCAAAGCTAAAATTATCTACTTGATTAAAATTGAGGCACATAAAACAAATTTTTAATGGTTATACTTGACTCTAGCTGATAAAGAAGAACCTTCATTAAGCTCCCCTGCCATAGGAAACTCTGCAGCCAATAATATATAAATATAGTCACCTCAATCTGCACTAGAATATTTAGACTTAGCTGAAATATGACCAAAGGAAATGGTGCAATTCCAACAAATATAATCTAAACATAATATCGATGACAGAAACATGCGAGTAATAGTGAGCAATATGATAATACTCTTCTTTTTTGACAAAAAGAAGTCCACGATTATGTACAAGAACACTTAAATTTTAATTAATAGGAGGTAATTATAAAAACATCAGCATGCCAGCCAACATTCGGAAAGAGACTCGTATGGCTCATTACCGCTCTTGATATCGATAGGTGCTGTATCCATGGCAAGGAGCTCCTCCCTACTCTTACCCATAACAAGCGACAGGTCCTAGATTCAGAGCAGTGGAGAATGCTATCATTTTCAGATTCAGATGAGTGTTTATGTATGGCAAAATAACTACATACATTTAAGTTAATCTGATAGTCTTATTGAAACATTGCAACTTGCTTTTGGTTCCAACAAACTCAGCAACTTCGGCCCAGTTTCCAAATCCATACATAGCAATGCCCTGAATATTGCGTGGTTGTGGCCCAAAATAAGGATTGATTAGAGATTAAAACAATTGTCCCTGATGAGAAAACTTGATTAAATATTTTAAGAACCTTTAAATGGATAGTATGAAATGAGATGATTGAGAGAATTATTTTGTGAATACGAGAATTTCAAGTTTTAATTATCAATCACCTTAAATATAGGGTATCAAAAAGAGAAATTCCACTAGATGATACTTTTTGACTAGCTATTTTTTAAAATAGCAAATGTTTTAAAATTTTAAAAAATGACATTTTTTTTTAAAAAGACATGGGATGGGTTTCACACTTGCTTTGGGTGAGGGTGGAAGAAAATGCTATTCATGAAAATTTTCAAAAGTTACTGTTTTTGAAAATATCAATTCATAAAATGCTATTTTTGAAAAAACTCCTATCAAAAAAGGCATATCTATCTCATAGGATAAAAGTTAAATGGATGGAGTGGATATATATATATATATATATATATGTGAGATTTTTGTGATCATGAAATAGTAATGATATTAACCAATAAACCTTAAGAAACTACAAAAAAAAAAATGTTGGCTCTGTTAAACAAAACAGTGTACTAGACCATAGCAAAGGATGATAGTTTATTATAATTGAGGATGGAAGGAAGGATGTCTGGCATTCCTTGAATGGATAAAGATTCAGCATGATGCTTGGGTCAAAGATTTAAGGATTCAAGGATGAAGATCATCTATTCTTAATCAACAGAAGAAAAGAATGGTAGAGGTTGAATGATACTTATAATAGTGACAAGAGATATGATCACACATTATTAGTTGAAATCCTTGATTTAGATTGAAATATGTACTACAAAAAAAAAACATATTGAATACCTCAAGTAATTATTATCATACCTCCAAAAGCAAAATCTCTTCATCTGCATGCCAATCTGGACATAAAAGAGGAAATGACAAGTTATCCTTCAGAAATTTTTTTACCATTATATAAGTTAATGTATGTAAACGAACCAAATCAATATTTTAAGCAGTTCAGATCCATTACGATGAAAGGAACAACAATAATGAGGGAAATAAGTCAAAAGAATTCATATAATACGAGAAGTCAAATTTATTTTTAAATCTGTTTTCTTAAACGAGAAATATCTTGAAGGCCTAACCAAATAGGAATTGAAAATTACAAGCTTTTGGAGGTTAAATTGGTCTCATTATCAAGAATAATGCAACAGTCCCAACTAACATTGTGCACCAGGAACTGTAAATTTTATTGAATGTTTGAACTTCACCGCTGTTACTAAAAACCATCTTCTAAAAGAAGAAAGTGCGGGAATTGCATCTACGAGAGTGAAAAGAGGAACTGTAACCTTCATTAGATTATAAATTAGCGTTAAGGACCTATCCCTCTCTCCATTAATATTTCAGCAGAATACCTGCAGATGGAGATGTTGTAACCTCTGCACTGGAAACGGTCTTTTCCCTTTTGGAATTACTGCCAAATGAATCCAGAGAAGTACAACATGAAAGGCACATAGAATAATTTTATAACAAATAAAGAATAACTCCATAATAAGTATTAACCAAGAACAAAAGAATAATAAAAAATAAACAAACGCCGTTGTCACACATTGAATCAACAATAGATCAAACAAACAAACAAACAAAATCCCACAGTTCATCCAAGCTTAAATTTAGCACCTGATTAACTTCCTATACCGAAAAACCAAATATAATGCAGAAGCCAAACTAGGAAGGAACGAACCGTGACAATTTACAGCTACCCTGATGGTTTATGAGAATAGGGAAATATATCTCTGAAATCCCGAAAGATAAATCGAAGTATACAATGGATAGGTATTACAAATTTACAACATCCTACCCAAACCATACATATTAATGTAAGTTCTTTGGAGGGTAATTGACTGATAATAAACATACTCTTAACTGATACAATCAATATAAACCCAAGAGTAAAAGATTACTCCAACTTTTTCAATAAAATTCATAAAAATAAGTTAGCACTAGCAGGTACCATCTTCAACTTAGGTTAATTCCAGAAAAAATTCAGCAAAAATACAGCTTAATTTAGGTACAAAAGAATAAAAAATTCACTAAAGTTTATAAACTTCATGGAATAATGAATAAGATTAAACAATATATAAAGCATTTTTTCCATAGCTAAAGCTTTCCGAAATTAAACAGAGACTCTCGAATTCATAGCTAAAATGGTTAAGTGAAAGTTTAAACCTTTGATTTGAAATCCTCATTTTTCAAACGCGATACCACTCGAGAAGGAACCATCGATTCGAATAACTAAATTTCACTTACAGAGCTTGAAATTCTTCACTTCCAAATTTGGGACTCGAAAATTGCGCCATAATGAAATTTGACCTCACTTTCTATTTCTTATAATTAAAATCTTATGCTGATGTCATCCCAGCGTGAAAAGACCAAAAACCCTTTATAATTAAAGCCTTACCTGAACTAACGCATGCACACGTAATCGAAGGATCTCAAACGACAGATCTTCCAAACGTTTCAAACCGGCGATCTTGTCTCTTCCAAACCCACGATATTTTCTCTTCCAAACGGCTAAACCACGATCTCAGTGAAGGATACATTGAAACCACCCACGATCAGATCTGTTTTCCTCTTTAAGTTTCATTTTTGGTTTCGGAATAATTCGCTCAAGCTCATACCTACTGATACTTATCAAACGATAAAAGGTATGTCTTTTCGATTCCGTTAGGGTTTCAACTCGTAAAATTCGCTCAAGATCATTCGTGCAAGATCTGTTCGATCATTAGCGCCCTAGAAAAGACCATAGACAATGATCGGTCAGATCATAGAACATGATCTGACCGATCATTTCCTATGATCTAACCGATCATTTCCTATGATCTATCAGATCATACATCTGACCGATCATTGCCTATGGTCTTTCAGATCATAGGACATGATCTTACCGATCATTAGGGCTTCAAACTCTGATTTTTTTTCCTTACTTATTTTTTTTTAACTTTGTATCCTTCAGGTTAAATGACGTCATTTGCCCTTTAATGTCAGACAAAAACTGTCATCTTAATAATACGATGACACTTTTGTAAGTGTCATTACTGTGAGTGCCCTCTTATCTTACGATGACACATTTACAATGTCATTTTTTAAACGTCATCTTATATGTGTCATTATATAACGAATGGTAAAAAAATATCCATATTTTTTACCATTAGTCATCATAAGTTACAATGACACTGAGCAATAATGTCAGTTGTAGACCGTCATCTTAAGAGTGTCATTGAATATAAGTGTCATTGTTAGTATTTAAAGACACACAAAGAATGTCATTATATATTATAGATGACAGTCATTGAATGACATCATTTAGCATATAAATATCCCCAACCATTTATTTTTATAAATCCCCATTATTTTAGTCATAACCTGCAATAATTGAATATCAACAATCTATTTATCACATCCATCACATTCCAGAGAAATTAAACCATAAAACACATTTAAACCTTTAACAATTCCAAGCTCCATTTCTATTTCAACAAAAAAAAGTTTGGTGTTTCTTTATAAAAGAACACAAACTACAATTCACATCTTAAAAGTTATACGAAACACCATCCTTACAAAAATAAAATAGCTATGCATAGTCAAAAAGTACGAATGAAATCTAATCATAAATGTTTGTTGCCATTTTGAGCTAGGAATGTTCACAAAATAAAGCTTATCAAAATAAAATCAATGATGTTTGTTGCCCGTGTCTTAAATGAAATTGCTAACAAACTCAGCCCATTCTACTCGAAGCTCGTCAAGTTGTGCTTGGGTATATGGATTCTTCGAATTAAACTGTATAAAAATATTAGAACATACAAAGTTAGTACAAAATAATCATATAGATTAAAAATGAAAGGTAAATAAACTGTAAAGTCATATATACAAGGTTAGTAATGGGAACATCATGGCTGTGCATAATTTCTCTCAAAAATTTAAGCACATAATAGCCACACTCAACGTTTCCTGGTTGGCATGGACACTATACATATAAAAAAATGAAACTTAGAAAAATTTAGTAAAAAAAGAACAAAAAGTTATAACTTTGAAAAAATGTAGTAAAAAAGTTTGATATAATTTACCTTCACAACTCTCCAAATAGTATTTTTTCGACTTTGATCTCCACTTTCAGATTGATATAGTTTGATTGCCCTATATAAAACAATATCATATTGAAATAGATTGAAATTACGTACAATTAAAATAAATATTAGCTCAACAATAACTTATTAACAATAATACTTACGCTGTTAAAATTGACTTCATTTCCTCACAAATACCATTGTGTTTAGAATCAAATCCAAACACGACATTATTATGCAAATCCACCACATATAATATCCAATGACACCTATCAATGATTAAATATTTCAATATTAAAATTTACACACTAAACATATTATAATCAAGAAACAAACATTTTAATCATTTAAACTTACCCAGGGTTGAAAGGAATGAGTAACAATTGATTTTTTTGAACATTCTGTAGCACGCTAGCAACTTTCTTTGCACGCTCATTTGAACTACGACACGGGGCAATGTCGCTTGGGTCCATAACCTTAAATTTTCTAATAATTCTCATAGGCTTAAATTTTTCCCAAAGATACCTACACAATGTATAATTATGAATAAAAAGAAATCAAACACACAAAGACACATTTGGTTACTTCTAATTACTTACCCGATATAGGTCAATATACATGAGTTTGATATTTCCAACATTGCACAAAACTCCATAATGTCATCAAGCATAAGAAAAATTTCTTTCTCTTTGCCAAACATATCTTCATCCAAACGCACACGTACCGACCTATTCACATCCAATGACTTTTCCACATACTTATAAAGAAGTTTGATAGAGGGATGCACATTGATTTTTGAAGGAGAATGAGGTACTTTCTTTTGTTTTTTCTTGGAATCCTATCGAAATAAACTCAAATTAAATTGATAACTACATTACATTTGAATAAATATAGTCTTCATTTAATGGAAAAAGATGATATACCTTCTTTTCCTTCATAAGTAATACCAAATCACGAGGCCAACCAACAAAACTATTTTTCACATCAAAAAGTGTCTCTATTTCTCCAATCACCGGGATAGGAAGAGGATGATCACCACCTATGATTATATCAACAGTCACTCTAACATTTTCATCTCCAAATGGCACTCTATGAATCATTGGGCATTTAGAACGATCTTCAAACCTTTTACCCTCCGCAACAATGTTTTCTCGTGATCCTATGGCTAGCTTACAGTATTTTCCCTTTATAAATTAAATAAATACAGACGCAAAATCCACAATATAAAATTACAATGAAATAATAATTATTTGAACTAGAGCTTACCACCGAAGATATTTCAGAAGGAAAGTTGACATTATCCTTTAATTTGCCTTCTTCCTTTTTTGAACAACTCCCCCGCTCAGACTCTACATGTGGTAGTGTTGTGGTGACCCTTATACTATCATTTATTACATCTGTCGGAGTCGTTTGTTTTGCCGTATGGAAATATACAGTGGGTGTGACAAAATCACCCACCCCTCTTTTTTTTCTTTTGTGCCCAATGCTTGTGACAACACATCCTTTAACTTATGCGCTTTCTGAAGTTCCTCCTATTAAAAGTTTTCCTTAAAGTTAACTTATGAAATGAATATTGTGAGATTATAATTGAAAGAATTAAAATTGTACTTACAATATTCTCAGCAACTTTTTCCTGTCGCTTCATCAACATACTTTGCATCTTTTCCTCTTTGTTTACCCTTTCCCCTCCGGGCATATTTCCATAATGTTGCACGATCGATTGGCTCACCTAATGATGTCTATATACATACATAAATAAGTCAATATATTACGATTTAAGAATGAGATTACGATATACTTTAAGAAACATTCATTAATAACTCACAAGCCATTCAGCTAAGTTTTTGTAGCCCCATCGTGAAAGCTTGTGATTGTATTTGTTCTTGCCCCTCCTACTTTGTTGTAGAGCACTTAACTTCTAAAAAACGTAAATCACATTGGTCAAATGTTAAGATTAAATACACATGTTTACCTTTTTTTAATGAAATATGATTACCTCAAATTCTGGAGAAAGTCTTTGCTTTACAAATTCATCCCAATCTCCTTGCTCTATATGTGAATACCTTTTGGGAGGGGTTCGTAAGCAAATGGGCTTAACCTTAAAAGGTTTGATATAATATTTTGTCAATTTCGCTCTGAATGTTCTAAACTTTTTTCCAGCCTGACTTAATAATATCATTCGTAGAGCGAGGATCCACCACAAATTTCATCTATATAAAGAACAATGAAATATGAAAAACATGTCTTTAAAAAAATATCAAGTCTTATAAAAATGAAATTTGAAAATTATACCTCAATACACTCAACGATTTTTTTCTTTAGCTCAAGTGGGACACGCCTCCAATCGTCATATCAAATAGGAATTTGATTTCTTGCACAAACCCCAATGTAACTTTGCATTTTTCCAGCTTTTTTTCCTACTGCTTGCCCATTTTCGTTATACCTGATTACCAGTCTATCCTCCAACCTCGTTATGTTTGCTATTTCGCGAATAGTCGTCACTCCTCATTTGCCATTATTACTTGGCTCATGTTCAATATTTTTGTTACTCTCATCTTCACTACTATCACTTGAACCTTTCATTGTCAATAGTAGTATGTAAGGAAAAAAACATTTAATATAGTATATGACAAAGAGGAAATTAAAAATCAAAGTTAAGTATTTCAATATATTACCACAGTTTTCAAAATCTAGTTGTCAACCCATGTGCCATCACAATCACTTCTAATGTAAGTAGATGGATCATCATTCATTTCGTTTAACAAATCAATATTAGGCATTGATTTTAGCAATCCATAATTATTTAATGATGTATCTCCAAGTTCATCATCACGAGTTCGTCCTCAATTTCTCTTTGTGGCGGTGCTAACACAATGCAGACAACGAGTATCAATTGGATCTTCTACATAAAAAACTTGTTTCGCTTGGGTTGCTAGAATAAATGGATCATTTTTATGTCCAATTCGATGAAGGTCAACTGTTGTAAACCCAAGCTCATCTACCTTGATCCCATTTGTGTTCTCAACCCAGTCACATTTGAATAGAGGAATTGTGAAACTATGGTAGTCAAGCTCCCATATTTCTTTAATCACGCCAAAGAATATCATGTCTGATATGATGAGATTTTTATCTTTTGCACTTAAAACTTGCATGGTACTAGCAACTAAACTTATACCACTATTTTGGACCTTTCTTATTTTATCGCGCTCCTTTGTGTGATATCGACATCCATTAACTATGTAACCAGCATATGTTGCTACATTAGGACGAGGTCCATGAGCTATCCACCGCAAAGTTGATGATATAGAGTTTTTTTCGTCCTCTAAAGCTAGTGAAACCTGATATTTTATATCAAATGTGAGTTATTGATATAAAACATGAAAGAAAAGTGAGTTAAGTTATTACCTGTTCACGTAACCAAATAATAAATGTACGATTGTGCTCATCTTGAAGCCATTTTTGATTATTTGATTTATTTGGATTGTTCTTTCTCAAATGCTCCATGTGTTTCCTATCACAACATTCTTTGTTTAAAAGACATAATTACTTAATTGAATATACTAAATTGAATGAGTAGAATTATACATACTCTATATATGGAAGAACATCATCTGTGTTTTCAAGCACATAAAGGTGGGCTTGTTCTAACTCTTTTTTATCTGGTCTGATATTACAAGCTACTGACAACCGTCTACCACCCTCTTCATTATCCTTTGTACATGCCGGTGTCGCAATAGGATTTACTCCAGATAAAAATTCAGAACAAAATTCCACAGCCTCTTCAACAATGTAGCATTCCCCCATACAGCCTTCTGGGCGATTTTTATTTCTCACATATCCCTCTAAGACTTTCATGTATCGCTCAAAAGGATACATCCATCTCAAATAAACAGGGCCACAAAGTTCTACCTCTCTTACAAGATGCACTGTCAGGTGTACCATAATTGTGAAAAATGACGGTGGAAAATACTTCTCCAATAAACACAAAGTGAGAACTATTTCTTCTTGCAAACCTTTTAACTTTGATGATTCAATCACTTTACTACATATGACATTGAAGAAAAAACACAATCGAATAATTGCATATCTCACATGTTTTGGTAATATTCTGCGAATTGCAACAGGTAATAACTGTTGCATAAGAACATGATTGTCGTGAGATTTGAGACCATAGAGTTTTAAGTCTGAGAGTCACATGAGATTTTGAATATTGGATGAGTATCCATCGGGAACCTTTAGATTTGCAAGTGTCGTTCACAAACTCAATTTCTCTTAACGTGATAATGTATAACAAGCCGGAGGTATGAAAGATCTTCTCACTCGTTCTTGAGGAGCCAATTCTAATCTAATTTTCAAATCCACCAAATCTTGACGGGTAGTCAATCCGTCCTTTGTTTTACCAGGAATGTCTAACAATGTGCCAATAATATTGGAACACACATTCTTTTCAATGTGCATCACATCAAGGCAATGTCTTACCGGTAGACTTTTCCAATACTCCAATTCAAAGAAAATAGATTGCTTCTTCCAATAATCATTTGGATTATTTTCAACATTCTTTTCTTTTTTATTCTTCTTTCCAAATGAATGTCTAAGATTACTTGTTCTTTCAAGAATTTCTGCCCCGCATAATGGTTTAGATGCTAGTTCTAATTCAGGTTTACCATTAAAAGCCTTTTGTTGCTTTCTATATGGATGATAACGAGGTAAAAACTTTCGATGCCCAAGATACGCTATTTTTTTACCTTTATTCAACCAAATGGAGGATGTATTTCCTTCACCACAAATCGGACATGCATGATAACCCTTCACACTACAACCACATAGGTTACCATATCTTTGGAAAATCATTAATGGTCCATAGCAAACAAGCTTTGAGGGTAAATGTTTGTTTTTGATCTGCATCAAAGCATGAAACACCATCATTCCAAAGTTTTTTCAAATCATCAACTAAGGGAGCCAAATACACATCTATGTCATTTCCCGGTTGTTTAGGGCCGGATATTAAAGCCGTCAACAACATAAATTTTCGTTTCATACACAACCAAGGTGGGAGGTTATAAGTCACTAGTAATACTGGCCAACAACTATACCTACTACTAAGATCACCATGCGGATTCACACCATCAGTTGAAATAGCTAAACGGAGGTTTCTTGGCTTAGGACCAAATGATGGAAACATGTTGTCAACTAGTTTCCAAGTTGGTGAATCTGCCGGATGTCTTAAATATTCATCATTTTCTCTTCCATTAGAATGCCAAGTCAACATATTTGCTATTTCTGCAGATCGAAACATCCGTTGGAATCGTGGAATTGGAGGAAAGTACCACATAACTTTTGCCGGAATTCCTATTCTCTCTTCATTTGAATTTTTCCTAATTTTCCATCTCGATGTTCCACAAATTGGACACTTATTTTCGTTGGAGAGTTCTTTTCGAAACAAGCAACAATCGTTAACACAAGCATGTATTTTCTTATAATCCATTCCAAGGGTACGCAAAGTTTTTTTGGCCTCGTACGTGGATATTGGAATTTCATTAGGCTTTGGTAGCATGTCACGTAATAAGTTTAACAACTCTGAGAAACTAGCATCACTCCAACCAAATTTAGCCTTTAAGTTATATAATTTGAGCAATGCAGATATTTTAGTAAAATTTATACATTGGGAGTATAATGGTTTCCTAGCATCACTCAATAATTAATCAAACTTTTCTGTCTCTTCAGCTAAATGATCATTTGCTGCTTTAAACATCTCATCGATATTGTCTACAACATTATCATCATAACCATGTGTATTTTCACTTGTTTCCCTATTAGATGGTAAAGGTTCACCATGGTAGATCCAAGTCTTATAACTTTGATTAATACCGTGGACAAATAAGTGATCTCTAACAATATTAACTTGATGAAAAATAACATTTCCACATTTCACACATGGACACCATAATGAATTTTTCACATTTGAATGTTGTAATCCACTTTTAATGAAGTTCTCAACACCTAATTCATATTCCATTGAAGTCCTATCTTTCATCATCCACGACTTATCCATAATGAAGGACAAGAGACCTAAGTTGATAGAAAAAATGATAATAAAAGGTATGAGTTGCATTATCCAATCAAAAGACTTAAATGGTTAACTAAGTCATACATTCACTATGGCTATCATAACTGCAGGATAGCCAGTCCAATTTATTCAAAATATAATAAAATTATAATAAATACGAGCATAATAATATTGAATAAAAATAAAAACAAAAACGAAATTGAAAACCTGAAACTTGACAAACAATTTGCTTAAGTTGAGAAATAGCGAAGTGAAGAACGAACTCCTTTAACCAATTTCTTATACAGAACGTCCTGTGAAAAAGTGGTAGATATTTCAAACATCAAACTCTTAAAGTGTCTCAATCTCTTTCTTTTTATAAATAGAAAAAGTAGTATTAAACAAACCTTGGTAACCTTAGTAAACTACTCATAGTAAATTCTTAAAAAGAGAGACTAACTTAACCAACAAGAAAATTCTCCATGCATATTGATGAAACTAAAAACAAACCTTAGAAATCTTAGTAAACAAGTCTTAGTAACCTTAAAAAAATAGACTACTTCACAAAAAAAAAACAAAAGTCTAATGCATATTGCTAAACATATTAAAAAACAAAAATAAAAAAAATTGGATTGTGAAATTGAAAATCAAAATTCTCATGCATATTCATCAATAGACATTGCATGGAAATAAAAATAGGTTGATGAATAAAAAAAACGTAAGGAACCGATGAAGTGACATAATTTTCATGAAATGTTTTACTATATATGTCGCAATCTTTCAATAATGAAAGAATATCAAATGAGTGTTAAATAACGAAAAGTGGATGGAGTGTTGAACGAACAAAAACTCTAATAAGATATGACAGAAAACAAACACGAATGATTGATGAAATGTAAAATTATAGTTTGATGAATTAAAAAAACTTAAATAACCGATGAAGGGCAAACCATGAATTACTAACGGCGTTCAGAAGGGAGTTGCGAGCAGCGTTTGGTATGAGAGAAAAAAACGAGCAGCGTACGGTTTGAGACTTGCGAACGGCGACCTGCAAACCTACGAACGGCTATGGAAGCGAACGAACAAATTGAGAAGCGAACGACGACCTGCGAACGGCGACCTGCAAACGTTGAACGGCGTGAGAAGAAAACAGCAAACAGATGAAGACGAGAGATTTGACGCTACCTACGAACGGCGTGACCTTGACCTGCTACCTGCGAGCGGTTTGACGGTGAACGGCGTGACCTTCGACCTGATCTGCGAGCGGCGTGACCTTTGACCTGATCTGCGAGCGGCGATGGTGAGGACAGGCGAGCGGTTTGGAGGATACGTCCAATTTTGCGATTCCTATTACGTTTTACCCTAATACTTTTACTTGTTTTTGGAATATTAACTAGGGCTTAATAAAAAAATTAAGATACGATGACATACATAGTCCGACATTAATTATTTAATGACACATATAAATAATGACAGACATAAACCGTTATTAAAAAAAATTTATTTAATAAATATTCTGAAAATTAATGTCAAAAGTTGCGCGCGAGAACTTGAAATTTTAATTAGGAATAGATGACATTCCTTATGTGTCATCGTTTTAGTTAAAAAAACTGAAATCCTAAAATCTGTCATCTTTTATCACATGTGTCATCGTTTTAAAAAACCCAGTGTCATCTTTTGTGGAATTTGTTGTAGTGTCGACTAAATTGAAATATAGTGTTGATGATCATTTTCCTGCCACTGTAACTGGGGTCTCACACTTAACTTCCACTGTGAACGAAATTAAGGAGCGACTTACTCCAACACAGCTAGCAATGGTGAGGCAAACATTCATTGGGCGTTTAATTGATGTAGACTTTAAGTTCTGTGGCCCACTCATTCATCTAGTTCTACTAAGAGAGGTTGAACAACCACATGAGTAAGAGATGAGCTTTTTGATTAGAGGACAGGTAAGGACATTTACAAAGGATGATTTTGGACGTATTACTAGGATGCCAGGCGAGAAACCTTTTATATGTAGGGATCATTCGATTAGACTACGAGATTTGTTGTTTAAGGATCGTTATGGTATAAACAAGTATGATTTAGACAGTAAGTTCCTTGATTACGGATTGACAGATGATCAAGATATATTGAAGCTAACACTGGTGTATATTGTGGAGCTAGTCTTGATAGGTGGATTGAGAAGAAAACATGTTGATACTAGTTTTTTCTCATTGGCAGAAGAAGAAGAAATGTGGAAAAGTTTTGATTGGGTTGACACCATTTATGCGATCACACTTGGTTCGCTGAAGGATGTAATTGAAGAGAAAAGAAGATCAGCGGAAAAAAAAATTGAATTGCTGGATGATGAAACGATTGAGGATAGAAAAAGAGCAACCCTGATGCGAAGGTGTTGGGTGCAACCTACTCACTTGCCAGATTTCCCTACGCATTCCAGGTAATGTTCAAAAAACATTCTTTGTATTACATGGTGATAAACTTTATAGTTATTTGATATTTTATATATGAACTATTGTAGGCATGGATTTATGAACAAATACCTAAACTTGTTGCTGAAAAGTATGTATCGAGAGTTGATACAATTACACCACCAGTATGCTCGTGGCGGAATGGAAAGGCCATGACACAGACTAGCCTAAGAAGAAAATCTTTTCTCAACTAGACAAGGTACTTTTTTATTTTGTGAAGTTGTAAGTTATATGTAAGATCATACACTATGATCGGTCAGATCAGACACCATGATCGAATCGATCATGATCTGACCGATCATTCAAACACTATCAGATGATCGGTCAGATCATACACTATGATCTGATCGATCATTCGAAAGGAATTAACATATGTGTTCTATCTGAATGATCGGTCCAATCGTAGACTATGATCTGACCGATCGTAGTGTATGATCTGACCGATCATTGTGTATGATCGGTCAGATGAAATAAAACAATTTTTTTCATTTCTATTTGACATGCTTATTTGTTTTAAAGTTGAAGGTAAAACCATAAAAAAGAGGAAGATCGTAGAAGAGGTGGAGGTGAAGAGGATAGAATGTGAGGAGGTGAAAAGGTCGAAAAAAAAGGAAGTGAAGAGGCCACAAGAAAAAGAGGGGAAGAGGCCAAGGGATGACAAAACTGATGTTCGTGAGGCGGAGGACAAAGAAAAGAAGCGACACGATTTGTCATCGAAGTACAAAAAAGAAATTTTGGGATGCAAGGCACGTATTGAATGGGTGGAAACTGATGTTCGTGATATGAAGTCCATGTTAACGAACATCGAGAAGTTATTGTTGAAGGTAATAAAACATTTGGGTTTAGGATTGAGGGTGAGGGTGAGGGTGAGGATAAGGAAAATGAGAAGGAGAATAAGGAGGAGGCGGAGAATGAGGAGAAGGGGAAGGAGGAGGAGGATGATAAGAAGTAGGAGAAGGAGAAGGAGGATGATAAGGATAAAGATGAGAAGGAGGAGGAGGAGAAAGTGGAGGAGAAGGTGGAGGTGAAGGAGGAGGTGAAGGAGGAGAAGAAGGTGGAGGTGAAGGAGGAGAAGAAAGTGGAGGAGAAAGAGAAGGAGAATGAGGAGGAAGTGGAGGAGGAGGTTGATACTAACCTTGTTATGATGGACAAGAACCTGGAATTTAAGAAGCGTCCACGGGGCACTAGAAAATGAAAGCTTGGGCCATATCAACGATGTTCGTTTATTACGGAGAAAAGAGCGAAGTTAGCAGAAGAAGGTATAGAATTATATGACCCGCTGTATATGGTGCCAGATGAGCTACTGTAGAAATATAAGAAGTATGCCAATAAGAGGAATGCTAAAGTTTTGGTGCTGTGTTAATACAACGGTGCGAAAAATAAAACTTTTTTCCGTGATTGGCTTGGGTTAGCGGATGCACATCTTGGTTGTGAGGTTAGTAGATTATTCCAATTCATGAATATATATTCTAATATTATGTCTTAATCACTAATGTATGTTTTGAATATATAGCACATCGATACATCCATATTGTTTATTCAAGAGAAGCTGAGAAAGCAGCCTGAATTTATTAAGCAACGTTTCACAGTCGTTGACTCCTACTTCGCGGTATGTATTAAGATATTAAACCTTTTCATATTTGTCTCAATATATGGCAGAATGATCATTCGGACAGAGCCTTAAGCATTTGTCAGAATGATCGGTCAGATCATAGGCTATGATCTGACCGAACATGGCCTATGATCGGACCGATCATAGCCTAAGATCGGACTGTGCATGGCCTATGATTTGACCGATCATTTGTAAAAAAACCTCTCTATTAATATCACATACTTACCCAATTACACGTATTTTTCACAGCAATATTGCACTAGGAGTTGAGCCGAGTATGAAACTTCTGTGAAGAATAATGGAGAATATGATTGGCAGAAATGTTTTGAACTCATAAATTATGTCAGAGGCGAGCATGGAGATTTCAATGTCCCATGGTGTGAATGTGATTACATAAGTTACAATATATGTTCTCTTAAATTATTATCAATTCATTTGTTCACTTATCTTATTTCTTCTCCCATTAGGTATACGCTCCAGTCATTGTGAAAAAATCATATTGGATATTGGTGTGTATCAATCTCAAACGGCGGGAATTTGTGTACTACGATTCCCTTCCAACGTACACTGTTGAGCAAAAGGTTGAGTCTATAATGGCCACAATTCGTGATTGTGTTCCACATGTTCTGTCCAATGTCGGCCTATGTGACAACTTTGGAGCGATGGCCATTATCGCGGATACGTGATACCCCGATACAAGACAAAGATGTAGATTGTGGTGTTTATACTATTAAATTTTTTGAATGTCTTGTAACGGAAATGATTTAGCTATTTTAACCCCCAGTTTATTTAAACAATTTAGACTAATGCTCTCTGCTGAGGTGTGGTCTAACACATTCATTTTTTGAGTAATGAGTAATTTTATTTTTTCCATCATTCTTCCTTCCTTCCTTTCAAACAAAATATATACGTATGATCAATTGGATAGAATTGTAAAGACTTTTCAGACCATGATCATTCAGATCACAGGCCATTGTGACGACCCAACTCTTTTAAATAATTTAAAATCAGATTGACAGCGGAAGACTTTAAATTTAATAAAAATTTGGCATGGATATGTTTAAAACTCGGACTATCCATAACCTGTTTACATTTTTCACAATCAGAGAAATTAAAAGTAAGGAAATACAATTCTTTTTCCAAAATTAAAAGAAGATTAAACCATAAAACTTAAGACGGAAAGCTCTTAAGAGCTTATAAACAAATTTACATCTCAAAGACCGAAATCAAAACAAAATAAGATAAGATAATATAAGCTCTGGGACTTTTAAATGACATCTAGTCCATCTCCGCATCATCATCATCTCGATCAAGCCGCACCAGCTCTTCCCTCATGACCTGAATACCTGAAAATGTTTGTAATATCATGAGCTAACAACAAAGCCTAGTGAGAATAAACAGAATAAAAAGTAAAGTTAGACCCCAAACCCGTATCCGGATTGGTGTCCAAGAACATACTTACTCTTTGCTATCAATCCATTCAAAGAGTTTTATATCAAGAGTTTCACTTTTTCTTACCAATTCTCCAATAATCGTGGAACTGCATTCAAAGCATTTCTGGGTATGGTTTCATAAATGCATATAACATTTATATCTCATTTTCTTTATATACCTTATACTATATACAAGGTTTACATCAAATCTTATTCTCCCAAATATGTGATCTTCCAATTTAGTGAGAAACTAGTTCTCTTACATATGTAATTTATTGAGAAACTAATTCTCTTACATATGTATCACATAATAATTATACAAGGTTCAATACGCACTTGTATTCTCTCATTATCCAATTCAATCTCATTCCTTTTTCCTATAGCACTCGGCTATACATCAATTTCATTTCTTTTCTCTCTAGAAATGTACGTCTTACATAATATTTCATCTCTTTTCTCTATAGTAACTCAGGCTATAAAAGTTTACATTTTCTTATCAAAACCTTCGAAACTCAAGAATAACTTATGCTAAGCTCTCTCGGTCTTAACATATTCAAATAAAAACAGTTTTGTGATGAATGACAATAATAATAGCTCCCGCAGGCTATGTGTAAGCTCCCGCAGGCTTTGTGATAGCTCCCGTAGGCTATGTGATAGCTCCCTCAGACTATGTGTAAGCTCCCGCAGGCTATGTGTAAGCTCCCGCAGGCTTTGTGATATGCTATGAAAACTTTTTCAATAACAAGTAAAATAAATATAATCATTCATCATAATCGAAAGGGCATAAAAATAAATAGATCGTGATGATGCAATATGATATGCATATGCTTTCAAAAGTAAATAAATATAAACTTTCAACATAATCGAAAGGACATAAAGGTAAAGTGCTTAAAGTAAAGTGCATAAAGTAAAAGGATCATAGATGTCCTTATGCATAAAGTAAATAAATAGGAAATTCGGAAGAACAATAAGTAAATAGAACTTCCGATACTTTAATAAAAGTAAGATCTTATCTTAAACAAATGATCTTCACTTTCAAGGATTCTAAACTCCCAAATTAAAATCCAAGGTTCTTTTTTCAAGTTCCTTTAACCATTCTATCTAAAAGTTTGGATCCTATAACTTCCAATGATCCATTCTAATCTCCGGAACGATTCTAACTTAGAACTTTCAAAAGTTCAATGTTCCCTAGAGAAACTCCAAAGTTTTCACTCAAAGAACTAGTTCCTAATCCTAAGGTCACTAGCTCACTTTCTTTTAATCTTAGATTCGAATCTAATTCTTAACTTCCGATCCTACAAACCATTCAACTTATTCGGTTTCTAAAGTTACTTTAAATCCTATCTATTCTCACCTTAGCCAATAGTTTTGCTCCAAGTCTCCGAAAGCACAATCAATCAACGATCCGAAACACCTACAATTTAAAAGTATATCTAACGATCATTAATAAATCAAACATCGATCAATTAACATCTAAAAGCTCAAAACGACGAACAACCCCGGAAAAACCCTAAGGGTGATCTCGGCCCCTCTATGGAAAAAGGGTTTCGGGTTCGGTTTTCCGGCTTTTAGGTACTTTAGAGGTGTTTCGAGTTGGTTTTAAGTAGTTTCAAAGTTCCCGATTTCAATGGGTATCGATGATTCGGGTTTTTGAACAATAATCGATTTCCCGAATTTAATTACAATAAACAATATATCAATAAAAGTAAACCCCAAAACAACCCCCACGATGTAAATTTCAAACGGGAAGGGTTTCGACTGAAACTCGGTTTTAGGGTTAAGGGAAGTCAAGTAATAGTTACCCAATAAGTTTTCCATCAACATTCAACAACAAAGTTGGAAGGGTATGAGGGTTTTGGCCAAGAACTCAAAAGCTTGAATCAATTTCCATGAAAATACTATGAAAATTCGAGATCTAGGACTTACCTTAGAGAGGTGGAAACGCTCCAAGAGTGGAATGGGTAGAAAGGTCTCGGTGAGAGGCCAAGAAACGAAGCCGGGGCGACACTTTCTTCCTCTTCTCTTTTCCTCCTATTCATGCTCGGGTTTGGGAGAGTAGATGAGTGAGTTTTGGTCAATTTTGGTCAAATGATATTTTTAAAGAGGAGATGAATAGTGTCTATATATTTTAAGAAGTTTGGAAATGACGGTTACGTCCTTTTAATGACTTTTGACTTCTAAATCGAAACCCGAAGTTCTTAAACTTACCAAATGGTAATTAATAATTATTAATTGGCCCGTTAATAATTATTAATACGACCAAACTAATATAAGCTATTAAAGCAATTAAATGGGTCTAAAACAAAATAAACTACTAAATTCTATATTACTTATTCTAGAGTAATCTTTAAATACTTAAATTAAATTAAAATAAATTAATTAAATTAATTTTTTTTTATACCTCAAATGTACCGGGGCGTTACAGCCATGATCTGACCGATCATTTAGACATAAGCTTAAGTCTCTAACCAAATGATTGGTCAGATCATAGCCTATGATCTGACCCATCATGGACTACGATCTGATCGATCATTACCTGACTGATCATTTCGTCAGAGACTTAACCTTCTGTCCGAATGATCGGTTTGATCCTGACAGAAGCTCTCTATTATTGTCACACACTTACCCAATTACACATCATTTGTAAATAAACTGATTTATTAAATTAAAAGTTACACAATTTACATTTACAAGTCATAAGAAATCTGATTACGACATGTCTTCCTGTTATGTCCAACAGAACCACACCTCCCACAATATCATGTTTTAACAACAGTCTCTCCAGATGACGGGATCCTTAGTTTTTTCCGACGTCCAATACATGTCACCACTTTAGGAGGTACCACGAGTACTGGCTGAAATCCCTCCGAAGATTTATATTCCGACTCGTGGGGAGCTGGATTTATGGGCTCCACATATGTATTCAATAAGAACTCAGTTGTAAAAAAATCTGAGCATAATATATATGGGTTAACATTCCGCTCTCTTGCTGTTGCGAGTGCATGTTTACAGGGCAATCAGTCTAAATCAAATAACTGACAACTGCATTCCATGGAGTTCAGATCAACAGTCGTAACAAATTTATTGTCTCTCACTGTGAAACGGTAAATGTCAATGGTCGTGGTAGACAATGTCACTGACTTCGCATGAGTTGTTCGGAGTTTATCCTCTACATGTTTTGTTAAGATTCCTTTCGTCTTTGATGCTTCAACTCGACGCTCAAAGAACCATTTTTACAACTTCACATGAATACCTTCAATCAGTGCAATAATTGGTAGTTCCCTATCGTCAACAAATACACTATTGATAGATTACGCAATATTCGTGGTCATTATACTATATCTGTTTTTCAGGGAAAAAGCTCGTGCCTATTTATCTAGACCAACGTCATCTTCCAAGTACTCACACACACCGGTGAACATAGAAAGGGCTTCCCAATAACGTTGGAAAACAGACTCTCGATACGCATTGGCAGCAGGAAAGAATACCTTATTGATATTATTGTTTTTGAACTTATAAGTCAGGTTCAAACTAAGATGGTGTATGCATATACCATGACTCGCATTCGGGAAGACATTCTCAATGGCTTTCTCGATGCTCTTATGCCTGTCCGATACAAACACCAGGTCTGCAATGTCTCCAATTGCAGACTTGAGTTTTTCCAAAAACCAAGTCCATGATTCATCGGTCTCTCTGTCCACAATCCCAAACCTTACTGGATAAATTTGATTGTTTCCATCTAAGCATGTGCTAACTAGCAATGTGCCCCGATATTTTCCCTTAAAAAAGGACCCATCTAAGGCAATTACCGGTCGTATACAACTAAGAAATCCCCTAATACAAGGACCAAATGTGATGAAGAGATATTTAAAGTGGTGGTCATCTTCTAATTATATATGATAAATCGTTCCAGGATTTTCACACTACACCGCTTCACAATACGACAACAAGAGATTGTAAGACTCTTCATGTGATCCTCTCACAATCTCATATGCATCTTCTCTTGCTCGCCACGCTTTATCATAAGAGATGTTCACACTGTACTTTTTTTACATGTTGTCCCTTATATCTCTGGGTCTATATCTACGACTATAAATTTCAAGTTTAATCTTAATAATGTCTCCAACTACCTTACTACTAGCTTACCTGTGATCATGGTTCAATATAGGGGTGAACACCGACCCCGATACCCAGTGAACCCGCCCCGCCCCACCCCATTTAAATGCTTAGTTGGGGTCGGGGTCACAAATATAGCCCCGTTTAGTACACGGGGCGGGGTCGGGGTATGGGGTACCCTGATTAGTGGCGCTTTTTTTTTTAAATCCCCCCACCAACCCAGGACACTCCCAAAACTCCACCCACACCCCCAAAACCCCACCCCCAGTGGATAGTAGTCCATTTTGTTTTTTTTTTTTTTTCTATTTTTTTTCCTTTCTTTTTTCTTTTCTTTTCCTTTTTTTTTTACTTAATTTTTTTAAACGGGGTGTAATCGGGGTGTAATCGGGTTACCCGACCCCGACAATTAAATGGGGTGGGGTCGGGGTCGAGGTAAAACTTAATTGGGGCGGGGTTGGGGTGCTAGTTTTTGGCTTAAACGGGGTCGGGGTGTAATCGGGGTACCCCGAACCCGCCCCATGTTCACCCCTAGTTCAATACAGAAAGAAAACATGAATGAACATCTACAAACTTCGTAACATTGAATATGTTGGTACCCTTTAAACACACAGCCCGTAACCTCCACCCGTAATTTGGATCAACACAACCTACAGAGTATAGAGTCTTAGTCGATTTTTTCACTTTCCATTTAAAATTTCTTCCAATCGCCAACCTAGACAACAGACTTACTAAATCTTGTTTGGAAAGGAATATGCGGCCTACTCCAAACTCCTCCATAGAAATCGTTCACATTACATTCATCAATGAACTACTCTTTTGTTCATAATCCTTATTATTCAACTCAAGAGGTTCAACTTTACCTTTCCCCTTCTTATCACGTACATCCACGCAATTACTCGGTTCACATTCATGGACAACATTCCTTTCAAGTTTCACTTTCACAGTATCCATTTGGACATCCCGGATGTCAAATATGTCATCCAATTCATGAAAAGAATCATTATCATACTTATCATAATCAAAATCCTCGTTCATCTTCTCCCAATCCATCCTTACGTTATCATCGTTCGCTAAATCATATGGAGGTATAGTATTGTCCAACGGATCGTAGATGAAATATTCCCCAATCCATGACACTGATTTAAGTTAACATTCCTATCCTCCCTTCCACTTCCACTCATCGTCTCTCTAGGTTCACATGATACACATATAGGATCGAGAGGTTCATAACCCATAATGTAAAACTGTAACTCCATATCATTTCTAATTTCAAAAGGGGGACAAATTGTTGCAAACTTGTATATGCACATGATTTTTATACTACTTGATGAAGGGTCAGATCCTACAACTACATATAGCCGTTCTACTAAATTTTCATAGCTTATACCCTTATCCACAATTATTCCTCCCAATGAGCCACCAATATAGTTGTAACCATCAGCATCCCAATGTCCACCATAACGAACAAATATTCTTACAACGGACATCTACACAAATAGTCAAAAATTTAAATCAGATTCAATATTTGTTACTCAATGATCTCACCGATCATTGCCTATTATCGGATAGTTCATAGGTAATGATCGGTTATCATTGCCTACGATCGGTCAGATCATATAAGGAAATGATCGGTCATATCTTATAGGCAATGATCGGTTGGATCATCAGTCCGATCATTTCCTCCTATGATCTGACAGCTCCAAGCCAATGACAGACGCCAAATGTGTGATTTTTATGTTTTCTAACACGAATATCATACTTTTAGAGTAATGCGATAAAAGATGAATAATTCTTACCTTCTTCTTCTTCTTCTTCCTTGCGCAACTTTAGAGAGGGAGGGAGAGTACAGGAGAGTAGGTAGTAAAGAGAGTAATAGAATACAAAAAGGAGTTTTTAAAAGGTTTTTGGTCTTTTCACTCTTGGATGACATCAACATAAGGTTTTAATTATAAGAAATAGAAAGTGAGGTCAAGTTTCATTAGGGCGCAATTTTCGATGTCAAATAGGCAAATATCCCTCCAAATTTGGGGTTTTGTTCTTATATATGTTCATAAGTTTTTACCTTTGTCAATAATCTACTTTTTTTTAGGGTGAAAAATCAAAATAGCCACTTGTACGTGGATCTTTTCCCCTATGGCCATCTGCTTGAAAAAGTGTGATATTTAGCCACTTTTTACCATTCAATTTTTCAATATATCTATTTTACCCTTTTCATATGGCAAGTATAGTATGACACCTCTGACACGTATAGCTTGACACTTCTAACATTTTTCTTTCCCAATGCATTCTTTCTTCCCCAGTTTTTTGGTATATTCAGTATATTATCCATAGTTCTTCAGTGCATTTAGTATATGTTGTACATTTTTATTATTTTTGTATTTTGATTTTATACTAAATATTTTGATTTTTAATTCAATTTCGTAGATTCATTTTAGTATATTATTTATAGTTTTCCCTCTGATGTAAAGTGTTTTGTACATCTTGTATATTGGGTATATCGTCTTTCACATTGTAAGTGCATTTGAGAAAAGTGTGAATGTACGTACTATTCATAATATACATGTCATTTAATCTGCAAATGAAAAACAAAAAGAGTATTAATTCTATAATACTTAATGTAAGAAAAAAATACTTAATATGCAAATAAAACAAAAAGAAATGTGTTCATCAACTACTCGTCATTTCATATATTGCATGTATTACAGACTGTATATCAAGAGAAACACATAGTTATGTATATCATGTATATTACAAAATATATATTTAAACAGACCACAAAAAAATGTATATTACGTATATTACAGACTGTACATTAAGCAAAACAGAAACAGAACGAGAGACAAGAAACAGTTATGTATATTACGTATATTACAAAAAGAATGTATATTGCATATATTACATGTATCGCAGAAAACAATATTAATAAATTAGGTATATTACATAAACAACAAAGGACATAAATAAGAAAATAATATAAAAACTAAAAAAGATTACCTTTCGTCAAATCCATACTATTTTTGGTATAGATCTTCGAGATTCGGAACAAAAAACGGTGAAAAATATTTATGAAAAAACGCGAATGAGAAGAAATTAAGGAGAGAGATAGTAAATTAAAAAAGTGTAGGAAATTTGTGAGATGAACATTTGTAGAAGATAAAAATGGTGAATTTTTTAAAAAGAAAGAGAAAGAAGGAGAGAATCAATGGAGGTTTGAAAGAAAATGATAGGCAATGGATAAAGAAATGATGGAGAGATGGAAGAAGAAATGAGAGAAAAATGAGAAAAAAAAAATTAGGGAGGGAGGGAGAGAATCTAATATATAGAATAAAAGTGGGGAAAAATGGGAGGAAATTTTAAAAAAAAAAAATTATGAAAAGTAGATGAAAGAGAGAGTTATATTAATATTTAAATAAAATAAAATAAAAAAAGAGGGAAGGGTCGGTAAAAAAAAGGGAGAGGAGAGAGGAATGATTTGACATTAAGGTATTTTGGTATTTTTACAAACACATGTGGCTATTAAAAAACATTTTAAGAAAGGTGGCTATAGGAAAAAAGGAGAAAAAGGTGGCCATTTACATATTTTTACTCTTTTTTTTAATCTCAAGCTTTATTTATTTATTATTATTTATTTATAATTTGGTTTTAGTCTTGAGATTTCTAGTTACGTTTTGTTTAATTTTGGTGTTTCAATTTTGGGAAAAATCAATTTTTACGAAGAGTAGGGGTGTTCACACAGAGAAATTTCTATGTAAAGAAATTAAAATGCGGAATAAATATGTGATAAGTCATTCAATATGCTTCTCGAGTTGTTAAAGAAAGCATTACCTAAAGGGACGATGTTGCCGGGATCGTATTATGCTTCCAAGAAGTTGTTACGTGGGTTAGGATTAGGGTATGAATCCATACACGTTTGCAAGTTCGATTGCATTCTCTTTAGAAAAGAATACGCTAAATGTGAAGTTTTTCTAGTTTGCGGGGAATCTCGTTACTCAGTGAGAGAAGGTAAAAGTAAAAGGAAAGTTGCTTAGAAGGTATTTAGACACGTTCCGTTGAAACCAAGGTTACATAGACTATTTACATCAAAACTGTAAGGCCCCGGGTTTTAAAAGAGGTTAATTAAAATTTTATTTACAAATAGTATGCTTGTGTGTTAAATGTTAAGCATTTTAGAAATTATTTTTCTATTTTGATTTGATTATTTGGTGGTTAACCATAGTTAAAGGTTAACTAAGGGTGGAAATTATTTAAAAGAAAGCTTTTTAACCATGGTTAGTCTAAAAGAAAGGGCTACTTAGCAATGGGTAGTTGGGGCAAGGGTTAGTTAGCAAAAGAATTGGGTGGAGGGACTTTGGAAGAAAGGTGAAGAGTGGAGGGATTTAAGTGCAATTAGCTAATTCTATTTTTTTAGAAATTAGAAGTATAAAAGGATAATTAAAAAAAAAAAGAGAAAAAAAATCCCATTTACTTCTTCTTCCTAACCCCCCCCTTCCTCGATGAAATGTTGCTTCCTCTTCCAATTTCTCTTGAATTTTGGTTGAATCAAGTTGGATTTTGTTGATTTGTGATAGAATCATCATCCTAGGAAGGTTCGAGCAAGAATCAATTAGTTTCAATAAGATTCAAGGTAAGATTTCAACTAATGAATTCAAGTTTTCTTGGTTTTCTTCCATGGAAGTTGTAGGTTGTTCTTAGTTCTTGTTTTTAATCACTTGGGTGTTGGTTTCCTTTCATTTTAAAATTCTAGAATTCTATTGTCAAATGATGATTATGAGCCCTAGGTTCATCTTTTTAAGAAATCTTTAGAGGATGGAAGCCATGGATAGATTCAAGCTTTCAAAACTCCATTAATGGTGATTTTCCAAGCTTATAGTTTTTCAATTTTTGGGTTTTCTTGCCTTTAACTTAAGAACTCTAAATTCTGGAATTTATGAGTGTATATATATATATATATATATATATATATTACACATGAAAAACAACTTGGAAGAGCAAGGAAATGATTTTTTTTTAAGATTCTCAAATTTGGCCAAAATACTAGTTTTAAACTTAGCTAGTTTTGGGTTTTTGATGTTCAACTGGGTTGAGTTTGTGTTTAAATGTGTTGGGCTGAGATAATTATATTGTTATGAGCCTAAATATGTTTGGAATGGTTTGATGTAGGAGAAGGACAAGCACGAGCAACTTTGGAGGTTAATTGTGAAGGTGAGAACAAAAAGAATCAAAGTGGTGATGGGGTGTTGTTGTGGTTGTTAGTGGAATGATGTGGGATGAATATTAGAGTGATCATGTCTGGTTTTGAGGTCTCATTGGTGTTTGAAATTAAAGGGGAACGGAGGTTGTGAAAGGAACAGAAGTCATGGGCTAAACTTGGCTTGTCGTTAAGAATTTGGGAAAAACGGAATTGCCTTGAACCAACTTTACTTTTACATATAACTCGAGCTATTCTTACATGCTTATTTGCATTTATACATGTGTCAAGTTAAAGATCGAGTCATATACTGAATTGGGATTTATTTTCATTTATGCTCGATATGTTTCAGGTTATTATTGCTTGACGAGCAATGCATAGTCGAGACGTTAAGGCATAATGCTTGAAGTGTGACCTTATATGCTTGATGTATACTTTGAAAAGTGTCAAGTGGAAAGATAGAGTCATATGCTGATTGGGAATCATTTTTATTTATGTTCGATGTGCTAAAGCTTCATTTTTTATGAGAATTGCAAGAAAGCATGTTCAATTACATTTCATTTCATTCATGCATATCATGTATTTGTTTAATGGCCATGGGGTCGTAAACTATATAATGGTGAGTGGTTGTTGGACGTTGCATATGGTTACCGTGGCGGAAAGCGGGTAGCTCCGAGGCGCTGTGTGGTGGATGGCCTGGATGATAGAGTGGCTATTATGATAGCCTGGAAAAGAATAATGAGTTACGGCTCGAGTGATTTCTGTGATGGTTTTCAAAATATGTGTAGTAAGACACGAGATATGAATACGGAAACAAATGATGATTGGAAAGCATAATAGAAAGTGGTATCGGTTTGAATGTTGTTGATTCGGTTTAGTTTTGATCAAACATACACGTCTTTGATTTCTTGTGCATTTTTATACACTCTTAGTACTTGATTTCGTTCGAGCATATCATTCCGAGCATCGCATATCATGGCTTTAATTCCTTTTGCTTTCACTGAGTGTCATGCTCAAAGGTGCTTTATATCACCTTTCAGGTACCGGTATGGGACGTGGGCGAGGTGTGGCAGGTGGTGCTCGTTGATGCATCTGGATGGAAGCTTTTAGGTTAGGCCACCGGACATGCAAAGCATTAGTTTTGGGAGTAGTATTGTGGGTTGTTTGTGTTCCTGTTTTGAAGTCATGTCTTTTGAAGCTTTTGTAAATGACTTTGTATGTTTAAAAGGATTATAAAACTATGTCCTCGGTGCACCACGTACTTTATGTATTTTCAAATATAATTGTTATTTTGATACGGCCGACGAGCCGAATGTGAATGTTAAGCAGGTTTTATAAAGATTTTATTCAAACTTCATGCCCAGGTTTTTGTTGTCGTTTTGTTCTAAACTAAATGTGAAAGTCCTTCACTTCCGCTTTGCGTGCTCGCGGATTTGGCTTGTTTTACAAGCCGGGTTGTTACAGTTGGTATCAGAACCTTCTGGTTCTAAGTCGTGTCTTGTGTATATAAGTCGATTAGTTGAGCCTAATCCAAAAGTCATCTCGAAAGTCAAGGGTACCAGGTATGCCTGTAAACCTCGTCATTTTAATTGTTTTAATAATTGTTTATGTCATTTTTGTTAAGAATGATTATGGAAATTTCGTTTAGAGTGATCACGGGTTGAGTGGTTATTTTGTTGATTAGGGTGACTCGAGGTGTTATACCCGGTAGAGGAAGAGGTACGAATCCTGTGCAGAGTAGTGGAAGAGGTTGTGGGAGGAACTATGCTGGAGTTCCTGAGCCGCCGCCGCCGACAGGCGGAGATTATGAAGCAGGTTTTGAAAATGTTAGGAATCCGGATAACCCCCAGGTGAATGTACCACCTAGAGGAGGAGTGATACCTCTGGTAGAGGGTGTTGTGCAGGATGGTTGTGGCATTACAAACGCAGCCAAGATGTTGAAAGAGTTTAGAAAGCCTGCTCCTAAGGAGTTTGATGGCACATCGACAGATCCGGGGGTGGCGGAGAGATGGATAGCATGGGTGGAAAAGGCCTTTGGATATATTGCGTGTCCGGAGGAGCTGAAGGTTCACTAAGGAGCCTATTTACTGACAGATGACGCAATGAATTGGTGGGATTCTACTTCACAATCCTTGGCCTCAGCTGGGCAAGTTTCACGGGAAAGGTTTCGTGAGAATTTTTTTGAGAAATACTATCCTGAGGACACCCGGGACCAGTCAGAGCTGGAGTTCTTCTTACTTAAGCAGGGAGAACGGCCTGTGGTGGAATATGACAGGGAATTTGACAGATTATCCCGTTTCGCCACAGGACACATAGCCACACTCGGAAGTAAGAAGAAACGGTTTATAGTGGGTTTGCAAGCGGAGATTCGAGGACAAGTTCATACGTTATGTCCGACTACGTATGCGGATGCCCTAGACTTTGCATTAACACTTGATATTGCCTTGGTTTATAGGAAGGAAAAACAGGTAACTGTGGGACAGTCTTCTTCGGGTAAAAGAAAGGTTGACGAGTTTTCGCAGGGACGTGATCATTAGCCACAGTCCCGCACGGTCTCCAATAGAGGTGGGGGCCAATCTTTTCAACAACGAAATCTGGGAAATCCTTTACCGTTTTGTCAACTCTGTGCCGGTCATCATTCGGGGGAATGTTACAAGCTTATGAAATGCTACAAATGTAGTCAGCCGGGACACATTTCAAACCAATGTTTGGCAACACAGTTACCACCTCAATGAAGTAAACAGACTCAAGGGCGGGGGCAGGATCGAGGTCGAGGCCAGACTAGGCCTGGTCAATAGCAACAGAGACCTCCACAACTCCACAGCCACAATATGCGCAGTAGCAGGGTCGGGTCTGAAGGGATGATTTACTAAATTAGCGGAATTTTATTTAGTAAACTTATTAACATTTAATAACGGATCTATTAACATCATGCAATTTGTGATAAAACATGTAGATTCATGCTTATATTTTCGAAAATTAAAACCGGAACTTACATTGACTGATTAATGGAGAATTGGTTGGAGGTTTCTTTACAGCATCAAATCCTCAGCAACACCGAATCTTCTATGCTATATCCCAATCGATCAAACGAAATTCGATTGTGGGATCGAACTTTAGAAGAAATTGGGAAGAAGAAAAAAAATTTCTTCCCAATGGACTAAGGGAATTTCGGCCAAGGGGGAGAAGGGAAGAAGAGAGAATTCCGAATTTCTAAGGAATTGAATTGTGTGATTTATGAATGACTCAACCCTCCTATTTATAGAAAAATAGGAATCCTAATCACATTAGGATTAATCTATAGAGATAAATACAAAAGGAATAAAGATTATCTCTTTCCTTTATCTTGCAATTTCGAAAAATGCCATAGATAAATAGGAGATTATTTTATTTTCTTTATTTTTATTTATCTTGGGTAAATAAATCTATGTAATTATTTTAGGATATAATTCAAGCAATTATCTCTTCCCAAAAATACATATATGGCCGAAAATGCATATATTAATTAATAAATAATTCTAATTAATTATTTTGGGCCAATTCCAATTGGGTTCATTAATCCAATTGGGCTAGAAATTCTCTCTTAAATTAATAAGTCCAACTTAATTAATTTATTTATTAATTACCATTTAAATAAAATATTTTATTTAAACAATTAATATTTTCTCCCGACTAAATATTATCAAATTTATATTTAATTATTAATTTCCATTTAAATAATTTTCATTATTTAAATAATTAATAATAAATATTATAATTATTAATTTCCATTAAATAAACTCATTATTTAATTAATAATTTTATTGACAATATTTTATTATCAATTAATTAATTTTAATTATTAATTTCCGTTCAAATAAAATTAATTATTTAAACAATTAATAATTGTCAATTAATTTCAAATTATTAATTACCATTTAAATATACTCAATATTTAAATAATTAATAATATCTAATTAATAATATTTCATTATTAATTTCCTGTCTAAATAAACTCATTATTTAAACAATTAATAATGTTTATATTAATTACCGTTTAAATATACTCAATATTTAAACAATTAATATTGCCTATTTTAAGTAATTCACTTTACTTAAACTTTTCATTTCTTCTACTTGATTTCGCGACTACGATATTTGGGCTAGCATAGGGACCCGATGGACCTATAGATCATGGGCTTAATAATTAGTCAATTAAGTGATTAACTCATAATCGGTTAATTACTTATTATCTAACTATGAATAATTCCACTATAGATTCATAGTTGAACTCCCCTCACTATAGATGAGTTATGTCCATTTAGTTTATCATTATTTATATCTCGTGATATATCCTTCATGTGGAACCCTCATAATTACAAGGCGGATAAATTTACCGTTTTGCCCCTGTAATTACCGCTTTATCCTTGTGTTCCCGCTGATTCTCCAATGAACTTTATCTTTAGTCGAACTAGAGATAAGATACTTCGTGATCAATAGAAGTCGTGACGTCACTTGTTCATGTCTCGAATCAGGTACATCAAGGGAGTTTCCTAAAGTTCCTAAAATGTTTAGGTATCGCGACCGATACCGTTAATTTATAGGAAAGTTATGAATTCCATCTCGTGAAAATGAGTTCCCACTACTTATCTAGTCATGTTCCCAAAACAGAGTGTATTGAACGTTCTTACAGATCGCTCTCAACTATGTGAATCAAAGAACATAACTCCACAAATAGGAGTCCGCATTTCACTCAGGGATTGAGATCTATCACGGTTGATAAACTTAGTTTGATATTCGATCATTTCTCGTAAACGGTACTAAGGAGAAATTTGATCGAACATCGTGGTCCTTGTCTTATACAATCAACATTGCATATGATACTTCCATTTCATGTCTCCCACATGAATGATCAGGATTAGATCATTTGTTTATAAACAAAATGCGAAGCTATCAACAATGTTACCAGGATAAGGTTCCCAAACGTTATCCATTTATCGGAGACACTTTTAAGTTACTCATCTCGACTTTAATCCTCTCGTATGACTCACATACTAAGTCGTGATTTCATAAGAGTAACTTAGGGTTTACTATTTGAATGTTTGATATTAATATATTTCCATATATTCCTAATATCGTCAATTGAATCAATCTAGATAATATAAAGAACTTATGTTTATTTATTTAATTTATTCGAAATAAATTATTATAATTAAATAATTACAAGTTCTAGGACACCATTCCTAACAGGGTCTATGCTATGACTCGTGAGGATGCAGAAAATGCAGGTACGATGGTCACGGGTACTATCTCTGTTTTAGGGCATTCAGTTTATGTATTATTTGACTCGGGAGCAAGTCATTCATTTATTTCTGTGGATTTTGTAGGGCATGTTACTTTGATGAATGACCCGTTGGGGTATGACTTGTGTGTGTCAACTCCAATCGGGCGGTCTATAGTTGTTAATCGAGTGGTGTACACTGGGGAACTCAGCATATCAAGCTGTGATACTCAGGTTATGTTGATTGTGATGCCCTTAACCGATTATGATGTAATCTTGGGCATGGATTGGTTGTCGGCCAATCATGCCACGATTGATTGTGAAAGGAAGAAAAAGGAGTTTGCGGGCCCGGATGGAGGACGAGTTTTCTTTCGAGGCTCTAAGGGCAAAGTGACACCGGTTATTATATTGGCTTTCCAAGCTAATACGTTGGTGCAAGAGGAAGCTTGGGGTTATCTTGCAAGTGTGGTCGATACCTCGATAGAAGAGTTAAGCGTGAGTACAGTACCCGTTGTACGAGAATTTTCGGGTGTTTTTCTAGATGAGCTACTAGGTTTGCCTCTGGTGAGGGAAATGGATTTTCGAATTGAATTACTTCCGGGAACGGCACCCTTGTCCAAAGCACCATATAGAATGGCACCGGCGGAGTTGAAGGAACTCAAGGTGCAACTTCAGGGACTTTTTTACTTAGGGTTTATCCGACCCAGTGTTTCTCCTTGGGGTGCACCGGTATTGTTTGTCAAAAAGAAGGACGGGTCATTGAGGTTATGCATAGACTACCGCGAGTTGAACCGAGTGACGGTAAAGAATAAATACCCTTTGCCTCGTATTGAAGATCTTTTCGACCAGTTGAGAGGGGCTACGATATTTTCTAAGATCGACCTTCGGTCAGGGAATCACCAGTTGATGATTGCCGATGAAGATATTTCAAAGACGACATTCTAACTCGATACGGCCACTATGAGTCTGTGGTCATGTCATTCGGATTGACGAATGAACCCGTGACATTCATGAATCTTATGCATACGGTATTTTGGAAGTTCTTGGTTCTTTTTGTCATCATTTTTATTGATGATATTCTGGTCTATTCTAAAACAGAGGAGTTGCATGCGATTCATCTCAAGAAGGTGTTATCGACGTTGAAGGCAGAGAAACTTTACGCAAAATTCTCGAAATGTGAATTTTGGGTAAAGAAAATTGCCTTTTTAGGGCATGTGGTGTCAAGCGAGGGCATATCAATTGATCCTTCAAAGATCGAAGCGGTTAATAGTTGGCCCCGACCAACTAGTGTAGCTGAAATCCGGAGTTTTCTTGGGCTTGCGGGATATTACAGAAGATTTGTGCAGGACTTCTCTAAAATCGCATCTCCACTAACACAGTTGACCAGGAAGGGTGTGAAGTATGTGAGGTTGGAAGAGTGCGAGAGTAGTTTCAAGGAGGTCAAACATAGACTTGTTACCGCACCTGTTTTGACTTTGCATGATCATTCAGGGGGTCTTACAATTTATAGTGATGCTTCGTTGCGGAGTATAGGGTGTGTGCTTATGCAACATGGTAAGATGATAGCATATGCATCCTGGCAATTGAAGAAACATGAGAAGAGATAGTTTTGACTTTGCCTGATCATTCGGGGGGTCTTACAGTTTATAGTGATGCTTCGTTGCGTGGTATAAGGTGTGTGCTTATGCAACATGGTAAGGTGATAGAATATGCATCCCTGCAATTGAAAGAACATAAGAAGAGATATCCGGCCCATGACTTGGAATTGGCAACAGTAGTTCATGCTTTGAAAATCTGGCGCCATTACTTGTATGGAGAGAAGGTGACGATCTTCAGTGTCATAAGAGCTTGAAATACTTTTTCACTCAGAAAGAGTTGAACATGAGGCAACGTCGGTGGCTGGAGCTAGTAAAAGATTATGATTGTGATATCCAGTACCACCCGGGAAAAGCCAACGTTGTTGCTGATGCTCTCAGTAGGAAGACGTCACATACCACGACACTTCTAACGCATCAGGTACGACTTCGTTGGGAGATGGATCGGGCCGAGATTGCTTATCTCACAATTGAGGTCGCAACAAGACTAGCAAGTTTGACAGTTGGCCCTACTCTTAGACAACAAATGATTGAGGTCTAGCGAGGTGAATCTCATTTGGCCACGGGATTCACGGAGGCGGAGTCTAGCCTACCTGGACACTTTACTTTCTCCTCAGATAACGCATTAATGTATCATAGGCGTTTGTGTGTACCCCTGGGGTCAATTTTCGATAGGAGTTGTTGGATGAAGCTCATAATTCTATATTTTTGTAACATCCAGGCGGAAACAGGATGTATCAGGACCTACGACAACATTATTGGTGGCCAGGGATGAAGCGGGCGGTAGCAGAGTATGTGAATAAATGTCTTGTGTGTCAGCAGGTCAAAGCACTTAAGTGATGTCCGCCGAGTTTGCTTCAACCGTTGAGTGTACCTGAGTGGAAGTGGTAAGGCATATCGATGGATTTCATTACCGGCTTACCAAGGACACTCAAGGGGTTCGATACGATTTGGGTAATAGTAGATCAATTGACCAAAACTGCCCATTTCATACCAGGAAAGATAACTTACTCAGTGGAGGTTTGGGCTCAACTTTATTTGAAGGAGATTGTACGTTTATATGGTGTGCCTGTTAGGATCGTTTTTTTATCGTGATACATGTTTTGTTTCCAAGTTTTTGCAGACTGTACATGATGCAATGGGAACCCGACTCTAGTTCAGTACAACTTTCCACCCTCAAACTGATGGGCAAACGAAACGGGTTAATCAAATCTTGGAAGACATGTTGAGGGCTTGCATTATGGATTTTGGTGGTAGCTGGGATACTCATTTGTATCTCGTGGAGTTTGCTTACAATAACAGCTACCAATCCTCGATTGAAATGGCCCCATTTCGAAGCACTTTATGGGAGGAAGTGTCGGTCACCTGTTCATTGGGACGAAGTGGGAGAACGTAGACTTTTGGGACCCGAAACTTGTGCAAACAACATGTGAGAAGATCAGTTTGATACGGGAACAGATGCGAGTATCCCAAAGTTGACAAAAGAGTTATGTCGATACCCGACGAAGTGCATTAGAATTCGCAGTGGGGGTCACGTGTTTCTTAAGGTGGCACCTATGAAGGGTGTAATGCGTTTTAGTAAAAAGGGTAAGCTCAGTCCGCGGTTTATTGGGCCTTTTGAGATCTTTGACCGAGTTGGAAAGCTAGCCTACTGATTGGCATTACTACATGCTCTCTCAGTGGTACATAATGTGTTTCATGTGTCTATGCTCTAAAATTTAACTTAAGAACTCTCAATTCTGGAATAAAAAAGGAAATGATTTTTTGAAGATTCTCAAATTTGGCCAAAATACTAGTTTTAAACTTAACTAGTTTTGGGTTTTTGATGTTCAATCGGGTTGAGTTTGTGTTTAAATGTGTTGGGCTGAGATAATTATATTGTTATGAGCCTAAATATGTTTGGAATAGTTTGATGTAGGAGAAGGACAAGCACAAGGAACTTTGGAGGTTAATTGTGAAGGTGAGAACAAAAAGAATCAAAGTAGTGATGGTGGTGTTGTTGTAGTTGTTAGTGGAATAGTGTGGGATGAATATTAGAGTGATCATAGCTGATTTTGAGGTTGGAAATTAAAGGGGAACGGAGGTTGTGAAAGAAACGGAAGTCATGGGCTAAACTTGGCTTGTCGTTAAGAATTCGGGAAAAACAGAATTGCCTTGAACCAACTTTACTTTTACATATAATTCGAGCTATTCTTACATGCTTATTTGCATTTATACATGTGTCAAGTTAAAGATCGAGTCATATACTGAATTGGGATTTATTTTCATTTATGCTCAATATGTTTCAGATTATTACTTGATGAGCAATGCATAGTCTAGACGTTAAGGCATAAAGCTTGAAGTGTGACCTTATATGCTTGATGTGTACTTTGAAAAGTGTCAAGTGGAAAGATAGAGTCATATGCTGATTGGGAATCATTCTTATTTATGTTCGATGTGCTAAAGCTTCATTTCCGATGAGAATTGCAAGAAAGCATGTTCAATTACATTTCATTTCATTCATGCATATCATGTATTTGTTTAATGGCCATGGCGTCGTAAACTATATAATGGTGAGTGGTTGTTGGACGTTACATATGGTTACCGTGGCGGAAAGCAGGTAGCTCTGAGGCGCTATTATGATAGTCTGGAAGAGAATAATGAGCTACGGCTCGAGTGATTTTTGTGATGGTTTGCGAAATGTGTGTAGTAAGACACGGGATATGAATACGGAAACAAATGATGATTGGAAAGCATAATGGAAGGTGGTATCGAATTGAATGTTGTTGATTCGGCTTAGTCTCGAACTTGAAATGCCAACGGTTTGATCAAACATACATGTCTTTGATTTCTATCACATTTTCATACATTCTTAGTACTTGATTTCGTTCGAGCATATCATTCCGAGCATCGCATATCATGGCTTTAATTCCTTTTACTTTCACCGAGTGTCATGCTCATAGGTGTTTTATATCACCTTTCTGGTACCGGTAGGGGATGTGAACGAGGTGTGGCAGGTGGTGCTCGTTGATGCTTCGGGATGGAGGCTTTTGGGTTAGGCCACCGGACATGCAAAACATTAGTTTTGGGAGTAGTATTGTTAGTCGTTTGTGTTCTCGTATTGAAGTAATGTCTTTTGAAGCTTTTGTAAATGACTTTGTATGTTTAAAAGGATTGTAAAACTATGTCCTCGGTGAACCACGTACTTTATGTATTTTCAAATATACTTGTTATTTTGAAACGGCCGACGAGCTGAATGTGAATGTTATGCAGGTTTTATAAAGATTTTATTCAAACTGCATGCCCAGGTTTTTTTTGTTGTTTTGTTCTAAACTAAATGTGAAAGTCCTACGCTTCCGCTTTGCGTGCTTGCGACTTAGGTCACCCGGAAAAGACATCCAGGTTTTTTTTCATGTCTTTACTGATTCCTGAGGCCTAAGTCACCTGGGAAAGACACCGATGTTTTGCTAAAAGCATTGATTGAAGAGTTGAGTGATTTGTGGTGTGATGGGTCTAAGACTCAAAGTTTGAATTTTTTCAATTACGGACTGCTTTGTTATGAACTATCAACGATTTCCCTGCATACGGTGATTTATCAGGTTAGAGTGCGAAAGGATACATATGTTTGGAAGATACATCTTCCATGGGTATTAAAAGTAAAATATGTTTCATGGGTCATCGATGATATTTGCACTCAGGGCATCCATAGCGTTTTGATAAAGTTCATGATGGATAAACTGAGTTACGAGGAAAGCTGGTGATCAAAACAGGTGATGAGATTTTACAAGATCTCAATCGGTTAAGTTTTCCCAAGTTTGGTAAGAATTAAAACACACAAGAAGAGAAAAAAACGGACAGAGAACGATAATTGGAGAAAGAAATGCATGTTCTTCCGTATACCTTATTAGTCCAAATTGCTTTTACGTCATAAGTTAGATGTTATGCACATATAGAAGAATATATGTGATAACTTGGTAGGAACAATATTCTCTATTGAAGGTAAGAATAAGGATACAATAAAGGCACGTCATGATCTTGAGAATTTGGGTATAAGACCTGAATTGCATATAAAGTAGGTTGGGACAAACAAATTTGTAAAACCTGCGGCTGCGTTCGCATTGACTACGAGTCAACGCTTTGAGGAATTTAAATTTTTTTTAAATGTGAAATTCCCCGATGGGTTTGCATAAAAAATATCCCAAAGTGTCAATGTTAATAGTGGTAAAATTCATTTTTTGTAAACTTGAAAGTTATAAATCTTGACCTCTCCTATGCACTCAATTCTTCATTCATATTATTAGAGTATTTTATATTTTGCTCTCTTTTTGTTAATAATCTCTTGTGAGCTTTTTATTGTTGAGAGAGTTTTTGTTTAGCATTTTTCATCACACAAATTCAAGTTAGTCTTATGAGAAGACTAACACATATCGAATGGAGTTCGAGTTTTGACACGTTCAGACAAGGAAGGGATTTCCTTAGATCAAGATCCGCAAGAGGACTTGTGGATAATCCAACTTGAAGATCATCATCAACAAGGAGTAATCGAAGCAAAGAAAAGAGAGTTTTTCGTTTATGCTTGCGTATTTGTTTTAAATTTCTTGTGTCGATGAACACTGATTTTATAGTAGATTTTTCTCTAGACATGGTCTCGTGGGTTTTTCCGTTTGGTTTTTCACATTAATCATTCTCGAGTCTCATCCCCTTCCTTGATATTTAAATTCCATTTATTGTTCATTTTACATTCTGTCCTAAGTTGCAACTGTCATGATCTTACTGTTGCAACTTGGCTTGAATCGACGATCAAATAATCAAACCTGTTTATTAGCATTTTACACAAGTAAAATTGATCTAATTGAATTACATGAGATAGGTTGTGACGACTTGACTCCTTTTAATATATTCAGAAACAAGAATGTAGCGGAAGTCTTAGTGTTTAAAAAAAAGGGCATTGGTACGTTTAAAATTTAGACTATCCAAAACCTGTTTACATTTTTCACAATCAGAGAAATCATAAAGACAAGGAAATGCGCATTTCCTAAAGTAAAGTTCAAAATGAATTTCAGAATCATAAAAGTTTAAAACAAACGGCACTCAAGAGCTTATATACAAATGTACAACCCAAAATGAGAACATGAAATAAAATGAGTCCATGGACTATAAAACCATCTCTAGTCCATCTCGCCACCATCTTCATCTAGATGAGGTAGCCTCACCTCCTCTCCCATGACCTTGAGCACGAGCCATACCTGAAAAATTGAACAATGCTTCTTTATCTTCTTCCTTTGTGTTGTGTTGTTGTTTTCTTTATGTGAACAATTTATCTACAATGCCAACTTGTTTCTTTATTTGTGTGATGATTGAATTTTTATTCCCCTTCATTCGTGGTAAAAATCAAACTTAGGTCTTGGGTAGCTTAAAATCTGTAGCTCCAAAGAGTTTTACAACGTCAAGTCATACAACGGTTTATACCTCAAAGAGTGCTAGGGGGTGCCTAGAAGGGTCAAAGTTTATGCTTCTAGAGAAGACTTTAATTGCTTGGACTAACCAAGTCTTGCGCCTACGAAGAGGGCTTTAGATGCTCAGACGTGCCGAGGCTTGGGCCTTCGAAGAGGGCTTTAGATGTTCGAATGCTGGTGCCTCTGGAGAGGGCTTTAGATGTTCGGATGAAACGAGGCTTGTGCCTCCGAGTAGAGCTTTAGAATTTCGGATGAACCAAGGTTTATGCCTTTGGAGAGGACTTTAGAGGCTCGGATGAACCGAGGCTTGTGCCTTTGGAGAATGCTTTAGAGGCTCGGATGAACCAAGGTTTGTGCCTCAAGAAAAGGCTTTAAATGCTCGGATGAATCAAGGTTTTTTCCTCTAAAGAGGGCTTTAGACATTTAGATAAATTGAGACTGGTGCCTCCAGAGAGGGCTATAGATGCTCGGATGAACGGAGGCTTATGCCTTTAGAGAGGGCTTTAGATGCTCAGTGAACTGAGGCTTGAGCCTCTGGAGAGGGCTTTAGATAGTTATTAGATTTATAAGTCAAATTTATGCTATTTTCATTTTCTTTTCTTGTTTTCATGAACATATTTTTCTAAAAAAAAATTCATTTTCAGATTTTTCCTCCGAGGTGTCTCAGTCTTCGTAACTGTCGATGAAGACCATCGGGGTTATCTTCCTTCTCGGCTTCATCGAGGTGAGCTTCTGATTCAGAGAATCATTCTCTTCTGTGTATTTATCGAGGATGTTTTTGGCGGCCTGTAGGCATTCAAGGGCCGCTTTGAATCGCTCTGAAGGGCCGAAACTTCCTAATCCGTGAAAAACTCCCACTGCTGCTTAAGGGTGTTGTTTTCTTCTTCCACTCGATAGATCTTTTCGTTCAGTGCCCTCTAAGTTTGATGGGCACTGTTGAGCTCTCTTATAAAGGCTTCCTCTTCGTCCTTCTTTTCTTCCTGCTTGGTGAAGGCTTGAGTCAGTTTGAAGTTATCTTCCCCCAGACGTCGATTTTAAAACTTTAGTGCTCGTTTTGTTACTCTTGATGCCGCGGTTGATCCCTCCATTTCCCTTTTCAGTGAAATAACAGTTGTGCGTTCACGTGACATTTCCATTTTATAATGGTGGAAAAAAAATTACCAGTCGAAAGTTGGAGAGACCTTCATTTAATTCGATGCCACTTGCCCTTTCAGGTGCTTCGTCTTTCGAGGGGGTGACGTGGTCACACAAATCGTCGTGTCAACCTCTTGTCTTGTCCCATGAAATCCATTCAAACTCACTCATTTAATAAGACTTAACTGCTTTAATTACTTGTTAAATGTTCCTGTCGATTCACTAATGATGCCAGCTGTGTTAACGTGCGGGATCACTGACGCATGTCTTGATCTCAACGGCTCTTTGGTTTTTTAAATAGGTGGGAATGAGTGTCTCCATTTCCCATTTTTCCCAATTGAAACCATTTTAGAAATCTTCTCCTTCTCGCCATTAACCTTTCTTAAAATATTCATAAACTTCACCGTTTTCATGGGATTTTCCCATTGCGTTTTCTTTTTCTTCCATGTTTGGCCATTGATAATTCCCTAAAAAGGAGTTATTTGCATGCCCTAAGTTGTATAAAACCAAGAAGAACATGAGTACTTTAGTAAAATAGTTATGATTTAGCTGCAATTAGAATAAATTTAGAATAACCTTTCCTTTTTACTTCAACTCTTGCAATTTTGTAAATAGCTTTGGTTTTTAGCTCTTTTTCTTCCATAATTTATGCTGCACTAACTTTCAAGGTTGAGCTTGGTAGAGCACAACTTCTAAGTTAAGAGTTGCTCTCTAACTGAATTATTCGAGTATAAGAAGCGTTGTTGCTAAGGCAACCTGAACAGCAAAGCTTGAAGATATTTTGCCATTGCCAGCTGTGCATGTAAAAAGTGCTTTATCAGCCGGAAAGCTCACCTACTATCATTTTTGGCGGGAAAAAGAATGTATCAAGCTTGATATATAAGTTTCCCTCGTAAAAAGAAAAGAAGGGAGATAGAGACGACGAAGTAGAAGAAGAACCAGTGCAAGTATAGATTTTTTAGTATTGTAGCATTTGAAATTTTCTTCTTTATAATGAATAGCTTTGCTTCTGATATGTATAATTTCGTAGTTTTAGCTCCGATGTGCTAAAAGCCCTTACGGCGTTGTGCTATAAGGTCAGGGTTGGGATCATCCTCATTTTGATAGAGATCTTGAATGCATATATGATTTTGTGATGTTGTTGCTTTTCATCTTTATCCTCTTTAAAGCTACGTGAGAACATAGTAAGAGGAGTCAAGCCATGTATTGAGAAATATTAGGGTTAGAATATTAAGAAGTAGACAATGATCTTATGATTCCAGTTTAGGGATAAATCAGAATCCTAGTTGAAGTGATATGTGTATGAAGTTTAAAAGAAGAAGGAGCATTGATTTAGCGTAAGCAATTAAAGATAAATATAACGTTGAAATCTTGCATTAGTGAACATTTGAGAGAATGGGATCACTAACTTCTCATAACTTCATTCAAATATCGCGCATGAAATCATTTCTGCACTAGAAATATCTAAGTGGCAAGAGCTATCTTGAGCCAAGAAATCCCATCCATGTACCTTAGCACAACATCCCTTATCCCTCTTGATCAACACCTTCTATCTAGTTTAATCCTTCACCATTTTCACCAACAAGTTTTTGGCACAGTTGCCTAAGATAGTTTTTGCACCCGGTGTATTTACATTTTTTTAGGGAGTTGTTGTTATCAAAGTGATTGTTTTATATTTGTATGTAGCTTTGATAATCTCAATTTTATGTGTGCTGAAGGGAGTATTCATTCAGAAGAAGAAGATCATTACCCATATGATCCAGAGATAGAACGAACTTTTCGAAGAAGAAGACTGAATAACCAAGCCAAAATAGAAGTAGCTATGGAGAATAACAATAGACAACCTCCACCAAACTTGGGAATATGAGCACATGAACCACAAAGAGAAAGAGGGGAAATTTTGCAAGCAATACAATACGTTGAAGATAGGCACAGTGTGATGCGTGACTTTACTCGTTCTAACTTAGAAGGATTTAGACCCACGATTGCACGACCCAATCTGGAGAAAGACAGTTTTGAGTTTAAGCCAGTGATGTTTTCAGTGCTTAATTCAATCTGCCAATTTGGAGGTGGAGCATGAAGATCCTCACATTCATATCAGACTATATTTGCAATTATGCAATTCTTTTAAGATGCCTGATGTACCAGATGAAGACCTTTGTTTATCTTTGTTCCCCTATTCATTTAAAGAAAAGGTTTGTACATGGATGTTGTCCATAGATGCTGCCTCGATCCATTGTTGGGCTGATTTGGTTGACAAATTTCTCACAAAATACTTTCCTCTGAGCAAAGCATTTCAAATTCGGATGGATCTACAGAATTTTTTTTAGAATGGGAATGAGACGCTTGGTGATGCTTGGGAAAGGTGGAAAGAAATGATGATGCATTGCCCACAATATGGAATGCCTGGATGTCTTCAAATTGAGACATTTTACGAGGGGTTAGATGCAAACAGCAGATTAATTATCAACTATGCATCGAATGGGACTATAATGTCAAAATCCTACGAAGAGCTCAAGACATCTTGGAAGGGATAGTTTATAACAGCTATCAATGGCCTAGCGCATCGATTCGATCAACAGAAAGAAGTTCTGGAGTAGACCTCAATGTTCTAACAAAATAAATGGCAACCATGTTCATGAGAAATCTGAGTGCATCAATGGGAAATGCAAACCCAATGGCAAGCCAAAATAACCCTGTGCAAGGAGTGAATCAGTGCAATCCACTTCATTTTACAATGGAGTTACATGTACTGTTTGTCAGGGAGGACATCCAATGGAATTGTGCCAGCAGAATCCAGAGTCTGTGAATTACTTTCATTACAACAAGAGTCTTAACCCATATTCCAGCACGTACAACCGTGGTCAGCGACATCATCCAAATTTTTCATGGAATCAAAACAATAGTTCTGGGGCAGGGCCTTCAAATGCACCAGCATGATCGAGGAATTCAAATCAAGGTAGTCAAAGCACTTGCCCACAACGAGGACCCACAATCAATCAACAGCAACCAGCGCATCAACCTATGAACCAGCAGAAACAGAGTGTAGATCAGGTGAATTCACTTGAACAGTTCATGAAAGAGTACATAACCCGAAATGAGCCTCAATGAGAAACCTAGAGAACCAAGTGGGTCAGTTTCCATCAGCTATTAATTCTCATCCTCAGGGAACTCTACCCAGTGATACCGTGAATCGCACAGAAGGAAAGGGAGTCGAGCACTGTAACATAATCACACTAAAAAGTGGAAAAACTCTTCCTGGGGATCTCCTTCAAAAAGAGACAACCAAGAGAAAAAGAGAGCTTCCTGTTATTGCTGAGGAAACAGAGAAAGAAAGTAGTGACTAAGCCAAGCATGATTTGCCATCATCAGAGCATTCAAGTGCAGAACCAATGAACACTCATGTCCCAAGGCAGTAGGTTAGTGAAACCTTGGTATCACCATTTCCCCAAAGATTTGTCAAACAAGAGCAGGATGTTCAATTCAAAAAAAATTCTTGAAGTACTAAAGCAATTATACATCAACATTTCATTGATAGAAGCATTGCATCAAATGCCAAATTATGTGAAATTCATGAAAGACATACTCTCAAGGAAAAGGAAATTGGAAGAAGTGGAGACAGTGAACATGAAATCAGAAGTTTGTTCTATCTTTCAATCAAATATACCACCTAAACTGCAAGATCCAGGAAGTTTTATAATACCTTGTTCAATTGGCAATACTTATTGTGGGAAAGCTCTGTGTGACCTGGGTGCCAGCATCAACTTGATGCCATTGTCAATATTTAAGGAATTAGGAGTTGGAAATGCGCGTCCTACTAGGGCAACACTCCAATTTGTAGAAAAGTCTATAGCTCGGCCTGAAGGTAAAATAGAGGATGTTCTAGTTCGGGTGGACATGTTCATATTTCTCGCAGATTTCATCATCTTAGATTTTGAGACGGATCGTGAAGTACCAATCCTGCTTGGTTGTCCATTTTTAGCCACGGGAAGAACCTTTATTTACGTTAAAAAAGGAGAACTAACCATGAGAGTTAATGATCAGGAGGTAACTTTCAATATTTTCAATTCCTTAAAATTCCCAGACTATGTAGAGCATTGTTCTTTGATTGATGTTATAGATTCAACTGTAAATAAACAATGGAAAAGGGACTGTGCAGAAGACCAGTGAGTGGGATGCCACATTATAGAGGAAGCAGACTGTAGAGAGAATTCAACAACACTTGATGAGGACTCTTAGTCCCATCCTGTTTATGACATTCTCATTCAGAAGCCATCAACTGAAGAGCCTCTAGAGTTAGAGTTAAAAACTTTACCCTCTCATCTCAAATATGCATTCTTGAATAGCAACAAGACCTTTCCAGTCATCATCAATTATAATTGGCACCGGATAATGAAGCCCGACTTCTGCAAGTTTTATTGAAATTCAAAACAGCCCTGGGATGAACCATTGCGGATATAGAAGGGATTAGGCCAACTATTTGCATACACAAGATCCTATTAGAAGACGACACATTTCATTCAGTGGAACATCAAAGGCGATTGAACCCTGCCATGAAAGAAGTTGTTAAGACAGAAATAATCAAATGGTTAGATACAAGAATCATGTACCCAATTTTTGATAGCAGATGGGTGAGTCAAGTGCAATGTGTTCCAAAGAAGGGTGGAATAAGTGTTGTAGCCAATGTAAACAACGAGTTGGTACCTCAACACACAGTCAGTGGATGGAGAGTATGTATGGACTTAAAATACTTTATTTAAATAATTAATAATATTAAGATTTTCTCCCGACTAAATATTATCAAATGATATTTAATTATTAATATCCATTTAAATAATTTTCATTATTTAAGCAATTAATAATAAATATTTTAATTATTATTTTTCATTAAATAAACTCATTATTTAATTAATTAATAATTCTAATTGATAATATTTTATTATTAATTAATTAATTTTAATTATTAGTTTTCGTTCAAATAAAATTAATTACTCAAACAATCAATAATAATCAATTAATTTCAAATTATTAATTACCATTTAAATATACTCACTATTTAAACAATTAATAATATTTCATTATTAATTTCCTGTTTAAATAAACTCATTATTTAAACAATTAATAATGTTTATATTAATTACCGTTTAAATATACTCAATATTTAAACAATTAATATTGCCTATTTAAGTAATTTACTTTACTTAAAATTTTCATTTCTTCAACTTGATTTCGCGACTACGATATTTGGGCTAGCATAGGGACGTGATGGACCTATAGATCATGGGCTTAATAATTAGTCAATTAAGTGATTAACTCATAATTAGTTAATTACTTATTATCTAACCATGAATAATTCCACTATAGATTCATAGCTGAACTCTCCTCACTATAGATGAGTTATGTCCATTTTAGTTTATCTTTTATTTATATCTGTTATATATCCTTCACGTGGAACCCTCATAATTACAGGCGGATAAATTTACATTATCTTTAGTCGAACTAAAGATAATATACTTCTGTGATTAATAAAAGTCGTGGCGCCACTTGTTCATGTCTCGAATCAGTACATCAAGGGAGTTTTCTAAAGTTCCTAAAATGCTTAGGTATCGCACTGATACCGTTAATTTATAGGAAAGTTATGAATTCCATCTCGTATAAATGTGTTCCCAACTACTTATCTAGTTATTTTCCCAGAATAGGAGTGTATTGACCGTTCATATCAGATCGCTCTCATCTATGCGAATCAAAGAACATAACTCCATAAATAGGAGTCCACATTTCACTCAAGATTGAGATTTATCACGGTTGATAAACTTAGTTTGATATTCAATCATTTCTCGTAAACAGTACTAATGAGAAATTTGATCAAACATCGTGGTCCTGTCTTATATAATCAACATTGCATATGATGCTTCCATTTCATGTCACCCACATGAATGATCAGGATTAGATCATTTGTTTATAAAAAAAATGCGAAGCTATCAACAGTGTTACAAGGATAAGGTTCTCAAATGCTATCCATTTACTGTAGACACTTTTAAGTTACTCATCTGAACTTTAATCCTCTCGTATGACTCACATACTCAGTCATGATTTCATAAGAGCAACTTATGGTTTTACTATTTGAATGCTTGATATTATTATATTTCCATATATTCCTAATATCATTCATTGAATCAATCTAGATAATATAAAGAACTTATGTTTATTTATTTAATTTATTCGAAATAAATTATCTTTATTAAATAATTACAAGTTCTAGGACATCACCCCTAACAACACCACCACATGATAAATCTAGATAATCCTCCTCAGAAATGGTAACACTACATCCATGCTTAGGTGGTTGGTCTACTAGAGGCTCATCCTCTCGATTCAAAGATGGGGGTGGTGGCGGTGGCGGTGGCGGTGTGACTGCTCTAGGTCAACCCCTGCCTCGTACTAGAGTACTATACCTCTACCTCTCCTAGGTACAAATGCTCTCGGAGGCATACTGAAATCACATCCAGATAAGTCTCATGTGAGCTATTAAGAAAAGAACTTACAAAACTACTCTTAAACTTAACAACAGAGAAAGTTCTAAAAGTGTAAAGTCTAATGTTACCTGGTGTCATTTTCCTCGAACGATGATTTGGACAAGGACTTAAAAATCAAAACATGAAAAACATGCGATGCATGTGGTCTACAGAACCATAAGGCTCTGATAACAACTGTGATGACCTGACTCCTTTTATTTCATTTAAAAAAAAGACTAATTTTTTTTACAAAAATCTGGTATGGTGCCGTTTAAAAATCGAACTATCCAAAGCATTTTTACATAGTTCTCAACAGATAGAGGATGGGAAAAGTGCATTTCCTTGAAAGTAATCACAAAACATCATCATAAAATAAAAGTTCAAGTTTTAAAACCCTCTCTTGAGCTCAAAACACATGACACATAAGTTTTTTTTAATGTTTATCAAAAAATACAAAAGAGCAAGCATTCATCGAATCCCCCGAGTCCATATCCATCATCATCAGTCATCGGTCAAGAAACACCACCACCTCTACCTCGCCCTCTACTACGAGAAGTACTTGAAAAGATGTAAGTGTAGCAACATTAGCATAAAAATGCTAGTGAGAGTAAAAGGGAGACAAGTAGTTCTATGGTCAGAAAATGTGACCAAAGTCCTATCATGCTCTTTACTACCCATTCAATACTCCCAAAATATAATTTATGCACAATATTAAATATAACCCCACTTCAACCCAACATCAAACTACATAAAGTACTGCATTTAAGATTGAAAATAAAAGTGCTAACAAGAAATGTGTCTTTCTAAACCATAACTATCACATAGTAATAACTGTATTACGAACTTGCTTTGTTATCACTCTATATATCACATCCTATATTGGTGCCCAAAGCCAATTTCATCTAGGAGCCCAATAGGTCAATGTATCAAATTACTTTGTTACCATACCACATCATTACCACATCACGTATTACCATATCACTTGTTACTACATCACATATTACCATCATTACCACATCACGTATTACCATCACACTTATTACCACATCATCTAAAGTAAGCTAGAGAATAACCATATGAACACCCTTATACTATTAGGAACAAAGAATGCTTAAATTATACATTAACTACTACAATTCTTCTCTCTAGGTAGATTTGGTCCAAATACTAACCAAATTGCTTTTCCCTACCAAAGTTCCTTTAAATTCTCTATAAGCTTACAAAACCAACTAGAAACATATTTTAAACTTACTTCCACTCCAAACCAACAAATTTCACCAAAGTACTTTCTAACACATAATGGCTCAAAACTCTCTTCCAAGGTTTAAAGTCTCCATCCAATAGTTGTAAAACTTAACTTAAGCACTTTCCTTAACTCCAATCAACTTCCAACATTGATAATTTTCAATATAAGGTAAGTCTCTTAACCCCCGATAGAACTAAATCATCATGCAATTCAAAAACATAAAACCACTCAAGAACCACTTTAAACTCACCTTAGTAAAGTAGACAACTTTCTGAGTGTCGAACGATTTACCACACGTGCGATTACCAACACCTACAAAATACCAATCGTAAACAACTTATAAACCATATTGAGAAAACGTATGATTCTCAGGTGAATAGTGATTTTGGATGATTGGTGTTTCAGGTGAATAGTGTTTTCCAAAAATCCGAGCTCGAAATTGTCAAATTTCTTGATGGAAATACATGATTTCAACTTAAAAACACATTTAGAAACAAAAGCAAAGAAAACCATAGGTAAAGTTTTGAAAACTCATTTTCTAGGGTTTCCTTTAGGGGAAAAGAAATGTCGAAAGAGTGGGATGAAAAGAAAGCTTGGTACGAGGGCTTTTCCAACGCACTAAAAATCGAAATGATCCGTCGAGAAACGACAAAAACACAAGGATTTCTCCTCCTTCTTTGAACCCCAAAGCTTGGAGAGAAGAAAAGAAATCTTGATGTTTGAATTTTTTTTCTAAGGATGAAAGGATGAGGATGAATGAATAGGGTAGATATTTAATCAGAAAATCAAGAATTACGAAAAAGTCCCTCGTTTGCTTTTAGATTTTAAACCTTAACCCAGAGCACTTAAACAAGCTAAAAAATTATTAATAATTATTAATTGACCTGTTAATAATTATTAATATGCCTAATACTAATTTAAGCATCTAAAGTAATTAAAAAGGTTTACGAACGAAATAAACTCCTAAATTCTAAGTTATTAATTCTAAAATTAAATTTAAATACTTTAATTAAAAATAAAAAAAATTACCTCAAAAGTAACGGGACGTTACAGATACGCTCGATAAACTCTTGCTTTGGGGAAATGACTAAGTTAATGCTTGAGAACATTTATATACAAGATGAAATTCATAACCTTTCTAAAACAATGAAAGTGTTAGTGCTATACTTTTCTAACTTTGAAACTTTTGGTAACTCCCTTGATGTAATGGTTCGGTACTTGAACATGAGGCCTCAACTTTTCATTGAAATGAGAAGGACTTATTCTTTAATTAGAACTATAGAATAATGTTCATTGAAGAATCACCAAGTACACAAGGATAAAAAAGATAATTACAAGGATAAAATGATAATTTGACCCTGTTCTAATTATGAGATTACCATGTGAAGGATATATCAGATAAACTTAATAGCAAATGGACATAACCCTTCTATAGTGTGGAGAGTTCAACTTAGAGTATATAGTGGAATTACCCTAAGTTAATAATTATGATTAATTAATTATTGAATTAATTAATAATTATTGGAGCCCATGATTATAAGAACCTCCTAAGCATATGATAAGAAGAGGAGATAGAAAATTTCAAGTTTAAAGTTCTACAACAAGTTTTTAATTATTGTAATTTATTTTTATTGTAAAATTAGTGCCAAAAATACCGATAAATCTAGTTGTTTAATTATTTTGCTTATGTATGAGATATGAATATTCATATAATCCCTCGTGCATTTATGAATGTCATGTGTATGAAATTCCACCATAGGTAATGTATGATTAAATTAGAATTAATTGTACATGCATACATTATTATGTGATAAAGTTATTATAATATTTTATGTATGTGATAAGCATTTTGATTTTATATTTTTAAATTTTTATTTATGAAATTTTATGCCAAATGTGATTAGGATAAATGCATGCTAATTTGAGGTCATCTTGAAATTTAAAATGATTAAAATTGAATTGAAACTAAAATTGATATTCGAATATGAAATTATATGTTTAACAAATGGACCTAAATTCACATAAGAACAATCGAATATAAATTTAATTAAGGGTTAATTAAAAATTAATGAAAATGATTAATTAAATTGAATGGATCTCTAGCGAGAAAGCTCTGCCCTAGCAATGAGGTTTTTCAAAGTTCCCTTAACACAGTTCACCTCTAACTGGGAGCGATCTGGGCGAAATGTTCATGATAATAAATCATTATCATTAAAAAGGTCCCATAATATGATTAGTTTTAATCTAGGAAACTTGGTAATTCACATTAAAATTATCTAACAAATTTAAGAGTTAAGATTGATTTAGGTTAAATACAACTTAGATAAATTAATTAGCCTAAATTTGTTTAAAACCCAATTTTAAACTACTTAGTGGGAGAAGGAAACTTGGTAAAGTATCCTATAGTCTCCATTATTAGGCTCGCAATGTGAGATTCATACTTGGCATCTGTAGCACCCATAGAAGGGCTCATTCCCTAGTGTGTATCAATATCAAAGTAGGTCTCCTGAAAGGGATAAAAGATTTTAAGTGCGAATTGAAGACTAAATCGTAGACACTCCTCAATTTTCATTTAAAAGACTAAAATAACGGGTCACTAAAAAGAAATTGATAAAGCCTATTATCAAAATTCTAGACCACAAGGTAAATCAATTCCATAAGAATATGAGTTATTTTGGATTAGAAATTGTTCGAAAAAGGTCTCAGTTAAACGTAGAGGGTGACTGGCCTATCAATCGATGACATTCTACATGGGAAAGTTAAACTATCATGAAGTAATAATATGTTTAGAGTATTTCTATTTATTGAACATTTTAGCATTCATGCATCATGTTTAATTTTATGCCAAACACATTGTTTAAATATAGATTGCTTATTAGTTCACTTAATTTTATTATTTATAGCAATAATATCCTCCTCTAAAATTGCAACCAATAAACTTGATAACTTTGTCAAATGGAATGAATTGTTAAACGACACTTTAAATCATGATACTAGTCTAACTGATAATGATTCAAATTTTCAATTAGATGCAAGTAATGGCATAAATATGACCAATAAACGTATGAACAACTTAGAAAGTAATTCTGATGTACTAATAGCTGAATCGTGGTGTAACGTCTCGTTACTTTTGAGGTAGATTTTTTTAATTATAATTAAAGTATTTTAATTTTAATTTTAGAATTAATAACTTAGAATTTAGGAGTTTATTTCGTTCATAAACCTTTCTAATTGTTTTATTAGCTTAAATTAGTATTGGAAGTATTAATAATTATTAACGGGCCAATTAATAAATATCAATCACCTTTTAGCTAGTTTAAGCGCTTCGGGTTTAGTTTTGAAAGCTAAAAGCAAACGAGAGACGAGTTCCTAATTCTTGAGTTCTTATAAAAATATCTTTACTATTCAGCATCACTTTAAATACACCCAAATAGTAAAAAATTTCTTACATCAATTCCTTCTCTCCTTTCTCCTCAATGTCGTGGGCTTCAAATCCTTGGGGATTTTTTTGGGGTTTCTTCAATTCTCTATGGATTGTCTCGATTCTTGGTTCATTGGATAGCCCTTGCTTCAAGCTTCCTTTTCAACTTACCTTTGGAGCTTCTTTCATTTTCGAGAGGCCTCAAGGTAAGACAAAGTTTCTAAATCTTTATGGGTTATGTTCCAACTGATGTTTTAATGAAATTCATGGTTGAAATATTCAAATTCTCACAAAGAAACTTGAAGATTTCAATTAAGGAAGTTGTTTTATACTTAGCAAACTTTCCCCTAACCCTAGACTCGAGATCGAACAAAAAACCCATTCCGTTTAATTTACCCAAACCATGGCTATTTTAGGTAGTTTATAATTGTTTAATTTTGTGTTTTATTTATTTTTAGGGAAGGAATTATTGTCCAAAAACCCTAAATACATTTACCCATTAAATGTACAAACCTATAAACTACTCGAAACCAACCCGAAACTATTAGGAATGGTATCCTAGAACTTGTAATTATTTAATAAATATAATTTATTTTGAATAAATTAAATAAATAAACATAAGTTCTTTATATTATCTAGATTAATTCAATTGACGATATTAGGAATATATGAAAATATATAAATATCAAACATTCAAATAGTAAAACCCTAAGTCACTCTTATGAAATCACGACTTAGTATGTGAGTCATACGAGAGGATTAAAGTCGAGATGAGTCACTTAAAAGTGTCTACAGTAAATGGATAATGTTTGGGAACCTTATCCTGGTAACACTGTTGATGGCTTCGCATTTTGTTTATAGACAAATGATCTAATCCTGATCATTCATGTGGGTGACATGAAATGGAAGTATCATATGCAATGTTGATTGTATAAGACAAGACCACGATGTTTGATCAATTTTCTCATTAGTACCGTTTACGAGAAATGATCGAATATCAAACTAAGTTTATCAACCGTGATAGATCTCAATCCTGAGTGAAATGTGGACTCCTATTTGTGGAGTTATATTCTTTGATTCACATGGTTGTGAGCGATCTGTAAGAACGCTCAATACACTCCTTCTTTGGGAACATAACTAGATAAGTAGCTGGGAACGTATTTTCACGAGATGGAATTCATAACTTTCTTATAAATTAACGGTATCAGTGCGATACCTAAACATTTTAGGAACTTTAGGAAACTCCCTTGATGTACTGGTTCGAGACATGAACAAGTGACGTCACGACTGCTATTGATCCCAAAAGTACATTATCTCTAGTTCGACTAAAGATAAAGTTCATTGGAGAATCAGCGGGAACACAAGGATAAAGCGGTAATTACAGAGGCAAAACAGTAAATTTAATCCGCCTGTAATTATGAGGGTTCCAAGTGAAGGATATGTTACAGATATGAATAAAGATAAACTAAATGGACATAACTCATCTATAGTGAGAGGAGTTCAGCTATGAATCTATAGTGGAATTATTCATAGTTAGATAATAAGTAATTAACTGATTATGAGTTAATCACTTAATTGACTAATTATTAAGCCCATGATCTATAGGTCCATCGGGTCCCTATGCTAGCCTAAATATCGTAGTCGCGAAATCAAGTAGAAGAAATAGAAATCTTAAGTAAAGTGAATTATTTAAATAGGCAATATTAATTGTTTAAATATTGAGTATATTTAAACGGTAATTAATATAAACATTATTAATTGTTTAAGTAATGAGTTTATTTAAACAGGAAATTAATAATGAAATATTATTAATTATTTAAATATTGGGTATATTTAAATGGTAATTAATAATTTGAAATTAATTAGTGATTATTAATTGTTTGAATAATTAATTTTATTTAAATGGAAATTAATAATAAAGTATTATCAATTAAAATATTATTAATTGTTTAAATAATAAAAATTATTTAAATAGAAATTAATAATTAAATATCATTTGATAATATTTAGTCGGGAGAAAATATTAATATTATTAATTGTTTAAATAAAATATTTTATTTAAATGGTAATTAATAAATAAATTAATTAAGTTGGACTTATTAATTTAAGAGAGAGTTTCTAGCCCAATTGGATTAATGAACCCAACTGAAATTGGCCCAAAATAATTAAATAAATAAATTTGATTTATTAATTATTTACTATACAATTTTCAGCCATAATAGATAATTTGTAGGAGATAATTGTTTGTATTATATCCTATAATAATTAGATAGATTTATTTACCCAAGATAAATAAAATAAAGAAAAGAAAATATGATCTTATTTATCTATGGCATTTTCGAAATACCAAGATAAAGGAAAGAGGTAATCCTTTTTTCTTTTTGTATTTATCTCCATGGATTAATCTTATTGTGATTAGGATTCCTATTTTCCTATAAATAGGAGGCTTGGGTCATTCATAAATCACACAACTCAATTCATAGAAATTGAAATTCTCTCTTCCCCTCTCCCTTTTGCCATTGCCGATTTTAAGGCCTTATTTTAGGAAGAAAAATATTTTTTCTTCTTCCTAATTTCTTCTAAAGTTCGATCCCACAATCAGATTTCGTTTGATCGATCGGGATATAGCGTAGAAGATCCGGTGTTGCGGAGGATTTGATGTTGTAAAGAAACCTCCAACCAATTCTCCATTTATTACTCAATGTAAGTAAATCAGTTTTAATTTTCAAAAAACTAGCATGAATTTACAAGTTTTATCACAAATTGCATGAAGTTAATAGATCCGTAATTAAATGTTAATTAGTTTACTAAATCAAATTCCGCTAGTTTAGTAAATTACTCCCTTCGTAAACGCCTCTAAATTTCCCAAAAGCTTGAAAACCGAACCCAAAACCCACCCCCTGTTTTGGGGCGTGAGGCTCATTGGGCCAATTCTGGGCTTTTTCGTTGTTTTATGCGTTTAGGTGTCATTTGTTCAATGTTTGGTTAATTAATGTTTATTAGGTGTAATTTAATTGTAGGTATTGTAAATCGCTCGTGTGACTTTTCCTTTGGCTCTTTGGAAACTAGACTTCATTACTAAGGTGAGGTTAAAGTGTTGGTTTGTAGTTTTGTGTTTCTTTTTGCATGACGATTTTTTAATTGAGGTTAAGCGTTTTACTTGTTATTAAGGAACGATAGTTATTGGATGGTGACTTTAAACCTTGGAAGTGAGTTGAGAGCTAGTTTTGTTTTCATGTTTACTCTTGGAGTTTAGTTTTAGTTTTGGGTGAACAGTAAGCATTAGTAGAACTCTAGGAAGTCTTATAAGGCTATGGTAATTCAGGACGATTAATGGAAGTTGAAGGTACTTTGAGTGGTCTGGACCAAATAAATTTATAGAATTCTTGGAAGTGACATGTGGTAACATGTGATAATACGAGATGTGGTAACATGTGGTAACACGACATGTGGTTATATGAGATATGGTAACATATGGTAAATACGAGATGTGGTAACATGTGGTAACACGAGATGTGGTAACATGTGGCAATACGAGATGCGGTAACATGTGGTAACATGACATGTGGTAATATGTGATAATACGAGATGTGGTAACATGTGATCTATAGTGTGGTAACAAAGCAAGTTAGAGATACGATTATTACTTGTGATAATTGTGTTTTAGAAAGACACAATCATCTTTAGTACTTTTATTTTCAATCTTGAAGTCATTACTTTATGTAGTTTGATGTTTGATTGAATTTGAGTTATTTTGATATTATGCATAAATTATAATTTGGGATTATGGAATGGGTAGTAAAGAGCTTGCTAGGACTTTGGACACATTTTCCGATATAGAACTTGATCCATAGAATTGATTGCCTCCATTTTACTCTCACTAGTATTTTTATGCTAATGTTGCTACACTTACAACTTTTCAGGTACTTCTCGTCGAAAAGGTCATGGTAAAGGAGGTGGTGTTGCTTGATCCGAGGAGGATGGCTTGGACATAGACATGGACTTTTGTTGAGCCTTGTAGAAATGCTCGTTGTGTATAATTCCATCATCATGTAATTTTTGGCTCGTGAGAGCGTTTTAAAAACTTGAACTTGTCTTAGGATTTTATGTTTATTTCAGAATTTATTTATAATCAGAAATGCGTATTTCCACGTTTTTATGCTTTTTCTGGTTGTGAAAAATGTAAAACAGGTTTTGAATAGTCTGAATTTTAAACATACCCATGCCATTTTTTTTAAAACAAGTCTTCCGTTGTGTCTTTGAAATTATAGGATTTAATTGAATCAGGCCGTTATAAATGGTATCTAAGCCTCATGGTTCTATAGACCACATGCATCGAATGCTTTTCATGTTTTGATTTTAAGTCCTTGTCCAAATCATCGTTCGAGGTCAATGGCACCAGGTATCCTTAGAACTTTCTCTTTTGTTAAGCTTTAAGTGTAGTTTTGGAAATTCCTTTCTTAGTAGTGTCATTGGTGAGATAACAGGATCATGTATTGACTGTGTGTACTTGCATCATCTGACGTTATTCACTGGGAAGATTCTTGTTTAAAATATAAAGACTAAGTGAGCTTTGCATGATATTGAGTGAGATAATGAGATAATGCATAGACTGCGTGTAATGACCCGTTACCGGTAAGCTTTCTTAAATTATTATTATTTGGTTAATAATAATATTTTCTAAATGGAAATAAGAAAATTTATGATTTATTTAATTTAATTCTATTTTCAGGAATTAAATAAATAAATCATTATTTGTTTGAAGGAAAGGGAAAGAAAAAAAAAAAAGGGGACATCAGTTTCACGTTAGTTTTAAGAGGCAGAGCAAAAAGGCAAGGTTTCTCATCCCTTTTCTTCTTCTTCTGTAACGTCCCGTTATTTTTGAAGTGAATTTTTATTTTATTTAATTATTTTTTTATTTTATTTAATTATTTATTTAATGTTATTTATTTATTTATTTATTTCAATTTAAGTATTTAGATTAATTATTATTTTGGTAATTTCGATTTTAGTAGTTAATTTCGCCCAGAATTCCTTTTTAATCGTTTTAATGCTCTAAATTCGTTTCGGTGACATTAATAATTATTAATAGGCCAATTAATAATTATTAATCACCTTTAGATTTATTTAAGAGCATCGGGTTTCGATTCATAAGTCAAAAGTCATAAAAGGACGTAACCGTCATTTCCAATTTCTTAAAATATCTAAATTCACTATTCATTTATCTTTAAAAATCCAATTTTTGACCAAGTTTACTTCATTTTTCCACTCATTCTCTCTTCTTCCACCGTGAGCCCCATTCCACCATGGGAGGCCTTTTGTTTTCTTTGGCTTTTCTTCATTTCTCAGTGGATCATCGTGTTTTCGGTTGCGTTGGATTGGTAGGGACGAGGGCTACCTATCCAACCTAGACTTTCGAAGTTTCCCGTTCTCTAAGGGAAGTCCCAAAAAGTAAGTTTTCAAAACTTTTTAGTTGGTTTTGTTCATTTTTGATTATAAATGAGTTTTGAAGTTGAAATCATGAATTTCTATCATGGAATTTGACGGTTTTGAGCCCGGATTTTCGAAAAACACTATTCACCCGAAAACACTATTCACCCGAAATCACTATTCATCCGAAAATGCAAACTTGTTCTCATATTAGATATGAGTTGTAATATGTCGTGCAATTGATGAATTGTAGGTGCGATTGCTCGGTTGTTGAATTGTAGGAAATCGGAGATTTGGACCAAAATCTTCTTTTTGCAAAGGTGAGAATAGTTAGGATTTAAAGTATTTATAGAAAGCAAATGAGTGTGAAGGTTTGTAGAGTTTGAAGCTAAGATTAGAATCCGAATCGAAGATTAGAGGGTTGTGAGTTAGTGCCTTTAGGATTATAAGTTAATCCTTTAAGTGAGAACTTAGGAGTTCTCGAGGAAGTATTTGAATCTTAGAAGATTCTAAGTTAGTTTCGATTTGAAATTAAGATTGGACCATTGGAAGTTAAGGGATCCAACTTGTAATTAGAACGATTAATAGAACCTCGGATTATTGGAAGTTTAGAATCCTTAAAGGTATAGGTTAATCGTTAAGTTATGATTTTATTTTCATTAATGGTAGCGGAGTTCGATTTACATATCGTTCGTCTTAGATGCTCATTTATTTTACTTGTTTTAATTCCGCACTTTATTTATTTACTTTTACAAGATATGCAAGCATATGCATATCATTTGCACCATACCATTATCGCATCATTCATGAAAAAGAAATGAAAAGGAGAAAAGAAAGTGAAAAAGAAAAGAAAATGAAAAAGAAAAGAAAGTGAAAAGAGACGAATGGGACCCTACGGGATTTGCTCATTACTCTAAATGAAAAGAGACGAATGGGATCCTACGGAATTTGCTCATTACTCTAGATGAAAAGAGACGAATGGGATCCTACGGGATTTGCTCATTACTCTTGATGAAAAAGAAGTGAATGGTATCCTATGGGATTGACGCATTACTTCATTCATGCATAAGGGTATATGCGAGCCCTACATTGCATATGATTGATGATATAAAGAATTGAGATGTTATATTCTATGCAAAGTCATTTACTTTTATTACTTTATGTCATAACAAGTTTATGGATGAACAATTAGATTAAGTGTGCTAATTAATATCATCCTTTGGGAGAATAAGAATTTAAAGTAAACCTTGTATATAGTATAAGGTATATATGGAAAATGAGATATAAATGCTATATGCATTTATGAAACCATATCAGAAATATTGGAATGTAGTTCCACAATTATATTGAAGAATTGGTAAGTAAAAGTGGAACACTTCGTTATAAACTCTTTGAATGGATGGATAGCAAAGAGTAAGTATGTTCTTGGACACAAATCGAAATGCGAGTTTGAGGTCTATTCTTACTTTTTATTCTTGTTATTCTCACTGGGCTTAGTTTGTTAGCTCATGATATTACAAACATTTCAGGTAATGTTTGGGATCGTGGAAGAGGAGCTGGTGCGCGCTTGATCGAGAGGATGATGATTTCGAGATGGACTAAGTAGTTGTAAAAAAATCCATGTACATGGTTTTGTGAATTTTATATAATTTTGAGATTTGTACAATTGTATATAGCTCTTAAGAGCTTTTGTCTTTATGTTTATGATTATAATCATTTTGAACTCCTGGATAGGAACTTAATGTTCCTTGTGTATTTTAGATTTTGAAATTAAGATGTAAACAGGTTTTGGCCAGCAAATTTTCAAACATAACCACGCCAAATTTTCAAACATAACCACGCCAAATTTTCTTAAAATAAAAGACTTCAGCTGTTTTTCTCCGATTTAATTTATTTAAAAGTGACGGGTCGTCACATCTTCAATTCACCAACCTCCATCTTTGTTTCTATCGATTTTATCGATTTTCGTTTCTTTTGGTTGTCGATTAGGAGTGTGGTTTCTTGGTATCAATTTTGGTTGTGGTTGGGAGGAGAGTAGAAGTTCTTCATCAAGATTGAGAGAAGGTAATTGTGGTTTTCTTCTTTAATTTTCCAGATTTGAATTCTTGTCTTTATATGAATTAAAGCCTTGAGTCAATTCATGTTCCTTCATCTTTTTCAAAGAACAACTCCAATTCCTTTCAAGAACCTTGAAACCCTAACCATACCTCTTCTTAAAGAAAAGTATATAAACCATACAAGTATCATCAAAACGGAAAAATCCGGACACCGTCGAGGCGCCGCCGCCACTGCCACGGGCAGCGGCGGCCTCTTGGCTGCTGCTGCCAATGCAACAGCCCACTAGTGGGGCTGTTGTGGTTCGTTGTTTCGTTCCTCTTCGTTCCTTGCCGTTTGTAGCCATTTAGTTAGGTTATTTATGTACCTTTAGTATGGTTTTTAATTAGATTAAGGTGTTGTTTCAGGTTGTGGAAATTCTTGAGTTTTAGCTTAAAAATTCATTTAAGAACTCAAGGTGAGTAGATATATGTTGAGTTTAAATTTGTTTTAGTTATTCTTCTTCATTGAATATATGTTTTGGGTCGATTTTTGGGAGTTTTAAATCGATTTAGAAGTGTTTTCTTGAAGATTTAAGGAATGGAAAAGTTGCAGAATTTTGGTTTAAAAAGTGCAGAAATTGAAAAGCATGCTCAATTTCTTGGTTAATTGATTTTATTTTGGGTGGGTAACCTTCTTGGATATTGATAGGATTGTTCTTGAGGTTTCAAATATGTGTTTGGATGAATTATTATACCTATTTTGCTGCTGGAATTTCTTTTAATATTAGGAGTATGGCTTACCAAGTAAAGACACATAAGCTAGGTTCATTTCGTGTACGTATTACATGAAAGAGAATATACGATGTAGGTTCATTTATGTATCTTGCAAATACATGAAGAGAATATTACGTAAAGGTTTAAAATGTGAAAAGTGTGTTTAAACCATTACGGGGAGGTTCACTCTTTAATTGTGAATTAAAGAGAAGAATAATAAGGCATTGGAATTGTGAGTTATAAAATAACAATTGAGGTTATTTGGAAGATTTTAGCTCTTAGATCTTTTCAATTGGACTTAATGAAACTAGAACATCTCAAAGCAAAATTAAAATTAATATGTGTTTACTCATTGGACGTAGCCTCATGATGCTACACTTATTTTTTTTTTTTTCAAGTAAAAAGAAGAAGAAAGTTGGCACTTGATGGAGGATCGTGGAATAACGGTTGGCATGGATTATTGCAGGCAAACTTTATTTTTATTTTCTTTCTTTATTTAATTGTTGGGATTTGGGAATTTTAAGTTAGTCGAACCATGTTAAAAATTCATGTTTTGAGTTTTTTTTTTTTTTTTTTTTAAAAACTCGGTTTGATTATTATTATTATTATCGAATTTTGGTGGCAATTTATTGTTTTAAATAATGTTCGCGAACTGATTTTGATTGTTGAATTGAGGAGATAAATGAAGTGTTGAAAAGTCTATTTTACTAGTCTTCCGCTGTGCATGTTTTATGTTTATAAATTTTGGGGATGTTACACTGCGTGTGCTAGTATTATCTGTCATTACTCACATGTTCTTTGTTATTATTCATTGTTGAGACTGCATGAGCTTAACATGTATTCTTTGTATTCCTGAAATATTTAACGTATGATTACGTGTTATAGTTATTACGAGCTTGGTAGACTTGACTACTTCTATAGTTCTTTGTTTTGGAAGATTTTGCATGATTTTGCATTTAGAAGTATGTTTGGGTAGTCAAGAGTTAGTAGGATTCGTTGAACACAAATCCGGATTAGATTTGGGATCTAAAGTTACTTTATTTTCAATTTATCTTCACTGGGTCTCCCGCTCATGATATTACACTTTCAGGTATAGGACGAGGTCGCAGTCGTGGCCGTGGAGCTGGTGCGGTATGATTCCAGGATTGATGACGATGAATGGACTAGAGTTTGTTGTATTCCGTAGACTGCTTGTGTCATAACACTTTCCTTTTTATCCGCTTCATTATCTTTTTGGGTTATTGAGCTCTCTTGATCAATATCACTTATGTTTATTTGTTTTTATGGATTTCTGGATTTATGAATCTATCTTATCTTGGATTTTGAAAATTATAAAAGGGCAGCGCTTCCCATTCTTGGATAATTTAGTTTATGAGATTTTGAAATGAAAGGATGTTTCCATCGATTTACAGAATTTTCAATTATTGTTTCAAGTCTTCCGCTTGCGTTATTTATTTATTTCTATTTTAAAGAGTCGAGTCTTTACAGACGGGTTCAGGAGGAGGAGGAGGGTCAAGTGGACATGATGTACTAACAGTGCCCACGAGGGTGGAGCCTCCCCCTACTAAGGAACAAAGGCAGAAGAAACTACATTTTCGGCATCCAACGCCGCTTCCAAATTTAGAAATGGAATCTATCCCACTTAATGAGGGAAGAGAGTCTCTATCGGGTAATGAGAGGTTATCTAAAGCAGGTTCATTCCCCTCAGGCTCACCCCTAGACGAGGGACCAGGACCAGCTCCCTGGACAGAAAGGGAAGGAGGGCTAGCAGCAACCCCAGAGTTAGTCCTGACTCTCTCGAACACCCTGCCATCTAAATCGTCATCGCTCACCACAATCCCTATGAGTCCTACGACCTCTAACTACATGGGTCCCTCCAGAATTATCCATAGTGGATGATAGTGAAATGAAGAAGAAAAGACAAGATGACTAACCTTGAATCAAAACCGAGAAAAACCTTGAAGAAAAGGGTGTCGAAGGAAGAAAGCTCTTAGCGATTCAGAAGGTTTCGAACGACTCTCGAAATTTGAATGGAAAACAAGCCTTTAATTCTGAGAAGGCACACTATTTAAGGAAGGAGGTACGCGTTGAACAATGACGACACATGGGAGAGGTCACAATGATCCACATTCGCGAAATAGGCCGTTGGGGATTTCGAACCAACTTCCGAGGCCTGAACAATCCATTCTCCAAAGAATCATGCCCCTCCGAACAAATGAGCTGATGACAGGTCACACGAAGTGCCACGTATCAATCCGAGCATGTTCTATTCCCCGCACAGGACTTTCTAGTCCGGAAAATAGGGGAAAACTGTAAAGGGTAAAAATCTCCCTCTTATGGACCGAGCAAGTTGGATCGGTCCACACGGGTTCAGGCCCCATCGAAATCATCACATGGGAGAGCTAATCCCAACCGAGCCGAAGAAAAGTCCATCAAAACCTAGTTCCTAACTAGCCAGCCAAGCAGGCCCACAATAAGGGGGTATAAAGGTGCAGTTAACCCATCAAATCAAGTAAGTGCACAAATCTCAAACCTACTATTTACCTTGCGGCCCACTCTACCGTTCTCACCTAACTTGAGCGTCAGAGGGTCATTGGCCGGTACAACACCGGTGCCCTTCTGATCACTCTTTTGCCTATTTTATAGAGTTGTGGTAGTAAGAACCCAGAATGTGTCGTCACGTGTTCAACTGTGTTTAAAGAAAATAATGGCATATTTGTGATTTTCAAAAGTTATGTTGGGAAACAAATTCTAAAAATGATTCCAAAAGATCTCTCCTTTAATTTAATATATTATAAAGATGAAGAAAACTTTTTTTGTTTCTTTTTTTTTTTTATCATGAATATATTTAATAAAAGAGACCCTTTTGTTTCTAAAATCAATTATTGAGAATCATGGTTGAATTGGTCATCAATATAATTTCCAAGGCTAGATCATGAAATACCAACCCACTAAAAACTAATTTACATTGTATGAATAAGTATGTTTACACTGATCGGTATCCCAGAATTTCACATATATATAAATTAATGGAAAAATTGATTCAACTGTTTATAATCATGCCATAATCAAATTTCTTAAATCTCATTGGAAATAATAAAAACGATGATTTGTTAATCTGAGCTCTCAATTGATTAGGTATTTGCAATCTTTTTTAAAATTGGAAAGTTCGAGCTTCCTCTTTCTAATTTAATGTAATATATATGTATATATATATAAATTATTATGATGATCCAACTTAAATATTTAGGTCTTTAAAGAAAAAGAAATAAGAATAACAGTACTTGAATATCCTTGTTGATTTAGCCAAAGAGAAATCATAATGAGCTTCTAGAATCTGTTTTCCTTAGCTGTTTATTTGGAAATGGAATGTGTTCATATGTATGTGCTTTGCATGTTTGGCCAAATTCCACAAATCGAAATGTAAGACTTTGTAAAAGAATTTAGATGAGAGATTAATGGAAGATTTCGTAAGTGCAGTTATGGGAGTTTTGAATCGAGTTCAATCTTCTAAATAACGTTATCTTACAAATAAGATATCATTGTTTTTTATAAGCAGTTATTATAAATCAGAAAGTTGTCTTAAATAACAAAAAATAGACTTGTATTTCTAATCAGAGATTGTAATTACTTTTTTTCACTTGAATAGCATATTTTATTTTCAATAATTTGTTAAAATTGAGAATTGATTATAAAACAATTCTTTAAAAAAAAAAGAATTGATTATCAAAATTAAATTAACAATTAACTTATTGTAAAGTTAAAATTTTAATTTATAAAACTCGTTTAGATGAAAAATATTCAACCCAAAATAAAAATTAAAGTAGTAAATACTAAAAATTAATTGTACATTTGTTTAAAATAATTTATTATTTTGAAGTACAGAACGTAAAAACCAGAAAAATCCAACAATATGTTATTTTAGTAAACTATTGAAAGTTATAATACATAATTTTTTTTATATTAGTTTATGTTATTTTGGTAATTCCCTCTTATAAAATCCAACAAAACAATAAAGTATTAACTAGAAACTCATTAAAACTTGTAATATATATTATCAATTAATAATAAGTATAATAATTATTAAATAATATCAAAGTCAATCATAAATTAAGAAAATTAATTATTATAGTGATTTATAAATTTGAAAAAGAGACTTTTATATATAAAAAAATTTAAAAGAAAAGAAATAATATTATATTTACAGTTATTTATTTTTTTAAATGAAGTTACTCACTTAAATTTATCGTCAATAAAATCAGAAAAAAAAATAAAATTAAAAGAAATTGTTCATACTACATTCGAAAACAAGTCTTATAAAATATAAAGAGGGTATATGCAACAAAATTCCTTTTTTAGGGTTTGTGTTTGGCCTTCTACACTGGGAATTATTAGAGGAGGTTGCCTTATTAAGCTGGCTCCTGCATATGTGACACGTGGCATTTTCAATTTTATATAACCAAGAATATGCTTTTAGGGCCAATGTGAACATAGCTCAAATAGAGGGAAGTTAATGTTTAAAAATATATATTTTTAAAATATCAAGTGTCACACATGCAAGAGACAGCCTCAATGAGACAGTTTTCTCCAATAATTTCTTCTTTTACACACCTCATGTAAAACCAAGAATATGCTTTTAGGGCCAATGTGAACATAGCTCAACTAGTTTGACGTATATTCTCTTTCCTTGAGGTCGAAGGTTCGAGGCCCCCCTCCCCCACTTTGATGTAATCTAAAAAAAAAAATAAGAATATGCTTTTTGGAAGACTGATTTTAATGCTTTTTTTCTTCCCCAGTTTAAAGAAGTTTAATAATTAAGAGTGAATGTTTTTCTTTGAACAAAGTTATGGCGCTGATTTAGCAACTTTTGAAGGCTTAAACAAGGAAAGGAAAAAAGAAATCTAAGTCAGTGATATTGGAACATTGTTTAACATATTTTACTCCTTTTGCCATGACCCAAAACGCAAGAAAACTTTTTGTTGAAATGGAGACACCATTTTTCTAAATTAAATAGGAGCTATTTTCCTCTTACTTAACCAGGTAGAGAGGTACAGAGGAAACTACTAGATTATAGGAAAAAAACTGTCCCCACCTTAATGATGAGATTTCATGAATTAAAGGAGCACGTCATTTTCTAAAAAATTAAGATAGATATGATGATAAATGTGAATTTTAGAGATAGAGAGAAAAGCAAAAGGGAAATGAAATGGGAAATGGAAGGCTCAACATAATTGTGTTGAGGGCCAAACTTTCATTATATAGGGAAAGTAAACACATGTGTCACTACATGATTCGTAGGAAAATAATAAACATAAAAGCAATTTAAAAGTCCTAAAATAAGCTAATATTCTCTAAATCCTATTCACTCTAACATCCCCCGCAAGTGAACCGGTCGGTGATGATCGGTGAGCTTGGAGCGATCGAAGAGGCTAGATCAGTAAGTAAGCCAATATTGAAAAACCAGTTTCTTACAAGGCTTAAATGGAATTTAGATTCGAAACGATTAAATTAGAAAAATTAGAAAGAGTAAAAGTAAACTAATAAAAGATTGAAGAGAAGGGAAGAGAGAAAAAAAAAAAAAAAAAAGGAACAGATTAAAAGGAGATTTATTTATTTATTTTTTTTTTTATTTTTTTTTTTGTAAACCCAGATTGCTACTGGTGAACAGAGTGGATAGCCCAAAAATTAGTAGAGGGTAAAAAAAGGAAGAAGAAAGAACATATAATATTAAGGAAAGAAAGAGGAGATTGAGATTTCTAAATGCGGAACGAATTCGAAGACTCTGAACAAGCTTCGGGAAGATAATATTGATTTGCTCATGATTTACATGGCTTAACTAAAAAAGGAAAGTCAGGATTTACCTGCTTCAATACTGATGAGATGAAAAAGAGATTTGATGATGAGCCATTTTAGGAAGTAGAACAAAAAGTTAGAGAAGAACTTGAATATGAAAACTCACCCAATCGAGTTGGAGGGAAGAAGAGAAGTATAAGTTTCTGGATTTTTTTTTTTTTTTTTTTTTTTTTTTTTTTTTGGGAATTTCTTAGAAATAAAAAGGTAGAAAGATCAAAAAAGAAAGAGAATAAAATGGTTTGAGAAAGGGAAGAGGAGCCAAACAATGCAAGGGACATGAAATTTTGAGATCTACTAGAAGAAAAGAGAATGATGAAAACTTCCAGATCTAGATCTGGATTTTTTTTTTTTTTTTTTTTTTCGAAGAACAGTAAAAAGCATGATGATTAGAGAAATTCTTAGGAAAATAAAAACAAAGGGGAAGCAGATCTGAGAAAAAGAAAAAAATCAAAGGGGAAGCAGATCTGAGAAAAAAAAAATCAAAAGACAAAACAAAACAAAATTAAAAAGAAGATAATGGATTTTAGATCTGACTGATGATCCATGACCACAATGTTGATGTGAATCTTTTCCTTACCAATACTTGAATCTTCAAAGAGAAAAACTAAGGAATGATCTGTGCTCTAAAACCCATTTCCATGGTGGTGGAGTCTTCTTCTAGTCCACTGATTTGAGAGAAGAGCATGGAGAATAGGGAAATTCCAGACAACATGAAAGAGGAAGGTAAAAGGGAAAGAGAGATCTAAAAAAAATTGAGAATAGAGTTCAGATCTAAAAAAAAAAATTAGAACAAGGAGAGATTTGGGGAATAAGTGAAAAGTAGAGAGTTGAGAGAGAGAGAGTTCAGAGGGAAAAAAAAAATGATGCTTAGACATTTTTTAGGAAATGTGAAGGAGAAGTTTAACCCCTTCCCAGATTTTTTTTTTTTTTTTTTTTTTTTGTGATGTTGAGCCATTTTAAGAAGAAGGGTATTGAATTGAAAAGTCCATTCCCAGAATCTGATGGAAGTTACTCCATCATCATCATTTTTTTCTTTTTTTTTTTTTTTTTTTTTTTTGAGCTACCATGGCTCTGATACCATGTGAATTTTAGAGATAGAGAGAAAAGCAAAAGGGAAATGAAATGGGAAATGGAAGGCTCAACATAATTGTGTTGAGGGCCAAACTTTCATTATATAGGGAAAGTAAACACATGTGTCACTACATGATTCGTAGGAAAATAATAAACATAAAAGCAATTTAAAAGTCCTAAAATAAGCTAATATTCTCTAAATCCTATTCACTCTAACAATAAAGACGATGTTTATTAAAAAATTATTTTAAAGATATATTTGAATGTTATATATATATATATTACAATTGATTTTCACTTCAAATTTGTTTCAGTTTTATGATATTTGTATTGAAAAGATAAAGGTAAATAAAAACAAGTTTAAATGTTTTTCGATTTTAAAAGATTTTTTTTTTCGCGTCTAGATTTATTTGTATGAATATTAATTTTTGTAAATAAAAATAATTTAATAAATAGATGAGAGATGAGAGATTTAATATTTTAATTCAAATATTCGATCATTATTTATATATGTTGATCATAAATATCCAACACATGTGTATAAAGTTGAATAACAGCGTAAAATATATCTACTGTTTAAAGTCAGAGAATCCGTATATATCTAATATGTTAAATAAATATCTAACTAGTATTGGAGTGTCTAATCCGTGTAAGGATAAAGACTAGATAGCCAATTCACTTTGGTTCATTATTTAAGATTAGATACTTCAAAAATCAAAAGGGTAGAGTCAATGAAGTTGTTCACTACTTTCTTTTTCTTTCTATTTTCCAATTTTAAAAAATGTTTTTAAAATCTTTATCAAATTGAAAAAAAAAAATTAAATAGAAAGTGATATTTTTAAAGCTACACAATTTTTTAATATTGAAAACTTTATTTTCAATTCAAAAACTTAAAAAAAAAAGTAGATTACAAATTGTATATTATCAATTTTTAGGCATAAAAAATATTATCAAATGAATCACATTAATCCCTTCGTGATGCCAAATTTGAAAAGCATACCCTCATAATCTTCTAAACATATATAAAATGGGTTACAATGGTGGCCCCCGCCACCCATCATAAATTCTTCAAATTAGATGCTGCTGTCATAGTATCCATGTGACGACCCGTCACTTTTTAAAATAAATTAAATCAGAGAAAACAGCGGAAGTCTTTTATTTTAAGAAAAATTGGCGTGGTTATGTTTGAAAGTTGGCTAGCCAAAACCTGTTTACATCCTAATTTTCAAATCTAATAAAATCACATGGAACATTAAGTCTCAATCAGGAGTTTAAAGATGTAATATCATAAAAACAAAGACAATAAGCTCTTATGAGCTAAATACAAATGTACAAATCACCAAAATCATTAAAGTTCACAAAAGTAAATACATAAACTTTACAACAGCTGAGTCCATCTCGAGGTCAACATCTCTCGATCACGCAACACCATCTCCTCTCCCTCGACCTCTGGCCAGGGCATTACCTGAAATTTTTTTAATATCATGAGCTAACAACTTAAGCCCAGTGAGAATAATAAGAATAAAAAGTAAAGATAGACCTCAAACACGCATTTCGATTTGTGTCCAATTAAACTGACACAAACTTTCTTAGACTTCTCCAAAACCTAGGTAATTCTATTCCATATTCTCCAAAGTACGATAATATTAACTCTTAAGGTCAAAACCTCATCCATTAACTTGTTATGACATAAATAAGAAAATAAATAACTTTGCATAGAATATAACATCTCGATTCTCTTTCTCATTAATCATAAACATGAATGCATGAGAGCATCCCGTAGGATTCGCATACGCCCTTATGCATGAAGAAGGTAACGTGGTCTATCCCGTAGGATCCATCGTTCTCCCTCCTTTTCTTTCTCACTTTCTTTTCTTTTTCTATGAAGGTGATGCAGACACTACCCGTAGGCTCCAACATTCTTCCCCCTTCATTTTCTTTCTCACTTTCTTTTCTTCTTTTGAAGGTGATGCGGACACTACCCGTAGGCTCCAACATTCTTCCCCCTTCTTTTCTTTCTCATTTTCTTTTCCATGATGCGAGATGTTATGGTGCAATATGATATGTTTTGGAGTAAATAAATAAAATGAGGAATTAAAGTAGCCGATACAAACATAAAGTAAAAGGCATAAAGTAAAGGACATAAAGTAAATAAATGAAAACTCTGGAAGAACGATATGTCAATCGAACTCCGTTAACAATAATAATAGTGAAATCATAACTTAAACGATTAACCTATACCTTCAAGGATTCTAACTTCCAACATAATCCGAGGTTCTATTAATCGTTCTATAATACAAGTTTGGATCTTTTAACTTCCAATGATCCAACCTAAGCTTAGAAACGAATCTAACTTAGAATCTTCTAAGATTCAATAGTTTCCTCGAGAACTCCTAAGTTCTCACTTAAAGGATGAACTCCTAATCCTAAGGCACTAACTCACATCCCTCTAATCTTAGATTCGGATTCTAGTCTTAGTTTCAAATTCTACAAACCTTCATACTCATTCGCTTTCTATAGTTACTTTAAATCCTAACTATTCTCACCTTAAATAAAAGATGACTTTGCTCCTAAGTCCGAAGGAGCGATCAAGCGAGCGGTTCGAAAACACCTACAATTGAATTATATCACACAATCAATAATTTACCAACTATTGATCAAACATTAACTAAACGTTCAAAACAACGAAAAACTCAACAAACCCCCCATAGAGGCTCTCGGCCCTCTCAAGAAAAATGGGCTTCGGGTTTGGTTTTTTGGCTTTTAGGCAATTCAAATGTGTTTCGAGTTGGTTTTAAGCAAATTCGATATTCCCGATTTCAATGGGTATCGATAATTAGGGTTTTCGAACATTATGCCCTTTCCCGAATTGAATTTAAATAAACATTAATTCACTAATTTATAACCCATAATTAAACCCAAAAGGGTAAATTTCAAATGGGAAGGGTTTCGATTGAAACTCGGTTTTAGGGTTATGGGATTGTTTCCAAAAACACTCCAAACAACTCCCGAATTAACAAACATCGAGTTCCACAACACGAAATCGAAGGAAATCAAAGAAAACTCCATTAAAATACTATTTGGAGCTTAGGGTTTGAAACTTTACTTACCGAGAACTCCGTATAACACGAGTGGCAAGTACGATGGTTAGGTGGAAAAGGATCCTAGACTCGATACCTTTCCAACGCACCCGGAATCAAGTCGATCGGTTGAGAAATGAACAAAGCCCAAAAATCCCCTTTTGCTCTCTTGGACTCACGGCAAGGAGGAAGGAAAAATGAACAACTTTTGGTCAAATTTGAGTCAATGGTGATTTTAAAGAAGATGAGTGAATAGTGTTTGATATTTAGGAATTTTGGAAATAACGGATACGTCCTTTTATGACTTTTGACTTATAAAACGAAACCCGATGATCTTAAACTATCCCAATGGTGATTAATAATTATTAATTGGCCCGTTAATAATTATTAATACCATTAAAACGAAATTAAACTAAAAAGGTAATTAGAAGGACTTAAACCGAAATAAACTACTAAATTCTAATTTACCGATAAATAAATAAACTTAAATTACTTAAATTAAAATTAAATAAATAAATAAATTTTTTTTATCACAAAATAACGGGACGTTACAATCCAATAAAAACGGGTTAAATTATTGAAATATCATATTTCCATATTAATTAAAAAATTATTCTGTAACGTCCCGTTATTTTTGGAGTGAAATTTTTTTTTTATTTAATATTTCATTTATTTATTCATTTACTTTAATCAAAGTATTTAGTTTAATTTTAGAATTAGTAATTTAGAATTTAGTAGTTAATTTCGTTCGAAAGCTTTTTAATCGTTTTATTAGCTTAAATTAGATTTGGACGTATTAAAAATTATTAGCGGGCCCATTATTTATTGTTAAATACTTTTAAGATAGATTAGAAGTAGTGAAGTTGTATTGGAATTAGAAACGTGAAATAACGAGCACCCGGAATAAGTTTTCCTAAGGAAATAAGATGAGGGGCAGTATGGTCTTTTACCAAAATATCTTTATATTATCCACTTCATATTTTAAGGATAATGATAAGAAAAAGAAAGAAAAGAGAAGTGAAAAAGTATTCCCATACCCGTAGCCTAGAGAGAAAAAAAAGAGAAGAGAAAGAAATTGTCGCCCCAGCTTCATTTCTCGACCGTTTTCATCGTGCCTTAGCTCGTTGGAAAGCTCTCGAGACGATCTTTCTACCCATACCATCAATCGGGCAAATCCATTAAAGATCCAGGAGATACAAGGTGAGGAAGAAATGGGTTTTTGTGTTTTCTTTATTTCCAATCTTGTATGTAAGCCTTGATTCCTTTTTCCTGGGTGTTGTTTGTGAATTCTAGTTAGGAAAAATCACTTTGGATAAGGTTGTTGTCTTGGACCTAAACCCGAGTCGATTGGAAAACCCGTTCCATTTGTTTTCTCTCACTTGGTGATGGTTGGGGTGTTTAGTTTGTTATTGTTTTGTATTTTACTTAATTTTTCGGGAATCAAGTATTGTGTAAAACCTTAAATCACGGTTATCCACTGATAATTCGAACCTCCAAAGTACCTAAAACCAACACGGAACACCTCTAAAATGCCTAAAAGTCGAAAAACCAAACACGAACCTCATTTTCTCTCCTATGGCCGAGAGCACCATAAGGCTAAAAACCGGTTTTTTCGTCGTTTTACGCGTTTAGACGTCGATGGTTCAATTTCTGGTTAATTAATATTGATTGGATTTAACTTATTTGTAGGTTGGTAATTGCTCGCGTGGGATCTATCTCGACACTTTCGAAGTTCGATTTCAATCTAAGGTGAGTTTAAAATGGAAGTTAGTAATTTTATGAATTATGTTTCATTACGTTATTGTTTATCGAGGTTAAGAGGGGGACTAACTTCCGGAAGTTATACTTGGTTGGAGACTTTAACTCGGATGTGAGTGGAGTGGCTTTGGTGTACTTATGGTTTTGGAAGAAAAAGAGAATTTATGAGTGGTTTGGAAGTTTATTAAGATGATTTGGAGACTTTAGATGAAAGTGATTCAATAAGGAACTTTAAGAGATTTGGGAGTCAAAGTGGCTTAGAATTTACACTTGAGTATTGACTCGTGTAATTCAAGCAGTTTATGTTCTTCAGTAGTTTAGTGGTTTTCTAACTAACTTACTAGGGAACTTGATGAGTACTATACGTTACTTGTGATACGGCACATGGTAGTATGTTGATTCGTTCTATACGGTATCATGATGCGATGATATGTGATACGGCACATAGTAGTATGTTGATTCGCTCCATACGGTATCATGATGCGATGATATGAGATACGGCACATGGTAGTATGTTGATTCGCTCCATACGGTATCATGGTGTGATGATATGTGATACGGCACATGATAGTATGTTGATTCGCTCCATACGGTATCATGGTGCGATGATATGTGATACGGCACATGACAGTATGTTGATTCGCTTCATACGGTATCATGGTGCGATGATTTGTTACATGGTGAAACTCCTGATATCTATATGGTGAAATTCCTGATATCTATATGGGTGAAATTCCTGATATCTATATGGTGAAATTCCTGATATCCGATGTGATGAGAGTTACGATGGTTTGTGATATGGTACATGATGGTATGTTGACTTCGGTCCGTACAGTTTTATGATACGATGAAACTTGTTTGGTAACAAAGATAGTTAGTATACCATTACATAACCTTTAGAATTCAGTAGTAAGACTTAGTAACAACGGGTACTTTTACTTTAAGTCTTGATATCGTTACTTTTCAGGAAGCATACTATGCATGTTGATTATATGCGGAATTTGGATTGTGGAATGGATAGTAAAATTGAAATCTAGGCCTTTGGACACAATTTTCGACATGGAATGTGATTCATAGGATTACTTGCTTTCATTTTACTCTCACTAGCATTTTTATGCTAATGTTGCTACAATTACCTTTTTTTTTAGGTAAGACTCGTGGTAGAGGACGAGGTAGAGGAGGTGGCGCCGCGTGACTACTCAAGACAATGAATGGACAAGAACATATATGGTTTTGGGTGAAGCATCCTTGAATTCTCATGACCATTTTACTACTTTTATTATGTTTAATTTTGAGCTCGATGGAGCAATTGTATAATTTGTGTTTATATTTTTGGACTTTAAACTTTCTTTAGAAGTTTTATCACTGTATGGAATGCGCATTCCAGGTTTACTGTTTTTTTTCTGATTTGAGCCAATGTAAAACAGGTTTTGGTTTATCCGAATTTTAAACGAACCCACGCCGTTTTTCTGTAAAATCAAGTTTTCCGCTGCGTAATTATTTTAAAGGATTTTACGAAAAATCGGGTCGTTACATATTCAAATAACAGTGAATAGCTATAATTTAATAATTAAATTAAAAAGTTCAAAAACCAATAAGTTGATTTAAAAAAAATTTAAAAAATAAACAAAATATTCTAATAACTAGTTAGGTAAATTTTAAATGTTCTAAATTTCAGTATTTAGTTTGAAGAAATATGTTATTTGAGATAAATTATAATAAAATTAGAGTAGGATTCAATTATTGAAGATATAATGACATTACTATAGCTCATGACAATCATGAACTCAATGTAGTTAATTACAACTGTTAGAAGTTGTTAATCAATATGTGTTAAAAGCTGATTACAAAAATTACAATTGAAAATGATTTTCAGGAAGGAGAGAGTCTATGAGAGAGAGATCATTTTGTTGTAAACAATGTTAACCGGAACTCAAATAACAACGATTGAGATTACACGTCAATATATATTGATATCGTCACTGTTTACATAATCAAAACAGATTAGTAATAACAAAAATTTAATTAAAACGAAATACTGAAGGATAACTTTACAAAGCGTAAATCTTCAAAGCACGGTCAAGCCGTTGTCCTGAAGTTGATATTGCCCCGCTTGGATTGTTTGCAGTTCAATGGCAACTCGGCTCGGCGGGATTCGATGAAGCGTTTCGTGAGAATAACAATCAGATACTCACGAACCTGGCAGAACCCCTCAAAAATAGCTCTCCAAAGCTTTAACAGAAAAGACTCGAGAAAGGAAGAACCACGAGAATATGAGATACAATCAATATTCTACAATTGATTCGGTGCATCTCAATAGAACAAAATTGGTTCCTATTTATAAAAACCAAATTTGTAACTCATGAAATTGGAATAAATTCACAATTTAATTCCATTATTAAATTTCAATAAATGACTATAAAAATTGAAAGTATTATAATAGTATTTTTGTCTATTATATATATATGTGATTTTAGTTTTTGACTTAACACCAACTTACTTTTAAACATTATTTTATATATATCACATTATATATAAAATTTCCAACAAACAATTCAATGCTTTGTAATTGTGGATTTTATCCAACCACTATAAATTCTGTGTGTCTTTTACATATATTTTGGTTTTCATATTGCTGAGTTTTTAAATTAGTTGTATTTGATCTTGTTAAAATCAACTCTTGAAAGTATGTTGCAAAAGCTTAATCTTTATGATGACAGTTTCCTTTCTCGATTGGGATAAATGAAAGGTGATGTTACTTTTATAATGCTAGATAATCTAGGTGGCATAAAATAATGGAAATGAACTATTGTTATATTTTATTTAAATATAGGGTAAAATGTAAATAAGACACGTGTAATTTTTTGGTCAAATACATGAACACTCTATAGTTAAATATTAAATTACACCCGTAGTTTTAAATTATGCAAATAAGGCGTCTCCCCTCCTACTTTATCAAAAAAAAATTAGGCATAATTTTTTTGTTTGAATTTCAATTAAGAAGATTTAAAACTATTAATTGGTCAATAATAAAAAACTTATTATCATCAAAATATTAGTATGATTGAAGCCACGAACCATTGTATTTGTAACGTCCCGTTTTTTTTTTTTTTTTTTTTTTTGGTAGAATTAATTTTTTTTAAAATTTATTATTTATTTATTTATTTTATTTAGTTATTTAATTAAAGTATTCTATTAGTTTAAATAAGATAATTTAGGGTTTAGATGTTATAGCTACTTACTTAGTAGTATAATATATTTAGAATTACTTCGTCACTAACCCAACGCCATTAACCGATTTGATTACGAGCACTAGTTATTTTATGCTTTAAATTAAGTCTAGTTTTATTATTTATTGGGTTAAAATTTGAAAAGCCCAATAAAACAAGTTTAGAGGCCATTGGGCTTTATTTCTTATACCTAAAATTTAAACCCTATAATTTCTACCCTACATTTCGGCTGGAAATTTGGGTAAAATGACCTCCAAAATTCTAAATTAATGTTTTTTTACCTCTATTTGCATTTTAATCTTTTTTGACCTTATGATGATGTCATCTTTGTGTGAAAACTCTCATTTACCCTCTCCACTCTCCTCTCCCCCATCTTTCCAAAAAGAAGAAGAAATCCAAGAAATTCATCTCTCTCTCAACTCTCCTCTCCATGGATTTCCTAAAACTCGGATCTACGGATTTCCATGGATTTCCAAAACCGGACCTCGAACAACACAAGAAGAAGAAGAAGAAAAACTCATGAGAAGAAGAAGAAGAAGAACCCATGAGAAGAAGAAGAAGAAGAAGAAGAAGAAGAACCCATGAGAAGAAGAAGAAGAACCAATGAGAAGAAGAAGAAGAATAAGAGGGATCGAGAAGAGAAACCGGAAAAAAAATTAAAAAAAAAAGTGGGGGAACTCCGGAATCCGGAGGTACCTCCTCCGGAATCCGGATTCCGGAGGTACCCTTCTCCGGAATCCGATTCCGGAGTACCTTCCTCCGGATTCCGGAGGAGGGTACCTCCGGAATCCTCCTCCGGAATAGGGTACCTCCGAAATCCTCCTCCGGAATCCGGATACCTCCGGAATTTTGCAATTTTGATTTTTTTTTTATCAAAGGTTACCTCCGGATTCCGGAAAAAAAATTAAAAAAAAAAGTTGTGGATCTCTGGAATCTAAAAAAAAATTAAAAAAAAGTTGTGGAAAACTCCGGAATACGAAGGTAACCTCCGGAATTCGGAAAAAAAATAAAAATTGGGCCTTGCTGCCCAAAATTCCGGAGGACCGGAATTCAATTCCGGTCCTCCGGAAAAATGGGCAGCAACCATTAAAAAAAAAAAAAAAAAAAAGGGCCAGCCCCCCACCCCCTCTAGACTCGGATTATTAACCGCAGGGGGGGGGGGGGCTGGCCCCCAAATTTTTTTTTTTTTATGGTTCTTGTCGCCATTTTTCCTGAGGGACCTAATTGAATCCGATCTCCAATTTTGGGCAAAGAAGGCCCAATTTTTTTTTTTATTTATTTTTATTTTATTTTTATTTTTTTTTATTTTTTTTTTGTTCTTCTTTCGAATTCCGGAGGTGTTCTCCGGATTCCGGAGGAGATCTCCGAAATTCGGAGAACTTTTTTTTTTTCCTTTTTCCGGATTCCGGAGGTTACCTCTTCTTCCTCTTCTTTTTCTTGTTGTTGTGTTGTTCGAAATCTGGAGGTATGAAATCCATGGATTTCCATGGATTTCGAAGGATTTCCATGTCCGGAAATCGAAGGAGTTTTGAGATATCGAATCGTTGTGTACCTTTTCGTTGTTAGAGATGAAGAATTAATGGAAGTTGAAGTTGAAAGATGAAGAAGAATCAATGGTGGAAGGATGAGAAGTTGAGAGGGAGATGAGAAGTTGGAAGTTGAATGAGAGAGGATAGTGGAGAAGATGAAGGGTAAATGAGAGTTTTCATACAAAGATGACATCATCATAAGGTCAAAAAAGATTAATATGAGAATGGAGGTCAAAAAAGGTTAATTTAATATTTTGGAGGTCAATTTACCCAAATTTCCATTTCGGCTGCCTTCTTCTCCTCGAATTCCATTCTATCACCGAACGCCGTCACTCGTTTGGAGCTGCTAAGGAAGCGTGAGGGTGGATTTTTACCTACCGTTTTGTTGCCTTAATTGACCATCGATTTCCCAGCCGCCATTTTGACCAATGAGGTGAAGAGAAATTGAGATATTGAGACGATTTGGATAAGGGAAATTTTCCTTACTGGTTGTCTTCGGCTTTGACGTGTGGTCAGTAACTCTACCCCCACTTTATTATTTAGTTTTGGTTAGAATTAGAACTATGCCATGGTCAAGCTATCACACACCTTTAGGGGTTTTCATTGGCTGATTTATCTATACCAAATATTACACCACTTGCCTTTAAATGGTGACCATTACCCTTGTCGTTCGTGCGTCTTCCTTGTACCGTGAGCCTACCAATTTAATTGGTGTTCAAATATATATATATATATATATATATATATATATATATATATATATATATATATATATGTTTATTTATACTTAAATATAAAGAGTATATAGCCACAAATCTTGTCTTCAAATTGTACCCCCCAAAATGCCCCTGCGTCATACTTGTTCTCCAGCCACATTTAATTACATGATTATATATATATATAAATCTTAAAACCAATACCAATCTTGGACCAAAATATCCCATTAATCCTTATAATTATTTTGGTCCGCTCGTGTTGTGTCGTTGAGCTAATCGTTAATGTGGGTTGTAAATGGTATTTTGTAGGTGGCGTTACTTTGCTCGCTCGACGCGAATTTCGAACCTTCATTTTAAGTTGTTAATAAAAGGTGAGGATAAATAGAATTTTACAGTAAATTTAGAAATCAAATACTTGAACGATTTGTATGATTCGGGAGTTAAGTAAAATTGGAATTAAGTGAATTAAAGCATGCTAATTTTATGAAATTATAGGAATTGGGAGTATAGAATTGATATGGGAAATTATGGAATTACAATTTCTTGGGAGTTGAAGTATGGACCTAGTTGGTTTAGTTATCTTATCACTTTAAGTATGTTTACCATGTGTTCTTGAATGATTTAATTTCGTTATCGAGATATTCCTGATTTAATTGAGCTTTTAATGAGACTGGGCCTTCCCAACAATGGTTATCTTATGTTCTTAGAGATTATTTACGATATCGAGGTTTTCTGATTACTTTGGACTTTTACTGAGACTGGGTCTTCCAGCATTGGTACTTAGTACATAAGTCATTCGACGATTTCAGGATTGTTGTGATCGGTAGAGTATGGGCTTATGACCCGATACGTTCTCATGTTCTTGATTAATAATTCTCTGATGAGATGTTCTGAAATTGGTTCTCTGTTTATTTTTGGTTCTCGAATTTCTGATTCTATATTATCACACTTGTTAGCATGGTGACGAATAATGAGATAATGCATAGACTACGTGTGCTTGTATTGTTTGATATTATTCATGGTTTGATATATGTATCATGAGGCATGCATAGACTACGTGAGCTGCATGAACGGAGGAGTTGAATAATGAGATAATATAGTTGCGTGAGCTAGTATTATCTGGTATTATTCATAATTACTATGATACATATATGTTCTCGACTGCGAGACTACGTGAACTATGCATGTCATTGGTGAGATAACGGGATCGTGCATTGACTGCGTGTGCTTGCACCATCTGACGATTATTCACCCAGGAGGTTCTGGTTCTGGTTATGTTCTATAATGCATCGACTACGTGAGCGAGCATTTGTTCTTGATAAGAAAGTAAAGGCTTCGTGAGCTTTACTTGATATTGGAGTGAGATAATGGGATCGTGCATAGACTACATGAACTTTCACCATCTGACATTATTCACATGATCTATGTTCTATGATCTATGTTCTTGGCTCTATGATCTTGATCTTATTCTTAGTTAAGACTACGTGAGCTTAACTCGTTCTAGATATCTTCACTGAAAGTTAAATGTATGATTACATGTTCCGTTTACTAAGAGTTTGGGAGACTTGACTACTTGCATGATTTTCATTCTTGCTCTTTATTTTCTGTTCTTGGGAGAATTGCATGACCTGATGTTCGGAAGTTGGTTTGGGTAGTCAAGAGACAATAGGATTCGTTGGACACAAATCCGGATTGGATTTGGGATCTAAATTTACTTTCTATTCAATTTATCTTCACTGGGTTTCCCGCTCATTATATTACACTTTCAGGTATGAGGCGTGGTCGTGCTCGTGGCTGTGGAGCTGGTGCAGAGTGATTAGCAGATCGATGATGATGGATGGACTTGAGTCAGTGTAGTCCATGGACTTGTTTCTTTATTTTCATTTCGTTTCTTATGGATCTTATGAGCTCTTTGAGCAACCCTATTTATGATTACTTGTCTTTATGGGATTTCTTACTTTATGTTTGAACTTAAAAAGGGAAGCGCTTCCCATGTGACGACCCGTCACTTTTAAATAATTAAAATCAGAGAAAACAGCGGAAGTCTTTTATTTTAGGAAAATTGGCGTGGTTTTGTTTGAAAATTGGCATGCCGAAAACCTGATTACATCCTAATTTTCAAATCATCTAAAATCACATGGACTTTAAGTCCAAATCAGGAGTTCAAATATATAATATCATAAATCATCAACATTAGGCTCTTAGGAGCCAAATACAAAATACAATTCCTTAAAGTTTATCAAATAAAACATAAACTTTACATAAACCATTAGTCCATCTCGAGGTCAGCATCCCTCGATCACGCAGCACCACCTCCTCCTCCTCGACCTCTAGCCAAGGCATTACCTGAAATTTTGTAATATCATGAGCTAACAACTTAAGCCCAGTGAGAATAATAAGCATAAAAAGTAAGTATAGACCTCAAACTCGCATTTCGATTTGTGTCCACTTAAACTGACACATTCTAATCCTAAAGTTCTCCAAATGATACTAAATAGCACACTTAGTCTTATTGTTCATCCATAAACTCGTTATATCATAAATGAGAAATATAAATAAACTTTGCAAATTATAACATCTCGATTCTCTTTCTCATCTATCAAATGCATAAAAGTAATGAGTACATCCCATAGGATACGCATTCGCCATTTATGCATGAAATGAAGGTAACGTGGGTATTCAATTCATCCACCATTCCTTATGTATGAAGGTAACGTGGGTATTCAACTCATCCACCATTCCTTATGCATGAAGGTAACGTGGGTATTCAACTCATCCACCATTCCTTTCATTCTTTTCTTTTCTCTTTTCATTGATGCGAGATGTTATGGTACAATAAATAATGGTGCAACATGTTATTTGCATATGCTTGTAAAAGTAAATAAAGTAAGGTACGAATATTAAAGAGATCGAATTCAACATAAAGTAAAGAGCATAAAGTAAATGACATAATGATAAATATAGATAAGAATCTCGGACGAACGATATGACGATCGAACTCCGATATCAATAATAAGATTAGAAACATAACTTAAACGATTAACCTATACCTTCCGGATTCTAAACTTCCAAATAATCCGAGGTTCTATTAACCGTTCTAATTACAAGTTGGATCATTTTGACTTCAAAATAATCCAACCTTAGTTTCATAACGAAACTAAGTTAGAATCTTCTAAGATTCAAAGTCTTTCTCGAAAATTTCTAAGTTCTCTCTTAAAGGATTAACTCTTAATCCTAAGGGCACTAACTCACAACCCTCTAATCTTAGGTTCGGATTCTAATCTTAGTTTCAAACTCTCAAACCATCACACTAGTTTGCTTTCCATATTTAATTTAAATGCTAACTATTCTCACCTTATTAAAAGTGAAGACTTTGCTCATAAACACTGAAAGAGCAATCAACCACGAAGTTCAAAAACACCTACAAACGAATTATATCGTAACAATCAATAACGAAACCAACTATCATTCAAACAACTACTAAACATACAAAGCAACGAAAACCCAATAAAACCCACAAAGAGGCCCACGGCCCTATCATCAAAAACAAGTCTCGGGTTTGGTTTTTCGGCTTTTTGGCAATTCAAATACGTTTTGAGTTGGTTTTATTCAAATTCGATAATCCCGATTTCAATGGGTATCGATGAATAGTGTTTTTGAACATTAATCCCTTTCCCGAATTGAATTTAAACAAACATTCATTCATTAATTTATAACCCAAAATCAAACCCAAAAGGGTAAATTTCAAACGGAAAGGGTTTCGACTGAAACTCGGTTTTAGGGTTATGGAATAGTTTCCAAAAACACTTAAAACTACTCCCGAATTGACAAACACCGAGTTTTACGGCAAGAAATCGAAAGAAAGCAAGCAAAACTCCATTAAAACACTATTTGGAGCTTAGGGTTTCAAGAGAAACTTACCGAGAACTCCTCGGATCTCGAGAGAAACGGACGAAGGCTAGGTGGAAAAGGATCGTAGGATCGATACCTTTCCAATGGACCCGGAATCAAGTCGATCGGGCAAGAAACGAACGAAATCAAAATTTCTTCCCTTGGCCTTTGAAGCTCACGGCTTGGAGGAGAAGAAAATGAGAGAATTTGGTCAATTGTGAAGTCAAAGGTTCATTTAAAGAAGAAGGCAAATAGTGATTTTTAGATATTTTGCAAATTGGGTAATTACAACTTTGCCCTTTTAAGACTTTTGGCTTAAAACGATTCCCGAACATCTCAAATTATCCCAATGGTGATTAATAATTATTAATTGGCCCGTTAATAATTATTAATACCATTAAAACGTATTTAACTAAATAAAACCAATAAAAGGAATTAAAATGAAATAAATTACTAAATTCTAATTTAATAATAAATAAATGAATTTTAATTACTCAAATTAAAATAAAATAAATAAAAGTTTTTTTTTTTTTATCACAAAATAACGGGACGTTACATCCCATCTTTAAATGTTAAGGATTTCAGATTTATTTTGAAATGAAGGATGATATTCTTCGATTAAAGGTTTTAAATTGTTATTTCAAGTCTTCCGCTTGCGTTATCTATTTAATTCTATTTTAAAAAGTTGGGTCTTTACAGTATTTATTGATGTTTTTTATATTTTGAAGTGACCATAAACTAGAGCTAAAACTAAGGATTACAAAACATTAAGAATTATTTAAATCTGAGTTCAAACGAAAAAGTATAATCACAAAAGAAAGTTAATAATATGGAGAAGATGAGTCTCGTTAACATAATGTGTAATTTATCATTTTTACCATTTTTAATTATAGAAAGTATTCATATATTTGACAAAAACTTAGAGAAAAACTTAAAAAGATGTCTTATGTACAATTTACCGATTCTCATATTACATAAGATCTACGTATTGCCTATTTTATAGATTATGGATGGAGAATTTAATTAAAATATCCAATTCATTCTTTTGGCAAGTTCTTTCCACGTAAAAAGCGCTGAAAGAAAACCGCAACTTTCAATCCCTTCCCTACTAATCTTTTCACAAAGTTCAAGAATCATATAATCAAAGTACCTTTTTAATCCCTGAGTTTTGGAGGTCATGTCTATTTGGTCCCTGGATTTTCAATTTATATCTAAGTGGTCCCTGAGTTTTGGATGTTGGGTCTATTTGGTCCCTGCGTTTTCAATTTGTGTCTAAGTGGTCCCAGAGTTTTGGATACTGTGTCTATTTGATCCCTAGATTTTAAAAAATTATTAGAAATAAGTTTAATTGGTTCTTAATTTAACGTATTCGTTAACTTCTTACAAGATTATTGACTTAACACTGACATAACATGTTTAATTTGTCAAAATACGAAGATAGGATTAGATCTTTCATAAATCTAGGCCTAAAATTTGACATAATTATTAATCTCTTGTCAGTATTTTGATCAATTAAACATTTTACATCACCTAAGTCAATATTATGTTAATGAGTTAACAAATTAAGGAAGAATTAAACTTATTTCTAATAATTCAGGGACCAAATAGACACAATATTTAAAACTCAGGGACTAAATAGACACAAATTGAAACGCAGGGACCAAATAGACACAATATCCAAAACTCAGGGACCACTTAGACACAAATTGAAAACGTAGGGACCAAATAGACACGAGTTCCAAAACTCAGGGACCAAATGAGTACTTTTACCCTATTATATATGAGATTTTTCAATTATTAATCAATAAGGATACCAATATATGGTTGATTGAGAAATCTATATGGTTAGTGGTTGACACGTCATGATCGATAATTCTTCTTAAAGGGATAATTATTAAAATATCATATTTTTACGTACTAATTACTCAAATGTTAGAATTTTTAAAAATTATTCAAATAGCATAATTTATTGAATTAAAAGAGGTATAAAAACAAATAATTTTATTGAAAAATAACAAAATATTTCAATAAATTATTGATAATAGTTTATTGAACTAAAAAATGTCAAAAACAAAAAAAAAAATGAAAAATAACAAAATAGTAGTTCAATAATGTTATTTGAGTCATATTTAAAAAGTCCAGACACAAACCCAAATTAGATTTCCTAGCTAAAATCAAGGGAAAATGAAATTAGTTTTAGATCTAAATACTCATCTCCAAAAAATTACAAAACAAAATGAAAAATTATGTCTCTCGATTCATCTATCTTTCTCAACCCATGCTGAAATTTGGGTCGTCTCAGATCTAGATCTTATCTCCCTCTCAACCCGAGCTCAGATTTGGATCTCGTCTCCCTCACAATTTCTATATCTGAAAGAATGGTGATTATGTTCAATCCTTGGGATGGATGTTTATTTCCTTATATCTTTACAAAAATTTGTTATTTTTGTTTGCTATAGATCTCATCAACTTCGTTTTTTCTTAATATATTTCTTAATCCGGAAGAAGAATGATAATCTTCAATCCTCAAATGATGTTTTCTTCTTCATAAATCTCTACCAAAAGTAGTACAAAAGTATGACCTTCAATCCTTAGAGTTGATGAGTTCATCTCAAATATTATAGAAAAATGATGTCTACTATATAATTTTTTTTCTCAAATATGTGCCTTTTTTTTATTTATATATGATTTAAGAAGGTGATTATTCACATAAATAAAAAATGATGAGTAAAAGAAAAAAGGAATAAAAAAAGTGACTGGTTAAGAAAACTAATCTAGAGTTTAACTTTTACAAAAATATTTAATTAATTTTTGTTTCAACACAAGTAAATATTCTATGTATAAAATTAATAATTTAATGCCACCTCAATTTTAAAATTAATAAAATAAATCCCAATAGATATAAAAATAATTAAAGAGCGCCACGTCAGGATTCTGTTAAATATTTAACATATTTTTTAAAGTATGGACCAAATGGTAACCAAAATGAAAACTCAGGGACCAAAGTGTGTATTTTTCCCAAATATATTGTACACACCAAAAAAATTGAAACTTTTTATTAGGTGGCTATTTACTTTGTGTACAAAATATACTTAATTTGAATACATCAAAGTTTACTAAATTTCAAGAAAAAAACAACAGAAGAACTTATAGGAGTAAAAAAAAATAGAAAATATCAAACACAAAACTTTAAAAAAAAAAAAAAAAAAAAAAAAAAAAAACACTTTTTGGTAAGATCTTTTAAAAGAGATACATATCGTCGTTTTTAGGTTTTTTTATGCTTCAAATCTTCAAGATTCTCGTATTTTTTCTTTAAAAAAATCATTCATGGGTAGAGAGAGAATGGAGAAGAAGATAAAGCTTGAGAGAGAAGACGAATAAAAAAGAGAGAGAAATAAAATAGATACAAATAGGGAGATGAATGAAATTTTCTAAGAAATTAAAAATGGAGAGAAATAAATGCATGCAATTTTGTATAGTATGTATACTATATAGCTAATCAAGCCTATAAAAAGGAATAGGTTTTTTTTTATACATAATTTCAGTATATTTCTCTTTCTTCAAATTTTAAAATGTTTGGCTATTTACTATAATTTTTACTATATGACTATATAGTCTTATTCACTCTTCTTGGTGACTATTCTCATACAAAACCCAAGTGATTATCATAGATCATAATTATTTAGATTTTTTTAGGCAAATTACTCAAATAGCATATTAAATATATAATATTACTTAAAAGCAACATTTCATATATTACCCATATAGCATAATAGGCTCAAGTCCAAAATCATAATCTTAGGAAAATTACCATAATTTGTTATTGGTTTATTTATTTGAGAGAGCAATGGTTTAAACAAGAAAGATTAGGACATTTGAAAGTGTTGAATGTGCGAGAAAATAAGCAAAGGAAAAAATTGTTATTTGAATAATATTCAAAAAGTAATTACTTGAAAGTAAATATGACCTAATAAAATGTTATTCTAGATAATTACTTATTTTTTTGTCAACACGAGCATATCTCAAGTGGTTAGGCACTTTCTCCTTTCCCATGAGGTCGAAGATTCGAATCTCCCTCCCCCAATTTGATGTAATATCTAAAAAAAAGACAATTACTTATTTTTATATATATCACGTTTGCAATTACTATTTAAAGGTTACTATCTATTATCTATTACTACTTAAAAGCTAATTGTAGAAACTTTTTTTTATACTAAAACCCTCTCACTATTATTAAATATTTACACTACCTTTCTCCCTCGATGTAAATGTTAACTATAAAATTATGTTAAATAACAATCTCAATATTAATTAATATCTAAACAACCATTTAATCCTAAATTTCAATAATAATAAAATAAATCTATAATTATTTGGGCTATTTTCAATAATAATCAAAATGAGGAGACTAATTACAAAAATATTGGTGGCACTAGTTTTATTACGGATATGGCCAAATACTACCACTAAAATGTGTGAAAAGATGAAAAGTACCCTCTACTTAATTTTCCTTAAATCATGCAATATTTAAGGAATTTATTAATCCCTTAAATTGTGCACGATTTAAGATAAATTAAAAATTGAAAAATTAAATAAAATATCTATTTAACTAATAACTAAAATAAATCTTCTTTCTAACTTCTTTCATATTCAATCTTCCTTTAAATGCCATAAAACCGCCATTTGATGCTTGTTAAAACTACAAAATTTAAAAAACGAAAAAACAAAATGGTTAGTTAAAATCCAGAAAATGAACAAAAACCACTGTTGGTTTACACATGTTTATGTTTATTAAAAATCAATAAAAATCTACGTTTAATATTATTAAACATAATATGGTTAGTTTAACAGGTCTATATTTCTTAAATCGATAGAATCTAGAAAAGAACAAGAACATGTTTAGAATAACGGGTTAATATTTGTTAAACCAAAGAACAAAAAAAATCAAGAAACAAACCAAACTTCCTATGATTTTAGTCTTAAACAAAACCACTGTTAGTTTACACATGTTTATTTTTGTTAAAAACCAATAAAAATCCATAATTTAACATTATTAAATTACGTTAAATTGAATAATGACAACAGATTCATACGTATGAGTATAACAAGTTTATTTTTATTAAACAAATAAAAATTATAAAATTACAACAAACTAATTAAGTGTAACAAGTTTACATTACGCTGTTGAACATTATTAAATTAATATTATATTTTAAAAATATTAAACAAACATTATAATTAGTTGGGTTTATATTTATTAATCTACGTGAGTAAAGGGCATAAGATTAAAAACAAAAACACAACAAAAAGGCTGAATCATAAAAAAAAATTAAAAAAAAACTCAGGGATTAAAGTGTCGGTTTTTAAAACTCGGGGACCAAAGGATAAATAAAATGAAAACTCATAGACCAAAGATATCTTTTTTCCAAGTAATAATATAATATTCACTTTTTGGGATAAGAATACTCAATCACTATTTATAGGCTCACAAATACATGGGGAATTGAATGTCAATTTCATGAGTTATAAAGAATGAATAGGGAGAGTAAATAACAATTTGAAATAAGAGAGAGGTTATACAATTTGGAGTTATAAGGGGACATTTCCCCCCTTAAATGCCCATTGTATATGATTATGCCTCATTAAAACCTTACTAGGAAAAACCCTGTGAGAAAAAATCATATTGATGGAAAAGAGTACATAATTCATATAGTAAGAATTATCTCATTAAAAATATACTCCCCCTCATGGACACATCTCTTGAGATCTCTGAGTCGTCACATTCTGCCATGTACCAACTTTTCAAATGGTGTTGTTGGTAACGATTTTGTGAATAAATCTGCTAAGTTATCTTTAGAACAAATTTTTTAGACATTGATATCACCATTTCTTTCAAGGCCGTGTGTGAAAAAGAGTTTTAGAGAAATATGTTTTGTCCTATCTCCTTTAATTTATCCTACCTTTATTTAAGTTATACATGCAGTGTTATATTCATATAATATTGTTTGAGCTTCCTTACTGGATGATAAACCACATGATGTATGAATGTGTTGAGTCATTGATCTTAGTCATACAAACTCTCGACTTGCATCATGTATAGCTAGAATTTCAGTATGATTAGAAGAAGTGGCTGTTAAAGTTTGCTTTACATATTTCCATGAGATAGCAATCCCTCCACATGTAAATAAATAACTGTTTGAGATCTACCTCTGATGGATCAGATAAATATTTTGCATCTTCATAACCAACTAACTCAAAATTTGACTTATTAGAATAAAACAAGCCCATATCAAGTGTTCCTTAAAATATATGTTTAATTCCGTTCCAATGTCTCTTTGTTGGAGAAGAACTATATCTAGTTAATAAGTTTATTGAAAATGTTATACTGGCCGTGTATTATTAGCAAGATACATAAGTGCACCTATTGCACTAAGGTACGGTACTTCAGGACCAAGAATTTCTCCATTGTCTTCTCGAGCGGTTGAATATCCCTTTTCACATCAAGTGAATGAACAACCATTGGAATGGTCAATAGATGTGCTTTATCCATGTAAAATCTTTTTAAGATAAAGATTCCATCTGGTAAATGTTCAATTTGTAAAACAAAGGCAAAACTTTGTTTTTTCAAGATCTTTCATCTCAACCTATGAAAGCTCTTCAGGAGTTCCAATAATATTTAAGTCGTCAACATATACTGCAATAATGGCGAATCCTAGTTGTGATTTTTTAATAAAGACACATGGACAAATAGGATCATTTTGATAACCTTCTTATAATATAATGATGTTTACAATTTTATTGAATATAGTTCTCGAGAACTTGAACTATATGCTTTTGGCATCTTAAATCCTTCAGGAATTTTCATGTATATATCATTATCAAAAGAGCGATATAAATATGTTGTAACTACATTCATAAGATGCATATCAAGTTTTTCATATACAGGTAGGCTAATAAGATATTTCAATGTAATTGCATCCACCATGGGAGAGTAAGTCTCTTCATAATCAATATCGGGTCTTTGTGCATAACCTTGTGCAATAAGGTGTGTTTTTGTAACGCCCCGTTACAAGGTAAGATTAATTTTGGATTAAATTAAAATTTTATTTAATTTATTTAACGGGATTGGATTTATTGATAAATAATCTGTTATTATTTATTCAGGCTTTTAGGTGACACTTTATGATAAGTGTCACTTTTGTATTTAGTGAGGTGTCTTGGAATAAGAGATAGTTGATGACGTGGAAAGTTAGCCCAAAACCTAATTTTTAACTAAGGAAAAGAAGAAGAGAATTTTTCCTCCTCCTTCCCCACACCCTTGCCGCCGCCCCCTTAGAGAGAGAAAGGAAGGAATCCGCCGTTTCGTCTCGTTCTTTGATTGATCGTGGATCGAGTTTTGATTTCAAGCCTTTTTGGGAATTGATTTTGGACACGAAGGTAACGAAAACTCTCCTTCTCTTTTCCTCCTTGTTGCCGTGAATGCCTAGGGTAAGGATTGATGAGTTTTCGTCAATTTGTTAATTAGGAGATCGGTGGAATCGCACGGAATCGAAGAGGGAAAATCGAAAGCCCTTTTCTTGAATTTCAAGTGACGGGTAAGCTTTCGTGATTGATTATTCAATCATTTAAATTCTGGATTTTAATTAATTATTATTCATATGAACATCAAGAACCCTAACCCTTGATCCAACCTCCATATTTGTCAATTTTCCAAACTATGGCCAAACACCCAATCGATCTTGATTACCGATACCTAGAACCATCAAGATCTATCACCCTAGCTATGAAACCGTGACCGAACCACGTCCCGAGCCGCGGCCCACACCCCCCCCCACGCCCTCGATTTTAGCCAATTCCCTTCGTCGTTTGTTTTCCGTTCCTTGATCCATCGAACCCCAAACCTTTTGTATAAATTTAGTATATTTCAATTTGTATTTTAAGTATTTTAGGATCTCCGTTTCAGGTCTGGTTTGTCAAGGGAAGTAGCATTGATATTGGATTTAAGCGATTTCGAGGTGAGTTAACGGTTTATTCGTTGGTGGGGTTTTAGAGAAATCTAAAGCTTTTACCGTAGATTTTATGTTTCGATATATTCAATTATGATATTCTGGAGCTTTAGGAAGTGAATGCATATTGGGAACATCGAAAAATCATTTGGTGAAAGAATTTTTCGGTTAGAACTAGTTTAGTCGTTTTTTGGTAGTTTTTGATGTTTTTCGATTCTTTTTGTTTCTGATTGATTTAGGAGTTAATTCTGGAATATTATGGAGTATTTTATGATGATTTGGCATGAGATTTGAGTTGAGTATGATTGAGAGCGAATAGTTAGTTTTGACGGTTTTTGGCAGTTTTATCGTAAAATGTATTTTTGCATGCTTTAATTAGAATCTTTGAGCTGCTGTATTTTAATTGTCTTTTCTGACTTTGAATGATTATTATCAAGAGGATAATGTAAAGAGATTGTGGAATGATGGCTTGACAGGTGTGTTAAACTAGTATGAGGCTACGAGCTCATACTTAGTGAAAATATAGTTATGAGAGTGAGCTCATAACGACTAATGGACGTTGCTCGTATGAACGATCCATTAGGGGATTAGTTATGGTTACGACTGTAACTAAGTGCCTAAGAAAGGTTTGTAGTCCCGAGAGACCGCCTTCTTAGTGGATGGTTTGAAAGATTGATTGTTTATGTTTGTTAATTTAGAGTTGGCTTATTGTTTCGGATTGGGATATGTATTGGGAGGATTATTATGAATGTTGGTCTTGGATATGGAATTAGTTATTAATTTCCTATTCATGTAAAGAGATGGAATGCGAGGTTTAAGTGACGTTTTGTGTGAAAGAGACATTGGAGAGTATTGAGTGTTGGGACTCGATTTAAGTTGTTAGAGACTATTTAAAACTTTACCTTCGTTTAGATCGTTTTCTCACTGGTTTTAGCCTCACAGTGCTATTTGTGGTTTCTTTTCAGGTAACAATGGACCGAGAGGTGGCGGTTGATGAAGTGGAAGAGATGAGAGTTCATGTCTTGGTGGCTAGCCAATGCATCTTTTATTTTCTTTGAGATTGAGATTAAAGCTCTTGAATTTTATTGACTATGTTTTGTTTTTGTGAGATTTGAGACTCATGTTAGTTTTTGAAACACTTTGTTATTTGATTTAGTTCATTGTTTCTTTTTGTTTTAAAAATTATAACTCCGGAGTTGTTGATTTTATTTAAATGACTATTTGGTTGAGGATTTTCATACTTTTCATATTTCTCAATAAATATCATTTATTGAGTCTTCCGCTGCATTAATTAAGCTTTGTTTTAAACTCTGAAAAGTCGGGTCTTTACAGTTTTGTATCTTGTGATTTTATTTTTTTTCATTTCTTTTTCGCACGAATACCCATTTATATCCAACTGGTTTAACATTTTCAAGTGTTGGGGATATTAGTCTAAAAACTCCTCGTTTTAAAAGCGAGTCTAATTCTGCTGGTATAGCTTCTTCCCATTTAGGCCAATCATTTCTATGTCGATATTCTTCGACAGATTTTGGTTCACAATTCTCAATTTCTTTGATAATATCAAGAGCAACAAATTAAGAAAAAATATCATCTATAATTATATCTGTTCGATTCCATCTCTTACTTGTTGTGACATAATCAATCGAAATCCCATTATTTTCACTATTCTCAAGTATTTGACTTTCTTCTAGTTTTTTAGGATTAGTTATGTCCAAGGTTTCTTCAAGAACTTCTGCTTCTTGAATTGAGTTATTCTGAATAATCAGAATTAACAAATTGTTTTGTTGGAATATCAATCCATGATGGTACATTTATAGCTGGTATATATGATTTTGTCACTTTCTTTACATCAGTAAATACATCAGGTAGCTGATTTGCTATATTTTGTAAATGAATTTTCTTCTGTACTTTATGTTTGATTTGTACGAGGGTCGAAATGAGACAATAATTATGTGCTCCATGTTAATTTCTCCCCATAATGTTGGAAATTTTGTCTTATCAAAGTGACAGTCAGCAAATAGCGTAGTAAGTGTATCACCCGTCAGGGGTTCAAGATATTTAATTATTGAAGGAGAATCATACCCAACATATATTCCTAACCTTATTTGAGGACCCATCTTAGTACGCTATGGTGGGGCAATTGGGACGTATACTGCAGAACTAAAAATTCTCAAATGAGAAATATTTGACTTCTAGCCATAAACTAATTGCAATGGAGAGAATTTTTTATAAGACGTTGGTCTAATTCGTACCAATGTTGCAGCGTGTAAATAGCATGACCCCACATAACTACAGGAAGTTTTTCTCTCATAAGTAATGGTCTAGCAATCAATTGAAGACGTTTATTAAATGATTATGCTAAACCATTTTGTGTAAGAACATGGGCTAAATGGTCCACTTGGTAAATTAATAGGCCTACAAATATCACCATGAATTCGTTTTAAAAGTGCAGGAGCCTCGATCACAACTTTAAGTGGTGATGAACTTATAATTAATTTTCTTTGAGAGCAAGCCACACATGAAAATTCATTATTAACTTTAAAAATCTTTTAGTATATCAAAGGATGCCCTTGTGAATTCTCAACAATTCTCCTCATCATTATCAATCCAAGATGGCCTAGTCGATCATGCCAATAGTAACAAATCTGGATAAGTGAACTTCAAGTTCATTGTTGCATATGTTTCAATTGGATGAATACATGCATAATACGGACCAGAAGAAAATGCAGGTAACTTTTCCAAGATATGTTTTTCATATGAGACAATAGATGTAATATGAACGTATTCAATATTATTTTCATTAACGGTCTCAATATGGTACCCATTACCACGTATATCCTTGAAACTTAGCAGATTTCTTTTTGACTTATTAGAGAACAAGGCATGATTTATAGTAATTTTTGTTCCTCTAGGCAATATTATATTTGCTTTCCCAAATCCTTCTATCAAGTTTGCAGAACCAGATATTGTATTAACATTTGCTTCCAGCATTATCAAATTTGAAAAATATTTTCTGTTTTTAAGTATGGTGTGTTGTCGCACTATCTGCTAAGCATATATCTTCATCGTTGATAAAATAGCCAAAAAAAATGAGAACAGCTCATATTTTTTTCATTAAAAATAAATAAAAATGATTACAAAATAAAACATGTTATAAGAAAAATAAAAAAATAAAATAAACTAATGGAAATTTAAAGGCAGGAAGAAAAAAAAACACAACAATAACAATAACAAAAAAATGATAAAATTAATTTTGAACTTTCTCAAAAGCAGTTGAAGTGTTGACTTCTCCTTCAACAAAATTAATCTTCTCTTCTGGATATTCAAGGAAATCAGCAACATCCAAGTGTGTCATATCAAGTGGATAAAATGTATCATCATTTTGATAAGTAAAGTTAGCTTCCACATTCTTTTCAGTTTCTGCAAAATTTGATAAGTAATATTTTCTCCGCACAATTTCAATTTTGAACTAATTTTAACTAACGCGGAATTATATTCACTTACTGATTTAAAATCTTGCAACCTTAAATGTATCCAATCATAACGAGTTTTTGGAATAATAACTGTTTTTTGGTGATCAAATTCAAATCTATCCTTCAAACTTTGCCAAAGAACAAAAGGATCATTTATTGTAAGGTATTTAACCTTTAATCCCTCGTGTATATGATGGCGTAAAAAAATTATTACCTTTGTCTTTTATTGATTAGATGTTGTACGTATTCCCTTCTTTAATGGTACTGCCTAGAGCCATGACATCCAAATGGATTTCAGCATCAAGTATCCATGATAGATAATTTTTTCCATAAATGTCAAGAGCATGAAACTCTAACTTTGTGAGATTTGCCATTATAAAACTATCACAAAGAATATTTATATTAGAATTTTAATATTATAATAATAACATCATAGTTTTATAAACCATACAAAACAAAAAGGTGAGACATAAAATAAGATAAGAAATAATAAAGTTCTAATATTAAAAAACCAAATAAAAACCATCTTGATTTATTCATTAAAATCTAAATTATAATGAAAAAATAATAGGAGAAATTGATAAAAGAAAAATATGAAATAAAACAAACAAATTAAAGGGGATAATATATATATTAACAATGTACTGTACAATTTTTTAATTATAACATTTTATTACGGAAAAAAAATTGAATTTAAAAAAAGAAATAAGGAGCGGAAAGAAAAACATAGTAGTGAACTTTTAAAAGAAATTAAGGAACAAATAAAAGTTATGAAACAGTAAGAAATAGAGAACTAAAAAAATTAAGGAAAATTGTATGAACAACTAATTTTAAAAATCTCATTTAACACATAGACTTGTAATGCCACTATTCTTCTTAAATATACTATTTTTTAAAAATTCATAGGCTTTATAAAACCAAATTGAAACTCAGTTTTTTATTTTATTTTTAATTTAGTACATATTCTGTTTTGGAAATAGTTGATGCAAATGAGGAAAATGGTAGAACTAAGATAAAAAAAAATGGTGCATTAGTAAATCAAACATGAATTTAAGGTTAAATATTGAAAATATAGATTATTTAGAAGTTGACAATTTTTTTTTTAAATAAAAAATGCGAACTAATAAAAAAATGAAGGAAAAAAATGAAAAAAAAAAATTAAACGGAAAGAGCAGAGAACTAAAAGTTTAACCAAAAAATTAAGGAAAATTAAAAATACCGTACACAAAAACATTCGACAAATTCTCCACATATGACTGAAATATTGATTTAGTAGTGTGGGAGAAAAAAATAATAATAATTAAAAAGAACAAAAACAAAAACAAAATTGATAGATAAAATATTTAGCGTAAAATACACTTTTAGTCCCTACAATTTGAATGTTGTGACTAATTGGTCACTATAGTTTAAAACCTTACATGTTTACCCCGACTGTTTAAAAAATGTATCATTTTGGTCCTAGAAATAGAATGACTTGATAAGGTTGCTGATGTGAAAATTTCCTGACCCAGGAAACTTTGTAAACCCGACTTCATCTGAACAATTTATAGGTTTATTTATAACACACCCTTCTGTATAATATATTAAATTTCATGGCACTCCACATCACAATTTCTAAAAGAACCATGAACACCATATCCCTTGGCATAGTTAGTTGCATAAAGCTGCTTCCAATTGTTCTAAGTTTGAGACCATATTAAAGCTTCTCTCATGAAAATCATTTGATTCATCACCATTTTTCCAATCATGGAGTTGTTGATAAAGTGGATAAATCAAAACTTTGTCACTTTTTGAAGACCGGAATTCCAGTGTCCAAGAGCTCTAACATTGGATTTTCAAATGGGTGCTAACAATTTTACGACCAAACAACAAGGGAATCATTCTGGATTAGAACAATATTATTTCCTGTCGTGTTTATTTTCAAAAACAAGAAAATAACTTTTATAAAACTAGGATGAATTTATACCAAATTCCCAAGTAAGGATTCTTGGAAATGCCAGTAATAAAAAAAAAAACCTAGTTCGAATCTTTTTTACTTTTGAGACTACAAGTTCTTCCATTGTTAAGATTTTGAGAAGCTGACCATGGAATCAAGAGAGAAAGAGAATTTGAAAGAAGATGTCAGTAATAGAAATACAATTAGTTAGAGAAGATATTATTTTGAAGATATTCAGAGACTCACGAAAGTCATAACAAGATAAAATGATTTAGGATCATTCAGTTTTATCTTTATCTAATATTCTTTTATTTTATATTTTTTAGATTTTAGATTTTCTTTAACTGGTTCGTTTTGATACGTACATCAACACATTTGTACAAATATTTGTTGCCTATATAAACACATCAACATCAATGAATGAAATTAAGTCAATTTAATATATTTCTAATTTTCACATGGTATCAGAACAGTGAATAGAATTCATTCTTATTTTATCTATTCTTCAAAATGTCCAGTAAAAACACTCCCGCTGTCACTCTATCGGTTTCACCCGATCCTTATGCTATCCATCATTCTGACAGTTCTTCGAGCGTCCTCATTACGCCTCTTCTAATGGATGACAACTATGGCTCATGGCATCGTGCCATCACCATGGCATTCAAGCTAAAAGTAAGTATAACTTCATTGATGGTTTAATCTTACTAAAGGCTACATTAACTTTTGATATCGCCAATTGGGAACACTGCAACGACCTTGTTAGTAGTTGGATTCTAACTCTCTCTCCTGAAATCAGGCCTAGCATTCTGCCGATACTGGCTCCCAGATTTGGATGGATCTGCAAGAACGCTTCTACCAGTCCAACATGCCTAAAATTTATCAACTTAAACATTCTATTTCAGTTTTAAAACATGAAGGTATGAATGCTTCTTCCTATTTCACTAACCTTAAGTCTTTGTGGGATGAGTTGAGCAGTATTACCATACTTTCTCCTTGCATCTGTGGCAACGAAATACATCCTGGAACAACAAAATCAAGACCAGGCCATGGAATTTCTTGAAGGACTCCATGACATCTTCTCTGCGATTCGGAGTTAAATCTTGCTCATGGAACCATTTCCATCTACTTAACGTATTTATAATCGCGTACGTCAAGAAGAAGAGCAACAAGAAATCAATGTTTGCTCTGTCCATGCTATGGAATCTCCTGCTCTCCAAGTCTCAAAACAACATCATTCATCCAGAAAGCGTCAACGCCCCTTTTGTGACCATTGCAACTGACATGGATACACTCGAGAAAATGTTACCAACTACATGGATTTCCATACAAACAAGGTAAACCAAATTTTAATGTACCAAATGGATTAGGACCACATTTTACTACTCCACCAATTCCTCAAATCACTTCTGTTCTATACAACAAACTACTCACCCTTCTTTCTAAAGAATATTCTGTTGTATCTTCAGCTCTCTTAGCAGATCAATTCTCTCTTGTGTGTCTTCTAGTTGGATAAGTGACTCTGGCGCATCAAATCATATTTGCACATCACTTTCATTTTTTTCTCCATATGTTTCATTAAAGAAAAATATTTTTGTCCAATTACCTGATGGTTCTCATGCATCAGTAACTCATACTAGTATTATTAAATGTTCTCCTTTACCCATTTTAAAGGATGTCTATCATATTCCATCTTTTAAATTCAATCTCATATTTATGTCACAATTAACAAAACAAAATAATTGTGAAGTAATTTTTTCAATCTCGACATGTTTATTTCAGGACCACTTAACGAAGAGAATTATTAGTCAGGGTAGACTTTAAAACGACCTCTACTATTTGGATGATGTTCTACATTCAAGTTCTGCTTTTTCTATTCAACATTCGAATAAATTTCATTTATGGCATTCTGCCTAGGCCATCCTTGAATTCTCGTTTTCGATTTCTTGTTAAGTATTTTTCAGATATATTTTCTAATAAAGAATTTATTTGTGATGTTTGTCCACAAGCTAAGCAATCTAGTAATTCTTTTCCTTTAAGTATTACTCGCTCCTTTAAATATTTCCATTTGTTGCATATCAATATTTGGAGACCATTTCCGTTCCCTCCCAAAATAGATCACATTTTTTCTTGATAATTGTGGACGATTATTCCCGTTGCACTTGGGTTTATCTAATGAAAACCAAATCACAAATGTTTAATATGATAACACATTTTTTAATCAAATTCATCGACAGTTCAATATTTCAATTTCTCAAATTAATACTTGTAATGAGGGTATTTTTTACCATAACTTCAAACAATTCAATGTGATAATGGCACTGAATTTCTTTCATCGATTTTTCAAAATTGGTTTAGTGCTCATGGAATCATTCATCAAACAAATTGTGTCTATACTCCTCAACAAAATGATATTTTTAGCGCAAACATCGCCATTTACTCGATGTCGCTAGAGCTTTACGTTTCCAAGCTCATCTTCCCTTGTCATTTTAGGGAGAATGTGTTCTCATCGCTGCATTCCTAAATAATAAATTACCAACACCACTTCTTGGGTTCAAATCACCACATGAAATATTATTTGGGAAAGATCCTTCATACTCTTCTTTACGAGTTTTTGGTTGCTTATGTTTTGCTAAAAACATGAACATTAAACATAAATTTGAAGCTCGTGCGAAACCTTACATTTTTGTTGGTTATCCTTATGGGCAAAAAGTGTATCAAATTTGTGATCCTTTTACTCAACAAATACATGTCTCTCGTGATGTAATTTTTCATGAACCAACTTCCCATATCGCGATGCTCCACCCAACCCACATTCCAATGATATTTTCATTACACCTCTCAATGATAATCATCCCATCTCTCTGCCAACATCAAATCATGTTTCACCCCCGGAATCCTCATTGGATACCACTGATCCTTTACATGTTAATGGTGATATATCATTGCCTTCTGATCATGTCTCACCTTGTTCGCCTCATATGGAAATAGTTGAATCCAAACGCCTTTAGAGGATGCAATGTCCACCATCTCATTTGAATAAGTATGTTTGTAGTGTTGATCATTCTTCCACTTCTTTTCCGTTAGTTAATTATTTTTCTTAGACTCACTTAAGCTCTTCTCATCGCAATTTTCTTGCCAAGGTCATAGACCACGATGAACCTTGGACTTATTGTGACGACCAGACTCCTTTTTAAATCATTTAAATCAGATTTTAGCGGAAGACTTTATATTTAATAAAAATTTGGCATGGATATGTTTAAAACTTGGACTATCCATAACCTGTTTACACTTTTCACAATTAGAGAATTTAAAAGACAAGGAATTGCAATTCCTGTTGTACAGTTTAAATAAGTTCAAAGTTATAAAAGTTAAGATAAAAAGCTTTTATAAGCTTAGATACAAATATACAACCCAAAAGACGGAACATGAATAAATGAGTCCATGGACTTTAAAAATCTATCTAGTCCCTCTCGACATCATCATCATCTAGATCAGACTGCACCAGCTCCTCGTCCACGACCCCGAGCATTACCTGAAAATGTTTGTAATATCATGAGCTAAAACCAAGCCCAGTGAAAATAAATAGAAAGTAAAGTAACATTAGACTTCAAACCCGCATCCGGATTTGTGTCCAATAACTTACTTACCCTTTGCTAACCAGCCATTCAAAGAGATTTACATCAAGTATACCACTTTTACTTACCAAATCTCCCAAATAATCGAGGATCTAGCTTCCAAGCATTTAAGAGAATGTGTTTCATAAAACACATAACATTTGTATTTCATTCTCTTTAATACCTTATACTATACATAAGGTTTACATTCAAGTATTAATCTCAATTTTCAAGATATTCCAATTAATTGAGAATCTAGTTCTCATATATATATATATATCATAATAATTATACAAGATTCAATACACCCTTGTATTCTCTCAATATACAATTCATTCTCATTCCTTTTCCTATAGCACTCGGCTATACATCATATTTCATTTCTTTTCTCTATAGAAATGTATGTCATACATAATGTTTCATTTCTTTTTCTTTATAGCAACTCAGGCTATAAAATAAGGTTTACCTTCCGTTATTTTTAATAATTAATGTTAAGCTCACTCGGTCTTAACATATTCAAACAATCACAATTTACAATTAATGACGATAATATTAGCACACGCAGTCTAATCATTATTCATTAACTCGCTAAACAAGTGTAAATGGCACCCAACCTTTACATCAATATAACTATCAAATGGTTATAATGACAGTAATGAAGTTCACGCAGTCCCATCGATACTTCATTATCTCGCTCAACAAGTGTAAAGGGCACACAACCTTTACATCAATAATAACCATCAAATGCTTATAATGACAGTAATGAAGCTCCCGCAGGCTAACAATACTTCATTATCTCCCTCAACAAGTGTAAAGGGCACTCAACCTTTACATCAATAATATCTTCCCACCTCTAGTGAATAATGTCAGGTAATGAAGCTCCCGCAGTCTCAACATTACCTCATTAACTCACCCACCGAATACAAGGTTCAATGCACCCCTGTATCCTCGTATATATATCATAGTAATTATGGATAATACTAGATAATATGAACTCGTATAGTTCCATTATTATCTCATTATCCATCTCCTCCGATCATGCAAAGTCCCGCAGTCCTTTAGTATTCCTCATGATACATATACATAAACATAAAACGAATAATATAAGACAATACATGCACGCTCAAGCTATGCATTGCCTCATTATTCCTCCAAAAATAATCGATTATGCAATATGAATATGAATGTGGTCTCAAATGCAAGTAAACATAAATATAAACATTCAAAGTGTGCAAGTAAAAATGAATATAAACATTCAAAGTGATCAAAGGACATAACGATAAATGGATCACGAATTACCCTTTATATATATAACAAGAATTTAGGAACTTCGAAAAAACAATGAATAAATCAAGCCAAACGGCCTTCAGATAAACTCGAGATATTAACTTTAACATAAAAGTCTCAAATCCATTGATTCCATTGTTTTGAATAAATGTTCGAACTTCCTTATCCAAATTCCTTATTCACCCTATTATACTTGGAACTTTCAACTTCCGATAAACATTAGGAAACTCCGAAACGAAACTAGACTTGTAACTTCCAAGAGTTAAACGTTTCCTCGAAGCACCTATGAGTTCTCTCACTCAATTAGAACTAACTTCCAAGCCTAAGCATGTTAGCTCACTTAATTTAATCCTTTCGATTCAAATCTTAATCTTAACTTCCGATCCTACAAATCGTTCAACTTAGTCGGTTACTTAGTTTACTTTAAGTTCAATTCATTCTCACCTCGAAAGTGCGCGTGACAACAAATTTCCCACGAACCAACAAACGAGCAATCGCACCTACAATTCATCAATTGTACAACATATTACAACTCATAACTAAGATGAGAAAAAGTGTGATTTTCGGGTGAATAGTGATTTCGGATTAATAGTGTTTTCAGATGAAAAGTATTTTGGGTGAATAGTGTTTTTCAAAAATCCGAGCTCGAAATCGTCAAATTCCTTAATGGAAATACATGATTTCAGCTTCAAAACTCATTTATAAACAAAAACAAAGAAAACCATATAAAAAGTTTCGAAAACTCACTTTTTAAGACTTCCCTTAGAGAACGAGAAACACTGAAAAGCTAGGTTGGATAGGTAACCCTCGTCCCGAGCAATCCAACGCAACCGAAAACAAGACGATCCACCGAGAAACAAAGAAAATCCAAAGAAATCTCCATTGGAGATGATCTCCACAGCAAGGAGAAGAAGAAGAGAAAGGAAGAATGAATTTCTTGGTCAAATGGTCAACTTTGGGGTTTTTAAAGAAGATGAATAGTGTTTTGATATTTTTAAGAAATCGGAAATTACGATCTCATCCCTTCAATGCTTTTAGCTTATAAAACGAAACCCAAAACTCTTAAACTAGCCAAATGGTGATTAATAATTATTAATTGGCCCGTTAATAATTATTAATACGACCAAAACTAATTTAAGCTAATAAAACGATTAAAAGGTTTTCGAACGAAATTAACTACTAAATTCTAAATTACTAAAACTAAAATTAAACTAAATACTTTAATTAAAATAAATAAATAAATAAAATATTAAAATAAAATAAATTTACTTCAAAAGTAACGGGACGTTACAGTCTACCCTTTGCGCTCACTAGATGAAAAAGCGAGGGTACTTAGACTGTATCTCATCCTCACGTCCCCACGTTGCTTTCTCTGACACTTGGTTCCTCCAAAGAAACTTAACCAAGTGAATTGTTTTATTTCTCAACATCTTTTCTTCGAATGCTAGGATCTCAATCGGTGTCTCCTCATTAGATATATTAGCATCCAAAACTACCAGCTCATAACCAATCACGTGGGACGGATCCGCCATGTATTTCTGAAGCATTAATACATGGAAAATATTATAAACGGCCGATAAGCTACCACTCCAAATCGATCGGGTATCTCGATAGGCCAATAAATCTAGGGCTCAACTTGCCCTTCTTCTCAAATCTCATAACACCATTCATAGGTGTCACTTTTAAGAATACGTCCCCCACTACAAACTCAAGTGGACTACGTTGTTTATCGGCATAACTCTTCTGTCGACTTTAGGCAACCCTTAACCTCTCTCTAATCAAAGTGATAGACTCGCTAGTCATTTGTAACAACTTGGGATACAATAGTCTCCTCTCTCCACCCTCATCCCAATGAGCGGGAGAACGACACTTTCTACCATAAAGTGCCTAAATAGTGCCATCTCGATAGTAGCCTGGTAACTGTTATTATAAGCAAACTCTTCCAAATACAACTGAGTCCTGACTACCACCAAAGTCAAGAACATCAGCTCTCAACATATCCTCCAAAATCTGGTTAAACCTCTTTATTTGACCATCTGTCTAAGGATGAAAGTTGTGTTAAATGCAAAACCGGTACCCATGACGGTATATAAACTCTGCCAAAACCTTGAGACAAAGCATATGTCCCATTTTGATACAATCTTCACAGGCACACCATGCAATCTAACAATCTTTCTTAGGTACAACTGTACCCTAGTCTTAACTGGATAGGTGATCCTTCCAAGAGTAAAGTATGCGGTTTTCATCAAACGGTCTACAATTATCCAAATGGTATCATAACTCTTTGCCATCTTCGGCAAAACCCTGATAAAATCCATGGAATTCTCCTTCTATTTCCATTCAAGCACTCTCAAAGGTTAAGATAACCCGGTGAACTTGCCCTTAAGGCCTTGACTTGCTAACAATCAAGCACCTACTCACATACTCTGCAATCTCATGTTTCATCCCAAACCATCAATAATACTGTCTCGGGTTCTCATACATCTTGTACTACCTGGATGAACAGAACAGATAGAATTGTGAGCTTCCTCCAACAGCTCTTTTCAAAAGTCGATCCCGAAGGCACACAAAGCCTCTACGATTTATCAATGCACTATCCGTAGAAAAGATAGATTGACTAGGCATGTCTTATTCTTCCTCTTAAAATGAGCTTGTACGCATTAGAAAACTGTGAATCCCAGGCATACTAGTAGGTCTAAGCAGACTACTAATTGCCTCAATCTTAGAGGAATCAACAGATACCCCTTTACTTGATACCACATGGCCTGAAAATGCCATTTCTTTTAGCCAAAACTAACACTTTGAGAACTTGGCATACAATTCTTATTTTGTAACATCGTCAAGACCTTCGTTAAATGATCTATCATGCATCTCCTTGGTCTTAGAATAAACCAAGATATCATCAATGAACACAATCACAAATGAATCATTAAACCTTCTGAACACAGTATGCATAAGGTCCATAAAAGTTGCTGGCGCATTGGTCAAACCAAAAGACATAACTACAAACTCATAATGTCCATAACGTGTCCTGAAAGTAGTCTTGAGAATATCCTCATTCTGAATCCTCAACTGTTGATAGCCAGATCTCAAATCTATCTTCGAAAAGATAGCGGTTCTCCTCAACTGATCGAATAGATCCTCTTTCCTGGGCAAAGGATATTTGTTTTTCACAATAACTCGATTCAATTTTCAGTAATCAATACACAATCTCATTGAACCGTCTTTCTTTTTCACAAACAACAAGGTGCTCCCCACGAGGATGCACTAGGGCGAATAAACCCTAAGTCTAAGAGCTCCTGCAACTGACTCTTAAGCTCTTTTTGAAGGGATGATTTACTAAATTAGCGGAATTTATTTAGTAACACAAATTAACACTTAATTTATGATCTATTAATATCATGCAATTTGTGATAAAAAGACGAAGAACATGTAGGTTCATGCTTTATTTTCGAAAAATTAAAACCGGAACTTACATTGACTGATTAATGGAGAATCGGTTGGAGGTTTCTTTACAGCATCAAATCCTCGAGAACACCAGGATCTTCTACGCTATATCCCGATCGATCAAACGAAATTCGATTGTGGGATCGAACTTAAGAAGAAATTGGGAAGAAGAAAAATATTTTCTTCCCAATAATGACTAGGGAATTTCGGCTATGGGGGGGAGAAGGGAAGAGAGGGTTCCAACTTTCTATGGAATTAAATTGTTGGGATTTATGAATGACCCAACCCTCCTATTTATAGAAAAATAGGAATCCTAATCACATTAGGATTAATCTATAGAGATAAATACAAAAAGAAAAAAGATTATCTCTTTCTTTTACCTAGCAATTTCGAAAATGCCTTGGATAAATAGGAGATTATTTTATTTTCTTTATTTTTATTTATCTTGGGTAAATAAATCTTTGTAACTATTTTAGGATATAATTCAAACAATTATCTCCTCAAAATACATGTCATGGCCGATTTTATCATCATAAAATAATAAATAAATACAATTTATTTAATTAATTATTTTGGGCCAATTCCAATTGGGTTCATTAATCCAATTGGGCTTGAAATTCTCTCTTAAATTAATAAGTCCAACTTAATTAATTTATTTATTAATTACCATTTAAATAAAATATTTTATTTAAACAATTAATAATATTAATATTTTCTCCCGATTAAATATTATCCAATTTATATTTAATTATTAATTTCCATTTAAATAATTTTCATTATTTAAATAATTAATAATAAATATTATAATTATTAATTTCCATAAACTCATTATTTAATTAATAATTTTATTGACAATATTTTATTATTAATTTAATTAATTTTAATTATTAATTTCTGTTTAAATATAATTATTTAAACAATTAATCATTGTTAATTAATTTCAAATTATTAATTACCATTTAAATATACTCAATATTTAAATAATTAATAATGTATAATTAATAATATTTCATTATTAATTTCATGTTTAAATAAACTCATTATTTAAACAATTAATAATGTTTATATTAATTACCGTTTAAATATACTCAATATTTAAACAATTAATATTGCCTATTTTAAGTAATTCACTTTACTTAAAATTTCCATTTCTTCTACTTGATTTCGCGACTACGATATTTGGCCTAGCATAGGGACCCGATGGACCTATAATCATGGGCTTAATAATTAGTCAATTAAGTGATTAACACATAATCAGTTAATTACTTATTATCTAACTATGAATAATTCCACTATAGATTCATAGCTGAACTCCCCTCACTATAGATGAGTTATGTCCATTTAGTTTATCATTATTTATATCTGTGATATATCCTTCACGTCGAACCCTCATAATTACAGGCGGATAAATTTACCGTTTTGCCCCTGTAATTACCGCTTTATCCTTGTGTTCCCGCTGATTCTCCAATGAACTTTATCTTTAGTCGAACTAGAGATAAGATACTTGTGATCAATAGAAGTCGTGACGTCACTTGTTCATGTCTCGAATCGAGACATCAAGGAGTTTCCTAAAGTTCCTAAAATGTTTAGGTATCGCACCGATACCGTTAATTTATAGGAAAGTTATGAATTCCATCTCGTGAAAATGAGTTCCCAGCTACTTATCTAGTCATGTTCCCAAAACAGGAGTGTATTGAGCGTTCTTATAGATCGCTCTCAACTATGTGAATCAAAGAACATAACTCCACAAATAGGAGTCCGCATTTCACTCAGGATTGAGATCTATCACGGTTGATAAACTTAGTTTGATATTCGATTATTTCTCGTAAACGGTACTAATGAGAAATTTGATCGAACATCGTGGTCCTGTCTTATACAATCAACATTGCATATGATATTTCCATTTCATGTCTCCCACATGAATGATCAGGATTTGATCATTTGTCTATAAACAAAATGCGAAGCTATCAACAATGTTACCAGGATAAGGTTCCCAAACGTTATCCGTTTCTCGTAGACACGTTTAAGTTACTCATCTCGACTTTAATCCTCTTGTATGACTCACATACTAAGTCGTGATTTCATAAGAGTAACTTAGGGTTTGCTATTTGAATGTTTGATATTTATATATTTCCATATATTCATAATATCATTAATTGAATCAATCTAGATAATATAAAGAACTTATGTTTATTTATTTAATTTATTCTTAATAAATTATTATTATTAAATGATTACAAGTTCTAGGACACCATTCCTAAAACTTTTAACTCAGTTGGTGTTAAACGATAAGGTGCCTTGGACAATGGAATTGTCCCAGGAGCAACCTCAATCTAAAAATATAACTCTCTCACCGGTGACAAACCGGGTAACATATCAGGGAAAACATCAACGAAATCCCTCACCACTGACACAGAACTCAAGCTATTCTCCGGTACAGAAGTATCGACAACACTAGCTATATAACCCCAAGCTCCATCACTTAGAAGGATTCTAGCCTCTATCAAAGATATCAAAGTGGGTGCTACTCGGCCATTAGACCCACGAAAATGTAAACTGGTCTCACAAGGACTCATAAAATCAACAACTTTCTCAATATAATCGATAACAGTATGATTGGATGATAGCCAATCCATAACCAATATCACATCAAAATCAGACATATGTATAACAGTTAAAGTAGAATGTGATCAACTAATAAGAATACACATGTCATCATTACTAATCACACTATCAACAATAATCAACTTCCCAATTGGGGTAAAAACACGCATCTCGAAACCCACGATCTAGACTCCAGAGCAGCCGAATCAACAAACTGAGATGAAATAAAAGAGTGGCTAGCTCCAGAATCAAACAAAACAAAAGCCAAACGGCCCAAATCTGACAAAGTACCCGTCACTACCATACCTGCAGCCTCAGCGTCCTTTCTAGTAGAAAATACTCAAGTATGATGATGAACAAGTGGAGAAGGTAACAAGTGTAAATCTGTACTATTGAGCCTGATCTCCACCTCTGTCTTGACCTCTGCCCTTACCCTAGGGAGTATACTGAGCTGACGGTGCCTGCTGCAGCTTTCCTAATAATCCTGACCCTTATTACTACGTTGTGATGGCTGTCTTATACGCCCTACAAAAGTGGCGTGATTCCAAGTTTGATCACAAGCATAGCATCTTGGTGGAAGTGTGCATCTCCCAGAATGGAAACTGGCACAACTATTGCAGTAAGGATGAACCTATCCCTGTGCTCTCGACTGTCCATGTTGAGCTCCACCTCGAACCTGTTATTGCTGATGCTGCCTCCACTGTGGCGGTATCCCTCATTTAGCATCGTCATCCTCTGCCTTCTTCTCCTGAGAGGAAGTCTATCCCGTAGTAGATAGTTTTCCCTTCTTTTCAGAAGATGTAAAATCCAAGATAAGGGCAGCTCCTAAGCCTCCTCATTCAAATCTTGAATGAACTCGACTTCGTAGATTGTTTATTTTCTTGCAAACAAAACTGGTGTCTCTCAAGTACCTTAGTCCAATAACGTTCTAACCTTCCAACATAGGATTCACCTTAGGGTCTGACTTGAGAAGACTCATTAGGTCCAAACAACGACCTACAGTTTCTCAAATTCTCCGTCCAATTAGATGGTCAAACACAATGTGATTTGAAGTTCACCAAACCATCACATTGCCTTATAAAAGTCACCGATATCACGGTCCGACAACATTCCTTCTAGATCTCAATCAAATACCAACATTCAACCTTAGTGTTAGTTAACTTTGACAATTTACCAAATATGGATCTCGATAACTCGACCTCGAGTATATTCAAATTCATATTGATACATTATAGTGTAATAGCGACCAAACTAGGTCATTAACCAATTAACAAAGTCATTAGTGGTCCTCGTTGAGCCATCACGAAATGTTCTAACTTCCTCTTTTGAGTGACAACACACTTTCCTTTTAAACAATACTATCACAATAATTTACCACTTACCACAAATCAACTTTCTCAATTCAAACCAGGAACTTATCCATTGAGTTAAATCTAGGTTATTGGACCCAAGCCAAACCGATTACTTATCAACAATTACTCACCTCAAACAGGTATTTCATCTCTTAATATTGGGCTCCAGATATTCATGTCCCCTTTTTACACATAAATATCAACACACATTCACTAACACCACTACTTAGCAATTGTGTGACAATCAAACTTTAATCAAACGATTGATCACTCGGAGTATCTTTTCTCCTTTACACTGACATTATGTCAATACGCTTAACGAGGTGTTCAACCTCCAAACTACACAGGGTCATTCACATTCTCAGCACCCCTACCAATATCTCTGCCTTGGGTCAAATAAACATCACCACATAGTTGTTTTACGAGGAGGTGAAATATCACAAATACAAATAATATTTAACAACCTTATCATAGACTTCCCACTATCAAAGAAATAAAGCTTGAGAATAAAAGTTTTAGGCATACCTGGTGCCGCTGATCTTAGACGATGACTAGAGGGTGGACTTAAAACAAAACATGAAAAACAAACATGCATCACATGTAGTTTACAGAACCCTTAGGCTCTGATACCAACTGTGACGACCCGACTTCTTTTTAAATCATTTAAATCAGATTTCAGCGGAAGACTTTATATTTAATAAAATTTTGGCATGGTTATGTTTAAAACTTGGACTATCCATAACCTGTTTACACTTTTCACAATCAGAGAATTTAAAAGACAAAGAATTGCAATTCCTGTTGTACAGTTTAAAGAAGTTCAAAGTTATAAAAGTTAAGGCAAAAAGCTTTTATAAGCTTAGATACAAATATACAACCCAAAAGACGAAACATGAATAAATGAGTCCATGGACTTTAAAAATATATCTAGTCCCTTTTGGCATCATCATCATCCAGTTCAGACTGCACCAGCTCCTCGTCCACGACCCCGAGCATTACCTGAAAATGTTTGTAATATCATGAGCTAAAAGCAAGCCTAGTGAAAATAAATAGAAAGTAAAAAAACATTAGACTCCAAACCCGCATCTGAATTTGTGTCCAATAACTTACTTACTCTTTGCTAACCATCCATTGAAAGAGATTTACATAAAGTATTCCACTTTTACTTACTAAATCTCATAAATAATCGAGGATCTAGCTTCCAAGCATTTAGGAGAATGTGTTTCATAACACACATAACATTTGTATTTCATTCTCTTTAATACCTTATACTATACATAAGGTTTACATTCAAGTATTAATCTCCAATTTCAAGATCTTCCAATTAATTGAGAATCTAGTTCTCTCATATATATATATATATATATATATATATATATATATATATATCATAATAATTATACAAGGTTCAATACACCCTTGTATTCTCTCATTATACAATTCAATCTCATTCCTTTTCCTATAGCACTCGGCTATACATCATATTTCATTTCTTTTCTCTATAGAAATGTATGTCATACATAATGTTTCATTTCTTTTTCTCTATAGCAACTCAAGCTATAAAATAAGGTTTACATTCCTTTATTTTTTTAATAATTAATATTAAGCTCACTCGGTCTTAACATATTCAAACAATCACAATTTACTATTAATGACGATAATATTAGCACACGTAGTCTAATCATTATTCATTAACTCGCTAAACAAGTGTAAATGACACACAATCTTTACATCAATATAACCATCAAATGCTTATAATGACAGTAATGAAGTTCCTGCAGTCCCATCAATACTTCATTATCTCGCTCAACAAGTGCAAAGAGCACACAACCTTTACATCAATAATAACCATCAAATGCTTATAATGACAGTAATGAAGCTCCCGCAGGCTAACAATACTTCATTATCTTGCTCAACAAGTGTAAAAGGCACTCAACCTTTACATCAATAATATCTTCCCACCTATAGTGAATAATGTCAGGTAATGAAGCTCCCGCAGTCTCAACATTACCTCATTAACTCACCCACCGAATACAAGGTTCAATGCACCCCTGTATCCTCGTATATGTATCATAGTAATTATGGATAATACTAGATAATGTGAACTCGTATAGTTCCATCATTATCTCATTATCCATCTCCTCCAATCATGCAAAGTCCCGCAATCCTTTAGCATTCCTCATGATACATATACATAAACATAAAACGAATAATACCAGACAATACATGCACGCTCAAGCTATGCATTGCCTCATTATTCCTCCAAAAATAATCGATTATGCAATATGAATATGAATGTGGTCTCAAATGAAAGTAAACATAAATATAAACATTCAAAGTGTGCAAGTAAAAATAGATATAAACATTCAAAGTATGCAAGTAAAAATAAATATAAACATTCAAAGTGATCGAAAGGACATAACGATAAATGGATTACGAATTACCTTTTATATATATAACAGGAATTTAGGAACTTCGAAAAAACGATGAATAAATCAAGCCAAATGGCCTTCAGAAAAACTCGAGATATTAACTTTAACATAAAAGTCTCAAATCCATTGATTCCATTGTTTTGAATAAATGTTCGAAGTTCCTTATCCAAATTCCTTATTCACCCTATTATACTTGGAACTTTCAACTTCCGATAAACATTAGGAAACTCCGAAACGAAACTAGACTTGTAACTTCCAAGAGTTAAACGTTTCCTCGAAGCACCTATGAGTTCTCTCACTCAATTAGAACTAACTTCCAAGCCTAAACATGTTAGCTCACTTACTTTAATCCTTTCGATTCAAATCTTAATCTTAGCTTCCGATCCTACAAATCGTTCAACTTATTTGGTTTCTGAGTTTATTTTAAGTTCTATTTATTCTCACCTCGAAAGTGCGCGTGACAACAAAGTTCCCACGAACCAACAAACGAGCAATCACACCTACAATTCATTAATTGTACGACATATTACAACTCATAACTAAGATGAGAAAAAGTGTGATTTTTGGGTGAATAGTGATTTCAGATGAATAGTGTTTTCGGTGAATAGTGTTTTTTGAAAATCCGAGGTCGAAATCGTCAAATTCCCTTGATAGAAATACATGATTTTAGCTTCAAAACTCATTTATAAACAAAAACAAAGAAAACCATGTAAAAAGTTTCGAAAACTCACTTTTTAAGACTTCCCTTAGAGAACGAGAAACACTGAAAAGCTAGGTTGGATAGGTAACCCTCATCCCGAGCAATCCAACGCAACCGAAAACAAGACGATCCGCTGAGAAACAAAGAAAACCCAAAGAAATCTCCATTGGAGATGATCTCCACGGCAAGGAGAAGAAGAAGAGAAAGGAAGAATGAATTTCTTGGTCAAATGGTCAACTTTGAGGTTTTTAAAGAAGATGAATAGTGTTTTGATATTTTTAAGAAATCAGAAATTACGATCTCGTCCCTTCAATGCTTTTAGCTTATAAAACGAAACCCGAAACTCTTAAACTAGCCAAGTGAGGATTAATAATTATTAATTAGCCCATTAATAATTATTAATATGACCAAAACTAATTTAAGCTAATAAAACGATTAAAAGGTTTTCGAACGAAATTAACTACTAAATTCTAAATTACTAAAACTAAAATTAAACTAAATACTTTAATTAAAATAAATAAAATATTAAAAAAAATTAAAAAAAATTCACTTCAAAAGTAACTGGACGTTACACTTATTCTCAAGCCATTAAGTCTTCAGTATGGCGTGATGCTATGTCTTCCGAGCTCAGTGCCGTTTTCCGTAAATAAAACTTGGTCCCTTTGTCCCCTACCGTTCTGCAAGACTCCAATTGGGTGTAAATGGATCTATAAAATTAAATATCATTCTGACGGATCTATTGATCGTTATAAAGCACATTTAGTCCCAAAAGGACACACAACTTGAAGGAATTGTTATCATGATACTTTTGCTCCTATCGCTAAATTAGTAATTGTCTGTCTTCTTCTTTTGATTGTTGTTATAAAAAATTGGTCATTGCACCACCTTGACGTGAACAATTATTTTTTTATAATGAGATTTACATGAAGAGGATATCATGAAACTCCCTCCTGGTTCTTCTCATCCTAATGATAATCGCGTTTGTAAATTACATAAATCCATATATAGGTTCAAACAAGCCTCCCGTCAATGGTTTGCAAAATTCTCCTCCATTGTCATTGCTTGTGGTTTTCGTCAATATGTATCTGATTATAGTCATTTCACATATATTCATGGTGAAATCTTTGTTTTTATTCTCGTCTACATTGATGATATTATCATCACAGAGAATAATGATGTTTTCATCAACAATACAAAACAATTTCTTTCTCAATCATTTTCCATTAAGGATCTAGGCCTTCTTCGATATTTTCTTGGCATTGAAGTTTCTCGTTCCAAAAAGGGTTTATTTTTATGTTAACGCAAATATACTCTCGATATTTTATCTGACTCCAGGATGTTTGGTTCTTGACCTTCTTCTTTCCCAATGGAACAACATCTTCGACTTCATCCTGACGATGGTACTCCTCTTATGAATCCTTCAACTTATCGACGTCTTATCGGTCGTCTATTATATCTAATTGTCACTCGACCTGATACTCAATATGCTATTAACATGCTTAGTCAATTTATCCAGAGTTCTCATTCGTCTCATTTGGATGTCGCCCATAGAGTCCTTCGTTATCTTAAGGGCTCTTTTGGGAAAGGTACTCTTTTGACTTCTTCCAGTTCTTTATCTCTCGTCAGATATGCTGATTCTAATTGGGTGGGTGTCTAATTACTCATCGATCTACTACTGGTTATTTCACAATGCTTGGCTCTAGCCCCATCTCATGGAAAACTAAGAAACAACATACTGTTTCTAGATCATCCGTTGAGGCGTAATACCGTTCTCTTGCGGCAATCACTTTAGAACTCCAATGGCTTCACTCTCTTATATCATAACTTGGATTTCCACCTGCTGCCCCAATTAAAGTTCATTGTGATAATCAAGATGCTTTTCACATTGCTGAGAATTCTGTGTTTCATGAACGAACTAAACATATTGAAATTGATTGTCATTTTGTTCGTGAGAAAAGTATTTCTGGTCTTATCTCTCCCTCTTACTTACGCTCCACCGATCAGCTAGCTGACATCTTCACCAGACCACTCAACAACGATACATTTAGTCGACTACTTCCCAAGTTGGGTGTGCTCGACATTTCTCCCCCAACTCCAACTTGACGGGGGTGTTGAAGATATTCAGAGACTCACGGAAGTCATAACAAGATAAAATCATTTAGGATCATTTAGTTTTATTTTTGTCTAATATTCTTTTATTTTATATTATTTAGATTTTCTTTAACTGATTCCTTTTGATACGTACATCAACACATTTGTACAAATATTTATTGCCTATATAAACATAGCAACATCAATGAATGAAATTAAGATTTATAATTTTCACATATCAGATGAAGAATTCCCATTAATCTCTCTTTACAGATGAAGGGGGAGATAATGGATGTCAACTGACAAGAAATGTGAAGCCGAACAATGAGAGGGGAGAGAGATGAAAAAGATGAGTACAAAATAATATTAAAATATTTTAAATGTATTTTAAATGCCACATCATTTAAAAAGTCCTTATTACTATTGTCACAGCACAAGTTTATCAAGTCATTATATTTCAAGGACCAAAATGATACATTTCTTAAACAGTAGGGGTAAAAATGTAAGGTTTTAAATTATAGGGACCAACTAGACACAACATTCTAACTGTAAAGACTAAAAATGTATTTTACCCAAATATTTACCTTGAAATCAAAGAAATAAAAGTACGAAAAACTTTAAACAAAATAAATACTGTAGAGACTCGTGCTTGATAACGTGTTATAAATTGAAGTAAAGAATAAACAAAGAGAGAAAGATAGAAATAAGAAGAATAGATAAAGTAATAATATGATATTCTATTTTTTGGGATAAGAATACTATTCCTATCAATCACTATTTATAGGTTCACAAATAATTGAGGAATTAAATGTCAATTTCATGAGTTACAAAGAATGAATAAGGGGAGTAAATAACAATTTGAAATAAGAGGGAGATTATAAAATTTGGAGTTACGAGGGGACGCCTAGATTATTTACAATAGGATTGATTTAATAATAAAATAAATAGATTATACAAAATAATATTAAAAAAATAATGTTTAAAAACTAGTATTTACAAATATTTGACAAAATTTTACAACCCATTAAATATGATCGGTTAATTCAAGTGTTCAAAATCATTAGAGTGCGGTGGAAGTTTGAGAGCAGTATAAAACTTTCCTCCGCGCCGCGCGCCAGATTCGACCGAAAGAAGAGAATCAAAATTATTTTTTTTTGGCTTGATGCAGAGAGAGCCACTGAGGCTGAGTTCAAATTCTTCCACTCATCCATGTCTTCCTATTTTGTAGTTAACGGCTTAATAATTCCACTTTCTACATCCTCACTCTCCTTTCGCTGAATTCGGAACACGCCAATGGCGGGTTCGCAATCAGAGTCAAACATCTTCAGTGTTCGTATAGTCTCCATCGATTACTACATCGCTCCTCCAATTCCTGGCCTCGACATTTCTTACAGTAGCTTTCAAGGTATTTTTGTTGTTGTTGTTGCTTCCAAGAAAGTATGAGAAATGATATTGAATTCCGTGATTTCAAATACTAGAAATGATTTTAAATTCTTAATTGTGTTTAGAATTAGAAAGATTTGAAATGAATTTAATTTTTATCGTGTGTTTGAATGTTTGTAGGAAATGAAAAGAAAGTGAGGATATTACTAAATTAATCTTTTAATTCTAAATAGTTAGTGGGAAGTTAAAAATTAGAGAGGTTAAATAGGTAATTTAATTTGAAATCTTGCAAAATCCTACCCGTTTGGTCTCGAAATTTTTTAAGTAAAAACTGGATTTGAAATCATTTCTAATTTCAAATCCTAATATTTTGAATGAAAACAAATAGTGGAATTGATTTGAATTCTATTTGGATTTAAAATTCTACCAAATCCAGGGGAAACAAATAGAGGGTGGGAAAGTGATTGATTTTTATGTGTTTTGTATAAAATTGGAAGAAAATGCGATTGATTGATTTTTATATATGTTTTGTATTCTTTAATTTGAAGGTGGGAAAGTGAATGAGGTTCCTGTATTAAGAATATACGGTTCAACTCCGGCTGGTCAGAAAACTTGCCTCCACATTCATGGAGTAAAGCTTGCTTGCACTTCTATTTAGAATCTTGATTATAACTGCTTTGAACTAACCGAGTTTCGAATTTGAGGACATTGTTTGAACAGTAAAGGGACAGAGGATGTCTTTGTAATATGTATTTCATCGACAGCACGAAATTATTTATTGTTTACTCTTTCGAGTAATTTTCCGCTCATTGTATTCAACTTCAATTTTAAGTGCACATTTATATTTTTTCAAATGATGTTGCTTGTAGGCTTTACCCTATTTGTACGTGCCGTGCTCAGACATCTCATTGCAATTGCAATCCAAAGGTATGAGACCTATAAGATGATTTTAATTTAATTTTTATTATGATCACGATTAAATATGAAGCATTTATCTAGCATATTTAAAGAATATTTTATTGTTATATTTCATATTATGTATCTGTATGTAATTAGCTGTCTAGATAGCATTTTCACATTTAGTGTGTTTGTATTTAATATATATTGTGAAACTAATGTAGGACATTGGCTAGTCGAACATCTGTTTTTGGGTATTGGCGTATTGCTGATCCCCACATGCTATATTTTCATTATCTGTTATTGCACCTCTTTTACTCGTTACTGCATCTGTCACACTGTTATCTCATGATGATCCTGTAGTTTAAATATGCTTTTGTTTGTGTAGGTGAAGCTTTTGCAACTGATGTATCTCTTGCACTTGAAAAAGCCTTAAAGGTATTCCTCAATCCTCACAAGGACTACTTTGGAAATTATGGTTCGTCTTACTTTTGTGTTAATGGTACTTTTGTCTCATTGGTAATGACATTATTGTGCTTCTGATTGAGTTCTTAAGCTTAAAGGTAACGCTGGTTCAAAGAGGCAGCATGTACACGGTTATAATCTTGTTCGAGCAAGAAAGCTTTATGGTTACCATTCATCAGAAGAGCTATTTATGAAGATATATTTGTATCCGTATGCTACCTTCTCTTTGTTACAGGTCTTTCCACCCATTTATTTAAATTTGAAATGATCTGCAATATATGCTGAATACCTTGACAATAAGCTAGATATTATCCGCAAGATGTCACTCGGGCTGCAAATCTTCTTCTGGTACAGTTATTTAAAGTTTGAATTTTTTGTTTTCAGTCATTGTTCTTCTTTTGTAACTGCTGTTAATGGTTTACGCGTTTCTTTGAATGGAAGAAATTGCTATGACATCTGTTTGTCTAAAACGGATGGTGATTTCTTAGGGTTATTATACACTGTATGGAGATTTTGTTGTAGTATGAATAAGTGTGGCTATATGTATCTTTTGAAATAGATCTTTGGGATATTTCCTTTTGAAGAAACTGTAATGAGGTTTGAGTTCTGATTTCAGGATCTCCTTCAGTCCATTCATTTTAGCAGGGGCTAAAAAAGAAAAAAAAAACAACAAATTCATTGAAAATAATAATTTAGGCGCAAAATAACATTTTTACAAAAGATAGAGTTATTAATCTTGTTTACAAAGAAGAACAACTAACAATTACATCACATAAACATCTAATAATGGCAAGATGCTCTGAGAGGTTGTTAATTGGCCTTAATAATATCAATTTGCCAATTGCAATAATGCTCTCAAGTCATCTGGTCTACATACGAACGAACATAATTAATAATACCCCCCCCGTGTTGTCAGTCGACACTCCCAAGTCATTCTGTCTTCATACGAATGCACATGTCGTCAAAACAGGGGAAGAACGACTCCTCCCCCCCTTATTGTTGTCGACACCCCCGATTTTCCGACATGTCAATGTCGACGACATCAGTGATATTTTAAACCTTAGGTGGTAGGGTACACTTGGTTGATACACATTACTTCACTGATTTATGAACAGCGTAACTATTTCGGAGGATTTTTTACTACACAACTACAGTATTGGATCCTAAAATATTAATAACCATGCTTTAGTTGAACTACTACTCACACATAACTACCTTTTTTTTAGAAGAATTAAAGCTCCATACTTTTGTCTATTGAAAAGCATGTTATCTTTTGAAATTTACTTCTGAGTACGGTTGATTGATTGTGCTAGTTTATTAATTGCTAGACAGGTTCATGAAGACTGGTCTGTTATGAGATGTACCATCTTTTTTCTGCAGTACAGCAATTACTGCACGAGTACAACTAGTTCCAAATCTTGTGGAAACCTAGAGTTGGTCCTACCACCATAAAATTACCGTTTTATAGTGCTGTATAGAAACATTTCTTGTTTCATGATGTGGATGATGTCTTGTATAGAATTTTCCCTGTCATAATAAATATTATGTTACCTGTGGCTGTAACCCTTTCATTGACATAAAAAGTACCTTTTTTAATACTACTGTATGGATACTTCACTTATTTCATGGTGTAGTTAACTTTGAAAATCTGTTCTTTCACTGTATTTACTCCTTTTCTTTCAACAGAATGGTGCAGTTCTTGAGAAGAGTTTACAGCCCTATGAATCACACATACCATATGTCCTCCAGTTCCTTGTGAGTAGCTTTATGAGTTCCTAACATAAATGACACACATATTCAGCTGAGTTGGGATTAATAAACTAGTGCACTTCGTCTTGCACACTGATATTGTTCTAATGCAATAATCCTTATAATATATTTAAGAAATTAAGCTTGGTTCACCGCTCTAGCTATTCTTGATGGATGTCATCCAGCACGATAAATCTGAAAGATGTCCAAGCCAGCTGTAGTGTTGATTTTACCACTAGATGGTCTTGTTCTTTACAAGGCTTGGGAGTAATTATATAAAAGGGATCTAGTTAAAACTACTTCGATGAATTAGGTATTAAATTAGCTTCTATCAACAGGGGTTGGCCTAGTGGTCAAGGGGTTGCTTTCCAACCTTGAGGTCCTGGGTTCAAACTATGTTGGCCACCTACCTAGGTTATCCTACGATTAAACCGATGCCAAGTGTTGTAGGGTCATGAAGTTGTCCCGTGAGATTAGTCGTGGTGCGTGTAAACTGGACCGAACACTCACGGTATCAAAAGATAAATAAAATAAAATAAATAAAGCACCCACTTTGCAACTTATCGTTTATTTCACTACTATATTACGCTCATGGTTTCATGGTAGTTATTATTAATTTTTTTTTTGAAAAGAATGGCTCAAAAGCCCATTTCTTTGATATAATGAAAGAATATATATTTTCCTTTATTAATGAAAGTTTATCTTTCTAAAAAATAATGAAAGAAGATACAACAACAAAAAATAAAAAGAGCAAAACAAGCCAACATCCCTAACCCTATACCCAAAAGAAAGAGATCCAAACCGCCATCTAATTACATGTATGCGGGTCAACTTTTTATAATCAAATCTGGTGGGTAATTACAAAAGTGCTTGGTTGTTGACATTCAAAACGACACATTAGTATGTTCCAATTCCCAAACATAATCCCATGATCTTTTCTCATCTCTAAAAATTCTCCTATTTCTTTCCCAACCAAATTCTTTGAAATCCTTAAAAAAACTAAATGACCAAAGACTTCTCCCCCTCTTTTTAAAAGGAGGCCTAAAAAATACTTCATCCAAGGTTTAGCGAAAAGAATCGTTATGAACCCATGAGCCACCAAAAGTTTGAAAGAATATTTGCCAAAGTCTCGAATAATTGCACTTCCACATAATATGGTTATGATCTTCAGAATCTTTATTACACAGACTACTTCATAGTGGATTAAGAGTGTAAGAGGATGATCAATGGAGAAACTCGAAGGTGTTGATTTTGCAAGTGCCATGTTCCAAATAAAACATGATTTTCATGCCCTCTGCCACAATTTGTAAATGAGTTTGAGTTTATCTTTTTGTTAGTGGTTTTTCCTTTTATTTTGCAAGGTTAAAACTATGGTCAAAATGCAACTCTGAAACCTAAGTCGTTTTAGTCTTTATGTGTGTGCCGCTCCTGACCTTTTGGATTTGCTACTGTTTTTTGTTAGGTTGACTGTAATTTGTATGGGATGGGACTTCTGCATCTAGTGAAATTGAAGTTCCGTCATCCTGTACCTGATGCCCCCAGGAGGAGATTAGATCACATTTTCCAGCACATACTTGAGAATCATGTGATGAATATCTCAACTTGCATGCCTTCTAATCCACAGGTCTCCTTTATTGCTGCATTTCTGCCATCTAGTGAATGATTTCCATGATTATGTTTTGATGTCACAATATGCAATATAATGAATGTCCTCTTGAAAATTTCATTAGGCAGATTCAAGTAATGATACAACATTATGGGTTTCTTCTACAATTCCAACAGATTGGTCATGGAGCATTCCTACTACAGCAGAGGCTTTGGATGACCATGGAATCAATTTCTGCAAACGTCAAAGTGTCTGTGAACTTGAGGGAGATGCTTCTGTGGAAGGTTTGTTTGGCTTCACATCTATATCCTGATGTTAAAACAATGTCTTTTAACAGCATGGTTGTATCTCAGATCTTTCTAAATCTTTTGTTCATTGTCATTTCTGAGGATTTTATAACTTTTGATGTGCAGATATTCTTAATCAACAATCTAAACTCTATACATCTTTTTCTCAAGCACATTCTGATGTAAAAATGGTTCAATCACTTGTATCCATCTGGGAGGTTTGATCTTGTCTCTTCCTTTAGTCTTTCCCCAGTTACATTTGTGTGCATTCATAAGTACACTTGTGTTTTGGGTCTCTTGTGGAAGTAGTTTGTAATTGGTATTACTATACATGCTCATCCAGTGAAGTCACTTATTGTTCGTGTCCTAGGAGGAGTATAAGAGAACTGGGCTGCATGAGGCACCAATGCCACCCGATCCTGGAAAACCATTACCCAAAAAAGTTTTGGAAACTTTTTCGCTTGTTATGGACTACGAGAAAAAATTGACTGAATTATTTGAGAGACCAAAAAGTCCATCAGCTCTAATTCCATTTGAGAAAGATGAAAGGTTGGTGCAGTCAATGACATCCTCGGCTAATGAAGCGAATATAATTGGACTAGAATGTTCAGATCTTGATGGGGAACCTTTGAAGCGTGTTAAAGAGATGAACACAGCTAATTCTTTTCTATTTTGTCCTTCATTGTGTGAAAAGTATGGAAATACATTGATTGAAGGAGATGATATAGTTCCGGAAATGTCTATGGATGAAGTGCGAGTTACTCCTAAGGTAATTGGTTGCTATTGTTGTTGTTGTTGTTGTTGTCTAGTGGTCTCTCTTTTCACTTGGATGTCATGGAGATTCTATACCCGATTTGTAGATTCTTTGTTTTCCTTTTTATTTGGTAATAAGTAATTTTTTCATTATTAATTTTTCTATAAAAAAAAATTATAATGCTGGTGTTAATTTCAAAAGAAAAAAGTCATAATATAGATGTACGCTTAATTATTCATCATAATTTCAATAATTGTTTGCGAAGATGATAGTAGTACTGTTTTACTTCCTATTTTAGGGACATATAAATACTTTTGTCAATACATTTCATGAGCTAGACTCCTAGATTTTTTTAATAAAAAAGAGATTATTATTGAAGAGAAACGGAAAGACTAATGAAATATTGTATTAGGTTAAATTGTATGGAGGTTACATCGACTTATATAGAAAAGTAAACCTAGCTAGACTAGGAAACTAACTTAAACAAGGAAACTAAAAGATAAGGAAAATATCCCTAATCTAAATAAGGAATATCGTAAATATATATTCTAACATCCCCTCAAACTCAAGATGGCATAACAGAGACTAATTTGTGTTTACTAAACATGTGACTCAAATATGACTTCGTGAATCAATGTCTTCGTTGTGCGGAAGCTATGAGAGATGCCCGAAGAAACCATCATCAACATAGTGCGGAAACAAGTATAAGTTGAAACTAATGCGAACAAAGATGTTCGGTAGAGCAAACCATCAGACAAAACCGACGTCAAACAAAGATGTCCGATAGAAGCGACATCGAAATCAGAGCGAAACCAACTTCTCAAGCACGAGCAAAGATGTCAGAATAGAGGCGCAACGGACACGTCGAGTGGAACCAACTTCAGATGATCGACAAACGGACGATTTCTCTTCTCTCCTATGTGGAGCTGTCAATAAATAACCACAACATAATGGTAACCAAAATCCAAACCTTAGATTTATCTAGGTATAATAGAGGAAGAAATCCTAACAACACACTAAGGTCCACAAAACCCAAACGTTGATTCTAACAACCCTCAAAGCTCATATTTCATATGTATGTTCCACGACTAAAGGCGACATCCAACTGGAGGTATTAAAACCCAACAAAAGACTATCAAAGAGTCCCAAATTATCAAACAAATGGGAAAATCAGACACAAAACATGGTTTGGACAGCGAAAAAAGCCAAATAAGCAAATCTGGGTTGCAAGTAAAAAACTCATTTTCTGTCCTAATCGTGCATTGTTTTATTCCAAAATCACCACAGAACAACCGGCAATGGGATTTCGATCAAAACCCAAAAAACGGCGAGTTATGGTGCCTCACGCGCCGGTGTGTGAATGAGTCTCCGAACTTGAAGGCGGCGTGTAGATACCACGCGCGGCTGCTTTCAAAGAATGGAGGTTGCGGTTCTCCGGCGGCCAGCGATTCTTCCTACGGGGGTGGTGACGACAAATGGTCCCTCAAAGATTGATGACCTAACTTCAAACCTTAGCCCTAATTAGGAAAGAAGCTCTAGACAGTCCCAACATAAATTGAGGGAGCTTATCGAAAGTTTTGAATATTTCTTTTAAGATCAAATGAAGGTGCTCCCTTGCTGGAAAAGCTTAGACCGACGAGGGAACAAAACGGGATCAAAACAGAGATTGTAAGAAATTTAAAAACGAGGCTCTGATACCTTGTATTAGGTTTAAATTGTATGGAGGTTGCATCGACTTATATAGAAAAGTAAACCTAGCTAGACTAGAAAGCTAACTTAGACAAGGAAACTAAAAGATAAGGAAAATATCCCTAATCCCTAATTTAAATAAGGAATATCATAAATATGTATTCTAAAACAACAGGTGATGAGAAATCAACCCAATGAAGCTAAGGGGATTACAAAACGTTTCTCCCATTTGCATTGATTAAAAAGTGATGTAATTACGAAAAAAAAAGAGGTTAAAAAGTGAGTTCCGAGAAAAACTTTAATATCAATCAACTTGGTCTTAAGATTGACTGTTAGATTAAAATTTTCTTTGACAAGGGTGAAAATTCCTCTTCGTAGTCAAGGTTTTTGTTTTTGGCAGTAGCATTCTTCTTCAAAATTTTCAAATATCTACAGGTGGGGAGTTCTTTCTTGAGAGTCTTAAGCTTTCATTGAGAAATGAAAATCCGCTCAGCTATTGAGAATCTTAAGCCACTACTAGTCCAAAGTTGTTCAAATTTCTCATATTCTTGATTTTTGTTTCTTTCACCAAATTTCAAGAGGGAATAGATTATAATTCAAGCATCACCCTTTTTGTTCTTTATACTAGATTTCCACTCTCTTGATTGTAATATTATTATCAGCCACGCACATGATCTCTCTGTACTATTCCTTCAGTCAGCCTGGGAGTTTCAATATTTCATATAAGTATTAAAGATAGGCAAATTCTTTTCCATTCTTCTCTACTTTTTTGCATAGGAGTTAGGAGACACTTGTTTTCAACATTATTAGGGGAAGGTTGTAGCCTTGTAGGGCATTGATTCCAAACTTCAACGGCACACTCTATTACAAACGTTCCTTTTAAAATATAATTTTAGAGTCTATGAGGGAATATACATGGATTTCGCACAGAGAGATTCAGATAAGTGAAATTCCAAAAAAGCTGAATTTAATTTAGTCAATGGTTGGAAGATCAGAAGACAAAAGAAGATTGTAACAGATGAATTGTAGATGTTGAGTTGAAAGACCTTGATTATCATATTTTATTATAATGCTGTCATGTTTGGATTTTAACTTTAAGTTTCTGGAATATCCATTTTTCAGGCTGTGGATGAGGAAGCGCTAGGTCTTCTCAGGTGGTTAGCTACTTCTCAGGCTGTGCAAGATTTTAATTCTGATGATGAACTTCTTTGTGAGACCATTTTGAGTCCCTTGTTACCTGCAGCAAATATGGATAAGGTGCTGGAGAGAGCTAATGAGGATTATGATTATGAGTCTCAAAAGGAGTGTCAAGATATTCTTGATTCAGTTGAAGATCTAGATGAATTTGAGGGTTTCAACAGAAGAAAATGTTGTCCAGATGATAAGCATCCTTGTGGTTCTTCTGAAGAAGAAATTATTCCTCAACTTGATGGTGCTGCAGATGATATGTTCTCTCCTTGTGGCGGGTCATCTGGAAACTCACCTAAAAGAGATTTAAATATTGAAAACGAAAGTTCTTTTGGACATTCGGGATTGCAGGTCATTGATTCAGGTTCTTGCAGTCACAAAAATGATAAAGCATCATGCGGCTCTTTATCCTTTTCCAAGGCTCAAAAGGTGAATGGGCCTGATATATGTGCAAGTTCAACCAAAGGTTTTGGGGACCCTTCTTTTTTTGGAGAAGATGGAAAACGGGTGGATGCTAAATTAGAAAATACAGGGCCAGGTATACATAACTCAGGGGAAGGAAGTATATTTGTTGAATACTCTTTACGTGACATGATGAGGAGGAAGCGTCACCATCGAAGTGAGCCACTTGAATGTGGATATGGTAAAGTTGAAAATTTTTCTGTTGATAGCAGACAGAAAAAATTGTGTTCAAGAGACTCAGATTTTCACATGTTGCGATGTGATGAGCCTAACTTGAGGTTTCAAGTTTCTTCCCACTTGGTCCCATGTTTAACAAATCAAAATGCAGGATCAGACAAATTTTATGAGGATAAATCTACTTATTCTGATAGTTCCATGCACGGTAAACTACCTCTTGTGAATAGCTGTGACAGATTGGTGCAGGCTAGCTCACCAAATTTAGGAAAAATCTCTGGATATGAGACTGTTACAGGTCCTTCTCAAGTGTGCTTTGATCCATGGCTTTCTAAGCTAGAGACCCTAAGTCCTTTCGTTTCTCTGGGTAGTGCTGGAACTTCAGCTAGTAAGAAATCTAATTCTGATTTGACTGATGTTGGTGCTTATAAGCGCAGATCTTCCATGAAATGTGTAGATGTCATCTCTCTTCAGTATCCCATGGCTGCAAACACGAAAACCAATTTACCTTTGGTAAATCAGAATCATAATGATAGAAAACAAAAGGAGGATTCCGTTCTGGCTGGGCTTGGAAGCTCTGTATCTATGGTTGCCAACTCAGAGCAAATGCTATCAATTGGTTTGACCACCTGCAAAAAGCCACCCAAAGTAGATTTGATATATGAGCAAATGGCAAACACTTTAAATTTGTCTACCATCTCAAGGACAGTTCCTCTTTTAAATGAAAAAAATGTTGATGGGAGAACAGGTTATAAAGCTCTACTTTCTTAATATGCAAGCTTTATTGTTTTTTTCATTTCATTCATCAGTGTACTGTAGTTCGGTCTAAGAAGCACGGATACAGATACACACCATACGAACATGGACACGGCAAGGACTTGTTTATTATTATATACATGTTTTTTTAGTATTTTTATACATTTTAATGATATTCACGTTGAAGTTTGTTTTAGTTTATGATTTTTATATTGGAAAGACAATATATTACATTCTTCTATATTCAATAAGTGTTCGACATAAAATGTTCAATATGTGTTGAACATGAATACTTCACCAAGTTGAACTATCTGCACATCATAGTTCCGTTTTGTAATTATTAGTTAAAAGAATATCTAATCCTCTTATTTATTCCATGCTGTGCAATTTTTCTAGTGAAATTGTTTTGTTTCACTTAAAAATTGATAGTGATCCATGTGAATTTTGATCATTTAACATATCACTTAATGCTTGTATGTTTTGTAATTGTAGATAAGTTTTGTTGTATGTTTCAAAAAAAAATTCTGATAAAAGAAGGCCTGTACTTTGTGTTATGCAGAGTTGACATTACTAGATTTGTTTTTTATATTCAAGTATATGACCAAGATATGTCACTATTCTTCTTAAATATCTTTCTGTAAAATTTTCAAATTATGATGGATATGTTCTACATCCACTAGATTCACGTACGTAGAAAAAAAATCACATAACTGTATTATTTGTTTAATTAGTTCCATGGATAAGTTTATGAAACATTTGGTCGATGATGTTCAAGATCTATAGAATGGAACTCTGTGTATGATCTGATTTTGCCTGTTGAAATTGTTACTGATTATTGATTACCCTTTATTTACTTCAGGAAGAGCTGTGGATGATCTTTTGCCATTTTTTCTACAGAAGGAAAAAAAAAATAGTTATGAAAACAGTGGATATCATTCTCATAAGGAAGCTGTCATGGGCATTCCTATTCACTATCAAAATGATGGCTCCTACACGTATATCTTAACCCCTGTGTACTCACCTCCTTCTGTGGACAGTGTTTGTAGGTGGCTATCCAGTGATCACAGAGGTGTTAACCAGAACTCAATTAGGCCTCAATCATTACTTGTTTCTTTGTTTTGTATTTTTGATACCACCACTAGATCGACTAGTCTAGTGGAAAATTGGAAAATAACTTGGACTCTTTTTGTTGAAAAGTTAACCTTTTCAAACATCTCATCTCATTAAGTACTTGTTTTACAGCTCTCAGGATCAGCTCAGGGAAATCTTTAGTTGATGATTCAGAAGAGTATCTGCCTCAACCCGCTCCATTGTCTCATGCCAGTTCTATGCTTGATTTAGTTAATCATGGAGGTCTTTCCAACTCATCTGCAGATGAGAATCCTTTTCCTGAAGATTTAAAACCAGTTGAAAGTGAAGAAGTGATAGCGAAACTAAAAGCTTCTTTAAATTTGTCACAAGACGTATCTCAAATTTCTGGCCCAGAGGGCACATCTAAGGCCACTCCTCTCAGCCAAATTGGATTTCGTGATCCTGCTAGTGTTGGAGGCGGGCAACAATTTACATTGTTAAGTCTTGAGGTATTTAAATGTCCTTTTGATATTTTTTATTTATATATTTTATGTTTGAAGTTTTACAAATGCACGTGTTACATATAGCTTCAGATATTAAAGCACCTTTGACATCTTTTTGGATTTAGGTTGGAGTCTACTTTTCTCATTGAGTTTTTTCTTTTCTTTTTTCCCTGGGGAAATTCAGTGGGTTGTGATTGTGATAGCCACTTCGTTTTGGTCTGATTTCCTTATACTTGTCTAATGGGTTCTCAATTGATAATTGAAAGTTTATCTTTTTATTAAAAAAAGTATACCACTTTATCCTGTTCATGGGTGACCCATCTAGTTCTGAGCACTTAATCTTATGTATGGTCACTTTTAAGAGAACATGCTATCTCTCGCTAATTGTTATTATGAACCAGAATTTTCATGAATGATTTTCTCCTTTTATTGAAGGATTATGTGATCCTTTCCTAATTTCTTAAGACTAATTATGCTCATTTATGCACTAAAAAAAATTATGCTCATTTATGCTACTAAAAAAAATTATGCTCATTTATGCCTTTAATGGCTCTCTGTTCTTGTACTTTTTCCCCTATGGTATCTGTCATGTTTGTATAGCTGTGATTATGTAAGTTTCTAGGAACTTGTTTAATATAAAACTGTTCATGAATTTCTCGCACTGGTTGATAGATTCAGGCAGAATCTAGGGGAGGTCTTAGGCCTGATCCTCGACTTGATGCCATCAAGATGATAGCTCTTGCTTTTCAGACGGATATTGACTCTTCTATTGAAGTAGTTTTACTCCTATGTACTAATATTGATTCATCTAAGAGGTATGATGTTTATTTATAGTCACAGTGAGAACTTCTGCTTTCTAACCATCATGTCTTTGATTATTAAGTTCTATTTATGTGGAAAATTTGGATATTTAAATTAATGTTTTCTTCTGGTTAAGATAGTGCATGGATGCTGGTGTCCTTATTTCGTTCATAATTTATTTTAGTGTTAGTGAGACATTGCTGGGTGTATGCCAATTGTTGGCCAGCCACCTTTGCTCAGTCACTGAAGGTGTATTATAATCAATAAGTCACCTTAATTATATGATCTGTTATTTTATTGCTATAAAAGTTATATGATTTGGGTGTCTTCTCTTTATCCAACCTGTTTTTTGTTTATTGTGATAACATTTCAATTTTTCTTACAGGAATCTTGATGGGGTAGGCTACAAGGTGTTGGTTCATTCGGAAGAGAAGTCTTTATTTGAAAGTTTTTTGAAAATTATGTATTTAACTGACCCAGATGTTTTAATGGGCTGGGATATTCAAGGTAGTTCTCTTGGATATCTAGCAGAGAGAGCTTCCCAGCTTGGTATAAGTTTGTTGAATAAAATATCTAGGACCCCAAATCAAACCCAGATGTTGAATGGAGATACAGATGCTCCTCACAAAGAAATACCAGAGAACCTAGTTTCTGAGTTGGTAACTTCTGATTCTGCTGTTGTGGAAGATATGATAGTTGAGGATGAGTGGGGTCGAACTCATGCTAGTGGAATCCATGTTGGTGGTAGGATTGTCCTAAATGTATGGAGACTTATGCGTAATGAAGTTAAGCTTAACATCTACACGCTCGAGGCAGTTTCTGAAGCTGTCCTGAGACGAAAAATACCTTACATCCATCATAGCGTACTAACGAAATGGTTTAACAGTGGTCCTGGTCGAGCAAGATTTCAGTGTATCGAATATGTAATGGAAAGAGCAAAGTTGAACCTTCAACTGATGAATCAACTTGATATGGTATGTTTATTCTTTTATAACAGATATGCGTCATGAAGGAGTTTAATGTAGGTGGATACAACTGTTTATGCTTGCGAATTTCATTTTCCACTTCTTCTGATTTTTAAGTTTCTTTTCTGGTGCATTTAGAGAGTGGTGCCTGTAAGAAAAGAGGTCATTATACATAATTTATAATAGATAAGAGCAATGTAGTATTTTCTGGTGCATTTAGTTGGCTGGGAATTATGTATGGAAAGTTTATGCTTTTCTAGTATAGTGGTGATTTTACTTGGTATCATAGATAAGGTCTTGAGTTCAAGCCCTTGTTATGTTACTTGCTCCTATTTTGTATCAACGGTTCACATGTTGGGCTTTCAATAATATCCAAGTCTATGGGGAGTGGATTGTTGAGAATATCTTAAAAAGGTTAAATTTACCTTAATAGGAGGTTAAACTTTTTGAGTCTAGCGGCTGAAAATGGAAATGTTGTAATAGAAACTAGATCCCTTGAACTTGGAGAGCACTTCTCTTGTAACCTTGAGGAATCCTCATCCTCTTTTTATTTTTTCCTTAAATCAATGAAAGTTTATTTTTCTTTAAAAAGAAAAACTAGATCCCTTGGACTTGGAGAGCATTCCTTCCTTTTAATGTACTTTTTGCTTTTCTTTGTCTTGTAAAAATTTCTCTTTTCTTTGTATTGTAAAAATTTCGGAATCTTAAATTGAAATTGCTATTAGGATTGAGAAACCCAAAATATTTATTGAAAATATGATAATTAGTTGGGAAAAAAAATTAGTGTGTTTGTTTTTTTATTCACCAGTAGACTTATAAAGGATATTTCCAAAATGAAGAAGTAAAACTTTGGACTTGATGGTTTTTTTTGGTAATTATTGTACTTTCCTCCTCTCTCAATTGTGCATAACAAAAGCTCATTCATTTGTATGTCTAGCATATGCCCCCCTCCCCCTCTATTTTATCCATCTTTCTATTTATGTGTTCAGTCTTTCCTCCACTCATTTGAAATTATGTTATTGTGTATCTTGCAGATAAATAGAACTTCAGAACTTGCTCGTGTTTTTGGCATCGACTTTTTTTCTGTTCTCTCTCGAGGCTCACAATATCGTGTTGAATCTATGTTACTAAGATTGGCACACAGTCAAAACTATCTGGCAGTGTCCCCTGGGACTTTGCAGGTCTCTATTGATCGTCTCTTGCTCTTTTCCTGAATGATTTCAATAATGTAGGAATCATACTAGGGCTCCCTGCATGTTTGTTTTTACTACTTTATGTGAACATTCTAATCTAAGCAATATTTTGTAATGATCTGTTTGAAAGAGATCCCTCCTCACCAGTAAATACATACAAAATGATTTTCTTATTTTTTTTAAAAAAATTTGCATACCAAATATTAAAAGGGAAGTCATTTTGCCTTACTGTGAAGTAAATAAAAAACATCTGTTATCTCATGTTGGCTATATTATAGAAGGGTAAATTGCAAATAACACCCTTGTGGTTTTGATAAAATTGATGAACACCAGTTTAAAAATGGAAAATCACACCCCTATAGTTCTAAATTATACCAATAAGACCTCTTCCCTCCGACGTTTTAAACTTTCTGTTACCCATAACTTCTTCCTTTGGACTCCAATTTAAATGATTCAAAATGTTTTGAAATCCTCATTTCGGGCTCTACGTTATGGTCACTTGAAAACTTTTAAATCATTAGTAAAAAAAAAGTCAATGGCTTCAATCATACCTAATATTTTGATGATAATAAACTCTATTTATTGACGAATTTGAAGTTTTGAACTGACCTTTATGTAGAGCTCAAAATGAGTATTTCAAAACATCTTGAATCATTCAAATGGAGTTCCAACGAAGAACTTATGGCTAAAAGAAAGTTTACAACGTTGAAGGGAAGGGGTCTTATTGACATAATTTGCTACGGGGTGTAATTTACTATTTTTAAACTACATGGGCTGTCTATGAATTTGATCGAAACCATAGAGGTGTTATTTGTAATTTACCCGTTATACAACAGTATTTAATGTTTTTTTGAATCTGCTCTTGATTGACTTTTGTTGGTATGTTCATGTTCATGTTCTAGTTCTTTCATGAATTTTTTACTGAAATATGTTTAATAAATCAATTGAATTTTTACGAGAAAGAAACAGTCTGCATTGATATGACGAAAAGTACAAATATTCTCTAAAGTATGGGGGAATTAGAAAAAATCTTGCAACATATAAATAATGGATTTATAGTATAAGTTATTCTGTTTTCAAACTTAATACCTGACGTAAATGTGTGTACGTCATCTTTATTTTTTTTTCCTCTCCCTCTCTAGTGTATTATGTATATATGCAGGTGGTAAGTTTAATGTATCATTGGATTTTTTTTAATCAACTGTTGAAGGATGTAAAGTCATGGGATTACAAAATCTTTATTCAGTAGTTATCTGGTGTTTTGTGGCTTCTATGGCTCCTTCTCAAATATTTTTAATCATCGAAGTGTAGTTTTGACTTTCTTTTTTAAAGTTTTTTCCATTCAATATGAATCTTGCATATTTTTTTAAATGAATCAGACTGAGATATACTTGGAGTTTCTCCTCCTTTAGATTATTATCATTATTGCTTTTTGTTTTTTGGTCAATGCCATCAGTCACTATTCATTTACACTTCAATGCCTGGTGCTTTTTAATCATGAATCAACTTGGTTGAATGAAATATCCTAGTATTTTTTTTTTAGGTTGCTTCTCAACCTGCAATGGAATGTCAGCCTCTTGTGATGGAACCGGAATCTGGTTTTTATGCTGATCCTGTTGTTGTTTTAGACTTTCAGTCACTCTATCCATCCATGATAATTGCTTACAACCTTTGCTTTTGTACATGCTTGGGTAAAGTAGTCCCTTCAAAGGTTAATACACTTGGGGTTAGTTCATATTCACTAGAGCCATGGGTTCTTCAGGATTTGAAAGATCAAATACTGCTCACTCCTAATGGTGTGATGTATATACCACCAGAGGTAAATCTCTGAATCTCTCTCTTATGGTTTTATGCATGTGACAGTATATACAGTAATGAATAGGCAGCCGTTCTATATTCCTAATAGTTATTGCTGTGATCTAAACCTTTTTTTTAATGGAAAGACAAATCTTTCATTATCGGAAAAAAGTAAAGATACAAACAGAGGACGGGGAGTTCACTAATCAAAAGAAAATGAAAAGCTAGGAACTACAAGAATGAGTTCCATTTTAAATACATAGAGTGAAAAGCAATATCTAACAAATTAGAGTACTTGGCCGAACAAAAAATATGATTTAAAATAATATTCCAAGCAGTACTCCATATGATTTGGCTTCATACAAATATTTTAGCCCACACGTGAGTGGGAGTATTGAGAATATATATAAAAGATTAAATTTGCATTTGACCAAGAGCTTAAGCTTTTGAGTTTATTGGTGATTTAATAGTTATTATTTTTGTTAGAATTTATAGTTTGAGTCTTCTTTCTTCTGAGAATGAGAGTCAGGCATAGCCGCATAGCGGCATAGGTAACTGGTTAGGTATTAGTGCTCCCTCCCATAAGGTTGAAGGTTCAAGGGTCCTCGCCCATAGTTTGATGTAATTTATTAAAAAAGAAAATGAGGATCGGAAGCAATGGATTTTTTTTCATCTTAGTAAGCACTTTTTTGTGTTTTTTTTTTTTGTTACGAGCTATTAGTTTTTTTTTGCCTTAACTGTATACTTGAATGCTCTGCTCTGAATCCTGCAATAATGGGAGAAAAAAAATGATATCAGTGCTTATAACAATTTTCAGGTTCGGAAGGGGATATTGCCTCGTCTTTTGGAGGAGATATTATCAACTAGAGTCATGGTAAAACAGGGGATGAAGAAGTTGGGTCCATCACAGAAAGTTCTCCAGAGGGTACGGTTAGAATCAGACATAAAGGAGCCAATTCTTATGGAAAACCCGTGTTTTTTACTTTTTGTAGATGAAAATTTACAATAGTTTAGTACCATTTGTTCTGTTTCTATTTAAAAGGCAAAGGCCAGGTCTTTTTTATTAGATGGGATCTTACACCTTTTTTTCACTGAAACTAAGTTCAACATTACCATTAAGTCGTTTTTTTCCATGCATCATAGCATACATAAATTACCTAATATGCTGCTTCTATAGATTACCATATTCATTAGGGTCTTGTTGACGATTCCTTAGATTATGCTATTACAAGATACACTGTTGAGTTTTTTATTTTTATTTTATTTATTCACTTCTCAGATATTTAATGCTAGACAGCTTGCTTTGAAGCTTATATCAAACGTAACATATGGGTATACAGCAGCTGGTTTTAGTGGTCGTATGCCTTGTGCTGAACTTGCAGACAGTATTGTTCAGTGTGGCCGTTGTACATTGGAAAATGCAATTTCATTTGTTAATTTACAGGAGAAGTGGAAGGCTAGAGTTATTTATGGCGATACTGACAGGTAAGAAATCTAATATATTTATTATGTGTTAAAATTGTGTTGAGCAATCATATGCTTTGTGCTGAGCTTTCATGGAGTATCATTATGTTCTGTCAATAGGTCAATAATGGTTGTAAACATGCTTGCACTTTCATCCTTGTGTTAAGCCTTGATCACAAGTTTGGTCTGGAAGGTCCTGTCCTGTCCATGTCCATTGTGGCATGCCACGGATATGGTCCGCTCCTAAGACACTGCCCCCATGTTTTTGTTTATCCTTTCATAACCATCGATTCTGGTACTATCCTTGTTCCGTTAGCTAAGTTTTTGTTTCAAAAGTTATGATATTCTTCAAGTTGAAACTTTTGTGTATGTCCATATAATGCTACTAGGTCTCATTCACATTTAGCTGCCACATATATGACAATGTGATACTGTTTCTTTTTAACTATTGCTTTGACTAGATGGAACATCGTGCATGAATCTGATTGGCCATCAACCTTAGCCATTTTGTGTGATCCCCTTACGTTCAATTTAGTTGAAACAGTTCTTTCTTTGGGCAGTTTCTCTGTGCGTGTTTGTAGAAATTGTTTTCAGGATTTTTTTTTGGAGATTGTTATGTGTTGTATTCTTATGAACATCTGTTTGGGATGACTTCTATTCTTGTTCTTTTTTTAAACAATATAATTTATTTAACAATACACTAAAATATTTTTTTGGGGTAAAAGGAACATTGTGCTCAGAAAGTTTAAGTGAAAAGAAAAAGACTCTTGAAAACTTGTAAATATACGGTTTTTTAGTTGATTTCTTTGTATTTTATTTTAAATGATGTGTTTGCAAACCTTTAACTTGTCTATGTTTTTAAAGAGTACCTTATAGGTTAAAGTGCCTGCTTTTCCCTTCTTGTGCAGCATGTTTGTTCTTCTCAAGGGACGTACTGTTGAACAGGCTTTTCGTATTGGGCAGGAGATTGCATCTGCAATCACTGAAATGAATCCACACCCGGTCACACTCAAGATGGAGAAAGTTTATGCCCCTTGCTTCCTTCTCACTAAGAAGCGTTATGTTGGTTACAGTTTTGAGAGCCCTGAACAAATTGAACCCACATTTGATGCTAAGGGTATTGAGACAGTGCGCAGAGATACTTGTGTAGCTGTTGCAAAGACATTGGAGCAGTCGTTGAGGCTTTTCTTTGAACATCAGGAAATTTCGAAGGTTTGTTACTTTCAATGTGAAAACCAATTTGATCAGATGCTGTAGTTAGATCAAATTTCACTTTAACTGCTGTTGAGACTTGAGAACACAATATCCTTTGGTCTTGGAGGGAAAGAAATCTATTGAACTTTGATTGAGTTTGAAATATTTGTATGCTTGTGGGGATAAGTACGAAGAATTATGATTTGTGGATATCTTGATCATTACCCTTATAATAATTAAATATTTTAACCACTTGGCTGATTGAGTCAATTTTTAATGTGCAGGTTAAAACATACTTGCAGCGTCAGTGGAAGCGGATTCTTTCTGGAAGAGTTTCTATTCAAGATTTTGTTTTTGCAAAGGAGGTACGGCTAGGTACATACAGCACAAGGGCTTCGTCATCACTCCCACCAGCAGCAATTGTTGCCACTAAAGCAATGAGAATTGATCCCAGGGCAGAACCACGTCATGCAGAGCGAATTCCATATGTTGTAATTTACGGGGAGCCTGGAGCTCGACTTGTTGATATGGTTGTTGATCCAATGGATCTTTTGGCTTTTGATTCTCCCTACAGGTTGAATGATTTATATTACATCAACAAACAGATAATTCCTGCCCTGCAAAGAGTGTTTGGTCTTGTAGGAGCCAACTTGAATCAGTGGTTTTCAGAGATGCCACGTCCAGTCAGGGAAGCCTTTTCTAAACAACCCTCATCAGCGTTAAATCCTCATCGAACCAGAATTGATTATTACTACCTATCTAAGCATTGCATACTATGTGGTGAGTTAGGTCAGACTTCAACTAATTTATGTAATCAGTGTTTGCAAAATGAAGCTGCAGCTACCACTGCTATAATCAGAAGAACTTCGAAGTTGGAAAGTGAAATGCAACACCTTGCTGCTGTAAGTACTGTCTTAATATTCCAACATTACGTTAGATTTCTGGGATTCTATGGTTCACTCTTCTGCTTGCATCAGAATGCCATGCTGCTAGATTCACAGGATCAATTGTATTTTTATGAGAAAATTAATTGAGATTCACATTCAATGTAGTTTTTAAGGATATTTTACCTTAACAATTATCTTTGTGAAGCAGCAAAGTCGGTTTTCAAAATCCCGACCAAAATTTAATAACTATAAAAAAAAGTTTTCTATATGTTTTTGTTTTTGAATTTTGGCTTTGATTTCAATTAAAAAAAATGGGAAAATGAGATGAAATTGCTGGTGGATTATATATATATATATTTTCCAAAAACAGATAACTAAAAACAAAATTATTTCAGATATGCCAACATTGCGGTGGTGGGGACTGGATTGTGGAAAGTGGTGTGAAATGTACTTCACTTGCATGCTCGGTGTTTTATGAAAGGCAGAAGGTTCAGAAAGAACTGCGTGGTTTTGTAGGTGTTTCTGCACACAGGAATCTGTATCCCAAATGTATGATCGAGTGGTTTTGATTTCTATTCGAGACCAGGAGCAATGCCGACCCTTCAGGTAAGCTACTACTGTTCCGATCTCAAGAAGGAAATTTCAATGGATAGCTATTTATATTTTTTTAACTTGTTAATCAGTGATTAAAAATTTACTATTTTAATAAACATTTTCTAAACAATACTATTTGTCAACCCGAAAAAAAAAAGGCATCACCAGAAAAAAAGTTGATAGCTTTCGACAGAGCAGGAGCTCGCTACATCACACACGACTTGTATTATGTGTTTTGTATTCATTATAGACTTCGCAAAAAAAAATTATTTGGATCAATTTATCAGCTAGCTAATCTTCTGTTACAATATTTTTATCTCACCAAATGTATACCTCAGTGTTATAAAATTAAAATGGGATTTAATTTAAATCTTATGTAATTGGATTCATGGAGATGTATTTTATCAAATTGCAAGTATTTTTCTGGTTTGTTGTTGTGCCTGATTTTATTTTATTTTTTCATAGGTCAGCAGAGTGATGATACCAAGCGTGCAAAGGACTTCGGTAAAATGACAACCATTTGATTTTAACCAAGAGAGTAAGGTTCAAACCTCCCCTTCCCCAATCCTTCTCATGTATTAAAAATGTGCAAGCTTTACCTCATCCCTAATTGTTATTTTAATTAGGTCTCAAGTACATGTTTCGATTGTTGATGTATATAAAATTTACTCGGTTTTATAAATTTCATTCCTAATATATCATTATTTTTCATTTAGATATTTGTCTAATAACACTATTTACTATCCCATTAAAAAATAGGAAAAAAAAAATTGATCTTTAGTTGGTCCTACAACATTAACTCTATAGTTTTTCACTCATCTCTTTGCTTAATATCTTTTGTTAAATCACCAATAAACCGAAAATTTTAATTTATGGAAAAGGAAAATTTAATTCATTTATATATTCTCAACACTCACATTCACGTGAAATTTGAATAAATTGAGAGGAAATGTCATCACAGGAGTTCAAACTCATAACTTTGTGCTCTTATACCATGTTAAATCACTAATAGATCCAAAATTTAAAGCTGATGGACTAAGACAAATTTAATCATTTATCGTGAGCCCTCCAAGGTAGTAAAACTTAAAAGGAAGAAAATATAGTGAAAGCCACTTTTCGGACTTTATCATAGGTCTCAAAATAATTGTTAGCATCACATTTTTTTCTTCTTGATATAGAACACAAATGATTAAAATACAAATAACATGTTTATGAACATAACTATAATGAGATCGTACACTGTCTTCTACATCACCATCATCAATGGGTCGAGCCGGCTCAGCTTAAATATTAGAAGGTTTAGGCTCGGTTCGGGTTCAAGCTCAACGAGCATATACTTTTGGTCAAGCCGAGCTGGCTCGACCCTATAAAAAATTTTATAGCTCGCGGCTCGGCTCATGGGCTAGGTTTATCGAGCTGAGCTTGGGTCTGGCTCATTGGAGCAAGCTTGGCCCTATCATATGAGTTCATTTTTGTATTACATTATCTCAAAAACCAATGGTGCATAACTTGACTAAATAGGAGTTTGCTTCAAAATAATGAATAAATAAATTGAGCTTATGTTATGTAAATAGGAGCTTGCTTGAAAATAATATAATTATTACTAGTAATATGATGTATATGAGAATTTGAGAGATTAATAGAGAATGAGACTGTGAATGTAAAAGAATAGAAAGAGTTGTGAATTATTATTTTTTATCTTTAATTTTTATATTGGTAATAATATAAAAATATATTTAAATGATAAATAAATATTGCGAGCTTTATTTGGGCCGAGCTTGAGCCGGCTCGTTGGATCTGCCCTATGGAGGCTCAAATGAGCCAGCCCACTAGCCGACTCGTTCAAAAAAAGGGAGGCTCATATTCAATGTAAACATTTCATAAGCCGATCCGGCCCGTTAAACGTTGACTTTCAGGCCGAGCCCGAATCGAGCTTGAGCCAGCCTTTGCATAATATCTCTTGTTAAATCGTTCAATTCCTATTTTGAAATAAGGGAAAAAAGCAAAAACCACCCCTAAACTTAAGAGGTTGTGACAAAAACCCCTAAACTTTCTTTTGAAGCAAATACCCCCCTATACTTCATTAATTGATTAAAAGAAACCCTACCGTCTCAATCCGTCTAAAATCTGTCAAGTCTATCTCACATACGGCTTCATACGTACGCGAACCAGTGTTCTTCAACCTTGGAATCAGAATTTGATCCTATGGAAAGTGCGATTTGCGAAGCTGCGAGATTACGGAATACGGATTGTTTGATTGAGGAATAAATTGAGAGATTTTGCGTTCAAAATTACCAGAAAGTAGAAGAGATCTGCGTTTTGAAAGAACGATAAAGCTTTCCAAATCGAAGGTCAGGGTTTTAGAATTCTGATTTCGTTTTCATTGTTTCACATCCCCTTTTTTTCTTGTTCCAATTCCAAACCAAAGATCCCAAAATTGTAATATTTGTTAGTTTTGGAAGTTTAGGGCAGCTGGGGATTTATCTGAGTTTTGGTATGGTTTAGTCAATAATGGTAAATCATTAAATAAGTACCTTTCTTATTATAAAAATATAAAGTATGAATTATTTTATGCATAATCAATCGAACTTAAGCATTAGGTTTCTAAAGATTTTATTTGATTAAACCAATGGAGTGTATTATTTATTAATTGTTATGTAAAATAGAAATATTGTATCATCATGTTTATCATCATGTTTATCAGATTGGTAGATCATATTTAAAGATTTTTCCCGTACATCAGTGATGCTACGATATGATGATCATTTGGTAAATTTTTTTTTGCAAGGTCTCTTTATTAAGTAGCACACAAGTACTTGGTGTTTGGGAAGCTAAATGAGACTAAAATCAATAATCACTGTGTCATTTTTCTGCTTATTTCTGTTATTGTTATAATTGCAATTTTATCACACTCTTAATCATATTTTTGCTTATTCTTAACCGTTGCAACAAGTTCAAAAGAGAGTTACATATTAGAAGATAAATATTCCATGTGATGGTTGTGGCAAAATCTTGTTTTTTGCAATGTTTCAACTACAATGGAAGTCAAAAAGTTATTGTTGAGATTGAAGAGGCAAGAAAATGTTCAGAGTGTAATGAAAAAAGTCTCGTCTTTCTTTAACTTAGAACATTTATAGAACTGATTGTATGTATTAGTTTTTTTATATAGTGAAAAAATTGAATTTTGTTTGATTATTTTTAGCCTCTTTTCCATATTCAACTAGCGAAGAATGAATTTCAAGATAAGTTTTTTAGAGGTTTTTCAAATTCATTATACTTGATTTAAATGATGATGAAATCTTGTGAATGGGTAGTTAAAAAGTTGTGAAGTTAGGTGATGAGAAAATCAAATAGCCAAAGCCTAATATCATTATAAAGATAATTTTTTTGACATTTTCACTACAGCAGGTTCATTTGCAGGTAACATTATAAAGTCAATACAAACTTGCACAATATTGTCAAAACAATTGTAACGTTTTTTTATTTAATTTAATTTAATATTTCATTTAGTTATTTATTTATTTTAATTATAGTATTTAGTTTAATTTTAGAAAATTAGAAATTTAGAATTTAGTAGTTAATTTCGTCCGAAAACCGTTTTAATCGTTTTATTAGCTTAAATTTTATTTGGTTGTATTAATAATTATTAACGGGCCAATTAATAATTATTAATCACCATTGGGTCATTTTAAGAGCTTCGGGTTTCGTTTTATAAGCTAAATCACTTGAGGGACGTAACCGTCATTTTCCGATTTCTTAAAAATATCTTTTTACTATTCATTTGTCTTCTTAAATAACCAAAAAGTCAAAAAATTGCAAGACTCCTCATCTTTCTCTCTTCTTCATACGTGAGCTCCATGGGAGAGGAAGAAAAGCTTGGGTTTTTGTCAATTCTCAACCGATTTCGATAATTTCAGTTGCGTTGGATTGCTCGGGATGTGGGCTTTCTTTCCAACCTAGCCTAGTGGTGTTTTTCGTTCTTTATGGGAAGCCCTAAAAAGTGAGTTTTCAAAACTCTATATATGAATCTCTTTATTTTTGTTTATAAACGAGTTTTGAAGTTGAAATCATGTGTTTTCATCAAGAAATTTGACGATTTTGAGCCCGAAAACACTATTCATCCGAAAACACTATTCACACAAAATCACTATTCACTCGAAAATCACTATTCATCCGAAAGTCAATTCTCTCATTTAGTTATGGTTTATAATTGTATTCGATCGGTGTTATTGTAGGTTTTGATAATCGCACGTGAGGTAATTCGTTCGACTCTTTGGAAGTTTGATTTCAAGTCTAAGGTGAGTTTAAAATGGAAGTTAGTAATTTTATGAATTAAGTTTCATTACAATTTTGTTGATCGAGGATAAGTGACAAAACCATCTCCTAGGAGTAAATACTTTGGTTGGTGACTTTAGACTCGGAAGTGAGCCGAGGGGCTTTGGAGTTCTAGTGAATTTGGGTGAATAAGGTAAGTTTGAGTGTGTTTGGAAGTCTAGTAAGATGAATTGAAGAGTTTAGATGAAATTGGAGACTTTAGATGAAAGTGAAAGTTTAAGGTACTTGGAGTAGTTTTAGATCAAAGTAGCTTAGAAGTTATCCTTGGAAGTATTAAAGGTTATAGAGATTTTGAGATACAGTTGGGAATTGAATTTACTATAGGTAGTTTTGACTAAAGTAGAGTAGATGAAATGTTTGGAAGTCAATTCGTGGTTTATGGTAATGGCTTGGAAATTATTCTTGGGATTTAAGGTGATTTATTGTCATTCGTGACATGATGATGTTAAACCTCGATTTTTGCTTATTTGGGAGTTATAAGAGGTCGTGGAATATGGCCTCAGTGATGATAATGGTTAGGGTTTTGAAGAACTTATTACCTTGTGTGAGTAATAAGGATTGTATTTTATTATGGTAATAATGTGGAGTATGAAAGTTCTAATGATAATAAGGTTTGATGTGGATTGTGGTTGAACCGTGGAATATGGAACATAATGATAGTACGATTGATGTACTCGGGACTTTTGGTTAGAAGCAACACTTTATGTACAAAAGATAAGCATGTCATTGAGTGTAATTGTAGTATGATTGTATTATTTGTTAGTTGTTTGTGTTGTGATGCTCAAGTACTGAACCGATTTATAGTTACTATGTGATATGATCTTGGGGTATAACAGGGTCATAGATGAAACAGGCTATGAGCGATGTTATACGAGGAGATCGAGATACTATGAGATGTGATTTGAAGTATAACAGGGTCATAGATGAAACAGGCTATGAGCGATATTATACTTTGTGATGTGATCTTGGAATATAACAGGGTCATAGATCAAACAGGCTATGAGTGATGTTATATGAGGAGATTGTGATCTTGGGATATAACAGGGTCATAGATGAAACAGGCTATGAGCGATGTTAATATGACAAGATTGCCCGATAAATCGAGTTCTTACCATGAGCATCCCAGCTTGTTTGTTAGTTGTTACATAGATGCATGCTTACCCTTTGTACAAGTGTTTGGTTTTCGATGGTAATACCTTATGTGGTAATATGTGGCTACTTATGGTAATTCAAGAATTGATAGTATGTGATATGTGATTTGGTAAGACCGTACGTGTTAGTATGTTGATGTTGATCCATACGGTAACATGTTACGATGATACGTGATTTGGTAAGACCGTACGTGTTAGTATGTTGATGTTGATCCATACAGTAACACGTTACGATGATATGAGATTTGGTAAGACCGTACGTGTTAGTATGTTGATGTTGATCCATACGGTAACACGTTACGATGATACGTGATTTGGTAAGACCGTACGTGGTAGTATGTTGATGTTGATCCATACGGTATCACGTTACAAGGACACTTGATATGGTAACGCCGTACGTGTTAGTATGTTGAGGTGGTAACATACAGTAACACGTTACAAGGTATTTAGCTGTGGTAATATGATATGGTATTATGATTTGGTACAAATTTCGTATTAGATGTGGATCGATATGATTTGGAAATTGGGAAATTGATTGGTGTATGATTATTACGATTTGGAAATTGGGAAGTTGATTGGTATATGATTATGATGATTTGGAAGTGTAGAATGGGTAGTAAAGAGAAAGTTAGGTCTTTGGACACAATTTTCGGTATGGAATTTGGTCCATAGGATTACTGGCTTTCATTTTATTCTCACTAGTATTTTTATGCTAGTGTTGCTACTCTTACATTTTTTTCAGGTAGATCTCATCGAGGAAGGCATGTAGAGAAGGTGGCGTTGTTTGACTTATCGAGATGATGGATGGACAAGAACAGGGACACTTTTGTGTAGCATTTATGAAATTCTTGTTTACATTTGTTACTTTTCATACTTAGTGATTTTGAGCTCGGTAGAGCAATTGTCTAAAATTGTAAATGTCTTATGGTTTTAAAGTTCTTTTAGAAGTTTACTTTTAAGCTGGAATGCGCATTCCAATTTTTATTGCTTTCTCTGAATTGGGCCAATGTAAACAGGTTTTGGATAATCCGATTTTCAAACGAACACATGCCGTTTTTCTTTAAAACCAAGTCTTCCGCTATGCATTTGAATTTAAAGGATTTTACGGATTTGGGTCGTTACAACCCAAATGCACCCTTAGTTTCTTACTTCCACTTAAAAAGAGATCCTTCGAGGTATCAAATGAGACCATAAGCTTTGTTGTGTGGTATTTTGAGACATACCAGATGAAGCCATGATTATTTACTTATTATTTTAGACCAACAATTGAAAAATAAAGCTTCAGACTATGAATTGCCTTAAATACCATCACATAACAAGAGCTTAAATAATAAGGTGCTAGTACATATTTCAACTTGATAAAGACAAATATATCATAACATATCAAAAGCAATAACTTCTAAAAGAAGATTACACCATTTCAAATTAAAATGGGTTCCCCTTCGAAAAAAAACTTTGTAGTTACAAAATTTTCTAATATATCTCTTGCATACTCCTTACCAAACTTAACAATAAAAAAAAGAACATAAATACCCCAACCAATACAAAACGAAACAATTTGTTCACCCTTTACCGACATTCTCCTTGACAAGCTTTACCCAAAAAAAAAACATAAATAATACACCACCAAATACAAAATAAAACCAATTTTCACCCCACTCCACCCTTCACAAGTATACTTCTTCAGCAACTTCTTTCTTAATCTACAAACCTCATGGGAAGTTGGTTTTCTTTTAACCTGAAACAAAAATGGTTTAAACAAAAAAAAATTCAATATTATAGCAAAGTTTTTTTTTTTAAATATCAAAGTTTTTGGAAACTTACAAGAACTTTAGTAGTAGATGACTTAATCCTCAACGGGTTTCCTAAAAAATAAACTGCATGGGATGGAATGTGGGCATGAAATTCCAGTCAATTCTCATTTAAAGCATGTATATGCGCCTATTTAGGTCTACTATGTACTGTTCCATCCTCTACTTCATATCTCCCATTACCTGACAGCCTAGACGACCAATTCCTAGATAGATGGGTAGCCTTTTCTAACTTAGCTTGGAATATTTTAGGAGTAAGTTTTCCTTACATTTGGATAACAACTCAATCTTCTCCATGGTGTATAAACATTGAGAAAGTGGATTCATCCATCTGCAATATGTAACATAAATGAATCAAGGAACATAACAAGACTGTATCATAATTTGGAGTATTCAGCACAACAAGCATTTGACATAAATGAATGGAAAACACAACAAGCAGTATTTATCATATATAAATTAAGGAAATACAAAAATCGTTCAACAAAACTTCCATATTTAAGATAATTCTTATCCTATAATACAGCTTGAAGAGCTATTCATTCATAAAGTTCTCAAAACAAGCATTCTTTTTAGAGTTGTATAGTCTTTGATATGAAAGATCATGTTACTATATTAAAGCACTAAAAATCTATCTTCTTATAGCTCCCATTACAAAGGCTGAAACTTGATTCAATTAACAAGAAGTTTACATTGTAAAAAAGACAAATATTTTAAATTCAACATAACAAGCAAATTTTTTTTAATAAGATTCACAGCAAGCAATTTAGAACAAGGAATTTCATTTTAGGCAAAGTTACCTCAGAGATATTGAGGTGGGGAGAAATAATATGGTGGACTTTGTAAATTTGGGGACGCTGGTTTGGAATTAAAATAAGAAAAAAATAGGGATGTGAAACAATAAAAAAGAAATTGAAATTCTGAAACCCTTACCTTCGATTTGAGTAAAGATTTTCTTTTCAAAACGTAGATCTCTTCTACTTTCTAGTAATTTTGAATGCAAAACCTCTCAATTTCTTCCTTCAATCAAGCAATCCGTAATCTCGCAGCTTCGCAAATCGCACTTTCCACAGTATCAATTCTGATTCCAAGGTTGAAGAAGACTGCTTCGCGCACGTATGAAGCCATATGTGAGATAGACTTGACGGATTTTAGATGGATTGAGACGGTAGGGTTTCTTTCAATCACAATGAAGTAGGGGGGGGGGGTATTTGCTTCAAAAGAAAGTTTAGGGGGGGTTTTTGTCACAACCTTTTAAGTTTAGGGGTGGTTTTTTCTTTTTTCCCTTGAAATAAAAATTGCTTTAAATGTTGAGTTGCATAAACTAAACTTTCTAATGAGACAAATTAGAGGGAAAGAAGAAAACATATAAATGTAGAAAAGTATAGAGTTCAACCGGTGTAGAATTCAAGGACATGGCTTCTTGACCGGGCTAGCTCAAGCTATAGGTGAAATAGGCGATTGCCTAGGTCCCAGATTTTAGAAGGCCCTATTTTTTTTTATATAATACATATGTAAAATATTTTATGATAATTCTAAATTATATATTTATAATTTCATAATATAAAATAATCTAAATAGTATCAAACTCTTTTTATTATTAACATCAAAGGCCTCTTCGAGGGAAAAAAAACATTAACGACACCTTTAAATTAAATGATTTAAATATAATTAAGCCAACTATTCCTTGAGTAATTCAAAAGACAAACTCTAAATTATCAATTTTCAACATAAATATTCACATAAATGCAAACATTAACTACTCATTGGGAAAATTGAAATCTTATTATTGAGCCCTTCTCACCTTCTCATTACTTCTTTATATTTTGTATTTGTCGTAAGTTGAGTTCTATTCATATTACCATTCACAAGTCTAATCCAGTAATCTTGACATTTTTTCAAGACTGAAAGAAACTCAAGACTTCCATTGTCATTCTCTTCTTATTTCTATAGTAACATTTGTTAACTTCAAATTTCAAAATTCCAGGTTTTTTTAGCATATATTGTTTTTATATATATTATGCAACACAATATTGTTTGTGTTTCACTTTTTTTCTTTTCATTTTATCCTTTTAATATTGATTTTGATATGTCTATTGGAAAATATGAATCGGGATAAGAAAAACTTAAGAAGAAGAAGAAAAAATAGAGAAATTGGTTCAATCTCAAAAAGGTTCTCTTGATAAATTTGTAATAGGTAGTAAAAATAATAAAAATGATGAAATAATAGAACCAAGAGATGAGGTAAAAGAAAAAGAAAAAATAGATGACAATAAAGTTGAAAATGGGGAAGAATTACAAGAACATGATGAAGAAATCGAAAAAAAATGAAAACAACAATCATATTGATAGTGATACTAATATATGTTCTATGCATTATGATTATAATATATATGATCCGGGTAGATGGGAAAATATTAATTCTAAATTAAGAGATTTATCACTAGAAAAAGGTCCAATTAGAGAAAGTAGCATATTTTTTCTTAATGATGAAAATTCTAGACTTTTTTCTACTACCCATTATACTTAAAAGAAATTATCTAATAGAGAAAAACATGAAATGAATTAGTTGGTCTATTCAAAAGATTTTGATAAAGTTTATTATTTTTGTTGTAAGTTGTTTGGTGTTGAATCTAAAAACAATGTACTGTTAGGAAATGAATGAATAAAGATTGGAAAAATCTTAGTGCTAGACTTGAAAGTCATGAATCTGGTGATGAACATATCATTAACATGAATGCTTGGGTTGATTTATAAATAATATATTGGTAGATGTCCATAACTCCATTACTCTCATAAGTTACAAATTCCACCACACATTATGGTTCAATTGTATAACCCCCACAATATTACTCTTGTAATTTACTCTTCATATTTATGTCTTGTAACTCATAGATTTCCTATGCCATTGTAACCCTATAAATAGAGGTTGTAAGAAGAGTTGATTATCCCAAAGTGGATATTATATTGACCACTGCTCTATTCTCTCTTGTGTTCTTCATCTTTTTATCTCTATTTGTTGTTCCTTATTTTAGTTTATAATATGCTATCAACACGAGAGTCTCTACCACTTTTATTTTACTAATGTTTTCCCCAATTCATTTTTATTTCTTTGAATTTGAGGTAATATTTTATCTGTCATCGATTCATTTTTTATTTTATTTTTTACATTTTTCTTCTACACTACCAAAATTATATTTTGGTTAGGTTAGATTTGAAGAATTCGTTCAATAAATTGATTTGAATTTAGTTAAATTTTAATTACAATTTATTTTACTCTAGTAAAAAAATTGAAACCTTTGAGCGATGATTTGTGAAACCAATTTTTGGTTTCTCAGAGCCCATTTTTTTTTTTTAGCATTTGGGAAATGATTTGAGAAAACGATATTTTTGGTTTCTTTGAGCTATGATCTTGGTTTTTTTTTTCCATCTTAAATGGTCAAACATCAGAAACATTTTTTTTTCTTTTTCGGCAATATCTCTATTTTAAATTGTGGTTTATGGTGATATTCATCTTTAGTATTAGTGTTTATTTGTATCAGTTTTAGTTCCTTTCGACTCGATTGTACTTTCATTGTTATCATCTGATAATCAATTCAAATCTTTTGGTTCTTTTTCCATTGCTAAAAAAAAAACTTGATCAATCAATTTTCAGTAAACTTATTTACTAATTTTCAGTAGTATTTATATATTTAATATGTTTTCATATTTGGTTTATATTTTACTTTGTTAAAATTAGGGGTGTGAAATCGGTTTTGGTATTTTCTCGGACCGAACCGAACCGAAGTTCGGTTCGGACCGAACCGAAACCGAACCGACTTTGGTTCGGTTTCGGTTTTCCATTTACTTTTTGCATGAAAGATGGATGTTCATACTTTTCATGACTTTTTTTTGTTTTTTATTGTACGGACCAAAATACGGGTACAAGAATTATTGTTTTTGTCTTTTGGAATTGAATTATTGCTTTTAAAATAACTCTTGTATTTGAATTGTTGTTTTAATTTAGAAGGTAAAATTTGATATTTAATTTTAAATAATTCTAATATTTTATTTAAAATTGGTATAAATCTAAAGGTAAAATTTATGAACCATTGATGGTTATTGATTGTTATTATTATTGTGTTGTGAAATGTCAATCCTTGAGTAATATATTAATTTTAATTTGATTATGTATTTAAATAACTCTATATTAAATTTTAGCTTCCAAATAACTCTAATATTTAATTTATAATTGATGTCAATCCAAAAATAATAAAAGTATAATTGTATTTGTAGAATATTTTGATAAAAGAATTAAAAAAGTTGGAGGTGGTTAACCAATTTAATTAATAATATATATAATATTGTAGGAAAATTAAAAATATATTGAATTAGTTATATATAATTAATTTAAAATATATATAATATATAAAGTGGGCTGGGCTGTAGTGTTACATCAAAAAAAAAAAGAAAAAAAAGGGCGCTGGGGTGGGCTGGGCAGTGGCTGGTCTAGAGCAGTGGTGGGGTGGCAGGGAATTTATTAAAAAAAAAAATTATATATAATATCGGTTCGGTTCGGTTTGGTGCGGTTTTCACTGCTCTAGACCGAAACCGAACCGATTATTAATCGGTCTGGAAATTTCTGGACCGAACCAAACCGAACTTGGCGGTTTCGGTTCGGTTCGGTTCGGTTTGAGCGGTTCGGTTCGGTTTGATCGGTTTTGCGGTTTCGATTCTCACCCCTAGTTAAAATTAGTAATTTTATTAGTATTATATTTGCATTCTACCTTTTAATTCAAAGTTTTATTTTAAAACAACTATATGATTTCGATTTTAATTACAATAAAGATCTAAGTTTTTTGTTTTCATGTTTAAATTTGAAAAAAAAAATGTATTATTTTTAAAAAGAAAATGAGAGGCATCTTGCACGCATTGATAAATGGCTGTTTTTTCCCTTCTTCTTTTCATTTTCTACATGATCATTAAGATCTATTTTATCGTATAAATTGTAAATGTAGATTCATGTTTATAATTTGTACATAACTTGAAGTTGACTCCTTTTAATTTTAATACATATTTTTGGAGTTTTTTTTTTTCTTTCTGTTGTGATTATATTATGTTGTTAAATGCGTGATTTATATTCTTTTTCTTATATATATAATATATATATACAATAAATATTATATCAACCATTGTGAATTTTTTTTAGTGGCTTAGTTTGCTTTAATGGTTTATGTTTTATTTAGTTTTAAATTGAAATTATGTGGAGAAAAGATATTAAAGAAATGATTTCTATTTTTCATGCTTCACATATGCCTTGAAGTTGCAATATTGAGGAAGAGGATTTAAAAAGTATTATGAATTGATCTCACTGTGATTAGAGCTTTTAGTAAAAATATCAGGAATTTTGACCAACTGGTTAAAAATTATTCCCTGAAGTGAATGCAATAATATCTAATAATCAAGGTCAAAGTCGAGAGGTGTGGTTATGATCGTAGTAAAGCAAGAAAGAATCTCTCTTGTCGTAGTGGTCATAAAAGTAATTATGTTAAATTTTAAGAAAAACACACAAAACTGGGAAAAGAAAAGTTCCAAAAAGTAAGAACTTTATTGAGAAAATGAATATTTTTATGCGTGGTATAAAAAGACACTAGTCTTGTACGTGTTGTACATTCAAGTATTTAATCGACTTTTATCTGGCCCCTTAAAGGAAAAATGGAATTGGAAGTAAATTTTATATAATAAGATGGTGATATATTTAACCCCTCGATATGACACACTTGGATGTTGTTAAATCCATGAATATCTTGATGAGAATATTATTTTTGGTAAAGTAGCAATCAACACTTATATTGGGAAAGAGAACATCCAAAATTAACAGTATATTGTTAGATGCCAAAACACACTAAAATCAATCTTCGGGGGAGTTTATGAATTTGTGTTAAGTATAATTTTTATTCAATTATCAAATACCCCAAATGGGTGATCATCTTTATTGCATAGATAATTCTTATATTTATGAGATACTTTTCCAATATTAGGGGGAGAAATTAAGAAAAATTGTTAATGCTACAATTAACGAGTTGAAGCCACACTTGAAGTGTGGAAAGCCAATTGGTTCTAAAGATAAAAATCCTCTTACACCCGACGTGTGGACTGACAAATGACACACTTGGATGTTGTTAAATCCATGAATATCTTGATGAGAATATTATTTTTGGTAAAGTAGCAATCAACACTTATATTGGGAAAGAGAACATCCAAAATTAACAGTATATTGTTAGATGCCAAAACACACTAAAATCAATCTTCGGGGGAGTTTATGAATTTGTGTTAAGTATAATTTTTATTCAATTATCAAATACCCCAAATGGGTGATCATCTTTATTGCATAGATAATTCTTATATTTATGAGATACTTTTCCAATATTAGGGGGAGAAATTAAGAAAAATTGTTAATGCTACAATTAACGAGTTGAAGCCACACTTGAAGTGTGGAAAGCCAATTGGTTCTAAAGATAAAAATCCTCTTACACCCGACGTGTGGACTGACAAATGATTTCAAAGATAAAATATCTCGAAAAAAGGGAAATGAGCAATACTCAAAATGATTCAATGGAGGAAGTAAAGGTTCTTGAAGAAACCATAGACATAACTAATCCTAAAAATATAGATGAAGGTCAAGTATTTAAGAATAGTTAAAGTGATGAGATTTGATTAACTATGTCATGACATGAAAAATATTGAATGCACCCCTCGCGACCCCTGGATACCGAAGGCGTCCTTGGGGTGACCTCGTAGTTCCTACTGGGCGGTAACATCATAATTATTGATACGGGCCTTTTCCACATAATCCACATAAAAAGGGAATCTTTTGTTACAATAGAAGCAGAAGTGATGTGGATTATTCAAGAATCGAAGTCGAGTTGCTTTATAAAAAGAAGATATCAATGAACTTCTATGAAATGGTTTCACGGGATTTAGCCAATTGTCTTGATCGTGGGATATCATTGAGAAATAGGAATCCGTGTTATCAAAGGATTTCCTGCGATTATTTCTAGTATGGAATGAGTCAATCATCCACTTTGGTATCTTATTGAACAAAAATGGTGATATTGTTCCTAATGATCAAATTATATTCGGTCTTGTTTGCACTTTTCCAGGATTATGAACCAAAATCTGTCAGATAGTATTGACATAAAAAATGACTGGACTAAGTGAAAAAAGATTAAAAAAAAATCATACTCACTTTTCAAGTCTAGTTGTGTATAAAAAGATGTAGCAAGCATCCCATGGATTAATCACAACATATTTATATGACTTTATTCAAAGTGAGATCTATATAAAATATACGAAAAGATTTTGATGCCAGAGGCATATACTTTCAAGTTTTCGAGAAGTATATATAATCAAATTATAAAGATCATTATATAGATTGAAACAATTGAAACGAATGTGGTATAACTGTTTTAGTGAATATTTATCAAAAGAAGACAATCAAAATCATCCTATTTGTTCATATGGTTTTATAAAGATGTCACAATCAAAATTCAGCATTTTGTTGTATATGTTATTGATTTTAATTTTTAATGAACTCTTGAAGAGTTTGCTAAGACAATAAATTATCCTTGAAAAGAATTTGAGATGAAGGATTTGGAAATCAAAGTTTTACCTTGGAGCTTATAAATTAAGCATTTACTGTATTGAATTTTTATGGATAAATCAACTTATCCAGAAAATGTCTAAAAATGAATTTACATAAGGGTAAAACATATCTATTGAGTATTTCAATGAGTAGTTTCACTTAATATTAAAAATAATATTTTACAATCTCGAGAAGACAAATAACTTCGTGGTTTTGAAGTACCATATGTTAGTGAAATAGATGCACTTATGTATCTTGCTAATAATATATGAAAAATTACAACATTTTAGTGAAATTTATTATCTAGATATAGTTTTATCCAACAAGGAGACAATGAACTAAACATATATTTCATTACTATTGATGAATCATTGATTTGAGTTTATTTTATTTTATATTAATATATATAAGTTTGAGCTAATTGATTTTTACAAATACAAGTTATTTATTTAATCTAAAAAGTTAGATTTTAAGCAGGTTATTTATTCACATGTGGAGAATCTAGGGGTGAACAAGGGGCGGGGTTGGGCAAGGTCGGGGTACCCGTTTATACCCCGTTGTTTAAGCCAAAAATGGGCACCCCGATCCCACCCCATTTAAGATTTACCTCGACCCCACCCCATTTAATTGTCAGGTCGAGGCGGGCGGGGTGGGGCGGATTTGGGGTATTATTGGGGTGTAAATAAGGTTTTTTGTTTAATTGGGGTTGGGTTGTAAATGGGATTGGGTTGTAAACTGGGTGTAAATGGGTTTTGAGGAAAAAAATGCATATGATTAAGAATAGGAAAAAGAGAAATTAAAAAAAAAATTCTTAATCAGGGTCGGGGCCCCGATGGGGTCAAATCCCATCAACTCGACCCCACCCCGTTTAATAAACAGGGCATGGTTTCTCACCCTGACCTCGACCTCGGTTACACACTTAAATGGGGTCGGGTGAGGCGGGTTCACGAGGCAACGGGGTGCGGGGTGCTTGTTCACCCCTAGGAGAAACTATATCATTGCGATTTATAAAGTAAACTAAAATAATCGCTTCATCAAATCATGTTGGGGTTCTTGTGCGATTCATGAAGATGTCAAGAAGATTATAGTGAAGTTCCTATGAGGGAGAGAAAATATAAAGTTGTACTCTTTTTCCCTTGACTATGGTTTTGTCCCGTTGGGTTTTCCAAGCAAGGTTTTTAATTAGGCAATTCTCACTTTATGAATTATGTACTCTTTTTTCTTCACTATGATTTTTTCCCACATGGTTTTTCTTATTAGTAAGGTTTTAATGAAGCATATTCATTATGGACATATAAGGGGGAGTGTTATAAATAATATATTGGTAGATTTCCTCTCATAGGTTACGAATTCTACCACACATTATGGTTCAATTGTATAACTCCCACAACATTACTCTTGTAATTTACTCTTCATATTTATGTCTTGTAACTCCTAGATTTCCTATGCCATTGTAAGCCTATAAATAGAAGTTGTAAGAAAGGGTTGATTATCCCTAAAGTGAATATCATATTGACCACTTATCTATTCTCTCTTATGTTCTTCATCTTTCTATCTTTATTTGTTGTTCCTTATTTTAGTTTATAATATTAACAAGTATTATTATTGTTGTTAAAAATCTTGTAAAAAACAATTTAGTATTTCGTGGAAATAATTAAAGAGTTTATCATGAAAACAATGGAAATTTTTAAGTTTAATTGAAATGATTACATAATTTGATCCAATAATGCAAGAACATAATTGTCGCAATAGTGAAATTCATTATCATTATCTTGGGCATAATATACAAAATGAAATCATTCAACTATTGGCACTTGAAATAAAAAATACAATTATTAAAAAAGTCAAAGAAACAAAATATTTTTCAGTTATATTAGATTGCACACCTGATATAAGTCATAAAGAACAAATGTCTGATATATTAAGATGTGTTGATATTACAATAAATCCAATCAAAATAGAAAAAATATTTTTAGAATTTTTAGGAGTTGATGATGCTTCTGGAAAGGTTTATTTGATGTACTAATAGATGCAATAAAAGATCTCAAACTTGAAATATCTAATGTTAGAGGACAAGGATATGAATGCATCAAATATGAAAGTAAATAAACAAGGTGTAAAAAAAGATTATTGGAAGTAAATTCTAAGGGCGTTCTATACTACTTGTTGTTGTTATAATCTCAATATAGTACTTTCTGATATGGTAATTCATGTCCTAGAGCAATGTCATTTTTTGAAATACAATGTATATATTCTTTATTTTATGTTGGGTTTGGCAAGTATATGAAATAATTGTTAAAGGCTTAAACTTGCTCAACAAGTTTGCTTGGTGACCAAGGCTTAATTGTGGCCGTAGGAATTGCTTGGTGGGCAAGCATAAATTATGACCACTGGATCTTACTTGGTGTCCAAGGCTATTTTGCATTATAAAAAAAGGCAAGCCGTTGTTGACGAATGTATCCCAAAAATACTGAGAGTGTATTTGTATTGGGTTTGGGAAGAGAATTTCTGTGTGATTGAAACAAATTTTCACATAGTAAACTTCTTTTGGTGGGCCGTGTTTTTCTACAGTTTTGGAGTTTTCACGTTAAATTCTTATTTCGTTTTATTGTGTTTATTTCTTTAATTTTCTCGATTATTTCTCTTTACTCCTAGGGGTGAATGTGGGAATGTTTTTTCCCAACAATTGGTATCAAAGCTTTAGGTTAGTAGTTTATTGAAATTCTTTGTATGCTTTGTGGTTGCAGCTTTGTCTGATCTTCACATCAGAAAAAGATTTCTTGGAATGGGTTATAACTATTTGCTGATTCAAGCTAGGAATGAGGAGAAAATAGGTCAAACTTTATGAGTCCAGTGAAGTTTGATGTGGAGAAATTTGACGGAAGAATCAACTTTGGCTTTTGGAAAGTGCAGGTCAATGATGTACTGATACAATCAGGGTTACACAAGGCATTGAAGAGAAGACCGAGCGGTGGTGCTTTCAATCAGTCAAGCGGTGATGATGAATCAACGAAATCAGATGAAAGTGGTTCCGGTGGAGATCACCTAAAAAGAGACTGTTCAAATAGAGTAGGTTTGGCAAAGAACTCTGTGTCGGAAGCTAACATCGTCTCTCATGTCATGGGAGACAATGACTTTGTTTAAAGAGAGAATAAATTCATCCTCATAGTATGACCGATTTACCGTGATAGAGGATGTGTTGTTAGTGGATGCACATGAGCATTGACTTGGCAGTTATACAAGGCGTGTAGTGGAAGTGATATCGATGGCTGGAGAACTTCCAGGGAAGCCAAGTAGGTGGAAGTTGCACCATAAATTTTCAGCAAGGTTTATCGACGTGTCGAAAAAGGAAAAATCTTGAAAGGTGATATTTCGAGTGGGTTACATATATGGTGGAGTAGGATAGCTCTCTAGTCTGAGAAGTATGATTGTCGGTGAAGACAATGATTGTAGCAGAAGTTATGGATTCTCCATCTATCTTGCCAAGGTAGAATTTGTTGGGTTTTGGCAAGTATATAAAAGAATTTTTAAAGCCCTAAACTTAGTCAACAAGTTTGCTTGGTGAGCAAGACTTAATTGTGGCCATAGGATTTGCTTGGTGGGCAAGCATGAATTATGGCCATTGGATCTTACTTGGTGACCAAGACTATTTTGCATTATAAATAGAGGAAAGACTTTGTTGGCAAATTTATCCCAAAAATACTGAGAGTGTATTTGTATTGGGTTCAGGAAGAGAATTTTTGTGCGATTGTAACAATTTTTCATATAGTAAACTTCTTTTGGTGGGCCGTGTTTTTCTCCGGTTTTGGAGTTTTCATGTTAAACTCTTGTGTCGTTTGATTGTGTTTATTTCTCTATTTTTTCAATTATTTCTCTTTATTCCTAGGGGTGAATGTGGGAAGGTTTTTTTCCCAACATTTTCTTCATCAACAAAACAATTGAAGTTTTTGTTAAATCACATAATTAACTTGAGTGTCAAACCATTGTCACAAACAAAATGGGAAAGTTGTATTGAAATTGTGAAAGTAATTATATTTCAAGTTCCTAAAATAAGGGATGCTTTAAAAGAATTAAGAGAAACTAGTGAAGATCCCAAAGTAAAGAGTGCTAATTGTTTGGCCACTTATGAATTTGAAAATTTTGAATTCTTATTAGGCATGACTATTTGGTATGATATGTTATTTACCGTAAATTCTGTTAGTAAATGAAGGCAGTTGCCATGGCAGTTCCATATCTGCCTAGATATACTTTACTCCCTGAAAAACGTTGGACGTATGAATAGAAAACTGAGAAATAGCATGACAAAAAAAAAAGAAATAATCTCTACTCTCTCAATCACTCAGTAAAATAGAATAAAGGATTAGGGTGTGAAACAAAAAGCGAATTCGTTCAGTGATTGGCTTTTGGTGAGATACTTTACATATTTGGGTTTTCGTCATTTTCGCTACGTTTTTCTACAAGAGGTTAGCCTTCATATTAACGATTCCCAACATTGGTATAAGAGCATAGGTTAAAAATTATATAATAAAATATGTTTCTTTGAATTGATGATTATGCTTTATAATTCTTTGCATGTTCGTTATGCATATTATTACAAATTGATCTGCAAAAAATAGTTACTTTAACCCTTGATAAATTTTGTATATTTGCTCATTGTTTATGATTCTTGTATTTTTAGAAAGTACATTTGAAGAGCTTTCTAACGATATATTGTAAGATCATTTTGGTTTAAAAATGAGAAAGTTATGTTGCTCCAAAATTTTGTTAAGAAACTGAAAGAAAAAAAAAACTAGGTTACTGCGTTTTCGTGCGTGTTTTGTCAGCATTTTTTTAATTAAAAAAAAAGGGCAGAAGTGCCTGTTGCAAGTGTTGAACTTGAGACCAAGAGGAAGCAATATGATTATAAAGATAGGCACGCTCACTGGGCCATGAGCCAAACTTTGAAAATATATAGTTTGATATAGTATATATAAAAAAATAGTTAAATCAAATTGATTTTAATACAATTTATGGATTAAATTTTATAAATTATTTTTATAAATTACTTTATTTAGCATTCTTGACAAAAAGACACATATTTTTTTCAATTTTATTTTGATGTTTCATAATCATTTGTTGATTATTTTTTTCTATATTTGTTACAGATAAAAAGAAATTGTCAAGAATGTATAGAGTATCGATGACTACTAAGACAAAAGCACAAAGAAAAAAGGTTGAGAAAATGATAGAAGATTTATCAAAGATAAAAATCGAAGATGGTTTTCAATCAAGCAAGTATATATGATAGAGTTTATCATAAAGTTAAACAAGCACTTCCAAATATAATATGGAAGGGAGGTTTACGAGAAGAAAACCAACAAATTGAAAAACTGAAGTTCTTACTACCTTTCCAAGGGCAAGGATTTAGTTAATCACATTTTGAACACAACTATGGAGTTAGAAAATACCGCAACATCACTAAAGAATTCTTTAAACAACTTAAGATTCATAGTGTGAAAAGACAAAATTTTATGACATATGGACACAAATGTCGTGTAATGAAGAACAACAAACCAAAGGTTCTTGTTACTAACATTAAAACTTCATATGCACTTATGAGTGAATTACATTTTTCATTCCCTGTTAGGAAATTATTGTAAATAAGAAGTTTTTTTTTTAATTTCCCGTGTAAATATTTTACATGTATTGGAATTTCTCTTTTATTCCATTTTGGTATAATTTTTTTTAATATGTTTCATAATTTATGTTTCTAATAATGAATAAGTTTCATTATTGTTTTTTCCTTAATAATGATCATGTATCATTATTTATTTTACAAGATGATAATTTTTTATTAAAGTTATTTTAAGATCATTGACGATGATTTTGAAACTATGCGATATTTCGATTCAAGGCTCCATCAAATATCTATAATTAAAATTATCTAGTTCATGTAAATTATAAGTTGTATGATAAACTATAAAGTAAATCATTTATGAATGTTTTGTAGAATATTGTAAGATGACTTATATTTCTAAGAACATAACAGCTGAATTAAATAAAGGGGAAAAAATTAATAGGGATAACTATGAAATTTAGGCAATGAAAATTTAGTATGTCCTGGAAGAGCATGAGGCTCTAGAATTACTGAATCATGTGTTGACTGAGCCTAAGGAAGGCAATATTGCTCAACACAAAAGGCACCGTGAAGCTTATGAAGTCTGGAAAAAGAAAACTCACTGACTCTCATTACATTGTTGAGTAGCATGGAAAATGATATCATGCGTGAGTTTCGAAGCTATGACCTTGTAATGGAGATGTGGGCTGCTTTTAAGTTGAAGTTTGGTGGAACTCCTGTCACCAAACTAAGGCAACTAACAATTAAGTTTGACATTTATAAAAAGCGTCCTAATCATAACATGTCGACAACACATGATGGAAATGTCCAATATGATTAGTGAGCATAAGGAAGCTTGCCACATCCTAACTGATGAACAACAAGTTCAAGCTTCCATTCGATCACTTCCCCATTGTTGGGAGCACATGAAGGTGCACCTATCTCATAATGAGTGTATTAAAACTCTCATTGATGTTATACATCACTTGGAACTTGAGGAAGATCGCATTGAGGCAACAAGGCCTGAAAATGTTGACGTGTATATGGTTGGCCCAAGCTCTCATGAGGGTAAAGGGAACTAGCGTAAGCATCAATGGGGCAACAAGGGTAAGGGTGGCAATAAGAAGAAGAAATGTAATCAAGGTCCAAACAACAAAGGAAAAGGTCATCATATGGTTCGCCCAAAGAAGAACAAGGAAAATATTAAGTGATATAATTGTCAAAAAAAGGGTCATTATGCTCGTGAATGTACTGAACCTAAGAAGGTACCAATATTCATTTCATTTAAGTTTCGTTCTTTTTATGAAAGTAGATCATATGTTCTCAGCTCTATATTTTTAACTGATTCTCATCCTTCGTGGACTGTAGTCTCAGGAGCCACGAACCATGTAGCCAAAAAGCGTGGGCTCTACATGGAATTTCCTCGAATTCCACAAGGTGCAAAATGGTTATATGTTGGAAACAATGCAAAAGTACATGTGAAAAGGATTGGTTCCTGTAAATTAAACATGTGGAATGGACGTACACTATTTCTTCATGACGTTTTATATGCACCAGACATAAGACGGAATTAAATTACTTTTAAGTTTGAACAATGTACAATATGGTTGTGGTTATTTATTGAATGGTTTTATTATGATAGATGTTGTTGATATGATATCTGATAATTTAGCTAGTTTTTCCCTTATTACATCATCTGTTGATACCAATGTTGACATTATTATGTGGCATGCTATATTAGGTCATATAGGTTGTAACGCCCCGTTACAAGGTAATTAAAATCAATATTATTAGTTTTAAATAATATTAATCAGGCTTGATCGATTAATTGAAACAGAAATATCGTGTTCTTTTAAAAAGGGCATTATGGTATTTTTCTTGAAAACCTTGAAATTAGAACCTTGTGATTTGATTAATATTTTGACATAAGATTGATCGTCTCGATGTCAAGATTCCAACACAACTGACAGTTTGTCGTTTTGAGGCCCGGTGATCAAGATATAGACGTTTTAAGGTGAGTGGCAATTTCATAAATATTGCAACTCGAGATTTTAACCTAAGATGACTTCCCATTTACAATTTTTCATATTTTAGACTCTCTTCTCTCCCTCTCACGCCGCCCCCGCTCCTTGAAGAAGCCCGGGAAGTTGGTTCGATTTGTTCATCGTTTGATCGTCGTTTCTTGTTGCGATCTTGGATTTGGAGTGGTTGGGGATCTTCTTTTTCAATCAAAAGGTAAAAGTTTCTTCTCCTCTTGAACTCTTCATGAAGCCGCCGCCCCTAGGGCTTCTAATTTGATGTTGGTTTTGTTGAATTTTGTTGTTAGAAGCTCGATTTGATCGTGGTGAGTCGTTAGGCGAAGATTGAAGGTTGATTCCTTGAGTTTCTAACCTTGGGTAAGTTTTTTGGATCGTTTTATTTATCATTTAAATTCTAAAAAATTGAGTTAGTGTTTAAATTTATGAATTCAAGAATCCATCCTAGAAACCCATTCCCCATCGCTTTCCAATTCCCAAACCTTAGCTTAAATCCTAATCAATTTTGATATACCTTGCCTAAAACCAAAAACCATCAAAATTGATCTCCCAAAAGACGAAACCATGACTAAACCATGACACGAAGGCCACGGTTCAGCCACGACAAGGGGACATCAACGTCGTGACTATCCCCTTCCCAACGGCGAGTCATTCGTCGTTTGTTTTCCCCCGTTCTTCAAGCCGTCGAACCCCAAACCTTTTTACACCTTTTGGGTCTATTTTATCATGCATTTTTAATGATTTAGGACCTTCGTTTTATGTCTGATTCGTAGAGGAAAGTAGCGTGAAAATTTGGAATTAGCAAAATTCAAGGTGAGTTAACGGTTTGATCATTGGTGGAGTATTAGAGAAATCTAAGGCACTTACCATATTTTATTCTTTTATAAATATTTTATAATATTATTCTGGAATTTTAGGATGAGAATTGAATTTGAAAACACCGAAAAATTATCGGGAGAAACTATTTTTCGGTTAGAACTAGTTTAGACGTTTTTCGGCGGAATTTGGTGTTTTTAGATTCGAAATGTTTTTGAATGTGTATGAATTAAAATATGGAATTTTTGGGAGTAATGTATGATCATTTGCCATGATTTTTGGTTTAAGAAGTGTTAAAGTTGTTTTTTCGGTATTTCGGCAGTTTTCTGCAGTTTTACTATTTTTTGACATTTTGGTGAATTGAATGTAATCTGATTAAGCTGCTGTATTTTAATGTTAAATATTGAATTTGAATGAACATTATCATGTGTATAATGTAGAGGAAGTTGAGATTGATGGCCTATCAAGTTGTGAATTTCTAGTATTAAGGCTACGAGTTTATTACTAAGAATATAATTAGTTATGGGAGAGTCCATAACCAGGTACTAATGATCATTTCTCTTAAGAATGATACATTAGGGGATTCGGTTATAGCTGCGGCTATAACCAGGTACTAGGAAGTGTTAGTAGTCCCGAGGGACCGCCTTCTTAGTGTTGTTTGTTAAATTATTTGCTTTGTGAATTTAGAATGATTCTAGTTATCCAGAATATTAAGTATCGATGATGGGAGTTTGTGAATGAAAGCCTTGGGTATGAAACTAGTGAGAGTTATCTATCCATGTAAAGTGAGTTTTATCGAGAAACCTACGGAATTTGAGATAATTGCCTTTTCATGTATTTGATTGCGATTGAGTTTAAGTGACGCTTTGAGCGTAAGAGTTTTTGGAGAGTGACAAGTGCTTAGGACTCGGTGTAAGTTGTTAGAGACTATTTAAGACTTTACCTTTGATTAAGTCGTTTTCTCACTGGCTTTAGCCTTACAATGCTATAATTTTTTTTTCCAGGTAATAATGGACCGAGAGGTGGCGGTTGATGATGTGGTGAAGATGAGGGGTTCATTTCGTGGTGGCCCCTATCACTTGTTCCATATTTATTTATTCGTTCTTATCAATGAATAAATTATTGAGTTTTATCGTTTTAACTGAATTATTGGATTTTGAGATTTTTGGTTAGTCTTTAATGTTTTATTTGTTTGAGGACAACTTATTATCTCATTGATATTTGTTTTCAATTTTATAACTCCGAAATTATTTTTTTTTAAATAAATGTTTATTTGATTTAGTAAATTTTCATATTTTCAATAAATGTTATTTATTGAGTCTTTCGCTGCTTTATTTATGTTTGTTTTAAACTCTAAAAAATCGGGTCTTTACATAGGTCAACATAGATTAGCTAGACTAACTAAAAGGTTTTCTTAAGCCAAATTGAAAGGGTCAAACTACCAACATGTGAGAGTTTTTTAACTGGAAAAATGGTAAGAAAACTATTTGGTAAAGGAACCAGGGCTGAAATTCGATTACAATTAACTCATCCTGATATTTGTGGGCCTATGAATGTAAAGACACGACATGGAGGTGATACTTTATCACCTTTATAGATGAATTCACACGTTTTGGTCATATCTATTTGATTTCTCACAAGTCTGAAGCATTAGAGTGTTTTAGAAATTTTGTTATCTTAGTGGAAAATCAATTAGATAAAAAGGTTAAGTCTTTAAGGACAGATCGTGGACGTGAATATTTTTCTAACGAGTTTGAACAAATGTGTGAAGAAAAGGGAATACATGGGCAGCTAACCATTCCACGAACCCCACAACACATTGGGGTTGCTGAAAGGAGAAATATAACTCTTTTAGAAAATGGTTAGGTCAATGATGGCGTAAGCAAAATTGCCAACCACTTTTTGGGGTGATGCCTTATTGACTGCTACTTATATTCTTAACCGTGTACCTTCAAAATCTGTTGCTTCTACACCCTATGAGTTATAGACTGGTAGAAACTAGACCTTAGTGGTTTGAGACCATAGGGATGTGCTACTATGTTCATGAGCCATCACATCAACATGGAAAACTAGGTCCAAGAGGTAAAAAGAATATTTTTATACGATACTCAGAAACCTCAAAATGGTATGTTTTCATCAAAGTACATGCAAGTGAGAGTATAATAGAATTCGAATCACGTAATGCTACATTCTTGGAAAATAATTTTTCATCAAGAGGTGAGATTTATCAAAAGACATCTCTTTATGAATTAAATATTCTAAATAGTTTGATTTAATCAAACAAAGTGAGAGATACTCCTCATCAGTTATCAGTAGTATCTCATCAAAGTGAGAGAAAGTTGAACACTCCGTGTGATTCAAAAGAACCACAAATAACTCGTGATTTAGAACCACAAATAAGGAGTAGTAATTGTTGTATAATTCCAAAACGTCATTATGATGATGAAATATTCATGATTATGCCTCAAGATGATGAAGAGTTGAATAATATTCAAGAACCTCTAATATGGATAAATGCTATGGAAGAAGAAATGGAGTCAATGAAGTCAAATAGTGTTTGGGAACTAGTTGATCTTCCTAAATGACGCAAATAAATTGGTAACAAGTGGATTCTTAAAATCAAATGTAAAGTTGATGGCTCTATCGAAAGATATAAGGCTAGACTTGTAGCTAAAGGTTACACACAACAGGAAGGAATTGATGCTGAAGAGATGTTTCTCATGCTGTGAGGTTTACCTCTATTCGTCTAATCCTAGCAATAGTAGCTTGTTTAGATTTGGAATTACATCAAATGGATATAAGAACGACATTTCTGAATGGTGAATTTGAAGAAGAAATATACATGCAAGAACCCATTGATTTTGTTACTGAAGGGCAAGAACAAAAAATATGTAGATTAATGACTCAATTTATGGCCTCAAACTGTGACGACCCGGCTTACTCTAGAAGCTCAGGACGCGAGTACCCATACGGAAGAGAAGAACATAAAGTTTAAAACAACTGACTTAGTAAATTCTTAAAAATTTCGGCATGTAGTATTCGTAAATTCCCAAACTTACATACAAAATAAAACCTGTTTATCAAAATCATCGGCTTGTCGGCCGGTTCATAGTATCGCATAAATTTCAAACCAAAATAATGTTCGATGCACCAAGTTAAAACTGTTATACAGACGTAATGTACACATTTTGACTTTAAATCTCGGCCCTAAAACAAAAGAAGACACAACCCAAAATAAGACAACTACACTCCCAGAAAACGCGGCTCGTGCTACCGAAGGCCTAATCTCAAAAGCTTCATCTCGATGCATCAACGAGCACCACCTGCCGCGCCTCGTACTTGCCCTCATCCGGAACCTGAAAGGTGATATAAAGCACCTTTGAGCATGACACTCAGTGAAAACAAAAGAATATGAATGGTGATGCACAAACAGAAACATATGTATATGAGTGCAAATTATAGAGTATTGCAAAGTAGATAGATACATGATCAAATTGTAAACCTTTCAAACATGCACTATCGGCTAGCCGGTACAAATTTCATATGTCACATCTACCATTTCCTCTTAGTCCACAAACCTTTCCATCACTAAACTCGACGTCTCATTACGCTCTATACATATACAATCATTAATCAGTACCTGAGCCATAGCTTTTAAAGTATTAAACTCCCTGCCTCTACATCAAGTCTCAAAGAACACCTTATTCCATTCCCATACTTCTAAGTCTCTTTCATTCACCACTACGCATCCACTTCTCATTACACACAATCAAAGCAAAAGAGACAACAAAACATGGATGCATAAATGATGAATAAATATGCTCAACACATAACATGAAGGCTTATGCAAGTAATCAACTATCAAGTTTAAGGTTTTACCAAACAACAATACATAAGTCACTTCCACTTTTTTTTCCTTTTCCTTCTAACCATCATTTGGTTCCTTACTTACTACTCGCGTCTCACTAAGCGTAAGTCATGATTTGCCACATATCTCACTCGAGCCGCAGCTCATTTTACATCATCCGAGCTGAAGCTCATTTCACAACCTCAGGTTATCTCAATAACCGCTAGCATCTGGGCCATTCATCACATAGCACTCCGGAGCTCCACAACATCACCACCACGGTAACCACGTGTAACGTCCAACACCCACACACCGTTACACGGGTTAATCACATCTCCGCCACGGTAACCACGTGTAACGTCCAACACCCATACACCGTTACACGGGTTACAACCCCATGGCCACATATCGATCATATGAAATGTATGAATGAAGTGTTATGGATGAAATGGCATAATAATGCTTTCTTTCAATATTCATCATGAGAAGTAATCTCAGCTTAACAAGCTCAAATAGGCAATTCCTCCAGGCTGTATATGACTCAATCATAACACAGAACTTGCTCAATCCCACCTAACACAAGTAAATCATGTTTCACATACTAAGCCTTAACAACTCATTCACTTGCTATTCACTAAGCATAAACAATACATGTAGAGTATTTATTGAAAATAGCCCTAATCCAGCATATGACTCAATCGTGGACTAAGAGTGTAAATATCAACAAGTAAACATGCTCGTGTAAGCAAATAATTATAAAAAGTCATATTGACTCGAGCTAACTAGCTCGTCAAGGCTCTCTTAATATCGATCGATCTCAACTCCCACTTTCCATCACTTCCTCTTACTTTTCTCCCTTATTATTCACATTCCATAAACATCAAACCATTCACAACCATGGAATGCATTAATGAAGTGAGATGATATGGAATGCACTAATCATGCTTTCTTTACCATTGTCATCGAAAATATCATTTAAGCAAGTAAGAGGAGTTATCAATTAGCATATAATTCATTCTATCACTCGACACTTTCAAAGTGCACAAAAGTATATCAAACTTCAAGCATGATGTCGTGGCATTTCGTTATACTTTACTCGTCAAGCAATAATCTAAAACATATCGAGCATGAATAACATAAATCCCAATTCAGTATATGACTCGATCTATGACTTGAAAAGCGAGTAAAACAAGTAAACATGTCAATCTATCTTAATTTTGATATATGAAAGCAAGTAGGCATATCAAAGTATCTCAAGTTGTATATAAAGGCAAATTAGTTTAAGCAAAACCGCTCTTCCAGCTCTTAGGAACGAGTCAAGCTTGGATCTCGTCTCTCATTCCTTTCACAACTCTATTTCTCATTCAAATCATAAACCAAAGTGTTTCCAAACATCCATAACCATTTCCAATCCCACATCATCTCTCTAACAATCGCAAACCACACCGCCGTCACCGATCCGATTCTTTATGTTCTCACCTTCACAAATAGTCTCCCACTTCGCTTGTGCTTGCCTTTATCCTACATCAACCATTCCAAACATATTTATATATATAAATAATACATTCACCTTAGCCCAACACATTCAAATACATCCTCAAACCCGGTTAACGGAAAAAGTCCCGAGCCATTTTGAGGTGTAGTTTTCAGCCAATGAGGAAAATTATCAAAAATCATTGGGTTGATTGTCTAATGTTTTTTTCATGTATAATATATACATATAATCACCCAAAATTTCCAGAATTGATAAACCTTCAAAATTAACCAAGAAAAACAAAAAAACTAGCTAACTTTGAAACTAGTATTTTGGCCAAATTTGAGAATTTTCAAGAATTCTTTCCTTTGCTCTTCCAAGTTGTTTTTCATATGTCAAATACATAATTAGGTACTCATATATTCCAGAATTAAGAGTTGTTAAATAAAAGTCAAGAAAACTCAAAAAAATTAAAAAAAGCTAGAAGCTTGGGAAATTGCCATTAATGGAGGTTTGAAAGCTTGGTGTTCATCCATGGCTTCCAATCTCAAGAGAGCTTTAAAATAATTAATCCTAAGGTTCATAATCATCAATTGAAACTAAAATTCCAGAATTTGAAATAAAAGAAAAACAACTTCCAAGTGATTTAAAACAGCCACCAAGAACAACCTACAACCTCCATGGAAGAAAAACCTAGAAACTTGAATTCAATATTTGAAATTTTACCTTGAATCTTATTGGAAGCAAATGATTCTTGTTGGAACCTTCCTAGAATGATGATTCTTTCATAAATCAACCAAAACCCAACTTGATTCACCCAAGTTTCATGAAGATTGATGGAGGAAGAAAAATCACCATTTGAGAGAAAAGAGGGAGGGGGCTGACGGTGGGGAAGAAGAAGAATGAGAGAAATTCCCTTTTTTTTTCTTTTCTCTTAATTTTCCTTCATAAACTTTCTAATTTTAAAAATTAAAAAAAAATAACTTAAATCTAATTGCTCAAAGCCCCCCTCCACCTCCAAATTTTACTTCCAACTCCTTCCACCTCCAAATTTTACTTTAAATCCTTTTTCCTATTTCCTTTTGCTAACAAATCATTTTCATAAATTTAACTATAGTTAAATATTCCCCTTTTTACTAAACTCGCCACCCATAGTTAAATTAATTATGGTTAATTTCTAATGAACCAAAATACACATAGAAAATAATTTTCCACACTTTAAATCACTAATTAAAATATACCAATAAATGGAATTTCCAATTACCCTACGTCAAATACTCGGGCCCTTACACAAACAATCTTCAAGACAGTGGTACATCAGATTTCACCAAGTTACCACCTCATATGATTTTCATATGATTGATGAGGACCACTGTGTATGTCAAAACACATAAAGATAAGTTTTTTGATTCTTTCATTATATGTAGATGACATACCATTGGCTGGGAAAGACAATGAGTATGTATTTGCCATTAAGGAATGGCTATTATCAAACTTTCAAATGAAAGATATGAGTGAAGTAGCTTATATACTTGGAGTCAAGATTGAAAGAGATCGCTCTAAAAGGATATTAGGGTTGTCATAAGGTCAGTACATCAAGAAAATTCTTGAGAGATTTAAAATGCAAGATTGCAAACCTATTGATACTCTCATCGCAAAAGGCGAAAGCTTAAGTTAAAAATCGTGCCAAAGACTTCAGAGGACATTAAGCAAATCAGAAAAGTTCCTTATTCAAGTGCTATTGGAAGCCTAATGTAAACCATGATGTGTATGAGAGCAAATATATTGTAACGACCCAGAGTTTTCAGGTAAATTAAAATAATTGATAAAATTGGTTCATTTAGAGTTTAGAATTTATAAGTTAAATTACTAATTTGAGTTTAGAATTAAAAAAAAATTATAATTTATCCTTGTGAAAATGATAGATTTTGGTTTGATCAATTAATTAAAAAAAAAGTGGGACATCTCCTTCTTTTTCTCTTTCCTGATTTCTCAGGGTCTTTTTTGGCTAATTGGATAAGATAACCATTTTTACAAAAAAATCACTATTCATTTGTCTTCTCCCTTGTCAAGTCGCCACCCCTGTTCATATGAAGGAGAGAAATTCTTGCATATTCCTTTTTCTCCTTCCCGTTTGTCCATCTTAATTTATTGAGAAAAATCCTTTTGGAGCAAGGAAGCTTCTTAGTCAACAAGGAAGCAAATTTTGAACTCCATTTTCCTCTCTTCTGTCGTGGCCGTGGATGGGAAGTGGTGAGTGATTTCTCCTTATTAAGTTTTCCTTGGTTGGGAAGCCTAGTGTTAAGAGTTTATGAAGGGAAACATTTAGGTAAAAAGGCTAGTAGAAGAGAAGACTTCTCATCATAACCTACAAGTAAGAATCTCATTTTTTTTCCTTATCTTGATTTAGCTTGTTTGTGCTTCAATGGAGGTGGGTTGTAAATCCTTTCAATTTACCCTTTGAACCCTTAAACCTTAGCAAAACCCCTTGAAGATTAGTATTTTAAGAAAAGAAAAATTAATCAAAACACCTCAGTTGGATCCTTAAATCAAAGAACTCACATTACAAATTCTTTGCTACTTGACCTTTCTTTACTTGTTTCCATGGCGGAAAAATTTCTAAGCACATCCAAATAATTTTAGATATCTTAAACCCCTTTTGAAATCCTATTTTGAACTTGGTATTTTATTAAAAAAAAAAAGGAAAATCATGCTCAATCCTAAACCCTTTTCATTGTAGAACCTAAGAAAGACAAAATGCCAAAAACTCATAAATTTTCCCATAGCCTCCCTTGTTCACGCCCAAAGTGCCCTTTCGGCCTTGTGTTTTTTTTTATACATATATATAAATTAGGGAAAAAGACACTTTTGGTCCCTGAGTTTTGAGTTTATTGACAATTTGGTCTCTAAGTTTTTAAAACCGACATTTTTACCTCTGAGTTTTCGTTTAGTTTTCAATTTGGTTTCTGCCGTCAAAACTCTTATAAATACTTAACTGATTGTTGACATGGAATTAAAATACTTATTTATATTAATTTGATGATGTGATTGTTTTATTTTATTATTATTTTTTACTTTGGCCTCTTTCTTTCCAGATTCATCTCCTTCTTCATCCTACTTTTCATCTTGGATCTTCATTTCCATAACTACCATCACCACAAAGCTCATTGCCAGCAAAAGTGTTAAACGACCCGGATCTAAAACCCATCGCTGGCGAACTTATCTCACCACGAACCCCATCGCCCTCAAGCTCAGCTCAATGCCGGTGAAAGCGTCAAACGACCCATATCTGGCTCATCTTTCTCCTCATTCATTCTCCCTCTTTCTCTTCCCCTTCTCTCTCCTCTCTCTTGAAAAGAATACCATTATCATCACCATTACAAAGCTTGATTCCCCCTCTCATTCTCTCCTTTTTTTTCTCAGACATAGTAACCCACCAAAAGTAATGGAAATTTCTTTACATTTTCAAGCCAAAATTGACACAGGAAACGTAGTTATTATAAAAAATAACTCAAAAAGCAAACAAAAACCCATGAATCTTTCTTTATTTTGATGATGACGAAGATGAAAGGGTGTTTTTACCATTAAAGAAAATTAAAAAATCTTGTGGTTTTGGAAAGGGAAATTGTAGGATACATCAACTGTAGACAATTTGCTTCAAAGTAAACAAGAACAATAGAATCAATCATTTTTACAATAATCATGAACCACATCCCTTATTCTTAATGTTATAAGAAAAACCCAGAAAATCTCTCTTGTTGTTAAATATTTAGAAAACTAAAGAAATTACTCTTAGATATAAAATTTTCATGCAAATTGAAAACCATGATGATGATGTTTTAGATTTGGGACTTCAAGTTGAGGAAGAACAAGAGACCTTGTTGATGTTTTGAGGAGATTCAATGGAATTTCATGGTAAGAATGAGAGAGAAGGATGCCATAGAGATAGCTTGAAAGAATTGCTCGTTGGAGGAAAATAAAGTGGAGAGAAGAGAGTAGAAAGAAAATTACTTAACAATAAATCTTCATTTTTTGGTATTTAATCAATTTTGTGATGATTTGTGGTATGAGACAATCGATTCACCACATAATAGAGCTATGTGGCAGCGTTAATGGCGGTTTTAGGTTGTGACCCATGGAAGGAGATGGAACTGTTAATGGGATTAGAGGAGAGAGAGTGGGGGAGAATGAGGAGGAATAAAATAAATTTAATATTAAAATTATTAATCATGTCATGCCACGTCATTAAATTGTGACACATAAGCAATAAAATAAAATAATTTTTTTTAATACCACGTCAGTAATTAGTTAAGTATTTAACAAAGTTTTGATGGCAGGGACCAAATTGAAAACTAAACGAAAACTCAGGGGTAAAAATGTTGGTTTTAAAAACTCATGGACCAAATTGTCAATAAACTCAAAACTCAGGGATCAAAAGTGTCTTTTTCCCTATAAAGGGAAATTATGTTTTGGATTCTTTCTCCTTGACCACCAAAGCCTTTCTTTTTTTCAATTTTTCTTGGTCTTTTATCTTTGCGCAAACCGAAGCCTTTGTTCTTTTATTATTATTATTATTATTTCTTATTTTTCTTGGACCTTTCTCTTTGCGCAAACTGAGACCACCCCCTCTTCCTGTATTCTTTAAGACACGACAATGGTGCCTAATTGGGCCTTGTCTTTTTCTTTAGTTATTTATTGTTTAGGCTATTGTTTTATTAGCTATTTGGGGATATAAATAAAAGGTAAATAGTAGTTAATTGTATTTGGTTGGTTCATGTAGGTGTTGGAAGGTTTTGAGCCTATTGTTGCAAATTAGTGAATTGTGGTTAATTGGTGGTAGCTTTGGGGAATTTAAGGTGAGTGGTAAATTAGGATTTGAATGATTATTTGGGAAAACTCAAAAAGTCATTTGATTAGTTAATAATTGTAAAGGGTAAAATAGCCCTCTTATGGGTTGCGCTCACACCGGACCGATTCACATGGGTACAGGCCCATTCAAATCACGTTCTGAAGGAGCCAGCCCTCCTACGGGCCGCATTCACTGCAGGTCGGCTCACATGGGGACAGGCCCATCCGAGCCAACACCATAAGGAGCTCGTCCTTCATAGGCCGAGTGAAAAGCCCATTAAGCCTAGCCTCACGCTAGCCCGGTCGATGAACCCTCGATCAAGGAACTATAAAAGGCACTTGACCTATCAAATCAGGTATGACACTTTAACCTAGAAAACGAACAATCTGATTGTTTTGACCTAATCCTTGCGGCGCAAGGTAAATCTCACCTACCACCACCTAACTTGATCGTCGGAGGGTCGTCGGCCGGTACCACACTGGTACCATTTTGACTATCATCTGCTGTAGCGTTTTAGGTTGCTCCGCCGCTAAGGAACAGCACGTGACGCGACGTGCTTTATTGTGTGGAACGAGGCTCCGACGAGAAATATCCCACACCGTTTGGTGCCCACCGTGGGGCCGTTCATCTTCGATTTCCGGTAGAATCTAGATACTCACGCGGTTCCCACAAAATCGAATCAATGACTACTCGTTCGACCAGGCAACGAGCTCTTAATGAAAACGCAAACAAAGAGAAGCGAGCAACTGACGATGCTCAGGACCTCAGTGTTCAGAACCTCAATCCGGCACCGGGAACCATCACCATCGCCTTGACAGAGTACCGAGAGATGGTAGAAGCGTACAAAGCTCTGAGAGAAGAAGTACAGGAAATGAGGGCCTTGTTAGGGAAAGGCTTGGCGGCGGTCTAAGCCAACAGCCAAAATATCCTGAACGTTGATGAGGGAGGCCCTTTCAAGCCGTGAACTGACAAGTCTCAGGCCAGGCGACGGCGAAGGAGTGCCACCACGTCCGAAAAGGCAGAGAGTGTACCGGGAGATGACCTCCGGACCAGGCTGACGGCTCACCGACTAGGGGAAAACGCAAGTTTAGAGATCTCCTCGTAGAGGAAAAAGACGCACCAAGCAAAACAGGCCCCGCCCGGCAAACTCGAGACAAGGTGCCGTCACAGAGGGGTGACGGAGGAAATCAGGACTCAAGCTACACTGGAAGCGATGAGGGAAGCTCGGCATCTGCAAGCAAGAGCAAACGCCGGGAAAAGCAACAGAAGTACACTGATGCGAGGCAAATCCTCGAAGAAAAGCTGGCAAAGAAGGCATCCGAGAAAGGGGCTAAACCTAATTCAGACGCCCGAGAACCGGGGGATTCCCCCTTTACGAGAGGAGTCATGTCCGTCCCATAGCCGAGGCACTTCATCCTCCCAAAGTTCGAAATGTATAACGGAACTGGAGACCCGATGGAGCATGTGGCTCATTTCGTAAATATGATGGAATCCTCATGCGTGATCGGGCCCGATCTGGATGCCTTAACCTGCCGTTTCTTCCCCATGAGCTTGAAAGGTTTGCCCCTGCTATGGTTCAACAACCTACCTAAGAGGTCCATTAAAACCTTTTCGGACCTATCTTCTGCCTTCCTCAGTGAATATAGCGTGAGTCGGAAGTTCGCCAAAACGAACCACGACCTCTATGATGTGCTAATGGGAGAAAAAGAAGCCCTCCGAGACTTCATTGTCAGGTTTCGACAGGTAAAGTTAGAGGTCAAAGACTGCAATGACCTAGAGGCGGCTACCGCATTCTCACGGGCCATACACCCAAACCATCCCCTCTAGAGGTCTTTTAATAAACGAAGGTCTACAACTATGAAAAAGGCATTGGACAGAGCAATGGCAAAGATATCGCAAGACGAGTTCAAAAGGATAGCCCGAGAAATGCGGAGAACAGGATCAAAGTCCGAAGGGGTATGGAAGAAGAGAGAACCTCACGCCGAGGAAATGAGAGGAAGGGAGCGCGGACGCTCAGACAGGAGAAAAGAGGAAAAGAGAGACGAAGTGGAAAGAAAATCCGTGTGGGGAAGGATCAGAGATCCAAAGAAGCGCAGCCCGGAACGAATCCTCCACGCGGAGACAATTCATTCTTTCGAAAGGAAGAGAGAGAGAAGAGGCCGCGGTACGCCCAAAAAAGTCTAGAAAGAAAGGAACCCTACTGTAGGTTCCATAAGTCTAAATGGCATGCCACGGAAGACTGCAAGATCCTCGCCTGTGAAATAGACCGCGTGTGCGAGCAGGGTCCTATCAGAAGAGTTGATAGGCAAGATCCGAGGGACAAAGATGAGAGGCTCGCAGCACCCGCAGAAATTCTGGGGGACGGTCAGATCAGTTCTATCCACTGTACCGGAGAATCTATCAATGCTCACAAAAAGTCTCATCGCGAAGCTGGACTTCCCATCTATCGGGTCGAGCACACTTCCGAGGATCTGATTAAATATTCCCGGAAGGATCTAGAGGACGTGCACCTGGCCTACAACAACGCGCTAGTAATAGCGATATCCATCGAGTCCTATACGGTCAGTAAGGTTTTAGTAGACCCAGGGTCTTCCATCAATATACTCTATCTGTTAGCATTCCGAAGCATGAAGCTCAGAGAGTTGGATCTCACGATGAACTCGCAGGATCTAGTGGGATTTAACGGGACGGTGACGAGATCCAACGGAACAATCAAATTGCCAGTCCGAGTCGAGGGTGCGAGCCCAATGGCACTCTTCCATGTCATCGATTCCCGCTCCAGATATAACGCCCTACTCGGGAGGCCGTGGATTCACGACATGAGGGCACACCCTTCAACTCTTCACCAAAAGTTGAAGTACCCTACCGAGAAAGGGGTCCGAGTCATAAAGGGGGACCAACAGGTCGCAAGGTCATGCCTAGTCGAGATCGTCAAGCTCAAATCCCAATGTCAAGCATAGCAACTACAGGGTCGGGGCCCCAAAAAAGGCCCGCCCTTTGCTCGACCAAGAATCGAAGCACCTGAGGACGGGTCAGTGAAAATACAGATCCATCCAGAAGATCAGGAGAAAACGACGAGCATTGGGAAAGATCTGAAAGACGGACTGGCAGACCTCTTAAGGAGAAGCTAGAAAATGTTTGCCTGGGACCACACAGACATGCCCGGTATAAGTTCCGATATCATAACTCACAATCTCGAGGTTGATCCGAATCAACCTCCCGTCAAACAGAAGAGGCGCAAATTCGCACCTAAGCGAAATGACATAATCAACGAGGAAGTGCGGAAGCTCCTGGAAGCAGATTTTATCTAAGTGGTAAAATACCCTGATTGGCTGGCAAACGTAGTAGTAGTGAAGAAGAAGAATGGAAAATAGAGAGCCTGTATTGACTTCACTGACCTCAACAAGGCTTGTCCAAAAGACTCCTTCCCACTGCCCAAAATAGATCAACTGGTAGACGCCACAGCCGGCTATGAACTGCTCAGTTTCATGGATGTCTTTTCCGGGTATAACCAAATCATGATGAACCCGAAAGATCAAGAAAAAACTTCGTTCATAACCAACATAGGCACGTACTGGTACACTGTGATGCCTTTTGGTTTGAAAAACACAGGAGCCACCTATCAGTGCCTGATGAACAGAATGTTCGAAGATCTTCTAAGGAAAACAGTGGAGGTGTATATCGACGACATGTTGATCAAGTCATTAAAGGCCGAAGACCATCTGGCCCACATGGAACAAGCTTTCGAAGTGCTGAACTGATACGGGATGAAGCTAAACCCTGATAAATGCACATTCAGAGTTCCGGCAGGCAAGTTCCTGGGTCACCTGGTGACCAGCTGCGGGATCGAGGTGAATCCCGACCAGATCCAAACAATAATAGACATGCAAGCGCCAACGAATCTGAAAGGTGTGCAGAAATTAACCGGATGTTTGGCAGCACTGAACAGGTTCATATCCTGGTCATCGGATAAATGCATACCCTTCTTCAAAGCGCTGAAAAGGAGCAAGGAGTTTGGCTGGGGAGTCGAGTGCCAGAGAGCGTTCGAGGAGCTCAAAGCCTACCTGTCTTCGCCCCCGCTGTTGGCCAAGCCCTTAGATAACGAAAAGTTATTCCTATACTTAGCGGTATCTGATGCGACAGTCAGCTAGGTGCTGGTGCGCGAAGAGGGTCAAACTCAACACCTAATCTACTACGTGAGTAAAGCGATGATTGACGCCGAAACACGGTACTCAAAGATGGAGAAGCTAGCACTGGCCTTGATATTCATGTCACGCAAGCTGAAGCACTATTTTCAAGGCCATCAGATAGTGGTGAGAACCACCTTCCCACTAAAAGTCGTTCTTCACAAGCAGGATATTTCGGGACGCCTAACAAAATGGGCAATAGAATCGGGCAGATACGATATCACTTATGAGCCGAGAACAACCATGAAAGGACAAGTTCTCGCAGATTTCGTTGCAGAAATTACTCTAGCAAATCCGAGTGAAATGGCCGCTGGCAACTGACCTCGGAATGGAAACCTGGACCCTAAGCGTTGATGGATCCTCGAACTCAAGAGGATCCGCCGCAGGGCTAGTCCTGTCGACCCCCGAGGGATACTTCCTGGAACAGTCAATCCGATTCGGATTTGCAACTTCAAACAATGAAGCCGAATACGAAGCGTTGATAGCTGGGCTACAGAGAGTGAAAGAACTGGGAGTAGAAAATTTAAACATCAGAAGTGATTCTCAACTTGTGGTAAACCAGGTAAAAGGGTTATTTGAGGCAAAAGACCCCAGGATGGCAAAATATCTGGAGAAAGTTCTGTCCATCCTATCTCAGTTTGTAAAGTACAGCATCAGCCAAGTACCGAGGGCTGTGAACGGACATGCCGACGCTCTGGCTAGTCTCGGATGCGCAGTCCAAACAGAAACAAGAAGAATCATCCCTGTCAATCATTTGTCCGAACCAAGCATCACCCTTGATTCGAACATGGGGAGTGGAGACGATGGAATAATTGGACAAGTAATGCCGATAGAACAAAATCTAGAGCTCGAGTCGGATTGGAGAAATCAAATCCTCTAATACCTACAATCAGGACTTCTACCCGAAGAGAAACTAGAAGCGTAGAAAATCCGATCCAAAGCGGCTAGATACTCAGTCATCCAAGGAGAATTGTATAGGAGGTCCTTCGGTGGACCCTATCTAAAATGCCTGGGAAAGTCAGAAAGTTCTTACGTTCTGAAAGAGTTGCACCTTGGACATTACGGAAATCACGCAGGACCGAGGTCCTTGGGTCATAGAGCGTTAACGCAAGGGTATTACTGGCCCACCATGGTGAAAGATTCCAAAGACTTCGTTCCCCGTTGTGATAAAGGCCAAAGGTTCGCAAAGACCATTCACCCACCGCCGACGGTGCTAACTACAATCTCGGCACCTTGCCCCTTCATGCAATGGGGCCTAGACCTGGTGGGAAAACTGCCGTTAGCTCCAGGACAGAAATGTTATCTGATCGTAGCAACGGACTATTTCTCCAAATGGACTGAAGTCGAACCACTAGCAAAGACTACGGAGAGGAAAGTCGAGATGTTCCTCTGGAAAAACATCTTCACCCGTTTCGGAATTCCCAAGGTCATCATCACCGACAACGGAACCCAGGTCATAGGAAGATCCATCCGGAAATATTGTGCAGATAGGAAGGTGGAACTTAGATACTCGACACCCCGCTACCCGCAGGCTAATGGACAGGCCGAAACATCTAATAAAACCATCATGGACTCTCTGACAAAGAGATTGGAACGAACGAAGGGGAGATGGGTGGATGAACTTCCACGAGTCCTTTGGGAATACCAGACCACCCCTAGAACCCCAACAGGCGAAACCCCATTCGCCATGGCTTTCGGGGCTGAGACCGTAATCCCCACGAAAATGATCATCCCCATAACCCAGAGTTCGATCCCGGAAGCAGAAAACGACACCATGATGGCAGAAGTACTAGATTTGGCCGAGGAAAAAAGGGAGCAGGCTCTAGTCCGTATGGCATGTTACCAGCAGAAATTAGCCAAGTACTTTGAAAAGAAAGTGAGACAGCGCAACTTTAAAGTAAACGATTTTGTTCTGAGAAAAGTATTCAAGAACACACAAGAGCCCGGAGCGGGAAAACTGGGACCAAACTGGGAAGGTTCGTACAAGGTAGTCGAAGAAGTCAAGCCGAGGACTTATCGCCTGGAGGACGAAAAGGGCGAACTGATTCCTAGAGCATGGAACGCCACACATTTAAGAATTTATCGTGTGTGAGGATGAGAGAACCATGTAAGTACTTGGCCGAAGAGGCCCATTTCAAATCAATATACAAGTATTACATGTCTTTTCTCCCACATGATCATTCGATGCCTTCACGATAAAAAATGCTAATCTGATTAGGCAGGTTACTAAGTCCCTCTCGGACAAAAACCCCTAATTCGCTGGAATAGTTTATAAGTCTTCTGTGGACTAGAAAATCTAACGCATTCAGAATTATGGAAAAATAACTCACACAGAAAGTGAAGCAAAAACACAATGAGTGAGTAAAGTGCCAACTTTTATTTCACAACAAACAAGTAAGGCTCGGACCCACATGTCGGGAACTCGGCCGAAACGAATTACAGAAGTCATGCAGAAAATAAATCGAGATCCCTGCTGGTTCCGAGCCAGGTTGTTCAACGGGGGTGTCCATTTAGGAGAGGATGAGGGTTTTGTCCGGAAAGCAGCAATTGCACTCTGCCAGCTCATCACATCCGCTCCACCCTGCGCCCTGATGGATTTTGAAAAGTAGCCGTGTCCTCGTTCCAAGAGGGAAAAGTGAGAATTCCCACCACTCTCTAGCAGAGCGAGAGACTGCTTCTCCAACCAAGTCAGAGGCGCGGGGAAATGGGAAACAGGCTCCGCTCACGCTCATCTCGTATGGGAGCGCATGTCTCTCCATCTTAAACACCAAACGAGACGCCACCTCCCATGCTCAAGTCCCAGACGATATAATGATGGGAAAAACCACCGGGAACCAGCAAGGGAGTTGCCCCTCCACCGTATGCCCCATTTCCCGAGTTCAGCCGGAACGAACTCTGGAACCGTAGTGGAAGGCAGCGGAGCGGCTGATTGGTCCAGGTAGACAGTACCCTGGATTCGACACTCACAGGCGTAGAGGATGACGACCACCAAGGTCAAGTCCTCCGGGGCCAACCAAACAGGCGTAGAAGATCACGACCAAACTTTCTCAATACAAGCCATGACCAAGGACGACCAGACGTGGAAGAGAAACAGGAAGAAATGGGAAAACCCCATGGTATGGAATTTTGAACTCTTTGAGAAAACTTGAAAATCTGGGAACGAAAGAGAACGTTTCAGTAAACAGGGTCTAAAGAAGCGAATAGAAGAAGAATCCCAAAGACCTATTTAAAGGACCTTGGGACCGTTGCGATTGTGACAACTGTCAAGCATCAAGCACCACTACACGACTCGTCTGGCATGCGAAACGACGTGGGCATTAACCCGCAGTCAATGCGGTTAACCCCCCTTATTAACCGCATTCAAGGTGATTTGAAGGGAATGATAGACGTTTGACACGCCAAATTGCTACCTGACGTCACCGCCTCGAGATATGGAACAACACTTTGCATCGAGTGATATCCGAATTAATGACAAGTCTCTTCGACTCCCGTACTAAACACTTCCTTCTCGCTATAAAAGGATAGGGATCAAAAGAATACCCTACAGTCTGATCATTCAACCACCTGGCATCTGTTGGAAGAAATGGGAGACTCCACAGCAACCTCAAAGTTGACAAAAAAGGTCTTGAAATGGAAAAACCGCAGATTGCGTGCGAAAATGACCAAACTAGAAGCAGCTCTTCTGGAGAAAAAGGAGAAAGAAGAAGACTCGGAGGCCCTGAGACAAGAGGTCTAGAGCATCCGAGGGGCTCTCGAAGCGGTGAACAACCGGGTGGAACAGCTCGAGCAAGAGAATCATTCTCTCCGAGAGAGCCTGGAAACCGCAGAGATGGACGAGGATGGCGATCCGGATGAGCGCCACGTGCTCGAAGATCGCCTTCAGTCGGCAAAAAACCTCAATGACTATTACGAACGGGAAAACCAATCCCTGAAGGAGGAACTGGCCTCTTTGAAGCAACGAAAGAGACTGACTCCGACGGTCATCATCGACAGCAATGAAGACTAGAAGGGTTGCCTGAGAGGTCGAAGACTTGTAAATAACTTCGTCTTTTCTTTCTTTTCTTATGTTTCTGATTAACAATGTACAAAAAAGAAAGAAAGAAAAGAAGTTATATCATTTTCGCTTCGCATGGTTTGCCTACACCCTCCGTCCAAGTATCTAAAGCCTTCTCCGAAAGCAAAAGCCTCGGTCCGTCCGAGCATTAAAAAAGCGTTCTCCTAAAGCAAAAGCCTTGGTCCGTCCGAGCATTAAAAAAGCCTTCTCCAGAAGCAAAAGCCTCGGTCCGTCCGAGCATTTAAAAGCCTTCTCTGGAAGCAAAAGCCTCGGTCCGTCCGAGCACTAAGCACTTCCTATTCCGAAGAATAGAAGACGTTGGAGTATTAAAACGTAATAAACCTCAGTCCGTCCGAGTATTCGAAAGCCTTCTCCAAAAGCAACAAACCTCAGTCTGTCCGAGTATTCGAATGCTTTCTCTGAAAGCACAAAACCTCGGTCCGTCCTAGTATTCGAAAGCCTTCTCCAGAAGCAACAAACCTCGGTCCGTCCGAGTATTCGAAAGCCTTCTCTGGAAGCACAAAACCTCGGTCCGTCCGAGTATTCGAAAACACTTCTAAGAATGTTTACAAGTCAAAACATTCCTGCAAAGCGAGCGAGGAAGCACGACAAGTAAACATAAGGAAAGAGCATATGCATAAATCTTAACAAAATGTGTATGTTCGAACATCAAAGAAGAAAACAAAAGAAGTTCAAGGCAACAAATAGTATAGGGGCTCCACAATCCGGAGTTACCCTAGAGAAAAAGTCAGTTAGAGACATAAACAGTCTCAGTCGGAGGAACTTCAACAGAAGCGTCTTCAACAATCGCGCCATCACCTCCATCAGTACGAGCACCAGCCTCCTCGATCACCCTGCCCTCATCCTCGAACAGATGAATGACGCCAACCTCGCCCTCAGTGGCAGCCTCAGCCCCTGGAAGCCTTCAGATTCGTAGCTTGCTCAAATAATTCCCTTCGGCGGTCCATGGCGTCATCTTAGCCAACCGGACTGATCGGACCACCTTCCTCCTTAGATTGCTCCATCTGCAGCTTGACCGAATCTCGCCCGACAGCTAGTCCGATGAGAATGGAGTCCACCGACTCCGCAGTCGCCACGACCAACTTTCACTGGAGGTCGCCAATACTGTCGCGAAGGGTCGGAAGTTTAGAAACCTGACCCTGAAGCGAGTCATTCTCCAACATGACAACATCCAACTCCTCCTTGGCCTTCTTAAGGGAGTCGGCTTCCCGGTTGAAGGCCTCCATGGCTTTAGACTCCTCCTTGCGAGCAGCGCCCAGGTCCTTTAATGCTTTGTTTCGAGCAACCACAGCTTCATCGAGCAGCTTCTTGCTGTCCTCGTTGAAAGATCAGAGATCCTCACACTCTTTCCGGACACGCTCAAGCTCAGCAGACTGTTCAAGCCCCTCAGCTTCCAGTAAAGAGATCCTTTTTTCGGCCTTCTCAAGATCAGATTGCAATTGGAGACCCTCGGTCAACGCCGAATCAAGGATATGAGACTGACGACCGCTGACTGTCGCTTCCGCCAATTTCTACTTGAGCTCACGGTACTTCAGAAGCAGACTCTCCAAATTGAGAGTGATCTGGGTCGAAGCCTGGGTTCCCTGGAAAGGCAAGCATATTCAAAATCATCAAAGTTGACTGGATAGGCAACAGAATAGCTAAAGCAAAAGAATGAATGCACTAACCAGCTAGCTTCTATAGCACATGCGGCTGAAGGTCTCAACCTCGCTGTCATGGTCGATGAGAGGTTCCAACTGCATGGACCCTAGGTCACGAGCAAACCCGACCATATCCATAGCCCATCGGAGGTAGAAATGATTAGAGAGGGATCCTTGGTTAAAGTTAGAACCGGGAGAAGCGAACAGACGAAGCAAGGAAGATCCACCACTCGCGGCACCCGACCCACCAGCTGTAGAGGGAGCCGCACCCGTTGGAGGGGGAAGAACCTGCACCGTCTGATCAGGCAAACATGAAGCCTCACCATCAAAAGGCCCGACGGCTGTCTGATCTTCCTTCTGTTCAAAGTCCGTATCAGAAGATAAAACATGGGCATGATCAGAAGAGGGTGAATCTGCCTCAGAAGGAAATGATTGATAAAACATCTCAGGATGCTTCAAAAGATATGCATCAGCACCCCTTACCGCGCGGTCGAGTGCCCCGATGATTCCACCCCTCCTTCGTTTCAGAGAAGGAGAATCCGTAGAGGGATCCGCAGGGGAACCCAAGGGAGGATCTGCATGAGGATCCAGGGGAAGAACCAATGCACCCCCTGTAGAGGGTTCCGTGCTGCCGATCTTCACGGATTTCCCACTTTCGGAGGGGCGGGAACGCTTAGTAGCGGCCACCTTTTTCCTTTCGGATAGGATGAAGACGCCGCCTCAGATCTTTTTCTTCCCATGTCCTGAAGAAGGGCAAGGAAAGCGTCGGGGTCATTGGAGTTAGGAACAGGGGTGAGTGTGACACCAGACATTCTTCCGCTGAAACCTGTGTCACAACCAACCCAAATTAGCCGCACGCCAAGATAAGCACATAAAAACGTGAAAAGGAAAGAGGAACAAAACAAACACTTACGAGGAGTAACGGGCACGAAACCTGGAGGTGGAACCCAAAGTTTGGCAAAGACTAGCCAAGGATGCTGGTTAAACTCCTCCTAGTTGAAAGGGCCTTTCTGGGCGAGAATCTTGCAGTGACCAAGAGCTTCCCAAGAGGTACCCTTCGGAAGCGAATTCTTCACTGAAACACAGAAACTGAAAATGGTTAGCACGGCTATGGATAAACGTGACACAAAGTAATACGGAACTCATGTTCTCACCCTCGTCTTCCCATGAGGCAGGAAGGGACCCGCTCCCAGGAAGAAAGGGGCCACGGATGAAAAACCACTCCTCTTTCCAATGCTTCTCACAGAAGGTCTCATCTACCAGAGCCGGTTTTTTATGAGTCTGAAAGATGAAACGCATTTGGTCTTGGACGTTCAAGCGAAAGGACCAGAAATGGGAGACCATGAGGCCGAAAGCCCAACCCGTAACACAGCACCGAAAAGGTGATCAAAGATATCAGGGCGTTCGGCATCAGTTGACCCAACGCGAGACCAACACTCTGAAACAACTCGGCCATCAAGGGAGGAAGGGGAAGCCGAACCCCCCATTGGAAAAACCGTGGATAAAAAGCGGTTCAACCCTCCCCCGGGGAAAGATAAACTCGCTCTGACACCTCTGGGAGCCTCATTTCGAAATCCGAAGAGATCCCATAATCGGCCCTCAACCTATCAAGTTTTGCCTGCGTCAGTTTTGAAGGGAAATGGAAGGGGCCCCTATCTTCCTTGATACCCTTCGGCTGAGGCTCCCTTCTCTTCTTCTTACTCACTGTCTCCACCCCGTCCGAATCAGCAGTAGGAGATCCAAGAGGGTTAGAGACGATAGCCTTATTAGCCAAGGAGGAACCCTCTTCCCCCAACGGCGTAGAGACGGATGGATCAACCTGAGATGCGGACTTACTACCCTTAGAGCGACTTTTCCTTTTCTTCTTTTTCTTTTGAGCCGCCTCCTCAGCAGGAACAGGAAGAAGAGGAAGGGAAAGGTCGAGAACAGTAGTTGGGCCCATCGAAACAGAATCTGTTCCCCCTAAAGGGTGAGAAGTGGGAGAAGAGACGGGATTCATGTCTAAACTTGCATGAATTTCATAAACGGACCCAAGCTCACTCACGGAAGGGAGAGAATCCTCACCAGTCGATAAATGGGGATCAATCACAGGCTCATTCCCCTCAGGCCCACCCCGAAGTTCGGGGACAGTACCGACGACATCAACACGCACAGAAGAAGGAGAAGCCCCAGACTCGGTCCTCTCAAAAACCAAACCATCGTAGTCATCGTCCCCTACAGCGAACCTAGGAGTCCTATGACCTCTAACGACAGGGTTTCCCTCAACATTATCCATTACAGAAAGAATGGGAAACAAAAGATAAAGAGGAGAAGACTAACCTTCGAAGAAGAACAGGGAAAGCTTCGAGGGAACAGAACGAAGACGACGAAAGATCTTTTGAAAATGGACGGTTTACAGATGACTTCAAGAACTTGAAAGGAAAATGAGCCTTAAAGTATGAGGAAAAACACTATTTAAAGAAGGGAACACGCGTCAATCATCGCGACACGTGGGGAAGGCCGCGACGATCAGGATCACCTAAAACTCGTTGGAATTTGTGCCCATCCTAAGATCCAACGAATCAAGTTCGCAAGGAGCCGCGTCTCTTTGAACGGACACATCCACGAGAGAACGTGACTACTCCAGAGAGAAAGTCAATAGAGCCTGAGTCATGACAAGGTCGAGGCGGTCTATTTTCTGAAGGGTCGTAGTCCCTAACCACTCCAAAGTAGCACGAAGATTAGGGCAACCATCGCCCCCCTGATCCGATCAATCTACTATCCCCTGCATCGGACTTTCCGACCCAGGAAATAGGGGAAAACTGTAAAGGGTAAAAATAGCCCTCTTATGGGCTACACTCACACCGGACCGATTCATATGGGGATAGGCCCATTCGAATCACGTCCTAAAGGAGCCAGCCCTCCTACGGGCCGCGTTCACTGCAGGCCGGCTCCCATGGGGACAGGCCCATCCGAGCCAACACCATAAGGAGCTCGTCCTTCATAGGCCGAGTGAAAAGCCCATTAAGCCTAGCCTCACACTAGCTCGGTCGATGAACCCTCGATCAAGGAACTATAAAAGGCACTTGACCTATCAAATCAGTATGACACTTTAACCTAGAAAACGAACAATCTGATTGTTTTGACCTAATCCTTGCGGCGCAAGGCAAATCTCACCTAACACCACCTAACTTGATCGTCGGAGGGTCATCGGCAAGTACCACACCGGTGCCCTTCTGACTATCATCTGCTGTAGTGTTTCAGGTTGCTCCGCAGCTAAGGAACAACACGTGACGCGACATGCTCTATTGTGTGGAACGAGGCTCCGACGAGAAATATCCCACACAATAATGAAATATTATTTGCATAATTTACACATTACCGTATGTTCTATGGATTTGCGTGATTTTAACATATATTATGGAAATGAGATTTGAATGGTGAATACGAATTTGCATGATTTTTAATGTGTTTTCTAAGATCGGAATGTGATTCGGTAAATTTAGAATTTTTAGATGCTTTAATGTACGATATGTGATTGGTAAGTAATTAGGTGCTTCAATGTGATATCGTTATTGATTTTTTATAGGTGGAAATGGATTGTTTGAGTAGTGAATCTTGTTTGCATTGAGTGAATTGTTTGGTGGGGGTGATGTAATAGTACCATATGTGAGGTTTGATGGAATCGAAGGGAATAATGTATCCCGAAGATACCTATGATGAAATCGAAGGGAACATCGTATCACAGATATACTTATATGGGACAGCGTACACATAAAGAATCTAAGGGAACAACGTATCCTGGATGATTGATCATTGAGAGATGGATGAGCATCACATTCTGATACATGCTAGTTGTTTGTTAATATGATTTGATTTATATTGTGAATTGTAAAAATGATCAATGTTAAGGATTATGTGATATGTGAAAATGAGTATTGTCATGGTTTATGTGGTTATAGAATTGCTATATTTATGATAATGTTATAGTTACGAAAAAGTTATGATATGGAATGATAATATGAAATTGATATAGTTATGTGTAGTTGTGATATGATATGATTGTAGAGATGAGAATACTAAATTGTGGATACGTGGTTTGTGTTATTTTTAGATAGAGAATTTGATCTTTGAGTAAGCATAGTTACTTGTTAATTAAAAAAATAGTAAAACTGGTTAGTATTGGGTTGGTTGGGAAATTCAAATGGTTCTTTGGTCAGTATTCAAAGAATCATTGAGATTCTAGTTTATCATCTCACTAACTTTATTGCTAATGGTGTTACACCAAACTTTGTTTTAGGTAAGCTTGGAGGTGCTCAAGGCATCGATGATTCATGACATTGCTGGCTTAGGATTATTTTACGTGCTTTAGGGTCCATATATTAAAAAGTCTTGAATATGAAGTTGTTTATTTGAGGATTTATTTGGGTTGCAAACTCTAAGTCCTAGATTTTGTTTTGAAATATGTTATTAATTTTCATTTTGAACAATGAGTTCTGAAACTCACCTCTTTAAAGGAATTCAGTTTGAGGATTTTTATTATTATTATTTGATTTGTTTTCCACTGCGTTAAGTGAGTTTAAATTTAAAAAGGATCAGGTCGCCACATATATGTTTTTGTCGCGGGTATGGTAAGAAGATACCAGTTAAACCCAGGACAAACCTATTGGAAAGCTGTAAAAAGAATTCTTCGGTACCTTAAGAGCACCATGAATTATTTCTTATGTTATCAAGGAAACTATAAAAAAAATAGAAGGCTACACGATGCTGATGGAGGAGGAGACATCGACGAAAGAAAATCCACCCCATGATATGCTTTCTTACTAAATAGTGGGGTAATATCATGGAGTAGTAAAAAGCAGACATGTATAGCCTTATCCACAATGGAAGCTGAATTTGTGGCCTTATCATTAGCAGTACAAGAAGCAGTTTGGCTTAAGAGATTCTTAAGTAACTTGGGTTTCAATGAAATTACGCATAACTCAGTGTTAGTGAATTGCGACAGTCAAGCTGCTATCGCATTCACAAAGGATCCCATGTATTATTCTATGACAAAACACATTGATACAAATACAATTTTGTGAGAGATAAGGTTGTACAAAAGAAGTGAATGTGCAATATATATCTACGTGTGTTATGGTTGCAGATCCTTTTACAAAGCCCATACCTAGAGACGTTTTTTATGGCCATGTTAAAGTATGAGTTACCTTACATAATTAATCGTTGTAAAAGTAACAAGCTCTCGAATTGAAAGTATGATGGTCGCACGACCTATTTTCTTGTATGACTTAGATGCTGATGAAAGAGAATATGTTTCTCCTTGATTGATGAGTGAGGAAATTTTGCGTTCAAAACAGAACAACGTAAGAGGTACGCCTATGATGGGTAACCCATTAAGTGCGAGTGAGAGATGAAGGCAGTTGCCTTGGCAACTGCGTCATAGCAGTTTTACAACTGCGTCATTCAGTTATTGGCTTTCGACGAGATACTTTACATATTCGGGTTTTAGTCATTTCTGCTGCATTTTTCTAGAAGCGGTTAGTCTTCGTATTAACGATTCCCAATAGTAAAGTTTTACAACATAACGAGATGCATATATATATTGTTTTAGATCACTTGAAAGATTTATTACCTTATTTAGAAAAATATAGAGAAAATGGATTCACATATGCTAAGCTTACTGCTAAATAAATTGCAAATGATATGCAAATAAATCCAATCTTTCGTGAAAAACGAATAATAAAGAGAGAGAAACAATTTGATGAGAATGTTAGCATTGAAAAATCACAATCACCTGAGGATTGTTTTTGAATTGAATAATTTTTTTAATAATTGATCATGCAATTTCTTCAGTTAAAAATAGATTTGAATAGTTTCAAGTTTATGAAAATATCTTTAAATTTTTGTTTGATATAAATTTTTTGAAGTCACTAGATGATGCTAATTTAAAAAAAATGGTTTAGATTTATTTTTTGAACTAAAAGTATTAAGAGAAGTGTTGCAAAACAAAATTGATTATTCTGTATAAATATTAGGTTATATATATATATATATATATATATATATATATATATATATATATATATATATAAAGTAAATTCTTTTCCAAATGCATCTATCACTTATAGAGTATTATTAACAATATTGGTAATTGTTGCTTCTGCTGAAAGAAGTTTTTCTAAACTTCGATTAATAAAATCATATTGAAGATCAACTATGTCACAAGAAAGATTAAATAGATTAGAAAATATTATCTATTGAAAAATATATTTTTATGGATTTAGATAATGAAATTTAATTAAAAAAATTTGCATCTCAAAAGGCAAGAAAAATAAGATTTGTATAAGATATTAATTCCATATAAAAAACATAAAAGGCCTCATTTTAAATTTTGCCTAAGGCCTCGAATAAACATAAGCCGCCCATGTTTCTTTATTAAATACCCAATCTCGAGCTCCCAGGTTTGAATGTCATCAACTACCAAAAATGTCAGATTCAATTAGGATTTTATTGACATAAGAGTGACAATACACTTTGAGATTTCCAAGATAATCATTTTCTAAAATAATTTGAATTATCAAGAAAAATTATCTCAAATATTTTATTTATCTCAATTTGGCTATAAATACGGCCTTTATAAAGAAGAGAAAATCATATCACAAAAGGAGGAAAAAAATAGAGAAAACACTTATCAAAATTCGCCATCTTATTCTCTCATTCTAAAATCTCTCACATTCCATCTATTGGAAACAGACGTTGATGATATCTTTCTTTATGAATCGAGGTAATTTCTTTTCTTCCTTAAAATATGGTTAGTCCTATGAGTATGATATCTTTTATTTGAAACCTTGACTTTGATATTGTGTGGGGTATTTCTCGTTGGAGTCTTGTTCCACACAGTTTAGCACGTCGCGTCGCGTGCTGTTCCTTAGCGGCGGAGTTACCTGAAACACTCAAAGGAGAGACTGTCAGAGGGGCACCGGTGTGGTACCTGCTGAGGACCCTCCGACGATCAAGTTAGGTGGTCGTAATCCTCCACGCCTGTGAGGATGGATCTTAAGGTTCAAGTTGTTCGGGCTAACCAGTCGCTCGACCACCTCTCACCGCGGCTCCAGAGTTTGTCCCTGCGACATCTGGGAACTGGGGCATACGATGGGGGGGCAACTCCCTTTTCGGTCCTTCGACGGATTTCTTCATCATTACACCGTCCGGGACTTCAGCATGGGAGGTGGTGTCTCTTTTGGTGCTTCAGGAATTGAGGAATGCGCTTCTCCTGAGACAAGCGTCGAGCGACATCAGATGGAAGAGGTGGTCCTCCGTCTCCCCACGCCTGAACCTGCTCTGACTTAATTGGAGAAGCAGTCTCCTGCGGAGTCATAGAGCGGTGGGAATGGTGTCTCTCTGAGCCTGAATGTTGTCCTCAGAGTACCACCATCCTCGCCCTTTTCGTCCCTAGCAAAAGCATGGATACTTTCGAAAATCCATCAGGGGTTCGAGCGTAGCGAGTCGAAGACCTCCCTGTCTTTCATCTGTCAAGTTCTGTTGAGCCTCGAATTTGATGAGTGGGTGGAATAGCCGGCGGGTGAATCGGCTCTGGTCACTTGCTTTCCGAGCGATACCCTCATCTTCTCCTAGGAGAACATCCTCACTGTTTCTGATGCTGATTCTTTAGTCCGCGGAAGATTTAGAAACTATTCTAGTGAATTATGGACTTTAGTCCGAAAATGACTCACTAATTTGCCTAATCGGATTAGGGCTTTTCATCGTAAAGGAAACAGATGACCACGTGGGAGGAAAGACATGTAATACTTGTATATTAATTTGAAATGGGCCTCTTTGGCCAAGTACTTACATGGTTCTCTCATCCTCACACATGATAAATTCTTAAATGTGTGTCATTTCATGCCCTCGGAACTAGTTCGCCCTTTTGGTCTTCAAGACGATAAGTTCCCGGTTTGACTTCTTCGATCACCTTATACGGACCTTCCCAGTTTGGTCCCAGTTTCCCCGCTCTGGGCTCTTGTGTGTTCTGGAATACTTTTCTCAGAACAAAATCATTTATTTTAAAGTTGCGTTGTCTCATTTTCTTTTCGAAGTACTTGGCCAAATTCTGCTGGTAACATGCCATACGGACTAGCGCTTGTTCCCTTTTTTCTTCAGCCATGTCTAGCGCTTCCGCCATCATGTTGTTGTTTTCTGTTTCTGGAATCGAACTTTGGGTCGTAGGGATTACGACCTTAGCCCCGAAAACCATGGAGAATGGGGTTTCACCAGTTGGAATTCTAGGGGTGGTCCAATATGCCCAAAGGACTCCTGGCAATTCATCCACTCATCTCCCCTTCGTTCGTTCCAATCTCTTTTTCAGAGAGTCCATGATGATTTTATTTGATGCTTCTGCTTGTCCATTAGTCTGCGGGTAGCGAGGTGTCGAATATCTAAGTTCCACTTTCCTGTCCGCGCAATATTTCCGGATGGATCTTCCTGTGAACTGAGTTCCGTTGTCGGTGATGATGACCATGGGGATTCCGAAGCGGGTGAAGATGTTTTTCCAGAGGAACATCTCGATTTTCCTCTCCGTAATCTTTGCTAGTGGTTCGGCTTCAATCCATTTGGAGAAGTAGTCCGTTGCTACGATCAGATAACATTTCTGTCCTGGAGCTAACGACAGTTTTCCCACTAGGTCTAGGCCCCATTGCATGAAGGGCCAAGGTGCCGAGATTGTAGTTAGCGTCGTTGTAGGTGCGTGAATCGTCTTTGCGAATCTTTGGCATTTATCACAACGGGAAACGAAGTCTTTGGAATCTTTCACCATGGTGGGCCAGTAATACCCTTGCGTTAATGCTCTATGACTCAAGGACCTTGGTCCCGCGTGATTTCCACAGTGTCTAAGGTGCAACTCTCTAAGAACGTAAGAACTTTCTGACTTTCCCAGGCATTTTAGATAGGGTGCGCTGAAGGATCTCCTATATAATTCTCCTTGGATGATTGAGTATCTGGCTGCTTTGGATCGGATTTTTCGCGCCTCTAGTTTTTCTTCGGGCAGAAGTCCCGATTGTAAGTAGTGGAGGATTTGATTTCTCCAATCCAACTCGAGCTCCAGATTTTGTTCTACCGGCATTACTTGTCCAATTATTCCATCGTCTCCACTCCCCATGTTCGGATCAAGGGTGATGCTTGGTTCGGACAAATGATCGACAGGGATGATTCTTCTTATTTTCGTTTGGACTGCGGATCTGAGACTATTCAGAGCGTCGGCATGTCCATTCTCAGCCCTCGGTACTTGGCTGATGCTGTATTTCGCGAACTGAGATAGGATGGACAAAACTTTCTCCAGATATTTCACCATCCTGGGGTCTTTTGCCTCAAATAACCCCTTTACCTGGTTTACCACAACTTGATAATCGCTTCTGATGTTTAAGTTTTCGACTCCCAGTTCCTTCGCTCTCTGTAGCCCAGCTATCAACGCTTCGTATTCAGCTTCATTGTTTGAAGCTGCAAATCTGAATCAGATTGATTGTTCCAGGAGGTATCCCTCGGGGGTCGATAGGACTAGCCCTGCGGCGGATCCTCTTGAGTTCGAGGATCCATCAATGCTTAGGGTCCAGTTTTCCATCTCGAGGTCCGCTGCGAGTGGTGAGTTTGTCTTGATTTCGCTCGGATTTGTTGGAGTCATTTCTGTGACGAAATCTATGAGAACTTGTCCTTTGATGGCTGTTCTTGGCTCATAAGTGATATCGTATCCGCCCAGTTCTATTGCCCACTTTGTCAGACGTCCCAAAACATCCGATTTGTGAAGAACGGCTTTCAGTGGGAAGGTGGTTCTCACCACTATCCGATGACCTTGAAAATAGTGCTTCAGTTTGCGCGACGCGACTATCAAAGCTAGTGCTAGCTTCTCCATCTTTGAGTATCGTGTTTCGGCGTCAATCATTGCTTTACTCACGTAATAAATTGGGTGTTGAGTTTGACCGTCTTCGTGCACCAGCGCCGAGCTGACCGCCGTGTCAAATACTGCCAAGTATAGAAATAGCTTTTCGTTATCTAAGGGCTTGGCCAACAACGGGGGCGAAGACAAGTAGGCTTTGAGCTCATCGAACGCTTTCTGGCACTCGACTCCCCAGCCAAACTCCTTGCTCCTTTTCAGCGCTTTGAAGAAGGGTATGCATTTATCTGATGACAGGGATATGAACCTGTTCAGTGCTGCCAAACATCCAGTTAACTTCTGCACACCTTTCAGATTCGTCGGCACTTGCATGTCTATTATCGCTTGGATCTGGTCTGGATTCGCCTCGATCCCGCGGCTCATCACCAGGTAACCCAAGAACTTACCTGCCGGGACTCCGAATGTGCATTTATCGGGGTTTAGCTTCATCCCGTATTGGTTCAGTACTTCGAAAGCTTGTTCTATGTGAGCCAGATGGTCTTCAGCCTTTCGCGGCTTGATCAACATATCGTCGATGTACACCTCCACTGTTTTCCCTAGAAGATCCTCGAACATTTTGTTCATCAGGTGCTGATAGGTGGCTCCCGCGTTTTTCAAACCAAAAGGCATCACAGTGTAGCAATACGTGCCTATGTTGGTTATGAACGAAGTCTTTTCTTGATCTTTCGGGTTCATCTTGATTTGGTTATACCCAGAAAAGGCATCCATGAAACTGAGCAGTTCATAACCGGCTGCAGCGTCTACCAGTTGATCTATTTTGGGAAGTAGGAAGGAGTCTTTTGGACAAGCTTTGTTGAGGTCAGTGAAGTCAATACATGCTCTCCATTTCCCATTATTCTTCTTCACGACCACCACGTTAGCCAGCCAATCAGGGTATTTTACCTCTCGGATGAAACCTGCTTCTAGGAGCTTCTGGACTTCCTCATTGATTATGTCATTTCGCTCGGGTGCGAATTTGCTCCTCTTCTGTTTGACGGGAGGTTGATTCGGATCAACCTCGAGATTGTGAGTTATGATATCGGAACTTATATCAGGCATGTCTGTGTGATCCCATGCGAACGTCTTCCAACTTTTTCTCAAGAGGTCTGCCAGTCCGTTTTTCAGATTTTCTTTCAGATCTTTCCCAATGCTAGTCGTTTTCTCCTGGTCTTCTGGATGGATCTGTATTTTCACCGATCCGTCCTCAGGCGCTTCGATTCTTGGTCGAGCAAAGGAAGGGCCTTTTTCGGGGCCCCGACCCTGTAGCTACTATGCTTGACATTGGGACTTCAACTTGACGATCTCGACTAGGCATGATCTCGCGACCTGTTGGTCCCCCTTTATGACCCTGATCCCTTTCTCGGTAGGGTATTTCAGCTTTTGGTGAAGAGTTGAAGGGTGTGCCCCCATGTCGTGAATCCATGGCCTCTCGAGTAGGGCGTTATACCCGGAGCGGGAGTCTATGACATGGAAAAGGGCCATTGGGCTTGCGCTCTTGACTCTGACTGGTAGTTTGATTGTTCCGTTGGATCTCGTCACCGTTCTGTTGAATCCCACTAGATCATGTGAGTTCATCGTGAGATCCGACTCTCTGAGCTTCATGCTTCAGAATGCTGACATATAGAGTATATTGATAGAAGAACCTGGGTCTACTAGAACCTTGCTGACCGTTTAGGATCCGATAGATATCGCTATTACTAGCACGTCGTTATGGGGTAGGTGCACGTCTTCTAGATCCTTCCGAGAATATTTAACCAGATCCTCGGAAGTGTGCTCGATAGGATAGACGGGGAGTCCAGCTTCGTGATGAGACCTTTTATGAGCATTGACAGATTCTCTGGTGCAATGGATTGAACTGATCTGTCCGTCCCCTGGAACCTCTGCGGGTGCTGCGAGCCTCTCATCTTTGTCCCTCGGATCTTGCCTATCGACTTTTCGGATGGGACCCTGCTCACACACGCGGTCTATTTCCCGGGCGAGGATCTTGCAGTCTTCCGTGGCATGCCCTTTAGATTTATGAAACTAGCAGTAGGGTTCCTTTCTTTCCAGACTTTTTTGGGCGTACCGCGGCCTCTTCTCTCTCTCTTCCTTTCGGAATGAATGAATCGTCTCCGCGTGGAGAATTCGTTCCGGGCTGCGCTTCTTCGGATCTCTGATCTTACCCCACACGGACTTTCTTTCCATATCGTCTCTTTTTTCCTCTTTTCTCCTATCTGAGCGCCCGCGCTCTCGTCCTCTCCTCTTCTCGGCGGGAGGTTCTCTCTTCTTCCATACCCCTTCGGATTTTAATCCTGTTCTCTGCACCTCTCGGGCTACCTTTTAGGACTCGTCTTGCGATATCTTTGCCATTGCTCTGTCCAACGCTTCTTTCATGGTTATCGACCTTTGTTTGTTAAAAGACCTCCAGATGGGATGGTTCGGGTGTATGGCCCGTGAGAATGTGGTAGCCGCCTCTAGGTCATTGCAGTCTTTGACCTCTAGGTTTACCTGTCGAAACCTGACAATGAAGTCCCGGAGGGCTTCTTTTTCCCCCATCAGCACATCATAGAGGTCGTGGTTTGTTTTGGCGAACTTCCGACTCACACTGTATTCACTGAGCAAGGCAGAAGATAGGTCCGAAAAGGTCTTAATGGAACTCTTAGGGAGGCTATTAAACCATAACAGGGGCGAACCTTTCAAGCTCGTGGGAAAGAAACGGCAGGTTAAGGCATCTAGATCGGTCCCGATCACGCACGAAGATTCCATCATATTTACTAAGTGAGCCACGTGTTCCATCGGATCTCCAGTTCCGTCATACATTTCGAACTTTGGGAGGATGAAGTGCCTTGGCTCTCGTAAAGGGAGAATCTCCCATTTCTCAGGCATCCGAATTAGGTTTAGCTCCTTCCTCAGATGCCTTCTTTGCCCGCTTTTCTTCGAGGATTTTCCTCGCGTCAGTGTACTTCTGTTGTTTTTCCCGGCGTTTGTCCTTGCCTGTCGATGCCGAGCTTCCCTCGTCGCTACCTGTGTAGCTTGAATCCTGATTTCCTCCGTCACCCTTCTGTGACGGCACCTTGTCTCGAGTCTGCCGGGCGGGGCCTGTTTTGCTTGGGGCTTCTTTTTTCCTTCGATGAGGAGATTTCTAAACTTGCATTTTCCCCTTGTCGGTGGGTCGTCAGCCTGGTTCGGAGGTCGTCTCCCGATACATTCTTTCCCTTATCGGACGTGGTGGCCCTCCTACGCCGTCTTCTGGCCTGAGATTTGCCAGTTCGCGGCTTGGAAAGGCCTCCCTCATCAACGTTCAGAACGTTTTGGCTGTTAGCATGGACCACTGCCAAGCCTTTCCCCAATAAGGCTCTCATTTCTCGTACTTCTTCTCTCAGAGCCTTGTGCGCTTCTACCATTTCTCGGTGTTCTGCCAAGGCGATGGTGATGGTTCCCGGTGCCGTATTGAGGTTCTGAGCATCAAGGTTACTCCTTTTTCTCTCTGGTTGCTTTTCATTAAGAGCTCGTTGCCTGGTTGAACAAGTTGTCATTGATTCGATTTGTGGGCGCCAAACTGTATGGGGTATTTCTCGTCGGAGTCTTGTTCCACACAGTTGAGCACGTCGCGTCGCGTGCTGTTCCTTAGCGGCGGATCTACCTGAAACACTCAAGGGAGAGACTGTCAGAAGGGCACCAGTGTGGTACCGGCCGAGGACCCTCAGACGATCAAGTTAGGTGGTGGTAGGTGAGATATGCCTTGAGCCGCAAGGATTAGGTCAAAATGTATATGACTGATCGTTCTTGTTTTCACACATACCTGATTTGATAAGTCAGGTGCCTTTTATAGTTCCTTGATCGTGGGCTCTTCGGCTGGGCTAGCGTGAGACTAGGCTTAGTGGGTTTTCACTCGGCCCAAGAAGGGTCAGCTCCTTCAGGATATGATTCGAATAGGCCTGTCCCCATGTGAATCGGCCCTGTGTGAGCGCAGCCCGTGGGAGGGTTATTTTTACCCTTTACAGATATAATTCAGGTTGTTTGGTTGATTTATATGGAAAATAAATGATATATGAAGCTATAGAAAAAAAAAGAATCAACTGATTCCGATTAGTGGTTTGAAAGTTATAATATTTTAAGTGTAAGGTTCTAACATGGTTATAGTCTTGAAAAAAATTGGAGTTGTCTTCTATTACGAGATCTTTCGATGATTATTTTTTAGATTCTTGGTTAATGTATTTTTTTTTTTGCTTGAAAGTATACTATTAAGGGAAATTTAAAAACAAGAATCACCTCGTTTTATCTTACATAAGAAAAAGATATGATTTATGAAAGTCGATGCAATTTCTGCAGGAATTTTATTTTATAAAAATCGTGGTTGAGGTTTCTTTTACATGAATTCTGATTTTTTTTTTTTAATAAAATGAATGTGTTTGAATGTTATAGTTTTTTTTTTTTTTGAGATATTACTCGAATTAGAGGAGGGGTGTAACGTCCCGTAATTTCACGGTAAATTTTTTATTTTTATTTTTTTTATTATATTTTATTTTGTTCTATTTATTTATTTGTTATTTAATTCTTATTTACTTTAAATTAATTTAGGTTATTTAAATTGCCTAGTTTAGTTTAGTTTATTATAGTAAATTAGTTAAGAGTAGTGTAATTTAATTTTAACTTTAATTGCATTATAAAAACCTAATTACAATAGAAATTTAAATTGAAATGAGGATAGGGGTGGATCCACTCATGTGTAATCTTGACCCTCAATTTTAGGGTTTTGGACCAATGGATAAGAAAGGCTATAAATTCAAAATTTTAATTAAAAAAAAAACAAAACATTCATCCCTCTCTTCAGCTCAACTGCCAACGACTTCTTCAATATTTTTTTTTTGTTTCTTCCCTTCTTGGCCGTGGATACCACCTGAAGCTCACCGTCAAAGTTGATTGGAAGACCACCTCGTACCTGGCTGTGAGTTTTGAAAACCGTAGCTCACCGGGAAACGGGAAGAGAACTCGTGTGCAAATTCCTAGCGAGGTGAGAGTTCGTTTCGATTATAGAACTGATTAGGGAAGGTTTGGAGTTTAACCATGCTGATAATTCAAACTTTTCGCCAGAAATAAGCTCATCGGAATTTGGGTTCGAGTTCGCCGTGAAACCTTAAGTTTTGGACTGTTTTCTTCTTGGTTTGAAAGGTAATGACTCAGATTTGTATCGGGATTTCCTTTCGATTATTTGAATCAAATCTCTAGCTAATCTTCCCCTCATTTTTACCTATAGAAGTTGTCCCAAAACCTCGCCGGAAAATGAAGTGTTTTTTAAAGTTTTGAGCTCGTGCTTGCACGGACATTTCGAACCTTTCACTTTAGTCAAACTCCTCAGTTGATCTCCTAGTCAGAAATCACCACATGAAGCCTTGAAAGTCACAAAAATTGAAGGTAAAACGCTGCTCCATTTTTCTGTTTTTGTTAAGCGTCTGTGGGCCGTGTTGTGAGGGAGAAGTGGTTCACCTGAACCGATTCAGTCTGGTTCAGCTGATTTTTTTTTCTTGAAATTGAAGCCGGTTCTCGCTATTTTGGTCCGTTTCTCTCTCTAATTATTTGTAATTAATTATTTTCCAGGTTTCGGGCAACTTTAGGGGCATTGATTTTGCTTAATTGAAAGCCGGTTCTTAGTTATTGCTTGATTGCTAATCGTCAAAGGTGAGGATAAATAGAATTTTATAGTAAATTTAGAAATCAAATACTTGAACGATTTGTATGATTCAGGAGTTAAGTAAAATTGGAATTAAGTGAATTAAAGCATGCTAATTTTATGAAATTATAGGAATTGGGAGTATAGAATTGATATGGGAAATTATGGAATTACAATTTCTTGGGAGTTGAAGTATGGACCTAATTGGTTTAGTTATCTTATCGCTTAAAGTATGTTTACCATGTGTTCTCGGATGATTTAATTTCGTTATCGAGATATTCTTGATGAATTGAACTTTTACTGAGATTGGGCCTTCCCAGCAATGGTTATCTTATGTTCTTAGAGATTATTTACGATATCCAGGTTTTCTGATTACTTTGGACTTTTACTGAGACTGGGTCTTCCAGCATTGGTACTTAGTACATAAGTCATTCGATGATTTCAGGATTGTTGTGATCGATAGAGTATAGGCTTATGACCTGATACGTTCTCATGTTCTTGATTAATAATTCTCTGATGAGATGTTCTGAAATTGGTTCTCTGTTTATTTTTGGTTCTCTAATTTCTGATTCTATATTATCACTTGTTTGCATGGTGATGAATAATGAGATAATGCATAGACTACGTGAACTTGCATTGTTTGGTATTATTCATGGTTCGATATATGTATTATGAGGCATGCATAGACTACGTGAGCTGCATGAATGGAGGAGTTGAATAATGAGATAATATAGTTGTGTGAGCTAGTATTATCTGGTATTATTCATAATTACTATGATACATATATGTTCTCGACTGCTAGACTACATGAGTTATGCATGTCATTGGTGAGATAACGGGATCGTGCATTAACTGCGTGTGCTTGCACCATCTGACGATTATTCACCCAGGAGATTTTGGTTCTGGTTCTGTTCTATAATGCATCGACTACGTGAGCGAGCATTTGTTCTTGATAAGAAAGTAAAGGCTTCATGAGCTTCTTGATATTGGAGTGAGATAATGGGATCGTGCATAGACTACGTGAGCTTGCACCATCTGACATTATTCACATGTTCTATGTTCTATGTTCTATGATCTTGATCTTATTCTTAGTTAAGACTACGTGAGCTTAACTCGTTCTAGATATCTTCCTTGAAAGTTATACGTATGATTACGTGTTCTATTTACTAAGAGTTCGGGAGACCTGACTACTTGCATGATCTTCATTCTTGTTTCTTTATTTTTTTTTGTTCCTAGGAGAATTGCATGACCTTATGTTCGGAAGTTTGTTTGGGTAGTCAAGAGACAATAGGATTCATTGGACACAAATTCGGATTGGATTTGGGATCTAAAGTTACTTTCTATTCAATTTATCTTCACTGGGTTTCCCGGTCATTATATTACACTTTCAGGTACAGGACGTGGTCGCAGTTGTGGCCGTGGAGCTGGTTCAGCGTGATTAGCAGATCGATGATGATGGATGGACTTGAGTCAGTGTAGTCCATGGACTTGTTTCTTTATTTTCATTTCGTTTCTTATGGATCTTATGAGCTCTTTGATCAACCCTATTTATGATTACTTGTCTTTATGGGATATCTTACTTTATGTTTGAACTTAAAAAGGGAAGCGCTTCCCATCTTTAAATGTTAAGGATTTTGGATTTTAAATTGAAATGAAGAATGATATTCTTCGATTACAGGTTTTAAATTGTTATTTCATGTCTTCCGCTTGCGCTATTATTTAATTCTATTTTTAAAGAGTCGGGTCTTTACAAGGGGAGACTCGAACCTTCGACCTAATAGGATGGGAACAAGTGTCTAACCACTTGAGCTATGTTTATGTTGCCGAACGTTATAGTTTAATGATTGATTAATGAAGGTTATTTAAGTTAAAGAATCAAGTTAAAAGACATTTTGGTTAAAGAATTTTGATTTTTTCAAGTTAGAACGTTTATTTAGAATAATTATTTTATTTTAATTAGCTTGCTATATAGTTGCGTTCGATTGCCATATTTCATATTGAATTATTCCTATTGGTTGTCATATCTCATATCATGGAGCCAAAGTCTTTATAGCTGAAGAAAGATGAAGTCAGTTATGAAAAGGTTTTGTTTGAACTTTTAGTTAAACCATTGAACCACATCAGAGGTGATCCTTTTAGGCTGGTCGAGAAGAGTTTGCACATCATTGCTAGCAATCAATACACATGTGAACTCCATCATATTCATGAAATGTGCCACGTGTTTCATCAGATCTCCGGTCCCATCACACATTTCAAACTTCAGAAGAATGAAATTCCAGGGTTGTTAGATTGACAAGACTTCTTTCACAAACAGGGAATCCGCTGGCTCTCAGATGTTAATCATCAGATTCCCTTTTTCTCTATGAGCCTTCTTATTACATTATCTTCAATGATTTTTTCTATTTTTGAGTCTTCTGTGTATTTCTTAGCGTATCGATCTTGCCCAGTTGAATCTGAACTGCTTCTGCGGTTCAAGTTCATCATTTCCTTCTTCGTTGCAACTTCCGTAAGACATTTTGTTTCGAGTTTTGTCATATGTGTCAACATCGTTCGGGATGTGGCTTCGCCTGCTTTGACTCCGTCTTCATTTTCTCATAGCCATCTGGCCGTTAGCTTAGATCTCAGGTCTGTTTTCGACCTTTGAGTTTTCTTTCCCTTCTCTGCTGTGGTAGCCTTTCGGCGTTGCACTTTGACTCGCGACTCTCGTCAATTTTTTTCCCAATTTTTGGCCTGGATGGCCCTTCTCCATCTCCTTCATGAACCCTTGACTTCCCCTCCTTTCTCAAAGATATGTAGTTTTCCTTGCTCGCCCACCCAAATAGAGCTTTTTCTATTTTCATCTCTCCCAACAATGTCTTGTTGAGCTTAATCAACTCTCCGTATTCCGCAGCCAGAATACTCACCGTCAGTGGTGCATCCTCCACATCTTTATTTTGACCTTTGTTTTCTTCTGTCTGGAGGTTTTCCATTTGCGAAACTTCACCATCATGAGATCGCTTTCTCGTTTGTCTTGTTGTTGGCTGATTTGCCATTTTTAGATGGTAGCATTACCACGTGAGTGTTGAGAGTTTTATGGCAACTGCTTTACGAACGGGCCCACGATTGGCGCCAAACTATGAGGTATAGTTCTCACAGTTGAACATGTGATGACACATGCTTGATTTCCGTGACTCTAGATATCTAAAATAGAAAAGAAGTGACGGTTAGGGGCACCGGTGTAATACCGACCAATGACCCTCCAACGATCAAGTTAGTCTTTTCAGAAAATGGATAAGGCGCTGCAAGATTCTAGATCTTTTTTTTTTTTGCATACCCGATTTGATGAGTTAGTTGGCCTTATATAGTCTTTTTCTGACTGATCGGTGGTGGGCTCGCTTGTTCGTGCTAGTCGGAACTAACCTTTTGATTTGGGACTTTAACTCCAAGTGTTTGCCGACTTGGGCATTTTTGGAATCAACCCACTTTACTTAGCCAAAGCATAAGTATTTAGAGGTTCAAAGTATAATGGGATGTGCATGGAAATCGAATATGGAACTTTCGCTTGATTATAAAACAATGGAAATGAGACTTTAAGTTAATGTTTAATAGCGTGTTAGTATTTGAAGTCCATTTGGCTTGACTATTATATTGTCGATTGGAAGATGGCACTTTCTTGCATTATGCAAGAAAATGTAACTAATGATATATGCATCGTTGATAGTTTATGTTCCCTTCGGTTACTTTGAATGGTTAATTTATGATTTCTTGCACTTGAGGCTCTATTTATGTTTATTCTTGCATAATTATACGAGAGGAATAATGAGACAATGCATAGACTGCATGTGCTTGCATTGTTTAGTATTATTCTTTTTGTGTTTACATATATGTATCATGAGGAATGCTAAAGGCTATGTGAACTTTGCATGATTGGGGGGGATGGATAATGAAATAATGTTGGGACTACGTGTGCTCACATCATTCATAATCACTGTGATATATATATATATATATATATATATATATATATATGAGAGAAATGTAAGGACTGCGTGTACCTTGCATTGGTAGGTGAGATAATGAGATAATATTTAGACTGTGTGTACTTTCATTATCTGACATTATTCACCAGTGTTGGGAAGAAAGTAATGTAAAGACTGCGTGTACTTTGTATTAGAGTGAGTTAATGAGATCATGTTTAGACTAAATGTGCTTTCATTATCTGTCATTATTCACATGTTGTTGAGAGAAAGTAATGTAAAGACTGCGTGTATTTTACATTGTAAGCGAGATAATGAGATATTGTTAGACTGTGTGTACTTTCAATATATGTCATTATTCGCGTGTTAATGTTATATTGATGTAAAGATTGCGTGTACTTTACATGTGTAAAGCAGGTTAATGAATAATGTTAAGACTGCGTGTACTTGCATTATTACCATTAATCGTGTGATATTCTTGTTTGAATCATGTTGAGACCGAGTGATCTTAGCTTGAGTTATCATAGAGAAATAAAATGTGAAAGTTATGTATAGATTGAGTTGCTATAGAGAAAGGAATTGTGAAAGTTATGTATAGCATGAGTTGCTATAGAGAAAAGAATGAGAATGATATGTACAGGATGAGATACGATACTTTGATATACTTGAGATCTAGTTCCTGTTTATTTGAGAGATCTCGTAATTGGAAGTTGTAATGCTTGATGTGAATCCCTTTGAAGTGGTTGAGTAGTAAAGAGTATGTAAGCTTTTTGGACACAAATCCGGATAAGGTTTGGAGTCTAATGTAACTTTATTTTCCTTTTGTCTTCACTGGGTTTTTGCTCATTATATTACATTTTCAGGTATGGACCGTGGACGTGGTCGTGGGAGAGAAGCTGGTGCTACTTGATCTTGGTGATGATGATGGCGAGATGGACTAGAGAGAATGTATAGTCCATGGACTTATGTGCACTTTATTTTCCATCTTTTGTTGCACGTTTGTATATGAGCTCATGAGAGCATTTCTACCTTAGATTTTTATGATCTTAAACCGTTTTTGAACTTTTCGTAAATATGGAATGCGCATTCCAATCTTTAAATTTCCTGTTGGAAAATTGTATTTACAAGACATTGTGATAGTCCAAGTTTTAAACGTCACCATGCCGAATTTTTATTAAAAATTAAGTCTTCTGCTTCGTCCTGAATTTAAAATGATTTAAAAGTAGTCTAGTCATCACATTAAATTTGACATTTTAAGATTCCATTAATTTTTTTGAAATCACAAAATTTTCATTTTAAGGGAAGAGATATGTTTGTTGGGAATTTTGATAAGTGCACGAAAAATCGTCATAATTGGGAAAATTGAGTAATATGTTGTTGGGAAAATAACTGAAATAACATATTTTTACATATTAATTTTTGAAATGTCAGAACTTTTTAAAAATTACTCAAATAACATAATTATACTTCAATTATTTATTGAAAAAAAGTAAAAGAACCAACAAATTCATCGAAAATAATAAGGGAATATAATCAAATAATTCGATAAATGATTGAACTTGAACTTAAAAAAACAAAAATCAAACAAATTCATTGAATATATCCACGGAAAGTTATGAGATTTTAATAATTAGTGCTTAAATTTATATTATTTGAGACAAATTTTATATGTTGTATCAAAATTCTCATATAACTAGTGTATAAAAATCTTTAAAAATAATATAAATAAATCATTAAACTATTTAAAAATAAATTTTAAATTTTAAATAAAAAAAAAACGTTTTAAAATGTAAATAAATACCTATGATGACATTTTTAGAAAAACTCAATTTCTTTAGGTGAGAATTTGGGAGTCCCATCCCAATATTGATTCATATTGTTAGTTCACTTCAGGGTTTAAGCTTCCTCGTTCAGTCTCCCTCTTCTCGCCATGGAGGGTTTTAGCCTTCTAACTCGAAGTCGAGCATAGTCTCTCTCTCTCTCTCTCTCTCTCTCTGTGATAATGGCACAGACCCCTTTCTCACTCCTCTTCCTTAAGCGTCTTTCTTTCTCTTTCCAAAACCCAAATGCTTCTCTTTCTTCATCCCTTCTCTCTCATCTCCTTCCCATCAAACGCTTTTCTTCTTCCCAAATTTCCTCAACCCCTTCAGCATCTTCATCTTCTGATCCCAAACCCACTTCCCTTTCAGCTCGCATGAGCTTCATCTTCGACCAAATCGACGCCATTGAAAAAGAACGTTCCCATTCCCAAAAAGATCAAACTCTTCAGAGGATTCGAGCTTGGCGTGAATCTAAGACAATTGAGAATCGGAAACCAGAATTAGCGCTAGGGATTGTTGATGGTGGTGAAGATAATGCTATCAATTTGGAATCTTCGTGCCAGCCAATTGAGTCAAATGTGATGAAGATGAAGAAAAAAGAAATGGAATTGGTGCATCCATGGCCGGAGTGGATTGAATTGATGGAAAGATTAGTTCATCAGAATTACTTTGATCACAAGAGGAAAGATGAGGAGAGGATGGTGGAAGAATTGGGGTTTAATGCCTCTGATCTAGCTTTGGAAGATGATTTGGGTTCTGATTTTTCCAAGGATTTCAAGGCAGTTTATACCGCATGCCTGAATTTTGGGAAGGATCGGTTCGATATTATGAGGTCAGTAGTCCAATCTGTTTTGTAAAATAAAAAGTTGATCATTTTTGCTGTCTGGGAATGTAGATATTGATCTCATCCTTTTCTCTTAAAAAATTTAAAGACAATTTTGATTGTTTTTGTAAATTTAAACTATTCGTTTGAGTAGGATTTTTCTTATGGACAAGCTTTTTACTTTTACTCTGAACAAAGTTAGAAACAGGTTGACTACGGTTCTGGAATTTTATTATATTTTCTTCTTAACCATACTTAGTTTAATGTATTCTTGTATTTAGGTTGGCAAGCCCAACTTTATTGCAAATTATGCATATGCAGTTAATCGTTGTTTTCAAGCAAATTGGGTACATCAATTTCAAAACTTGATGGAATTTTTGCATATACTCATCCAAGGTCTAAGATACAATTTCAGGTCCTTGTCAAGAAAAGACTTTCAAATTTTGGTTGGTTTTGGATGCCCAAGTCCCGATAAGAAGGTTGTTTTCTCTGCAAAACTCTTAAGGAAGCTCGTCCATCTCGATGAAGGAGATGTGAGTACTTCTTCTACTTGTTAGTTTTGTTGCTTGCATGTCATGGAAATGAGATTAACACTAATACTTGCTTGTTGGAAATACCTAAAAAAGATTAAGTTGCCTTAGCCTAACAATTTAAGCTTTTGTTTCTAGTGATGATTTAACATGGTATCAGAGTAGGAAGTGCTTATTTCAAACCCCTATTTTGTTTTTTGCTCCCAATGCTAAATTATTAGTTCACATGTTGGGCCTTTGTTAATATCCAAGTCTACAGGTGAGTGGAGTGTTGGGAATACCTTGAAAATATTAAATTTTCTTTGTTTTGCTTATGTTTTTGAGTCTAGTGGTGATTTAGCTTCCATCTTGTTTAATGTCTTTTTTGATGAATTACAAACTTTCCATTGATAGCTGAAAACTACAAAAGGGCGAGAAGAATCTCGTATGGCTCACTCTCATTATTTACAAGTTTTTGGTTTCTGGTTATTTTTCTTTCATTCTTCACCTTTTTAGAAATGTATTGGATTCTATGTTTATCAAATTTTTGGAGGACACATGGTGACCCTATCCCTCTCATGGAAAAATTTCCTTCAATTTACTCATTTTCTAGTTTGAAAAAGGCCATGTTGTTGACTTTTTTGGGTGGGAGAGGCCTTAGTCATTCAGTTCATTCCCATTTTCGAAGGAACATGTGGGATAGAGAAATGGAGGACCTTTGCTCTCTACTATCATTGATGGCTGCCTTCTTTTTGAGGGTATGCATACAAGATAGGAGACTATGGCCCATGGAAGCACCTTCGAGAACTTTTTCGTATAAATCCGTTTGTAAATTCTTGACCTCTTCCCCCTTACACCCTTGGTAACTCCCTTTTCTTTTCTTAGCCGTGGCAAGAAAGTTAGGTTATTTGCATGGACTTTGGCACATGAGAGAGTTAACACCCCTGACTATCTCTAGCAATCTTCATATTTTGTTTTAAGACCACAATGGTGTTGTTTGTGTCAAAAGGATTTAAAGAGTTGTAATCATATTTTTTGGAGGTGCCCTTTCCCCAACCATATATGGGAGAAATTCTTTATGACCCTCAGTATTTGTTGGGTTCCCAACCGGACATGTCGTGATATGATGGAGGAGGAGGTACTGAATCCACCTGGCAAGGCTCATATGGCATGTGGGGTTCTTTGCGATTTCTTGAAATATTTGGTTGGAGAGAAATAGAAGGATTTTTTTGGGTTTAAAAGATCGTGGGATTATGTTTGGGAATTGTGGTTAATACTTCTTTTTGGGTGTGTGTTTCCAAACATTTTTGTGGCTTTCCTATTTCTTTGGTTTTTAACATTTGGGCTGCATACTTGTAATTAGGTGGTGACCGTTCAAATGAATTGAATGAAAAGGAAAATGTAACAAATTAGAATACAACACGTAATAAAAAGCGCGATATAAAATAATATCCCAACTAGAATTTCATTTTGAAGACCATCTTCAAATAATCTGACATTTCGCGCGAGCCAAACAGATCAAAAGAAAAGCAGAAGCAGCCCAAATCCAATTTTTTTTCTTCTTATTCCTTGGCACAAAGACATCCCACGAATGCAAGTAGACAATCTCTTTGGGGAACGCAACTCAAGTCAAAGTGCCAAAAAAGTTTAAACCACAATTTCATATATATATGTATATATATATAAAAGACAGAATTGTTACCAAAGTTTATAGAATATCTCTATCTATTAATGGAATAAAAACTTATTCTTCTGGCAGAACAAGTTTCTAGAATTTGTTCTCAGAATGAAAATTCATTTTGAAAATCGGAGTTATTTTTATCAGAATTTGTCTCAAATAGCATAAATCTGTATACTAATTACTAAAATGTCAAAACTTTTAAAAGGTACTCAAATAACATAATTACAGGTCAATAAATTTATTGAACTATTTTTCATGGATATTTTTAATGAATTTATTTGTTTTTTGCTTTTTTTAAGTTCAAGCTCAATAATTTAAAACAGGTTTTGGTAGTAGAATGATATTTTTTCTTTTAACTGATAATATCAGGTCTTCACATATTTTTCAGATGTTCATTTAAATGCATTGTGATGAATAATGATGTTTCTTTCATTTTTCAATGAAATGGCCTTATGAGGTGTTTTTATTAAAAAAAAATGATGATCTGCTCTATAATCTTTTCTTTCTCTCCAGGTTTGCAGTTCCTGCAGTTTGAGGAATTCTTGTGAAAGAGCATATTTGCTGACTAACAAAGAGGACGAGGCACGCACAATTGATATCATGCGAATTCTGTTTACTTTTGGTTTTGATCCCACTAATGGATCTGTAGTCAATGATTCCCTTCTGAAGCGAAAGTCCATTAAGAATGTGGTCCGCAAATTACTTCATGAGGTTGTCAAGTTGAGTTCAGTTCCAATAGATCCTAATCTCACTCCTCCTGTAATTAAAAAACCTCCACCAAAAGTGAAGCAGCCTCCTCCTCCTCCAAAGAGAAGAGTAGGGCGTGATGATGTTGAGATGAAAAAAGGGGACTGGCTTTGTCCCAAGTATGTGATTGGCAATGTTAATTTATTTTTCCAAATGTTTAATTTTCACTCCCTGGAATTTATATTATGCTTTCTTTTAAGTTGTGACCTTAGGTAAAATGGTTTTTTGTCCATATGTAATAGTCATATGGTCCTTGGAAATATTGGTGCAAGTTTTATAGACTTGAATACCTATCCACATACTATTATCACCAGCAATAACATTATATTTTAGAATCACGTCATGAATACGTATCCCTCTTGATGATTTGGAGTAGTAAGTTTAACTAGAATGGTTTCTATAAAAAAAATGTTTAATTAGAATGGCGTAAGAATTTGACCAGAAAGTTTAGACAGCCTTGTTAAAGTTTTTCACATGACGGATCCTATTGAGTTCAAAGTTCAAATACTGGAGGTTGTTATTTTAAATGTACTGGGTCTGCCACATCTAAATACATTTAGGAACACTATTCTATATCCAATGTCATGAAGCTAGCATGTCTATAGATTTCTATTTATACTAAGCCAGTTGTAATCTTTAGCATCTGAAATGCTTAATTAATAAGGTGATTGAACCTTCTCCCAGGTGTGACTTCATGAATTTTGCAAAAAATACTGTGTGCCTACAGTGTGATGCCAAACGTCCTAAGAGGCAGCTGCTTCCGGGAGAATGGGAATGTCCTGAGTAAGAATTTTTATCTACTTACAAATTTTCATAAGAATTTGTCTCAAATAGCATAAATCTGCATACTAATTACTAAAATGTCTGAACTTTTTAAAAATTACTCAAATAGCATAATTATAGTTCAATAAATTATTGAACTATAATTCAATTAATTATTGAACTATTTTCATAGGTATTTTTAACGAATTTGTTTGTTTTTTGGTTTTTTAAGTTCAAGGTCAATAATTTATTGAACTATTTGATCATTTTTTATTATTATTTTCAATGAATTCGTAATTTTTTTTTATTTTTTTTAGTTCAATAATTTATTGAACTAAAATTATGCTATTTGAGTAATTTTTAAAAAGTTCTGACATTTCAGTAATTAGTATGCAAAAATATGCTATTTTAGTAATTGCCCCAATTTTCATTGTATGTGAGCTTTAATGTAGGATGCCTTAATCTCTCTCTCTTTTTCAATAAACATTGCAATTTCATTGATGAATGCAAATGCCCAAAAAGGCTAAGAAAGAATTACAAGCCTTCCAACTGGAAGTCGGAATGGAAGGGCCATAATTACAAAAAAAATCTTGCAATTTGCACTACAATTGGAGACGAAAGCTCTTTTTACAATATAACTATATATGTGTATATAGAAGAAATTTAATATGGGATGACATAGTGATCTTGACACTATACTCTCTCAGACACATTTCCCTAGCAATCAACTTTCTCGGCCATGGAACACCTGGAGAAGGTTGACCTCCGATCACTTCGCCGTCATCTACGGAGAAGAATACAACACTCCCACGATTTCAAACTATCGTATCTTACCCTTTAATCCTTTCTTTGCAACTAAGCCTCACCCATGGAACCCTCAAAAGTTTCTATCTTGAGTTTCTCTTGAGTTTTCTCGTTCCATGACCTATTGTAAGGAGAGCAATTGTAAAGTGGAGAACAAACGGTTCTTCATTGGACCAGATGGGAATAACAAGAGAGGCAGAGTTCTCTCAAGGGAAAAAAATAGAGATCTTTGGTTTAGTATTTCTTGTGAGCCTTAGATCGTTGTGTGGATTAGAGACGCTATCGATCACCTCATTGAGACTCCACAAAACCAAAAATTCTTTAGGCATATTGAATGTGAAAATGGGATGGTTGTGATAAACAGGGTGACTAATAGGAGAGGATCCTTTGCTGATGTGACTCAGCTCTTGACAAATGGAAAGAAGTCCAACCTCTTCATCCCTTAAGGAGTTGATAAGGGTAGATGGTTCAACTTTGTCAAGCTGGTTGATGGGAAGTTTGAAGTTGCTGAGGAGGTGGAGGAAAATCTAAGCAACAGGTCCATGTTAGTAAGGCTGATACCTTTACTAATGTGGTTAGAAAGGAAAAAACTACCTTCGCTGAGGTTGTAAGGAAAAAGACTCCCGTGACTAGTCATGGGAAGCCTTCTCCGTCTCAAGAGAAAAGGGTGGTAAGGGAGGAGGAGGTGAGACTCACCCCTTAACTTAAAAGATACTATAGTAGTAATAAGGAGTTTCTTTGATGATTGGGGGAAGGTTCTAAAGAAAATTAAGAAATGCTTAGGCCTTGATAACTTTGAAATCAACCATTTCCACCCAGACAAAGCTATCCTTAAATGCCCTGGGAATGAATTAGCTTTGAATCTCTGTCAAAACCAAGGTTGGTGTACTTTTGAAGGGATTACTTTGAAGTTTGAGTGGTGGGATATTTTTAAACATGGAAGAATAGATTTATTACCTTCTAATGGTGGTTGGATTAAGGTTAGAAATATTCCTCTCATTTATTGGAGCTTAGAAGTCTTTAAAGTGATTGGCGATATGTGTGGTGGTTACATTAAATGCTCTAAAAATACCCTTAACAGAATTGGAAGCTTTGAAGCTGTGTTACAAGTTAAAGAGAACTCTTATGAGTTCGTTTCGGCAGAAGTAGAAGTTAGAAATTCTGATGGGAGTGGCTTCATGGCTACTGTTGTTGCTTTCCAAGACTGGAAAATGCTAGAGAGGGGTTCTCCGGCGATCAGAAGAGCTCATTTCCGGCATTCAAAGAAAACCGGAAATGGAGAAGAAGGGAGTCTTTATCCAATGGATAAAACTAGAGATTTATGGAAGACTGTTGTGTTTTGTGCCCCCCACGTGACAAACCTATGGAAAAAGTACCATATTGTCTCACATAGTGTCCTTTTCCTATAAAGCAGGCAGTTGCAACAGTGGTGAATGTCCCAATGCATAATACTTTTGGCAGTTTGTTTCTTGGAAAAGAAAGCAAGTTTGAAAAAGGATGCAGTAGTCATGGGCGTCAAATAGTGTGCCAGGTGAAAGGAAAAGCTGATGAGGAAGAAAAAGACAATGTTTATTACCTGAATGCGTCAGAAGAAGAGTTAGTGAACAACTCTCAACCCAAGTCAAGAATGGGTTGTGCTCCTGCTAGTCCTTTTCTTAAGAAAAAGGAGACACTGTGGAGGGAAGTTAGAAGGAAAAAAAAGGCAAGATTGACAATATTGCTACTATGACTTGTCCCAAGAAACTCACTTTTAGAGAGAAAGCTAATTTCTAAAGTCACTTTTAAGAGTAGTGTTATTAACCATACCACTATTCTGAATAAAAATATTGTGGCCGAGTCTGACAATGAGTTTTATTACTCAAGTCCATACGAAAAATGAAGAGGGTGATAGTTCAAACAATGTTATAGCAGATTTCCACTCAGAGGAAGATACAATGACTTTTGTGACTATGTTTGAGGAACTTGATGCCGAAAAAACAGAGGAAAGAACTCCCCATTCATCCTCGACTTCAGTCCCTGAAATGGAGTCTCTCTCTAAGCTTGGCAATATGGAGCTAGCAATTGTCCCTAAAACTCAAGAGGCTATTCAAATGGTACGTTCTGATCATTTGCAAGTCTCAACCTTTGAAGACTTGGTTATCAAGGGGAAGGACATTAACTTTAAAGATAAATGGGGGGAAAAAAGATCAAGTCTTGCAGATCGGCTTAGACTTTCAGAGACAACCATTGCTCCTAAAAAAAAAGGAAAACAAAGATTAGGGCCAAATCCCAGAATGAACCATCTGTTCATGCAGATTCTTTAGAAGACTGTTTTGAGGTTATTGGAGACTCCGAAGGTTCTTTCATTACCTTTGTTATTAATGAGGAGGAAAAGAGCATCAGGCTAGCCAATTGGCTAAGAATCAACAAGGCCACTATCATTCCCATCAAGGAAAAAGCCCTTTTAACCCTTCCAACAAGGCCACTATTATTCCCATTAAGTGAACATTACAAAAAAGTATTCTAATTGGAAGCTAAAATAGAGGGAAGGAGTTACAAAAAGCTTTACCGTTTGCACTCCAACTTGAGGCATTGGGAAGGCAGATTTCCCAAATATCATTAGAAGAAAGATGCTTATCAAGAAGAATTCACCTATTTCATTCCAGCCAAATGTTCTGCAAAGTGCTCTAACCACATTATCCTAAAGAATTCTCTTCTTACGTCTAAAATAAGAGAGCCAACCAAAAGAGATAGGATACTCACCTTAGCCTCACCGGGCGCAACCCAACAAAGATTGAAAATATTGAACAATGTGTATCAGAGGCGACTAGAGTAATCAAAAGAGAACAATAAGTTATTTGTATATTCCCCGTGCTTTTCATAGAGAACACACCAATTTGGTTAGGGATAAATCCACGATTTCCTTGACTGAAGCTTCCGGAATAAAATCCACAAAATTTTTTTTGACATTCTTAATGAATTTACTGCCCCAAATCCGCCTAGAAATATCCCTCAAGAAAGGATCATTGATTTGCCATTGCATATTAAGAGCTGTTTTGCATGAACAACCGTTAGGCATATCAGGCTTCTAAAGTCTGTTATCCTCCATGTTTGAGATGCTTGACGGATTTAAAAGAGCCATAAGAATGATCCAGTCTTCGACTTCTGGCTTATTGAGATTTCTACAAAAGTTAAGATCCCAAGAAATCTCTCTGCAAGAAATTAATCGACTTCACACAGACCTATGGACTCTGAAAACAAGACAAATAATAAATTGGGAGTCTATTAAGGACAACATGAACAAGGGTGAGCCTACCGCCTCTTGAAAAAAGCAGCTTCCTCCATTTATAAATGTGATTTTGAATTTTCTCCAAGACCAGGTTCTAAAAGGTTTCGCTTGAGGGATTGCCCCCCAAGGAAGGCCCAAATAAATCAAAGGAAGCACCAGTCGAACAAGAGAAAATATCTGCCACCAACTTAACTTCCTCCTCATCCAAATTAATCCCAGCCACACAAGTCTTGCTGTTATTAACTTTTAAACCTGAGGCCACCTCAAAGCATTTGAAAACCCAAAAGACAAATTAATAATCTTATCTTGATCAAAAGCAGAGAAGAGGAGCGTATCATCCGCAAACTGAAGATGATTAATCACACCACATTACTCACACAAATACCCTCAGTACAGTTTTGGTCTTGAGCTCTCATCAAAACTGAAAACACCATACTTTCTATAAAAGATGCTCAAAAAGAGTTTGACTCGTATTAATATCACCGTTTCTATTTACCAAGCAATGCAACATTTTTCGAAACTAGATTTTCAATGCCCAAGGTTGTGCAATTGCATGGGGTATTTTGCTTGAAAGGAACATAAGAATTTTTAGGGACGAAGTAATATGTTTGGAGTATGTTTGGGAGTTGGCACTTGTAAATGCTTCTTTTTGGGTGTCAATATCCAAACACTTTTGTAATTATTCGCTAGGTCAAATTATAATTTGTTGGCCCGCATACTTGTAATTAGGTGGCAGTGTGGGTTCTTTTGGTTTTGGGGTATACGGTATACCGTGGCTTTTGGTCGGTTATGCCACTTTTATATTGTATTTATTCTCGTTTTTCTTTCATTTATCAATGAAATGGCCTTTTGAGGTGCTTTTATAAAAAAAAAAAGGATTTTCAATGCCCAAGGTGAAATCTTTTTGAGTTTGTCATGAATATCCCAAAATAATAATAATTTTAAAAAATAACTAAAATTGACTTAAAATAATGCCCTTGCCTGAAAGAAGGGTTGTTACAAGTTTTTTTTTAAGATGAATTCACATTTTTTTTAATTAAAAGCTTAAAAAGAGTAAAAAAAGAGGATGGGATATTCTCAAATAAAAACAATACAGATCGAAACTAAAAAGAAAGCCTAAACAGCCCTATCCCTTCCAAATTATTATAATTAATCCCAAAGCCCATACCTAACAGAAAAAAAAGACCCAAAATTTAAATCTTTGCTATTCCTTGCCCGCTCCCAAATCTCATGTAACTCGTGCTCTTTATCATTAAAAAGACGATCATATCTTTCTAAATGTTAACTAAAGAGTTGAGGAGAATTGAATTCATGTATTTACTAATCACATACACATCATATATATACATATTAGAGTCTAACCTAATGGGCTTAAAAGTAATGGGCCTAACTATGTAACTATTATAATAAACTCAACAATTATATCTAACACTCCCCCTCAAGTGGAGCATATATGTTAATCATGGCCAGCTTGTTACAAAGGTAGTCAATCTGTGGTCCATTCAAAGCTTTTGTAAAGATGTCGCCTAATTGTTCTCCGGTTTTCACATATTCGGTAGAAATCAGCCCCAATTGTATTTTCTCACGAACAAAGTGACAATCAACCTCAATATGTTTAGTACGCTCATGAAAAACGGGGTTTGAAGCGATATGAAAGGCAGCTTGGTTATCATACCATAGTTTCACTGGATGCAAGATTGAAAATCCCAACTCAATAAGAAGTTGACGAATCCATATCACTTCACAAGCTGACTGAGCCATAGCTCTATATTCTGATTCGGCACTAGATCGTGATACAGCATGTTGCTTCTTACTCTTCCAGGAGACTAAATTCCCTCCCACAAAAACACAATAACCAGTAGTAGATCTTCGATCTTCTTTAGACCCAGCCCAATTAGCATCTGAGAAGCATTCAATCTCACTGTGTCCATGGTTGCCATATAGAATTCCTCGTCCAGGGGCACCTTTTAAGTAACACAAAATCTGTTCAACAGCCTTCCAATGTTCAATAGTAGGTGAGGACAAATATTGACTCACTATACTAAATGAATATGCAATATCTGGACGAGTTACAGTAAGGTAATTAAGTTTTCCAACCAACCTCCTGTATCTTTCAGGTTCTTCAAATAATTCACCATCCCTTGTAAGCTGCAAATTAGGATTCATTGGGGTGCTACATGGTTTAGCCCCTAATTTACCAGTCTCTGATAGTAAATCTAACACATATTTCCTTTGAGAAAGGAGGATTCCTTTACTGCTTCTCGTCACTTCAACACCCAAAAAATATTTTAATTCCCCTAAGTCCTTGGTATGAAATTGACTATGGAGGAAAGTTTTGAGGGATAAAATACCTGCACTATCACTTCCTGTGATGACAATGTCATCTACATACACAACCAACAAAATGATCCCAGTTGCAGACTTGCGATGAAAAACAGAATGATCTGATTTACTTTTTCTCATGCCAAATTGTTCAACTGCCAAGCTAAATTTACCAAACCATGCTCGAGGGCTCTGTTTCAAGCCATACAACGATTTTCGCAGATAACAAACCTTTCTATTCTCCCCCTGAGCAACAAATCCAGGTGGTTGCTCCATATACACCTCTTCTTGAAGATTCCCATGAAGAAAAGCATTCTTGATATCTAACTGGTGCAAAGGCCAACCATATGTAAGAGCCAGAGAAATAAACAATCGAATTGACGTGAGTTTGGCAACAGGAGAAAAAGTGTGAGAATAATCAATCCCATAGACCTGAGCATACCCTTTAGCAACGAGGCGGGCTTTCAAACGAGCAATAGATCCATCAGGATTAACTTTGGTTGCAAAAACCCACTTACAACCAATAGCTTTCTTACCCGTAGGTAAATCGACCAAAGTCCAAGTTCCATGTTCTTCCAAGGCCCACATTTCCTTGATCATGGCATTACGCCACCCAGAATGAGAAAGGGCATCATGAACAGTCTTAGGTAAAGACACAGAATCAAGTGATGCAATAAAAGAACACACAGAGGGAGACAAATTGTTATAAGATACAAAAGAAGTAACAGAATACGTACAAGATCGTTTCCCCTTGCGGAGGCAACAGGGAGATCAACTTCTGTGATTGGATCTGACGACGAAGCCTCTTGAACGGTGGTATCTGGACATGAATCTGGTAGAGTACGAGGACGACGGGTAAACACTTGAGGAAAGGGAGGCATGGGTAGGGAGATTGGTAGAGGAGGAGAAACAACAGTCGGTACTTCAGAGGGAGGTGGCAAAATAGAAGTCAGTATTTCAGAGGGAGGTGGAACAACGGTAGTAGTGGTGTAGATTAACAAGTTATCATCCTTCTCAGGAGAAATGGTGTATTTTCCAGAAAGGTAACATCCGAAGAAACCAAATATCTATTAAGAACGGTAGAGAAACATCGAAATCCCTTTTGAACCCGAGAATAGCCAAGGAAAATACATTTTAAAGCCTTGGGATCAAGTTTAGAAAGTTGAGGACGAACATCCCGAACAAAACATGTGCAACCAAATATCTTAGGTTCTATAGGAAATAAAGGTTTATTGGGTAGCAAAGAGTGGTAAGGAATTTGACCATTAAGAACCGAGGAAGACATGCGATTAATGAGAAAACAAGCAGTAGAAACAGCATCTGCCCAAAATTGTTAAGGAACCTGCATTTGGAAAAGTAAAGCTCGAGCAGTTTCCAACAAATGTCTATTTTTACGTTCAGCAACCCCGTTTTGAGACGGAGTATCGACACAAGATGTTTGATGGAGAATGCCATGTGTGATCATAAAATTTTGAAAAGTGGATGACATATTCTTTTGCGTTATCACTTCGAAGAGTTTTTATTGGGATATTGAACTGGGTTTGAATTTCAGCACAAAACGCAGAAAAATGAGAAAATACCTCGGGAACGAGATTTCATGAAATAGAGCCATGTCATTCGAGAGTAATCATCAACAAATGTAACAAAATACCGAAATTCGGTTATAGAAGCAATAGGACAGGGACCCCAAACATCGGAATGAACTAACTCAAAAGGAGCACTTGCACGTTTATTGACTCGTGGACCATGATTGACCCGATAATGTTTAGCAAACTGGCACGACTCACAATCTAAAGAGGACAAATGCTGAAACTGAGGGCACAATTTCTTAAAAACAGAGAGAGAAGGATGACCTAATTGACAATGAGTATCAAAAGCAGACGATGACGATACTCCAGAACATGCAACAGAGAGTGTCAAGAACGTAGAGGTCGCTAGATTCATGTCCTTTACCAATATCTGGTTCATCGTAAGATCCTGAAACAAACAATAAGTGGGATAGAATGAGACACAACAATTTAAAGAGCGAGTAATTTGACTGACAGACATCAAATTAAATGACAGATCAGGGAGGCTAAGAACACAAGACAAGGGTAATGAAGGAACAAGCTTAGCTTGACCAGATTGCTGTTGAGTTTATTCAACCACTTGCTGTGAGTCCACCTTCCCCTTTCTTCTCAAAATTATGGAAGGTGAAGATCCCGAAGAAAGTCAGGTTTTTTATTTGGTCCGTGGCACTTGGTAAAATCAACACGCTTGAGTTTCTTCAGCGATCTTCTTCATATACTCTTAACCCTCACTGGTGTAGTTTATGTAATAAGGATTCAGAGGATCTAAACCATATCATGTGGAGGTGTAAATTTTCAAAGCAAATATGGCAAAAAATTTTCCATTGGGTGGATAATGACTCTTTCCGTCCAACCTTGGAGGAGCTACTATTATGTCCACCCTTCAAAGATAGGGGGAAAGATCTATGGATCGCTGGCTTCTGTGCTATTACTTGGGGCAGGTTGGAAAGGAATAGAAGGATTTTTAGGAACGAAAGTAGATCATGGGAATATGTTTGGGAGTTGGCAAATGTAAATGCATCCTTTTGGGTGTCAACCTCAAATTTTTTTTGTAATTACCCTTTAGGTTTAATTATAAATAGTTGGCCCGCATACTTGTAATTAGGTGGCGGTGCGGGGTATGAATTTTTTTGGGGATACGGTTTAGTTTGGTTTGTGGCTTTGGGTTTTGTTTGCCACTTTATTGTTTTACTTTATTGTTGTTTCTTTTTCTTTCTTCTTTCATTACTTTAATGAAATGGCCTTTTGAGGTGCTTTATTAAAAAAAAAATGCTTAGCTTGACCGGATCCAATAACAGTGGAAGTGGATCCATCTGCTAAGGTAACATGAGAAGACGAAGTGTGTGGTTCGAATGTGGAAAGTAATTTAGGATTACTTGTCATATGGTCAGTTGCACCAGAATCTATGACCCATTTGGAGGAAGAAGAAACAAGACATAATGTCGATTTACCTGACTGAGCAAGAAGCTGATGATTCACTCTTTCAGCCATAAAATCAGTAGAAACTTGTACTTGGCAAGAAGAAACAAACAACGAATAAAAACAGTCCAACCAACGGCTAAATAATTAGCCACTAACAATCAACCAACCACAACACCCAACAAATGGCTACGGATTAAGCCTCAAATATGTGGTTAACGAATGGATAAGTAACACAAAAGCTGGACAGCGAGCATAAACCCAGAAAAACACAGATCTGAACCGAATTAGCTCCAAACAACACTCTGGACAGCAGTGAAATTCCTCGTTTCTGTCAAAACCAAGCACGTGTTGTACCCAAAACTAGCACAGACTGGCTAGAAATAGGATTCCGATCAAAACCAAACGAACGGCAGCGAGTCACGGCGGCTCACGCGCCAGCGCGTGAGGAAGGTGGCAGAGCTTCTGGCGGCGCGTGTGGCCCACGCGCGGCGTTTTCCGGCGGAAGGTTTCTGCGACTCGGCGTTTCGGAGGGCGGCTGTTCTTTCTACGAGGGTGTTGTCGACGAATGGTCACTTTTGCCCGAACTCGAACTCTAACCCTCTTGAACAAGAATTCACTCTCTACCAACTCTCAAACAAACTATAAGAACGTTTGACTCTAATACCATGTAAACTAAAGAGTTGAGGAGAATTGAATTCATGTATTTACTAATCACATACACATCATATATATACACATTAGAGTCTAACCTAATGGGCTTAAAAGTAATGGGCCTAACTATGTAACTATTATAATAAACTCAACAATTATATCTAACACTAACCAAAGAACCTACAAAATGGCAGCAACTACACAATACCAAAACTTCAGTTTTTTTTTTCCCTCTTGCCAAAAGGATCCAAGGATAACAGGGAAATATATCCTTTGGTAGCATCCAAACTAAGCCAGTGAAAAAAATCTTGCTCCAAATCTTTGAAGAAAAATCACAAAAAAGAAATAGATGGTTAACAGATTCTTGATTTCTCTTACAAAAATAGCACCAATATGGAGAAATGGACCAAAAAGGTCTTTTTTTTTCTGCAAAAACATCAAATATTAATGTTCTCCAAAACCACCGTCTAGATAGAGATTTTGATTTTCTTAGGGATTCCATTTAACCAAATAGAGTGAAAAGGAGTGAAATATAAGGAAGGTACAAATGAGAGGGAATGAAAAAAAGAATTACAAGAAAAAGAACCCAAGGGTCTTTCACCTAAATTCATTTGGATAAATACAAGAAATAATACTCAAAAGTTCCTGAATTATAGAATTTTCACATCATTCAAATTTCTTCTAAAAGATAAATCCTGAGAATTTGTTTGGTGGTTAAATAAAAAGGCATCACATCATTTTTATTGGAGGAAACCAAGTATTAGTGAGGAAACCAAGAGGAAAATTTAAAAGATCCCAACAAAAGATCATCTCAAAAATGAATTTTCAAGCCATTATCTAAAACAGATTTAACATTAGGCTAAAAAAGGGGAAGACCATGTGATATGAATTACCAAGGTGAACGAAAATAACCAAAATTAATAATAATTGTATCCCAATCATTTAGACAAGTTTCATACTTACTCTTAATAATGGAATACCAAAAAGTACAAGGTTCACGAGAAAACCTCCAAAGCCATTTTCCCTTAAAGCTTTATTTCATAAAATCAAATTGCCAATACCCAACCCGCCCAAAAGTTTTCTAATTAACCAAATGCATAACTTTGCCCTCATTGCAAAAAAGAATTTCCAATTAAAGAAGCAACTTCTTAGGCAATTTAAAAATTGAAAGATAGTCAAGTGGAAAACTTTGAAGAACTGAAGAAAGAGTGAGCCTACCTCCCTTTGAGAAAAAAAAGACCTTTTTTCTACCTATCTAACCTAGAAGCAATCTTATCTATAATTTGTTGCCAAAAAGAAAAAGAAAGGGGATTCCCCCCAACGGCAGACCTAGGTACTTCAAGGGCCAAGAACCAACCGAACAACCTATGCTACAGCCAAAGAAGCGATATGACCTTGATCTACATTAATACCCAAGGTTGTTACAAGTTAATTGGTTTACAACCTGAAAGTCAATTTCCCTTTGGACCTTTTCTTTGGGAAGCTCATCATCACTGAGGATGTTTTGCAACTATGAATGCCATATTGTTCTTTATCTCCACATATTTATTTTTGTTGTTTTCGGAATTCTGATTCTGCTTCTCATTTGTTTTTGCACTGTAACCAAATTTGGTCCAAGTTACTTTGGCGATGATTTGATACGCGTTGAGTTTCTTTGAAGGAAGCTTGAGATCTATTGAGTTGGGATTGTTTTCGGGCTAGACTTCTAGGAATTTTTATTTTTTTTTTTATTTTTTTTTTTTTTTTTTTAAATTTGTTATTTTTGCTTTGACTGTTTGGACCGAACTCAACTCTTGGATATTTGATGGTAGTTTCATTTCTTGAGATTATGTTTGGGATTTAATTTTGTATTGCACTTTTGTTGGGCTTAAAGTTATAATGCCCCCCTTGAATAAGGCCCCCCTTGATTTGGTTCTCCTTGTTCATTTCATGTACTATAATAGAAAATCTTTCTTTAGGTGTTAGATTATGATGAGGATTTCTCATCCTTCCTTGTACTTCTTTTTACCTTTCAATTAATCAAAGTTAATCTTTGTTTCAGAAAACAAAAATCATATAACAATTTTGTCTTCTTAAAGTTGTTTGGGGATACTGTGGGTTGTAGCTATCTTTACTGGGATCACGTTAGTTGTTTAATCACCATACTTGATGGATCTTATCTAGAATCAGAAACTGTGATTGTCTTGAGTTTCATTTGTTCCTAAATGCCCACTTTTTGTTGATTTTTGCAGGTGCAACTTTTTAAACTATAGAAGAAATATGGCTTGTTTTCATTGTGAATGCAAGCGCCCTGCAGATACGTTTTTAGATAACGAAAGGCAAGAAAAAGAGCGTGTTCCTCAGTCAAGGTTAGAAAAGATTTCCAATCGACAGGAGGTCTCTAATGCCTGGAATTTTGACTTTGATGATGATGAGTCTGACGGGGCAGATGTTGCAGCTTTTGAGCATGCAGATTCTTCAGTTACAAGCGAAGGATCTCGTTTAGATAATAAGGCAAGAGGAGACAAACTTAGCAGGGATGTTCCAGAAAGGGAATATTCAGACACTGGAAATAGAAGGCCAGGTGTAGGATTTGATGATTTTATTGATGAGGAGGATGATATTGACAGCTATGAGCTTGACACCTCAAATAACAACTCAAGAAGGAAGTCTCATTCAGTTGATTTTTCTGACATTGAAGGGCACTCTGGGTCAGATGATGGTAAGGGCTCTGACCATAGATCAGGCTCCCCAAGTTACAATAAGCGTTCAAAGTTACATCAAAATGAAGCTTTCTCTTGTTCCGAGGATGATTTTGATTCTGATGAAGATATTTCAGCTAAAAAAGATTGGAAATCAAGTCACATTGCAGGTTTTAGGCAAAAAGATAGAGGTAGAGGTCTGACATCTCGATCAAAGGGATTAAGCTACGGTTCGGATGAAGAACTTGGCCTTGACTCAGATGATGAGGATTTAACTGAAATTTCTGGATCTAGATCAAGTAAAGGAAGTTCAATGGGCTCTCGTAGAAAGGATTTTCAAAGGAGAGGAAGTTATAGTATAGAAGCTGGGTCAGATTTTGATGATATTGAAACGAGTTCTCTTAGTCGTGGATCGAGAGATAATCAAAGAGATAATTACAGAAGAGGAAGTGATTCCCGGGCTCGTGGCAATAAATACACGAGAGAGAATGAGTTTTCAGATTTTGATGATATTGAAACGAGTTCTCGTAGTCGTGGCTCGAGAGAGAATCAAAGAGAAAATTACAGAAGAGGAAATGATTCCCGGGCTCGTGGCAATAAATACACGCGAGAGAATGAGTTTAAATCCAACAACTTCAGAAATGGAAGAAATAATACATTTTACGACGACTTTGACAAACCGTCCCGTGGGTCTCGTGGTACTAATCAGAGATTTCACGGTAATGATCATGGTGGGAGAGGAACTTATGGCACGGGGACCAACAAGCGTGCCTCTTGGGTTCCTAAAGAAGAATACAGGAAACAGCCTCGGGGAAGGTATAATGAATATGATGCAGCCATGGATAAGGATCATGGCGAATTCAGAAACAGTAGACGCATTATTGAAAGATAGATTATAAGCATTTAAATCATCACTGACCCTCTGTTAGTTCACATCACTGTTTCCATATTCATGTTACTGCCGACCAGAGATCTTTTGTGCTATTATTGTAAAATCCAATCCTGTTTCAAAGCAAGTCTATAACATTTTGCAGTCTTTTGTCACTGTAAGTGGCAGATGCTCTCTAAAAATCTGTATAAATAAATTTTGTAATTTGTTCAATAGTACTGACAAAACCATCATATTTTTAGGGCTACATTTGAAGGTCAGTTTAAGGTTGACTCTGGTTTTTTTTAAAGATCATTTCTAAACAACTAGGTTTTCCACGCGTCGCTGCACGTGCAAGACGCGTGGTTTTTTTCAAATTTTATAATAAAAATGTCAATATTATTATGAAGTTATTTTCTTAACTAATATTTTGAAAATTCAAATTTTATAATGAAATGGAAGAAATTAACGTAACCCATTTTAAAAAAATATCTTTAAGATGAAAAAAAAAATTAAATTTCATGATTTTATATCATCTCGTTAGTCATACCTAATATTCATTTCCTTTCCATAACTCTATCATCAAACATCTAGTTTTTTGTTTTTAAATTGGTGTGTTAGTTCATCTCTATTTACATGTATATATATAGTAAATTAAAAGTGAAAATTTCAATAAATTTTTAATTCAATTAGTGAGTTACAAAACTTTTCCACTACTCATTTATTTGGGGTGTTACAAGATGGTATGCTATGTCATTTGGTTTTGATCTTTTAAAAAATAGTCACACTAATGTAATTATATATTTAAATTAGAAAGAGAATTGTTTTAGTGTGTGTTTTCCCCTGCTTGACCTAGTTTTAATATAATTAAAAAAAAGGAATTAGAAAGGGAAAGGTTTATTAGAGAAAATAGTAGACGAAAAGTTATTAAAAATTAATTTGATTGTTGGGTTTGATTTTAAATTTAATAAGTCTATGAAATTATTTATTTTATAAATATGACCAATAAATTTGTAACGTCCCGTGTTCTCGTAAGTTTTAATCTAAATAAATATTATTTTATTTTAATAATATTGATTGAAATTAAGAAAAGTGATGGTAATTAATATTTTAATTTCTTTTCAGGAATTTAATATTTTTACCTTTTCATTTATTGGAGATAAAGGAATAAAAAAAAAAGGGAAGGGAACGTAAAAAAGAGAAGGAAGGAAGAAAAAAAAAGAAAGAAGGAGGTTTTCTTCTCTTGAACGTGAAAGGCGACGAGAGAAAAAAAGGTAGGGTTTTCTTCTTCTTTCCTTCTTCTTGATTTTTCATCGATTGGAAAGTTCGAAAGGGTTTTCCTAATCGATTTCAATTAATTTTTCTCTTAGGATTGAAGTGTGGTGGTGGATCTTTTGGAGAGAAAGTTGAAGGTTCCGGTTCGATAACGAATTGAAGGTAATTAGTTTTCTTCTCTCAAATCTGAATTTCTTTTTCGTTATCGGAATTAAAAACCCATCCAAGACAAATTCACTCAACTTTTCTTAAAAATTTCCATTCGAATTCTTCAATCTTTCAAACCCTAACTTTTCTATCTCTTGAAAAACCTTTTACCCTTTCATTCTTGTGTAAACCAAAAAGGTTATCGGAACCCAAAAATTTTTCCCCATCATAACTGTCCTACGTCTATCCTACATTCGTCCTACACCCGTAGACCTCTGTCATAACCGTCATATGTCTGTCCTACATCCGTCCTACATCCGTAGTCCTATGTCATAACCGTCCTAACACGAAACCAAACTCGTAGCCCTCTGTCATAACCGTCCTAACTCGAAGTCGAACCCGTCACTCTCTGTCCTACCATTGTCCTACCTCGCAATCCCTTCGCGTCGGTTTGCCCCGTGTGTTCATTTTTGTTTCCTCTTATTTGTGTGGTATTTTTAGTATAGATATTAAGTAGTTATAGGCTTGTTTCAGGTTCTTGAAATTCTTGGAACAAAGGCTTGTTTAGAACTTTGGAAGTTAGAGGTGAGTAGAAATTTGTTAAACTTTAAATTATGACTGCTTGTATTTTTCTATTCTTTAATAGTTAAACATCAGAATTGTTAAGCATGATATTGGGTGATTTTAAGTATGATTAAGAGGTTTAGGGGCTGTTTTAAAGAAAAATATATTTTGAAGTTGAAGTATGTGAAAAATTGGAATTGAAGCATGCTCTAAGTGACTATTGATATTGGTTTATGCATAAATTGTTTCCTTGTGATCTTTGACCTTGAAATTGAATAATTGTGCATGTTTTGGATGTTTAAGGATGTTATTATATGGCTGGTTATGAATTACCTTATTTGGAGATTAGTACCCACTAAGCCAATAATTAAGTTTAGGTGGTTAGTTAGTTTTTATTAAATTGCTCTGGACTTTTGGAATGTTTTTCTCCATGTTTTAAGACTGTTTTGGGAGTCGTTTTATAGGCGTTACTCCGCCGAATTTTAGTTAGAATTTTATTAGTTTTAGATTGCCCGAAAAAGGAGCGAAACTACACTAGTTTAGGCTAGTTTCGTTTCTAGACTTGTAAACCGTTGAGAGTTGTTGGAAGTGACCCAAAATGATATGTTGGGTGAATTGGGTCATTTTAGAGTGATTTAAAGGTAAATTTTTCAGAATTTATTCTTAGGAAAATTTGGCCTAAAAGGGGAGTTTTTGAGAAAGGTAAGCTTTGGCTTTCTATGAGAATATTGCTTGTGATGAGTGGAATCATATTACTAAATACCTCGGTAATATGATAGTAGGTTCGCTTTAAGAAAAGGCCTTGCTTAAAGAAGAATATTGCAGTTAAGGGGGATTATATAGTTGTGCACAACTTTATAGCACTTAACGGGGCAGGTTCATTCCATCCGTACAATAGAAAAGAATATTTCTCGTAAGAATTTAAATTGAGAAAAGAGTGTTTAAATTCTTTACTGAGCGTAGTCTCTCTTTGTTCGCGGGCAAAGAGGAGATTAGAGGTATTAGATAAAAATTTCTAAATCGAAAAGTTTTAAATTGTGAAAAGAGTGTTTAAAACTGTTTCAAATATTTTTTTATCTCGATGAGATGGGAATTAAGTGATATATGTATTTATTGGAATGTTGTGATTAAATCCCGAGTGTTTGGAGTAAGTGAACTTTCGGAAGACGGTGAGGCCGATTATGGACTTAAAGTCTTAGAAAAATCTCTCATGGCATGATTTTTATTTTAACATTTTTCCACTCATTGGGAGTAGACTCATGATGCTACATTTATTTTTTTCAGGTAAGGGAAAGAAGAAGCTTGGTGGCTGATGCGGTTCGATGTGGTGACCGGTTGGCATGGATTTGCAACGCCTGAAGTCTTGTTCTTTATTATTTGTTTTTGGGGATAATGTCTTTTGACTTCATGTTTTGCTTTTTTTTTAATAAGTATATTGAATATACTTTTATTTGAAAATTTCTAAACAATGATTCGAGATTGTTTTATTTTGATGTTTTGAGTTTTTAAAGTCAAACCAATCGGTTTAGAATTGTTATTGAACTTGATTTTCAATAAATGGACTTGATGTCATCTTTAAAATGTTTCCACTGTTGGTTTTATGTTTCTGAGTTAATCACTTAGTTGACTAATTATTAAGCCCATGATCTATAGGTCCATCGGGTCCCTATGATAGCCCAAATATCGTAGTCGCGAAATCAAGTAGAAGAAATAGAAATTTTAAGTAAAGTGAATTACTTAAATAGGCAATATTAATTGTTTAAATATTGAGTATATTTAAACGGTAATTAATATAAACATTATTAATTGTTTAAAGAATGAGTTTATTTAAACAGAAATTAATACTTGAAATATTATTAATTATTTAAATATTGAGTATATTTAAATGATAATTAATAATTTGAAATTAATTGACAATTATTAATTGTTTAAATAATTAATTTTATTTGAAGGGAAATTAATAATTAAAATTAATTAATTAATAATAAAATATTAGCAATAAAATTATTGATTAAATAATAAGTTTATTTAATGGAAATTAATAATTAAAATATTTATAAATAATGAAAATTATTTAAATGAAAATTAATAATTAAATATAATTTGATAATATTTAGTCGGGAGAAAATATTAATATCATTAATTATTTAAATAAATTATTTTATTTAAATGGTAATTAATAAATAAATTAATTAAGTTGGACTTATTAATTTAAGAGAGAGTTTCAAGCCCAATTGGATTAATGAACCCAATTGAAATTGGCCCAAAATAATTAATTTAATAAATTTGATTTATTAATTATTTATCTTCAAAATTTCGGCCATTATAGTATTTTTTGGAGAGATAATTGTTTGAATTATATTCTAAAATAATTACATAGATTTATTTACCCAAGATAAATAAAATAAAGAAAAGAAAATATCATCTTATTTATCTATGACATTTTCGAAATTCCAAGATAAAGGAAAGATATAATCTTTTTTCTTTTTGTATTTATCTCCATGGATTAATCTTAATGTGATTAAGATTCCTATTTTCCTATAAATAGGAGGTTTGGGTCATTCATAAGTTATACAACTCAATTCCTTAGAAAATTGGAATTCTCTCTTCCTCCCCTCTTGGCCAATTTTCCCTATTCATTGGGAAGAAAAATATTTTTTTTTCTTCTTCCCAATTTCTTCTTAAGTTTGATCCCATAATCGGATTTCATTTGATCGATCGGGATATAGCGTAGAAGATCTAGTGTTGTTGAGGATTTGATGTTGTAAAGAAACCTCCAACCAATTCTCCATTTATTACTCAATGTAAGTAAATTAGTTTTAATTTTCGAAAAACTAGCATGAATTTGCATGTTTTATCATAAATTACATGATGTTAATAGATCCGTAATTAAATGTTAATTAGTTTACTAAATCAAATTTCGCTAGTTTAGTAAATCACCCCCTTCATCATTGTGGTACAAATTGAAGGTCTCAGAATGTACATGTTTTTCTTATTAATTATTGAACAAACTCCCAACCCATTTTTGGGTGTAATAATCTCATTTGTGAGAATGAGCATACATGATTAGTGGCTCCAAAATCAAAAATCTAGTCAAATATATAAATATATATCTATATATCTTCCACAAACATGCTTCAGCAATAAGTAAATCGTACATTTACTCTATATGTTGCTTTCCTCTAAGGAATTCATCATTTTCTTAAACATATTTGTTTCATACTGTTTGTAAAGCTTTTGATTCAATTTGTCCTTAGTCCTAGACTTAGAGTTTACGACAACTCTTTCTGTTGGAGTTTCTTTTTTGTCTAGTTTCGTGGACTCAAAATTCTCTAATTCAATCAATAATAGGCTGCACTTGAACACACGCCATCCAAGATGAATTTTTGTTTAATCTGTTCGAAACTCTTTCTAAGAGTTTCTTAGATGAAACTAACTTTGGTGGCTCCATTTTTATCTACCTCAGTAAAATGGTCTATTAGGCTCATATAAATTCATTGACTTAATTCCCTTTTTCTATAATGGCATTGTAAATGGTTTTTAATGCCTTATTTACCTAGGCCCAATGATCAAATGCATCATGTATATTAGTAGTAATTTTGGGTTTGTGACTAGTTAGTCCTTATGTAACAACCCCAAATTCCCAAAACATGGAAATCTCAATAATAACAACGGAAGCTAAAATTCAACAAAAACTCTTCTCATTTAAATCAAATTTAGAATGTTTTACATTCGATCGATCTTATTTTAAATACCAAAATCCAAAATAAAAACAAAACATCAATCTAAAATCTCATCCAGTTTCAATATGTTTTAAAACAACATATTACAAAATGAACTTAAGTCATTTAGCCGAAAATATCCCAAATAAATAAAAGAGAAGAAATATTCATTGCCGGCATGTAAATCCTCCCAACCGATCCACCGATCACGAGACATCGTCGGTGCCGCCTTTCTTCTTCTTTTTACCTAAAAAAAAAAATAGTGTAGCATCATGAGGCTACGCCCAATGAGAATAATGTTAATTTAAGAGCAATGCCATGAGAAATTTTCTAAATTCCTCAAGTCCGTAATCGACCTCACAACTTCTAAATAACTCTCAACTTCCAAGGCATAATCTCAACTCTAGAGAAGATCCTATTCTTTTAAATTTTATCACTCAATGCCTTAGCTCCACTTTACTCGCAATCAAAGTGAGCCGCACACTCAAAGTATTGAACCCATGTCACCACGATTCGACTTTTGAGTTATTCTTCTTATGAGTTTGCAAAACTCACAAGCGAACCTACAAGTTTATTCTCTCTCATTGATCAAATGGAATGAACCTACCCCGCTAAGTGTAATTAAGTTGTGCACAACTCTAATTCACCCCTTAACGGTTTATTCTTCATTAAGTATGACCCTACTTAATGCGAACCTACAACCACATTATCTAAGGCATCGAATAATGTGATTCTTAAGAAAGCATCACTACCAGAATGCTTGACAAAGCCTAGGCCCAGTTTCTAGCTCAGAAAACTCGTTTCCTCCTAAAACTGACCTTAAATAAGCTAAATCTCAAAAATTCCAAAATCTGGAAAATCGATGTAATTACAGCGTTCAAAGGGTCTAAAAATACCTAAAATTAGATCTCTAACTCACGAGACGGTTCCCCAAAGAAAACCCACTCTAAAAAGCTAAACTAGCTTAACTAGTGCGGTTTTACTTCTTTTTTCGGCGCTAACCGATAAGGAAATTTTAATAAAATTTTCCAGCAGCTTTTTAGGCCTCTAAACAGCCCCTAAATCATCTAGACACACTTAATAACCTTCCAAAATTAATCCCTCACCTAAACTCCCAAGAAAAGGGGTTCGACTGGACTAATTTCCACCTAAGGCTTTATCGATCCTACTACAATAATGTCAAACTCCAGCAACTTAAACACTCTTTAAAACACCCAAAACGAAGTTAAAACTTAAGCTAAACTTCAGAATAATCCATCCAGTCAGAAATCCAAAATTTAATATCAAAAGAATAATTTCAAGCATGCATGCAACTTAATCTTTATAATCCTTAACTCCCAAAAACAATATTATCAACCATCACCAAACATGCTTATAAAATTTCACCCACTTCAAATCATTCAAACCACACAAACCAGATTCTAATTATACTTATAAAGAAGCGAGAAAAGGAAACATGAAATTGATCAAAGATTAACAAAACTCTCACCTTAGATTCTTGAATTTTTTTCAAGAATTAAAAATCTTCTTTCCAAGAAAACTCACAACCTCTCTTGTAAGTTGAATAAACCTTTCTCAAATCTCATCCTCACTGCAAGGAAAAGCCTTTCTACATCTATACGAAAAATTTACAAAATAAATCGATCAAAATCGGATAAAAACCTAATGGATCCGAACTGGTTTTGGCTCATAATATTTTCTACATAAGTTTGATTACTACGAAACTAAGTTCAATGAAAAGAGAACGAAAAATCAATCGAAATAGACAGCTTACTTGCGTAAATCGGAGTCAGGATGAGGAAGTTATGGCCAAAATACTCTTGGAGAATATTATTAGATCAAAAATTGGAGAAAAGAAGATTAATGGAGGCTGATTTTCGTGAAAAGGAAGAAGGAAGGGGATGGTTTTAGGGCAAAAACCCGAGTTATGTTAATTACGAAAATGCCACCATACTAAAACGATCATAACTCATTCATCGAAACTCCAAATGATGATCCGTCAGGTTGCGTTGGAATCGTAATAACGAGACGATCAACATCATGTAAAAATATTAAAGTAAACTTGTGGTTTTAATTTTGAGATTTGGTAAATTACTAAAATACCCTTACTTGGTAACGGGTCGTTACACCTTACTTTTCATATTTGTACTTAGTGTTTAAAAATTTATTCCACTTGATAAATATTTTAGCGTCATCTCAATTTCAATGGCTATAATTTTAGAGTGAAACATATTTGCTTAAAAATGAATGTTCTTTTAGTAATCTATTGTGAAAATAAGCTTTCAAATATTATTTTGGCATAAATTTAAACATGATGTTTGAATGCGGTCATGCCTAACAAATAGAAATTTCCTAAACAGGTTACTATGCCACGATAATCTGACGATCCAAGGTAGACCGCGTAGGGAGGCCAGCACCCTTTTCGTTAAATCAAGACATTTCTCATATAATTATCATTCTATAATAACTATTATTCCTATGGTATAATTTACCGTGTATTTGGTTAAGGACGTGACAACCACCTTATCAATCATTTTTAAGTTTAACCCACTTATTTAGCCTTTTGTATTTGATTTGATGAGTGTCGCTGTAAAGTACATCAGTTCGCGAACGTCTAGAGAAATTCTTTGTTCATTTTGGGAGACCCACCATAATATTGATTCACATAAACACCTTCCGTAGGAGGGCACTCCTAAAATACCATAATGTGAATCTCATATTGTGAGCCAAACAATGGAGACCGTATGATATGTTGCATGTTTTCTTCTCCCACTCAATATATTTAAATATGGTTCTCATGCTTAGAAAAATATATTGGCTAATCAATTTATCTACGTTTTATTATTCTAACTCAATATTTAACTCTTAAGTTGGTTAAGATTAATTTTAATGTGAATTTCCAAGTTATTTTTATTAAAATCAATAACGTTATGAGCCTTCTTAATTTTTTTTATTTGTTAAGTCGAACATTTCTCATAGATCGCTCCCAACCAAAGGTGTTTCATAAGTCATCAACTTATATAGCTAATTTCCAAGGTAGAGCATTCATGCCAAAGATCCACAAAGTCATCAGTTTTGATTTCAATCGGGTTATAGCATATAATGCTTGATGATTAAACATTCGCAAATCTAATCTTCATTTAATTTCAATGTAAGTATTTCGAATATCTTTATACCTTAAGTTTAAGGCATTTTCATTATTTCTGCATGATATTAATGATGATCCTAATTAATTAAGAAATCAATTACTTTCCACTGTGTGTTAGATTTAGATCATCTTACTTCCTTTAGAGAGAAGAAGAACTTGTGTGTGCTTTTTTTGGATGAAAATAGGTGACAATTTTTTTTTCTCTCTCTCTATTTTTTTTTATTGTATATGTGACACAACTGTCACTTATTTGAAAACTCCAAGTGTCACCTAATGTCAAATTTCTTGTAGTGTTCTTACGAGAATTTAAAATTTTTCGTGAGACCTCTCCCGATTTCATAAAGAAGGTTTATCAATGATGGTAAATAATTGATAGTATATAATAGAAAATCAGTGATAGTCAATCATTGATATATAGTATATCATGGAAAACCAGTGATAATTAATCATTGATAGTATATCATGATAAATCAATGATAGTCAAGTAAGATATACTATCACTGATATAGTAAGATCTATCATTGATAAACTCTTATTGACATAGGCTCTAATATTTACATATTTATTAACCAAAAAAATATTTTTAAAATGTTTAAATTCAAGAGGTGTGGTTAATGTTTCTCAGAAAAATTCATAAATACTCTTATTTTGTGCAAGTATATCAGTAAATTATTGATATGGTAAGTCAATAATTTACTGATATACTTGCACAAAATAAGAGTATTTATGAATTTTTCTGAGAAACATTAACCACACCTCTTGAATTTAAACATTTTAAAAATATTTTTTTGGTTAATAAATATGTAAATATTAGAGCCTATTTTGACATATTTGTAATCCCCTACAGAAAAGGTGTTAACTTCATCAATTAAAGTTTAAGATATAAAATTTGATGAAATCAAAATTTTAAGGGGAGCTTTTTTTTTTTTTTACTCTTACACGTAGCTGAGTTGAGTTACATTTCACCTTAAGCCCTCGTTTGGTTCGCTATAATTTAAAATATCTCCGGTAATCAAATACCTGGGAATCTGATGCCAGAGTATTTGATTACTGGTAATCTTATATTACAACGTTTGTTTAACTTAATAATAATATGAGGATTATTGATAATTTGTAGATTACTATGTTTGTTTAATAGGAATTGTACATGGAAATATGATAAATTTATGTCTTTTCTCTAAAATACCCTTATTTACAATTATTACATTTATTTAACAAAAGAATTAAAACATATTCATATTAAATTCCATATTTTTTCAACCTGCCAAATACTCACTTTTTAACATTCTTATTTCCAATATAAGAAACAATGAAATCATTTGGTTCAAGTGATTTAAAAACGTGTCATAGTTAAACCACAACAATGAACAACATTATGCATATAACTATGAAATTTGTGATTGGGAGAGTCGAAAATAGACAATTATTTTCCACAATTCATTACTTGTTTCTCACTACAACAATATGTGTAATACTTGACCCTACTTTTTTAATCTTGACCATTTAATTAAAAAATGTCAAGATACTAACATTGTTAGATATGAAATGTTAAGAAAACAGTGAAAGGAGCAGAGCTTCATTAATTTTTTTTTTAAAGAAATTTTTGCACTACTTTCTCTTGATTGTTTTTTAAGTATCAAGATAAATTTTCCTAAAATTTACTTTTTTTTAATCATTTTTTTAGTCATAAATCAATATACTTTAAAAAAAAAATCTTACACACCTAGCCAAGGACACATTTTTTTTTAATATAAACGCCTTACCACACTTTGCTTGCATTTTCTTAAAAGTTAAAATTTGTTCATAAATATTCTTTTCTTTTATTTTTCCAAAATTTTCCTAATTAAATAGGGTTAAAATTGTAAAAAGGAAGATTACTTTCTTATGGGAATCATAGAAAGCACCTGATTTCAAGGGTAATCAAATACGCCCATATTTGGGAAAATATAGATTCCAGGAATTTGAGATTACCGAAATATTTTTAAATAACCTCAAACAAACAATGGAATTAGATGCCCTCATAAAAGAATATTAGATTATAGCGAACCAAAAAGGGCTAAAGTTTTTAATTTTAATTTTCTTGGAGTTAAGCACGCCCATGCCTTGTTTAAAGAGTTTTTCATTCCCGCTCCTTAGTGAATGAGCACTTTTATAATTTTATTCACTTTTGTTCAAGACCACATGCCCGTGCCTTATTCAAAAGTCGGCTCTAAGGTGATATACATGTGAAATCTCTTTTTAGACCTCAAACTTCATGCATTTAAGTCTATTTTCAGCTAATTCTTCAACCTAACACTTAAAACATAAAACATAATCAAAATTTCAATTATTTAATTCTTTATAATCATCAAAATAGGAGGATTTTTCCATATTTTAAAAAAATTAGTTCCTAAAACTCATTTAGAAAACAATTATTGAGCCGATTTTTTTAAAAAAAAAATAACAAATATTAAAAATCAGTTGTATATTTATTTTAAATAATTTATTGAAACAGAAGTATATGCTTTTTTTATATAAATTTTTAAAAGTTTTTCTATTTAAATAATTGTATGTTTTTTTTCGATATTTTGATAATTCCTTGAAAATAAATTTAAAATTTTTCTTATCAATGGTCCCAAGACCCTTCCTGGCCTATTAGATGTCCTTTTACATCCCCTATCCTGGAAATCTGTGACTGGTCCCAGTATTATTTTTTGCAATTACTTGTGCAAAAAACGTGGCTCCAATTCCATTCACATTTTAAAATAAATAAGGTGGTAATTAAAGAAAAAAAAGGTTGTTAGACCTTATTTCTAGTTCAGCTCCAATTAATTTCGTTTAAGAAGACAAATTAAATAGATTATTCAGTTCCTCAATTATGCGGAAAACAGAAGCCCACGGATTCGACTGTTATAACACTGATAGCAGGTTTTAAGTATAAAAGACAGAATGAGAAATTGATAGATGATTTAATTCCTCAATTAAGTATACAATAGTTTCTGTCTCAGATTTATAGCCCACGGATTTTAGTGTTGCAACAGTGTGGGCTCGGTGCAAATGGCAGTAAATAGATTAATAAAAACAGTGAGTAAGGGAAAGAGATCGACACGAAAATGATTAACGTGAGAAACCTCCAACCGGTAAAAACTCACGGGGCTTCGCCCAGAAAAAGTCCACTAGAATCGTTAGTCGTTCAATACAAATATAAATCAAAAAGCACAAAATAAAAAGAACTCCCTTCTTTGTTTTTGTCTTTGATTTCTCCTTGCAACGACGACGTCTACAATGGATTCGATCACAACACTACTACAAATTTGACGCTAGTTGACATCCCGTACGCGTCAACAATGAGAATACGCAACAGTTTTTTGGCGTCATCTAATCGCGTGTCATCTTTCATAAACGCGTCAACTTTACATCTTTGTTGACATATATTATATGTCAAAAATTATCATATTTTGACTAGAATTTGTATCAAGTTAACGAAATGTTGACATTGAATACGCGTCAATGTACATTGGTAATATTGATATTTATATTCTATCAATATTTTTCTATGTAGTTGACGACTTTTTGACATCAATTGTATTTTACTTGACGGAAAATAATAGTCAAGTTATCAATCAGATTATACTACCAGGCTTTTATAAGTTGACACTTAAAAGCATCATTATTGAAATGTATATTATTATAGCAAAATGGAAAGGTGTCATCCACTAAAACTCTTAAACCTGTAAATATTTTTCAATCTGAAAACAGTTCTATAAACTTGCAAACACATCCAACAAAATTTCATTTATATATATATATATATATATATATATATATATATATTTTAATATTCATAGTTACAAATATTCATCCACAAAAAATACTCTTGCAATATATAACTTTGAACACTAGCCATAGTTACAAAACTAGTCACATTCCAAAAATAACTTTGAACACAAAGATTCATCCACTACCACCTACAAAATGAGTTCAAAGGACTACCAATCAACCATTCCTTAGGAGACATGAGTTTCTAAATATGTACTCACAAAACTAAACATTCACTATATATCTAAAACAACTAATAGCGTAGTCCTGAACTCTAAAAATATGCAATCGTCTCACTATATGTATTCGCCCAAAAAATCAGCCAACTCAACTCTAATATCATCGATCTCCGATTGAGCAAAGTGTCCTTTCCTCGTTAACTACAAATAAATGAATAAAAATATTACTATATAAATAAGAATAAACATTTGTATAAGATTAGATAATTATGTATTTACCACATCGTTAATTATCACGCTCCTTTGAGTAACAATATCTCTTAAGAACTTCATTACGTAATATCCACACTCAGTATTGGCCCGTTGATGAGGACACTGCAAAAAAAAAAAGACGACATAAAAGAACAAATGAAAAAAAAAAGAGAAAAAAAAACGAAGTTGTTGCATAAGAAATGAAAAAATGAGAACATTTTTTTGGGATAATTTATGTTATCTTATGACAAGTAAAGGAGCATAAAAGAACAAATATTATTGTGAAGTCACCAAACCATAATTAATTCTACGGCAAATGGGGAGAAACTTTGACAATGAATAAAAACACATATAACTATGGGGAAAAACAAGCTTCACTAGTGGCAAACTAAAACAGTATCATATAATAGATTGAAGGATATTATACACATTACCGAGATAATCTCCAATTATCCTCACAACTTTAAACTAGCAACCAATACATGAAGCATATTTTTTAATATCTATATTCAATAAGAAACAACTATACAAGTGAACTTATTTCCTAAGAATGCTACTATAATTTTAAAACAATCAAGAATACCTTGATGACACAACTAGATCATCCTATACAATAATCTTGAAAGGAGATGCATTAAAAAGTATGAATGACACAACTAGATCATCACTTTTAAACAAGTAATTGAGGTTCAGAAAAATAAAAAAGAGAGTAAGAAAGTAAGATATTACCACAGGCACAAAACAATCAAACTAACCTGCAGAAAGTTTTCTGGAAGCAGCTTGTCTAAACAAATTGATAAAATCCTTCTAAATAATCTTATAGGATCTTGTTTACAACACAAAAATTATAATAAGAAAATTGCTCTAAAACTAAAGTATGAAACTCATAATTTATCTCTCAATCAAGACATATTTTATTCAAATTAAAACCGGTAGTTACCTAAGAATACAGAGCAAAGCGAAATCAATCGAGATAGATCTAAGGGGACAACTAATATGTAATTTTACATAGAAGTTATACATGGGTCATCTATTTTTACAACTCATCCTTCATTATCATTAATATATTTTCCCACTCCACTTATATGTAAATAAACTAATTTTATTCTAAATGAAATTAACAGATATCTAAGAATACATACAACTCAAAACAAGATCAACCAAGATAGATCTAAAGGACAAACAAACATGTAATGTTTACAAAGAAGCTATCTAATTAGTTGTATATTTTTAGGAAAATTAGATAGTTTTCTTCTCCAATGACCCAAAATAAAGCAACTCATTTAAAATTCTATAAGAATAGACATTTAAAAGAGATCGAGAAGAAATCCCACTCTAAGCTACAATATATGACTTCATGGATAGCACATAAGAAAGCCATAAAACAAGTTACTTTGCTGAAAATGAGATCAAATCAAAGGTTCTCCAAAACGAGATCAAATGGTTTCATAAATGCCATAGCCTTGTATGAATGCTTAGACACACAACATTGTATGATAAATGTTCAAGCTTTCAAAGCAAACAAATACAGCTCAATAATTCAACCAAAGTATCTCTTACCCAGGAAACAAAAAAAAAAAACACAAATATAGAAAATGTAAGCTTTCTATATAAAACGAAACATACAAGAATTTAGTTCCAAAAAAATTGTCAATAGATTTGAGCTTTTCCAAGAAACTGACATTTTATTTAAGTTCTCTGCATTAAAAACTTGAAGATTTTGGTATTGGAGTGCTTATAACGTTGTTGACTAATTCAGTATTTTGTTAAACCCTCTAAAAGAGGAGTTCAAGAAACATAAAACTCAAATTAAATCTCACCCAACAAAGTACACAAACTCAATTTTATAAAACTCATTATTTACATATCAAAACACGAGCTATTCAAACACCACAAACTTAATTACCTCATCCTCGAGCATTCGATTTCTTCAGATGCATAAAGTTCGACAGAGACATCAATTTCCATGCCACTATCACTGAAAAAAAACGTCTTCAAATCGTCAATGCTCTATTTTCCATTGAATCAAACAAAAAATGCAAACAAAACAACAAATACAAACTGGTTAAAAAAATTGTATTACACTTCAACAATACTAAAAAAAAAGTTTTGTTATTAGGTACACAAAAGTCACAAATATACCCAAAACCAAAAACAAGTTTTAAAAAAGGCTTGCTAGAGTTTGCATATAAAAAACCAAGCCATATATATAGATAGTTGAATCAAAATCCCCTTACACACTAATCAAAACCTCTCTTGTAAACTTCATAAAGATACATTTTATTCATTTTACACATTAAAATAAAGTGATTGGCAAGGAGAAATACTCACTCATGAACAATTTGGGCATAGATCAAGTGGTTAGGCGACTCATCCTTTCATGAGTTTGAATGCTCACGTCTCTCATCCCCAATTTGATGACACATCTAAAAAATTACTCATGAACTCATTGAAAAGATATTCAAATTTCAAAACCACAGTTAGATGAAAATTTAATATCCAATCATCACTCATTTGAACAAAATCAAAGAGACATTTTGATTTACAAATTCGACAAATTTAAAAACCATACAACTAAATCAACAATAGAGAATTCAATAAAAATAAAAATAAAAAAAAAACACAAATTAAGTAAAAAAGAACAACGCAAAAAGCACTAAAATAATAGTAATCAAAACAAAACATTAAACAAATTCATCAAAATAATTTTCAACCCAGCCACCTAATATAACACACACAAATTACTTTAAAAAATGAAATTCAAAAGGAAAGTAAAGCTTAGATATTTACCTTTTGTTTAAAGTCTCTACTTCTTCTCAGATAAAAATGATAAGAAGATAATAAAAAAAAAAGTACCTAATGAGACCCAAAAGTAGAACGAAAAGCAAAATTTGAAAAAGCACCAGTCAATGGACCTTCAGGCAAAAAAAGTAGATCTATTGTTTTATGCATTTAATGTGAAATTTCTTGATTTTCATTGGTTTTGGCTGCATCAAAAGGTCGTTCTTTACTGAATCTAAACCACTGTAAGAGCGATCGAGTAAGAATGAGAGATCGAGAGTGAAGTTAGAATGAGAGTTTTTAAAAAGAAAGTCGAGCCTGAAAAGTATGAGAAAAACACAAGGAAGAGGAGATGAAAGATAAATGAATTGAAGGAAAATGGAAATCTATCGTATAAACGAAGCTTGGCATTGGAAACCTTGAAAATGCAACAATGGAGATCAAGAAAAACTGAACTTGCGGCTGGAAAGAAGAGATAAGAAAAGAAAAATGAGTGATAGGGCTCAATCCCGTAAAATAATAGTTGACACGCAAAGTGTACCAATATTCACAATTTTTCGCTAAGCCAAAATGACGTCGTTTTGATGTTTTGATGCACAAAAGTTGACACGCAAAAGTAATCAATAATCACCTTTTTCCGGGATTGTTCAAAGTTGACGCTTTTATTTTTTTCTCTTATTTTATATAATTCTTTGTTGACTCCTAATTAATATAAGTTGACGTTATATAGCAAAAATATCAACTAACATCAAAATGATGGTATCAACTAAGGCCAAATTTGTAGTAGTGCAAGCTCCACTTGTGACGATTTGATTCAAGAACCTCCCGTTCTTGTTTTGATCATACCGCAAGCTCTATTTACGGTTTGGATCAAGGAACTCCCTTCCTTGATGTGTGAGCAAGATAACTTCTTCCTCCTGAAGAATCAAAGCGCTCTCCAAGCAATTACGATATAGAATTTTTGAAATACAATTCTCACAAATGAGACTCTCACAACAATTATAACATAAGCACAACTATTGAATTAATAGTGAGAGCAAATATAAAAAGCTTGGGTAAGACAAGCTAATAGAAAAGCCTTCATCTTATAGGCAAAATGAAGAAAACTCCTCATAAGGTAAATCTGTCCACATCCATTCGCCAACTATGACCAGTTGCAACATCTTCTTCTCGAAATAAGGAGTGACGAAATTGTGTTCTCATTTAAATCAAAGATTTTCCATTTCAAAATCTTCCATAAGAGGCTCGCTAGCTATTCAAAAAGCCAATTCTATGCAAGGAGACAACTAAGAGATTCCATAAACAAAATCAATCCAATAATCAAATCACATATTGGTGATTGGGAGGTTTGAATAAACATACCTTATATGAGTAAATTAATGGCCAAGGAATCACCAAAACAAAATAGGTTTTTGTCAAATTAAATTGCCAACCATTTAAATCAAGTAAGAAGGAAAAAAAAAACATTTATATTTTCCAACAAAGCTGATTACAAAGCTATCAATTTTTTTATTATAAAATTTACAAATAGTATATTTTTTTATAAAAATAATTATAAAATTACTAAATTTTCTAAAATATTTATAAAATATGTCATTTTGTTTGAACACATTAGTCATGTATATATCATGATTCATAATAATAAATTAATAATTATTGCGTAAAGGTGTTACTATATATCACAAACAATCAATCATTTATCATAGTCAATTCAATAATATTCTTATTTATTTTAAATGACATAATTATAACTATGATAAATTTATAAATATTATAATTTTCAACATCCATAAAAAATTTTCTTAAAAAATGTATTAAAAATTTAAATATACATGAAATTTCACTAAAATTTCATTCTTTTCTATTCATGTAATATGACTCTTCCCCATGACTTGATCATATAATTAAAAAAATTAAAAAAATCCAGCTGTTGTTGAATTTAATTGAGCCACATTAAGCTGATTGCCAAGTCATTTTCATGGATTTATATCATTTTGTCCGATGTTATTGAGATCTGACCTCCTCTTTCGGCCGAAACAATAGAAAATCTTGTTTTGCCTCAAGGATCTACATAGGGGTAGGGGGCACGTGCCCCCTTCAATTTATTGATAAGTACATAGGGGTCAGTGGGCTCGTGCCCCCTCCAGTTTATTGATAAGTATATATTAGTTTTAAAGTACAATAAATTATGCCCTTAATTTGTAAATAAATATATAAACTAGATGTTTGTAAAACATATATTATACTGTTTGTACATTGGCTAAGTCAATAGAGTTACAAATTCTCCATAAAGGTTCGAAATCTGACGGGGGAAAACTTGCAGTCTGCAGAATCATATGCATTTTTTTAAAATTTTATATTTACTTTATAAAATTTATAAAAATAATGTACTTTTTATATTTTAATTTCAAATAAATAAAATGGTTCTATTTTTTAGATTTCTTAAATCATAAGCATAATTTAAATTTAGTTTTATTTATTCAATTTTTTATATTATAAATATCATTTCATTTTTAATATTTTTTTACATTATTTATTATCTATCTATACAGGGATGAGACCATAAATTATTTTAAAAGGGGTAAAAATATACATAATAAAAGTGATTAAAATTGGCCGTTTTAATATCTATTTCAATAGAAAAAAACCATATGTTTTTTTTTTTTAAAATCGAACAAAATATTTTATTTTACTAATGTTAATTTGATCAATTCGTTCGGATTTGTACTAAAAAATTTAAATTAAAAAATTTCTATTAATTAAAAAACATGCATTTACAACATATGCAGATTTTAAAGTAATTCTTTATTATTTGAAAAAAAAACCATTCACTAAATTTATATATCTTTGTAAAGATTTTTAATATGTTTAGATTTAATTTTCCCAACATGAAAATAAACTACAAGAAGAAAAATATATATACTTAAAAATCAAGACATTTCTCGTATAATTATCATTCTATAATAACTATTATTCTTATGGTATCATTTACCGTGTATTTGGTTAAGGACGTGACAATCACCTTATCAATCATTTTTAAGTTTAACCCACTTATTTAGCCTTTTGTATTTGATTTGATGAGTGTCGCCGTAAGGTAGATCAGTTAACAAACGTCTAGGGAAACTCTTTGTTCATTTTGGGAGACCCACCATAATATTGATTCACATAAACACCTTCCGTAGGAGGGCACTCCTAAAATGCCATAAGGCCAAGTGTGAATCTCATATTGTGAGCCAAACAATGGAGACTGTATGATATGTTGCACGTTTCCTTCTCCCACTCAATATATTTAAATATGGTTTTCATGCTTAGAAAAATATATTAGCTAATCAATTTATCTACGAGTTATTATTCTAACTCAATATTTAATTTTTAAGATGGTTAGATTAATTTTAATGTGAATTTCCAAGTTATTTTTATTAAATCAATAACGTTATGAGCCTTCTTAATTATTTTTATCCTCGTTAAGGTCGAACATTTCTCATAGATCGCTCCCAGCTAAAGGTGTTTCATAAGTCGTCAACTTATATACCTAATTTCAAGGGTAGAGCATTCATGCCATAGATCCACAAAGTCAGTTTTGATTTCAATCAAGGTTATATTATAGAATGCTTGATGATTAAAAATTCACAAATCTAATCATCATTTAATTTCAATGTAAGTATTTCGAATATCCTTATACCTTAAGTTTAAGGCATTTTCATTATTTTTGCATGATATTAATGATGATCCTAATTAATTAAGAAATCAATTACTTTCCATTGTGTGTTAGATTTAGATCATCTTACTTCCTTTCGAGAGAAGAAGAACTTGTGAATGAGGTAGATATGAGAAATCTTAGAATGAGGAAGATCTAACCATCAAATCGTGAGATAGAGTGCGAAAGAAAGACGAGAGAGAAAGAGAGAGTGTGTGCGCTTTTTTTGGATGAAAATAGGTGACAATTTTGTTTCTCTCTATTTTTTTACCGTATATGTGACACAACTGTCACTTATTTTAAAACCCCAAGTGTCACCTAATATCAAATTTCTTGTAGTGTTCTTACGAGAATTTAAAATTTTTCGTGAGACCTCTCCCGATTTCATAAAGAAGTTTTATCAATGATGGTAAATAATTGATAGTATATAATAGAAAATCGATGATAGTCAATCATTGATCTATAGTATATCATGGCAAACCAGTGATAATCAATCATTGATAGTATATCATTGTAAATCAATGATAGTCAAGTAAGATATACGATCACTGATATAGTAAGATCTATAATTGATAACTCTTATTGATATGGTAAGTCAATAATTTACTGATATACTTGCACAAAATAAGAGTATTTACGAATTTTTCTGATAAACATTAACCACACTTCTAGAATTTAAACATTTTATAGATATTTTTTTAGGTTAACAAATATGTAAATATTATAGTCCATTTTGACATATTTGTAATCCCCTACAGAAACGGTGTTAACTTCATCAATTAAAGTCTAAGATAAAATTTGATGAAATCAAAATTTTAAGGGGAGCTTTCATTTTTTTTATTCTTACATGTAGCTGAGTTGAGTTACATTTCACCTTAAAAATTGTAATTTTAATTTTCTTGGAGTTAAGCACGCCCATGCTTTGTTTAAAGAGTTTTTCATGCCCGTTCCTTAGTTAATGAGCACTTTTATAATTTTATCCACTTTTGTTCATGACCAACATACCCGTGCCTTATCCAAAACTCGTCTCTAAGGTGATGTACGTGTGAAATCTCTTTTTAGACACCAAACTTTATACATTTAAATCTGTTTTCAGCTAATTCTTCGACCTAACACTTAAAACATAAAACATAATTAAAATTTCAATTCTTTAAGTCTTTATAATCATCAAAATAGGATGATTTTTTCATATTTTTATGCTTGTATTTTTTTTTAGTTCCTATAACTCATTTAGAAAACAATTATTGAGCCGATTTTTTTAAATAACAAATATTAAAAATTAGTTGTGTATTTATTTTAAATAATTTATTGAAACAGCAGTATATGCTTTTTTTATATAAATTTTTAAAAGTTTTTTCTATTTAACTAATTGCAATTTATTTTCCTATTATTTTGATAATTCCTTGAAAATAGATTTATAAATGAAATTTTTACACCAAAAACCAAATCTGAATACATATTTACAAAAATATTTAGGTGTACCATATAATTACAGTATTGGACTTTCAAGGCCACGTACGGTGGATATTAATTTTTTTTGGTCTTAATTACCCTTTATCCATTTATAATGATTAAAATATATATTGATTTGTTTATTTTTTTTAAATCTTTCAACTAAATCGTGGCTGACATTAGTTTTTTTTTTTTTTTTTTTTTTTCAAAAACCAACCAGTTACGATTTGTCAAAAACCAAATCTTTGACTATTTCTTTCTAAAATTCAAAAATAATTTACTCACGTTTGTGACTATTCATAGGATTTTAAATTTTCGTTTTTCCAATCAAAATTTTACAGTTATTTTTAAATTTTCAAAAAACAAATCGATTGTAGTTTTATTCACATATCGACTCTTCATAAGAAATTTTCTCTTCTTCTTTTCTTTTCTCCTATTTTCTAGAATTACGGTTCATCTTTCAAATTGCTATTATGTGAAGGACAATTGAAGCATCATTATTTCATAGAGGGCGTTTTGATGATAAACCCAACAATGAAGAGTGAAAGCAGGAACGAAGATGATTAATGTTAGTGTAGAAGCGAGATCTAGTAATGGAGTTTTGGATTCGAGAAATGTGAGTAATGATTTGAATTCTGGAATTTTGAAGATGAGAAGTTTGGAAAAATTAAGAAGGAGACTTCATTTGATTAATATTTTTAAGAAGATTACGGGGGAATTGGATTGTTTTATGGGTATTAATTGTGGTGAGGAAGCTTTCTGGGTTTCCGTCAATTTAAGTAATTGGATCGATGATGAATCTTGATCTTCTAAGTTAAGGTTTCTTTTTCAGATATTCTTGATATTAATGCTTAGGATGTTCATATTAGATTTCATTTAATAATGTTACCCATTAGACTTTGTCTAATAATGTTTCACATTAGACTTTGTTTAATATTGTTAAACATGAGATTTCATTAGTTTTTAACAAATATAAACATGTTAAACTAACCGATTTTTTTAATAATTTTCGAATCAGGATGTTAAGGTTATATTTTGTTTAATCATGTTAAATTATAGATTTTATTAGTTTTTAACTCATATAAACATATTAAATTAACTAGCTTTTTAATCATTTTTTGGATTTGATTGGTTTAAGACTAAAATGGTTTGATTTGTTTCTACATTAAACAAATATAAATATGTTATTCTGACCATATATGTTTAATAATGTTAAACTATGTAATTTTATTGGTATGTAAAAAATATAAATTAATAAGTGTAAACTAGCAGTGATTTTTGTTAATTTTTTGAATTTTATTGGTTTAACAAAAATAAACCTCTTAAACTAACCATTGTTTTTTTCCTCTTTTAAATTATGTAGCTTGAAGGAGCATCAATGGTGATTTATGGAAGTTGGAGGAAGATTGAAGATGAGAGGAGTTTGAAAGGGATTTATGTTAGTTATTAGATAGAATAGAATTAGAAACCTATTTTATATAACTATTTAGTTTTAATTTTTCTTAAATCTTGCATAATATAGGGTAAAATTCCTTAAATATTGCTTAATTTAAGGAAAATTAAATCGAGGGTAGTTTTCGTCTTTTCAGGCTTTCCGGTGGTGGTATTTGGCCACATCCGTAATAAAAATGGTACCGTCGATATTTTTATAATTAGCATCCTCATTTTGATTATTAATGAAAATAGCCCTTTATAAATTATCCTATCAATAAAATCTAAAATCTGTGACTGGTCCCAAATACCTTCCTGGCCTATTAGATGTCCATTTGCAACTCCTATTCTGGAAATTTGTGACTGGTCCCAGTATTGTTCTTTGCCATTACTTGTGCAAAAAACGTGGCTCCAATCCATTCAATTATTTAAAAAAAGTGATTACAAATCAATCAATTTTATTATTATAAAATCTACCAATATTATATAATATTTTTAAAAATAATTATAAAGGGGCAAATTGCAAATTCATCCCATGTACTTTTCGCTTTGATCAAATTTACCCCTTAACTTTTAATTTGATCAATTCAACCCTTACGGATTCAAAGTGTTACAATTTTATCTTCCTTTTTGTTTCCAATCCAAAATCTGTAATTTTTATTTTTATATTTTATTCTTTTCTCTCTTCTTTATCACTTTGTTTCATTCTATCACTTTAAAATCTCAATTCAAACTTAAACAGCATGAATCTGTAAATAAAAAACCCAAGACTTTGCAAAAATAAAAAAGCTTCCATGATCATTAAAGTTCCCCAACTAACGAAGCATAAAAATTTGACAGAGCCAAAAAAGTTTCTACCTAAGAACACAATCCGTGAATTTCAAAGTATTATGTGAAATTTGAATTAAAATTCAAAGTATTTTTTGTGAATTTCTTTCTATCAGGTTAATGAGTGAATCATCAAAGCAATTTTCCAGGTGTGAAAATTCTATGTGGGTGTGGATTAATGGTCCAAGTAATCGATACATTGGAGATAGTATTTGGGCGTCTAAAAGGAAAATTATTTGTAGGAAAAAGTTTGGGTTTCATCAAAAATTTAAACAAAGGCTGAGAAACACAAAAATATAATCGAAGCAAACTCTTGATTTTAATTATTTGATGATGCCCAAAAACAAATGAGAGATTTTTAAGCTACTTTCAAGGAAAGAATTTTTTATTTCATTTTAGATTCTGAGATGAGAGAGATTTTTTGAGATCTTGGATTTAGAGAGATAAAGAAGAGATAGAAAAAAATTAACAAATGTCAGAAGGAAACAAAAGGGAAGACAAAATTGCAACACTTTGCATACTATAGGGGTTAAATTGATCGAATAAAAAGTTTAGAGGTAAATTTGATCAAAGTGAATAGTACCAGGGATGAATTTGCAATTTGCCGAATTATAAAGTTACTAAATTTTCAAAAACATCAATAATATGTGTCATTTTGTTTGACCACACATTAGTGAGATATATATCATAACAATAAATCAATAATTATTACGAATAGTCACAATCAATCAATTGTTTATCATTGTCAATTTGATAATATTAAAAAAAAAAAAAATTCCGATTATTTTGATAATTCCTTGAAAATAGATTTATAAATTATCCTATCAATAAAATCTATAATCTGTGTCTGGTCCCAAATACCTTCCTGGCCTATTAGATGTCCATTTGAAACTCCTTTTCTGGAAATTTGTGACTGGTCCCAGTATTGTTCTTGCACTTGTGCAAAAAACGGGGCTCCAATTCCATTCAATTATTTAAAAAAAAAGTGATTACAAATCAATCAATTTTATTATTATAAAATCTACCAATATTATATAATATTTTTAAAAATAATTATAAAGGGGCAAATTGCAAATTCATCCCCTGTACTTTTCGCTTTGATCAAATTTACCCCTTTCCTTTTTGTTTCCAATCCAAAATCTGTTATTTATTTATTTTTTATTTTTTATTCTTTATTCTTTTCTCTTCTTTATCACTTTCTTTCATTCTATCACTTTAAAATTTCAATTCAAACTTAAACACCATGAATCTGTAAATCACAAACCCAAGTCTTTGCAAAAATAAAAAAGCTTCCATGACCATTAAAGTTCCCCAACTAATGAAGCATAAAAATTTGACAGATGCAAAAAAGTTTCTACCTAAGAACACAATCCACTATCTTCGGTGAATTTCAAAGTATTATGTGAAATTTGAATTAAAATTCAAACTATTTTATGTGAATTTCTTCTATCAGGTTAATGGTCCAAGCAATCGATACATTGGAGATAGCATTTGAGCGTCTACAAGGAAAATTATTTTTGGGTTTCAACAAAAATTTAAACAAAGGCTGAGAAACACAAAAATAAAATCGAAGCAAACTCTTGATTTTAATTATTTGATGATACCCAAAAACAAATGAGAGATTTTTAAGCTGAAAGAATTTTTTATTTCAGTTTAGATTCTGAGATGAGAGAGATTTTTTGAGATCTTGGATTGAGAGAGATAAAGAAGAGAGAGAAAAATTAACAAATGTCAGAAGGAAACAAAAGGGAAGACAAAATTGCAACACTTTACATACTATAGGGGTTAAATTGATCAAATAAAAAGTTAAGGGGTAAATTTGATCAAAGTAAATAGTACCAGGGATGAATTTGCAATTTGCCCAATTATAAAGTTACTAAATTTTCAAAAATATCAATAAAATATGTCATTTTGTTTGACCACACATTAGTGAGATATATATCATAACAATAAATCAATAATTATTACGAATAGTCACAATCAATCAAATTTTTTATCATTGTCAATTCGATAATATTAAAAAAAATTCCAGCTAGCCACATTAAGCTGCTTCCCAAGGCACTTTCATGAATTTATTTCATTTTGGCGTTATTGAAATCTGACATCCTGTATTGGCCAAAACAATAATAACTTTTACATGCCCTTTTGTTTTGCCTCATGGACGGACGATTTATTGATAAGCATATATTAGTTTTTTTTTTTTTTTTTTGATCATAGCATATATTAGTTTTTAAATTACAATAAATTGTGCCCCTTATAAATAAGTTGTTTGTAAAACATATTATACTCTTTGTACATTTGCTATGGCAAGAGAATTAAAAATTCTCCATAGAGGTACGAAATCTGACGAGAGCAAATTTATAAAAATCTTGTACTTTTTATATTTTAATTTCATATAAATAAAATAGAATTTATCTCAAATAGCATAATTCTAAATACTAATTATTAAAATATTAGAACTTTTTAAAAATTACTCAAATAACATAATTATAATTTATTAAATTATTCATCTGTAGCTGAATAAATTATTGAACTATTTTTCATTGGAATTTAATGAATTTGTATGTTTTTTTTTTAACTTTTTTTTAAGTGCAAGTTCAATAATTTATCGAGTTATTTGATTATCTCTCATTATTATTTTCAATGAATTCGTTAGTTTTTTTTTTACTCTTTTTAGTTTAATAAATTATTGAATTATAATTCATTAAATTATTGAACTATAATTATGCTATTTTAGTAATTTTTGAAAACTTCTAACATTTTAGTAATTACTAGATAGAAATATGCTATTTCAATAATTGCCCCTAAATAAAATGGTTCACTTTTTTTGATTTTTTTAAAAATCTTAACATATTTTAAATTTAGTTTTATTTATCATCTTACTTCCTTTAGAGAGAAGTAGAACTTGTGAATGAGATAGATATGAGAAATCTTACTGATGATTGGGAATGAGGAAGATCTAACCATCAAATTGTGAGACAGAGTGCGAAAGAAAGACGAGAGAGAAAGAGAGTGTGTGTGCTTTTTTTGGATGAAAGTAGGTGACAATTTTGTTTCTCTATTTTTTTTACCGTATATGTGACACAACTGTCACTTATTTGAAAACCCCAAGTGTCACCTAATATCAAATTTCTTGTAGTGTTCTTACGAGAATTTAAAATTTTTCATGAGACCTCTCCCGATTTCATAAAGAAGTTTTATCAATGATGGTAAATAATTGATAGTATATAATAGAAAACCGGTGATATTCAATCATTGATATATAGTATATCATGGCAAACCAGTGATAATCAATGATTGATAGTATATCATGGTAAATCAATAATAGTCACTATCACTGATATAGTAAGATCTATAATTGATAAACTCTTATCGATATGGTAAGTCAATAATTTACTGATATACTTGAACAAAATAAGAGTATTTACGAATTTTTCGGATAAACATTAACCACATTTTTTTAGGTTAACAAATATATAAATATTAGAGCGAATTTTGAAATATTTGTAATCCCCTACAGAAAGGTTGTTAACTTCATCAATTAAAGTTTAAGATAAAATTTGAAATCTAAAATCTGTGACTGGTCCCAAGTACCTTCCTGGCCAATTATATGTCCTTTTGCAACCCCTATCCTGGAAATTTGTGACTGGTCCCAGTATTATTCTTTGCAATTACTTGTGCAAAAAACGTGGCTCCAATTCCATTCAATTATTTTAAAAAAAAGTGATTACAAATCTACCAATTTTATTATTATAATATTTACAAATATTATATAATATTTTAAAAAATAATTATAAAGGTGTAAATTGCAAATTCACCCCGAGTACTTTTCGCTTTGATCAAATTTACCCCTTAACTTTTAATTTGATCAATTTAACCCTTATAGTATGCACAGTGTTACAATTTTATCTTCCCTTTTGTTTCCAATCCAAAATATGTTATTTTTTTATATTTTATTCTTTTCTCTCTTCTTTATCACTTTCTTTCATTTTATCACTATAAAATCTCAATTCAAACTTAAATACCATGAATCTGTAAATCACAAATCCAAAACTTTGCAAAAATAAAAAAATCTAAGCATAACAATTTGACAGAGCCAAAAAAGTTTCTACCTGAGAACAGAATCCACTATCCTCAGTGAATTTCAAAGTATTAAGTGAAATTTGAATTAAAATTCAAAGTATTTTATGTGAATTTCTTCTATCAGATTAGTGAGTGAATCACCGAAGATTCCTTAGACATGCAACCAACTTGCAAAACTGTATTAATCAAAGCAATTTTCCAGGCGTGAAAAGTCTCTGTGGGTGTAGATTAACAGTCTAAGCAATCGATAGAGAAGACAAAATTGCAACACTTTGCATACTATAAGGGTTAAATTGATCAAATAAAAAGTTAAGGGGTAAATTTGATCAAAGCGAATAGTACTTGAGATGAATTTACTTGAGATGAATTTATAATTTGCCCAATTATAAAGTTGCTAAATTTTCAAAAATTCTAATAAAATACGTCATTTTGTTTGAACACATTAATGAGATATATATCATAACAATAAATCAATAATCATTGCGTATAATCACAATCAATCAATTGTTTATCAGGAACAATTCAGTAATATTAAAAAAATTTCCGGCTAGCACATTAAGCTGCTTGCCAAGGCACTTTCCTGACTTTTATTTCATATTGGCGTTATTGAAATCTGACCTCCTCTATTATTGGCCAAAACAATAATGTCTTTTACATGCCCTTTTGTTTTGCCTCATGGACGGATCTACCCTCGATTTATTGATAAGCATATATTAGTTTTTAAATTACAATAAATTGTGCCCCTTATAAATAAGTTGTTTGTAAAACATATTATACTCTTTGTACATTTGCTATGGCAAGAGAATTAAAAATTCTCCATAGAGGTTCGAAATCTGACGAGGGCAAATTTATAAAAATAATGTACTTTTTATATTTTAATTTCATATAAATAAAATGGTTCACTTTTTTAGATTTTATTTAAATCATAACATAATTTTAATTTAGTTTTATTTATTATATTTTTTATATTATAAATATCATTTCATTTTCAATAATTATTTACATTATTTATTATCTATCTATATATATAATTATTAATATGGATCACATGATTTTTAAGCATAAAAAAATGAGTGGATTAAAATTTACTAAGGGTTAATGTATGAATGACCCTTGCACTTTGAGATTTTTTCAATTTGCACCCCTACACTTTTAATTTAAAAATTTTCACCCCTACACTTTCATAAGCCATCAAATATTAACTTTTCCATCCAAACTAACAACAATTCTTTTAAAAAAATATTTTATATGTTTTTTTATACATATTATTATAACCTTGGTTAGAACTAACCCAACAAAAAAAAAATATTCATTTTACCTTTGTTTTCTTCCTCTTCTCTCAAGTCTCCACGATACACAAGAACCATCAGAAGACAGGAAAAAAAATTCTTACAAATCTCCGGTGACGAAACGATATTTTTCGGAAAAATGATTGGGCTTCACGATGCGGAAAGGAAGTTTTGAAATTGTCTGGAACACAAGCCCTTTGACTGGATTATGCTTTTGAATATATTTTTTTAATCAGTCAAATTCAATGAAACCATAAGTAGCAGAAACAACTTTAAGCATCTATGCATACATACATTTTTTTATTTTCTTTTGAAACCATTTTTTTATACATTTTTCAGTCACGTTATATGAAACTTTAAAACTTAATTAACATGTTCTTTTTTAATGAAAAATATTAAAATAAACATGCTTAATAGTCTTCTGATATTCAATCCTAACGAGATACACTTCAGGCTTCACGAAATTGAAGCGGGTATAGCCTTGGGTTCATGGTTTCTGACGAGAGTAGTCACTTTTCCGGAGTGGGTGTGTAAAATAGAGAAGGAGATGATAATTTCAAATTTTCGATGAGCCTTGTCACAGTTTTCGATTTTCGACTTGTTTTTCCGCTAAAGACCTCAATTTTGTGGGTTTCTAGAGTTTGGATTGTTTTATTGGGACTTTCTCGGTGAGGTTGTACTCATGGTGGTGATGATTCTTGCAAGATAGAAATGAGAATCATCTCTTGGAAATTGTGATTCGTCGCCTTGAAATCGTGAATCATCTCCTGGAAATCGTGAATGGAGCTTCCGGAAGTTTTGCTTGACTTAGGACTCATGATGATGAAGCTGCTCGGGAGTTGAATTTTTGCCAAGAATTTTTTTTAATAACCTAGGTCAAAGTTTAAAGAAAAGGTAAATTATTTTTTTAGTTGGGTTGATTCTAACTCAGGGTTAGAATATTAGGAATAAATATAGAAAAAATATTTTTAAAAAAATGTTGCTGTTAATTTGGATAGAAAACTTAACATTTGATAGCTTATGAAAATGTAGTGGTGGAAATTTTCAAATTAAAAGTGTAGAGGTGTAAATTGAAAAACACTCAAAGAGTGTGTTTGGGAGTGCTTTTGGACAAGTCAAAAGTGCTTTTGAATGAGCAAAAGCACTTCCTATGTACAATATGTATGTTTGGCTACATTCTATAAGCATTTTTTGTAAAAGTCAAAAGCACTTCAAAGTACTTTTTGAAGAAGTATTAGGTGCTTTTGAAGTGGTTTTGATTTTTTGAATCTTGTTTTTCTAATTTCTTCTACAAATTTTATCTCTCTAACTTCTCTCTACAAATTTTATCTCTCTAACTTCTTTCCACATACTTTCTCTCTCTAACCTCTCTCTACATAACACATTCTCTCTCTAACTTCTCTCTACATAAACTTTCTCTCTCTAACTTTTCACACGTTTCTCTCTCTATCTTCTCACACATTTTCTTTCTCTTGCGTATTTTTCTACACTCTCTCTAACTTCTACTTAAACACTTTGTTTCACTAACTTATTTCTACATATTTTCATATCTACACACATTTTCTCTAAAAAGTACACTAAATATGATGAAAAGCACTTTTAAATATTAGAACCCAAACAATATTATAATATACCACTAAACAATTTTTAGCATAGTACTTATAATAAAAGTAGTTTGATTAAAATCACTTATTTTCTAAACACTCTCAAACAAGCCCAAAGTGCAGTGGTCATTCATGCATTTAACTCATTTATTAATATTTACTTGACAACCAATTGAATACCACTAATGTATATTTAGAATTTTTTTATATAGTTATTTTATATTAAATAATTATATATTTGCATGTATGGTGTGTTAGGGGTGTTTCAGTTCCGTTTATCTCAATTTTAGACAAAATCACACCAAACCAATTAAAAAATAAAGAAAATTTGTCAATTGATGTTTATTGTCAAAATCAAAATTGAGGTGTGTTGAATCCATTTTGACACATAGGGTTTGAAATATTGATTTGCTATAGGTTTTATTTAGTTTCGATTCAGTTTCTATCACTTTGATAATCTTAAATTGTAACCCTACTGTATGCCCCTAAATTTAAATTTTAGATCCGCCATCGATAAGAATCGAAGAGATTTGCATCATAGATAGAAATAGGTACTTGAAAAACCAAATATATTTTACGAGTTAAAAATTGAATATTCCCAATAATTTTCTCTTACGTAATCTACATGTTTGTTGGCATTAAGTTTTATTTTTTCCTTTTAAAGAAACGTATACAGTTGTATGTGAATTTAAATTGCGTATCATTTATCATTTATATAATTGTTATGGGTGAATATCGTTAAGAGTGAAGTGACCACGTGTCGAGCATACAAAGAGACACGAGAAATTTCAAACTCTTTCGGCCTACGCGAGTGAGCCTGGTTATTTGAGCGTGCCACGCATGACGGACCCGACCTCCACCACTAACGGAGAATGAACCATCAAGAGTAGTCCACAGTCGTCTCAAGTGTCAAGGACCGCAAGGCACAACCATCTAACTAAAGATGGAATGACAAGCTCGCAGGTGCGTAAAGACGCGGACCCATCTTGGTGAAATATTGACTAAGTGTCCAAGTAAGAAGCTCCGCAGCTGCGCTATGCGTATCTACCTCCCACCTTAGAGAAGCGTAGGTGCGCACCAGCCACCTACACACTTACACACCTACACCTATTCAAGACCCAACACATGGACCAATCCGTGTGTGACACGTGGCTTGATGACATCATCCATTTCCACTCCTATAAATAGGAGATGAGAAATGGCCAAAAGGTAATTCATTTTTCATTCCTCATTTGATCTAACCACTAGCTCTACTCTGCTCTAACTTAAGCAACGGAGGGTGTTAGGCTGGCACCACACCGGTGCTACTAGCTCTATTTGCGCAGGTGATGCAGTGGACCACCTCCATAGGTTACCACCTACGTAGCAGGACACCTATGCAAGTTACCTCCAACGCGGATCATCGCCTCCGACTCAATACAAATTTATTGTTCGTTGCACACGTGGAAGCAAGAGCGGCATTGGCGCAGAGCACGCCCGCGTGTTACACTTAGTACCATTTCCACGCAACAACAGTTGGCGCCGTCTGTAGGGACGTATACTTTATTACGTGCTCTATCATCAAGAATGAGTCGGAGAAGTCATACAGAGCACCGTGGTGGTGATGAAGGAGTGGAAAACAATATTCCTCGCACTAGAAGGTACCCAGCTCGCGGGGACAGAGATCGGGTTCAAGAAGAGGAGCCCGAGAGAGTTGAACCTTTGCCGGATAGAAGGGTGGATGCCTTGGAGGAACAAATCCGAGTTGTGAATCGAGACCTTTCAAAGGTACTTGAAATACTCAATCAAAAGTTTGTGGTCGACCGCCAAGAATCAAACCCCGATAACGGCAAAGGCAAAGAGCATGTGGAGTATGTAGATGAGTCACGAACCAACGGAGGAGGTGGCTCGAAGAGGAAGCAGAGGACGAACAATCAACATGCTGCCCCGTCTCGTCTTGAACCTTCGTTCCATGGACAATCTCGACTGAAGGGAGGATCCGACCTCCGAGATGTTTTGAATCAAAAAAGGAAAGAGCAAATTGAAATTATGAAGTCCACCGTGGAAAGCACCCAACCTTGGGCGCCAGGAGCTAAAAAAGCTTCAAGACGAACTCGGTCACATGAAGAAAGAGTACCGAGGTAAGGCTCCCCTTTGCTTTGGAAGACCTCCTCGAGCGGCGAGCCTCCATTCACCGATGGAGGTAAACTTACCCGCCAAGTTCAAGATGCCAACCATACCCACCTATGATGGCTCTAAGGACCCGGTTGAACATGTTGACACGTTTCGGACCTGAATGGAGCTCCAGGGAGTCCAGGACGCAATCAAGTGTAGGGCATTCCCTCTCACTTTAGGAGGCCCTGCACGAGGATGGTACAGACAACTCAAGCCAAGGTCCATTTCCTCGTTTAAGGACCTTATACGGTCTTTTGTGACTCAGTTCCTCAGAGGAAGAGATCACAAGAAGCCGGCGACGCACTTGTTAACTATTCGTCAGAAATGGGGTGAGAGCCTACGTGATTACGTGGTAAGATTCAACAATGAGGCTTTGAAAGTAGAAGGTTATAGTGATGACATAGCCCTGACCGCCATGATGGCGGGACTGAAAGATGAGAAATTCTTGTGGTCGTTAGGCAAAAAGACTCTGATTACATACATTGAGCTTCTTTCTAGGGCGTAAAAATACATGAGTGTCGGAGAGTTGCTCAGTGCAAGAAGAGCTCCAGAAGAAGGGGGTAGTAGCAAACACTCGGAACATAAAAGAAAAGATCGAACGAAGAATCTGCTGGAAAGATGATCGCCATAGGGATAATAAGAGAAGGAAAACTGAAGATCGACTTGATAAACAAAGTCTTCCTCCTAGCAAGTTCAAAAAATACACCCCTACCATCATACCAGCAGAGCAGCTACTCATGAAGATCCAAGATAAGAACTTAGTCAGGTGGCCGTCAAGGATGAAAGCGAGATCAAACAAAAAAAATAAAGACAAGTATTGTCTTTACCACAAGGATTATGGTCATACTACCTCCGATTTTTTTGACCTTAAGGAGGAAATCGAGGCTTTAATTCAAAGAGGGTACCTAAAGGAGTTTGTGATGAAAAGGAAGGAATGTCAGGATGAAGCTACACCTGAACGAAAAGACCAGGACCGAGGTGGTCAAAAGTCCTTGGGTGGTGATATAAGAACTATTTTTGGTGGACCAGCTGGTGGAGAGTCAAGCAGAAAAAGAAAGGCGAGTGCTCGAGAGGCGAGTCACCCCCCACCTAGATTCGAGGTCCTTTCTACTTATACAATGCCTGGTTGGAAGGCAAAGATAAATTTTGATGAAGAAGAAGTCGCTGACATCCATCAACCTCACAATGATGCACTGGTAGTGGTAATCATTGTAGCTAACTTAAGAGTTCACCGTGTTCTAGTCGATGGCGGTAGCTCGGTAGATGTACTCTCCCTCAGCGCATTTGAAAAATTGGGAATTGGAAGAGAAAAATTGAAAAGAAATCCAGCACCCTTGGTAGGATTTGGAGGAGAACAGGTCATCCTTGAACGAGTCACTTTTGGAGAAGGGCCCAACACCGTCACTAAGATGGTAGAATTCCAAGTGGTTGAGAGCCCATCAGTTTACAATATCATATTGGGACGACCTACTATCCACGCTCTCAGGGCCATACCTTTGACTTATCATCAAATGATGAAGTTCCCTACTTTAGGTGGAGTCGGGGTAATCAAAGGAGAGCAAAAGGTCTCTCGAGAGTGTTATTATGCAGCTATGAAAGGAGTTATGCCCGTGAACACAATCACTGATGAACAACCTAAGGAGGAGGTGCATTTCGCAACGACCTACTTAGACGAAGAAGCGGGATAACCTTCCTTAGTAGCCCCGCCGGAAGGACAAAAGCAACGGAGCTCTAAGACCCACCTAGAGAGGTATAAATAAAGTCACTAAGGTTTTAAGGCTAGGAACCCATAGGTTAACTAACCTCAAAGGCTAGACTTTATCTCATCCATAGGAACAGAACATCTCAAAACTTATTATCACTAATGTCTTTGTATCTTTCTCTGCGTTAAGGTTTTCTCTATTGTGTGAATTTTGTCAATCAAAGAAATGAGAACACGACTCTTTAACTTCAAAGGCAATTCTAGTATAAAAAAAATATAAGAGAGAAAACTCAAGCTACTGTCAAGGATAAACTTCATTAAGCTTATGTCGATCTACTCTAAAATTTCAAAGACTCAAGTAAAGCTTCAAGGTTCGAAGCTCTGCTTGAGTGGGGGGTCAGCTATATGAACATATAATTTACTAGTCTACTACAATCTTACATGTTTGGGTGTTCAATAAAATCAACAAATGAAGAGCTTAAGATAATTAAAATTCTAAGTTCAACCAGGATGCAGGGCTGCACAGCCGCTCCTGAGTAGCAAGGCTTAGAAAAAATAAATCTTAAGCTCATGCTACTTCACTACATGCTTAGAGGTTCAACGAAATCGGCGAATGGAAAATTTAAGAAGACAAATTCTTAAATTTTAAGTCTACTGGGGAGTACAGGGCTCGCACGAGCCAGACCTGGTAGAAGAATTTAAAATAATAAAAATTCTAAGTCTACTAGGGAGTGCAGGCCTCGCACGAGCCGCACCTGGTAGAAGAATTTAAAATGAGAAAAATTCTAAGTCTACTAGGGAGTGAAGAGCTCGCACGAGCCGCACCCGGTAGAAGAATTTAAAATGAGTAAAAACTTCTAAGTCTACTAGGGAGTGCAGAGCTCGCGCGAGCCGCACCCGGTAGAAGAATTTAAAATGAGTAAAAAATTCTAAAACTACTAGGGAGTGCAGGGCTCGCACGAGCCGCACCTGGTAGAAGAATTTAAAATGATAAAAATTCTAAGTCTACTAGAGAGTGCAAGGCTCGCACAAGTCGTACCTCGTAGAAGAATTGAGAAGAAATTCTAAGTCTACTAGGAAGTGCATGGCTCGCACAAGCCGCACCTGGTAGGAGAATTTAAAATGAGAAAAAATTCTAAGTCTACTAGGGAGTGCTAGACTTGCACGAGCGGTACCTGGTAGAAGAATTTAAAATGACAAAAAATTCTAAGTCTACTTGGGACTCGTAGAAGAATTAAGAAAAATTCTAAGTCTAACAAGAATGTTGGGCTCGTAGAAGAAATTAATATATATATATATATATATATATATATATATATATATATGCAAAAAAAAAAGGGAAAAAATCAATTTACACCCCTGAACTTTACATGTTGTGTCAATTTAAACCCTAAACTTTCAATTGAATCAATTTACACCCTGAACTTTTTTAAGTGAATCAATTTAAACCCACATAATACTAAAACTATAAAATTAATCAAAATTCAATTATCAAATCACCGAAAGATAAAAATAACAAAACGTGTATGACCTCATCATAAAAACGCCCAACCTCAACTATGAAAAAACTTAAATCCTAGTTACCAATTTAAACGGTACAAAAATGTTCAAACCCGACACCAAAACGGTCAAATTTAACCATAAAAAATATTTAACATAAACTTAAAATTAATTTTCAAAAAATTAACTTTATTTCTATATAAAAACGCCTATATCTAATTAAAAAATTTCAAAAATAATAGTAAGTTTACTAACAATGGGTGTAAATTGATTCATTTATTAAAGTTCAGGGTGTAAATTGATTCAATTGAAAGTTTAGGGTTTAAATTGACACACCATGTAAAGTTCAGGGGTGTAAATTGATTTTTTCCCAAAAAAAAAAAAAAAAAAAAAGCTGAAACAGCCCAGCCCGAGTGAAGGGGCTGGGCCTCACCAGCACCAGCCCAACAAGAGGGTTGCTGTTATATATATATATATTAAAAAATAAAAAATTAAAAATTAAAAAAAAAAAGAAGAAAGAAAGAAAGAAAACACGCGGATCCGGGTCGGGTCCGCGGGTAGCCGGGTCGTAGGGGAAACGGGGTGCATCCTTGTTACTTAAAAAAAAAAAAGAAGGGGAGATCGTGGGTCTGTTGGTCTGGAATACACAGCAGAGGTGTTGTCTTCATCATTTGGCTTCTCATTCCCTCAATTTCCCTCTCTCTCCCAAGCAGACATGGAAGACCAAAATTGAAGAGAAAATTCAAGCGAGATCTACATGAAATTCTTCGTCTCTCTTCAACGCTGAACTGAGAATCGTGTTCATACACAAAAGTGTGTACTGATGGTTAATTCAATAGGGCGATCGAGAATCTTCTCCCTCACGAAGCCAATGCTTGAACAACAAAAACGAGGGGGAATTGAAGCTACAAGCAGCGCCTCAGTCATCTTCTTCGTAAACGTCAACAAACACCAGCCAATGGGAGATCCAATTCGAAGCTTCGTGAGATCAAGCATGGAGATTCGCCATTTCTCTTTGATTCTGCTTCAAATTTGATCTCCCATGGCTGGTTGGCGGTGGCTAGGTCATGAGGAAGAGATTTTCGTTTGTCACTCCGGGCATGAGAACGAGAGAGAAGAAATCATGGAAGATTTTCTTTTTCCATTTGCATTTACTTCATCGAAGAAGAAGGCCCTGGCTTCTCGGTCCTCGGTCCAAAGCAAAGAGAGAAACGAAGAATTTTGTTTTTCCTGATGTAGGCGCAGACGGCTCAGTGGTAGAAAGAAAGAAACAAGAGAATAGAACGATTTGGTTGGATGCTGGTGTTGAAGGAAGCAAAGAAATTAATTGAATACCGAATCAGTGAGCTTAAGTCTTTATCACTATCAGTACTGATGCATTTTTCCAAGCTCAACTGTTTTTGCTTCCAGAAAAGAAAATGAAAAAAAAAAGAAAAGAAGAGGCAACCTGTTGGGTTCTCGATTCAGCGTGATAGAGAGAAAGACTGATTTTCTCGTGCTCACATACTTGATAAGATCTGCCCCTCTAATCTGTTGACCCGTTGGAAGTATTTTGCTACTGAGAATCAAAAATCCCTTAAAATCAAAGGGAGAATTTGAGTCTGCTATGAAAAAAGAGAAAAGAAGAGGTTATCAACTCACGAGTTTCAAGCCCTGCTATGTCATTTTACTTAGTGAAAAATTGACGAGAATTTTTGGTGCTCTGCTATGTAAAAAGGCCCAGCTGTGTAAGTAAAAAAAAAATGGTTGTCTGCTACGTTGGTATGTGATATATATATAAAAAATAATATAAAAAGAAATACAGATCTACTATGTGATTTCAAGTAGAAAAATCACTCGAAGGTGAATGTCACCTCTGCTATGTTACTCTAAATTTTCAAAGTAGGTCTGCTATGAAAAAACCATAAGGTCGAAAGAAATTGACAACACTCTATTTGGTGGTTTGGTTGAAGATAAATCAGGTTTGATCGATCTACCATTTCTCTCTCACGGTTTGGTCTTAATGATTCAGATAGGAAGCAATAAACAGAGAACCGAGCACCTCAAAGAATTCCTTCTCTTGCCTCTCAATTTGAGCCAATCAATCAGGAATCAAATGAAATTAGAATGCTAAAAGCAAGACTTTACCTGAGCTCGTTGGTTCATTCCCACGCTTCAGTTCACGATCAGAAAATTGCAGATTGAAGCTACCCTTGCTCTGGGCAAATGGCATGAGAAGAGAACAAAATAAAATAAAAGTTAGAAGCTTCAGCAGGCTGATGAAGCTCAAACACAATGGAAAATTTTGTTCGGATCTCTACTTGAAGCAACACCTCTGTGTTTGCCGCTACAGTCAGGTAAAAATGTGAAAAATGGTCCCTGCTCAGTGGATGTTTCACATGCCTCGGGTCCCTTCTTCTGGAGCTATCCTAACAAAAATTTGGATTAAATCTACTAGAATGAAAGTTGCCCCTTATGTGCTCTGCTATGTAAGTCTGTGAAAAACAGGATTGTTCCGTCAAAATAATCGAAAAACAAGTCTACTATGTTGGTTCGTTGGGTGATGATTCTACTAAGTGATTCTACGAAAAACAGGTCTGCCATGTCGATTTATCAGGTCTGCTATGTAAAGGGATTCTACTTGAGGATTTTGAAGCTACTAAGAACTTGAAAATTTCTCCTCCCTATTTGCTCTGCTATGAACTACTGAAAAACAAAAAATGGGAAAGTATTCTCAATTTCAAAAGAACATGACCAAAATCGCCTTGGTCATTATGCTACACGAATGAAAGCATTGCTACGTAATTTTCTGCAAGAAATCTACGGGTCTGCTATGTGTTTTTGCAAGAAGTAGGACTGCTTTTTTTTTTGTAGGTTTATTTTCGAAAATCTTCCGAGTACAAGATAAAGCTCTGCTATGCTGTTATGTCTTATGAAAAATCAGAGTTGAAGCAAGTACGAAGTTATTGGTCTGTTATGTAGCTATGATTTTTCGAAAAAGTCATGGAAATTGAGAAGAAGTTCGACAAGATGTAGCTACAAAAATTGAGACCCAACAACATCTACCCAAAGAATCTAAGCGACAAGTATTGAAAGCCAACGTCTATATTTGCTACAATTTCAGAAAATTACAAGTTTAAGCTCTACTATGTAGTTTTTTACAAAAATTATATTGGCTTGCTATGCTCGTTTTCAAGTATGTAATCTGATTTCAAATGAGTTTTGTTCATCATAAATCAGAGGGGAAAAGAGTACTTGACATGAGTTGATTCGTTCCACTAATTGTGCGAGTACAAGCTACACCGAACAGAGCAGTGAAGCGGATTTCAAGTTTATTCCACTGACCTATGTAGCTCTGCAAAAACGAATTGATCTGCTACGTGAGGATCATGAAACTATCAAAAGCATGAAAATCTGATATGTCGTATGATTTCAAGAGAAGATCGAATTCCCTTAAAATCAAAAGGGGAATCAAGTTTGCTCTGCTATGTATTCCTACAAAAACCATGAGAAATCCGAGTCAACTTAAACTCGAGGAAACTCAAGGGTGAATATCACCTTTGCTTTGTGTTCTCTTAAAAGAAAATCAACTCGCAGCTTTGCTATATGAAAGGATGAAAAAGACAACAATGCGGGAGGTATTAGTGGCATTTTCGCGAAAAATGAGAATCAAGTCTGCTATGTAAAAATGAGAAAATTGGATCTGCTTTGCGAGAACCTACTCTACAAAAATATGGTTTTAAGTTTGTTCCATTGATATGCTATGTGGTTGCCAAAAACAGAGTGGCTTTGTTAAGGACTTATTTCTTATTTTTAGAGAATACTTAGAAAAATTTCACCCTCAAGAACACTCCCAAGTAGTGGTGAGCTACCTCAACCCGACTCGGGAGTAGGGGGCCACTGTTATGGGTGAAATATCGTTAAGAGTGAAGTGACCACGTGTCGAGCATACGAAGAGACACGAGGAATTTCAAACTCTTTCGGCCTACGCGAGTGAGCCTGGTTATTTGAGCGTGCCACGCACGACGGACCCGACCTCCACCACTAACGGAGAATGAACCATCAAGAGTAGTCCACAGTCGTCTCAAGTGTCAAGGACCGCAAGGCACAACCATCTAACTAAAGATGGAATAACAAGCTCGCAGGTGCGTAGAGAATCGAACCCATCTTGGTGAAATATTGACTAAGTGTCCAAGTAAGAAGCTCCGCAGCTGCGCTGTGCGTATCTACCTCCCTCCTCAGAGAAGCGTAGGTGCGCACCAGCCACCTACACACTTACACATCTACACACCTACACCTATTCAAGACTCAACACATGGACCAATCCGTGTGTGACACGTGGCTTGATGACATCATCCATTTCCACTCCTATAAATAGGAGATGAGAAATGGCCAAAAGGTAATTCATTTTTCATTCCTCATTTGATCTAACCACTAGCTCTGCTCTGCTCTAACTTAAGCATCGGAGGGTGTTAGGCCGGCACCACACCGGTGCTACTAGCTTTATTTACGCAGGTGATGTAGCAGACCACCTCCATAGGTTACCACCTACGTAGCAGGACACCCACGCAAGTTACCTCCAAAGCGGATCATCGCCTCCGACTCAATACAAATTTATTGTTCGTTGCACACGTGGAAGCAAGAGCGGCATTGGCGCGGATCACGCCCACACGTTACACTTAGTCCCATTTCCACTCAACAACAATAATCATGATTGTTAGAAACTAAATTCTCAAATTGATTAACTCGTGTTTTCGACAAACGATTCTTTTTTGTTTGTCCAATATCCTAGCAATCTAAAAGACTAAATCCAGTACGAAGAAAAATGAACACACACGGTGTAATGTACAATAGCCTACTTTGGCATGGTTTTTTTTGGAGAAATTAGTTGATACCAATTTTTCTTGGGCTTTCTTCAGAAATATTGTTATTTAAAAAAATAAATCCTGATATATGGGGGAGCAAAAGTATTTCCAAAACTAAGGTAAAGCGTCTGTTGAACAGACGATTTAGGGCCCAGTCAGCATAAAACGTCTGTTCAACAGACGATTTAGTCACACGTACAAAACGTCTGTTCAACAGACGTTTTAGACCAGATACTGTTTTTTTTTTTTTAAATTTTTCAAGTAGTCAACATTTTTTTTTAATTTGCCCAATATTTCCAAATTAGTCCAACTTTGTACTTTTCCGGCATACACCGTATATCTCAGAGAGGTCGTATTTCTTTGGGTTGGTAGTAATGAAATGGTTTCATTATCTAAAATGAAGAACATTTTAAGTTCCAAATCATAATACACAAAATTTTATTATAATATAATAATATGATCATAATAAACTAAATAATGTAATTTAAACACAATAATGTATGAATGTTATGTAAAAAAACAAAAATCATCTAAATAAGCTAATGAGTGCCGCAGGAGGGAGGTCTTCTATTTCGAGTTGGGTTTCGTCTCTGCTGTGGGCTCCTCTGTTGTTGGCGTCCTCGTTGAGCTCGAACTGTGGAAGGTCCCGCAGAAGATCCTGCTTCATGATCATAACCGCCCCTAATAATGTGAGATCTCGGAGTTGGTATGAAAATGGGTGAAGAAGGTCCTGAAGCGGGAGTCGGTGATGGAGAACGGGGTGGAGTACCACCTGGCATCATGTCATACTCCCGCTCAATGTCATCAGGCATATGGGGGTTTTCTTCAGTACGTCGTCTTACCCTTGGCACAACCGGTGCATTTGGCACTGTATATAATTGTTGCATCTCATCAACCATGGCCAAATATTCATCACATAATTCAGGGATCTCACCAATGTCCGTCACAACTCGAATGCGTGTAAATCCAGACGCCTATGATAGAAATAAGAGACATTAGTGATATGTTGAATTACACTAGTGTAAAAGAAATAATAAAATCATTACCATGGAGCCAATAGCTGTCCCCTGACGCGTCAAATATCGTCGGGTGATAGTATTATACCATGCCATATATCCCGCATCAACATCTGGGCCGCCATTAACTGGATCACCTTGAAGAAGATGATCCCAACGAGATAACCACTCCTCAACATAGTGAAAATGTTCACTCCTCCAATCTAGGGCACGAGTCCGAAGATCCATAGCGTGCAAACCTCCTAGGTTAGCGTTACATGGTTCTAGCACGACCTGTATGAGGCCAAACTGTCGCATGACCCTAGAGGGAAAAATGAACTCGACTATGCTGAAGCATATCAATGGAGCTTCTGCAGACCAACTATCCTGACCGTTACGACAGTATGCAGGAAGACCGTCCAAGATAGTGGTATATGGCTCCCAAATGACCTACATAATCAAAAGGTGATCGTCACTTAGTATAAAAAGTGTTGATAAACATTAATGTATCAGTTTAAACTTGCGACTTACCTGCTCTGGCCGTAGAAGATCAAACATATATTGATACTGGACCAAAACATGAGTGGGAAGAGCGGTGACGCAGAAATCATCTGTCCATCTACAGAAAAATACCAAGTTAAGTGTTTGAGATATATAAAAACAAATAGCACTTCTAAAACAACTATACATACCGAGAGCCTGCAGGACGACCAACTAACTCATGATCGCGAGCGTGAGTATGCTGAGGGGCTATCGTAGGAAAACGATCCCATGCCCAAACTTGAAGTAAAACGAGTGGGCCAACAATGTCCGAAGCATCTGAAAATGAGGCACGACACATCTGTCTATATAGCCATGCCAAACATGCCGACCCCCAACTCAGTCCTCCGGCAGCATCAAAATCCTCTAATAATTGTAGAAACATAAGATGCACTAACGTATTAGATTTGTCAGCAAACAGGAATCCACCGATCAGCTCCAAGATGTAAGCACGCGCATATCTAGCTATGGTCACATCGTCTGCATGACGTGGCAAACTCCTGAATGTCGAAGATAGCCATGTCAAACTAAGCCTGGCTCCATGTAAATGTTGAGGAGGTGGTATGACCCCCAATAAACGCTCGCATAACGCCACCCAGTTAAGACGCGCTCGCCAGTCACAGGCTCTCCATCTACTTGGGAGACCAAACTGGACTGCAACGTCTGTAGTGTGATGGTGCACTCTCCCACCTGGTAAGTGGAATGTGTGAGTCTCAGAACGCCACCTCTCCACTAATGCAGTGATATGACTCCAATCCAAGCGTATGAAACCTAAAGTGGCCACACCATAAAAACCTGGCCGTCGTAGATGTGGCTCGATACGAGGATCTATAGGTCCAATAACACCCTCCCTACGTCTACAATGGAGGCCGGCCCGACCTCATTATCCCAAACCAATAGTGAGCGATGTGTGGCCTGTAAGTGTAAAACAGACTCATCCTGTGGCCCGGGATCCATATCCTTCAAATATAATAAAAGACATGTATAACTATCAAGATTAATATAATAAAATACATGAATAACTCAAATTTAGATTACAAATACAATCAAATTACAAATACTATGAAATTTAAATTACAAAGACCATCAAATTATATTCTACTATCAAGTATTTTTAACAATTACATCATAACTAGGGTGGTGCAACAACTTATCTCGAAGGACATTTTCTTCTATTATGACCTTCTTGCTTGCAAAGGCCACATTGATTCTTCGTGCCTGGTTCTCTCCAATTCATCTCATTTCGAATTCGTGTACTTTTTGGTCTACCAGGTTCACGCAATTTCGTCTTATCAGGATGAATAATGGGAAAGTTAGGATTTGGCCATCTTGCTTCATGTGGAATTGGTTGGAATTGGGGAGCGTAACACTTGCTAAACTCGGATACTAAGTACGTAGGCTCAACATGTGCCCAATAGTCAAGACGCCACTTAGAACACGCGGCAATGACATGTGAACACGGAATGCCATACTCTTGCCACTTTCCACACGTGCAAGTGCGATCATTTAATCTAATGATTTGTTTGTTCCCTCCTTTTGAATTAAAGTAATGATATCCTGTTCTTACTTCAAACAAACCGCTAGCTCGATCAAACATTTCAACATCATGACTTGATGCCCTTGCTTCATTATGCTCTACTTTATCGAGAGCATACCTACAATAGAAGAAATGAAAATCTCCAACCAATCGACATATTAAAGAAAATTACTAACAACATGACAATGCGTACCTTGTATACGTTTGCCCGTTGTCAAGTGCACTTCTCAATACATCTCGTTGTTTGATAAAGTAATACACGCAATGATAGTATGTGAGTTGGACTAGTCCGGTGATAGGTAGCGATCGAGCCCCTTTTAGAACACCATTAATGCATTCTACAACATTGGTGGTCATGTGTCCATACCTATACCCACCGCCATGTGCTTTTGTCCACTTTTGAATTTCGATATTGTTAAACCATGACAAGCAATCCTTGTTCAAAATTTTAACTTCCTCCATCCACTTCTCAAATTTATGAATCTGACTCTGACTCGCAGCACGATAAACTAGATTTTTCAACTGCTTACTTTTGAACTTCTTGTTGAAATTACTGACAACATGTCTCAAGCAAAATCTATGGTGTGACAAGGGTTCTGCCCAACCATTATTCGGGTCATTCACAACGGCTATGATACCCGCAAGTCGATCTGAAATCAAACATATGCCCTCTCTTTGTGTAACCCTAGTTCTCAAGTGATACAGAAACCACCCCCATATGTCTCTACTTTCCTCACCAACAATAGCCCAAGCTAGAGGAAATATGTGGCCGTCGGAGTCAATAGACGTTGCAATCAATAATTTCCCCGTATACTTAGCATATAGGTGTGTTCCATCTATTTGAATGACAGGTCGACAAAACTTAAATCCTTCTATAGACGGCCCATATGCCCAAAACACGCATTCAAAAATTTTATGGTCTCTCAAATTAGTGTTCCCGAATCTCCACTCAACCTGAGTCCCGGGGTTTGTTAGTTTCAAAATATGCATCCATTTGGGCAACAACTGATACGATTCTTCCTAATTCCCGAACACTCTCTCTATTGCTTTATTTTTCCCTCCCCACACTCGTCGATAGTGTACATTATATCCAAAAACACGCTTCAAGTACGCTTGTAATACTACAATTTTTACACTTGTATCTTTTTTCACCATATCACTAATTTCTATGGCAATCAATGTCGAGTCAAGTTGGGGGTGATCTAGAGTTAAACGTGCAAAAACACAAGTATGAGGCCCGACATACTGAGTAATCTCAAACAACTGGTGTGTCTTCTTTTTAATACCACGAAGTCTCCACGGACACTTGTCAGCCCATTTCTTACACCTAACAGCCCAAATAGCAGGTGTTGACTCCGTTACCTCAAATTCATGATTTTTTTTTATGGAGTAACGTTTCACTTTATGTTTAAATATTCTTTACTTCGACATAAAAATCCTTTATACAACTCTTCATCACTCCCTATTACTCCAGGACAAGCAATCAGATCGTGTTCGGGGATAAGGTTCATAACAGTCGTATTTAATTCTGAGAATGTTGGTGAGGGGGCTTCATATTCAGGACAATCTAAATCTATACCCTCGAATTCATCATCTGTCAGGGTACTCATATCAATGAACTCGTTTCCGAGACGTATAACTCCAAACTCACCAAAAGGTAACGTATTTTCAACTTCGTTATTCTCACGTAATTCATTTGAGGTCCCTCCAGAGCCACTACAAACAACACTTGGATTGTCATGAATTGAAACTTGAGTGTCACGGCCTATTAGGTTCTCATCTCTACTCCTAATGGACACATAAATATTTATCTTATTAGGAGGATGTAAAGCAGTAGCGAAGATGAAATTCAAATTTGCATCATTACGGATTGGGAAAGAAGAGAATTTAGTTGATCCATCCGATAATTGGGTGGGATATCTATACACAATCTCTGCTTGGATGGTCCTCAAATCAATGGATAATGTTTCACTCAATAGTTCAACAAAACCATTAAACTTAATCCCATAGTCCATTAAAAATCCTCCACATGGGGGTTGATCGTATTCTATTCCTTCCAAACCATTGACCACATGACCATTGGCATGTACAACAATTGCAAGAGTTCTTTCCGTCATTATCTATAGAAGAACAATTTGCAAAGTTCAAATAAACATAAAATTGCTCAATTAATTACAAGATCAACCTAACATTGAGAAATAAGATCAAGCTAAATTCATTTAAATCACATTTAGCATCATTACAAATGTAACTAATCTCACAAAGTCAAAATGTTCACTATTTACATATATAAGAGATCTTCTTTCAATTTTCAAGTTAAATTGATCTCCTTCAATCAAAGACAACAAGCAGCTTAAACAAACCATCTTACATATTCATTCCAAGATCAATTCCAAAACCCAAAACCCAAAGATTTCCAATTCCAACTCAATAAAACAAAAACCCCTTTCCAAAAACCATATCATAGTAATCTTAAAGTTAATCAAGGCATAGACAAGACATCATAACATTTATAAGCTAACCTCAAGCAATCCAACCAATGCAAAATTTCATAACCATAAAATTCACATACCTTAAATATTCAAGCAAATTCGAAGAAACCCACCGGAAATTGAAACTTGAACTGGCGAAGAGAGCGAGCGAGACGATGAAGAAGAAGAATTAGGGTTGGCTAAAAGAACTATTGCAAAAAAAAATACAATTTCATAAATTTTCAATTTCAATTTACAACCAAACCCACACCACAAAAAGTAACCATTAGAAATCCGTCATTTATGTCAATAGAAGTGTTACCTTCAATATCCAAATAAATTTGAACGAAAACCACCGGAAAATATGAGGTTGCGCCGGCGAGGAGAGCTAGGAGGCAAGGCGAGAAGGAGAGGAGGATTTCGAAGCTTTTGCGTTGAAACCCCCGAATGTCGTTGAAACCCACCGGAAAATGAAGCTTTTGCGTCAATCGAGCTACTTGGGCCGGCGAGGAGAGCGGCGAGATGAGAGGGCGCGGCGGAGATGAGAGAAACTTTGAGGGAGAGCGATGGAGACGAGAGAGAATTAGGGATTCGAAATGAGAAAGAAGAAGGGAAGAAGTTGTTTTGGGGGATAAGTTCGGATGTAACTCGTCTGTTGTATAGACGAGTTCTTAAAAAAGAACCAAAATCGTCTGTACAACAGATGCTTTTTAACTTTTTAAATAAAAGCGTCTGTTGTACAGACGATTTTGTTTCCTTTTAAGGAACTCGTCTGTACAACAGACGATTTAGCTCTCCATCTGGCCGCCACTTCATCCACTCAAGTCCCAGTCATTAAAAACAGCAATATTTTTGGAATTACTTTTACTTTTACAATATTTATGTCATTAATTTAAAATAATATAATATTCTTAAAAAAAAATCAATTTTTCTTATCTTAATTTAAAGTATAATCAATGTTTGATTTGTTAAAAAAAAAAAATTACTATTTAATTTAAAACTTATATATTATTTTCATTAAATTAATAAATTCTTTTTTATTAATATTTTTCTTCAAGGTAAAATGATGAATCTCATTTTTTTTATATTTCTTATTGAGATATTTAAAATTGAAATTAAATAATGTTTCAAATTTTATTTTACTTTACCATTTTATAAATTAACTACATTAAAAAAAATATTATTTAAAGTTTTTTTTTGAAAATTTTTATTATTTAAAAATGTTATTTTAAAAAGGGTAAAATGAAAATGGGCCCTGTGCTTTTGGTCAAATACATGAAACACTCCGTGTGGTTTAAAAATGGTAAATCACACCTCGTAGTTTCAAATTTTAACTTTCTTTTTGTCATAACTTCTTCATTTGAATTTCGATTTAGATAATTCAAAATGTTTTGAAATTCTCATTTTGAGTTCTACGTGACGGTCACTCAAAAATCATCAATAAATAAAAAAGTTTTTTATCATCAAAATATTAAATCTGATTGAAGTCATAAAATATTTTATTAACTGATGATTTGAAAGTTTTGAAGTGACTACATCGTAGATCCCGAAATGAGGATTCTAAACATCATGAAGCATCCAAATTGGAATTCAACGAAAAAGTTATGACTAAAAGAAAGTTTATGGCATTGGAGGGTAGAGGTCTCATTGACATAATTTTATATTACAAGAGTGTGCTTTACCATTTTTAAATTATAGGAGGTGTTCATACATTTAAAAAATATCATAAATGTGTTATCTGCAGTTTACCCATTTTAAAAATATCTCATTTTATATAAATATTTTATGAGCAATTATTGGATGTGGTAGGACCCGCTTCATAAACCATTGTATTGTATGTATATGTTACCGTGTCTCTGTTTCTCTCCTATTTAAAATATATGTCTAATGGTTTATTGAGTAAAGGACCACATGTAGCAAACCTTATCCTATATTTTGTTCTATTTCAATGAAGGAAGCAAGTTATGATCCATTAAAATTCAAACCATTATATTTATGTAAATAATAAAAACGATTTTAAATATGGGACAAAATTATTTCTTTTTTTGTGAAAGTACACTATGATTGTAAAAACAATATGCATGTGGGTGAAATGAAATGTGTTAGCGGAAAGATTATATTGTATTGAATCAGTGTATTGAACACGAGAATTACAATGGATTAAATAAAAAAACTAACATAAATAAATAAGGTAAACGAGCAAATTACGCAAATAAGAGACAATCACTTAAATAAATAAGATAAATATAAATCACCATAATTATAGCCTAATATAGAAGACGATAAGCTTTTTCTGTGAATTTTTCAACCACAGGCTGCGTCGACGACAGCTCCACTCTTGGCTTCTTGTTTCTCAATAATGTGTATGTGTTGCAAAGGACCCTGTCTAACTGTCCTTTGAAACAAAGAAAGTTGACATGAAAAACATGTTTCGTTTAAATTAAAAATACAATTTATATTAGTGCAATATTAATATATTTTTTTATTTTTAATATTTTAAAGTTAAATGTATTGAATTGAAACTGAAAGAGGAAGAAAAATTGAGGTGGTGCTGTAAGTGTAGAAGATTAAAAGAAAAATTATTTAATATACGACCCACAATGCTAAAATCAATTCGTGATCGCGAGAGAGAATTTTTTCACCCAGGTAAAATTGATTTGGGTTGACACAGGGTTAATGGGACTAAAATGTCTTATCTTCGACTTCGACCATGGTTATAAATAATATTAAAAAAATTGGGTCTATTAGTTTTGGATTTTTTTAACAGAAATCGGCCTATTGAAAGTGTAGGGATAAAAAAAACTAAATTGAAATTGTAAGGTTGTAAATTGAAAAAACTTGAAAGAATCCTACTTTAAAACAACTTTCTATAAATTGGGAAAATAAAATGAAATATTTATAAAATAAAGTTAATTTTTACAAACGTATGATTAAAAAGAAAATTGTATAAAACTTTTGAACGCTTCTCTCCTCGTTGCCTTTCATTTTCAGTTGAGTTTTTTATGCATCTCGCCAAGAGTTTTTGCTTTCTCTAAAATATTCTTATAATAATATTTTGGAACAAATATATAAATAGCATTTTTTAACCATCTAATTATTCAAATAGCCACAATTTTTTTTCTTATTAAAATAGCCACATGTAATTGTAAAATTACCAAAACACCATTTGTCAAATCAATTCTCTCACCTCTCTTATTTTCCCTCCTCACTTTTTACGTGAGACATCTCTTTCTCTCTCTCTTTTGTTTTTTTTTTCCTGATAGCATTTATTTCTCTTTTTTATTTCCCTTTTTCATTTATCTTCTCATCTCTCTCTCTCTCTTCTTTTTTCCTTCTCTTCTCATCTCTTCCTCAAACTTTTTCCAGAAAAATGCATCCCCAACCCCCATTTTTACTCCACAAATTCTCTAAAAATTCACAAATATAGAAATTTTCAAATGTAAAACACATAGATCTGACAAAACCCATGAAAAAAATGTCTATTTTTTTTTCGTTTTACTCAATTTCCCCTCTTATACATCCAAATCTACCCGTTTCTTGTAGATCTAGAGTAGATCTAGAGCAAGAACAACATGGATCTGGAAAAAAACTATATTTTCTGTTTCTTTTATTTTTTTTCTCCATAGATATTTTAGATTTTGCTGAATCTTGAAGATCTAAAAGAAGAAAAGTATAGATCTAATAGAAGGTATGCCTTTCTTTTGTTAAAGTTCGTTTATTTCACGTCTCTTGAGTTTTTCCGAATTTTTTCATGTATTCTGGAAAATATTTCTATTTTTTTTCTTGATGTGTTCGGATTTTGCTAAACACGACTTCTGTACTATGCGTAATATACACTGTGTCTCGTTTTCATATAATTTATTTTGTAACTTTGTATTATACTTAATATACATCGTGTCCCAAATTGCTAAATGTATTCCTATAATATATGTAATATACGTACTATCTATTGGTTTAAATACATGTGTAATATACGTGATATACATAGTTGTGTGTTTTTTAATTCATTCAGTTGTTTCACTAAATATATATTTTGTAATATACATAATATACGAAAATGACGAGGGGTTAATGTACATATTCCCTTTCTTTTATGTGTGTTTTTTTTTTTTTTGCTATCTGTACATTATGTAACATACATAATATTTCTTCAACTGTACATTCTGTAATATACGTGATATCTTACGTCTTTCGTTGTTTTATGTAGTATACATAAGTTCTTAATACTGTTTTCTGCTATATATGTAATATATGTGATATACGTTTTTTTTACAACATACGTAATATACATATCTTGTCTATCGTTTGTTTCTGTTTTACTTAATTTACAGTCTGTAATATACGTAATATAATATTTGTAATGTATTATCTGCAATATATGTAATATACGACTGTTTGTTTTCTAAATATATATTCTATAATATACGTAATGTACATAAGTGACGAAATGATGTGCTAAGATTTGCTAAACATAAATTCTATAGTATACGTATAATATATTACACTTAAGTAATATACGTAACATATATTATGTAATATACGTAATATACTTAAGTATCAAAAGGATTAACAGACATCATTTTTCATCATATTTGTTTTTTTAAATGTACAGTTCTGTAATATACATAACCGTCTATTTTTTAGTCAACTATAATTTTATTTTTTATTTTTAGATTACATCAAAGTGGGGGAAGGGGGACTCGAACCTTCGACATCGAAGAAATGGAGTATATGTCTAACCAGTAGCTAGCTCTTTAATGTACACTATTTATTATGCATATGAGGCCTAATAACTATAATATGAAATGATTTGCAGTTTACTGATCAAATGACATGTATATTATGCATATGAGACCTAATAATCATTCTCTGCATTGTTATATGTCCATTCCAAATTGTTATGTGTTGTACTGTTTATGTATTCATATCAAGTATATCATGTATATTATTCGTATGAGGCCTCAATAACATCCTTGTCTGTTTTGCAAAATAGCGTTTATATGTCCATATTAAGTAGTTTGTATGTGTACTGTTTTATGTCTCTATAAGTATATTTTGTATATTAAGTATTGTGTAAATTATATATTGATTTTAAAGTTTGTTAACATTTTTTCTTTTTATTTGCAGATAAAATGACATGTATATTATGTATATCACGTATATCTTCATTTTCCATCAAATTTCATTGTAAAGTGGAGGACAATATACTAAATATACAAACATTACATGGAAAATGGAGAAAATGTACGAAATTCACTTAAAATCAAATATAAAAATGAAAATATACGGAATATACGAACGGAAATATACCAATAAAATAGATAATATTATACTTGAAACAAAATAATAAATAAAAAAAACTAAAAAAAACAAATGGATATTGAAAAGAAAAAAGAAAAAGAAATAAAATAATTAGAAAGAGAAAATAATAAAAATAATTGTTTTCATGCATTGGAAAAAAAAAGTCGAAATGTCGGACTTGTCGAACATACACAAGATATACGGGAAGGGTAAAATTGGAATGAACGAGTGTAACATGTGGCTGTTTTGATTAGTTTTTAAAAAAAAGGGTCATCTTGATCAAAACACACCAAAAAGTGGCTATTTTGATTTTTGCCCCTAATATTTTTCGGGTGATTGTAAATCTACAAAAAGAAAAAAATTACACTATATTTACATATAAATCATTTTCTAAAAATAATTATAAATTTAACGATTTTTTCTATAATATTTACAAAAATGTCATATTTTTACTCAGCACATTAATTAGTGATATATCACACTACAAGAAAACTGCTTGTTGAAACGCACGATTTGCAACAAAATTACTAAGTTTGCATCACAAACAACCAATTTGTGAATCAAGTTGCGACCCATTATGCCGTCGAAAAAATATCATCGGTAAGCAATATTTTATGACGCAATTGTCATAATCAGTGGCGCAACAACTATGCGTCATTGGCATAGACGAGTTGATAAATAGTCGTTTCAATTTGAATATAACGATGCAATGCGCCCGAATATGTAATGCATGCTTCATAAACGTATATAGTCAACTGTTATAAATCTTAACTATTTACGACGCATTACATCGTAAATATTATTGTTTTTTTTATATTAATTAATTAGAAAATTGAATATTGAAATTATAAATAAATAATATAAAATGAGGATATATTAAAAGAATAAAAGTTTTTTTTTACAATTTACCAAAATATTTATAGAAAACGGTAAATCTTAAAGCTACGACTACCCAGGTACCAGGGGATAATGAGAAGAAGAGGAGAGCAGGGCAACTAACTCCCGCATCTTCCATCATAGCCTCGAGGCAACCTCTCTCTCAATCAAAAACTATTGTTGCTGCTCCTGACGAGCATAGAACAGATTCACATGCTCCAGTAACGAAGCGTTGCTCTGCCACAGCTCGAAAGTCTCATAACATATAGTAGCAGTGGTGAATGCACGAGGCATGTCAGCATATAGATGCCTTCAAAATTTCCCGAGCACCAAAATTGAGCTGTTAGGACGTCTACCACCAGTATCCTTGAGAAACGTAGACTAGATATTATCCTGAGTCGGCGATGGCGATTGAGACTCGAGAGTCGAGAACCTCTGTCATAAAGATCCTCATAACGCGCCTACAAAAAGTACAACATAATTACGTATTAGTTAATAACGTATATCAGAATTTTTTTTTTTAATTTTACTAAGTAATGTCACTCACCGTTATCCGGTGGGTAGAATCGTCGACAAAAGACTTGCCGTCGTGTTTCTTGGTCTAGAGATGCAGGAAAAATGCCACTGGATCGACAGGGCCTCTCTTAGCTTTTTCATGCGTGAAATTTAGCGAGCTAAATGATTAGTATTTAAGCTAAATAATAAAAGAATGAATTAAATGACTTAGTGATGTGCACTTACCAATCTTCGGTGATGCTCATTATGGGAGACAGTCCTCCCGTGTGCAGTGATGGTTTAGACTACTTAATTGGCTCTGTTCATCTTCGACACGCATCTCGCCTCATCAGTCAAACTAGTGGCTATGATTTGTAGATGATGATTTGGAGCCAACCACGGTAGCAAATTATTGGGAGGCATGTGACTGACACAATACATCTTATCGCTATAGCGTCTCCCCACATGCCTGCTTTATATCATAAAGAGAACCTCGTTAGTGAGTCCACTAGGAATGTCAAAGAATGTTTGAAATAAAGAAAAGAAACATAGAATGAAACAAACCATGAGTCTGTATTATAATATATAATATACAATTTCGTGACTACAATATTTGGACTAGCATAGGGACCTAATGGACCTATAGATCACAGGCTTAATAATTAGGGGGCAATTTCAAATATGTTAATTTTTTTTATAATATTTATAAATTTGTTAGAAAAAAAATTATTTACAAAAATGTTAGAATTTCAAAGATTCCAGTATATCGATCAATCACTATTAGAATATCGGTGAACTATTAGTATATCAATGATAGTTTATCGAGTCAATCATTAATAGTCTATCACTGATATACTATTAGTTATTGACTAATATACTAATAGTGATTGACGAATATACTCACTTTTGAAATTCTAACATTTTTGTAATTATTTTTTTCTAACAAATTTGTAAATATTTCACCCAATTATAACTTTCACGTAAATTTCCCTAATAATTAGTCAATTAAGTGATTAACTTATAATCAGTTAATTACTTATTATCTAACTATGAATAATTCCATTATAGATTCATAGCTGAACTTCCCTCACTATAAATGAGTTATGTCCATTTAGTTTATCTTTTATTTATATCTGTGACATATCCTTCACGTGGAACTCTCATAATTACAGGTGGATGATGTTTACCGTTTTACCCCTGTAGTTAACGCTTTATTCTTGTGTTCCTATTGATTCTCCAATAAACATTATTTGTAGTCAAACTATAATATATAATATACTTCTGTGATCAATAGAAGTCGTGGTGTCACTTGTTCATGTCTCGAATCAGTACATCAAGGGAGTTTCCTAAAGTTCCTAAAATGTTTAGGTATCGCACTGGTACCGTTAATTTATAGAAAAATTATGAATTTCATCTCGTGTAAATGTGTTCCCAGTTACTATATCGTTATGTTCTCAAAATAGGAGTGTATTGAGCGTTCATATCAGATCACTCTCAACCATGTGAATCAAAGAACATAACTCCATGAATAAGAGTCCACATTTCACTCAGGATTGAGATCACGGTTGATAAACTTAGCTTGATATTCAATCATTTCTCATAAACGGTACTAATGAGATATTGAACAAATGTCGTGGTTCTGTCTTATACAATCAACATTGTATATGATACTTCCACTTCATGTCACCCATATGAATGATCAAGGATTAGATCATTTTCTTCTTATATAAAATGGACGGCCTATCAACAGTGTTACTAGGATAAGGTTCCCAAATATTATTCATATACTGTAGACATTTTAAGTTACTCATCTCGACTTTAATCCTCTCGTATGACTCACATACTTAGTCGTTATTTAAAAAGAGTGACTTAGGGTTTTACTATTTGAATATTTGACATTCATATCTTTACATATATTCCTATTATCGTCAATTGAATCAATATAGATATAGAAAGAACTTATGTTTATTTATTCAAAATAAATTATCGTTATGAAATAATTACAAGTTCTAGGACACCATTCCTAACAATGTACATGCAGTCTTTATATTTCTTACTTCTGAACAACGTGTGAATAATGGAAGATAATGAAAGTATACGCAGTCTAAACATTATCTCATTATCTCACCTAAACATGCAAAGTTTTGGGGTTTATGCACTAAATCTTATGTAATCCAATTAAACTATAAATAAATAAAGGAATTATTAATTAGTAATATTTACATTGTCATTTATTATTAGTTTAATAAATGTAATCCATCATAAGATCCAGAGTTACTTATGATAACTTAAAGTGAGCATATGATGCGGGAAGATTCACTTAAGTGTAACTCAAATAGTCTGTGGTACATGAATAAAGGTTGGGTGCCTTATTTTTGGTAACACCACTAACACGGCCCACTTGTGAATTGGCACAAGTGATCTCATCTGGATCTCTCATGTAGAGACATGTGAGTGGGGGTGTTGCTGAAATAGAGATTGTAGTAGACTAGACTAAGATAAACTTACTGTCTTCTGGGAAAGCCGTTACAGAAAGACACTTCGTTTATCAATCGGTTGGTCATGTACAATTGATCTTAATCCTGAGTGGATTACGAACTCCTGTTTGCAAGGGACAAACCTTTGATATGCATAGGTGAGAGTGACTCGTATAGTTCGCTCAATATGCCTCCCACTTAGAGGATTGCATCTTGCTTATAGCTGGGAACGTAATTACACAAGAATTGGAATTCACTCTTTTCCATATAGGAAAATAGATAAGTAGTTCCCTTATGGACTGATTCGGTCTTGAACAGCGGGGTCCCATATTCCTCTGATCAAGGAAAATGTTAAAGACGCATAATGGAGATTATGTAAGGTTGTTCATTGGAGAATCAGTTGGGCTTAAGGATCAAGATGTATCATGGAGGTTAATACAGTGTAAATACCTAGCCATGGATACTAACTAACTTGTGAAGGATCAAAGTGTAGTTAATGATTATAGCCAATGGACATAACTATGTCTATAGTACTAAGAGTGCAACTCTAGATATTTAGTGGAGTTATCTAGGAGTTAATGAATGAGAATTAATTGATTAAAAGGAGTTGTAATCAAAGGTAATTTTGGATCATTGGAGCTTAGTCCTATAGGTCCATTAAGTCCTCCAAGCTAACGCATGTAATCGAGAACATAAATTAATATGATTAATTTCTCTTTGGAAAATTGAAAATGAATAGAGGAGTCTATTCAATTAATTAAAGGAAATTAAATAGAGGAGTCTATTTAATTATTAAATAGAAGAGTCTATTTAATTATAAGAGATTAAATACAAGAGTCTATTTAATTAAATTAATTTTGTGTTGTCCAAAATTAATGGGGATTTAAATAGAAGAGTCTATTTAAATATTTAATTTGAAATTATCAAATTAAATGAGGAAATAAATAAAAGGAGTTTTATTTATTGGAATAAATAAAAGGAGTTTTATTTATTTAATTATTTAAAGGAATTGTTCCATTAAATAAAAGGAAAAATAAAATGCCCAATAATGTCGGGGTCACACGCCACTTTGGTCAACAGTTGACCAAGAGTTTGCATTTTATTATTTGAAATATATTTAGAATATCTTATATAAATTAATATGATTAATTTAAATGGAAGATATGGAATAATATATTTAAATTGATATTGATTAATTTAAATAAAAGATATGGAATATTTTATTATGGAATAAAATATAATATCTTTATTATTCAAATATATTTTAGAATATCTTAATTAATTATTTATTAATTAAAAGATATTCAAAAGATTTTCTGATGCCTTAGTTTTCTTATAAATAAGAACCTTGGGGTGACCCCAAAACACACAACTAAGAGAGTTAAAGTAAAGGCTCAGGAAATTCCTCTCCTCCCTCTCTCTTGGTCGTCGCCCATAGGGTATTGGGAAGAAAATTTCTTCTTCCCAATTTTCCTTTTTCCAAAGGAGATAGTGCCCACGCACCGATTATCTTTTGTGCTTAGTGAGGAAGATCTTTTTGCTGGTCCCAGGATCGTAACCATCAAAGAAAGAGGAAGAGTCAGACACTTCTCAACAAGGGTTAGTATTCTATTTATGCATTTAAATTTTGTTAATATTATACTGCAAGGAAAGATCCGTGGGACTTTCGCTTGAGAACTCTTTTAGAGGCCTCAATCCCCAACAACTGGTATCAGAGCAGTCTTGTATTTATAATATTTTGAAAATTTTATGATGGGAATTGAAAACAATTTTAAAAACCGTTTTAAAATTATTGGTTTTTCATTTTGGTTGAATTAGGATTTATTGGCCTAGGGTTTTCTTTCCTCAAAATTTTGTAAACCCTTCATTGGGTATAGGAAAAAATTTTGTAATCGTTTTAATCATATGGGATATCGATCGAACGATGGAAAAAAGAAGAGATAAACCAGGATCCCGCCGGGCATCGAATGAGTCGATGCGTGAGTCGCAGACGGTGAAGACCAGGTGGCGGCGCTTGGCGGCCAGGCAATGCATAACGACCGCTACGCAGTGGCGATGGCAGTGCAATGAAAAAAAAAAAAAAAGGAAGGAAGGCGCGGCGCCTGGGTTAAAACCCTAGGTGCCTCCCCTTGTTTTTCGGTTTTCATTTTTCCGGAGATCCTGGAGATGTTCGTGATGAAGATTATTTCTATATTAGATATAGGTTTATTTTTCATAGATTTGGCCAATAATATCCCAACCAAAATTGCTTATTTATTTATTATATATTAGATATAATTAAATAGTAATTATTCATGCATAAAGTATGCCATAAATAATTATTCCCATCATAAATGCATAAATGCCATGATCATGCATCATTAATGGAGATTATTGATATTATGCTCATGCCTTGTATGAATATAAATGTTATATTTATTGTGCTAGAATTTTAATTAAGGGGTTAATTAGTAATTACTAGCAAAGATGTTTTAGGTTTTAATTAAAATGGTCTAAAAGAGTTTAGTAACCAATATTTTAATTAATTGTTTAGTTTTAAATACGATTTGAAACTAAAACCTAAAAGATGAGGTGTCACTATTTTTTAATTAAAGAGTTAATTAAAAATTAATAAAGTTGAGTTTATTAATTTAAATATAACTCTGGCGAGAAAGCTCTGCCCAAGATAAGAGGTTATTTAATCGTTCCATTAACACGGGACCCCTCTAATTGGGAGCGATCTGGGAGTCATATTTTATTAATAATTCTCTTCATTGAGACGGTGCATAATGTGTTAGGATTAATAGAGATTAATCACTTGGCTTTCACATTAAAATCAATCTAACCGATCTATAAGAGATATTATAAGTTAGATTGAACTTAGATATTAGAGGTAGCCTGGGTATATCTAAGTTAAAAGCCTTAGCTAGCTATATTGAGTGGGAGAAGGACAAGTGACAACATGTCCTGCGGTCTCCAAGTTGGAATCAATGTGTGAGATTCATATAGGGCTTCTGTGGTGTTGGTAACTCTTCACTCATTCCCTCCGGAAAGTAACCATATGAATCAATACCCGGGTGATTCTCTTTGGGATAGGATTTTTTAAAGCTCTTGATGTTTGACTCTCCTTTCGGTGACACTCGTCATGATAACTTTAAGCGATCTAAAACTTGGGTAATACTCAAAGGGATCCATTTAGAAAGATACTTAAGACTTTTGATGTTTTACTCTCCCTTCGGTGACACTCATCAAGAATAATATTTAAGTGATCTAGATGTTTCGTCTGACCAAAACATGGTAACTACTAGAACTGTAGGATATGAGATAGCCTGGGGATGTTCATTAGTTGAGAGGAGTCTCATTTTAGTGGGAGGGAACCTTGACCTGCCTACGTAGGCATCGTTTCTATTTCTCTAATATACCATGGCATTGAAATTGTGTTTTAAGGTTTTAGAATTTCATTAAATGTTCATTCATGCATCACGTTTAATAGATGCCAAAAGTATGAATGAATGGATATGTAAAATTGTATTACTAAGCATGTGTTTATTTATTTACAGCAATTATGTCGAATTCTCTTATTGCAATTCTTGCTACTGAAAAATTGAATGGTGAAAATTTCGCCACTTGGAAAAACAACATAAATACCATTCTGGTTATTGAAGATCTCAAATTCACCCTTCTGGAGGAATGTCCTCTAGAACCGCCTGCTAATGCCGCTCGAACGGTTCAAGAGGCATATGATCGCTGGTTCAAGGCTAACGAGAAAGCTTGTGTCTATATCTTGGCTGGACTTACTGAAGTCGTATCCAAGAAGCTTGAACCTCTGCCTACAACATATGAGATGCTGCAATCGGCACAAGAGATGTTTGGCAAGCCATCTAAGCAAGCCAGCAAGCCAAACATGAGGCTCTCAAGTACATCATGAATGCTCGCATGAAGGAAGGAACTTCGGTTAGGGAACATGTCCTTAACATGATGGTCCATCTAAATGTGGCTGAGATGAATGGTGGAACTATAGACGAGACTAGCCTGATCGGATGATTCTTGAAACCCTTCCAGATAGCTTCTTATCGTTCAAGAGTAATTATATTCGAACAAGGTGGGTATGAACATGTCCCAAATTCTTAATGAGCCGCAGACTTTCGAGTCTATGTTCTTTGAAAGGCAAGAAGACGAAAGTCGTGGAAGTAAATGTTGCTTCTGCTCATGGTGCCTCTAGCTCGGGCACTAAGAATAAGAAGCCAAAGTTCTGGAAAAAGAAGGGTAAGGGAGCAAACAAGAAATCCAAGAGAGGAAGAGTTCCCAAAGGAAAGTGCTATCACTGTAATGGTGAAGAGTACTGGAAAAGGAACTGTCCCAAGTTCCTAGAAGAGAAGAAAAAAGGCAAAGAAGGTAAATATTATTTATTCTTCTTGGAAACCTTTAATGCGAAGGATTGTAAATCCACCTGGATACTTGATTCAGGAGCCACTAATCACTTCTGCTCTTCTTATCAGGGAAGTAACTCTTGGAGAAAGATCAAGCCTGGAGAAGTGTCTCTGAGGAATAGCGTGGGGCAGATGGTGGATGGAGAAGCTGTTGCTGATATAAAGTTATCTTTTAATAATAAAATGTTTATTTTCCTGAACACTGTTTATTATGTTCCTGGTTTAAACCGGAACATAGTTTCTTTGGGTTGTATTCGTAAACAACATTATACCGTAGATTTCGGTATTAATAAAGTTGATATTTTTAAAGATGGAAACTTTATTTGTTTAGGAATAGAAGATAACAATTTATATATACTAACACCGTTAGTATGTGCAACACTTTATAATCTTGAGTTGTTCCGGATGCAGAGTCTAGAACTAATAAAGGTAGAATTTCTAAAGATGAGACCCTTCTATGGCATCTAAGGCTTGGCCATATTAACCTCAATAGAATTCAAAGACTGGTTAAAAGTGGACCTCTAAGTAACTTAGAGCTTGGTACACTCCCAGTATGTGAATCCTGTATAGAGGGTAAAATGACCAAGCGTCCTTTTTCAGCTAAGGGAAATAGAGCCACAGAACCACTAGAGCTTATCCATTCAGACCTTTGTGGTCCGATGAATGTAAAAGCTAGAGGTGGATATGAGTACTATGTGTCTTTTATAGACGACGACTCAAGGTATGGGTACATTTACCGTGCAATTCAAGTCCTGAAACTCTTGAGAAATTCAAGGAGTTTAAAGTGAAATTGAAAAGCAACTTGGTAAATCTATCAAGACGCCCGATCGGATCGTGGTGGGGAGTATATGGACTATGAGTTCAAAGACTACTTGATAGAAAATGGGATTACATCCCAACTTTCAGCTCCTGGTACACCTCCAGGAATGGTGTAGCTGAAAGAAGAAATAGAACCTTACTCAAAATGACGAGATCAATGATGAGTTATTCATCATTACCAGAATCTTTCTGGGGTTACTCATTAGAGACTGCGTTATACATCCTAAATAGGGTACCTTCTAAAAGTGTTTTAGAAACACCTATTGAGTTATGGTCGGGACGTAAAGTAAGCTTGCGTCACTTCCGAGTATGGGGATGTCCATCACACGTGCTGAAAATGAACCCTAAGAAATTAGAATCACGGTCTAAGGTATGCTTCTTCGTAGGCTACCCTAAAGAGACGCGTGGTGGATTGTTTTATAGTACTGAAGAGAATAAGGTATTTGTGTCAACAAATGCTACATTCTTGGAAGAGGACTATATAGGAAACCACAAATCTCGTAGTAAATTAGTGCTAGAGGAGATGATTCCAAGTGAAACCACTAATGAGCCAACAATTATTATTGACTTGCCTATCTCATCAAATAGGAAGAGAAATTCTAGTCAAATCCAGTTAAGTTCCCGTCGTAGTGGAAGGGTACCCAAGTTACCCGAACGATATTTGGGATTAACTCAGGTCAATGATGGCGGTATTGACCTGGAGAATCCATTGTCTTATAAGGAAGCAATGATGGATGTTGACAAAGAAAGATGGCTAAAAGCTATAGATCTTGAGATGGAGTCCATGTACTCCAACTCAGTCTGGGAACTTGTAGATCAACCAGTTGGGGTAAAACCCATTGGGTGCAAGTGGATCTATAAGAAGAAACGAGGAGCCGATGGGAAAGTGGAGACTTTCAAGGCTAGACTTGTGGCAAAGGGGTATTCCCAAATGAAAGGGGTTGACTATGAAGAAACCTTCTCCCCAGTTGGTATGTTAAAGTCTATTAGAACTCTCTTATCCATTGCTGCACATTTCGATTATGAAATTTGGCAGATGGATGTCAAAACCGAATTTCTTAATGGGTATCTTGACGAGAGTATCTATATGCTCCCACAAGAAGGATTCGTTGTTCAAGGTGAAGGATAAAAAGTTTGTAAGTTGCTGAAATCCATTTATGGATTAAAGCAAGCTTCACGGTCTTGGAACAAAAGATTTGACACTAAGGTCAAATCATATGGCTTTGAACAGAATGTTGATGAGTCTTGTGTCTACAAGAAGATACTCAACAAGGATGTGATTTTTCTCATTCTGTACGTGGACAATATCTTACTTATTAGGAATAATGTAAGGGTATTATCGGATGTTAAGAAATGGCTAGCTCACGAATTCCAAATGAAGGATTTGGGAGAGGCTCAATATGTTCTTAGTATCCAAATATTAAGGAACCGAAAGAACAAGACGTTAGCGTTGTCTCAAACATTCTACATTGACAAAATAGTTGCCAAGTATGGGATGGATAAATCCAAGAAAGGAGCGTTACCTTTCAGGCATGGTAAAACTACTCAAGAAGTTGAGAGTATGAGACAGTATCCTTATGCATCAGCAGTTGGAAGTCTAATGTATGCGATGTTGTGTACTAGACCGGACATCTGTTATGCAGTAGAGATAGTAAGCCGTTACCAATCAAACCCTGGTTATGAACATTGGGTTGCAGTCAAGAATATTCTCAAGTATCTTCGGAGAACGAGAGAACATGTGCTAGTGTACGGTAAAGAGGATTTGATTCTCAAGGGGTACACGGATTGTGACTTCCAGGCAGATAAGGATTCTAGGAAATCCACGTCTGGATCAGTTTTCACACTTTTTGGTGGAGCCATTGTTTGGAGGAGTATAAAGCAAAGTTGTATTGCTGACTCCACAATGGAGGCTGAGTACGTAGCCGCTTGCGAAGGTGCTAAAGAGGGTGTCTGGCTTAGGAAGTTCCTAACCGATCTGGAGGTAGTACCAGACATGGACAAACCCATAACACTGTTCTGTGATAACAGTGGTGCTGTAGCCAACTCCAAAAGCCTAGAAGCCACAAACGAGGAAAGCACATAGAGAGAAAGTATCACCTGATAAGGGAGATAGTCCAAAGAGGAGATGCTGTAGTGACAAAGATAGCCTCTAAGGATAATATTGCTGATCCATTTACAAAAACGCTTCCGGCTAAGGTGTTTGAGCGTCATATGGGTAGTTTAGGATTACTAGATAAATCTCTATAAAGCTTTAGTGCAAGTGGGAGATTGCTAGGGTTTCTGTCCTAAATCTTATGTAATCCAATTAAACTATAAATAAATAAAGGAATTATTAACTAGTAATATTTACATTGTCATTTATTATTAGTTTAATAAATGTAATCCATCATAAGATCCAGAGTTACTTATGATAACTTAAAGTGAGCATATGATGCGGGAAGATTCACTTAAGTGTAACTCAAATAGTCTGTGGTACATGAATAAAGGTTGGGTGCCTTATTTCTGGTAACACCACTAACACGGCCCACTTTTGAATTGGCACAAGTGATCTCATCTGGATCGCTCATGTAGAGACATGTGAGTGGGGGTGTTGCTGCAATAGAGATTGTAGTAGACTAGACTAAGATAAACTTACTGTCTTCTGGGAAAGCCGTTACAGAAAGACACTTTGTTTATCAATCAGTTGATCATTTACAATTGATCTTAATCCTGAGTGGATTATGAACTCCTGTTTGCAAGGGACAAACCTTTGATTTGCATAGGTAATAGTGACTCGTATAGTTCGCTCAATATGCCTCGCACTTAGGGGATTGCATCTTGCTTATAGCTGGGAACGTAATTACACAAGAATTGGAATTCACTCTTTTCCATATAGGAAAATAGACAAGTAGTTCCCTTATGGACTGATTCGGTCTTGAACAGTGGGGCCCCATATTCCTCAGATCAAGGAAAAGGTTAAAGACGCATAATGGAGATTATGTAAGGTTGTTCATTGGAGAATCAGTTGGGCTTAAGGAACAAGATGTATCATGGAGGTTAATATGGTGTAAATACCTAGCCATGGATACGAACTAACTTGTGAAGGATCAAAGTGTAGTTAATGATTATAGCCAATGGACATAACTATGTCTATAGTACTAAGAATTCAACTCTAGATATTTAGTGGAGTTATCTAGAAGTTAATGAATGAGAATTAATTGATTAAAAGGAGTTTTAATCAAAGGTAATTCTGGATCATTGGAGGTTAGTCTTATAGGTCCATTAAGTCCTCCGAGCTAACGCATGTAATCGAGAACATAAATTAATATGATTAATTTCTCTTTGGAAAATTGAAAATGAATAGAGAAGTCTATTCAATTAATTAAAGGAAATTAAATAGAGAAGTCTATTTAATTATTTAATTAATGGTGGAATTAAGTAGATGAGTCTATTTAATTATTAAATAGAAGAGTCTATTTAATTATAAGAGATTAAATAGAGGAGTCTATTTAATTAAATTAATTTTGTGTTGTCCAAAATTAATGGGGATTTAAATAGAAGAGTCTATTTAAATATTTAATTTGAAATTATCAAATTAAATGAGGAAATAAATAAAAAGAAGTTTTATTTATTGGAATAAATAAAATGAGTTTTATTTATTTAATTATTTAAAGGAATTGTTCCATTAAATAAAAGGAAAAATAAAATGCCCAATAATGTTATTGGTGGATGACATGGGCGTGTGACCCATCCACTTTGGTCAACAGTTGACCAAGAGTTTGCATTTTATTATTTGAAATATATTTAGAATATCTTATTTAAATTAATATGATTAATTTAAATGGAAGATATGGAATAATATATTTAAATTGATATTGATTAATTTAAATAAAAGATATGAAATATTTTATTATGGAATAAAATAAAATATCTTTATTATTCAAATATATTTTAGAATATCTTAATTAATTATTTATTAATTAAAAGATATTCAAAAGATTTTCTGAGGCCTTAGTTTTCCTATAAATAGGAACCTTGGGGTGACCCCAAAACACACAACTAAGAGAGTTAAAGTAAAGGCTCAGGAAATTCCTCTCCTTCCTCTCTCTTGGTCGCCGCCCATAGGGTATTGGGAAGAAAATTTCTTCTTCCCAATTTTCCTTTTTCCAAAGGAGATAGTGCCCACGCACCAATTCTCTTTTGTGCTTAGTGAGGAAGATCTTTTTGGTGGTCCCAGGATTGTAACCATCGAAGAACGAGGAAGAGTCAGACACTTCTCGACAAGGGTTAGTATTCTGTTTATGCATTTAGATTTTGTTAATATTATACTGCAAGGAAAGATCCGTGGGACTTCCGCTTGAGAACTCTTTTAGAGGCCTCAATCCCCAACACAAAGTACACCTAATCTTTACATTTCTCTCATATATGTATCACAACATTAATAAATAATACCAAATAATGTAGCAGTCATACATTATCTCACTATTCATTCCCCCAAGCATGCAAAGTACACACAGTCTTTAACATTCCTCATGATACATATATGTATACAAGCATAAGAACAAATTAGTAATGGAAGCACACACAGTCTATGCACTATCTAAAATACTTTACCATTATCTTAACAAACAATATGCAACTTAAGATTATAAGGCACCCACTGTCCTTATAATCCTAGTTACTCTTATCTTGCACGAAAAACAATAGAATTTCCCAAGATTCAATAATCATAGACAGATTCCCAAAGTAAAGATTAACTCAACAAATTAACTAATTGCAATAAATATAGCAGAGTCCCAAAGTGTGATAACTTAAGCAGATTCCCAAAGTAAAAAATAAAACAGAGAGTCTGATAATTCTTTTTATTTTCATAAGTTCTATAAATTTTCAATCTTATGATACCTCATCAAGTATCAAATTCAATCATCCTTAACAACAATAGTATAGTACAAAAGTTCAAAAAAATCCGATGAGAAGACTAAAAGCATTAATTCTAGAATAACCTAAAAGTAACCAACTTTAACTCCAAAATCACTTAAGGCAAGAACCAATCTATACTCTCAAAGCCTATTTTTTATTGCCAAGTATTCTCATAATCTCTTATTCCAAAGTATTACTCAACTCCCGAATTTTACAAGTTGTTCATGCATTTGGTTTCTAAATTTACCGTAAATTCTATTTATCCTCACCCTTAGTAAAATAAGTAAAATAACATCCCAACGAGAGCGGTGAACGAGCAATCAAGCACCACCTACAATTTATTATGCCTAAAATGTAATGATTAAACCCTAAAATCAATGAATGACACGTAAAACAAAGAAATATATTAAAAAAAAAACCCGCTGAAGGACCCTCTCACTTAGCTATTGGCTGAATAGGGTGTAACAGAGAGGGGGCATGTTTTCTGACTTTTGGGTGATTATGTGACAATGCGGGTTTGTTTGGGTGCGTTCCTTGGAGGTATTTATCAACCAGAAATCTCAATTTAGGTATTTGAGCAAGATTTTACCAACCAAAACTCAAGAAAAAATACAAAATAAACAAGGAGAATATATACACTATGGCTCACGATTTTGGGGAATTTAATGGGGCTTTGATTGTTGAACTTTTTGGCGTCTAGGTATTTTAGGAAAAACAATAATCAACCTCAAAATTCTCTTTGATTTGAAATCTTCAAGTTCCACAGAATGGAATTCAAGATTTCAACTCAAACATACATTTAAAACCAAAAGGAAGAAACCCATAAGAAATTGATGAATCTTACCTTTTATGGATTCTCTTAAAATTGGAGAAAATCTTCAAGGCCTAGATAGAAATATTCTGCATGATGAAAGCGTTCCAACGAAAAAAGAATCGAAGCAATCAGAGAAAAATTGAAGAAAAGTCGGTCTTGGTATACTACCTGTGGGCGGAGACAATGGAAGCTTTAGGAAGAAGGGATTTTGTGTTTTTTCCTTTGTCCAAATGAAGAAGAAGAAGTGACCCTAGTAATTTTTGAAGAGTAAGGAATTTCTTGCTAAAAGACCCTTAAACTTCCCTTCTAGTTTTAGAATAGACCCCATGCCTTCAATACATAAGCTCACTCATTAATTTTACCAAACACTATCAAACTAATCTAGAAGGTTAATTATTATTAATTGGTCTATTCATAATAATTAATACACCTAGTTTCTAGATAACACCCTTAAAATATTAATTTACAAAGTAATAGGACTATAGTATCTAAATTTTAAATTAACTAAACTAAACTATTTAACTCTAAATTCTAAATATTAATTTGCTAAGTTTAGTAAATGCGAGTTCTGGCTAGATAGAGTTGCTTTTCTGGGACATGTAATGTCTAGTAATGGAATATCATTAGATCCCACTAAGATAGAAGTCGTTAGTAGTTGGTCTCGACCTACTAATGTGGTGAAATCACGCTTCCCTACGTTTAGTTGGTTATTATCGAAGTTTTGTGCAAGATTTTGCAAAGATTGCCTCACCTATGACTAAGCTAACCAGGAAGGGTGTGACTTATGTTTGGGATGATGAGTGTGAAAAGAGTTTTGAAAAACTCAAGAAGAGACTAGTTTCAACCCCAGTTTTGGTAACTCCCGATGATTAAGGAGGTATGAACATTTATAGTGATGCCTCATAGAAAGGGTTGGGTTGTGTGTTGATGCAACATGGTAAGGTTGTAGTCTATGCTTCTAGACAGCTTAAGGAGCATGAGAAGAAATATCTCACCCATGATTTAGAACTAGCAGCTGTGATTCATGTCTTGGAGATATGGAGACATTATCTTTATAGAGAAAAGATCCTTATCTTCACTGATCACAAAAGCTTGAAATACTTTTTCACCCAAAAAGAGTTAAACATGAGATAGCGTAGGTGGTTAGAACTAGTCAAAGACTATGACTGTGACATTCAGTGTCATCCTGGAAAGGCTAATGTGGTGGAAGATGCTCTTAGCAGAAAGTCAGCTCATAGTGCAGGTTTGCTTACTAGACATTCGAGACTTCAGTGGGAGATGGATAAAGCTGAGATTGAGATACTCACTTCTGAGGTAACTGTCAGTATGGCTAGGTTGACCGTGACACCTTTTTTGAGACAGGGGATCATTGAAGCACAGAAAACTAATGAGAGTCTCTAAGGTTATATTCTTGATGTTGAGACTGGTTTGCCTGGGTACTTTGCTTACACATTTGATGGAGCCTTAGTTTATAAGGTTCGTTTGTGTGTACCTAGTGATGAGATTTTGAGAAGGGAGGTTTTAACTGAAGCTCATAGTTCGATGTTTACTATTTATCCTGGGAGCACCAAAATGTACAATGATCTCAAAGTACATTATTGGTGGCCTGGAATGAAAAAGGATGCGATTGAATTTGTTAGCAAATGTTTAGTATGACAGCTAGTGAAGGCTTTGAGGAAATGCCCATATGGTCACTTGAAACCTTTAAGTGTACCAGAATGGAAATGGGAAGATATAGTCATGGATTTTGTTTGTGGTTTGCCTTGAAAACAAAAAGGGTACAACGTGATTTAAGTAATTATGGATAGGCTTACAAAGTTAGCACAATTTTTGCCTGGAAAGTCGACCTATTCTGTAGAGAATTGGGAAAAATTGTATTTGAAGGAGAATGTGAGACTTCACGGGGTGCCAGTGACTATTGTGTCAAATCAGGACACTAGATTCGTGTCAAAGTTTTGGAAAAGTTTGCATAGTGCCATGGGTACTAAGTTACTTTTCAGTACCGCTTTTCATCCTCAGACAAATGGTCAAACCGATAGGGTAAACCGATTTTAGAAGATATGCTTAGAGCATGTGTACTAGATTTTGGAGGTAGTTGGGATGAGCACCTTTACCTGGTAGAGTTCGCTTTTAACAACAGTTTTCAGGCTACGATAAAGATGGTGCCATTTGAGGCTTGATACAGGAGGAAGTGTAGATCACCAATACACTGGAATGAAGTGGGAGAAAGGAAATTGCTGGGACCCGAGTTAGTGCAGATGACTTTTGAGTCAGTTGAATTGATCAGAGAATGAAAACTGCCCAGAGTAGGCAGAAGAGCTATGCAGATGTGAGAAGAACTGATCTTGAGTTCTCTGTTGGAGATTATGTTTTTCTGAAAATAGCTCCAATGAAGGGAGTTATGAGGTTTGGAAAGAAAGGAAAGCTGAGTCCGAGATTGATTGGACCATTTGAGGTGTTAGAGAGGGTCGGATCTTTGGATTACAGATTGGCCTTTCCACCAGTACTGTCAAGGGGTACAATGTATTTCACGTTTCCATGCTGTGAAAATACATTGCTGACCCATCACATGTGATTGACTTTGAGCTAGTTCAGCTGAATGCAGACTTATCATTTGAGGAACAACCAGTTGAAATTTTTGCTAAAGAACATAAAATTTTGAAGAACAAAACCACTAATTTGGTTAAGGTTCTATAGAGGAATCAAACGCATGAAGAGCCTACTTGGGAACGATAGGATGAGATGCGTGAGGTTTATCCCCATCTTATTCATCAGTAGTAGCACTTTTCGGGGACGAAAAGCCTTTTTAGGTGGGCAGAGTGTGACGACCCGTGTTCCCGGTAAGTAATATTTAAATAAATATTATTTATTTTATATAATTATTGAAAGTTTTTTTTAAAGGAAGTTATGATTATTAATTTAATTCTTTTTATAGGAATTAAATAAAGGATTATCTTTATTCTTTTTGGAAAAAAAATTAAAAATTAAAAAAAAAAAGAGTGAGGTAGCGTGGATGATAGGGAAAATAAAAGAAATCAGTTTTTGTTTTCTCATCAGTTGAATGTGAACCACAGAGAAGAAAGAAAAGGTAAGTTTCTTCTTCCTCACCCTTTGCCGCCGCCAATAAAGGGTTTCAGAAGTGGATTTTGATTGGTTTTCTCTCGTTTATGTTTCTCGTTAGGTGTGAATCCTTGTGGGTTTGAATTGGAGAAGATTGGAGATTGTTGGAGACGTTCTTCCCTAATTTTTGAAAGAGATAATTGAGGTTTCTCTCTTTATTCTTTGGATTTGGGTTTTCCTTTAAATTGTATGAAAAACCTATAAAAGAATGAACAACCCCTCTTCCTTTTTGATGTAAAGTTCATTCTCATCTTTTTCTTCAAACCCTAGAATTTGATTTCACCTTTCCTTGTAAAATTTCTCTTACCCATTGTTTAATTTATCATCTAATCGGAACCCAAACACCGTCAAGGATTTGCCGCCGCCGTCGAGAAGACAGTAGCAGTAGTAGCCTCTTAAGCTGTTGCAGGCCGACGGCAAGGCATCCCTTCATGGATTGCCTTGTGTCGTTTCGTGCGTCGTTGGTTGCTTGTCGTTCGTGGTCTCTTTATTTGTATTTAATTAGATGTTTTGAATACATTTTGATAGGTTTAGATGTTTTATTCAGGTGGTGAACTTTTGGAAAGAAAAGGGAGAAAAAACTTGAAACTTGAAACTTGAAACCATAAGGTGAGTAGAACTAGTTAAACGTTAATTAATATCATGGGTTGTTTTTCTTTTTCATTAAAAATATTTGTGTTAATATGATTTGGAGTGTTTAAGATACCTTTTAAGCATGAAATATATGTTATGGGTTGAACCTAAAGACGTTGAATTATGGAAATAAAGGAATGTTAAAAAGGGCGAAAACATGAATATTAAAGAACACTAATTTTTCCCATCAGTTGTTATAATAAATTGTGATTACTTCTGGACTTTTGCTTGATTTTTAGCATGATTTTTATTGAGGTTTTAAGTCTTATTGAGCTGCTGGAATTGTATTATGTTTTTGAGAATTAGTGCTCACTAGAACCTAAAATAGCCTAAAAGTACGCTCATTTGTGCAAGTTTAATTGTGAGGTATTTTTGGGAGACTTCTAGGTATATTAGAATGTTTTTGGAAGTGGTATTAGTACCCAATTGCTGCTGGTTTTATTTAGAAAATTAAACAATCAACTAGTGACCGAAATTAGAGCAAAACTACACTAGTTTAGGCTAGTTTTTCTCTTTTGGTAAAAAATTTGTTGGTAGTTCTCTTTTTGAGTTGGGCCTGTATTCTTCGGTGATTTTAGCTCATGATAAGGTTGGGAAAATGTTATTTTTCCATAATTTCGAATTTGTGAGTTTAAGCCACGTAAAAGTCGGTTTTAACATAAACGGGTTTTCTAAACTAGAAACTGGACGTAGGCTTATTAAAACATTATGGTAGTGATGTTTTTAGGTAAATCATGTTGTCTTGGTGTCTTAAACAACATGGTTGGAGGTTCGCACTAAGTAGTGCCTTACTTAGTGAAGAATATATTGTTAAGTGGATAGTTATAATTGTGCACAACATAATATCACTTAGCGGGCGGGGTTCATTCCATTTGATCAATGGGAAAGCATATACAAGTAGGTTCTCTTGTGTGTCTTGCAAATACATAAGAAGAATACCTCAAAAGTTCGAAATATGGAAACACGTGTTGATGCTTTTGAGCGAGAAATTCACTTTTGTTTAAAAACAATAGTTGAGTTAAGACATTGTCTAAAATTGAACTCTTTAGAGTTGAGAGATGTTGTTGGGTGTTGTGAGGTCGATTATAGACTTAATGAACTTAGGAATCTTCTCATGGCATTACTTTTTCTTTAACTTTTTCTATTCATTGGGCGTAGCCTCTTGATGCTACCTTTTTTTTCTGGTAAAAAGAAGAAGAAAGTCGGGTACTGATGGGATTTGTGAGCAGTAGATGGTTGGCATGGTTTTACATGTCGGCTTGTTATTCTATCTTTTGTTAGTTAGTCTTGTTGGGATTAAACTTAACAATTGTGTCGATACATGTTTTATCAAAGTTTTAAACGTTTTATTTGGTTGGATGTTTACTGAGAGTTTATTGTTTTTGTTTTCAAATAAGATTGATCGATCAAATAACTGATGTCTTTGTGATTTAAATGAAATGAGATGAGGTTTTGAACTTTAATTATGCTTCTGCTGTGTTTGTGAGAATTTTCCATGTTTTGTGAATTTTGGGATGTTACAATTACAATTTATATATAGAAGTGTTGAGCAATCAGATATAGTCATCATAAAAAACATTTCTGACTTCTTTGTGCGATTTTGTATTTCGAGAGAATCAGAGCTGTGTTTATTATATTGTCTACAAAAATACATGAATGGATGTTTGTTTGTTTATTAGAAGGCTATTTGAATGATCGGTTCGTAGAAGGGGTTGAAGATTTCGTAGAGTTTTGTGAAAGTACCGATTCTTTTGATCGGAATTAAAAAGTGATACGATGTCCATGCGGAAAGTGTAAAAATTAGAAGATATTTTCGACATTTGATGTGAAGAAACACCTGTATTGTCGTGGGTTTGTGGAGAATTACTACTAGTGGGTTAATCAAGGGGAATCTGATGATCAGAATAATTCGGTGTTGGAGCGAGCTGTGTTGTATGAAGGCAGCAGCTCGAATGCAGTGCCAATTATGAAAAAAGGACAGCAAGAGTATGGACAGATACAACATATGATATTTGAAGGTACGTTTAATCATACTCAAAACGATAGTCATACTATTCTAGAGGAGGGGGAAATGAATCCAGAAGCACAACGAATGTACCATATGCTCGAATCAGCTAGTAGGCCACTGTACCTGGGTTGTGACGTCAGTCAACTAGCTGCAGCTACGGAGCTTCTTAATATGACACTAAAAAATTTATATGACATGAAAAAATTAATGGAGATTATTGGATTACCTATTGAGAAGATGGATTGTTGCCCGAACATATGTATGATATTCTGGGGGGACGGAGTTTAAAGTCGTCATAATTGTAAATTATATTTCCATCTGAGATATAAACAATGTAAACGCATTCTCATTCCACATACTCGTATGTTTTATTTATCGATCTCCTCATCTTCAACGGTTCTATGCATCGAAAGTCACGGCTTCTCACATGAGATTGCATTACGAGTATTCTCAAGAGGATGGTCATATGAAACATCCATCTGATGCTGACGTGTGGAAGTATTTTGATTGTTGTCATCCAATATTTGCAAGGGAGATTAGAAATGTGTGACAGTTTTAACCCATTCCGCGCTTCTGGTGCACAATACTCTTTGTGGCCTATTATGTTTACACCCTTCATCGTTGTGTATAAAAGATCCTGTCATATTCTTACTGGTTATCGTATTGAGTCTAAAGAGTCTGAAACAAAGGTTAGATGTCTACCTCCAACATCTTATTGCCGAGTTAATTAATTTGTGGAATAATGGTGCATTCTTATGATGTATCGAGAAAACAAAATTTATGTATGTGAGCCACTGTAATTTGGACGATCAGTGACTTTCCAGCTTATTCAATGGCATCCGTTAAGAATACTTATTATTAATTATTTTAATTCTGAGGTAACTGCATAATAATAGAATTTACACTTACCGTAGGTTAAAGCACATCCGAAAAGTTTGCTTGTCCTCATTGCATGATTGACACTGGAGCTTTTTCATTGAAACATGGACAAAAAACTTCTTGGTTCGATTGTCATAGAAGATTCTTACTGAGCGACCATTTGTTTTTAACAAACAAGTCAGATTGGTATAAGAGTCGAAATGCACGTAACCAAGGCCCTCTCCGAGTGTTTAGTGGAATCAAAATCTTACACGGGTTGGATTCTATTGGCATGAAAAAAATTATTGAGATTGGAGCTGAGTGTGACGACCCGACACTTATAAATAATTTAAATTAGAAAACACAGCGGAAATCTTTATATTTCAAGAAAATTGGCGTGGTTATGTTTGAAAATTAGCTAGCCAAAACCTGTTTACATCTTAATTTCAAATCTAAAGAAAACACAAGGAACTTCAAGTTCCTATTTCAGGAGTTCAAAAGAGTACATCATAAAAGTAAAATCAAACGCTCTAAAGAGCTATATACAAATTTACATAACATAAGATACAAATTAACAAAATGAGACCATGGTCTTTTAAAAAAAATGTCTAGTCCACCTCCGTGTCATCATCCTCTCGATCAAGCGCGCACCAGCTCCTCTCCCACGACCCTAAACATTACCTAAAATATTTGTAATATCATGAGCTAACAACTTAAGCCCAGGTGAGAATAAACAAAATAAAAAGTAAAGTTAGACCCCAAACCCGCATCCGGATTTGTGTCCAATTGAAACTCACATTCTCTTACCTTTCAACCACCAAAATGGTTTTACATCAATGTTTCACTTTTACTTACCAATTTTCCCAAATATTTGTTGAACAATCTTCCAACCATTAAGGGGATATGTTTCATAACATATAAATATATAACATTTGAATCTCATTCTCTTTAATACCTTATACTATACGTAAGGTTTACATCAAATCTTATTCTCCAATTACGAGATCTTCCAATTTATTGAGAAACTAGTTCTCTTACATGTTTATCACATGATAGTTATACAAGGTTCAATACACCCTTGTATTCTCTCATTATCCAATTCAATCTCATTCCTTTTTCCTATAACACTTGGCTATACATCAATTTCATTTCTTTTCTCTCTAGAAAAGTATGTCTTAAATAATCCTTTCTATAGTTCTCTAATCTCTAGAAAACTAACTTCCATAATCATAAACTCTATAGGATGTTAATACTAGCACACGTAGTCTAAATCTCATCCATTAACTTGTTATAACATAAATAAGAAAAGTAAATAAACTTTACATAAATATAACATCTCGATTCTCTATTCCATCGATCATATGCATGAAGGTAATGTAGGGTTCGTATTCACCCTTATGCATGAATGAAGGTAATGCGGACACTACCCGTAGGCTCCAACATCCTCCCCTTCCTTTCTTTCTCACTTTCGTTTCTTTTTCTCTGACACTACCTGTAGGCTCCAACATTCTCCCTTCCTTTCTTTCTCACTTTCGTTTCTTTTTCTCTGAAGGTGATGCGGACACTACCTGTAGGCTCCAACATTGTCCCCTTCTTTTCTTTCTCATTTTCTTTTCTTTTCAATGATGCGAGATGTTATGGTGCAATATGTTATGGTGCGAGATGTTATAGTATGCTCGTAAAAGTAAATAAACGTAAATATAAATAGAGCATAAAGTAAAGGGTATAAAGTAAAGGATAAAAAGTAAAAGGATCATAGATGTCCTTATGCATAAAGTAAATAGATAGGAATTCCGGAATAACATTAAGTAGTTCGAATTTCCGATACTTTAAATAAAGTAGATCTTATCTTAAATAAGTAATCTACACTTCCAAGGATTTCAAACTTCCAACTAAAATCCAAAGTTCTATTATCGAATTCCTTTAACCATTCTATCTAAAAGTTTGGATCCTTTAACTTCCAATGATCCATTTCATCTTCGGAATGATTCTAAATTAGAACTTCTTAAAGTTCAATGTTTCCCTCGAGAAACTCCAAAGTTTTCACTCAAAGAACTAGTTCCTAATCCTAAGGCACTAGCTCACTCTCTTTTCTTTTTAGATTCGAATCTAAATCTCAACTTCTGATTTTACAAACTGTTCTAATTATTCGGTTTCTAAATCTACTTTAAATCCTATTTATTCTCACCTTAGCCAAAGTAGTTTTTGCTTCAACTCTCCGATAGCACGATCGATCGACGATCCAAAACACCTACAATTAAAAGTATATCTAACAATCATTAATAAATCATACATCGATCAGTTATCATCTAAAAGCTCAAAACGACGAAAATCCACGGAAAAACCCAAAGGGTGCTCTAGACCCTTCAATGAAAAATGGGTTTCGGGTTCGGTTTTCCGGCTTTTAGGCACTTTAGAAGTGTTTCGAGTTGGTTTTAAGCAATTTCGAATATCCCGATTTCAATGGGTATCGATGATTCGGGTTTTTGAACAATAATCGATTCCCTGAATTTAATTTCAATAAACATCATATCAATAAAAGTAAACCCCAAAACAACCCCCACGATGTAAAATTCAAACGGAAAGGGCTTCGACTGAAACTCGGTTTTAGGGTTTAGGGAAAGTTGTCAAAATCACTAAAAACAACTCCCATAATAAAAGTCATCGAGTTTAACGGCAAGAAATCGAAGATTCAAAATGAAAACTCCATTAAAACACTATTTGGAGCTTAGGGTTTGAACTTTAACTTACCGAGAAGTCCTTAGAACACGGATGGAAAGCACGATAGCTAGGTGGAGAAGAATCCTAGGACTGAGGCCTTTCCGATGCAACCAAAATCAAGCCGATCCGTTGAGAAACGAGCAAAACCCGAAAATCTTCCCCCACACCATGAGAGCTACGGTTTTGAGAAGAGAAAATGAGAAGTTTTGGTCAACTTTGGTCAATTGGTATATTTAAAGAAGAATATGAATAGTGTTTTGGATATTTTTAAGAAATCGGAAATGACGGATGCGTCCTTTTATGACTTTTGACTTAAGAATCGAAACCCGAAGCTCTTAAATAAATCTAAAGGTGATTAATAATTATTAATTGGCCTATTAATAATTATTAATGTCACCGAAGCGAAATTAAAGTATTAAAACGATTAAAAAGAAGTTCGGGCGAAATTAACTACTAAAATCGAAATTACTACTTTTAAATTAACCTTAAATACTTTAATTAAAATAAATAAATAAAATAAAATAAAATAATAATAATAAAAATTTCACTTCAAAATAACGGGACGTTACACTGAGGTTGCAAACAAAGTTGTTGGTAAAAATAATGGTTGGAAGAAACGAAGTATTTTTTAGGATTTATCATATTGGGGAGATTTGCTTATCAGGCACAACTTGGATATCATGCATATCGAAAAAACGTGCTCGAAAATGTCTTCAATATAGTTTTAAATGTGTTAAATAAGACGAAAGACAACCTGAAGGGATGGTATGACATCCAGAAAATATGTCGTCGCCCTGAGTTAGAGTCGGATGAAAGTGGACACTACGCCAAGGCCAAATACGAAAGAGAAGAAATTACTCTTTGAATGGATACGATCGATTAAGTTCCCTGGTAGTTACATTTCTAATCTCTCTAGATACATTGATGTACGAGTCATACTATGTTCGGGATGAAGAGTCACAATTATCATTTTTCATGCAACGATTAATGCTTGTTGCATTCGGACGTTCGAGCGAAAAACATTGGGAACCGTTAGCGCAGTTAAGTGTGTTCTTCAGAGAGTTGACATGCACTAATTTAACACGAGAGACAATCGAATCATTAAACCGAGAGATTGCGGTTATAATATACAATCTGGAGCGAATGTTTCCACCTGTTTTTTTCGATTCAATGGAGCATATTTCTGTGCATCTACCATATGAGGCACTACTAGGTGGTCCTGTTCAATATAGATCGATGTATCCTTTTGAAAGGTAAAATATTAATTTGATGTGATGCACATGAATATGTATATTTGATCTGCACAATTCTCAGATACCTGCATAGATTGAAGAAACCTATTGGAAATAAAGCTAGAGTGGAAGAATCGATTTGTAATGCGTACCTGGTACACGAGACAACTACGTTCTATTCATATTACTTCGATCAAGATATCGTCGACCAGTTTCGCCTAGTGAACTGTAGCATGGTTGACAATCTTCCAGAAGGTGTAGACTTGAACGACCTGAATATTTTTACCATACCAAGCAAAGCTTTAGGCAAATCTGTGCGGAGTCCCTTAAGCGATGAGAAGTACCATGTTGTCCAGACTTATTTACTATGCAATTGTGAAGAAGTTGAGCTGTATATTGAGTAAGTTCTTTTAATTTAAGAAGTTTTGTTTTATGTAAAAATTGATTTTTTTTAAGCTTTCTTCCCACATTTTATGTAGATTATTTGTGAATTTCTTTGTACGACCATCGTACCTTGGTATTACTGAATCAGAAGAAGGGAACGTCATCGATAAAGATTTCCGTTCATGGTTTTACAATTACGTTGATTCCCCCCACGCTATCGATATCTGATTCACGTATAATATGGATCGTAAAAGGTCCATCAAGAATTGCAAGAGCTTACACTGGTTATCTTGTTCAAGGTTACAGATTTCAAATCAAAGCTCATTCAGTGAACTGTGCAACAAACAACAGTGGCGTATGCATAAAGGGTCAAGTGTTCGGGAACAATGCAGAAGATTTCTATGGAATAATTGATAAGAGTATTGAGCTTCAATTTACAGGTTCGGGTCTTAAGCATACATTTCTATTTAACTGCACATGGTTTGAAACAATGAGACGAGATGGGATTGGCAAACATACGAATCTTAAAATTGTTGAGGTAAACCGGACAAAACACCTGCGCACCCAGGATCATTTTGTTTTGGCATAACAAGCAATTCAGGTTTACTGTTTAAATTATCCTACGCACCGTAGAGATCTATCTGATTAGTTTGTTGTCTGCAAAGTAAGACCGATGATAATAGATGACAACCTTCCTGACAAAGATAGTGAGAATTATGTTGCATTCTAGGAGGATGAAGTGCAACATCGTGAATCGATGAAGGTATTAATTTTGACACGGCTCGTCCGTTGAATGATGTAACAGAGACACTTTTTGATTAAAAAAATATATATGTTCCACCTAAAAATGATCAAGAATCTTCTCCAGATGAAACAAATGAAGAAGAAACTGAAGAAGACATTATTGACTAAAGAAAAACTAAAAATTCTGATGAGAATGATTGAACTGGTTTATTTGTAGTAAAAGTAAAAAAAAAGGTAACGGGAAAATGCAAAAAAAAAAATGACATTAACGGCGGATTATGTCGTAATATAATAAAAGTTGAAATTAACGACAAATGACGTCGTTAAGGTCACTTAAATAGAGAGTGTTTGAAATTTTTCTAAGTGTTGATGGGAACTTAACGACACACTTCACCGTTAATTTCACTGAACAGAGAGTGATTGAAATTTTTTCTAAGTGTTGATGTGAACTTAAAGACACAATTCGTCATTAAGTTCACTGAACAGAGAATGTTGAAATTTTTTCTAAGTGTTGATTTGATTTTAATGACAAAATGTGTGTAATAGATCGAATTTTGGTTTCATCTTCTTGGATGACGAACTTCGTTGCTAAGGGTAATTAATTGGTGCAAAGCAAAAAAAATTCACGAAAATTGTGGGGGGGGAATGGGCGACGCAATCTGTCGCCCAAAAATATGGCAGTCACCAAGTCTAGAATTTGATTTGAATCTTAGCAATGAACTGCGTCGCTACTTCAAGTTAGCAATCGTTTGCCTCGCCTTCTTTATTTTTATAAGAACATAGACGACGTGCTTTATAGCATTTAATGACAGAATGCGTTGTTATAAAAACACGCATGACGGATTTTTAAGTGATTAGCGACGCATTCTGTCGCCAAATTGCGAATAAAACCCCTCTGTGGCTGCCATTGTCACCAGTTTCCTTTATTTTTTTTTTCTTCTTTTCTCTCTAATCATTCATTTCCATTTCTTTCAATTTCACCCCCTCTCTCAATTCCTTCTCCTCTCTCAATCCCTCCATCCTTGAAACGATTTCGAGTAAGTTTTTTTTTTATTCCATTTTCTAAATTTTCATTTTGATAATGTTAATGATTTCTTTTAAATTTGGTTTAATGTATATGTTAATTTAGAGTAATTTAGGTTAATTTTTATGATTTATGTTAATTTAGGTTTATATAATTTGCATATTTTTTTTAAATCTTACGTAATTTTCATGTTAATTAGTTAATTTAAAGTAATTAGTATGTTAATTAGTAAATTTCAATTAAATTAGCATGTTAATAAGTATTGTATTTAGTTCATTTCAATTAATTAGTATGTAATTAGTTTCAATTAATTAGTTAAAATTAATTTGTATGTTAATTAATTAGTATGTTTATTAGTTAATTTCAATTAATTTGCATGTTAATTAGTATATAAAATTTAATTTTGATATTAGTTTTATAGTTTAGTTTAATATAATTTAATTTAGTTAATATTAATGTTAGTGAATAACATTCATTATAGTTTGGTCATGCCTAGTAAACAAGCTCCATTGCCTTCTGACACCCAAGGGGTCAGTAGCTCAAGCAGTCAGCCCCCTGAAGATGTCCGCCTCTGGGATAACCCAGACACGCCCATTGAGTAGGAGGGCGACCCCGATCAGGCACATGAGCCGCTATTCATAACTGGACGTGTTCACTTGACCTTGGATGCTGGAAAGTAAGTTTTTTTAATAGTTTTTTTCGTTCATTATTTATTATTTTAAAATTCTAAATAACATTCATTATTTTCATTCACTTTAATAGCTTACAACCCTCGCGGAGCGATCGTGAGAATGACAAAGGTGATGAAGATGAGTCCTGTCCTGGGACACCCTTGCTGGCAGAGCGTCCCACCTCCGACCAAGCTGTGATTGTTCGTATCTTGGAAGGTAAATAACTTAATAGATTTTCATTTTTTATTCATTCATTTATTTAAAATATTTATAAATTTAACGTAATTATTTTTCAGCAATATTTTGATATTCCTGCTAAGCTGACTGACGAGGTCATATACGCTCCCTGGAATCAGCAAGCTGACATTTGTTACAGAGATATGGGCTACAATATTCGCCATGCTCATGCTGATAAAAGGCCGACACATATTTCTGTTGAGGAGCTCGAGGAGATCATGCGGCGTACCCAGACGGAGGTGGCATTGCGTATTTCTGCCATCAATAGTACTAACTAGAACACAAACCATCGAAACATACTTGAGGGTCGATCTCAGCCTACGAGCATTAGAAGAGGCTTGTAAGTTCTTTTCCTTTTTCAACATATAACTTTCTTTTAAGTTTATGAGACTTACTAATTTTTATGTTTCACAGGAACAAAAACTGAACCGTTTGGTTCAAGCTGCAGAGCTGTTTCTAGTTCTCCACACCAAGCAAGGAGATAAGGAGACTTTTGTCAATGATAAGGCAAAAGAGAGAGCGCAAAGTTTCTTATATAATAATTTATTACTGTTTCAATTTTATTTAATTATTATTTTAACTAACGAAACTGATTATTATTTTTCTTCAGGCTCATTACAACGAGATCCTCGCTGAGCGATTTCTGACACTCTATTGACTCAGGAGGATATATAGTCTGCCTATCTCGAGCTGGAGGTCGACATCTAGACGATAGTGTTCCTGGACTCGGCAACCTTGGCCCCACCCTTTATGCTGAGGAGCCTCGCTCGTCGCAGGAAGCTTGATCGAGTAGAGAGAGCGCAGAGCTTAGAAAGAGCAACGAGACGCTCAAAGACAAGGTCAAGCTGCTAAAGACTCGTCTCGATGAGTCCGAGTGGGCTCGACGCTCGATGAAGGCTACGATGGATAGTCTGCTAGCTCATTTGCGAGGAGTGGGTTCTTCATCGTCGATTATTCCTCTAGCAGATCCTCCGGCTGAGTACTTTTTTTATATTTTTATTTCCAAACATTTTGTATTAATTTTGTGGATATTTATTATTATTTATATAATATTTTTCCTTTATTAATTTTTTTCTTTACTAATTTATAATTCTAAACAATAATTTAATTATTTTGCAATTCTAAATAATAAATAATTTATATAAAAAAAATTATAATATATGTGGGCGACGCAATGCGTCGTTAGCGTCAAAACTACACTTTGACTTGTGAGCAATGCATTGCGTCGTTAACGTCAGCACTATTCTTTGACTTATAGGCGACACAATGCGTCGTTAGGTTCAAAACTATTCTTTGACTTAAAAAGCGGCGCGGCGTCGTTAAAGTCAAAGTTATACTTTGACTCTTAGGCGACGCAATGTGTCGTTACAGTCATAGCTCAATTTTAACTTATACGGCGACGCACTTCGTCGTTCATCTTCTGGTCAACATTTTCTGGCCATGGAATAGTTTTCTCTCATTAGTGAACGACGCAATGCATCATTAATATCTGGTAACGATGGCCAAAATAATGTCAAGTCGTTTCGTCGCTGATTTCATCGCTAATTGGTACCTAGCGACGGAATGTACCTCGTATCCGTCGCTAAACTGCTGTTTTCTTGTAGTGTATCTAGATCATTCATATGGAAATAAGTGAGTGAGAATGTTACTATAGTCGAGATTGTAAGAGACTAGACTAATACTATTGGCTGCAATCTCTCTTATATTTTTCCATATGGTTTACTAAGAAAATAATTTAAAGGGATATTATTATTTTTTTTTATAATAAAAATTTACCATTATTTAATTTTATAAAGTTTTTATAAAGAAATATGTTAGGGAATAATATTATAAACAATTTGTTAAGTTTATGATTAAATTTTTTTCAAGAATATTAAATTTTTTAAAAGAAATTAGAAAAATGCTCTTAAAACTTAGTTGTTGTCCCGAAATGCATATTTCTAGTCTTTTCAGTTTTTTTTTACTCAAGCAACAAATTTATTAAAATTAAACCAATAAATTAATAAAACTAGAAATAGATTATCAAAATTAAATTATAAATTAACTTATAATAAAATTTTAATTTTAATTCTTATAAACTCATATATATGATAAACTACGCAGAACAAAGCTGATGTTATTTTAAGCAATAGAATGACATCTAAATATATTCACAAACTTTTTTTATTACTTTAATTTAATAAATAAATAATTAATAAAATTTTCTATTAAAGTAAAAAAAATAAAAGTAATGACACACATAAAAATTTATATCTGAAATCCTCAGTTTGGGTTTTTTTTTATAACGGTACATATTCTAATGAACAAAATTTAGCTACTCACTCTTTGAGAGTAGGTATCATTACATTCCATTGTTATGATTTAGAAAAAATTTATTGGGTAAGAAAATTTCCCACAATATTTATAAATATAATATTTTAAAAAAATATTTGTAAATATATAATAGTTATTTTAAAAACTCTCATTCATGTAAATCAAAAAAATTAGTGATAACTTATAATATAATCAGTGATTACATGCACGAAATATCACTTGATACAATGAATCAGTAAAATCCGTGAATACTTATATGTTGAATCAGTTATTACTTGTGCAGAAATCAGTGATTACTTAAGCGAAATTAGTGGCAATTTTATCATATTTTATGCATGAATTTGAGTTTTTTTTACTATTTTTACAAATAAGCTTTTAAACTGCTATTTTTGTAAATACTAGACATGATTATATTATATGTGCAAGAGCCCCTATAATTTAGTTACACCCTATTTTGGATTGTTTTTTCAGTTTTTTAATCCTCTTTATTTAATATTCTCATGTTAAGTTTTTTACAATTGTAATCTTTTTGTTAGTGTAAAAAAAATTGTGAGATGAGTTGGAGTTTAGTTATATTATTACTTTATGTTACTTTTATCATAAATATCTGTACTATCACTCTGAATATATATATAAAAAAGAAGAGTTCTCTTTTCCTATCTCGGGTCATTTTCCTGCCTTTTAACTTTGTCCTTCCAAAGTTTTATTGTATTTTTTTCCTCCATATATTTTTTTATCATCCGATTCCGATGGATAAATACAAACAATTTCAATTATGGTGAGAAAAATAAGTCCTGAAAAAAAATCACGGATACTGCAACGGTACTGTTGATAATTATTTTCATTAAATAGAATTTGATTTACGTAATTATAACAGGTCATTTTGATAGTAAACTTTTCTTTAATATTTTTATAAATATAATTTGAAATAATTTCACCCATGATCACATTAATTTACATAAATCCACTTTTTAGGGCTGTTTGTTTTTTATTCGGGCTCTTGCAAAAATAGAAAAAATAGGTCCAATATTTATAAAAATAGCAGTAAAAAAACATATTTACAAAAATAGCAGAAAAATTAAATTCACACCTAAAATATTACAAAATTGCCACTAGTAATCAGTGATATCTTCACAAGTAATCACTGATTAGTAATCACTGATTTACTGATATCCTGATTTTTGTGAAAGAATCACTAATTACCTGATAGTAATCACTGATTATTTTATAAGTTATCACTGATATCTCTGATCACATGAATGAGGGTTTTTAAAAATCTGCTATATTTGCAAATACTTTTTAAAACTGCTATATTTATAAATATTGCTAAAAATTCTGCTACCCAATGAAATTTCCCTTTTTTATTTCAGAATTACCCAATGGTGGTTATCGGGTGGTTTTCGATTTGATAGTTTACTATCTTACCCTTTTATCTCTCCTGATAATCATATCTTATTAATTACATATCATTTAATTTATAATTTATTTATTTTTAATTTTGAAAATCAATCTCCTTGATTTTGGGAATCACTATTTAAGGATAATAAACTATAACCTAAATTAGATTATTCTCCGTCTTCCTCATACGTTTTCCACCATTTTCTTCATTGCCAGAAAACGCCCAAATTCAAATTCATTCGTAGAGCGGAGATCTCAGGCCAGTCCAAGCTCAAATCGGTACCATCATTTTTTCGATTTATGCTCGTGCCTTTTTTTGGATTCGATTAGTGCTTAAGATCTACTTCCTTCTTTCGATTCTTTCTCTGGAATTGCATCAAAATTCTTTCTCTTCTTCTTCCTCCTTCGTTTTCTCTTTTCCGTTTTCTTCATTGCACAGAAATTGCCCAAGATCGACTTTCACCGCTTGTTATTCATGGCTGCTACAGGTTTGTTGATATATAGTAAACTATTTATTAAATATAAACTTTTTTTATATATGGCTGCTGCTATCTGCTACAAATGTTAATGGTTGCTGCTATATGTTTGTTTATCAATAATAAACTGTTTATTAAATATATATAGTATCCATGGCGGTTTTACAGATTGTTTTTTCAATTATACAATGTTTATCAAATATAAACATGTTTAACGATTTATGATTTTGTTTTTCAAAAATATTTTTTTATGTTCTTTTTTTCAATTTAACATTTGTATTTGGTTTACTTTTGTTCTACTTTTTTTTAAAGAAAATAAATACTTATTAATTTTTTTTTGTTTATCAATTATACACAGTGACGGCTAGAGGATGATCGAAGAAGAAAGCAATTCGTAGGGGTGAAAGGAAAATCCCCCGCCCCGCTTCCCCGCCCTGACCCCTCAAAACCCGCTTTGTAAATGGGGCAGGGGCAGGGGTAGGGGGAAAAAAATCCCCCGTTTAAGAAGCTATTTTGTTTTGTTTTTTTTTTTTAAATATATGGATCAGTTCCTGGGCTCGGCTCGCACGGGCGACGCCTTTACGCAGATGTGTCTCGGCCTCAGCGGAGCGGAGCGAGCACTAGCTCCGGCCCTTCTCCGGTTAAGCAGCAGCTGAGCACGGACATGGACGCTGTGCGCGAGGACTTCGTTTCTCGAGTCGCTGCGATTGAGGCCGACATGCAGGCACGGGTCGAGGCCCAGGTCGCAGCAGCTTTGGCCGCATACTTCAGATCCCTAGGCGGCGACCCTTCATCATCGACGCCTCCTCCTCCACCCCTCTCCTCTCCCCAGTAGTTCTAGGATGCTTTCGTCTGTATAAAACGTTTTTTTGAATATTTTATATATTTTTTTTTATTTTAATTCCAATTTTTTGTTATTAAATTTTAATATTAATTAAATAAATAATTAATAATTACTAATTAATTAACTAATTATTGAAATTTAAATTTGAAATTTAAAAAATAAAATTCTTAAATGCGCATATGGTCACTTTTAACGCGACCATCTGGTCGTATTTTGACTGAGTCTAAAAGTGACCATTTGGTCACATAAAATACGACCATTTGGTCACTTTTTAAGTGACCAAATGGTCACTTATCTTTCACATATATTACGACCAAATGGTCACTTTTTAGGCGACCATCTAGTCGTAATTTGACTGAGTCTTAAAGTGACCATTTGGTCACACAAAATACGACCATTTCGTCACTTGTTTTGTGACCAATTGGTCACTTATCTTCAAGATAAATTACGACCATATGGTCACTTTTTATGCGACCATCTGGTCGTATTATCAAAAGGTTGACTTTTTTGCGACCAGACATTTATGGTCGTATATTTGTGACTATCCAGTTGCACAAATTCCGGACCGACCAGCTTTTTGGCTACCACTTATTTTGTCGCTTTTTTGGTTGCATTATAGACGAAAAATGACCATTTGGTCGCAATTTCATGGTCGCAAATTGACAGTTTTTTTTGTAGTGAGTTAATCTCTAAAAATTATCTGCTATTATCATAAGTTTATCTCAACTTATTTTAAATAAATCTAATTTTGGCTATAAATAGGACCCCTCACTCTTAGTATAGGTCACAGTAGAAACCCTAGAAATTGAAGTCTCTCTAATTCTCCCTCACTGTAGGAAGACGGTAGAAACACAGAAAAACGGTAGAGATCACGTATCAAAGTTTGGGAGAGAAAACCAAACAAAATTTCTCAATCTTATTCTCTCCCAAACAAATTCATCCTTTTCCATCTCTTCAAGGAATCAAGGTAAGTTCGTCTTCTCCTTCAAATTATTTCCTAGTCATATGAGTCTCTTGTAATGTGTCTTTCGTGGAGTTTCGGCTCCCGTATATGATGCATGAACTTTCTCACTCTGTGTCTTTCGTGGAGTTTTGGCTCCCGTGTAGGATGCATGAACTATCTCGCTCAAATTATCTATTTACTAATTTTCATGATTCTTAGATATTGATTTTTATTATGTGGTTAATTTTATTTGAAAATAGACTGATAGACGAAGATACAGGAAGAAGAATCAATCAATTTCGATTTCTGGTTTTAAAGTTATGATTTTTTGAAGTTAAAGGTTTTAACAGAAATCAATGTTTCGGGAAAAACTACAGCGTTTTTTATCATGGGTGTTTTCGGTAATATTTATCTTATATATATATGTTTATAATTTATTTTTTCTTGAAACTAGACTGATAAATAAAACTTTTACAACAAAAAATCACCTCGTTTGGATCAGTATTTAAAAAGATATGATTTTTCAAAGTCGATATAAATGCTGCAGAATTTTTGTATTTTAAAAAAAACATGATTGAGATTTCTTTTTCATAAATTCTGATTTTTATCTATAAAATTAATTCATTTAAACATTATAGGTCAATTATAGATTAATAAAGGGTAAATTGCAAATAACACCCCTTATGGTTTCAGTCAAATTCATGAAAAGTCCATGTAGTTTAAAAATGGTAAATCACACCCCCGTACTTTCAAATTATGTCAATATGACCCCTCCCCTTCAACGCCGTAAATTTTCTTTTAGCCATAACTTTTTCGTTTGAACTTCGATTTTGATGATTCAAGATGTTTTAGAATCCTCATTTTGGGCTCTACTTTATGGTCGCTTGAAAACTTCTAAAACATCAGTAAACAACAGGGTTAATGACTGTAGTCATACCAAATATTTTGACGATAATAAAACTCTTTTATTTATTGAAAATATTGAATTTTTGAGGTAACTATGACGTAGAGCCCGAAATGAGGATTCCAAAACATCTTGAATCATCAAAATCGGAGTTCACATGAAGAAGTTATGGCTAAAAGAAAGTTTAAAGCGTTGGAATGAAGGGGTCTTATTGACATAATTTGGAAGTATATGGGTGTGATTTGCCATTTTTAAACTTCAGGGACTATTCATGAATTTGACCGAAACCACATGCGTGTTATTTGCAGTTTACCCATTAATAAATTGCATTTAGGAAAAAGAATCAAGTCAAAACAAATTATGATTAATTAACTATGAATTTTTGAAGTTTAGACTTTGATTTGAAATAATTGTTATCTTTTATTTGGCTTGTTATATTAGTATTTTAAAAGATGTATTTTAAATAAAAAATAATAAGACCTTTTAAAATATAAATACAAACCCGATGATGGGATTTTGAGAAGTAACGACTCTCAATTTCTCTAGGTGAGGAATTTTTAATTCCGATATTTGTTCAATTAACGGTCATAACCCCGCTCAATTAATCTTTAAACTTACATCATTCTTGATGTTAAGAGAAGATTTAAATGAGACATTTGTTTTCATAAATTAAAATCAATCTTTTCACAAATTAGTTAAATTAAGGATCAATAATTTAAAGTTAGATAGTATAAGATAAGATTAGGGTAACCGTTTTTAAATGGATGTCGTAGGGTGCTAGTACCTTCCCTATGCATAAATGACTCCCGAACCCAATCTGGTTTTCGTAGACTATTTTTATTAATTAGGTGACCAATCACACCCGAATTTGGTTGATGGCGACTCCAAATTTTTCTTTTCACAAAGAGGCCTATAAATTGGACGTTGGCGCTCCACGTCGCAATTACGTTGTGACAACCTTTATAGTTCTAGATTATGTCAATGTGATCTACCCCTTCAACGTTGTAAACTTTATTTTAATCATAATTTCTTCTTTTAAAATTCGATTTTGATGATTCAATATATTTTGAAATCTTAATTTCGGTCTTTATTTATGACCACTATTGAGTTAGGTAGGAAATTAGAGCAAATGGTAATATATATATATATATATATATATATATATATATATATATATATATATAAACCTTGAAAAGTAAAGCCAAAGGGCCCATTATCATATGGCTCACATTGACTACACTTTATTAGCTTCAAAGGGGAGTCTTTAGGCGGTGATTGTTTGGGCATGTGACTGGCGGTGGCCTTCTCACGTGTGTATATATATATATATAGACGTAGGGTTTGTCTAAGAATTGGCAGGGGTCAATTTATATTCTTTCACTGAGGTTTGAGAAATCAATCTTCATGACAGTCGTTTCAATAGCTATTCAATTGGGTTAATTTGAGTTTTATTTTATATGGAGAGAAAATAGAGAGGAGACAACTGTTTGAGTGATTCTTGAGGTTACGTATAATTGTGAGCAATTTTACAGTCTTTATTATTCGTCTGCAGAGTCTGCCGAAGATAGGACATATTAACTGAGAACCTGTATAAATTTCTGGTGTTGTTTTTTCTTACTTTTATTTATTCTTTGCTGCACATTATTATTTATTGTTCTTATTTTAGTCGGAGTTTAGGGATTCGACAACCTTTCAAATTCTCTACAACTGGTATCAGGGCTTCAGGTTTAGGGGACATTGTGTAAAAGATCGATGAATTGCAAAAATAATATTGGGATTGAAAATTTTGATGGTTCAAAATTTTCATTCTGGATGATGCAAATTGATCATTAAAAAATATTACATTTACCGTTGGGAGAGAACTCAGAGGATATGAAGCATGAAGATTGGAACAAACAGGTATTATCGTTGACTTTATCTATTGATGTTGTCAAAGAATGTGAGTTCAACATGGAAAGTGCAAAATCAGAGAGTTGTTGATGTTTCCTCATATCGGAGAGATGAGCCAACAACGCAGAAAGGACAATAAGCTCATAATCCATCAGTTCAAGTGGAGGAGCAGTTGGGAGAATCATGAAGCGCTCAGAAAATAGCCTCAATTGTAAGGCTGTCAGGCGGTATAGCGGACTGATGAAGGGCACTTTTGATTAGATTTAGAGTCCAATGAAAGTGTAGACGTTGGAGATGAAATCTCTGTTTTGACAACCGGCTTGAATGCACACATGTCAAACCATTGGTGGAAAATTCCATTCTCAAGATTCGTTGTAGTCGGATAATGGCTCAGGTGGTAGATCTCACCACATTGCTTAATGGGAGTTGCTGGAATATCTTTTCATATCTGGAAGATAGCTCACAGCGGAGGTCTTGCAGGTGTGAATTATGATAGTGGATTATAATATGTATTTTGTATATATATATATATATATATACTATATTAAAACGGGTTATTTTAGAGAAACATTTTTAGATCATTTTATCCTTCATCAAATTTTAAAACCACTAAACATGTCATTCTTAATTAATTAATTATAATTTAATTACTAATAAAAAATTTTCAAAAAAAATATTAAAGACCATTCTTGTGTCCTATCTCTACATCAATCTTTTACTTTTTTTTAGTGGTCTTTTACTATTCTATAACCATTCGATTTCATAAATGAACTGATATTGACCTTTTCTCTACTATTGTTTTTAAATTCCCATCAATTCCTCTCTTTTTCTCTTCCATTCCGTTTGATTTTTGCCATCTATGCAATCATCTATATATATATATTGCACACCAATCAAGCAATTGCATTTACAATTTATTGGATCTCCAATTATTTTTCTAAATAGATATTTCTAAGTATTTTTATCTTGATTTTCCGTTAATCTCTCTCGCTACTTTTAGGTTACTAGTCTAATAGTACGTGCGTTGCAAGTGGCACACGTGTATAAACAAAATTGATATTTATTACATTTTTAATTTAATTTTTACCACAACTTGATAAAAATATGAGAAAGAAATGAGTCAACTCTTTTGAATTTAAATTAAATAATAATAAAATTAAAAATTATATATGAAAGATAAACTCAGAATATATTAAAAAAAAATGAGTGACAACGTTTTTCCTTCATCTTAAAGATAATAGTATAAATTCTGATATGTAAAATATGTCCCAATGAATTGTGGATAGTAAAAAATTTAACAGATTTAATAAGAAAATTTACAGTTGCCTCAACTAATGCTTCCAACCCCAAGTGATTGCTTATTGTGTAAAAAAAATTGTTGACAATAAATCACACTTTGGCTTGCTCTCTTTCAAACAGTTAAAATAACACTTTTTATTAACAAATAGTATTATCTAAGTTCCATGACTAAGAAGAGCAAAGGAGAGTAAAGAGTGCAAATTTTCATCCTCGTCTCTTTGTCGTCTCCCTTACAAACTATTTTTTTTAAACAGACATATTAAGATTAAAAGAAAGTACAAATTTGTAAAGGAAAAAAATCAACAATAAAGCCCCAAAAACACCCCATACCCCACCCACTTGAAGCCTAGAATTGCCTCCTTATCCTGACTCAATTTAAAGAAACCATAATCAATTGAACCTCATGTGTGAGCAGTCATAGATGTGCAAAACACCGCCATATCGCCTTTGTTGTGCAAATGCTCCCGCACAACCACCATTGACTATCATCCCCTACATCGCGATTCCTCGCCTTTATCGAGTATATCTCTTCTAATTTGTTCTCAGATGCCAACTGAGATGGAAATATTTGGTAGTAAACCTCAAAGAATTAAAAATATTAATAACAATATACGCATTCGTCAATGTAGGTAATGGTATAAGTAGCTTTGAATTTGCAATTGGATGGAAGTTGTGAGAAAGAAGAGTCGGTAAATGGTCAAGGGTTAAATGAATCTAATTTTATAATTAATGAAATTGAATTAAATAACATTTATCCATATATTTTCCATTAATTTCTAGTGTTTGAATTCATGGTACCTTTCTCTAACTCTTGCTATCCACACTTTCTATTAAAAAAGGTGCTTCGAATTAAAAAAATCCCAAAAATAAAATAAATTAAAAAGTAAAATATATTCCTCATTAAGGTAGAAATGGGCACCTAAAGATTCTCCATTTATTGACACTTTTAAGATATTAAGATTAAGAAAATGAAATATGAATAAATATAAAACAATAATAGTGTTATAAAATGTATATGAAAGATTAATGAGATATCGGTTAATAATACTTACCTCTTCATCTATGAAAATAGCCTTCATAATCTGTAATTTGGGCTTCAAAATCTGTCTATTTCCCTTTCGCGTTACCCAAATCTTGATTCTCCATTTTCTTATAAAAGGTTTGAGGTATTTGATACTTGACTAATCACTTTCTTCGGTCATTTTTTAATAGTCACCCTCTTCAAACATTTTGAATAAAAAAATGAAATAATAGTTGGAAGACTTACCCACACCTATTTAATTATATGTTTTTTGAAACATTGATTTTTTTTTTAATTATTTAGTTCATCTTAATATATCACTTGTGATCAATAGACCCAAGTTATGAGGAATAGGGATAAATTCATGCATGTTGTTGGGAATTGGACTCTTAATTTTATTTTTATTCTGTAGGAGATTTATGAAGGATTTAGAAGTTTGCACCAGGAAGTGTGCATGCACCCATTGTTACACTTTGTTTTATTATTATTATTTTTTTTTTGCATAGTAGGAGATTTATGAAGTATTTAAAAGTTTGCAATGAGGGTGGAATTGGAAGTGAAAGATTCTACTCTCATTGTCACTTTTAATATAGTAGGTTTTTCACACGTGCCATGCATGTGGGGCACGTGGTTTGTCTTTCAAATTTTATAATAAAAATGTCAATATTATTATGAAGTTATTTTCTTAACTAATATTTTGAAAATTCAAATTTTATAATGAAATGTAAGAAATTAACGTAACCCATATTAAAAAATATGTGACGACCGACTCTTTTTAAATAATTTAAAATCAGATTGACAGCGGAAGACTTATTTTTAATAAAATTTGGCGTGGATATGTTTAAAACTTGGACTATCCACAACCTGTATACATTTTTCACAATCAGAGAAATTAAAAGTAAGGAAATACAATTCTTTTTCCAAAATTAAAAGAAGATTATAACCATAAAACTTAAGATGAAAAGCTCTTAAGAGCTTATAAACAAATTTACATCTCAAAGACCAAAATCAAAACAAAATAAGATAAGCTTAGCCCCGAGACTTTTAAATGACATCTAGTCCATCTCCTCATCATCATCCTCTCGATCAAGTCGCACCAGCTCCTCTCTCATGACCCGAACACCTGAAATGTTTGTAATATCATGAGCTAACAACTTAAGCCCAGTGAGAATAAACAGAATAAAAAGTAAAGTTAGACCCCAAACCCGCATCCGGATTTGTGTCCAAGAACTTACTTACTCTTTGCTATCAATCCATTCAAAGAGTTTTATATCAAGTGTTCCACTTTTACTTACCAATTCTCCAATATAAATTGTGGAACTACATTCCAAGCATTTTTAGGTATGGTTTCGTAATGCATATAGCATTTATATCTCATTTTCCTTATATACCTTATACTATATACAAGGTTTACATCAAATATATTCTCCCAAATACGAGATTTTCCAGTTTTATTGAGAAACTAGTTCTCTTACATATTTTTCACATAAAGATTATACAAGGTTCAATATACACTTGTATTCTCTCATTATCCAATTCAATCTCATTCCTCTTTCCTATTGCACTCGACTATACATCAATTTCATTACTTTTCTTTATAGAAATGTATGTCATACAAAATGTTCAATTCTTTTCTCTATAGCAACTCAGGCTATCAAAAGTTTACTTCCTGTTATTTTTAATATAATAATGTTAAGCTCACTCGGATTTAACATATTCAACAATCACAGTTTGCGATTAATGACGATAATATTAGTACACGTAGTCTAATCATTATTCATTAATTCGCTAAACAAGTGTAAAGGACATATAACCTTTACATCAATATAACTATCACATGCGAATAATGTCAGGTAATGAAGCTCCCGTAGGTCAGTTCATTCACCTCATTATCTCGCTTTCCAAAATAAAATATACAAAGTCCTTTCAATAATAGTATTCCATCTCTTGTGAATAATGACAGGTAATGAAGCTCCCGTAGGTCAGTTCATTCACCTCATTAAACTCACTTTCCAAAATAAAATATACAAAATCCTTTCAATAATATCTTCTCATCTTTAGTGAATAATGTCAGGTAATGAAGCTCCCGTAGGTCAGTTCATTCACCTCATTATCTCACTCACCGAATACAGGTAATGAAGCTCTTGTAGGTCAGTTCATTCACTCTGTATCTTTGTATATGTATCATAGTAATTATGGATAATACTAGATAATATGAACTCGCATAGTTCCATTATTATCTCATTATCCATCTCCACCGATCATGCAAAGTCTCGCAGTCCTTTAGCATTCCTCATGTACATATACGAAAATATAAAATGAATAATACCAGACAATGCAAAGTACTGCAACCTTTACATGTCTCATTATTCCTCCCAATTTCGATTATGCAATATGATATGATATGAATTATGCTTTCGAGTGCAAGTAAAGTAAATATAAACATTCAACATAATCAAAAGGGCATAAAGGTAAAGTTCTTAAAGTAAAGTGCATAAAGTAAAAGGATCATAGATGTCCTTATGCATAAAGTAAATAAATAGGAATTTCGGAAGAACAAATAAGTAAATCGAACTTCCGATACTTTGTTACAAGTAAGACGTTATCTTAAACAAAGGATCTTCACTTTCAAGGATTATAAACTCCCAAATAAAATCCAAGGTTCTATTTTCAAGTTCGTTTAACCATTCTATCTAAAAGTTTGGATCCTTTAACTTCCAATGATCCATGTTAATCTCTGGAACGATTCTAACTTAGAACTTTCAAAAGTTTAACGTTCCCTTGAGAAACTCTAAAGTTTACACTCAAAGAACTAGTTCATAATCTTCTTTTATTCTTAGATTCGAATCTTAATCTCAACTTCCAATCCTACAAACCGTTCAACTTATTCGGTTTCTAAAACTACTTTAAATCCTATTTATTCTCACCTTTGCCAAATTAGATTTGTTCCAAGTCTCCGAAAGCACGATCAATCAACGATCCAAAACACTTACAATTTAAAAGTATATCTAACGATCATTAATAAATCAAACATCGATCAATTAACATCTAAAAGCTCAAAACGACTAAAAACCCTATAAACCCTACTATGAGGCTCTCGGCCCCCCATGAAAAGTGGGTCTCGGGTTTGGTTTTCCGGCTTTTAGGTACTTTAGAGGTGTTTCGAGTTGGTTTTAAGAAATTTCGAAGTTCCCAATTTCAATGGGTATCGATGATTCGGGTTTTTGAACAATAATCGATTCCCCGAATTTAATTTCAATAAACATCATATCAATAAAAGTAAACCCTAAAACAACCCCCACGATGTAAAATTCAAACGGGAAGGGCTTCGACTGAAACTCGGTTTTAGGGTTTAGGGAAAGTTTCCAAAAACACTTAAAACAACTCCCGTACTTAAAATCATCTAGTTCCCCGGCAAGAAATCGAAGAATCAAAGAGGAAGCTCCATTAAAACACTATTTGGAGCTTAGCGTTTGAACTTTAACTTACCGAGAAGTCCGTAGAACCCGAGTGGAAAGCACGATTGTTAGGTGGAAAGGAATCCTAGACTTGAGGGCTTTCCGATGCAACCGAAATCGAGTCGATCCATCGAGAAACGAGCAAAGCCCGAAAAATTCTCCCCCCCCCCACTATGGCTCTCGGCCTTGAGAAGAAATGGTGAACTTTGGTCAATTGGTGAGATTTTAAAGATGAATGAATAGTATTTTGATATTTTAAGAAATTGGAAATGACAGTTGCGTCCTTTTATGACTTTTGACTTATAAATCGAAACTCGAAGCTCTTAAATTAATCTAAAGGGGATTAATAATTATTAATTGGTCTATTAATAATTATTAATGTCACCGAAGCGAATTTAAAGTATTAAAACGATTAAAAAGAATTTCGGGCGAAATTAACTACTAAATTATAAATTACAAAAATAATAATTAAACTAAATATTTAAATTGAAATAAATAAATAAATAATAACATTAAATAAAATAAAAAAAATTCACTTCCAAATTAACGGGACTTTACAAAATATCTTTAAGATGAAAAAAACTTAAATTTCATGATTTTACATCATCTTGTTACTCATGGATGATGGAAAAATGTAGATGATTAAAGATTAATAATGATTTTATATCATCTTGTTACTCATACCTAATATTCATTTCCTTTCCATAACTCTATCCTCAAACATCTAGTTTTTTGTTTTTTAAATTGGTGTGTTAGTTCATCTCTATTTACATGTATATGTATAGTAAATTAAAAGTGAAAATTTCAATAAATTTTTAATTCAATTAGTGAGTTACAAAACTTTTATACTACTCATTTATTTGGGGTGTTACAAGATGGTATGTTATGTTCTTTGGTTTTGATCTTTTAAAAAATAATCACACTAACGTAATTATATATTTAAATTAGAGAGAGAATTGTTTTAGTGTGTGTTTTCCCCTACTTGACCTAGTCTTAATATAATTAAAAAAAAAAAGGAATTAGGAAGGGAAAGGTTTGTTAGAGAAAATAGTAGACGAAAAGTTATTAAAAATTAATTTGATTGTTGGGTTTGATTTTAAATTTAATAAGTCTATAAAATTATTTATTTTATAAATATGACCAATAAATTATTACTAAATTAATTTTTGAAATAAGCTCATGATAAAATATATTTGAAATATTTATTGAACAAAGACAATTTTAGTTTGTATTTAATTAATTTAATAATAAGAAAGTATATTTAGAAAATTTTAGATAGTATATTATAGGGCTTCCTTCATCAATCCACCTGTTGAATTAGGCAATATATTTTTAAAACCAGGGATTAAATGGGCTGGAGGAATATCAATTCCAGGGAGAGCTGCTGCTGACTCTAAGATCAGGTTTTCCTGGTGTGGGCCTTTTGTTTTCTTTAAATTATCCTCTTTATAAATGGGCTTCCATTGGGCTTTAGATGATCCGGGTTTCTCAGGAGCTGTAGGACCCAATTTCTTTTGAGGCGGTGGGCTCGAGGAAAGAGGATAAGCTATCTTCTGAGGACAAGACATTTGCTTTTCCTGAACCAGAGAGACGAAAGGACAGCTGGGGGCAGAGAAAATTCTCCAACGATCTGCTGAGCAAAGACCGCCTACTTCGCCAAAAAATCTTGTCGACGCCGCTGTGGAAGGCTCACCGTGAACCGTTTTTCTTCTAGTCAGCAGCAGCCTAGAATCGTAAAACGATACCACTTGCACTTTTACTTCACGATGATCAGAACCCTGAACTACAATCTCTGAAGGTATAAACCCACAAAAATTCTCCTCAATTTTCAGCACCACCTCCATGCAATCCAATCCTCGATCTGTAATCTGAGAACTTTGAATAAAACCACCTAAAGCATCCCCAATAGCTCTGAAAGTAGATTGAGACCACCAATCTAGAGGAAGATTCCTCAGCTTGATCCAACCACCATAACTTGGAGTAACAGCAAAGGTTGCGTGTAGAGAAGGATTCCACTTTTCAAATTTCAAAGAGTAATTGCCCACCGAGAACCAGCCTTTATTAAGAGTCAGAGATATGGAATCTTCCTCCTGATAACAAAATAGTAAAGCTTTGTCAGCTTGAAACGGATTCAACGAACAGCGCACTTGTATTTTCTTTCTCAGAGCTTCGAGGATAAGTTTCCAGTCGTCATGAAAGCATTGACGAGTAACTATAACAGATTTCTCCCACAAGAAAGGACCATTAAAAGCTTCTGACACGGGAGCAGGGAGAGAATCAGATAAACTTTTTTCTTCCACACAGTGCTCAATCAAAGCCTTCTGAACGGTAGATTCAACATTAAAAGGTTGAACAAGCAGTTTCTCCTTGCCTTTTACTGCATTTATGTAAGAACCCTGATTGACGTCAGAGGCAGAAACATTCTTATAAACCTGTATGTTCTCTGAACCCCCATTAAAAAAGTTCCTGATAAGAGTACTGAAGCATTTCCATCCCTTACAATCAATTCCAGAAGGAATCACGAGATTCTGTTTTTTCCCGTTCCCATAAATACGAGTCACCTCTATCACACTTCCCCTCTTATTTGTGACTTTTTGGATACAAAGAAAACCATCGTTAGAGCGAATTTGTCTATAAAATTTCTGGTTTGAGGGAGTTATCAGTAAGTCCTTAATAGCGTCATCGATCCACACGACAAGTTCTCTTTCTAGAGACACTTCAAAAAATTGCTGGTTATTTCTTTCTGAAATACAAATTCTGCTACAACCTTTAGTTCTATCTTTAGATATTGTGAAGAATTTTCTTTCTATGTGACATTTTACTGTCTTTTCTCCCATTGAAGCAAGAAAAAACGAGTAAAAAGAGAGACAAGAAGAGAAGGATACTGCCAGAGGGGCAGAGCACCGCCGTAGAAGACGGACGGAACAAGGAGATAGGGCGAAACCCCTGCCAGTGTAGAAGACACTGGAACATTTTAGATTATCTTGGGATTCGGGTCAGAGAGAAAAAGTCTTAATCCATATTAAAACTATTTACAAATATCAAATAGGTTGGGTTGCTCAGAGTTCTGTGGGTGCAGCTGGTGGTCAGATTATCATGTGGAAAGAAGAGGCGATTTCTGTTCTGGAGGTTATGGAGGGTGCTTTTTCCGTGTCGATTAGATTTCTTTTGGAAGATACTTCTTCTTGCTGGATTTCCTCTGTTTATGGCCCTTCTTCTTCTAAAGGCAGGGGACATTTTTGGAAGGAAATTTATGATCTTTTTGGGCTATGCAATGGCATTTGGTGTGTGGCAGGTGACTTTAATGTTGTGAGATGGGTTGCTGAAAAGTCTACAAGAGGGAGAATTACTAAAAGTATGAGAAAGTTCAACAACCTAATCGCTAACCTGGAGCTTAATGATCTTCCTCTGCTTAACGGTAAATATTCTTGGTCCAGTATGAGGGGTTCCCCTACTTTCTGTCTTCTCGGGCCATTTTTGGTCTCTAATGATTGGATGTCTAAGTTCCCCAATTCCAGAGTAAATCGAAGAGATCGTGTTGTTTCTGATCATTTTCCTTTAGCCCTTATTACTGAAGCTTTAATCTGGGGTCCTATGCCCTTCAGATTTGAAAACTTTTGGCTTTCCCACCCTCATTTCAATGATTTTATTTCCAACTGGTGGGACAGTAACACCTTTGAAGGTTGGCCCGGTTTCAGTCTTCATCAGAAACTCAAAAGTTTGAAAGGGGCTTTGAAACAATGGAACATTCAACAATTTGGAGATCTCAAGTTGAAGAAGCAGGATTTACAGTAGAAAATCAGAGATTTGGATGTTAAGGAGGAAGTTATTCCTCTTTCTGTGGAGGAGAGAGCTGAGAGGCAGAGTTTGAAGTTGTCGTTTATCCGTCTGCTAGAGTTGGAAAATCAAAGATGGCGCCAGAAGAGTAAAATTAAATGGCTGAAAGAGGGGGATGAGAATTCGAAGTTTTTTCACGATATTGCAAACAACCGTAGGAAGAAAGCTGTTATTTCGGAATTGTTCACAGAGGAGGGGGAACATTTAAAGAGTTTCCCCCACATTGAAATTGAAGCCGTAAATTATTTTCAGAAATTGTACTACCAGTTCAGGGTGACGATTTATCTTTGAAGGTTTTTGTTGGGATCCAATCGATGATGAAGATAATGCTTCCCTCCTTCGTCCCCTTGAAAGTCAAGAAGTTTGGAATGCTATCAAAGGTCCGGGTTTGAACAAAGCCAGGGTCCCGACGGTTTCTCTATGGAATTCTATAAAAAGAGTTGGAACATTGTCAAATCCGATTTATTAACGAGTGTTCCAAGACTTTTTTGAGAATTCCAAATTAAATGCCTGCTGAAGGAGAATTTCATTTGTTTGATTCCTAAGAAAAAAGGGGTCATTAGAATGAAGGAGTTTAGACCTATTAGCCTGGTTCATAGTATTTATAAAATTTTGGGAAAAATGCTTGCGATAGGTGAGGAAAGTGATTCAAAAAAGCGTGTCCGGATTTCAATTTGCTTTCATTCATGGTAGGCAAATATTGGATTCGTTTTTGGTGGCCAATGAGATTGTTAGCTATCTTAATGTTTCAAATAGGAAAGCTTGGGTTTTAAAGATCGATTTAGAGAAAGCTTATGATATGGTTGGCTGGGATTTCTTGATGGTCGTTTTGGAGAAAAAGGGATTCAATGGAAAGTGGCAGAATTGGATTTACACTTGCATATCCAACACAAAATTCTCTGTCTTCTTGAATGGGCGTCCAAGAGGGAGAATCTTTGCTTCCAGGGGGCTTAGACAGGGAGATCCCCTGTCCCCTTTCCTCTTTGTTCTTATAGTTGATGTTTTGAGCAGATTGTTATCTAAAGCTTTGGAGAATCATGCTTTAAAAGGGGTTAGCATAGGGAGCAATAATGTGCGGCTTAATCATTTGCAATATCCAGATGATATTCTGATTTTTGGTGATTATTCAGAGGAGGAACTGGAAACTATCTTTCAAATCCTGAGTCTATTTCAACAAGGTTCGGGGCTTCAGATTAATTGGCAGAAATCTTTTCTTTATGGCCTAAACATAGAGGAGGAAGAGGTGCACCTCCAAGCTACTAAATGGGGCTGTCAAGCAGGTAAGTTCCCTTTCGACTATCTGGGTCTCCCTTTAGGGGGCAATCCAAGAGGAATAGTTTTCTGGGCTCCTGTGTTGGACAAATATCCGAGCCGGCTTGATAAATGGAAAAATTCTACTTTTTCTAAAGGTGGAAGACTAACTCTAATAGAATCTGTTCTTTCAAGTCTGCCTACCTATTTCATGTCTTTATTCAAAATGCCGTGCAAAGTGATTAAGACCCTGGAAAAAAAATTGCGTGATTTCCTTTGGGCAAAGTCTGGAATTCTGCAAGGTAGTCATTTGGTGAACTGGAAAGTGGTCAAAGATCAGAAAAATAGAGGTGGCTTGGGAATTGGCAACCTTAAAGAAAAGAATATTGCCCTTCTTTCTAAGTGGTGTTGGCGTTTTCCCTTAGAGACTGATTCTTTATGGTTTTCTATTATTTCCAGCATTCATGGCCTTGATTCAAATGGGTGGTTCACTAATTTGAAGTCTACAGTGAAGGGTCAAAGTCCATGGAAGTCTGTTGTTAGTTGCGGGAAGAAGCTGGTGGATCTTTTCTCCTTCAAGCTCGGTAATGGTAAGAAAATCAGTTTTTGGCATGATAGGTGGCTGGATGATATCCCGATAAAAAGAGTTTTCCCGAGACTGTTTGCTTTATCATGCAATAAAAATGCGAAAGTTTGTGATTTTTGGTCCGAGGAGAATGAAGTCTGGAATATCTCTTTGAAAAGATCTCTTTTCGATAGAGAGATCAATGATTTTATCTCCCTTCTTCATATTTTGCAGCCTCAAAGAGTTGGTAGAACAGAGGACACAAGGATTTGGAATTTGGACCCTAAGGGTTTTTCCACAGCCTCCTTTTATCATCATTTGACTAATATTCCTGGCCTCCAGAGAAGATGATCTTTCTAAATACATTTGGAAAGCCAGGTTGTCCTAAGAAGATTAATTTTTTCATTTGGAGTTTGTCGCGTGGGGGCTTAAATTCGTGGATGTCCTTGAGACGTATCCGACGTTTTGTTTATCGCCTAATTGCTGCTGTCTCTGTTATCAGTCTTCAGAGAACCAATTCCACCTGTTCTTTAATTGCAAGTTTAGTGAAGCCATTTGGGGTAATTTGTTGCAAATCTTCGGTGTTAAGTGGTGCTTCTCGAACAACCCTCATCAGAATCTCATGAGTCTTTTTTTGTGGCATCCTATGAAGGATAAAGCTAATTGGCTTTGGGATTTGGCGGTTAAGCTCATTCCTTGGGAAATTTGGTTGGAACGGAATAATCGAATTTTTAACAACAAAAACCATACGGTGCCAGAGATTTGGGAGATTATTCAGTTTAAAGTGTCTCTTTTAGCTTCAATGTCTAAAACATTTTGTAATTATGATGCTTTTTTGATTAACACCAACTGGAAAAAATTTTGTAATCCAGTTAGTGTGGGTTGATGCCTCATCACCCTCTTTTGCTTTCGTTCCCGTTTTTAATGAAATGTTTGTTTCCTATCAAAAAAAAAAAAAAACATCTGTTTAATTTAAAGTTATCTTTTTTTTAATTAAATACTATTTTTGAAGATATTAAATTTTTATTTAACTATATTTATATAATCATTTCTAAATAATTTGCTATTGATTTGAGATAATTGAGAGTATTTTTTATACATGAAAGACCATCCAAACTTGTATGATGATCATTAGTACACATAAATTAAATCTGACTATTATTTCAATTCTTTTAATATATATTTTTTTTTAATTTAATTCTTACTGTTAAAAATTTCATTAGGATCGAATTTTATTAAAAAAAAAAAAAACTGGATTCATTTTATTATTGTTTGATGTATATGTTAGGACCAAAACATAAACGTCATGTCTATAATATAATACATCACATACTAATTTTTCATTAAATCAATTTTTTTTTCACATATGAACTGAGAATTAAAACTTATTAAAAATTGACTATAATCAATCTTAAAAAAAAAAAATAATAATCAAACACTCTAGAAAGCACAAAATGAGAAGCATTAAAAGAGTTCAAAAGAATCAACAATAAATTGTGGGTTCATTCTACGAGTTATAGTTCTTCAAAACACATAAATATTGGTCCCAATTCTTCAATATTTGGCTTGAATTCCTCACCCTTTGATTTTGTTTTGTGACAATTTGAGAGAAAGAGAGAAAAGAATAAAAGAAAAGAAAATGGAAAACTAGAAAGGCTCAATCTAACTAGTGCTGAGAGACATGTTTCATTTATAATGAGAAATAATATCGATATGTTAATACATGATTGGAAAAGATAATAACAAATAGAAAAGCAAGAAAACAGCATAAGGAAAAACTAATTTTCTTTTCCATAGCTATATTCTTAAGCATTCCTCCGCAAGCGAAGCGGTCTGAGAAGCTCGGTGAGAACTTGGGAGATCGAAGAGGTTGGATCATTATATATGCCATTACGAAAAACCATTTTCTTACCCTTGAGTCAACATTAAAAGAAGCGAAAAAGGTTAAATTGTAATTTATATTCGAAATGGTTAAACTTAAACTAGAAAATCAGGAAATTGGAGAGAGGAAAAGATTTGAATTTCTTGAAAAAGTTTGGTGGGAAAATAAAGTTTTTTTGGCGTGTAGGGAAGTGAACTCGGTTTGGCCATATGCATTTCAAAAAACACAGGCTGCAAAAAAATAATTGAGAATAGATGATAATGGAAAAATGGAGAGAGAAAGAAAGATTTTGATATCTTTGGAGGAAATAAAAGAAAACAGAGAAATCCTAGATGAAAAAATAGAGAAACGATAAAATAGAAAACAACAACTAAAAACTTAGAAGAATGTGATAAAGTAGATTTTTTAAATTTATTTTTAATTGAAAACCCGAATACAAATAATGTTGATAAAATATGGGAATTTATATTTTTGATTTTTTAAAAACCATGGTTGAAGTTGAGATACGGAATTTGAAGATAACAAGAGAAGGAGAAGATAGATTTGAGAACATGAAGAGGAGAAGGATAAGTTTCTGGGATTTTTACATATTTGGTTAGTTAGATTTGTTATTTCTTCTCATTACTATCAACTCTTGTATAAATACTCTACATTATTCTTCAATACATTTTGAGGCCCTGGCTTCATTGTAATATGGTATCATATTTTTCTCTCTCTTTCAGGCCAAGTGCCTACACCTTTTTTCTCTTTCTTTTCTAACAAACTTTCTACCGCTTTCATGCTTTCCTCTTTCGTTCCAAGCTTTCTCTTCCATGGCGTCTGATTCTTCATTTGCGTCTCCAAATCTTCCTCAAACTGATAATCAAACACATGATTTTCAGTAAAATCCTTACTGTCTTCATCCTTCTGATGGCCCTAACTCTGTTCTTGTTTCTCCGCCCATGAATGGCGAAAATAATAGCTAATGGAGCCGGTCAATGCTCATTGCTCTTTCTATTAAAGCATAAGTTTTGACATATTTATTAATGCCCTAAATTCAAACAATATTTATTACATCGAATATAAGAAAATTATCTCATATTTTTTACATGTGAAACATCCCGAGTGTTGGGGAGCTCAATTGAAGAGTTTCTCATTTTATATTATCCCTTCACAAAATAAAAAGAAAAGAAAAAAAATTCTATGGCTTTAGTAGACCAGGGGAGATAAATTAGTGATAGTATATGATGGAAAATCGGTGATAGTCAATCATTATAAGTATATGAGTGATAGTATATGTTTATCTGTAATAATCAATCACTGATATTACTAAGATAAACTATAATTAATATACTATTATTGATACAATAAATAAGTTACTTATTTATATAAGTGTATGAAATAAGAGTATTTATGATATGTAATAATGGAACAGCAATCGGGCCTCTTATATATTTTTTTAAATTAACAAATTTCTAAATATTTGAGCCTAAGTTTTGACATATTTATAAATGCCTTAAAAATATTAAAACAATATGTATTATTGAAATAATTATTACAAAGAATATTAAAACAATTCGTCAGCGCTTGCTTGTGGCTGATAAAGATGGGAAGTTATAGTCGTTGTTTGGGTTTGCATAATTCTCGTGTATTTTCTGATAATAAATGGAAGTTGGATAGAAATATTATAAAATTGCTGGAGGATTATGAGGAGTTCCATGCTTGTTCTGAAAGGCCTATTATTATATCTTTCCCTCCTTCTATTATTTCCGTGATTCTGGGTGATTGTTGTTCTTTGTTTTGCAATGGCTTATTAAAAATACTGGTGAGTTCATTCTCAAAGAGTTTTCCGGTAGAGGCAACATTTGCCTTGACTCGCTTCAAGCCGAGGGACGTAGCATTTATTCATGGGCTCGATGGTGCGTTGGATTTGAAACTATCGAAGTTGCTGGTGTTTTCTGATTCTAAAGCTCTTGTTGATATTATCAACAAGCAAGCTTGTTGTCCTCCTGATTTTTTTTTCATCTTTTGGAAGCTATTTCTTTGAGGCTCCCGTTTTTTGAGTTTCTTAGTTTTTGTTTTATTTTAAGAGATTCTAATATTGTCGCCCACTCTTTAGTTAAGAGAGGCATGGATTTATGTTGGTTTTTTTGATTTTGTTATGAAAGTTTATCAGTTGACAAAAAAAAAAAATCATCCCCTGAATTGGGAGTCCACTTGAAGACTTTCTTAAATAATTATCCATTCACAAAATTTAATGAAAGAAAAAAAAATCTCATGGCTATAGAGTAGTAATCTGATCGTTTTTTTTTAGAATTCATCTCCAAACTTAGATTTATCGATACTTGAAGCTTCTAATTGCTTTTCCCTATTGTTAATGTATAATTCTGTATATTAGCTGTCAATTAAGCTAAAATTATGGTTGTCAATTAGGCAGATATTAGGGCTCGTCTTTAGACCAAAGATCAGTACTTTCCTTTTATATTATCATGATTGTACTATAAATCCATGTAACTATTTCAATACAAAGACAATTCAGATTTATTCTCACCTCGTTTCACATGGTATCAGAGCCCCTGTCCTTTGAAGAATTTTGTTTTCTTCCCGTTTTCAGTTTCTCCAATCCATCATCGATTGGTCTCTACTGTCTGGCTTTGTTTGTTCCGGGAAACTTTTGAAATCTCCTATCGAATCCGGTTCTTCTATTCGAGATTTACATCTTCACCGTATCACACATCCCTCATCCATTCAAATCCCTTCATCTGTTTCCCTCAAATCCGTTCAAATCAGATTCGATAAACGATCCGTTCAGACCGATTATCAATTCACCGACTCTCACAAGCAGATCTGAACTGGTGGGAGAAGAAGAAAAATAATTTTATTTGATTGAAAAGTAATCTGAACCACAAACTGTTTAAGAGAGAAAGAAGAAATTGCCCGCGCCTGCCCAAGCCTGCGCCACTATGCCTGCCCGCGCCTGCCCGATTTTGATCCCCTGCCCGCGCCTCTGCTCGAACCTCTTACCCCTGCCCGCGCCTGCCCAGATTGATTCCTGCCCGAATCTCATGGAAAAAGGTGACGTTTTTCGTCCTATTAACACCATTCTCAATGGCACGAATTACACTACATGGGCTAATCAAATGAAGAGTTTTTTAATTGGTCGAAAACTATGGCATGTTACTACTGGTGATATCCCCAAACCTGTTAAGGGTGCTAATGAAGAAGATGCAAAATTTGTTGATCGTCTCGAGGATTGGGATAGTAAGAATCATCAGATTATTACTGGGTTTGGTAACACTTCTATCCCTGCCATTCATGTTCAATTTGATAATTTTAACACTGCTAAAGACCTATGGGATTTCTCATCTAAGCGCTTTAGCACTACCGGTCTTGCTCATTACTACCAGTTGCACAGTACTCTTGTTAGTCTCAAATAGGAAGCTGACCAATCTGTAAATGAATTTCTTGCTGTTCTTCAACCTATATGGACTCAGATAGCCCAAGCTAATATTAGCCCAGATCACCTCCGTCTTATTCAGGTTCTTATGGCTCTTTGCCCAGAATATGAGTCTGTTCGTGCCGCTTTATTGCATCGCAATCCTTTGCCTTCTTTGGATTCTGCTATTCAGGAAATCTTATTTGAGGAAACACGACTTTCTTTAACAACTTCTATACCAACTGACGTTGTCCTTGCCACACCTTATCATCACTCTACATCTGGATCTGTCTTCTATAAGAATTGTAAGCGTATCGGTCATAAACTTGCTCATTGTCCTACTGTTGAGTGCAGGTATTGTCATAAACGGGTCCATATTTTGGAAAATTGTCCTACTCGCCCACCTCGTCCTCAGGGACAATCCACGAAATCTGGACACTTCTCTAAATCCTGTTCCTCATCTATTGCTGCTGCTACTAGTGCCTCATCTGATGCTCCTGATTCTCCAACTTTTCAACTTAGTGATCTTCAGGAACTCTTCAAACAGGTGATCTCACCCAATTCTTCAGCCCTTGCAGTTACTCCAGGTAAATCATGGCTTCTGATTCCGCTTGTTGCAATCATATGACCTCGATAAATCTCTTATGTCTTCTATCACTTGACTAATTCTCTTCCCTCCATTCAAACTGATGGAAATTGTATGTCCATTTCTCATACTAGCACCGTTGTCACGTCAAATTTGTCCCTTCCCCACACTTATTGTGTTCCTAATCGACCTTTAATTTGGCCTCCGTTGGTCGGTTATGTGATCTTAGACTAAATGTTCTCTTCTCTCCCTCTTGGTTGTCAGGTTCAGGATCTGCCAGGACGGGACGGACAATTGATACGGGACGCAAGGTGGGAAGATTGTTTGAGCTCACTTCACTTCAGCTCCCTGTTTCCTCTTCTATATGTGCCCCTGTCATTGACTCTCCGATATATCAGTGGCACCTTCGTCTTGGTCATGCTTCATCAGAAAAACTGCGCACCTTAGTTTCTCTTGGTACTCTAAGTAATATTTCAAAATTTGTTCCTTTTGATTGTTTGAATTGTAAACTTGCAAAACAACCTGCTTTTTTGTCATTTACAAATTCATCTTCTTCCTGTGAAACACCTTTTGAATTAATTCATTCTGATATTTGGGGACCTGCTCCTACTTCTACTGTGAATGGTTATCGATATTTTATTTTATTTATTGATGATTATTCTCGTTTTACTTGGATATATTTTTTAAAACATCGTTCTGCGTTATCTGAAATTTATATTGATTTTGCAAATATGGTTAAAACCCAGTTTTCCTGTTCAATCAAAATCCTTCGCACAGACAATGCTATGGAATATAAGGATTCTATTTTTCTTCGATTTCTCAAACGACAAGGAACTCTTGTCCAACGGTCTTGCCCTCATACCTCCCAACAAAATGGCCGAGCAGAACGCAAACATCGACACATTTTAGACTCTGTTCGTGCCCAACTTCTTTCTGCTTCCTGTCCGGAAAAGTTTTGGGGTGAGACCGCTCTAAATTTTGTTTATATTATCAACCGCCTTCCTTCATCTGTCATTCAAAACCTATCTCCCTTTGAAAAATTACAGGGTACCTCTCCCGATTACTCTAATCTTAAAGTTTTTGGTTGTGCTTGCTTTGTTCTCCTTCAACCCCACGAACATACAAAACTTGAACCTCGTGCTCGATTATGTTGTTTTCTTGGCTATGGCCCTGAGCATAAGGTTTTCCGTTGTTGGGACCCTATTTCCAAACGGTTACGCATATCTCGTCATGTTACTTTTTGGGAACACACTATGTTCTCTAGTCTCTCCTCCTTCCATACTTCTCTTTCTAGTCCTCAACCGTTCTTTACTGATCCTTCTAATGCCTTATTTCCGCCCTCTGATCCTTTCCCCGTCCTCGAGCTCGATCACTCTACTTCTGATCCTGCTCCTGCTCCGTTGTCTATCCCTCCTGCTGAACCAGAACCTGCCACTCCTGTTCGTCGATCTACTCGGGTAAGAGAAGCTCCACATCATCTCCAAAATTATCATTGTTTTTCCACCATTGCCTCTCTTGTTAAACCCTCCTCTTATCATGAGGCTAGTACTAACCCACTTTGGCAGCAAGCAATGACTGAGGAACTCCAGGCCTTAGAGAAGACACACACTTGGGATTTCGTGGATCTTCCTCCTGGTAAACTCCCTATTGGCTGTAAGTGGATTTACAAGATAAAAACTCGCTCTGACGGATCTGTGGAACGGTATAAAGCTCACCTTGTTGGAAAAGGATATTCTCAAGAATATGGTGTTGATTACGAGGAAACATTTGCTCCAGTTGCTCGTATGACATCGGTTCGCAGTCTTCTAGCCACAGCCGCTGCCAAACAATGGCCTCTTCTTCAAATGGATGTCAAAAATGCTTTTCTCAATGGTAAGATATCTGAAGAGGTATTCATGAAACCACCACCTGGCATTTCTCATCCTCCTCAGAAAGTATGTCTTCTTCGCAGTGCCTTGTATGGCCTAAAACAAGCACCGCGCGCCTGGTTTTCCACATTTAGTTCTACCATCACAAAACTGGGCTTTGTTTCCAGTCCCCATGATACAGCCTTATTTGTCCGACAAACTCCAACTGGTATTGTTTTTCTCCTTTTATATGTTGATGACATGATTATTACTGGTGATGACTCACAGGCTATATCTGAACTACAAACGTATCTTGGTGAACATTTCGAGATGAAGGATCTTGGTCCACTCAATTACTTTCTTGGCCTTGAGGTTTCATCCTGCTTTGATGGTTACTATCTATCTCAGGCTAAGTATGCTTCTGATATTATTTCACGTTCTGGCATCACTGACTCTTCTACAGCATCCACTCCATTGGATTCCAATGTTCGCTTAACTCCATTTGATGGTACACCATTAACAGATCCTACTTCCTATCGACAACTCGTTGGCAGCCTTGTCTATCTGACAGTGACTCGTCCAGATATTGCCTATGCAGTGCATATTGTTAGTCGGTTCATGGTCGTTCCCTCGAACTATTCACTTTCTCGCGTACTTCGTATTTTACGCTATGTCAAAGGAACACTTCTTCATGGTCTTCATTTCTCATCCCAATCCTCTCTTGTCTTATCTGGGTATTCTGATGCTGATTGGGCTGGTGATCCCACTGACAGGTGATCCACCACAGGTTACTGTTTTTACTTGGGCGATTCTCTCATTTCCTGGCGTAGTAAGAAGCAGATTGTCACCTCTCGTTCCAGCACGAAATCAGAATATCGTGCTCTTGCTGATGCTACATCTGAATTATTATGGCTTTGTTGGTTGCTTGGTGATATGGGTGTTCCTCAACACTCTGCTACTATTCTTCATTGTGATAATCGGAGTGCCATCCAGATTGCTCATAATGATGTTTTTCATGAACATACAAAGCACATTGAAAATGATTGTCACTTCATCCGTCAACATCTCCAAACCAACACTCTTCTCCTACAATCTATTCCTTCATCAGATCAGCCTGCTGATATCTTTACAAAAGCACTCCTTCCTGGCCGTTTTGCACAATTACTTGACAAACTCAAGTTGGTTTTCCACTCTACCATCTTGAGTTTGAGGGGGGGGGGGTGTTAATGTATAATTCTGTATATTAGCTGTCAATTAAGCTAAAATTATGGTTGTCAATTAGGCAGATATTAGGGCTCGTCTTTAGGCCAAAGATCAGTACTTTCCTTTTATATTATCATGATTGTACTATAAATCCATGTAACTATTTCAATATAAAGACAATTCAGATTTATTCTCACCTCGTTTCACACCTATTATCCAACGAGAATTCAAAGTTTTCTAGTGAGGTCTCAAACCCAAGGATTTTTTTTGTTCCGGCAATATCTTAATCAAACCCAAAAACCATCATTTTTCGCCCGAAACTCATTCTTAAACTTCAGTTGTGAAACCCAAAACTTCCAATTTGTTTTGCTCGATTTTCTGATGAAAATTTGAAATTTTCCAGCGAGGCCTCTTCTCACTTTGTAAAGCAGAGCGGTGATGATAAATCAGTGATAGTATATTATGGAAAATCGGTGATAGTCAATAATTGTAAATATATGAGTGATAGTATATCATGGTATATCGATAATAATCAATCACTAATAATGCTAAGATAAACTATCATTAATATACTATTATTGATATGGTAAATCAATGACTTAAAGATATACTAGCATATAAAATATGGGTATTTAATATATTTCATAATAAACAGTAATCGCACCACATAAATACTTCTTTAAGTTAACAAATTTGTAAATAATCCAACCAAGTGTAGACATATTTATAAATTCCCTAAATTAAAACAATATGTACTATGGAAATATTTATTTATTTATTTTGAGATATTATATCAAATTAAGGGAGAGGGAGACTCAAACCTTTAACCTCAATGTAAAGAGAGCAGGTGCCTAACCACTTGAGATATGCTCATGTTGGCTTATGGAAATATTTAGAGATAAATGCAAAATACACCCTTGCATTTTGGGTTATTGTTAAATCATACCTCTGCACTTTTTAAAAAAAAAAATATCCTGCACTTTAGAAAAATTGCAAATTACACCCTTATATCGATAAATTTTAACAAAATTTAGACACATCCATATTATACGTATACCACGTGTTCCAAAACCATTAAAATTTTTGAAAATTTTGAACATTTGAGTGTGATTTATAGATTTTACATCTTATTAACATAAGAGTTTATTTAAAAATTCTGCACACTTGTCAAATTTTTTTTTTTTTGTTATTTTTCTTGAAATCATAATATATGACATATGTAGAACATAAATGTATCTTAATTTCGTTAAAATTGATCGATTGAAGGGTGTGATTTGTAATTTTACTAAAGTACAGGGGTTTTTTAAAAAAAAAAAAATATAGAGGTATGATTTAACAATAACCCAAAGTGCGGAATGTATTTTACATTTATCCCAAATATTTATGACAACTAATATAATAAATTGTCATATTTTTTACATGTGAAACATCCCCAGTGCTGTGGAGCCCACTTGAAGACTTTCGTAATTATCCATCACAAAATTTAAAGAAAGAAAAAAAATCTTATGGCTATAGAGGAATCTAATCGTTTTTTTTTATGTTTCAGAATTGTTAGCAATCAAGGCTGGTCTAACCATTGCAGCTGAGCTGAACCTCCACTGGATTTTGGTTGAATCTGATTCCCGGGTTGCATGCAATTTGCTCTCAAATTCTTCTGAAAATTTATCAGAAATTGGTGTGCTAGTTTCAGAGGTAAATCGGTTAGCCTCGTTGTTCAATTCTTGTTGTTTCTCCTACATTCCAAGACAGGGAAATAGAGTAGCTGATCAACTGGCGAAGGAGGCTCGTTACTCTCAGTCATCTTCTTCGTGGAGAGCTTCCTTCCCGGTGTGGCTTAAGGCGTTAGTAGCGAGGGATTCTGTTCCCTTTTCGCTGTAGTCTGTTTTCTCGCCCTTTTGGGCTTCTTTTATCAAAAATAAAAAAAAATAAAAATAAATAAAAAAAAAAAACTCAGATTTATGGAAACTCAAAACTTTTATTGTTCTCCTATTATCCAACAAGAAATCAAAGTTTGCTGGCAAGGTCTCAACCAGAATGATTTTTTTTATTACGACAAGGTCAAAATATCAAACCCAAAAACCATCAATTTTTCAATTAAAACTCATTCTTAAACTCAGATTCTCAAAGCTTCCAACTTGTTTTCCTTAGTTTTTCGATGAAAATTTGAAATTTTTCAATGAGACATCTTCTGACTTCGTAAAGCAGACCAGTGATGGTAAATCAATCATAGTATATCATGGAAAATTGGTGATGGTCAATCATTTTAAGTATATGAGTGATAATATATCATTATTTATCTGTAATACTCAATCACTGATAATACTAAAATAAACTATCATTAATATACTATTATTGATATAGTAAATAAGTTACTTTTTGATATACTTGCATTTATAATATTTCATAATCAACAATAACCTGGTCTCTTATATATTTTTTTAAGTTAACAAATTTCTAAATATTAAAGCATAAGTTTTGACATATTTATTAATGCCCTAAATTAAAACAATATTTATTATGGAAAAGAATATAAGAAATTATCTCATATTTTTTACATTTGAAACATCCCGAGTGTTGGGGAGCCCAATTGAAGAGTTTCTCATTTTATATTATCCCTTCACAAAATAAAAAGAAAAGAAAAAAATTATATGGCTTTAGCAGACCAGTGATGATAAATCAGTGATAGTATATGATGGAAAATCGGTGATAGTCAATCATTATAAATATATGAATTTAGTATATATTTATCTGTAATAATCAATCACTGATATTACTAAGATAAACTATAATTAATATACTATTATTGATACAGTAAATAAGTTACTTATTTATATAAGTGTATGAAATAATAAGTGATATTTCATAATGGAACAGTAATCGGGCCTCTTATAAATTTTTTAAGTTAACAAATTTCTAAATAATAGAGCCTTTATAAATGGCTTAAAAAAAGTAAGACCATATGTATTATTGAAATAATTATTACAACGATATAAGAAATTATCTCATATTTTTGGCATGTGAAACATCCCGATTGGGGAGCCCACTTGAAAAGTTTCTCTCATATTATATTATCCCTTCACAAAATAAATAGAAAAAAAAAAAAAAAATCTATTGGCTATAGAGTAATAAGGTCCTACTTTATTGTGCTATAAATGTAAGAGCAAATTCATCATCTACACACACCAAACTTACTAAGTTATAGCATAGAGAGAGTAATAGTGAAAGAAGAGAAAGATGTTTGGGCTTGGGACTTTGGGAAAGTTGGTCAAGGGTGTTGCGACTACAACCGGTGACGTCGCCGGCACTGTTCTAAATGCCGGAGGTAACATTGCCGGACGTGGCGTCGATATCCTTCGTAGCGGAGAGCAGAAGGTAAAAGGGAAGGTGGTTTTGGTAAGAAAAAGTGTTTTGGATATCAGTGAATTTAATCCTACCTTTCTTGATGGTGCCGTTGAGCTCTTGGGTGGTGGAATTTCTATCGAACTCATTAGTGCAACTACAGCTTGTAAGCTCTTTCTAACCATTTCTTTTTCCTTTTGCTAAAATATTGACTTAAAGATGACATAACATGTCTAATTGTCCAAAATACAACCTAAGATTATTTCAAAATTTTCATCGATCCGACCTAAGATTTGAATCAGCATATATTAAGGACCAACTAAAATTATTTCCCAGATCCATTGATCATTAAGACACAAATTAAAAAGTGATCAGGGACCACTTAGACATAAATTAAAAATGCGGGGACTAAATAGACAGATCGTCCAAAATTGAAGAATCATTTAGACACAAATTGAAAACACGAGTACCGAATGGACAATACGTCTAACTCAGAGACTAAAAGTGTCCTCCAACGTTCTTTTTATCTGGTTTTCGAATTTCTCTTACTCCATTTAATATAATATCTTGCAGTCTAATGAATTCTGTTATATAATGAAATAGCGCACGACTCGCGAGGAAAAGTAGCAAGGCGAGCTTTGTTGGAAAACTGGCTTGGTTTACTCCCACCACTCACTGAAGGGAGGATTGTTTATCAAGTTCACTGTGAATGGGATGAAAGCTTTGGATTTCCAGGAGCTTTCTACATTACAAATGGTCATACAACTGAATTCTTCCTCGAGTCTGTTACTCTTGAAGATGTTCCTGGTTTTGGAGACATCCATTTCGACTGCAACTCATGGGTTTACCCCAGTAGAAGATACAAGAAACCTCGCATTTTCTTTGCTAACCATGTAATTTTTCTCTTCTCTTTCATCAGTACGAGACCTAAACATGTGGAATATGATAGTTCAAAACTCTCAGGACCACATGTTCTAATACAAACAGATAAAAAAGGTAAATTTAATCAAATATCTCACCGTAATTAAATTATTTTTCATAGACGTGTCTTCCGAACCACACACCAGATCCACTTCGCAAGTACAGAGAGGATGAATTAACGAATATAAGAGGAGATGGAAGAGGAGAGCGTGAAGAATGGGATAGAATATATGACTATGATGTTTATAATGACATTGCTGAACCAAATGCACAGCGTCCAATTCTTGGAGGCAAAGAATATCCTTACCCTCGTAGAGGAAGAACTGGAAGACGAACAATTAGAGGTAATATAATATTCAACTTTATTTTTTAATTAATTTTTTTTTTCCACAATCTTTTTATGTGGGTGATTTAATTCTAGCAATTTTTTTTCTTATGTATATGTACAAAAATATCCAAATCATAAACCTGAGATAATTTGGTTAGACACCCGCTTGCTTTCTATAAAATCCACCGTTCGAGTCTCTCTCACCAATATAAAATAAAATAGGAGTTTTAGTTTTTAAATATTCACTAGTAGTTCATTTCTAGACATGTCAATTATCATATATTATGAGATTGTTGAAATACATGATATCTGGATCGTAGTGAATGTAAAATTACAACATTAATTTTATGAACTTTTATTATGCTTTTTTAACGTTTGGGAATGTAATGAAATTTACGATTCTTCCAATAATACCTTTATTTTATATTGCTTATCAATTAATTTAACATATTTAGTTCATTAATATTTATTTTATAACATAAAAATGGATACACATTTGTCCTTAATCTTAGAAAACATTGAAGTGCGGCCTTATTGGTCGCAAAATAAAAATTAAAAGAGCAAATATGTTATTTTGATGAGTACACTTAATTGAACTTTCTAATGCTTGGTTGTGTGAATTTTACAGATCCAAAGTATGAGACCAGATTGGCATTAGATCAAGGGTTAAACATTTATGTACCAAAAGATGAAAATTTTGGACATTTGAAGTTGCAAGATTTCCTTGCTTATGCATTGAAATCACTGGCTTCATCAGTCCAGCCACAGCTTGTGAATCTGATAAATATCACACCCCTTGAATTTGATAGTTTTCAGGATGTACATGATTTCTATGAAGGAGGATTTCCAGTACCATTAGATGTTTTTAGAAGCCTTACTCAGTCCTTCACTCCTGCCATGTTTAAAGAACTCCTAAGGACTGATGGTGAAGGTTTCCTCAAATTCCCAAAGCCTCAAGTTGTTCAAGGTATATTTAAATAAAAAAAAAACATATTCATGTTGTGATGATCTAGAAGAAATGCCACATCGGTTTATAAAGACACGATAACATCTTCATTGGAATGAGACTTTTTGGATAATTTACATTTAAATAAAATACATATTCATGTTGGGGATCAGTTTGATTAGCGGATTGTTCATGACTCATGGGTTTAAAAGACAGGACAACATCTTTATTGGAATGAGACTTTTTGGATGAACGGCCAGTTGTCCCGGATAATGCTTATATTTAAATAAAATCTTTATTTTTATTGGGATTCAAAGAAATCCCACATTAAGGGATGATCATGATTCATGACTTACAGAGGACAACATCTTAAAGAGACATTTTGGGTGAACTGCCCGTTGTCCCAAATAATTTCATTTACTAAGTTTTTTTTTTTTTTTTTTGTGTTCCTATGACTTGGAACAGAGGATAAATCGGCATGGAGGACTGATGAAGAATTTGCAAGAGAAATGCTAGCAGGAGTGAACCCTGTGATTATTCGTCGTCTTGAAGTAATTATTTTAGTTTGAATTTTTATTATCAATTGTTTTTTTTTTTTTCCTCTTTATTTGGAGTATTTATTTTCATTTATAAATTCGTTTTTCTTTTCAACAGGTTTTCCCACCTGTGAGCAAGCTTGACCACGAAAAATATGGGAATCAAAACAGCACAATCACAGAAAAAGACATAAAAAATGGTTTGGATGGACTTACCGTAGATGAGGTGTGTTTAAATGACATAAAAAAAATATATTATTTTCATTTCTATTTTTTTTCCAATAAAAAGTTGTTGATAGCAATTGATACTTTGGCTAATTTGGTGGAATAGGCAATCAAGCAAAACAAGCTATACATATTGGATCATCATGATGCTTTGATGCCATTTCTTAGAAAAATAAATTCAACTTCTACAAAGGCTTATGCAACAAGGACACTCTTGTTTTTGAAAGCTGATGGCACTTTGAAGCCTTTGGTTATTGAGTTGAGCTTGCCTCATGATCAACGAGACGACCTCGGAGCCACTAGTAAACTCTACTTTCCATCCGAAGAAGGAGTTGCAAGCTCAATTTGGCAATTGGCTAAAGCTTATGTTGCTGTTAACGATGCCGGCTACCATCAACTCATCAGCCATTGGTACAAAATTAACTCTTCAATCCTATTTTACATTTCTTCTTTGTATTGAACTTTTTAAATTTGTTTGTAGGTTGCATACTCATGCAGTACTTGAGCCCTTTGTGATTGCTACACATAGACAATTGAGTGTGATTCATCCAATTCATAAGTTACTTGCCCCTCATTACAAAGACACCATGTTTATAAATGCATTTGCAAGGCAAGTCCTTGTTAATGCTAATGGTCTTCTTGAACAAACCCATTTTCAATCCAAGTATGCTATGGAGCTATCATCTTATGTCTATAGGGATTGGAATTTCATTGAACAAGCACTGCCTAAAGATCTCCTCAAGAGGTAAATCCTAATCAATTTCTCATGATAATGTATCTTTAAAATACTTGCATAGTAGGTCCAATGTATGAAAGTACGCATGACTCGTACCGTTCTCATTAATAATCATGACTTCCTTCTTAATACGATTGATTCTTAGATTTTATAGATATTGTTAGATCCCTTCATCTAAATATATATACTAACTTTCAATCTCCTTTGCTAAATTTGTGTAGAGGAGTAGCAGTTGAAGACCCAAATTCGCCAAATGGAATTCGACTGCTCATAGAAGATTATCCATTTGCTGTTGATGGGCTTGCGATATGGACATCAATCAAAACATGGGTTTTAGATTATTGTTCTCTTTACTATCAAGATGATGAGGCAATTAAGAATGATCATGAACTTCAATCTTGGTGGAAAGAACTCATAGAGAAAGGTCATGCTGATAAGAAAGATGAGCCATGGTGGCCAAAAATGCACTCTCTTGCTGATCTTGTTGAATCATGCACTATTATTATATGGATTGGATCAGCTCTTCATGCTGCAGTTAACTTTGGACAGTATCCTTATGGAGGGTTTGTCCCAAACCGACCAACGATAAGTCGTAGGTTTATGCCGGAAGCAGGCACTGCTGAATACAAACAACTCGAGTCGAACCCGGAGAAAGCTTTCATGAAAACAATAAACTCGCAATTGCAAACACTTCTGGGTGTGTCATTGATTGAGATTTTGTCAAGGCATGCTTCTGATGAAGTGTATCTTGGGAAAAGAGCAAGTAGTGAGTGGACAGGGGATAAACGAGCAATTGAAGCCTTTGAAAAGTTTGGGAAAGAGCTGTCTGAAGTTGAAGAAAATATAATAAAGAGGAATCAAGATGTCAATTTGAAGAATCGATATGGGCCTGTTAATATGCCATATACCTTACTTTTTCCATCAAGTGAACAAGGACTCACTGGCAAAGGAATTCCCAACAGTATCTCCATATAAAATCTTCCATATAAGCTATGTTTGTGTGTTATTTTAATGTCATTATATAGACTACTTCTTAAGCTACTCAATAGTTCTGAATAAAAAAGAGTATGCTTGAAGTAGCTTTATGTCTTCAGTATTTCCAGATAAATCTTATGTACTTTGTTATCTATATATTGAATAAAAGTTGTGTGCTATTAAATATTGTAGTGTATTTACAATAATTTGTTTTCTGTTTTTAATAATAAAAATAATTAGCATCTCACAAACATGATATTCCACAAAGGTCTTGAAAGAGGGACCGAGGCCACAAACGATCAAGGAAAGTAAAATGTTTGTAATTTCTCCGTTTTAGGTCCGTTTTGAGCGTCATTTTCGCCAGTGTTCATCAAATCACTTTATTAATCAAATATTCAATAAATCAATTATTTTTATTTTGGATTTAATTAATTTAGGACACTATAACACAATTAAATATGCATTATTATAGAGTTATCAAATACCCTCAAACTTAATTAATTACTAGTCCCTGAACAATTCTAAGTTAAGTATAATTTCAAATCAATCCTTAAAATCTTTAAAGTTATGTGACCATCAAGCTTATTCAAAGTTAAGACTTAAGCAATCAAAACTTCATACAAAACCTCAAGTGTATGTGATCAATCTTGCTTATTATACCATTTTCATATAAAACATTATGAACAAATTACAATCTCAATTTCACAAGTAATAGCAAAGATTAGAAACCCAATAAATTTCTCAAAATAAAAACATATAAGAATATATACCCTCACGAGATATGTACTCAAGTCAAAACATGAAAGAAATTTACTATATGCTTCAAATCAAAACCGTAAATGCAATAAATTGAAACACATGAATCCAAGGGTCTTTAAAAATTGTAATGGGGCTTAGAAAAAGGATAGATGGAAGACACATGGGTTAAATAATTGAGAGATTGCTATGAGTATTTTCAATAAATCAAACATAACTCAAAATCAAACTTGAAGCACAACCTCTCAACAATTAAACAAACAACTTCTTCTCATCTTCTTTTCTTTTCTAAACCTTCTCATTTCTTTTTGAATTTTCAATACAACTTTTTTTCCAATCAATTTACAACTCATAACACATTCGATCACGTCATTCTTCAACTTAATTTCACAATGAGACATTTTTTTAACATCATAGAAACCTCTCAATTGGGGGGAATAATGAGATAAAAATAGATAGAGTTGGTTCCCCTAATTTGCTCTTATTGATTTCAAGCATTCAAAATCAAACAAAAACATTCACAACATGCATAAAAGTGTAAGTTTTAGAAATAAAAATCACGTGTAACATACACTCAGCAAAGACTAATGAAGCAGGTGTTATGATAATTGTTCAAAGGTTAAAAAATTGCACATAAAAGCTAATGTATAACAACCTATATACTTCTCAACCAATAAGAAATCAAGACATCCACCCAAGATATGTCAAGCCTTTGGGGTAGAAGAAGGAGAGAGTTTTCAATTTTTATTGAATTAAATTGTGTACATTATGATTAACTTAAGGCTCCTATTTAGAGGTTTTTGGGTGTTCTAATCACATTAGGAAACCCCACCAAAGATAAAGATATAAAGGAAAGTAATTTCTTTTTCCTTTTGCTTTTAGTTGACTGAAAATATGCAGATAAATGCAAAGGAAAATTCCAATTTTTCCATTATTTATTTTATCTTGGGTGATTATAATTTTATGTAATTATTTTAGAAAATTAATTCAAACAAATTATAATCCAACTAATACATGTATGGTCGAAAATTGACATAGTATTTAATTAATGAATCTAATTTAATTAATTATTTGGGTCGTTTTCTAGTTGGGCTCATTAATCTAATTGCATTAAAATATTTCTCTTGAATTAAATAAGTCCAACTTAGTTCATTATTAAATTTAATAATAATTTAATTATTAATTACAGTTTAAATAAAACACTTTATTTAAATAATTAATAATATTAAGGGTAAAATGCAAATGAGATCCATATGGTTTTTGTCAAATCCATGACACCCCCTATGGTTTGAAAATGGCAAATCACACCTGGCCTATAGTTCCAAATTATTCCAATGAGACTGATGTAGGATGAGTAGGACATTTTAGTCATTTTAGCCTTTTCAATCATTTAGTTAATTCTATAAATAGAGAATTAACTCATTTGTATTTGACAACTTTGAACAACTTTTGACAATTGAATAAACTTTGAGTATTTTGAAGAAATTGTGGGTTTTCCCACATCAGAGACCTATCTCCTCCAACGTCATTAACTTTCTTTTAGCCATAGCTTCTTCGTTTGTAGTTTGATTTGGATGATTCAAGATGTTTTAGAATTTTCATTTCGTGCTCTACGTTATGATCACTTCTAAACTTTAAAATTGTCAATAAATAAAATATTTTATTGTCATAAAAATTCTAGGTATGATTGAAGCCATTAACCCTTTTGGTTATTGATGGTTTATAAAATTTGAAGTCACCATAACGTAGAGCCTGAAATGAGGATTCCAAAACTTTTTGAATCATCCAAATTGAATTTCAAACGAAAAACTTATGGCTAAAAGAAAGTTTTGAACATTGATGGTAGGTCTCATAAGTTTAATTTGGAACTACAAGAGTGTGATTTACCATTTCGAAACTACAGGGCTTGTTCATGCAATTAACAAAAACCACAAGGGTGTTATTTACATTTTATCCTAATATTAATATTATCTCCCAATTCAATATCATCAAGTCATATTTAATTATTAATATCCATTTAAATATATTTTAATTATTAATTTTCATTTAGATAGATAAATTATTTAAACAATTGATAAAAAGAAGTAGAAAAAACGTCTCTATTCTTTAAATATGTTAGTCTAAATGGTCCTCGTCGTTAATGAGTGTTAAAATTTTATTGGTTTGGTGAAAATTAAATATGTTTGAATGACATGGTTGAATTGAGTTAGGTCGGGCTGTAAATTTTAAGATTAGGGTCATCAGGTGAAATATAATAGATATGTAAGAACATGAATCAAACACTTGTATATAGGGGATGTTTTTTATAATTAAAAAAAAAATACGGACTAAACTGACACAAAAAAAAAAGGATAGGCTTGAAAGGTATAATTTAACGAAATTAAAATAAACAGTTGAGAGAATTAGTTATTTACAATTAATGCTTTGGTTGATTTTGGTTAAATAGGCAATGAAACAGAACAAGATATACATATTGGATCATCATGATTCTTTGATGCCATATCTTAGAAAAATAAATTCAACTTCTACAAAGACTTATGCAACGAAGGACACTCATCTTTTTGAAAGCTGATGGCACTTTGAAGCCTTTGGTTATTGAATTGAGCTTGCCGCACGCTCAACGAGACGACCTCGGCGCCATTAGTAAACTCTACTTCCCAGCTGAAGAAGGAGTTGAGGGAGTTGAAAGCTCAATTTGGCAATTGGCTAAAGCTTATGTCGCGGTTAATGATGCCGGCTACCATCAACTTATAAGCCATTGGTATAAAATTAACTCTTCAAGCTTATGTTGATGTAATTTTTACTTTTTCTCTATTTTTTAAGACATGAAATTTGTTTGTAGGTTGCATACTCATGCAGTACTTGAACATTTTGTAATTGCAACACATAGACAGTTAAGTGTACTTCATCCTATTCCTAAGTTACTGATTCCTCATTACAAAGACACTATGTTTATAAATGCATTTGCAAGGCAAGTCCTTATTCATGCTGATGGTCTTCTTGAATCAACCCATTTTCAATCCAAGTATGCTTTGGAGATGTCATCTTTTATATATAGGGAATGGAATTTCCTTGAACAAGCACTTCCTAGAGATCTTATCAAGTGGTAATTCATTCATCAGTTTCCTTAAATTTGTATTTTAAGCTTTTTTTTAAACATATATTGATTGATATATATATTTTTTAATATGTAGAGGAGTAGCGGTTGACGACTCGAATTGCCGACACGGGCTTCAACTGCTAATAGAAGACTATCCATTTGCTGTTGATGGGCTTGAAATTTGGTCAACAATCAAAACATGGGTTAAAGAGTATTGCTCTCTCTACTATAAAGATGATGAGGCAATTAAGAATGATGTTGAACTTCAATCTTGGTGGAAGGAACTTAGAGAGAAAGGTCATGCTGATAAGAAAGATGAGTCGTGGTGGCCAAAGATGCACACTCTTGAAGATTTGATTGAATCTTGTAGTATTATTATATGGATTGCTTCAGCTCTTCATGCAGTAGTTATCTTTGGACAGTATCCTTATGGAGGCTATGTTCCAAACAGACCAACGATCAGCCGTAGGTTCATGCCGGAAGAAGGTACCGTTGAGTACAAAGAACTTGAATCGAACCCCGAGAGTGCTTTCTTGAAGACAATCAATTCTCAGCTGCAGACTCTTCTTGGTGTTTCACTGATTGAAATTCTATCGAGGCATGCTTCCGATGAGGTCTATCTTGGGCAAAGATCAAGCATTGAGTGGACATCAGATGAACATGCATTGAAGGCCTTTGAGAAGTTTGGGATGAGGGTAATTGAAGTTGAAAAAAGAATCATGGAAAAGAATCAAGATATAAACTTGAAAAACAGAACTGGCCCTGTTAATGTTCCATACACCTTGCTTATTCCATCAAGTACTGAGGGACTCACAGGCAGAGGAATTCCCAATAGCATTTCCATATGAAGAAGTTCTTTCAAACACATGAATACTATGTTTAAATAAAAAGAAAGTATGTTTAAGCTTTGATGTGTTTTCCAAATAAATTTTATGTACTCCCTATCTAAAGAAAATTAAAGTTGTTCTTAAGAATGATTCAGGGATATTTGCCTAATTGATATTGAAAGTTGAGCTCGAATGAAACTTGACCTCACTTTTCAATTTTCATAAATAAAATCTTATGCTTTTGCCCTAGTGAATAGACCAAAAACCCATTTTTTATATTGATAAAACTCTCATTAACCCAACCTTATCTTTATATTTCCCTCTCTCTAAACTCTAAAACTTTACCCAAAAACTCACCACCCTCTCTCTTTCTTAAACTTTAAACTTGTTCAAGGAACAAGAATGTAAAAATTATTTATCATTTTCGCATTATACCAAACGTATGATTTTCGTGTTAAACCGATCTCTCTCTCTAAACTCTCACTCCCTCTCAACTCTAAATCTAAATTTTTTTTATTGTTGCCTGTAATCTGACCGATCATAAACAATGATTTGTCAAATCATAGGTAATGATCTGACCGATCGAGTAACAAAAGATCTGAAAGAGTATTTTGCTCATAATTTTTTCTAAAAAATGGGGATTGAAACGAATTTAGATAATGGATAAATATCGGAAAAAGAATAATGAAATCGATATCTTATTTGCTTAAAATGGAATCCAGATGAAGAAGTTAACACCAAAATACTAAATTTTTTAAGAAATAAAAATCTGAAAAATTTAAAAAAAAAAATCGGCATGGACGGACCGATCATGATCTGTGATTGGTCCGATCAAGCGGGCCGATCGGACTAATCTTGGCCTGGGATCGGTTAGATCCCAAATCTAGATTTTTATTATTATTATTTTTTTCAGATCCGTGAATTCTTAATAAAAATTGGTCTGATCAGACCGATCATGATCTATGATAGGTCCGTCCCATACCCAATTTTTTATTTTTTTATTTCAAAAATATTTTCAAATTTTTATTTCTTAATAAATTTAGTATTTTGGTGTTAACTTCTTCATCCAGACTCCGTTTCACATAAATAAGATAACAATTCCATTCAATTTTTTCAATATCTATCTATTGAATCTAAATTTGATGCAATCCCAATTTTGTAGAAAAAGTTTCTAGCAAAACACGTTTTTTGGGTGTTTTATTACTCAATGATCCAACCGATCATTGTGTATAATCGGTCAGATCACAGGAAACAATAAAAAAATTCCATATTTTTATTTCTTAAAAAAATTATTACTTTGGTGTTAAATTCTTCATCCGGACTCCGTTTCGTGCAAGTAAGATATCGATTTCATTCGTTTTTCGATATCTATCCATTGAATCTAAATTCGTGACAAGTTTAGAGTTTAGAGTTTAAAGGGAGAGACTTTGATACGAACCCTCAAGCATTGATGGATTCAAGAACCGGATGATAGACCCTTGAACAGAAAACCTTGTACGATTTGAATCAACCTTTAGGCGAGGTTGGGAAGCTGATGACCTAATCGATCAATCCCCTAATTCAAGAAGAGGTTTCTTGAATGAAGATCGAGACACTCCACAAGAACAATGATCAATTGGACTTGAATGACTCTAAACATGAAACGACCCGACCCAAAATAACCAGATAAATAAGTAAATACATGACTCATCCGAAAAATATAATTAAATCAGAATAAAAACCAAATAATTTTGGAAGCATTTATTTAATAACCAAAATATTTCAAAATAAAACTTTTATTTTGGCACGAATTTATATAATTAAAAACAAATAAAATAAATGAAAATGTAAATCCATAAAAACAAGGGACAAAATAGTCAATAGAATGAAATATTCAAAAAGAAAGAAGTAAATAAATGACAGGTTCTAGAGGCCTTCAGTGTAGCATCATCCTTGTCAATCGTCATGGTTTCCATTATTATCAGTGTTACCTGTAAAACAAAAGTTTGCAGGTCATTGGAATACCGTGAGTTTTTAGCTCAGCAGGTTAAATCGAAACTCAAATTGGTAAATTAAATACAATTCATCTTAAAACTATAATAACGTATGGATACTCGTCCATATCCACCATTTATCAATAATTAGTAGGTACTTAGCCTACGTCATCTCTTTGTTATAATTAAATTTGCATGACATGCTATGCGCATGAAAATAAGATCATAGTGGGGTATAGGGTCACTCATGATATCTATCATAGCATCCATTATTAAATTTCAATTAAATTTGCATATATGTATCATAGTGGGGTATAAGGCCACACATGATACAGGTCATACTATACGATTGAAAATATGATCATAGTAGGGTATAGGGCCACTCATGATATGTGTCATAGTACACGCTCTACAAATTTAATAGGTATTTATCATGTTATTTTAAGCTTAAAACGTTATTAGGCCCTAATTATAGCATCTAATTAACCAACTAATGACATAAACTAAATACATACAATATTCGCAAATCAAATGAGCACATAATAATAATATTTAAAAATCAATAAATCATCTCCCAAAAATATCATAATAATCACATAACAAACAAGCAATCAGAAACAATTTAATTTAAACTTCTAAATAGGAATTAACCTACCTTAAATGCAAATTGAAGTAGCAAACAACTTCAAAACAAACCCAAGAATAATCCTGACAATGCTCGAGACCTGTAATAATATTAATTTGAAGTTAATTTAATGAGAACCTGGCTAACGGGATGAAAACTGACTCAAGTTTAGCCAAATTAACCCCTGAACCAGTTGGATCATCTGAACCGGTTCAGTTGAACCAACCCATCCGGTCCAACTGGACCGCTTCTTCTCCAAAGCAGCGCTGTTGCCATAAAAAAAACACAGACGTCAAACGTTTGTCTCACCTCATCCATGGCTTCCAATCTCAAGAGAGCTTTAAGATAATAAATCCTAGGGTTCATAATCATCAAATGAAACTAAAACTCTAGAATTTGAAATAAAAGAAAAACAACTTCCAAGTGATTTAAAACAGCCACCAAGAACAACCTACAACCTCCATGGAAGAAAAACCTAGAAACTTGAATTCAATATTTGAAATTTTACCTTGAATCTTAATGGAAGCAGATGATTCTTGTTGGAACCTTCCTAGGATGATGATTCTTTCATAAATGAACCAAAAACCAACTTGATTCACTCAAGGTTTATGAAGATTTGAAGGAGGAAGCAAAAATCACCATTTGAGAGAAAAGGGGGAGGGGGCTGACGATGGGGAAGAAGAAGAATGAGAGAAATTCTTTTTTTCTCTCTTAATTTCCATTCATATACTTCCTAATTTTCCAAAATTAAAATATTAACTAATTTCTAATTGCCCACAAGTCCTTCCACCTCCTCATTTTACCTCCCAACTCCCTCCACCTCCAACTTTTAATTTAAACCCTTCTCCCTCTTTCTTTTGCTAAAAAGTCCTTACCCTTAAAACCATTTTCTAACTAACCCTCTTCCCAAATTTAACTATGGTTAATAATTCCCCTTTTAATTAAATTTTCCACCCTTGGTTAAATTTACTATGGTTAGTTACTAATTAACCATAAATTCAAATAGAAAATAATTTTTGACACTTTAAATTACTAATTAAAATATACCAACAAAAGGAAAATTTCTAATTACCCCTACATCAAACCCTCGGGCCCTTACATCAATCTTTACTTGTTTAGTCTTCAGATCTTGATCTTTGCTTGAATGAATCCTTGGAGTTCAATCTCTTCAATTGTGATGATCCGACTCTTTTTAAATAATTTAAGAATCAGAATGCAGCTGAAGTCTTAGGATTTAAAAAAAAGGTCATGAATACGTTTAAAATTTGGACAATCCAAGACCTATTTACTTTTTTCTCAATCAGAGAAATTATTAAGACAAGGAAATGCGTATTTCCTAAAGCAATTTTCAAAGGAGTTTCGAAATTAAAGAAGTTTAAAACAAAAGCTCTCATGAGCTTATATACAAATGTACAATCCAAAAGAGAAACGTGAAATAAAATGAGTCCATGGACTCACTACAAGAAACCGGAGTTCTACCGGCGTAAGCATTGCCGGCGCATACCCATCGCGCCGGCAATGGGTCCTTGAAGGCTACCATCACCGGCGCACACAGTGTGCACCGGAAATCGTAGCTCAATACCGGCGCAGAATAATTCTGCGCTGGTATAGGAGCCCAGCAAAAAAAAATTATGTTTTTCCCCTCCCCTGACCCCTTCTTCCCCAAATTCATTCATCATTTTTTTCCTTCTCCATCAACCTAGTGCCCCCCCCCCCAAAACCCTTTCTTCCCCAATTCCCCCTTCCATTCCCGTTCCTCCTCCACCGTGGCCTTCTCTCTACTGAACCCTCTTCTTCTCATCTTCTTCTTGTTGCACTTTTCAAAGCCCTCACTTTATCGCTCATACGAAGCTTTCTTTCTCCAAATCACTCACACGAATCCAAAGAAGAATCAGAGGGAGCAGCGAATCGAAGGGAGCAACAAATCGACTCATATCAACAACGAATCAAAGATTTAACCGAAGGCAGGAAGGACGAATCGAAATCATCGTCTCTCGTTCGCTATTTCGTTTTCTTGTTATCAGCTTCAATAACAAATCGAAGGCAGGTAATTTCATTTTATTTTCTTGTTATCAGCCCTAGTTTCACTATGAATTCTTCGAATTTCACTTGATTTTCCTCTAATTCAAGCCCTAATTTATCAAATCCTTTGTGAATTAGGTGAAATATGATAAATAGTGCCCATTTCTTGTTGGGAAGGAAGTGCGATCTCGGCACCAAAAGGACCATGACAGAGAATATGAAAGCAAAAGAAGTAGATATGAAGGTTCACGAAGAACTCCTGGTATGATTCTTTTTCTTTTATGTATGATATGAATACGGTTCATGGAAACCTCTAGGTGTGTAATGTTTTTAAAAGAGTGTGTGTGTATAGACCATTGGTAAGTGCCTTCATATAAAAGGATTTATCATTTTGGGTCTCTACATTTGACTGTATGTTATGAAGGTTGTGTTTGGTGAACACCTTTTTTTGTCTAGAAAATGTCTGAACATTTATTTTCTAGCTTCAGAGCTTTAATAATATCTAGAAAGTGGCTTGTTAGGTTATGAGTTTAGTTTTTTCCTTTTTCTCCCCAGTTAAATCAGGATTTTTAGTTTGAGATATGTTATGTAGGAGCCCTTTTATGTTGAAAAGTAACTATTTCCAGTTTTCATTGGAGTCTACTAATAGAAGGTTATACTCATCTTGTTTCCTTTTTATATGATCCTGATGGATCAGGAATTTATGAAACAAAGGAATTATTTTAAAATGCAAGTGGTAAATTACCATATTCAGATGAGATTGGGTTGAGTAGCCCAATGTCGAGTAATTCTGAGGTTATAATAGAATATTATTTGCAAAATGCCTTTTTCCTTAAACCTTTCTCGTCAAATCTTTTTCTCTTCTCACTTTTTATTTTTGTAGCTTTCTGCATTGTTTTCATAAACAGCGCACATATTCTTCATATTCATCATATCTAATTACTATCCATCACTATCACCTTCCTCTTAGCAAGACAACCATATGTTACAAAATTATAAAGCTGTCCTGCTGATATTTGATTTAAGGTCTAAGGTTCTGAAAAAAAACTTTTCTCTTCCCATACTTGTACTATTCTCAATTCCTAGATTTATTGCTTACCTATTGACAGATCAGTCGATAACATGTGCAGATAACAATTTTTTTGAATGCTGTAAACTTGTATTAACACTTATGATTATTTTAGGCAAATCTGATTGGGATGACGGTAGATGGGAATGGGAAGACACACCACGTGGGGATGGCTGTTCTAGTTCCAATAGGCATCATCAACCTTCACGATCCCCGATGTATGTTGGTGCCTCACCAGATGCTCGATTAGTTTCCTCATGGTCGGGTGGCCACACACCTAATTCTACTGGTAGGCTAAATCGTCCTAGGAAATATGATAAATTTCACCTAATTTTATAGGACTAGGGAGAATATGGTGATTATTGACATTTTTTTTCTTTCTGATTGAAGATTAATGTCATAACATGTCACAATTATATTGTAGTTTAGATGAAATGAAAAAAACAGATCCTATGATTCTCCATTGCTTCTTATCTTTCTCTTCAAATGGTCATCAATATTGTTATTCACTTTTTATATGCAGCAGTTTGTATTTTATTTTTTTATTAAATTGACTGGCAATGCTGCATGTTGGAATTAGTTCTCAATATCCCACCTTCCCTTGTCTATTTTTTTGTAATTGCATGAAAAGGTTTCTCTTGCACCTAAAACTAGCATTTATTTAAAAAAAAAAAACAGGCGTATTGCCGGCGTGATGGCGCCGATAATACCCCTGTTTCCACCCAATTTAGTCAACCCTTTGCCAACGCCATGGCGCCGGCAATAGCTCCCTTTTCCGGCGTGATGGCACCGGCAATGCCCTAATCTAACACCGACATTGAATTTTACACCGGAATATGATACATCGGGGATGTGTAAAGCATCCCCGATGTAGGAAAATATCACGCCGGGGATGCTACAAAGGGGCAAACCCGACAAGTAATTACCGGCGAAAATACCGACGTATATTTTTTGCCGGTGAAGGCATTGCCGACGTGGAGGGAGGGCATCCCCGACGCACATATACATCAGTAGTGCCCTTATATTTTGTAGTGACTATAAAACCATCTCTAGTCCATCTCACCATCATCATCATCCAGATCAGATAGCATCAGCTCCTCTCTCACAACCTCGATCACGGTCAATATCTGAAAAATTTGTAATATCATGAGCTAAAGCCCAGTGAAGATAAAAGGAAACTAAAGTAACATTAGATCGCAAACTCGTATTCGGATCTGTGTCCAAAAACTTACTTACTCTTTGCTACCCAACCATTAAAAGGGGTTCACATCAAAAGTTACAATTTCCAATTTCATGACCTCCCAGAGGAACAAGAACTAGCTCTCAAGCATAACAAAGTATTGTATTTCACTATACAATTCAATCTCATTCCTTTTTCCATAATAACTTGTATTATACACAATGTTTACATACTCCTCTATAGCAACTTATGCTATATAATTTTTCATATACCTTCCTCTATAATAAATCATGCTAAGCTCACCTGGTCTTGACATGTTTTAAACAAGATTAAAACGCGATTAATGTCGATAATGTTAGTACATAGAGTCTAACATTATTCATTAACTCGCTCAATACATGTAAAGTACATTGGCCTTTACATTAATATAACCATCAACATGCTTATAATGACAGTATTGAAAGCTCACATAGTTTAACAATACCTCATTATCTCGCTTTCCAAACAAAGTACACATAGTTTTTTATAAATGTTTTCCCACCTCTAGTGAATAATGACGGGTAATGAAAGCTCACTCAATCTAATCATTACCTCATTATCTCACCCATAGAATGCAAGGTACACTAAGCCCCGACATTCTCTCATATATGTATCATAGTAATTATGAATAATACTAGATAATGTGAGCACGCGCAGTCCCAACATTATCTTATTATCACCCCTAGACAATGCAAAGTTTCTCACAGCCTTTAGCATTCCTCATGATACATATATGTAATCACAATACGAATAATACTAGATAATGCAAGCACACTCAGTCCATGCATTGTCTCATTATTCCTCCCAAATACGGTTAAGAAAAATAAACATAAATAAATCTCAAGTGCGAGTAAACATAAATTTAACCATTCAAAGTAATTGAAAGAACATAAGGATCAATAAAACGTGAATCATTAATTACCTTACTTGCATAAAACAAGAAAGTACCATCTATCATTCGACAATATAATAGTCAAGTCATACGGCCTTCAAATAATCTCATGATAATATTTAAGTCAAGCTCATCAGCTTTCAGATAGTCACATGACAATATAAACGTCAAGCTAATTAGCCTTCAGATAATATCATGGTATTAGCTTAACATAAAAGGCTCATTTCCTTCTTTTAATAACGAAGCAAAACTCCATACTCGATTCCCTCACTCATCCATTTATACTTGGAACCTTCAATTACCTGAAAACATCAAGAAACGCCCAATTGATCGTAAACTTAGAATTTCCAAGAGTTAATTGTTTCCACGAAATAAACCAGTTCACCCAACTCACTTTATAACTAACTCCCAAGCTTAAACAAGTTAGTGAACATACTTTAAACCTCTCATTTATAATCTCAAACTCAATTTCGGATCAATACAAATCGTTCAACAAATTCAGTTTCTTAGTTTATTATTAAGTTTTATGTATCCCCACCTCGAAAGTTTGCGTGAAAACAAAGTTCCAACGAACCGTCAAACGAGCAATCGATACCTACAATTCATCAATTGAAAAAAGTTTAAAAATAATAACTAAGATGAGAAAAGTGTGATTCTCGAGTGAATAGTGATATCGAATGAATAGTGTTTTTGAGTGAATAGTGTTTTTCAAAAATCTATGCTCGAAATCGTCAAATTTCTTGATGGAAATACATGAATTCAACTTAAAAAGTCATTTAGAAACAAAAATAAAGAGAACCATATAAAAGTTTTGAAAACTCACTTTTTAGAGCTTCCCTTAGAGAACGAGAAATGCCATTGGATAGATAGCCCACATCTCAAGAAATCCAACGCAAAAGAAATCATCCAAAACGGTTCAGAAATGAAGAAAACCCAAGAGAACTCTCCCAACAATGGAGGCCACAGTTTGGAGAAGAAGAAGAGAAGAAGAATTGTCTAAGAATGTGAATTTTGGTGTATTTAAGAGGATTAGTAAAAGATAGTTTAAGAAGTCAAGAATTTTGAATTCGTCCCTCATTTGATTTAGTTTTTAAAACTAAACTTAAAGCATCCAAACTAGCAAAAAGGTAATTAATAATTACTCATTAGCCTTTAATAATTATTAATACGCCCAAAACTAATTTAAACTACTAAAGTAATAAACGTCAAATAAAAGAATATAAATTCTAAAATCTAAATTAATTAACTTTCAAATTAAATTAAGTTCTTTAAATAAAGTAAATAATAAAAAAAATTACCTTGTAACATAACGGGACGTTACAGTCTACCCTCCTTAAAAGACCTTTTGTCTTCGAAAAGTGCGCTCACTAAGTGAAAAGGCGAGGTTACTTATACTGCATCACATCCTCACGTTCCCATATGGCCTCTTCTGACACTTGGTTGCTCCACAAAACCTTAACCAAGTGGATCGTTTTATTTTTCAACATCTTTTGTTCGAATGCTCGGATTTCAACCAGTGTCTCCTCATAAGACAAAATTAGCATCCAAAACTACAGGCTCATAATCAATCACGTGGGACGGATCCATCATGTATTTTAGAAGCATCGATACATGGAAAACATTATGAACGGCCAAAACAAAGGTGGTAAAGCTAAACAGTTAGCTACCACTCCAAATCGATCAAGTATCTTGAAAGGACCAATAAATCTATTGCTCAACTTGTCTTTCTTCCCAAATCTCATAACACCCTTCATAGGTGCCATTTTCAAGAATACACAATCCCACACTACAAACTCGAGCGGACTACGTTGAACTTTGTTGTCGACTTTGGGCAAACCCCATGCTCTCTTTAATCAAAGCGATAGACTCACTAGTCATTTGTAATAACTTAGGTCCCACTTCTTTCTCTAACATCATCCCAATGATCGGAAGAATGATACTTCCTACCATAAAGTGCCTAAAACAGCGTCATATCAATAGTAGCCTGGTAATTGTTATTATAAGCAAACTCTTCTAAATATAACTGAAAGTTCTGACTGCCATCAAGTATAGAACACGAGCTCTCAACGTATCCTCCAAAATTTGGTTAACCCTCTTTATTTGACCATATGTCTAAGCATGAATAGTTGTGCTAAAAGCAAAATCGGTACCTATGGTGGAATGAAAACTCTGCCAAAACTTCGATATAAAACAATTGTCCTTATGTGATGCAATCCTCACCAGCACACCATGCAATCTAAAAATCTTTCGCAGGTACAACTATACCCTAATCTTAACTGAGTAGTAGTTCGTATTCACAACTAGATAATTTACCTATTTAACCTCTATGATATATCTTGTTCCTTAAGCCCAACTAATTCTCTAATGAACAACCTTACATAATCTCCATTATGCGTTTTATGAGTTCATTGATCAGAGGAATATATGGTTCCATAGTTCAAGCCCTGAATCAGTCCATAAGAGAATTACATATCTATTTTTTAAAGGAAAAGAGTGAACTCCAATCTTGTGTAACTATGTTCCCAACTATATGCAAGATCCAATCCCCAAAGTGGGAGGCGTATTGAACGAACTATATTAAGTCATTTATACTTATGCAACTCAAAGGTTATTCTCTTGCAAATAGGAGTTTGTAATTCACTCAAGATTAAGATCAATTTTACATTATCATCCTATTGATATACAGTGTTTTCTGAACAGTTTTACAAGAAGACGTTAAGTAAATCTTAGTCTAGTCTACTACAATCTCTATTGCAGTAACACCCTCACTCACATGTCTCTACATGAGTGATCCAGATAAGATCACTTGTACCAATTTAAAAGTGGGACGTGTTAGTGGTGTTCCCAGAAGTAAGGCACCCAACCTTTATCCATAATACCATAGACTTTTTGAGTTACAACATAAGAGAATCTTCTGGATCCAATGTTCACTTTAAATTATCATAAGTAACTCTGGATCTTATGATGGATAACATATATCATAAGAAATAAATGGCAATGTAAATATAACTAAGCAAATAATAATCCCTTGTTTATGTTTAGTTTTAACGAATTCCAAAAGATTTAGAACAAATAACCCAGGAGTATATGCATATTGATAGGGTGATTAAGACATCTGAGTTGTGTGTGCTTGGTAGATGTCTAGAGGTTACATTGTTAGTGATGCCCATGGCTGAATTTGATGTCATTTTGGGTATGGATTGGTTTTATGCACACTCCATTATGATGGACAGTTTTAAGAAAGAGGTGAACTTTAAGTACCTAGCAGGAACTCGTTTTAAGTTCCGGGGTGTTTATAGAAGAGCTACTCCTGTTGTGATCTCAGCCATTCAAGCTAGGCAATTACTTGATGATAGAGCATGGGGTTATATGGCTACGTGATTGAGACTACTATGGAGGCAGCAATGGTTGAGACTGTGCCCGTAGTTCGTGAGTTTTCTAACATTTTCCCATAAGAGCTGTTAGGCCTTCCTCTGTTGAGAGAGATGGACTTTCAGCTTGAGGTGGTACCTGGAACAAATCATGTTTCCAAGGCAACATACCATATAGTCCTAACAGAGCTCAAGACTCAGATTCAGGAGCTTTTATACCTAAGATTCATCCGTCCTAGTGTCTTTCTTTGGGGTGTGCCAGTTTTGTTTGTAAAGAAGAAGGGCGGTTCGATGAGGCTTTACATTGATTACTGTGAGTTGAATAAAGTGACTGTGAAGAACAAGTATCCACTTTCGAAGATTAAGGATTTGTTTCATCAGTTTCGGGGAGCCTCAGTATTCTCCAAGATTTACTAGAGATCAGGCTATCATCAGCTGAGGATCTGGGAGGAAGATATCCTGAAGACTTTTTTTAAGACTCGTTATGGCCATTATGAGTTCATGGTTATATCCTTTTTTTGATGAATGCTTTGGTAGAATTCATGGATCTTATGCAGAATGTTTGTGTTGGTATATGGATTCCTTTGCCACCCTCTTCATTGATGAAATTTTAGTTTAGTTAGCTACCGAGCAGTTACAGGCTTTACACTTGTAAATAGTTTAAACAACCTTGAGGGATCACAAGCTTTATGCCAAGTTCTCCAAGTGTGAGTTTTGGTTGAACAAAGTGGAAATACTGGGACATGTTGTATCTAACGAGGGAATTTCTATAAATCCCTCAAAGATTGAGGCATTGAGCAATTGGGCTAGACCAACCAATGTGTATGAGATTTGCATTTTTTTTGGGACTAACTAAATATTACTTGAGATTTGTTCAAGATTTCTCCAAGTTCGCATCACCCATAACTCGACTTACTAGGAAGGAGGTGAAGTATGATTGGAGTGAATAGTATGAAAAGAGCTTTGAGGAGCTCAAGAAAAGATTAGTCATTACACCAATTTTGATTAATTCAAATAGATCAGGTGGACTCACAACTTACAGTGATGCATCAAAGAAATGTTGGGTTGTGTTATGATACAACACGGGAAGGCTGTTGCTTATGATTTTCATCAATTGTAGGAGCGTTAGAAGAAGTATCTGACTCATAATTTAGATTTGACAGTAGTTGTCCACGCTTTGAAAATCTGGAGGCATTATCTTTATGTCGAGATGATTATGATCTATACAGATTACAAGACCTTCAAGTACTTTTTCACACAAAAAAAACTCAATATGATACAGAGGATATGGTTAGAGTTCTTAAAAGACTATGACTGTGATATTCAGTATCATCCAGGTAAGGCCAATGTAGTGGCTAACACTTTGAGCAGGAAGTCATCCCATGCATCTGGTTTGAAAACTCACCATAGACTCTATTTGGATATGGAGCGGGCCAGTTTAGCTTTTCTTACAGCTAAGGTCACAAGCAGTTTGGCCCAATTTTTTGTAAGGCCTACTTTGAGAATCCTGGATTATCGATGCATGAAGAAAGAATTGAGCGTAGCTGAGGGTTTTCGTTTGGCTAAGTCAGATTTGCCTAGTTACTACACTTTTTCTATAGGTAATGTGCTTATGTATCGTATGAGTTTATGTGTATGAAGAAATATGTTGTTGAGTTTGTCAGTAAGTGTCTAGTGTGTCAATAGGTGAAAGCACTAAGAAAGAGTCTAGAGGGTTATTTGAATCCTCTCAGTATACCTAAGTGGGAGTGGGAGGTTATTCCTATGGACTATATTATTAGGATGTTGAGGACCCTAAAGGGATTGGATACTATTTGGGTCACCGTAGACTGTTTGACCAAGCCAACTCACTTTTGACTGAGAAGCTGACTTCTATTCTAGGCTGAAATGAATTTGAGGGAAATTGTGAAACAACATGGAGTTTCAGTCATTATTGTTTCGCGTATTTCGATTCAAAGCTTTGGAAAAGTTTGCATAGTGCCATAGATATTAAGCTTGATTTCATTACAACTATCCACCCTCAGAAAGATGGTCAGGCTGAGCGTCTGAATTAGATTCTTGAGGATATATTGTGAACTTGTGCTCTTGATTTTAGGGGTAATTTGGATAGTTCGTTGTATCTTATTGAATTTGCTTATAACAATAGGTATCAATCCACTATCGAGATGGCACCATTTGAGGCCTTGTATGGTTAGAAGTGCATGTCACCTGTCCACTAGGATGAGGTGGGAGAGAAGAATTTATTGGGACCCGAGCTAGTCCAGAGGACTAGCAAGTCCATTGGTTTGATAAGAGATCGCATGAAAGCTATGTCGATGAGAGGCATAATTTTCTTGAGTTTAGTGTGGGCGATTATATTTTTTTGAAAGTACCTCCAATGAAGGGAGTGATGATATTTGGGAAGAAAGGGAAGCTGAGCTCGAGGTTTATTGGGCCTTTTGTTATCCTTGATAGGATTGAAGCAGTAGCATATCGATTGGTGTTGTCATTGACATTATCTGCTGTCCACAACATCTTTCACATGTCTATGTTGAGCAAATATATGGCTGACTCTTCTCATGTAATAGATTATGAGCCAGTTTCTCTTAATATTAGTTTATCTTATGAGGAGACTCTCGTACAGATTTTAATTATTGCTACGTACTTGTGACGTGAAAAAAATAAGGAGTCGCCACTAATCATTGTTTTTTAAAGGATTGGTGTGATTAGTCACCTACTCATTAATTAAGGATGGTCTACTAGTTTTTGACAATAGGTTCGAGAGTTCATTTTAAAACAATTGCTGATTTTTTTATTTAATGTATTATTTAAAAAACCTTTATATATAAAAAAAATTATTTTTGGGTTATTTTTAAATGTCTAATGTTTTATTAATCAATACTTTAATAATAAATCATGCTTAAATCACTACAAAAAAAAAGTCAATTTGTGACCAGTAATTTGCAACCAACTGGTCGTTTCTATAGTAGAATGCGACCAAAAAAGCGACCAACATGGTGGAGGCAAAAAAGCTGGTCGGTCCGAAATTTGTGCGACTATTTAGTCACAAATATACGACCAAGCATGGTTGGTCGCAAAAAAGTCAACATTTTAAAAAACGACCAGATGGTCGCTTAAAAAGATGACCATCTGGTCGTAATTTAAGTTGAAGATAAGTGACCAGTTGGTCACATGAAGCAGTAACCACGTGGTCATTTTATAAGCGACCAAATGGTCACTTTTGTACTCAGACAAAATGCGACCAGATGGTTGTTTGTTTGGGGATAAATTACGACCATCTGGTCATAATTTAAGTTGAAAAAAAGTGACCAGTTGGTCACATGCAACAGTGACCACGTGGTCTTTTATAAGCGACCAAGTGGTCACTTTTGTAATCAGACAAAATGCGACCAGATGGTCATTTATCTTAGGGTAAATGCGACCATCTGGTCGTATTTAATAAATATATTTTTTTATTTATTTAAATTACAATAATTAGTTAATTAATTATTATTTATTTATTTAATTAATATTAAAATTTAATAACAAAAAATTGGAATTAAAATAAAATATATATAAATCAAATATTCAAAAAATGTTTTATACAGAAGAAAGCATCTTAGAACTACTGTGGAGGGGAAGGGGGTGGCGGCATCGATGATGAATGGTCGCCGTCTAGGGATCTGAAGTACGCGGCCAAAGATGCTGCGACCTGGGCCTTAACCCGTGCCTGCAAATCCTCCTCAATCGCAGCAACTCGAGAAACGAAGTCATCGCGCATAGCGTCCATGTCGGTGTGAAGCTGCTGAACCTCCGCGCGCTGCTGCTGCTAAACCGGAGAAGGGCAGGAGCTAGTGCTCGATCCACTCCGCTGAGGCCGGGGCACATCCGCGTAAAAACGTCGCCCGTATGAGCCGAGCCCAAGAACTGATCCATCAGGTCGAACGCCTCCAGCAGCCTCCAAGAACGCCTCTCTACGGTCTTCCTGAGTGGGTTGTGAGTCTGGAGTGGGCAACCGCTGACTCAACGACTCCATGAAACGTTCCAAAACATTTAAAATTCAGAAAATAAAATAGTTAGTATATAAGTTAGGAAAAATTTTAAAGAAAAAATAATAATTGAAAAAATTATTAAATACCTGAACTTCTTTCGCCTTATCGTCGACGAACGTCCCGTCCTTCTTCGTGTGAAGAACGCGGTGCAGCTCATCGGGCGGGACAGGGCGACCATGCTTTGCTTCCTAAAAATATTAGAGATTGAAGAAGAAAAAATAATAAATTAATAGCTCATTGAAAAAAGTAAACAAGAAAAAAGTAAGTAAAAAAACAGAAAAAAAAAACTTATCAATCGACGATGGTGCTCGTCGTGGGTCCGGGCCCCGGCTATGTGTTTGGTGGGATTCTTCGCTCGGTTGGCCTTATTCCTCCTTGACACTGTCATGCCCTCAAGAGTGCTCAAGCTTGCGATAAGCCGCACGTGGTCCTCCAGGCTCATCCACACGGGGCGGTTTGCTGCTTGCTTTCTGCGAGCCCGGTAAATGAGGTCCTTGAATCAATCCCGGAAATGATTGTCACATAGGGGGAACAATCTACCATCCATGATATCGGGATCGATAACAGGAAACTTGCCCTGAAAAAATTGAAATAAAAAATTGTTAAAGTAATAAATTTATTTCTATAAATTTCAAAATTAATTAATTATAAAAATAAATGATGTTTTTTACCTTCCAATTGTCGTACATCCGACGTTTCTTCGTCGTCGGAATCTTCTGCCAGCGAAGGTCGCTGGGTAGAGGCATGCTCTGGTGGACCTCACGAAACCGTTTTGAAACGGTTGTATGCAGCTGTACTCTGCAAAAGCATAAAAATATTGTGATATTAGAAACTATTAGTTAACAGAAAAAAAAACACTTTTAAAAATGTTTAAAGATTTAAAAATTAAGTAATTAAAACAATAAACAAAATTACTTACGTATTCCCTTCAATCCGAACGGTAGAGTCTGTGGCCTGAGGAGGCTGCATGCCTGAAGTGGAGGGTCCCGTTGGATCGAGCTGTGATGCAAACCTTGATGCTCCCGCAGAAGTTGTGGTCTGGAAGTCCTGCGCCAAGCGTGGTGTCGCAGGCTGGGTCTCAGGGACTGCATCATCGAGAGTGGCAGCAGCTCCCGGCTCGTAACCGAAGAGGATGATGTCCAACTTCTCTATAGTCAGGTCCGCATTAGGGGCAGCGACAGCTGGCGTTTGCAGAGTCCCCTCGTCAATCTCGTCGTCAGGATCGTCTGACTGGGGAGGACGTCGTCTGCCCGTCATAATCCTACAACTAAACTAAACTAATTTATTACAAAGTAATTAAAATAATGAAAGAAATTAAATTAATTAATTAATGAAATACTTTAAATTAAATTAATTAATGGAATAATCTAAATTAAATTGATTAAATATTGTAAATTAAACTAACATAAATTAATTAACTAATTTAAAGTAAAATAATTATTTAAATTGAATTAAATTAAATTAAAATTTGATTAATTTGAACTAAATTGAATTAATTAAAGTAAACTAAGTACCGAAGAATTAAACTATTAGATTAATTAAACTAAAATTAATTAAATTAAAGTAAATTAAGTAATGAAGAATTAAACTAAATTAGATTAATTGAACTAAAATTAAATAATTAAAACTAAATTAAACTAAATAATTAATTATATTAAATTAAATTAAAATTAGATTAATTAAACTAATAATTAATTAAAGTGAAGTAAGTAATGAAGATTTCAACTAAGATCTATTAGATTAATTTAAACTAAAATTAATTAAATTTAACTAATATTAATTAATTAAAAATAAAATAAACTAAACTAAACTAATTAATTAAATTAAAATTAGATTAATTGAACTAAAATTTATTAATTAATTAAAGTAAATGAAAATTAGATTAATTAACCTTAAGTAAACTAAATACTTATTTAAACTAAATTACATTAATTAAACTAAAATTTATTAAATTAACAAAATTAACCTAAACTAATTAATTAATTAAAGTAAACTAAAATTAGATGAATTAAACTAAAGTAAACTAAGTAATTAATTACACTAAATTGGATTAATTAAACTAAAATTAATTAAATTAACAAAATTAAACTAAACTAATTAATTAAAACTAAGTAAACTAAATTTAAACTTAAACTAAAACTAACTAAAAATTAAAAACTAAAACTAACTTAAAACTTAAAATCTATTTGAAAACTAACCTCGTAATAAAAACCGGGATTGGAGGTTTACGGTTTTTAGGTTTAGAGTAGGAACGGGGAATGGGAACCGGCAACGGAACGGGGGAAAAAGAGAAAAGAGAGAAAAGAGAGAAAGAAAAAGAGAAAGGGAAAAAGAAGAAACGGGGGAAGGAAAACTGATCTGAATTTAAATCATATTTTGCGACCAACTGGTCGCAAATATGTAATCATGACCAGAAACGAAAGGTCGCGCGTGCTAGGGAAATTACAACCACCTGGTCACATTTTTACACATATTTGCGACTATCTGGTCGCATATATTGAAAAAGTGACCATCCGGTCGCACAATTGGGATTATCCAGAACAGTTGTCATTTCACGGGTCCCATCAAGAATTGCGACCATCTGGTCGTAATCTTTAAATTCACCGCCAAGGATTGCGACCAAATAGTCGTAATCTTTAAATTAACCGCCATAAATTTCATAAAAATTTAAATTTACCGCTCATATTTGCGACCATCTGGTCACACTTATTAAATTAACCGCCAGAACTTTCATTAACATTTTATAATATCCTTTGAGTTTTGCGACCAACTGGTCGTAATTTAACTTATATTTTTTTGAAAAAAGTATTCTACTTTTCTACAAATGCGACCAACTAGTCGCATTTAACTTCTAAATTACTACCATGTGGTCAACTTTTGTGTTAAATTGCGACCATATGGTCGCAAATATTAATATTAATATATATATATATATATATTTTATCATTCATTACAGAAATAGTTTTATTACAACATACACAGTGAATCATAAAGTTACAAAATGTCTCATTCATCATCCTCAGTTTCTTAGGTCGTCACTTCTTCTTCTTCTTCTTCTTCCGTTTCTTCGTCGGACTCATCATCTCAAATAAATTCAGCATCAATGTCACGTGCGTGAGAAGTGGAAGCATTTGTATCATCATCATGCAATGTTATCGTTCCATCGTGCAAAGGACGAACAAAACTGGCATGCTGACCATCGTCGATTGCACGACATCTTATCTCATCTTCTTGAAAAGCAACAGCTTCCTCTACATGGTCGTCTTTCTCAGAAAAGTTTTCTTCTACCTGGTGTGGTTTAACTTTATAAACAACTAACCAATCTGTCATATCTCGTCTATTAATCGGATAGTTCAGGTAATAAACTTCAATCGCCTGTGCAGCCAAGACAAACCTATTAGCGGTGCGCATATGCTTAGACTTGTTTACCTCAACGATTTGTAAATTATCAATCTTACGGACTCCGCCTCATCTGGTTGTCTTCAACCAAGTGCAGTTGAACAGAATAATGCGCTTTAGCGTCGGACTTGCTTATTGAATCTCAAGAATCTCATCGATTACTCCGAAGTAATCGTCTTCGTTTGTGCCGAACACATGACCTTTTATGCAAACACCACTGTTGTTTATTGCCCTGTTAACTGAATGCGCCTTCGTTTGAAATCTATAACCGTTACCGACGTATCCAGTATACGACCTTGCAATCTGTCCAGGTCCCTTTGCCAAAGAAATAATGCGAGGATCATCTACCGGTAATGTAGGGGAGTCAACCTGTCATTGTTCACATACAGTAATAATGTTAGGAAGATATTAATTTTTTCAACAAATTGCCATGGTTTTTTTTGAAAAATGTACGTAAAATAACTCACGTATGCACTGAACCAAGAACGAAACTCTTTGTCAATTATTGACCCCTCCTCAGCGGCTGTAAGACCAACTCGTGTAATTCTAACGTATAAGTTTAGAAATAATCTGTATGTTACAAAAATAGTTAGCAAATAGTTTGTAATTGTTTAGCGATGAAATAATGTAGCTATTTTAAAGAAAGAGTAGCAACTTTCTAAGAATATCATTATTAATGGATAAATGTAAGGGTAATGAAACATTGAAACTTGTCATGTAGAAAAGAACTGTGGAGGTAGCATATATCATATCTCTGTCATGACCTCATCGAGTTTCTGCCGAAAGGATGATGATCGTCTCTTTTCTACCGACGAAACTCCCCATTTTTTCAAAATCATTCTGGCTCATACTCTCAGGGAACAAAAACTAGTAAGTACAAAATTATTCTTTAGGCGATGAAATAATGTTAACTTACGAACTCACTCTATGTAAGTTCGTAACTTTCGCTCCAACTTACAAATAATAACAGCGATCTCTGAACTCATTGAAGCGACAGTAGCTTTAGTCAGCTCTGTACATGTCAAGTCCCTGAAAAAAACACTCAACTGTGCAAGTGGCTCCCAATGTCTATTCTCTAAGAATGGTTTGAACGCGACAGACATCAATCGTTGCATGAATACATGACAGTCGTGGCTTTTCATCCCGAACATGATATGTTTTTTACTGTCTATACACCGACTCATATTCGAAACGTATCCGTCCGGGAATTTGATGGATTTGATCCACTCAAATAATGTTTTCACTTCATCCATTGTCAACATGTACTTTGCTTTTGCGTAATTATCATTGTCGTCAGGCTCCAACTCAGGACGGTGACATATTTCTCGTATATCATAACGTGCCTTTAGATTGTCCTTCGTTTTTCCTGGAACGTTCAACATCGTATTGAAAATGTTGTCGAAGAAATTCTTCTCGATATGCATTACATCAAGATTGTGTCTAATCAGTAGATCTTCCCAATACGGTAGATCCAAAAAAATACTCCGTTTCTTCCAACCCGTGTTTTTCCCAGCCGTATTGTTTGCACTCTCTGCACCATCCACTATAATCTTCTACATCCCTATAGCATCTATACTCTGAAGAATCTGCCTTCCACTATACATTTCGGGGGGGTATCTTTTCTTACTCGTCGACCTTTCTTCCAGTCACTGCCGTTTGAACGGAAAGTATGATTCAACGGTAAAAATCGACGGTGACAATCAAACCAACAAGTTTTCCGACCGTTTCTGAGATAAAATGCATCTGTGTCTGGCATGCAATATGGACATACGTATTTCCCTACCATACTCCATCCTTTAAGAGGAGCAGATTGAGGTTCACACAATTAACTACACTGACTAAGCAAATCAATAGCTAAAACTAAACACATACTAAAAAATGTATATAAAAGTAAAGATCAACATACCTGACAACATTGAATACGCAGGAAAGTCACTGATCGTCCAGATTAACGCGGTGCGCATCAAGAAATTTTGTTTCTTCGAAATGTCGTACGTCATAACACCGTTAGTCCACAACCTTTTCAACTCTGCAATAAGTGGTTGCAAATACACATCCAGTTTCTGTTTTGGACTTTTCGGCCCAGGTATGATCACTGTTAGAAAAATCACCGGGTCTCGCATGCACATCGAGGGAGGCAAGTTATACGGGGTTACCATGACTGGCCAAACTGAATATTGTGCCCTGGATGCCCCGAACGAGTTAAAGCCATCCGTGCATAAGCCCAATCTGACGTTTCTCGGATCTTGTGCAAAATCCGGATGCAATTATTTAAATGCTTCCATGCCGCAGTATTTGAGGGATGTCTCATAACACCTTCATCCTGTGAATGCTCGTGATGCCATCTCATGTGCGAGGAGGTCACATCCAATGCATACAACCATTGCAGACGTGGGGTCACTGGTAAATAAAACATGCTGGCGTACGGAATGAGGTTGTGTTTCCCTTGTTTATATCTTGGAAGAAAACAAAATTTGCAGTGATGCAGGTCCTCATCCACATCCCTGTAAAGCATGCATCCATTCCGACACGAATCTATTTTCTCCACGGGTAATCCAAGTCCATCCACTAGCTTTTTCGTGTCGTACAAACTGTTGGGCATAATATTTTCTTCTGGAGCGCATCGACGAAACCATGATGCCATCGAATCAAACCTCGACCGGGTATGTTGTACTCCGCCTTTATATTTAAAAGTTCTGTAGCAGCAGCAAGTTGACTTACCTGACACCCATCGTACAATGGTCAGCTGGATGTCTGTGATGACCCAACACTTTTAAATATATTAAATTAGAAAACACAGCGGAAGTCTTTATATTTTAAGAAAATTGGCATAGTTATGTTTGAAAATTGGCTAGCCAAAACTTGTTTACATCCTAATATCAAAATCTAATAAAATCACAAGGAACTTTAAGTCCAAAATCAGGAGTTCAAAGACTTATAACCATAAAATAAAGACAATAAGCTCTTATGAGCTAAATACAAATGTACAAATCATAAAATCCTTAAAGTTCACAAAATTTAAATCCATAGACTTTTACAACCAATAGTCCATCTCGAGGTCGTCATCCCTCGATCACGCAGCACCATCTCCTCTCCCACGACCTCTAGCCCGGGCATTACCTGAAATTTTGTAATATCATGAGCTAACAACTTAAGCCCAGTGAGAATAATAAGAATAAAAAGTAAAGATAGACCTCAAACTCGTATTCCGATTCATGTCCAATTAATCTGACACAATCATTCCTAAAGTTCTCCAAACTCTAGGTAAATTTCATTCTATACTCTCCGAAGGATGATATTACTAACACTCGTAGTCAAATTCTCATCCATTAACTTGTTATAACATAAATAAGAAAAGTAAATAAACTTTACATAAATATAACATCTCGATTCTCTATCCATGCTATATAATTCCATCGATCATATGCATGAAAGTAATGAAAACTCCCGTAGGATTTGCATTCATCTTTTATGCATGAAGGTAATGTGGATATCCCGTCGAACCCACATTCACCTTTTGTGCATAAAGGTAATGGGGATATCCCATCGGACCCTCATTCACCTTTTGTTTCTTCCTCACTTTCTCTTCTTTTTCTATGAAGGTAATGAGGACACTCCCCGTAGGGTCCAACATTCTCCCTTATTTTCTTTCTCACTTTCTTTTCTTTTTCTCTGAAGGCGATGCGGACACTCCCCATAGGGTCCAACATTCTCCCTTCTTTTCTTTCAATGATGCGAGATGTCATGGTGCAATAGGTTATGGTATGCTCGCAAAAGTAAATAAACGTAAAATGCGAATATTAAAGTAGCCAAAACAAGCATAAAGTAAAGGGGTATAAAGTAAAATAGATAGGAAATTCTGGAAGAACGATAAGTAAACCGTACAACCGATACTTACTAAAGTATAATCTTTATCTTCCAAGGATTCTAAACTTCCAAATAAGATCCAAGGTTGCACATTCAAGTTCCTTAACCATTCTATCTAAAAGTATGGATCTTCTAACTCCCAATGATCCATCCTAAGCTTCGAAACGAATCTAACTTAGAATTTTCTAAGATTCAATTTTTTCCTCGAGAACTCCTAAGTTCTCACTTAAAGGATTAACTCCTAATCCTAAGGGCACTAACTCACTTCCCTCTAATCTTAGATTCGTATCTTAGTCTTTGTTTCTAATTCTACAAATCAACATACTTATTCGCTTTCTATAACTACTTTAAATCCTAACTATTCTCACCTTAGTAAAAGAAGACTTCGCTCCCAACCTCCGATAGAGCGATCAAGCAAAGTTCAAACCACCTACAAATAGAATTACATCTAACAATCAATAATTTACCAAATGACAATCAAACAACATCTAAGCGTACAAAACGACGAAAAACTCAACAAACCCCAACATGAGGCTCTCGCCCCCCCCCATGAAAAGTGGGTCTCGGGTTTTGTTTTCCGGCTTTTAGGCAATTTAGATGTGTTTCGAGTTGGTTTCAAGCATTTTCGTGATTCCCGATTTCAATGGGTATCGATAATTAGGGTTTTTGAACAATATGTAATTTCCCAAATTGAATAACAATAAACATTATTTCAATAATTTATAACCCATATTCAAACCCCAAAAGGTAAATGTCAAACGGGAAGAGCTTCGACTGAAACTCGGTTTTAGGGTTAAGGGAAAGTTTTCAAAAACTCTTAAAACAACTCCTGTATTTACAAACACCGAGTTTCCTGACAAGAAATCGAAGAATCAAAGAGAAAACTCCATTAAAACACTATTTGGAGCTTAGGGTTTCAAGATAAACTTATCGAGAACTCCGTGGATCTCGAGAGAAAAGCACGATGGTTAGGTGGAAATGGATCCTAGACTCGAGGGCTTTCCGATGTATCCAAGGTCAAGTCGATCAGTCGGGAAATGAACGAAACTCAAATTTTCCTTTTCCTTCTTTGGAACCCATGGGTAGAAGAGAAAAATTGGGTGATGATTTTGGTCAACTTTTGGTCTTAGGAAATTTAAAGAAGATGAAGTGAATAGTATTTAGATATTTAGTAATTTTGAAAATGACGGTTGCGTCCTTTTATGACTTTTGACTCCTAAAACGAAACCCGAAGTTCTTAAACTATCCCAATGATGATTAATAATTATTAATTGGCCTATTAATAATTATTAATACCATTAAAACGAAATTAAACTAAAAAGGTAATTTAAACCGAAATAAACTACTAATTTCTAAATTACCGATTCTAAAATAAACTTTAATTACTTAAATTAAAATAAAATAAATAAAGTTTTTTTTATCACAAAAATAACGGGACGTTACACTGTCTTTAGCATCTCGTGCATCTTACGTGTTTCCAGATTCATTTCCTCTTCAACAACCCGTTCATCTTCGTCTACGTTTAAACTTTCACGGAAATTTTCATTGCCCCCATACCCCGCACCATCAAGTATCATTTGCTGCATCTGACTATACTATTGTTCATCATTCCATTCTTCGGCAACAACCTCTACATTCGAGCTGCTACCTTCGTATCGTCTCGATTCATGTAATGCAGCGTCGAACATTTCCTTTTTTCCCCTTGAAACACCCAGTGATAATAATTCTGCACAAATCCCCGACTATAGAAATGAACCTTCAAATCTGTAACTGGTTTGATTCTCCTATTGTCGCATTTCCTGCACGGGCAACGTAGCTTTACACCATACTTTTCATAATAGACAGTTGTCATGCAAAACTCAAGAAACTGTTCAACCCCGGCCACGAACTCATCGTTCAAATACCTGTCTAACAAACGAACATACATCCACTCTCTCATTTTCTTTTTTCTTAATGCTAACAAACAATGGGAGGAGGGGATTTTATAATGGACTTCTCTGCTCATTTGCGACTAGATGGTAGTATTTTTGCTACCACCTGGTCGCATTTTCCCTCCAAAATTTCCCGCCATTTTCCTCACTACCCCAGGTCACATCAAGTCACAGCATTTACGACCACATGGTCACTTATTTTGGTGACCACTTGGTAACTTTTCTCCCACCAAATTGTTTATCTACCTCTAGTCACTAAAATCACAACATTTGCAACCATCTGGTCACTTAACAATGTGACCACTTGGTAGCTTATTTCCCGCCAAATTTCTAAGCTACCACTGGTCACCAAAGGTCACCAAAATTGTGACCATCTCGTCACTTTGAAATGTGACCACTTGGTAGCCTTTCTCCCACCAAATTTCTAAACTACCACTGGTCACTAAAGGTCACCATAATTGCGACCATCTGGTCACATTGAAATGTGACCACTTGGTAGCCTTTCTCCCGCCAAATTTACGCGCCTTATTTTGCTACTAAATGATAACTCGTGTCACAAAATTGCGACCACATGGTAGTAATTTTGTAGTGACCATATGGTCACTTTCTTCGCGCCAAAAATTTGCGCCATTTTTTATGACTAATTCTTTACCTGGTCGCATTTTGGTCGCAAAAAAGTGACCATATGGTCGTTTTAAGTCAAACTTCATATTTACTACCAGAGTGGTCACCCAAAAAACTACCCAATACTTTGGTCGCAAATTTCTGGTCGCAATTTAACAGTTTTTTTGTAGTGAATAAGTATGAGTTGCATAATGCCATTAGAAAAAACATTGTCGGAAATTTTATCTCAGTATCCCCATATAAAATTCCTTACCTCAAGAATGTATAGAAGATTGGCACCTTAATGCCCTTACATTCCGTCGTCAGAGTTTTTGAAATTGATTATTGTTTGGGTTTAAAAAAATGTTCTTTCAAAAATTATAAATTTATTTTTTTATCTTTGTTATTAAAATGATTATTTAGCTCAAAATTAGGTTTAGGGTAAGTTTCACTTTTGGCCCCTAGGTTTTAAAAAGAAAACTTTATTCGACAAATCTTTTAATTATGGCATATTTGAAAAATTAGTACCCTAGAAAATTCCAAATTTTATTTAAGGCTTAACTTTTTTTTTTTTTTACGTTTTGAAAAGTTGGAGAATTAATACCCGAATAAATTCATTTAAGGCCTAAATTATTATTTTTTTATGTTTTGGAAAGTTGGAGAATTAATACCCTAATAAATTCCAATTTCTATATTTAAAATTTAATGGTTAATTTTTTTATGCTTTGGAAAATTAGTAACCTGATAAATTTCAAATTTTATTTAAGGCTTAAATTTTTTTTTTATGCATTGGATAATTAGTATCCTAATTAATTCCAGTTTCTATATTTAAAATTTAATTGTTAGTTTTTATCCATTGAAAAATTAGTACCCTAATTAATTCTAATTTCTATATTTAAAATTTTGATTGTTAATTTTTATGCTTTGGAAAATTAGTATCCTAATTAAATTGTAATTCCATTTTTTTTATTACCATATTCAATTCCAATTTCATTCTATCAATATTTAATAACAAGGAAAGTGTAATCACAAATTCATTATTTACAAGATATCAAATGACGTCAATTAAAGTAGGGCGTAACCTAATTAAGATAAAAATTAATTATAATTGTGATGATATTCTTAGAAAGAATTTTTCAGAACCTTTATACCTAATGTTTAAGGTATTTTCATTAATTTTTACATAGTATTAACAATGATCCATGTTAATTAAGAGTGAGTTTACCAATTACTTTCCATTGTGCATTAGATTTAAATCTCACTTTATTCACAAATCTTGAGTAATGAACTTATTTTCATATTTTCAGATCATTGATGTAGGAATAGTTTTCTTCAAACTACCTTTCCTTCGGTTTCGCTGAATCTATTTTGGGGGTTTTAATGATTTGTGATTCAAGGGTTCTTTATGTTAGGCCTATTTTTCCTCATGTGGGCCCAAGCTCATAAGGGCTTCTCCATTCTTGGAATTGGGGTTGGAAAAAGAAAAGGACAGCATGCCAAAAAGAGAGAAAAAACACAGCAGCCGAGAGAGAGAAAATTGAGATATTTTTTTGGAGAGTTTTGCAATTCCGCCTCAGACTTTCAGCAGACGTTTTCAGATTAGTTAACCGTTGGATCGAGCTAAAATTTAGTGAGCTAGCGTGTTCCCGGTGCAAAGTACTTCAATCTAGAAGGTGGAGATTGGGTTTCGAGTCTTCTAACATCGGATTCTATTGAGTAAAAGTGTACCATTTTTGTAAGTGAGGTTTCTGCAATTTCTCACTTATTGTTTGCCAAGATTACTCTTTATCTTGATGTTGATGTTGTATGCCTCTAGTATTATCTAGAGAGGACTTTTTGTACCTATTGTTGATTATAGTGGAGGTTTCTGACTTCGGTCCATGGTTTTTTACTTCTCCATATTGGAGGGTTTTCCACGTAAAATTCTTGGTGTCATTTTATTGCTTTTCTATTATTCGTATTATTGTTTCCTATTAGATTCACACAAGAGATGGATAATTTTTCTTCGATTAAATCGGTGTTTATCCTAACAAAGTGATATCAGAGCGTAGGTTGTAATCGATTTGTGCCTTGTGTTGAATGATGGAAAGTAATACTAGTAGAATGGTTAGTTTTAATGGATCAAACTATTATATTTGAAAAGCAAAGATGAAAAAACTTTTGATAGTGAAGAATATTCATTTGCCTGTGTTTGCCACTGAAAAGCCGAAAGATAAAATCGATGAGGAATGGGAATTTATGCATGAGCAAGTATGTGGCTATAGTAGGCAATGGGTAGATGATAATGTTTTCAATCACATTATTGAGGAGACACATGCAAGATATTTGTGGAACAAACTTGAAGAACTATATGCTTGAAAGACCGATAACAACAAATTGCATCTGTTGAAGCAATTGATATATCTGAGATATCAAGATGGTACTTTTGTATCAGATCACTTGAATACATTCCAAGGGATTCTTAATGAGTTAGCTAGAATGAATGTCAAGTTTGAGGAAGAGGTAAATGCTTTATGGCTTCTTGCCACATTACCTGATTCATGGAAACACTTGGAACTTCTTTGTCAAACTCTGTTCCTAATAAAGAGATGACTATGAATTTGGCAAAGAGTAGTGTCATGAATGAGGAAACAAGAAGAAAGTCGCAAGGTTTTTCTTCACAATCTGATGTCCTAGTCACTGAAAATCGGGGGAGAAGTCAAAGTAGAAGTTCGATGAGTGGACATAAAAGCAAAAGCAAATCCAACAAGTTTTCAAATGTTGAGTGTTACCACTGTGGTTTGAAGGGGCATATAAAGAAGCATTGTCGGAAGTTCAAAAGAGAGAACAAAAATGACAAGGGTAAAGAAAGAGTAAATGATGACAACAATGGTGAAAGAATTGCTACAACAGAAGAAGAATATCTCTTTATGTATGATGGTGATTTACTCAATCTTGTTTGCAAAAAGACTGTTTGGGTGATTGATAGTGGTGCCTCAGTTCATGCTACATCGAGAAGAGATTTCTTCACATCCTACGTGTCTAGTTACTTTGGTACTATTAGAATGGGTAATGATGGTTTTGCTAAAGCCATCGATATGGGTGATGTGTGTTTGGAAACCAGTAATGACACTTTTTTTGTTTTAAAAAATGTGAAACACATCCCAGATATTCGATTGAATTTGATTTCCATAGGTAAACCTGATGATGAAGGGTTTTACAACACCTTTCAAAATGGTAAATGGAAGCTTAATAGAGGTTCTATGATTGTAGGTAGAGGTGAGAAGATATCCTCATTATATTTGATGCAGACAAAGGTGACACATTCCACTATAAATGTAGTTGGTAGTAATGATGTCATAGAGTTGTGACATAATAGGCTTAGTAACATGAGTGAGAAGGGTTTGATGCATTTGTCCAAGAATAATTAGCTTTCTGGTGTAAAGAATGCACATTTAAAGAGGTGTGCACATTGCATGGCAGGGAAACAAACCAGAGTTGCCTTCAAGACGTCTCATCAAAGTTCAAAGAAGCCAGGTAAACTTGATTTAGTTTATTCTGGTGTGTGTGGTCCTATGAAAATAAGGACACTTGGTGGTTCTCTATATTTTGTGACATTTATAGATGATCATTCTATAAAGACTTGGGTTTATACCTTAAAGTCAAAAGATTAGGTATTGGATGTATTCAAACAGTTTCATGTACTTGTTAAGAGAGAAACTGGAGTTAAATTGAAATGCATCAGGTCTGATAATGGAGGTGAATATTGTGGTCCTTTTGATGAATATTGTAGGCGTCATGGCATTCGACATCAAAAGACACCTCCTAAGACTCCTCAGTTAAACGGGTTAGCAGAGAGAATGAATCTAACATTGGTTGCAAGAGTTAGATGTTTGTTGTCACGGTCACAGTTGCCAAGATCTTTTTGGGGTGAAGCTTTGTGTACAGTTGTATATGTTCTTAATCTAACATCGTGTGTTTCTTTAGGAAATGAAGTGCCAGATAGAATTTGGTCAGGGAAGGAGATTTCTTACAACCATTTGCATGTTTTTGTTGTACAACATTTGTTCATATTCCTAAAGATGAGAGATCTAAACATGACACCAAAACGAGAGCATGTGTATTCATTGGCTATGGCCAAGATGAATTTGGTTATAAGCTTTATGATCTCGTGCACAAAAAGGTTGTTCGAAGCCGAGATGTTGTATTTGTGGAAGACCAAACCATACAAGACATTAAGAAGACTGATAAAGCAGAGTTGCAACAGAATGATGATTTGATTGATTTGGATTCGATTCCTTTCATACAGCTTCCTACTCAGGTTGAAAATAAAATGCATGATGATCAACATGTTGATACAGGTGATTATGAAGCTCCTACCGAAATAGAAGTGGATGATCAGGTATATGAGCAGTCTCCGACTATAGTAGTCCTACCAGATGTTCCAGTTAAAAGGTTAGTGAGCGATAGACATCCTTCCACACGATATACTGTTGATGATTATGTGTTGTTAACCGATGGGGGAGAACCTGAAAGTTATGAAGAAGCTATTGATGTTGAGCACAAAAGAGAGTGGGTTGATGCTATTGAAGATGAGATGAAGTCACTGCATGAGAATCACACTTTTGAGCTTGTCAAGTTGCCGAAAGGAAAGAGAACTTTGAAAAATAAGTGGTTTTACAGAGTGAAGCAAGAACAACATACTTCACAACCACTATACAAAGCTAGATTGGTTGTTAAAAGGTTCAGTCAAAAGAAAGGCATTGATTTTGATGAGATCTTTGCTCATGTTGGGTTTGGCAGCTAGTTTTGATCTAGAGATTGAACAGATGGATGTCAAGACCGCATTCCTTCATGGGGATCTAGATAAAGAGATCTATATGGAGCAACCAGAGGGTTTCGAAGTGAAGGGTAAACATGAATATGTTTGCAAGTTGAAGAAAAGTCTTTATGGGTTGAAACAAGCACCGAGATAGTTGTACAAGAAGTTTGAGTTAGTTATGGGGGAGCAAGACTACAAGAAGACTACTTCTAATCATTGTGTATCTGTTCAGAAATTTTCTGATGATGATTCTGTTATATTTTTGCTTTATGTGGATGACATATTGATTGTTGGCAGGAATGTTACAAGAATTGATAGGTTGAAGAAACAGTTGAGCAAATCCTTTGCCATGAAGGATTTAGGGCCAGCTAAGCAGATTCTTGGGATCCTTATTGAGTGAGATAGAGCATCCAAGAAGTTGTATATGTTATAGGAGCAATATATTGAAAAAGTGCTTGAAAGGTTCCATATGAGTAAAGCTAAAGTGGTTAGTTCTCCTTTATCTAGTCATCTTAAGCTAAGTAGTAAGCAGAGCCTTTCAACATATGCTTCAACAGTTGGGAGCTTGATGTATATCATGGTATGTACTATACCAGATTTAGCTTATGCAGTTGGTCTTGTTAGTCGTTTCCTATCTAATCCAGAGAGAGATCATTGGGAGGCAGTTAAGTGGATCATGAGATATTTGCATGGTACCTCCAGTTTGAAGCTCAGTTTTGGGAATGGGAAACCGATACTTGTTAGTTATACTGATTCTGATATGGCTGGGGATGTAGATAACAGAAAATCTACTTCAGGCTATACGATGACCTTTTCAAGGGGAGCAGTGTCATGGCAGTCTAGGTTGCAGAAATGTGTAGCACTTTCTACAATTGAAGAAGAGTACATTGCAGGAGCAGCAGAGTGTAAGGAGTTGTTGAGGATGAAGCGCTTTATACAAGAGCTTGGTTTCAAACAACAACGTTATGTGGTATTCTGTGATAATCAGAGTGCAATTCACCTTGGTAAGAATTCCAACTTTCATGGACGAACTAAGCATATCGATGTTAGATATCAGTGGATGAGAGATGCTCTCAATAACAATTTGTTTGAACTTGAGAAGATACATACTGATGATAATGGTTCTGATATGTAGACAAAGTCGTTACTGAGGGAAAAGCTTGAGTTTTTTCATTCTGCTGTCGGAATGGCAAGTTCCTCCGCATAGCGGAAAAGGGAGAGATTTGAGAGGGGCCTATTTTTCCTCATGTAGGCCCAAGCCCATTAGGGCTTCTCCATTCTTGGTATCGGGGTTGGAAAAAGAAAAGGACGGCCGACCAAAAAGAGAGAAAAAAACATAGCAGCCGAGAGAGAGAAAATTGAGAGATTTTTAAAGACTTTTGCAATTCCGCCTTAGAATATCAGCAAACGTTTCCAGATTTGTTTACCGTTGGATCAAGCTGGAATTTGGTGAGCATTTTTCCAGGGCAAAGTACTTCAATCTGAACAGTGGAGATCGGGTTTCGAGTCATCTAACATCATATTGTATTGAGCAGAAGTGTACCATTTTTTTAAGTGAGGTTTCTCCAATTTCTCATTTATTGTTTGCCAAGATTACTCTTTATCTTTATGTTGATATTGTATGCCTCTAGTATTATCTAGAGAGGACTTGTTGTACCCATTGTTGATTATAGTGGAAGTTTCTAACTTCGGTCCATGGTTTTTTACTTTTCCACATTGGAGGGTTTTCCATGTAAAATTCTTGGTGTCATTTTATTGCTTTACTGTTATTCGTATTATTGTTTCCTATTAGATTCACACAAGAGAGGGATAATTTGTCTTCAATTAAATCGGTGTCTATCCTAACACTTTACTGTAAGCGTTCTTGCTCCCAATTCTCTAGGATTTCATATCATATCACTAGTCTATGAATCCTTTTATCCGAAGATGCATGAGACTTTTTTTTGTTTCAACTTTAGTATTCTAATTATAGAGTTTGGTATGGAACTTACTGATTTCTCCCAATGTATATTAGGTTGTCTACTCAAGTATCTATCATTATATAAATAAGACTTCCACTATTTGAACCTAGAAATTCTGTCTCATTTCCTCAACTTCTTGAGATCTCTTAGGATGAACGCAAGTGGAAGATTAGGAAATAGACACATGATGAACTGTAACGTCCCGTTATTTTAGGTTCAAGGTAATTTTTTATTTACTTTAAGTAAAGTATTGAAATTTAATTATAAGTTATTAATTAAAATTTAGAAGTTTTATTTCTTTAGTAATCTTTTCTTCCGTTAGAATTTTAATTTGTAACTAGGCGTATTAATGATTATTAACGGGTCAATTAATAATCATTAATAATCTTTTTAGCTAGATTAATTACTTTTAGTTAATTTGTGGGAGTAGTTGGTGTTTCTTTTGCATGGGGTTTATTTTAAAAGGAATAAGAAAAGTTAGGGGCCCCTTTGCAATTATTTTTCTCCTCTTCAAAAATTAGACCTCCACTTCTTCTCCTTCATTTTAAACAAAGAAAAGAAAAGCTCCAATTTCTCTCCCAAAAACCATGGCCAATGCCTCCTCCCCCTTTCTCTAAGTCTCGGGTTTACTTCGTTCCTCGACGGATTTCATCATTTCTTAGTTCGTTGGAAAGCCCTCGCTGGTAGCATTCTTTTCATCCTACTCTTGAGACGATTCCCCATCTCCTAAGGAAATCCTAGAAAGTAAATTTTTATGTTTTTTCATAGTTTTTTTTATTCTAAATGGAATTTTAAGACAAAATCTTCAATTTCTTTCATGAAACTTGAAGATTTTGTGGTTGGGATTTCATTTAGAAGTTTCTTATTGTTTCTCCTCAAACTGTAGACCGAAATTGAGCAAAACCTTCATCATTCTCCTTCCCAAAAATCGTGAGCCTATATTTGTCTTTCCCAGGCTGTTTTGTCTTGTATTTTGAGTAAGTGTCGGTAGTTTGCTCATTTGGTTAAATTAATGCATTTTTGATATATTAATTATAGGTGTTGGTAACCGTTTTGCTTGATCCATCCTCTGGCGCTTAAAACTTTGTCTACTTTGCCAAGGTGAGTTTAAAGTGTTAGTTCATAGTTTTTTATTTTAGGATTGCATGACGATCTTGTTTGATCGAGTTTAAGAGAACTTTCACATGTTATTAAGGTTATAGGTTGTTGGATGATGAATTGAACTTTGGAAGTGAGATTTGAACTTTTTATGTTTTACCAATTTTGGAGTTTTAGTTCTTGGTTGTGTACTGTTTTAGTGAGTTTTAGTGTTAATTGGAAGTCTTGCAATGTTATATTAATTTTGGAAGAATATTGCAATTGAAAGTGTTGAGTTGTTGTTTCAAGGTAACCTAGAGGATGTATTCTTGGGAGATTGAAGTAATTCAAGGTGTTCTTTTTTCCTTTTAGAATGTTTGTAGTGTTTAGTCCCGTTACTTGGCTAATTTTAGTTTGGTGTAATCTTCGTTGGTTTGCTAATGGTAGTGAACCGGTTTGTTTTTATTGAACTTGTTACTTATGTACGTTTATAGATTCATAGATGAAACAGGCTATGGGTGTTGTTATATAAGGAGATCGGGATTTTTGTGAAACAATCTCAGGATATAACGAATTAATAGATGAAATAGGCTATGGGCGTTGTTATATGAGGAGATCGAGATTTCTATGATGCGATCTTGGGATATAACGGATTCATAGATGAAACAAGCTATGGGTGTTGTTATATGAGGAGATCGGGATTTATGTGATGTGATCTTGGGATATAATGGATTCATACATGAAATAGGCTAAGGATGTTGTTATATGAGGAGATTGGGTGATATTTTGAGTTCTTGATTGAGAAACCTTTGTTTTGTAATGTTTGATTTAGAAATGGAAAAGTTATTTTTATTTCTCGTTTCTAGTGTAATATTGTGATTGTGATACTAATTGTAGATCTATGAATAATTGGGTTTGGTTTATACTTGGTGATATGTTTTGTATCGGGAGTATAGAATGGCTAGTAAAGAGTTTGTTAGGTCTTTTGGACACAATTTCCGATATGGAATTTGATCCATGGGACTACTTGCTTTCATTTTATTCTCACTAGCATTTTTATACTAATATTGCTACACTTTTACTTTTCAGGTACTCCACGTGGTAAGGGAGATGGTGTCTCTTGAATGACGGGCGATGAATGATGAACAATGGACTTGATTTTAGTTTTCTTTTGGCATTCTAGGAATGCATGAAATAGAACTTTCTCTTTCACCTTACTTTGCTACTTTGTTTTGAAATGTTGTTTATTCAAGGCACTTGAGAGCATTTGGTTTGTTTTATGGATTATGTTTACTTTGATGTTTAAATTCAAAAGGGAATGCGCCTTTCCATGTTTTTATCGCTTATATGTTGGGAAAATTGTAAACATGTTTTGGCTTAATCCCGGTTTGAAACGGCATCATGCCAATTTTTTGTTAAAATTTAGTCTTCCGTTGTGTCTTTTAATTTAAAGGATTTTAATGGAGTCGGGTCTTTACATAAGCAGTTTTAGGTAAAACCCATAATTTGTAACTTGGGATGCACATCTCTCTTTAATCATAAAACCAAAAGTTTAAAACATTCATCAAGTCTCAAAGACCATGTGTTAGAAAACATGCTAAATTCATTTAAATATTGCCACAAGGGGCCAGACAAAATTCAATTCAAATTTAAAAAAAGTAAATCAGTCCATGGACTTTAAAATGACCACCCGACCATGGACTTTAAAATGACCACTAGTCCATCTCCAACATCATTAACATGAATCATGCAGCACCAGCTCCACGGCCACGACCACGACCACTAGTCCATCTCCAACATCATTAAAGTGTAATATTATGAGCGAAAACACCCAGTGGAGATAAACTTATAATGAAAAGTAACTTTAGGTTCCAAATCTGAATCCAGATTTGTGTCTAACGAACCTATTTACTTTTGACTACCCAAACATAACATTAAAATAAACTTCTCATGCCATCAATCAGTCAAGTCACAATCAAGCTCATGACAACATTACACATGATCAATCTCTCATTAAACATTACATCTCCTTAACTTATAACAAGAACATGCTTCACACAGTCTCAACATTTCTTATTTAATATAACATGTAAATTACAACAAATAATGCAAGTACATGCAGTCTCAAGATTTTCTCATTATCACACCCTATAGTATTCAAAGTACACACAGTCTTTACAATTCTCATAAATAACACTTCCACATGTGAGTAATGACAAATAATGCAAGTACACGCAGTTTCAACATTATCTCACTCAATAGCATGCAAAGTACACGCAATATTTACATTTCCCATATATATATATATATATATCATAAAAATCATGAATAATACCAAATAATGCAAGCACACGCATTCTAAACATTATCTCATTATTTATCCCCCCCCCCAACGCACGCATGTTCATGCAAAGTACATGCAGTTTTAACATTCCTAATAATACATATATATTAAACACAAAAAGAATAATACCAAGCAATGCAAGCACACCCACTCTATGCATTTTCTCATTATTCCTCTCATTATCATATACTCAAGATGTAATCTTAAGATAATATAAGGTACAAAAAATCCTTACATATCTTAATTACCCTTGAATTTGCAAGAAACATAAACAGGGATCCCAAGAGTTACAAGAAAATGTAAACAAAGTCTCAATATTCAAGAAAACAAAATACCCGTATTAAGACCATAATATGTGCGATCTCATAATACTTCTCAAGGATTCAATTCAATACATCCTAAAATCATTAGAAAATGCAATAACTGAGAAAACCCCATACTCAGATCATAAACATAACGTGCTTCACTAAATCGTTCCATTACTAAACCCAAAGTCCAAGTTATAAACAGAATTCAAGATTCAATTATATACTCCCAAAAACTATTCGAATTAGTTAAGCATGCTCAAATCCTCTTAATTCCAAAGATTACTTATCACCCCAAACATATGAATCGTTCATTAGATTTAGTCCCTATATTTATCGTAATTTCTATTTATCCTTACATTTGATAATAAGTTATAACCAAAGTCCCAAATTGAACGTCGAGTGAGAAATCACCCACCTCCTATATTAAATTATATCTAAAACATTTATTGAACCATGAAAACAACAATTGACTTATTTATACGAAAAATGACGAAAAATAACCCGATAACTTCCCCAAGGTTTTTACAGTTTTGAGAGAGGGAGAGGAGAAGTTTTGTGGCTTTTTTTTCTTTTGTTTCAAATGAGAGGGATTAATATAACCCTAGAATTTGAAGATGCAAATTTTCTTCGCAAAACGACCCTTTAACTTTCCCTATTCCTTAAAAATTTACCCAATGTCATCAAACGTAGGCTTAGTAAATTATATCTAACAACACGTTCTAATTTATCTAGGGGTGACTAAATAATATTAATTGACCTATTAATAATATTTAATGCACTTAGTTTTTCTAAATTACAACTTTTTAAATAATAAATAATAACAAACATTTAGAAAACAAACTTGTAACTAAATATTAATTAATCCTAAAACAAATAATTAAAAAAATCTACATGTAAAAAATTCGGGACGTTACAACTCAAAACAAATATGTAACCCTACCCACCTATAGTTTTTATTAAAATATAATTTTTGAAAATTTTCAAAACATTTGTTATTTTTTATAATATAGAATCTTTCTCTCTAAGCGGATTTTTTATTTAAAAATAGCAAGTGCCATTTGATGAAATTTCTTTATTTTGTTGTTTTATGTTTTCAAGCGGTTTTTTAAAACATTAAACGATTTTTAAAAACATAAATAGATCACTATAAATTAAAAATACCAAGTGTCATTACATGCTTGTTTTCCACGTGGCCAGCAATAAAAATAATATTATAATAGCAAGCTTTCCGGCTCATACGGACCCATTCATATTCAGATCTTTGAAAATTTCCTTTATAAAATACAAAACTAAAAAAATAACTAGAAATGTTATGTGCCAAATCAAAAACCACGTGCAATGCTTTTTTTATTTAATTTTTTTTTTTACAAAAATCTACAATACGTTGCTATTTATCTAATAATTTTTTTTTCATATAAAAAAATGAATTATCTGTCAGACAGTGAAATATATTTATTTGTTTTGAATTTCTAATTATTTATAAAATTTAGAAAACCTATTTATTGAATAAGGCTCGTCTTGATTCTTCCTAAATGCAGTTATGAATTATGATTCAATATAAAATTCATTTGTGATGTGACATTTGGTTGGTTAATTTTTTTTAATAAAAAACCACCTAAATATAAATATTATTTTATTATTGGTAATTCTTTTCATTCCGATTTGGATTCTAATTTTTTTTTAAGTAAATATAATAATGAAGATATGAATTTTTTAGGTTGAAACATATACTTGATTCTTAATGTTTACTAGTTTTTAATTTAGTTACAAACATTTAAAAAGTTTGGTTTTATTTTCTTACATTTTTATTTATTTCAATATATGTTCTTAATTATTATATTCTTTAAGGAAAAATAAATAAATAAATAAATATATATATATATATATATATATATATATATATATATATATAAAACTTTTCTTACTTATTGACGTGAAAATTGAACACCCAGATGCTGGTTAAAATATTACACGGACTATATATTTTATATAAAAAGAGTGAGCTTTTGGAATAGAAAAAAAAAGTAAAGTATAAAAGTTGAGAGTTGGTGTAATTAATTCTAGAAACTCACTACTTTTTGTTTTTTAATAAATGGTTTATGTAGTATTGTTATCGATATAAACCTGTTTAAATGCTAACAATAGTTAATAAGAAAATGTATCACGTTAAGTTTTTTCGTTCACATATGTAATGATAATTAAAGACCTAATATTGATTTAATCGAAACGTGAGCCATTGAATTCAATATTTTTAAATATCAATTAAAAATTGGAGCAAATATTATGAGCTAAATGCTTATATTTTAAGCAATAATTGTCATTCAATATTTCTTTGATTTCATTTTCACATACTAAAATACTATCGATAGAAACGAGGAAATTAATTATTAAAATTATAAATAAAGCATATGGTTAACAATAATGCTTTTTTAAGTGGGTCTACCCAATGCTATATGATAAGTTCAAAGTTTAGAATAATTTTTGTATCTCGTAAGATCTAAACAAGCAATTATTTAACATGCTATTAAGCAAGTGGAAGGGCGTGGGAAAGATTAATTCTTTTTTTTAATATGATCAAAATCACTTTTTGATTTGATCAATTATATGAATAAGTTAGAATTGAATAAATAATTTGAATTTTAACTGTCTCCTATAATATTAAATATATTAAATTACCACCAGGCCTACAAATTTAAGTTAATGGGTAAAAGTATTTCAACACTCCGCTCATATGAAATTATATGGAAATATATGGGGAGGAAATGTCATGAAATGAGTTCGAACTCAGAACCTACTAGTTTGATACCATAGTTATATGTTAAATTACCACTAGACCCAAAAGTTTGAGCTAATAGATAAAGATAAATTTAAGTAAAATTTCATTGGGTAACCGAATTTACTTCAATATTTATAAATCTAGCAGTTTTAAAAAGTATTTGCAAATATAACAGTTTTTTAAAAACCCTCATTCAAGTGAATCAAAGAAATCAGTGATAACTTGGAGGTAATCAGTGATAACTTATCGGAAAATCTGATTACATGCACAAAATATTATTTGATATAGTGAATCAGTAAAATCAGTGATTACTTGTGCGCAGAATCAATGATTATTTATGCGGAAATCGGTGATTACTTACGCGAACTAGCGGCAAGTTTGTAATATTTTAGGCTGAAATTTGAGTTTTTTTCTATTTTTGTAAATACCTTTTTGGGTTGTTATTTTTACAAATATTGCATTTTTTTAGCTATATGTGCAAGAGCCCCTAAATTTAATCATATATTTCAACATATAACCATGATTTTGCTTTTTCAAATAAGTTGATTTGCTAATAAATTATTTATATATTTATTTTTCACAATTAAACTTGATAAAACCAAGAAACTGGAAGAAGACAGTAGATGTAAGCATGTGTCCTGACTTGGTGTCTCTTAAGATTTCATAGAGAAATCATATAGAGTAAAGAAAATGGTTTAATCTTCACCGATATAGTTAAAATAATTTTGGTAATTAAACTAAGGAGCAATAACAAGATCAACAATGCTAAGCTTCAATCTTCATTTGTGAAATATTATGGTGAAAGAAGTTTGGTTAAGACATATGTAACCTGTGCTAGACCAGGAAGATGTTGGATTGTAAATTTTCTTTGTTACATAAGATCGCGAATATAATAAATGTCTAATTCAACATGAGGATTATCAAATGTTGTTTTTTCTCGGAGAGAGTACTACACCACTAATCATAGATGTAGATACGTACATCACAAAAAATAGGCTCTTTTCCGACAAACTATATTTCTCACACAATATATTTCGTCGGTAAAGAAAATCATTTACGAAGATTTGTATTGGCATCGACAGTGAATACACCATTGCACCCGGGGCAAAAAGTGTGGCATCCACATTTCTTAATATTGCTAATGGGCACATGTCCATCGTCGGCAATGCTCTAACACATTGCCGACGACGCTTGGAAAATCGTCTGCACAAGGTAATTATTTAAAATACTGAAATTCCTTATGCCGACACTATCAAAGATTCTTACTAAAACTTGAACCCAAATTTTTTCTTTTTGCTTTCTTTTCTCTTATTATTCTTTTGCTGCTCTCTGCGACCTCTGACACTATACTAATTCAAAATTATTAAAGGTAAAATTGGGCTATAGTGCCACCCCTGCTTGCATCGGCAATGCATACACTATTGTTGACGTGACTTTGTGTCGCATAAAAAATATCTTGCCAAAACACGTAGGCGCACGTTGTAACAACCCGAATTTTCATCTAAGGGTATTTTAGCCATTTCACTAATTTGGATTTAAACGACTTTATTTTTAGTTCTTTTTAACTGTCACGTAGATACGAGTTCAATGCAATTGACCGTTCTGAAATCCAAGTCCCGAGTAAAAAGTTATAGCTTAAATACCGTTTGTAACCTTTTCTTCTAATATTACTATAAAAGGTAATTTTGTCATTTTCAACCAATCTTATTCTCTTAAATAGCACAAAAACCTAGGTCTCAATTTTTATTTTATTTTACTATTCACTCTCAGTCGCCGCCGCCGCCACTCCACCACGTCGGTAAACGCTTAAAAATATCACCGTGCTTCAGATCGTTTTTGTCAAGGTGATTAAAGTTCTTGGTTGAAGTGACCATTGTTAGGAATGGTATCCTAGAACTTGTAATTATTAAATAAAGATAATTTATTTTGAATAAATTAAATAAATAAACATAGGTTCTTTCTATTATCTATATTGATTCAATTGACGATATTAAGAATATATGGAAATATATAAATATCAAATATTCAAATAGTAAAACCCAAGGCACTCTTATGAAATTACGACTTAGTATGTGAGTCATATGAGAGGATTAAAGTCGAGATGAGTAACTTAAAAGTGTCTACAGTAAATGGATAACGTTTGGGAACCTTATCCTGATAACACTACTGTTGATAGCTTCACATTTTTGTTTATAGACAAATAATCTAATCCTGATCATTCATGAGGGTGACATGAAATGGAAGTATCATATGCAATTTTGATTGTATAAGATAGGACCACGATGTTTGATCATATTTCTCATTAGTATCATTTTCGAGAAATGATCGAATGTCAAACTAAGTTTATCAACAGTGATAGATCTCAATCCTAAGTGGAATGTGGACTCCTATTTGTGGAGTTATGTTCTTTGATTCACATGGTTGAGAGCGATCTATAAGATTGTTCAATACACTCTTGCTTTAGGAACATAACTAGATAAGTAGCTGGGAACGTATTTTCATGAGATGGAATTCATAAGTTTGCTATAAATTAATGGTATCAGTGCGATACCTAAACATTTTAGGAAACTCCCTTGATGTACTGATTCGAGACATGAACAAGTAGCGCCACTACTTTTATCGATCACAAAAGTATATTATCTCTAGTTTGACTAAACATAATGTTCATTGGAGAATCAGCAGGAACACAAGGCTAAAACAGTAATTACAAGGGCAAAACGGTAAATTTAATCCGCTTGTAATTATGAGGGTTCCACGTGAATGATATATCACAGATATAAATAAAAGATAAACTAAATGGACATAACTCATCTATAGTGATGGGAGTTCAGCTATGAATCTATAGTGAAATTATTCATATTTAGATAATAAGTAATTAACTGATTATAAGTTAATCACTTAATTGATTAATTATTAAGCCATGATCTATAGGTCCATCGGGTCTCTATGCTAGCCTAAATATCGTAGTCGCGAAATCAAGTAGAAGAAATGAAAATCTTAAGTAAAGTGAATTACCTAAATAGGCAATATTAATTGTTTAAATATTGAGTGTATTTAAATGGTAATTAATATAAACATTATTAATTTTTTAAATAATGAGTTTATTTAAACATGAAATTAATAATAAAATATTATTAATCAGACATTATTAATTATTTAAATATTGAGTATATTTAAATGGTAATTAATAATTGGAAATTATTTGATAATTATTAATTGTTTAAATAATTAATTTTATTTGAAAAAAAATTAGTTACTAAAATTGATTAATTTATAATAAAATATTGTCAATTAGAATTATTAATTAATTAAATAATGAGTTTATTTAATGGAAATTAATAATTAAAATATTTATTAATTGTTTAAATAATGAAAATTATTTAAATGAAAATTAATAATTAAATATCATTTGTTAATATTTAGTCGGGAGAAAATATTAATATTATTAATTATTTAATTAAAGTATTTTATTTAAATGGTAATTAATAAATAAATTAATTAAGTTGGACTTATTAATTTAAGAGAGAGTTTATAGCCCAATTGGATTAATGAACCCAATTGAGAATAGCCCAAAATAATTAGTTAAATAAATTAGATTTATTTATTAATTAATTTAGGCTATAATGATTATTAAAGGAAAATAATTATTTGAATTATATTCTATAATAATTATATAGATTTATTTACCCAAGATAAATCAAATAAAAGAAAAGAAAATATACTCTTATTTATCTATGGTATTTTCGAAAATACCAAGATAATGGAAAGAGAATATCTTTTTTTTTTTGTATTTATCTCTATGGAATATCTTAATGAGATTAGATTTTCCATTAGCCTAGAAATAAGTGTCTTGGATCATTCATAAATCATACAACTCAATTCACAAGAAATTGAAATCCTCTCGTCCACTCCTCCCTTGCCTTTGCCGATTTTGGATTCTTTTTCTTCTTTCTAATTTCTTCTAAAGTTCGATCCAACAATCGAATTTCGTTTGATCGTTCAGGATATAGCGTAGAAGACTCGATGTTGCTAAGGGTTGATGTGGTAAAGAAACCTCCAACTGATTCTCCATTAAATACTCAATGTAAGAGTTTTACTTTTCGAAATTTAAAGCATGAATCTACATGTTTTTATCTCAAATTGCATGATATTAATAGATCCTTAATTAATCGTTAATTAGAATACTAAATGAAATTCCGCTAATTTAGTATATCACCCCCTTCATATTGTTGATTAATTGTAGTTATTTAGTAAAATGGGTTAAAAATTGGTGATTACTTTGTGATTTGATTTGGGGTTTTTGGAATTGTGCCAATTTTTTTGATATCTTAGTTATGGTATTCAATTTTGTTAGTTAATTTGAGTAGTTAATTTGAAAATTGAATATGAAAATTTCAATAGTCTTTAAAAATTGTCTCAAATTTTTAATTGTAATTTGAAATATGTTAGTTTTCTCATACAACATAATCAAGCGCACTATAATGACTAGATCAAAGAGGTTAATTTTCTCATTTTTCATAATCTTAGTTTATTTTTTAGAGTCATTTGGTAGACAACTATCTTGCATCAAAGTTAGCCATCTCAAAGTTTCTTTTATTGACTTATCTTCGGTTGCATTTTCATATAGTTCTAGGTCATTGTTTATTTTTGAATTCCTTGGGAGACAGCTATGCAGTAAAATAGTCATTCAAATTTTTCCTATGCTTTTTTATTCTTGCATATAGGTAGATTTGTAGGAAATATTGCATTACTAAATGAAGTAGTATTTTGATTGAATTAGGTCGAACGTTGATAAGGAATATTATGAGCATACACTCGTTGGACATACCATGGGTAGGAGTTTGGGATAGTGTAGCACAATTACAAGATCGTGTGGGTTTATGTTTGAAAGTAGAGAAAACATTTAGTGAAGATGATGATGATGGAATGATGGACATGCTCAATGACATGCAAGGTAGTGCATTTCTTCATCATTGAAATGGAAACCTGGAAAATGGATCCAATGAGGATGCAAAATATATCGAAGAGACATTAAATATGAATGTGGGGGTTGAAATGAGTTCTCACACCAATTCAGTGAAGCACAAAAATAGTTATGCCCTGGGTGTAGCAGATTTTCACCCTTCAATTTTTGATTACGTTAATTCACATCAAGGTTTTGAACGGGTGAAGTAATAAGTAATTTGATATGCTCATCGAGTTATTAAAAGAAGGATTACCAAAAGGAACAGTGTTACTTAAATCATATTATGCTTCGAAGAAGTTGTTACATGCACTAGGATTGGGGCACGAATCAATCCAAGTTTACAAATACAACTACATTTTTTACAAAATAATGCATTGAAGTAGAGGTTTGTAAGGAAATCCTGGTTATTGACCAATGAGGGGAAAAGTAAAGTAGCAAGTTGTTTAGAGGGTACTAAAACATTTCTCATTAAACCCTAGGTTGCAAAGACTCTTTGCATCTAAACATACCAAATCCACAAAGTGTGCACGACAAGTGCCAACTTCAGATCCTGAGTTGGATGCTTCTTTTCATGTTCCTTCAACTGCCGGAAGCATAGGCTATCACTTTCTTGTGTTGCATCAAAGCACACCTTAAATCCTTCTTCGAAGCATCAGGATATAATGTCTCTAATATATCAGGTGATAGTAGTACATGTGCCATCACAAGTCTCTTCTTGCGTTTCTCAAAGCTCTTCTCGCACTCTTTCGACCAAACAAAACCAACTCCCTTCTTAGTAAAATGTTTCATAGCCGACGCGATCTTAGAGAAATCTTGTACAAAATGCCTATAGTAGCTTGCAAGCTCGAACATTCCTAATCTCGGCCACGTTAGTCGGTTGGGGCAAACCACTAACTACCTCCATCTCGGAGGGATCAACGAAACCCCTACTCGACATCACATGATCCAAGAAGGCCACTTCCTTCAACCAAAACTCACATTTTGAAAACTTTGCATACAACTTCTAATCCCTCAAGACCGACAAAACCTTCTCTATATGAACATCATGCAACCCCTTGGTCTTAGAGTAGATCAAGGTATCGTCAATAAACACTATCACGAACAAATGAATGAACCTTTTGAACACTATATGCATAATATCTATAAAAGCCGTAGGGACATTAGTCAAGCCAAATGACATGACTACAAACTCATAGTGGCCATTAAACATTCCGAAGGCGATATTAGGGATATCCTCAACTGATGGTAACTAGATTTAAGATCTATCATACAAAAGACAATGGCTCCTTTCAATTGGTCAAACAAGTCATTTATCCTGAGTAAGGGGTACTTGTTCTTCACCGTAACTCAGTTCAACTCTCTGTAGTTGATGCACAACTTAATAGAACTGTCTTTCTTCTTCACAAAACCCCACCTGGACATACTATGGAAGATAAACCTCATAGCTGCCATCCTATAGGGTGCCTTAGACAGCAGGGCATTCTCAGGAACGACCTCAATTTAGAAGTCTAACTCTCTTACCATTAGTAAACTAGGTAACTCATTAGGAAACACGTCAGTATAGTCTCTAACTATAGATACTGAACTCAAGCTAGTCTCAACTACCAAAGTATTAATTACAGTATCCAGATATTCCACGCAATATCATTCAAAAGTGCCTAGCCTGGATCATAGAGATCATAACAAGCGGTACATGACTATTAAACCCTCGAAAACAAAAATTGGTCCCACACGGGCTTACAAAATCCAAAAAATTCTCATTACAATCAATAGTGGCATATATTGGCTACATATCAAAATCAGACATCGGCATAACAATCAGAGAAGCGTGCAAATAATAGCCCATAATACACAACTCATCAGTACTAATCACCTTGTCCACAACAACAAACTTCCCCACTGGTCCAAACTCAAATGCAGTATACTCAACAAACTCAACAGATATGAAAGAATGGCTAGCCCTATAATGAAACAATACAAATGCTAAATGACCAAAAAATGATAAAGTATTTGTCACAACAGTGCCAGCAACCTCAACATCCTTTTTAGTAGTATAAAAAACCCGGCTTGGTGGTGGCCTATACTGTTGGTGGTGCCAGCAACCTCAGCACCCTGACCCTAGTTACAACATTGTAGCGGAGGTGCCTGATGCATACGGTAGAAAGCTGCGTACTGTCTAGTCTAACCACAAGTAAACCATCTTGGAGGGAGTGTGCAACCTCATATATGGGGGATGAGACTGTCCTTGGGCCCTCTGCTAACCAAACTAGGATCCACCTCAGTTCTGCTGTTGTTGTCTATGTTGCTTTTGAGTCCCTCAACCCTGATGGTTATCCTCAACCTTCCTCTTTAGCGAAGAGGTTAGTCCAGTAGCTACCAATTTAGCCTTCTTCTCTGAGGCTACTAGGTTCAGAGACAAGGCAAACTCAAAAGTCTTCTCATACGTAGTAGGTAAAAAATCACACACAGGTCCTCTAATATCAACCCTCAGCCCAGCAATGAACCTCTTCTTCTTACTATGGGGATCGGGAATGTGTCTAGTAGCAAACCCAGACAATCTGTCAAACTTTCTCTTATACTCAGCAACCAATTTATCCCTTTATCTCAAAGTCAGAAACTCGACCTCTAGCTGGTATTGAATTTCCTCGAGGTAGTACTTATCAAAAAAATTCTTTCTAAACATCTCACAAGTCACCTCCAAGGTGGGAGACAAAGATTTGAAAATAGTTTCCCACCAGTACAACAAAACTTGTTTCAAATTTTCAATAACGATCTATTTCCAACACTAAAAATCAAGTTAAATTAACATAAAGGAAATAATCATACTATTTTAAGTTAAATTCATTGAAAAATAACTATAACTTAAGTTCAATTTGTAGGATCGGTATGGCAACTCTAGAGGGGGAGTGAATAGGGTTTTAGGTTAATTTAAAAACTTTTTCGATTAATGATTTCTTATTAACAATTTAATTAGACTTTATAAGCTCAAACAATTAATATGAATTTTATACTAAAATTCCCTAAACAAAGTAAGCTAGTTTTTGATAAAGATGGGAAACATTAAATCACAATTTAATTTTTAACCACCAATTTTACTCCAATAGATTCAAGCAATGATTATGTCAAGTTTAAATTTAATTCTCAATAATTTATATTCAATGATCCCTAATAAAAATGCACAATAAATATTCAGCAATTTATATTAGTGCAATAAGTAAAGAGGAAAGGGTTAGAGAAAGAAACCAAATATATAGTGGTTTAGCCAAAATCCGGCCTAGTCCACTCCCCGAGCGCCTCTCAGGAATTTATTACCTTTTCCAGGAGGAAGTACAACCCAATCTTTTTGCGGGCTCAAGATCAAACCTGACTCTTTTACACGGGATCAAAGTCAAACCCAATCCGTTCTTTTTTCGGGATCAAGAACAAACCCGATCCTTTTACCGGGAGTAAGATCAAACCCCCCACGTTCCTATTTTCACAGGCTAGGAAACCGACCCAATGTGTGAATTATAATTTTTCACACAAATACAAATCTCTCAAAAGATTAATATGAAAATCGGAGCTCACAATATTACAAGGCTCTTAATAGCCAAATAAACTACTCAAAATAAACGCAAAATAATATGAAAAAATAGCTTCAAAGCACTTATCAATGGAGGCTCAAATCTGAAATTTCTTGCTAATTTTTCTTCACTAATTTAGGCCATATGAAGAGGAAGAAGTCAGCTAGCCGTTGGTGCCACGTGAAAGCTTCTGATTGGCCCATCAAATCTGTAATTTGAATTAAATAATAAAATATTAATAGAGGCTTTGTCATGACTCGGACCTACTGATTTTCTTTCGAGAGTCGTCACGTTCTCTTGTGGATGTGTCCGTTCCAAGAGACGTGGGTCCTTGCGATATTGATCCGTTGGATCTTCGGATGGGCGCGAACTCCAATGAGTTTTAGGTAATCCGGATCATCGCGACCCTCCCCACGTGTCACGATGGTTGGACGCGTGTTCCCTTCTTTAAATAGCATTTTCCCTCAGACTTTATGGCTTGTTTGCCGTTCGAATTCTCAAAGTCGTCTGTAAACCGTCCACTTTCGAAAGATTCTTCGCCGTCTTCACTCTGTTCCCTCGAAGCTTTCCATGTTCTTCTTCGAAGGTTAGTCTTCTCCTTTTTGTCTTTTGCTTCCTGTTCTTTCTGTAATGGATAATTTTGAGGGAAACTCTGTGGTTAGAGGTCATAGGACTCCTAGGTTCGCTGTAGGGGACGACGACTATGATGGTTTGGTTTTCGAGAGAATTGAGTCTGGGGCTTCCCCTTCCTCCGCTTGTACCGATAGGGTTAACACAGTTCCCTCGTCTCAGGGTGAGCCTGAAGGGAATGAGCCTAAAATTGATCCCCGTTTGTCAATTGGTGAGGATCCCCTCCCTTCTGTGAGTGAGCTCGGGTCCGTCTCTGAGATTCAGGCAGGTTTAGATATAGATCCCGTCCCTTCTCCCACTTCTCACCCTTTGGGTGGAACAGATTCTTTTCGATGGGCCCAACAACTGTTCTCGATCTTTCCCATCCTCTTCTTCCTGTTCCTGCCGAGGAGGCGGCCTAAAAGAAAAAGAAGAAAAGGAAAAGTCTCTCTAAAGGTAGTAAGGCCGCATGTTAGATTACTCCATCCATCCCTACGCTGTTGGGGGAAGAGGGTTCCTCCTTGGCTAATGAGGCTGTCGTCCTAGCCCTCCTGGATCTCCCACTGCTGATTTGGCTAGGGCAAAGACAGTGAGCACGAAGAGAAAAGAGTATCAGCCGAATGGCATCAAGGAAGATAGGGGTACCTATCATTATTTTTCAAAAATGACGCAGGCCAAACTCGATAGGTTGAGGGCCGAGTATGGGATCTCTTCATATTTTGAAATGAGGCTCCCAAAGGAGTCAGAGCGAGTTTATCTTTCCCCGGGGGAGGGTTGGACCGCTTTTTATCCGCGGTTTTTCCAATGGGGGGTTCGACTTCCCCTTCCTCCCTTGATGGCCGAGTTACTTCAGAGTGTCGGCCTCGCGTTGGGTCAACTGATGGCGAATGCTCTGAGATCTTTGATCACCTTCTCAGTAGTGTCCTACGGGTTGGGCTTTCGGCCTACCCTGGGCATGGTTTCCCATTTCTGGTCCCTTCGCTTGAACGTCCAAGATCAGATGTGTTTCATCCTTCAGACCCATAAAAAACCGGCTCTGGTAGATGAGACCGCCTGTGACAAGCGTTGGAAAGAGGAGTGGTTCTTCATCCGTGGCCCCTTTCTTCCTGGGAGCGGGTCCATTCCTGCCTCGTTGGAAGACAAGGGTGAGAACATGAGTTCCGTATTACTTTGTGTATTGTTTTTTCGTAGTCAAGCTGACCATTTTCAGTTTTTGCATTTCAGTGAAGAACCCACTTCCGAAGGGTGCCTCTCAGAAAGCTCTTGGTCATTGCAAGATTCTCGGCCACCGAGGCCCTTTCAACTGGGAGGAGTTTAACCGGCATTCTTGGCTAGTCTTTGCCAAACTTTGGAATCCATCTCCAGGTTTCGTGCCCGTTGCTCCTCGTAAGTACAAAAAAACTTGCTCTTCTGTCTTTTTCACACGTTTATGTGCTTATCTTGACGTGCGGCTAATTTGGGCTGGTTGTGACTCAGGTCTCAGCGGAAGTATGTCTGGTGTCACGCTCACCCCTGTTCCTGACTCTAATGTGATGCTTTCCTTGCCCTTCTTCAGGACATGGGAAGAAAAAGATCTGCAGCGACATCTTCATCTGATCGGAAAGGAAAAAAGGTGGTCGCTTCTAAACGTCCCCGTCCCTCCGAAAGTGGGAAATCCGTGATGATCGGCACCATGGAAGCCTCTACAGAGGGTGCAGTGGTTCTTTCCCTGAATCCTCTTGCGGTCCCTCCCTTGGGTTCCCCTAAAGATCTCTCTACGGATTCTCCCGCTCTAAAGCGAAGGAGGGGTGGAATCATCGGGGCACTCGACTGCGCGGTAAGGGGTGTCGATGCATATATTTTGACGCATCCTGAGATGGCTTATCGATCATTTCCTTCTAAGGCAGATTTGCCCTCTTTTTCTAATCATGCCCATATTTTGTCTTCTTATGCGGACTTTGAACAGGAGGACGACCAGACGACCGAGGGGTCCCTCGATGCCGAAACCCCGTTCCTGCCCTACCAGACTGCTCCAGTTATTGTCCCTCCAGCAAGTGAGGGTCCGTCGATGGCGAGTGGATCAGGCGCCGCGAGCGGTGGATCTTTCTTGCTTCGTTTATTCGTTCCCCTCGATGCAGATTTGACAAGGGGTCCCTCTCCAGCTCCTATTACCTCCGACAAGCAATGAATTCAGTCGGATTCTCCTGCGACTTGGGGGATGTGCAGTTGAAACCTCTCATTGACTACGACAGTGAAGATGAGACTTTCAGTCGCATGTGCCAACGTAGCTGGCTGGTTAGTCGTTTACTCTTCTGTTCTATTTTTCTTGCGTTTTTGGTCGATTTTTCACGTCTTTGAATGTATCCGCTTTTCTAGGGGACCCATGCTTCGACCTAGATAGCTCTCAATTTATAGAGTCTGCTTATCAAGCATCGGGAGCTTAAACAGGAGTTGGCGGAGGCAAGGGCTAGCGGTCGACACTCACTACAAGAATATGTAGTTCTACCGACGCTAGTAATACCGACGCTATGCATATCGTCGGTAGTGGTCTCACAATCACCGACGTGACGTCGGTAATTGTGAGAATTTTTCAATTAAAAGGTGATACCGATGCCACGTCGGTATCACCTTGCACCATTGCCGACGCCACGTCGGCAATGGTGCTCTTGACATCCCAGAAGGCCGTGATACCGACGTGGCGTCGGTATCACGTGCCGCACCATTACCGACATGTTGTCGGTAATGGTGCCTCAGGAACCCAATTGCCATGATACCACGCGTGGCGTCGGTATCATCCTGGCATACCATTACCGACATCCTGTCGGTAATGGTGCCACTTACCAAAACGCAAGTTTTGGTAAGTGGCAATGTTATTGCCGACGCCACGGGGACCCATTACCGACGCCCGAGTGGCGTCGGTAATGGTCCCACCGACATTACTCCTCAAATCCCCCATCAGCCTCATTTTTTCCTATCTTCTTCAACCTCTACTCTCTCTCTCTCTTGGCGGCAGCACAAAAATGGCGTAAAACCCTTTTTTTTTTTTTTTCGATTTTCTTCAATTTCCTGCCGTTTCTCTCCTGGTTCCAACGCCAAGGTTTTCATTATCGATCATATTAGGTATGTTTCCATCCTTTTTTTATCAAAATAGGTTGAGATTTGAGTGATTTTGGGAAGTTAGGGCTTTTTTTTCAATTTTATTTTTAGTGATTTTCTTATTTCATTGATGTTAGTTTGTATTGTTTTTGTGAAAACTGGAAACAATTGATAAGTAATGGTACAATTGGAGATTAATTTTTTCAATTTTTCATTTTAGGGATTTGAGTGATTTAGGTGTTTAGAGTTTTTTTTTTTTTTTTAATATTTTTCCTTAGTGATTTTATGATTACATTGATAATTTTTTTTAGTTTGTATTGTTTTTGTGTAAAATTAGAACTTGGGTATTTTTTCAATTTTCAAATTGGGTATTTTTTTTTAGTAATGTTGAATTAAATTAGTTTTAGTTATTTTGCAATAAATTGAATTGAATTATGATTTAGATATTTTGCATTGAATTTAATTTAAATTTTCGTTACTTTTCCAAAGAATTTAATTTTAGAAATTATGATTATATTTCTTATAATATTGAAATAGTTTATTATTGTAAATTTAAAACAATTTTTGTTGTATTTACAGTGTATCTCCACTGATCGTAGTTATATAAATGTCGGGATCAAGGTTAGTTTACTATTCATTTTTTAATTGTACGACTTTATTTTATAGGTTGCATGTTTGGCCTTATAATTTTGTTTGTTGAGAGACGGCTAACCTGCGGCAAAGTTAGTAGCGTTAAATATATGCTTTATAAGATTTTATTTAGGTTCGTGTGTTTCTAAATTGAGTAAATATTTTGTTTGATATAGGCCGAATGTTGATAGAAATTGGATGGAATTAAGGGATAGATTTTGTAAGGAGTATATAGATGGAGTTGTGTCTTTTTTAGAGGTTGCGAGGAAAGTTTTGAATGGAAGTGGGAAGGCTCGTTGCCCTTGTATTAAATGTCATAACACCATATTTGCCTCACTTCGAGAAATTAGGGAACATTTACACATTCACGGGATATCACGTGCATATACTCGTTGGACATTCCATGGGGAAGAATTGAGGGAGTGTAGCACGGGTGATAACAATGTGAGTTTAGATCGTGACATAGATGAAACAAGTGAGTGAGGATGACGATGATGATGGAATGATGGAGATGATCAATGATTTGCAAGGTGGTGCATTTCATGATCATGGAATGGAAACCCCCGACATTGGAACCGATTGTGGTGGCGAAAATGTCGAGAGTCAAGATAATCGAGAATGTGAGAGAGTGTGATGACGAGTTCTCACATCTTTTAGGTGAAGCACAAAAAGAGTTATATCCTGGATGTGTAAGATTTTCATCCCTCGACTTTTTGGTGAAATTGATACACATTAAGGTTTTGAACGGTTGGAGTGATAAGTCATTCAATATGCTATTAGAGTTGTTAAAAAAAGCATTACCTGAAGGGACGTTATTGCCAGGGATCTTACTATGCTTGAAGAAGTTGTTACGTGGGTTAGGATTAGGTTATGAATCCATACACGTTTGCAAGTTTGATTGCGTTCTCTTTAGAAAAGAATATGCTAAATGTGAAGTTTGTCCAGGTTTGTGGGGAGTCTCGTTACTTGGTGAGGGAGGGTAAAAGTAAGAGAAAAGTTGCTCGAGAAAGTATTGAGACATTTTCCGTTGAAACCGAGGTTACAGAGACTATTTGCATCGAAACATCTGCGTCCGATATGAGATGGCACAAGGATAAACGTTTAGAAAATGAAGGTGTTCTAAGACACCCTGAGATGCGGAAGGGTGGAAGCATTTTGACATAGAGTATCCCGTATTCGCCTGGAACCTAGAAATGTGCGCTTGGCCTTAGCATCCGATGGGTTTAACCCATTTGGAAATATGAGTATCCCGTATAGTATGTGGCCGGTAATTTTAGTTCCATATAACTTACCACCATGGAAATGCATGAAAGAATCTTTTTTTTTTCATGTCTTTACTCATTCCCGGGCCTAAGTCTCCTGGAAAAGACATCGATGTTTTCCTAGAACCGTTGATAGAAGAGTTGAATGATCTGTGGAGTGATGGGATTAAGACATTTGATAGCTCAAAGTCTGAATTTTTTCAATTAAAAGCTGCTTTGTTATGGACTATCAACGATTTCCCTGCATATGGTGATTTGTCTGGTTGGAGTACGAAAGGATACAAAGCGTGTCCCATATGTCTAGAAGATACATCTTCTATGGGTCTTAAAAGTAAAATATGTTTCATGGGTCACCGACGACATTTGCATTCGAGTCATCCTTGGCGTTTTGATAAAGTTCATGATGGACAAATTGAATTACGTGGAAAGCCAGTTATCAAAACAGGTGATGAGATATTACAAGATCTCAATCGGTTAAGTTTTCCCAAGTTTGGTAAGAATCCAAGCGCACAAGAAAAGAAAAGGAAACGGATAGAGAACGATAATTGGAAAAAGAAAAGTATATTCTTCTGTCTCCCTTATTGGTCGAAATTGCTTTTACGTCATAAGTTAGATGTAATGCACATAGAGAAAAATATATGTGATAACTTGGTAGGAACAATATTCTCTATTGAAGGAAAGAATAAAGATACAGTAAAGGCACGTCACGATCTCGAGAAATTGGGTATAAGACCTGAATTGCATATAAAGAAGGTTGGGTCGAACAAATTTGTTAAACCCGGCACGCTTTCACATTGACCACGAGTCAACGTATTGAGGCATTTCATTTCTTGAAAAATGTGAGATTCCCTGATGGGTTTGCATCAAATATATCCCGAAGTGTCAATGTTAAGAGTGGGAAACTTCAGGATTAAAAAGTCATGATTGTCACGTTCTTTTTCAACGATTGCTCCCATTAGCAATTCGAGGTTTCTTGAATTACAATATAAGTCAAGTGTTAACCGAGTTTAGTAATTTCTTTCGAGCTATGTGTGCTAAAGTTATAAGCTTAGAAGAGTTGGAACAGTTGCAACGTGACATAACTTTCATTTTGTGCAAACTTGAAAGAATTTTCCCTCCAGCTTTCTTCGATGTGATGGTTCACTTATCGTTTCATTTGCCATACGAAGCAAGAATAGTAGGGCCGGTTTGTTATAGTTGGATGTATCCAATAGAACGAAGTCTTCGAACGTTGAAGAAATATGTTCGGAATCCAAGACGTGCGGAAGGTTGTATTGCAGAGGCTTATATTATGAATGAATCTCTTACGTTCTGCTCTAGGTATCTTCAAGGCATTGAAACTAGATTTAACAGAGTAGAACGTAATTTTGAAGACGAAGATGAGGATCGTGTAGATAGTGATGTATCAGTCTTCAAAGAAACGCCTCGACCTATCGGTCGTGTCAATATATTGACTTCGACTCAAGCGGATATCGATAAAGCACACCTGGTACACACTTCATAATTGCGAAGAAGTTGAACCCTATTTGCGGTATGTATGTGTCTAATGTTGTTTGTTTCGATTTAATATAGAAATATTGTGTATTGATACAATCTTCCATAGGGATCACCTCGATTTACTTGAAGCTGAGAGCTTAAGAAATACACATAAGCGACAAGAATCACAGTTTGCCAATTGGTTCAAATGTCGTGTAAGTTACATTTCTTAAACATTTATATATATATATAATCGTTATTGAGATTTTAAACAAATAATTGTTATAACTATAGGTTGGTGAACTATGGAGACTTAAAGAAGTAAGTTATGGTTTATATGCACTATCTTTAGGACCAGATTTGCGTATTAAATCTTACTTTGAAAGTTGTGTGAATAGGATGTGTTTTCACATATTAGATAGAGCTTCAAGTCGTACAACAACAAGTTGTGGAGTTTCAGTTATAGGTGTACACGATGCAGGTTCCACAAATTTCTATGGATTGATAACTGAAGTATTAGAATTAAGTTACGTAAGATCAAATCGAGTCATTATTTTTCGGTGTGAATGGTATGATACATCTCCTTCTAAAATGAAGCAAGAGTCGGGTATAACATCAATTAACATAACCCGTAAATGCTTTAAGGAAGAGCCATTTATCCTAGCGAGTCAAGCCCAACAAGTTTTATATCTCGACGATATTAAAAATGGGAATGACTGGAGAGTGGTACAAACTTTAAGGCAAAAAAACGTTTGGGATGTACCTGAGTTGGATGAAAATGATGAAAATGACAAGATTTTGCATGTGATTTCACCTTTTGATACACACGTGAGTGACAATTTAGAAGTTCAAATGCTCGATAGAAATGACGTTCCCGGTAATGAAGTTGATGCTGGGGTCATGGAGCGAATACTTCGTGCTTCAAGCTCTCGTATAGATAATGAAGACGCCACAAATGATGATATTGATGAGTTTAAGAACGATAGTGATGAAGAATTGAGAGATGTCGACGAGGTAGAAATTGATAGTGATGCATCAGAAAGTAATAGTGATGAGTCAGAAAATTTTAGTGACTAAGTGAGGTTTGTTTATTTTTATTTCACTACACATTTGTTTCTTTGTACATTACTTAATCAATTTTTCTAACTAATGTTCTTTTTTTTTTGTTTATTTTCAAAAGGAAAGGAAATGGTAAGGGGAAAGAAAAGATTGACGAACAACCCATTGCACCGGGAAATAGGAGGACTCCGTCTCGGCGTGGTTCAGGGATAGAGATCCGAGAGCCGTCCTCGGAGACAGTCTCACCTACGCCCTCACAGATGGATCATATACCATCTTCGACTTCAGGTGTATCGGCAAACTCAGCATTGCCGACATCGACTTCAGGTTTGAATTATTCTTACTTGACAAATATGTTTAGTCTTTCTTATATATACATAATATGTAATACTTTATTTTGTAGTGACGGATCAAAGCAAAGTGCCAAGACGTGGCATTGCAAAAAACTTGTCAATGCGGAAAAGGAAGCCGAGTGAGGGTAAAAAGAAAGTTATCATATCTCCAGAACTTAAGCGGGTGGTTGGAGATAATTCAGAAAATTTAATCACCGAGGTAGGCGTACTCATACGTCGCTCTGCCCTCGAGTCATAGGCAATACAACTTAATTCCACGAGAGATTCTAGACTCGATCGAGACCAGTATGCGGTAAGTATTTGTAAAATAATGTGTTTATATTACAAAATTTATTTTTACTTCTCTCTTGAACATTTATTTTGTTTCTGTTAGGATCAATTTGATCTCGATCTCGACAATATCAATCATTACGATGTTATAAATGCTCAAATGATCGCTGATGCAAGAGAGTTTCGATATGAACTCTATCGAGGTTTCAGGGAGAAACATTGACGAGTATGGGGAAGAGGAGGCACGACGCATGGGGCTTCCACGAGTGCGGTGTGAAGATGAGTGGAAGAAATTCCTGGAAAAGTTTGATTCTCCGGAATTTAAGGTAATCTTGTATTATATACATCTCATATGTTTAAATTTCATCTCTTTAGTTACCTAACATAACTAAATTTGTCTTTGTGTAGAAATTGTCGAACAAAATTCTAAGTCTCGAGCGCAACTCCCATATTTGCATAAGGGAGGTTCCAAATCGAATGCCAAAAAGCATTACGAGATGGTATGTGTTTGTTTGTAAATTTTATTTTAAGGTTCACATATTTAGTAGTATAACTTTTTTTAAACGAATATATTAGACTCAAGCAAATCCAGGATGCAACTTGGGTGGATGTGTTTGAGCAACAACATTCGTACAATAAGAATCAATGGGTGAGCGACTTGGCCAAGGAACAACATGTAAGTTTATTTCTTAATTTGAAATGATTTAATGTCATTTTATTACTATTTTTTAATACTTATCACATAACTCTTTTTTCTTTTGTAATGTAGGAAAAGATGGTAGAGTATATTACCCAGCCCGAGAACCCCGAAAGCGAGGATGCAGCTGACGGATCAGATACTGTGGAGTCAAGACAACCACCTATCTCTGATACAGAGGCTATGCATATGGTTTTGGGTCATAGATCGGGTTATATGCGGGGTTTGGGTAGAGGCCCAAAGCCTCCCTCATCAGTGGATCATCATCGGGTTGATTAGATCATCACAAAATGAATTGTTTGAAACGCAACATAAAGTTTATCAACTAGAAGAGGAGACAAAGAAACTTCAAGAAGAGATGGCATTTCAAGAACAACGTCGTGATGAGGAAACAAGAAAGCTTCGAGAAGACTTGGCCATTCGACGAGACAATTTGAAGAATTCATGCGAAATTGGACGGCATCTCAAGGTCGTGGGGGTGGGGGTAATGTTTAGTGCATTACGTTAAAGAACTATTTTGTTAGTCAATTTGTGTCCTAAATATTTCAAATTACTCTAACACTTATAAAAAGTGTTGTTTGTTTGTTTATGTTTGTTATATTTTAGATAATTCGAACTTATTTATGTTTGCTGTGGAATTTAGTTATAATTTAGAAATGTTAAAACAGGTTGCTTTAATAGGGGAGCATAAATATGAAGAAAAATTTTTTTAAAAAAAAGAGGAATTGCCGACGTTAAGCGTCGGCATTGGATGATACAAAAACCCAGTTGCCGACGCGACACGTCGGCAATAGGAACTTTTTGACCATCAAGTAAGGTTATTGCCGGCGCCACGTCGGCAATAGGCTTACTCGATCGTCCGTTTAGTAAGGCCATTGCCGACACCACGTCGGCAATGGGCTTAGTTAATGGTCCATTTCATAAGGGTATTGCCGACGCCATGGCGTCGGCAATACCCTTATGAAATGCCGACGTGGTGTCGGTGATAGTATCACCGACACCATATGCTAGTGTCGGTGATAAAATCGTATCACCGACGCGGCGTCGGTGATACTAAAAAGTAGTAAAGCCGACGTCGAATAGCCGACGTCACGGCCGACGTGGGATGACCGTCGGTGTTGAGAATTGCCGACGCCAAGAGGCATATTACCGACGTAGAGCAGCGTCGGTAGTAATAAATCATCTTGTAGTGACTCTCACATCCTCGACTCGACACTGACTGGGGGTCTCCAATTGAAATCTGATCTTGAGAAGGCCGAAAAAAGAATCTCCTCATTGGAAGCTGAGGGGCTTGAATGGTCTGCCGAGCTTGAGTGCGTCCGGAAAGAGTATGAGGACCTTCAGTCTCTCAACGAGGACAATAAGAAACTGCTCGATGAAGCTGTGGTTGCTCGAGACAAAGCGTTGGAAGACTTGGTTGATTCTCGTAAGGAGGAGTCTAAGGCCGTGGATGCCTTCAACCGAGAATCCGAGTCCCTCAAGAAGGTCAAGGAGGAGTTGGATGTTGTTTCGTTGGAAAATGACTCGCTACGGAGTTAGGTTTATGAACTTACGACCCTTTGCGATAGTGTTGGCGACCTCCAGCCAAAGTTGTCTGTGGCGATTGCGGCATTCGTGGACTCCATTCTCATCGGACTAAATGTCGGACGAGATTCGGTCAAGTTACAGATGGACCAATCTGAGGAGGAAGGTGATCCGATTGGATTTGATGACACCGTGGACCGCCGAAGGGAGTTATTTGAGCGAGCTACGAATCTGAAGGCTTCCAGAAGCGAGGCTGCCGCAAAGAGTGAGGTTAGCGTCGTTCATCCTATCGAGGATCCAGGGGCGGTGATCGAGGAGCCGGTGTCCGTGTTGATGGCATTGATGGCGCAATTGTTGAAGATGTCTTTACTGAAGTTCCCCCAACCGAGACTTTTTATGTCTTTGACTGAATTTTTTCTCTAGGGTAAACTCTGGACTGTGGAGCCCCTATATTATTTGTTGCCTTGGACTTCTTCTCGTTTTCTTCTTTGAAGTTTGAGCACACATTTTTTTGTGAAAACTTAAATATATGCTCCTTCTTTATGTCTGCTTGTCTTGTTTCCCTGCTCGCTTTGCAGGAATATTTTGACTTGTAAACATTCTTAAAAATGTTTTCGAATACTCTAACGGACAGAGGTTTTTTGCTTCCGGAGAAGGCTTCCGATTACTCGGACGGACCGAGGTTTGTTGCTTCCGGAGAAGGCTTTCGAATACTCGGACGGACCGAGGTTTGTTGCTTCCAGAGAAGACTTTCAAATACTCGGACAGACCGAGGTTTCTTGCTTCTAGATAAGGCTTTCGAATACTCGAACGGACCGAGGTTTTTTACGTTTTAATACTCCAACGTCTTCCATTCTCATGAATAGGAAGGGCTCGGATGGACCGAGGTTTTTTGCTTCTGAAGAAGGCTTTGAATGCTAGGACGGACCAAGGCTTTTGGTGCTTGGACGAACCAAGGCTTTTGCTTCCGGAGAAGGCTTTGGGTGCTTGGCCGAACCAAGGCTTAAAGCTTTGGGTGCTTGGACGGACCAAGGCTTTTGCTTCCGGGGAAGGCTTTGGATGCTTGAACGGACCAAGACTTTTGGTGCTTGGACGGACCAAGGCTTTTGCTTCAGGAGAAGGCTTTGGGTGCTTGGACGGACCAAGACTTTTGCTTCCGGGGAAGGCTTTGGATGCTTGAACGGACCAAGGCTTTTGGTGCTTGGACGGACCAAGGCTTTTGATTTCTCGGATAGAGGGTGTAGGTAAATATGTGAAGCAAAATGATATAATTTCCATTTTTCCTTTGCTTGTACATTGTTTAATTAACAGAAACATAGAAATAAAAAAGGAAGGAAAGAACAAAATCATTCACAAGTCTTCGTCATCTTGGGCAATCCTTCTAGTCTTCATCGCTGTCGATGATGACCGTCGGAGTCAGTCTTCTTCGTTGTTTCAAGGAAGCCAGTTCCTCCTTCAAGGATTTGTTTTCCCTCTCGTAATAGTCATTGAGATTTCTTACCGATTGAAGGCGATCTTCGAGCACGTAGCAGGGCTCATCTGGTTCGTTACCCTCGTCCGTCTATTCGATTTCCAGACATTCTCGGAGAGAAAGGTTTTCTTGTTCGAGATGCTCTACCCGGCTGTTAGTTGCTTCGAGAGCCCCTCGGATGCTCTGGACCTCTTGTCTTAGGGCCTCCAAGTCTTTTTCTCTTTCCTCTTTATCTAGAAAAGCCGTTTTGAGCCTGGCGTTTTCAGCGTGTAGCTCTTGGTTCTCCCACTTTAGAACATGCTTAGTTGCAGTCGTCCATTTCTTCTAATTTATGCCAGGTGGTTAATTGATCAGACTGTTGGATATTCCTTTGATCCCTATCCTTTTATAGCGAGAAGGAGGCATTTAGTATGGGAGTCGAAGAGGTTTGTCATTAATTTGGACAGCACTTGATGTAAAAAGTCGTTCCATATCTCGAGGCGGTGACGTCAGGTAGTGAATAGTAGTGCCAAACATCTGTCATTCCCGTCAAATCACCTTGAATGCGGTTAATTAGGGAGGATTAACCGCATTAACTACGGGTTAATGCACACGTCGTTTTGCATGCCTGATGATTCGCGTAGCGGTGCTTGATGCTTGACAGTTGTCACGATCGTAGCGGTCCCAAGGTCCTTTAAATAGGCCTTTGGGATTTTCCTTCTATTCACTTCTTCAGACCCTGTTTTCTGAAACGGTTTCTCTTTCACTCCAAGATTTTCAAATTTTTCATACCATGGGGTTTTTCCATTTCTTCCTGTTTCTCTTTCATGTTTGGCCCTCCTTAGTTATGGCCTGTGCTCAGAAAGCTTGGTCGTGATCTTCTACGCCTGTTTGATTTGCCTTAGCAGGCTTGAACTTGGTGGTCGTAATCCTCCACGCCTATGAGGATGGACCTTAGGGTTCAATTTGTTCGGGCTAATCAGTCGCTCGACCACCTCTCACCTCGGCTCCAGAGTTTGTTCCTGCGGCATCCGGGAAATAGGGCGAACGATGAGGGGGCAACTCCCTTGTCGGTTCTTCGACGGTCTTCTTCATCATCACACCGTCTGGGACTTCAACATCGGAGGTGGCGTCTCTTTTGGTGTTTCAGGAAGCGAGAAATGTGCTTCTCCTGAGACGATCATCGAGCAACGTCAGATGAAAGAGGTGGTCCTCCGTCTCCCCGCACCTGAACCTGCTCTGACTTAATTGGAGAAGCAGTCTCCTGCGGAGTTGGAGAACGGTAGGAAGGGTGTCTCTCTGGGCCTGAATGTTGTCCTCAAAGTACCACCATCCCGCCCTCTCTGTTTCAAACGAAAGCAGGGCTACTTTCCAAAATCCATCAGGGGTCCGGTCGCAGCGAGTCGAAGAGTTCCCTATCTTTCATCTGTCGGGTTCTGCTAAGCCTCAGAATTGATGAGTGGGTGGAGTAGCCGGCGGGTTGATTGGCCCTGGTCACTCGCTTTCCGAGCGATACCCTCATCCTCTCCTAGGAGAACATCCTCACTGTTTCCGATGCTAATGCCTCGAATTGCACAATTTTACTTTGTAGAACTCTTGTAATTTTTTTCAGCTGAGTTCCTGACATGTGGGTCCGAGCCTTACTCGTTTGTTGTGAAATAAAAGTTGGCACTTTATTCACTCATTGTTTACTTGCTTCACTTTCTGTGTGAGTTACTTTTCCATAGTTCCTAATGCGTTAGATTCTTTAGTCCGCGGAAGACTTAGAAGCTATTTTAGCAAATTAGGCACTTCAGTCCGAGAAGGACTTAGTAATTTGCCTAATCGGATTAGGGCTTTTTATCGTAAAGGAACCAAATGACCACGTTAGAGGAAAGACATGTAATACTTGTATATTAATTTGAAATGGGCCTTTTTGGCCAAGTACTTACATGGTTCTCCATCCTCACACACGATAAATTCTTAAATGTGTGGCGTTCCATGCTCTCGAAATCAGTTCGCCCTTTTTGTCTTTGAGACGATAAGTCCCCGGCTTGACTTCTGCGATCACCTTATACGGACCTTCCCAGTTTGGTTCCAGTTTCCTCGCTTCGGGCTCTTATGTGTTCTGGAATACTTTTCTCAGAACAAAATAATTTACCTTAAAGTTGCGCTGTCTTACTTTCTTTTCGAAGTACTTGGCCAAATTATGCTGGTAACATGCCATAAGGATTAGCGCTTGTTCCCTTTTTTCTACGGCCATGTCTAGCACTTCTGCCATCATGTTGTTGTTTTCTATTTCTGGAATCGAACTCTGGGTTGTGGGAATGATCATTTCCGTGGGGATTACGGCCTCAGCCCCGAAAGTCATGGCGAATGGGGTTTCGCCTGCTGGGATTCTAGGGGTGGTCCGATATGCCAAAAGAACTCCTGGCAGTTCATCCACCCATCTCCCCTTCGTTCATTCCAATCTCTTTTTCAGAGAGTCCATTATTTGATGCTTCTGCCTGTCCATTAGCCTGCGGGTAGCGGGGTGTCGAATATCTAAGTTCTACCTTCCTGTCCGCGCAATATTTCTGAATGGATCTTCCTGTGAACTAAGTTTCGTTGTCGGTGATGATGACCTTGGGGATCCCGAAGCGGGTGAAGATGTTTTTCCAAAGGAACATCTCGATTTTCCTCTCCGTAATCTTTGCCAGTGGTTCGGCTTCAATCCATTTGGAGAAGTAGTCCGTTGCTACAATCAGATAGCATTTCTGTCCTGGAGCTAACGACAGTTTTCCCATTAGGTCTAGGCCCTATTGCATGAAGGGCCAAGGTGCCGAGATTGTAGTTAGCGCCGTAGGCGGTGCGTGAATCGTCTTTACGAACCTTTGGCATTTATCACAATGGGAAATGAAGTCTTTGGAATCTTTGACCATGGTGGGCCAGTAATACCCTTGCGTTAACGCTCTATGACTCAAGAACTTTGGTCCCGCGTGATTTCCACAGTGTCCAAGGTGCAACTCTTTCAGAACGTAAGAACTTTCTGACTTTCCCATGCATTTTAGATAGGGTCCGCTGAAGGATCTCCTGTATAATTCTCCTTGGATGATCGAGTATCTTGCTGCTTTGGATCGGATTTTCCGTGCTTCTAGTTTTTCAGGTAGAAGTCCTGATTGTAAGTATTGGAGGATTTGGTTTCTCCAATCCGACTCGAGCTTCAGATTTTGTTCTACTGGCATTACTTGTCCGATTACTCCATCGTCTCCACTCCCCATGTTTGAATCAAGGGTGATACTTGGTTCAGACAAATGATCGACAGGGATGATTCTTCTTATTTCTGTTTGGATTGGGGATCTGAGACTAGCCAGAGCGTCGGCATGTCCAGTCTCAGCCCTCGGTACTTGGCTGATGCTGTATTTTTCAAACTGAGATAGGATGGATAGAAATTTCTCCAGATATTCCGCCATCCTATGGTCTTTTGCCTCAAATAAACCCTTTACTTGGTTCACCACAAGTTGAGAGTCGCTTCTAATGTTCAAGTTTTCGACTCCCAGTTCCTTCGCTCTCTGTAGCCCAACTATCAACCCTTCGTATTCGGCTTCATAATTTGAAGCTGCAAATCCAAATCGGATTGACTGTTCCAGGAGGTATCCCTCGGGGGTCGACAGGACTAGCCCTACGGCGGATCCTCTTGAGTTCGAGGATCCATCAACGCTTAGGGTTCAGGTTTCCATCTTGAGGTCGGCTGCCAGAGGCGAGTTCGTCTCGATTTCGCTCAGACTTACTGGAGTCATCTCTGCAACGAAATCTGCGAGAACCTGCCCTTTGATGGTTGTCCTTGGCTCGTGAGTGATGTCGTATCCGCCTAATTCTATCACCCACTTTGTCAGACGTCCCGAAACATCCGGTTTGTGAAGAATGGCTTTCAGTGGGAAGGTAGTTCTCACCACTATCTGATGTTCTTGAAAATAATGCTTCAGTTTACGCGACGCGACTATCAAGGCCAGCGCTAGCTTCTCCATCTTTGAGTACCGTGTTTCGACATCAATCATCGCTTTACTCACGTAGTAAATTGGGTGTTGAGTTTGATCGTCTTCGCGCACTAGCGCCGACCTGACCGCCTCATTAGATACCGCCAAGTATAGAAATAACTTTTTGTTATCTGAAGGCTTGGCCAACAGCGAGGGCGAAGACAAGTAGGCTTTGAGCTCATCGAACGCTTTTTGGCACTCGACTCCCCAGCTGAACTCCTTACTCCTTTTCAGCGCTTTGAAGAAAGGTAGTCATTTATCCGATGACCGGGATATGAACCTGTTCAGTGCTGCCAAACATCCAGTTAACTTTTGCACACCTTTCAGATTCGTCGGCGCTTGCATGTCTATTATCGCTTGGATCTGGTCAGAGTTTGCCTCGATCCTGCGACTGGTCACCAAATGACCCAAGAAATTTCCTGCCGGAACTCCGAATGTGCATTTATCGGGGTTTAGTTTCATCCTGTATTGGTTCAGTACTTCGAATGCCTACTCTACGTGACCTAGATGGTTCTCTGCCTTTCATGATTTGATCAACATGTCGTCAATATACACCTCCACTATCTTTCCCAAGAAAAATTTGAACATTCGATTCATCAGGCGCTGATAGGTGGCTCCTGCCTTTTTTTAAACCAAAGGGCATCACAGTATAGCAATATGTGCCTACATTGGTTATGAATGAGGTCTGTTCTTGATCTTTTGGTTTATCTTGATTTGGTTGTATCCGGAGAAGGCGTCCATGAAACTGAGCAGTTCATAACCGGCTGTGGCATCCACTAGCTGATCAATTTTGGGCAGTGGGAAAGAATCCTTTGGGCAGGCTTTTTTGAGGTCCGTGAAATTGATACACGCCCTCCATTTCCCATTCTTTTTCTTTACGACCACTACATTAGCCAGCCACTCAGGATATTTGACCTCTCGAATGAAACTTGCCTCTAAAAGTTTCCGAACCTCCTCGTTGATGATTTCATTTCGCTCGACCGCGAATTTGCCCCTTCTCTGTTTGATGAAAGGTTGGCTCGGATCAACTTCGAGGTTGTGAGTTATGATATATGGGTTGATACCGGTCACGTCCGTGTGATCCCATGCGAACGTCTTCCAACTTTTCCTTAGAAGGTTTACCAATCCGTCTCTTAGATTCCCTTTCAGATCTTTCCCAATGCTCATCATTTTCTCCAGTTTTTCTGGATGAATCTCGATTTTTACTGATCCATCCTCAGGTGCTTCAATTCTCGGATGAGAAAAGGGAGGGCCTCTATCTGTAGTTGCTATGCTTGACATTGGTATTTTAGCTTTACGATCTCGACTAGACATGATCTCGTGACCTGTTGGTTCCCCTTTATGACCCTGATCCCCTTTTCGGTAGGGTACTCCAGCTTCTGGTGAAGAGTTGAAGGGTGTGCCCCCATGTCGTGAATCCACGGTCTTCTGAGTAGGGCATTGTATCCCGAGCGGGCGTCTATGACATGAAAAAGGGCCATTGGGTTTGCGCCTTCAACTCGGACTGGCAACCTGATAGTTCCATTGGACCTTGTCACTATTCCGTTGAATCCCACTAGGTTCTGGGAGTTTGAGGTGAGATCTGATTCTCTTAACTACATGCTTCGGAATGTGGACATGTAGAGTATGTTAATGGAAGAACCTGGATCCACTAGAACTTTACTGACTGTTTGAGATATGATGGATATCGCTATCACTAATGCGTCGTTATGGGGCAGGTGCACGTCCTCTAAATCTTTCTTGGAGTATTTGATCAAGTCTTCGAAAGTGTGCTCAACCCGGTAGATGGGGAGCCCAGCTCCGCGATGAGACCTTTTGTGAGCGTTGACAAACTCCCCGGTGCAGTGGATTGAATTGATCTGGTCATCTCCCGATGCTTCCACGGGCACGGCGAGCCTCTCGTCCGTGTACCTCGGATCTTATCTATCAACTCTCCGGGTCGGACCTTGCTCGCATACGCTATCTATTTCCTGGGCGAGGATATTGCAATCTTCCGTGGCATGCCCTTTAGATTTATGGAACCTGCAGTAGGGTTCCTTCCTTTCCAGACTTTTTTGGGCGTATCGCGACCTCTTTTCTCTCTCTTCCATTCGGAATGGATGAATCGTATCCGTGTGGAGGGCTCATTCCGGATGTTCTGGCTGAAGGTCGTCTCCCGACACATTCTTTCCCTTATAGGATGTGGTGGCCCTTCTACGTCGCCGTTTGGCCTGAGATTTGCCAGTTCATGGCTTGGAAGGGCTTCCCTCATCAACGTTCAGGATGTTCTGGCTGTTAGCGTTGACCGCCGCCAAGCCTGTTCCCAATAAGACCCTTCATTTCCCGTACTTCTTCTCTCAGAGCTTTGTGCGCCTCCATCATTTCCCGGTGCTCTGCCAGGGCGATGGTGATGGTTTCGGGTGCCGTGTTAAGGTTCTGAACATCAAGATTCTCGACATCGTCTGTCGCCCCTTTTTCTCTGATTGCATTTTCATTAATAGCTCGTTGCCTAATTGAACGAGTGGTCATTGATTCGACTCATGGGAACCACGTGAGTATCTGGATTCTGCAAGAAATCGAAGATGAACGGCCCCACGGTGGGCGCCAAACTGTGTGGGGTATTTCTCGTCGGAGCCTTGTTCCACACAGTTGAGCACGTCGCGTCTTGTGCTATTCCTTAGCGGCTGAGCTACCTGAAACACTCAAGGTGAGACGGTCAGAAGGGCACCGATGTGGTAACTGCCGAGAACCCTCAAACGATCAAGTTAGGTGGTGGTAGGTGAGATGTGCCTTGGGCCGCAATGATTAGGTCAAAATGTGTATATGATTAATGGTTCTTGTTTTCACACATACCTGATTTGATAGGTCAGGTGCCTTTTATAGTTCCTTGATCGTGGGCTCTTCGGCTGGGCTAGCATGAGACTAGGCTTAATGGGCTTTCGCTCGGCCCAAGAAGGGTTGGCTCCTTCAGGATATGATTCGAATGGGCCTGTCCCCATGTGAATCGGCCCGGTGTGAGCGTAGCCCGTAAGAGGGCTATTTTTACCCTTTACAATATAAATAGTCATTTAATAGATAGTGTAGTATAAATAATAATGCCATTTTTAGTAATTTGAAGGTTTTAAAAAGGTATATATAATGACATGTTAGAAATTTTAAGATTTTAAAAGGGATATAGTAGTCCAAAAAAGTTTCTTAAACATCACCACTTTTATATATTAAGGATACACACACACTTGGTTTCATTTTTCTTAAGATGTTTGTCATCATCAAAACATAATTAAGTGAGATTAATAGGCCCAAAAAGCCAACACAATTCATTACAAAAATAACTAAATCTTAAGTTCAATTAATTGCAAATTAACTAAAATTTAAGTTAAATTAATTGCAAAACATCTAAATCTTAAGTTCAATCATTGTAAAATAACTAAAACTCTCTCACATTCATATTATTTTTCAATGTACATAATATATTCTATATCTATGTACATAATATACGTAATATACAATACCTTTTTTGTTGTACATTTTGTATCGTGTTATTTTTCAATGTACATAATATATGTATGATATCACGTACATTGCTTTTATAATCAGTTTTTGTACATTTGGTACATTTGTGTTTTTACATTTTTTTTGTACATTTGGTAGATCTGCCCTCCGCATAGTAATTGCATTTGAGTAAAAAAAATGTATGTAATACAGTCATTATATGTGTCAATTTAATCTATATTTAAAAAAAAAAGTGTTAGCAAATATTCAAAAAATACGCAATGCACAAACTATACTTAATATACATACATGTATAATATGTATAGTTTCGCAAAAACAGAACAAATTATATCTTTTACAATAAAATTAAGAAAAAAGGAAGAAGAGGAAAACGAAGCAAAACATGACAGAATGTAGATGGTGTATATATTTTACAACAAAATCTAGAAATTAAAAAAAATGGAGGATAACGATTTAACAAAATAATAAAATCAAACCTTTTGTCACACTATATTTTTTCAGTTTTAAATCTTCAAGATTTGTGTGAGATCTATAATTCTATGAAGAAAATGATGGAGAAAAAGAAGAAATGAGTTTGGAAGAAGAATACAACTTTTTGGTAAAATCTCTCTCATGTCAGATCTACACGTCTACGGCCTCAGATCTTTAATATTCGACATTTTTCCAAGCTTTTTGATTACAAATGGTAGAAAGAAAATTTTTGGAAGAAGAGAAGAAAGAGAGATATTTATTGTACTTTAGTGGCTAATAATAAACTTAAACCTTAAAATAGTTACAAATCATAAAAATATTATTTATTTAATATGATTATTGGCACGTGCTAATAATTATTTACAAAATTATTGGAGAATATTGCCATGTGATTTGATGCTGGTTTTAAGTTAATAAATTAATGCTATAATCTATCCTCTAAAATATATAATTGCACAACATGTAAAATTAAACAAAAATATCGTGCTTAAGGTCTCTTTTTGTTTGTAATTGTAAAATATTGAAGAAGAGAAAATAAAGTATTTTTTTTTTTTAAATAAAAGATGGAAAACATATTCGTTTTAAATTGTATAGCTCTAAATATTTTACTTTTCTTAAAAAATAATTACAATAAATTGTTCATTTAATAATGCATTGTAGTAGTTTAAATATTTAGAATTTATCTCAAATAACATAATTCTGAATACTAATTACTAAAATATTAGAACTTTTTAAAAATTACTCAAATAGCATAATTATAATTCATTAAATTATTGAACTATAGTTCAATAAATTATTGAACTATTTTTCATGGGTATTTAATGAATTTGTATGTTTTTGTTTTTACTTTTTTAAGTGCAAGTTCAATAATTTATCGAGTTATTTGATTATCTTTCATTATTATTTTCAATGAATTTGTTAGTTTTTTTTTTTTACTTTTTTTAGTTCAATAAATTATTGAATTCCATAATTCATTAAATTATGGAATTATAATTATATATATAAAAAAAAAAAGCTAAGTTTAATTTTCATAAATAGACAACTAATAGTAAAATCATTTACAAAGAGGGAACAAATATCAGAAGCCACTGATCTCCATTTCCATCTCTATCTAAAGTGATCTTCAACCGCATTATTAAAATATATTTTAAATTTTAAAAATAAGAAAGGAAATGTAGGAGGCAGAAACGGCCGAAATTTCTTACATTGGAAAACATTTCTCCATTATTAAAATATATTTTTAATTTTAAAAATAATAAAATTGCTGTAATTTTAGGTACTTCTATCATGAAAATAGAAAACATTTCTTCTAAATTATGTAATATATATATAACAAAATTCAACAAGGTGAAAAGAGAAATAATAATATTAATCAATGAACTATTTATTTCTCATTTTGTATTTTTTTATAAACTTACCAACTTTTCAATTTTTAGATTATTATTATTTGTTTGAATAATTTAATTGGATAAGTGGGGGGGTTGGGTTTTTGTTAACCTTCCTACCCTGAATTGATGTGATGTTTCAAATCCATAATGAAACATGCAGATAATTAAAAAGCCAATAATATATTATATTTATAACTGCAAGTGGGAACTGTAATTATGAAATGGGTAGGAGGCAATATAGTAATAGAGAATCTTGAGTGGATTAGGATCAGAAATTAAAAATTGGAAAATAAGTGCCAGCTTTAATGTATAGATGTATTTCACAAAAGGCACATTTTTTTTATCGAAATAAAATAATGGTTTTATAATATTTATAATAATAATTTTGTTAAAAGATACTTATAAATATTATACATTTTAAACACGTCAATTAATGATTAAGATTGAATTATATTTTTAAAATAAGTTAACCACTAATTCATTACACATCAATAAATATCAATCCCTAATTAATATAATAGAAAAATTGTTATATGTATATATATTTTTAAAAAATATATTTATAAATAATACATAAAATTCCACTACCCGATAAATTTCCCCCATTTTTGTTAAAAACATTTTCGTTATGAATATTGGCTTGGGTGGACCATGTAACCAAATGACTACAATATCATAATTTTAGTAACTCTATTGCAATAACCATTTTCATAAATATTTTAAAAATTGATCATATTTAGTAAATAAAAAAATGCACAAATTGTGGCATGCGGTTATACTAAAAAATAACTATGGTTGTTGTAAATATCAAATTCAAATTAAAAATAAAATAAAATAATTGGAAGTATCGATAGGGCCAAATATTTCCTACCAAACCTATTATACAAATATGTTAGAAAAAAAAAAAGAGAAAAAACCCTACAATTTTAGTTATCCATTGTGAATTTAAAATTCATCATTATTATTTATTGGTTTAAATGGGAAAATTAAAAAATAAACAAATATACGATAACTTCACTAACTAACTAGCCGTTAATATAATATTTTGTAAATATATCATCGCTTAAAACTATTTAAAGATATAATTATTAATCAATAACTAATATATGATCAGTGATTCAGTTATTATAAAACACTGAATAACCTAATAAAACTTTACTATATTTATAAATATTCCAAAAAAATTTGTTAGATTTAGAATTATTGTACCTAAATATATAGGAATTGTGAATCATGAGGGGGTGCGAGGTGATCCACGTGCTTTCATATAAAATATATCACATGGGAAAGAGAGAGAGTGTGGTGTTTTTAATGCTATAAATAGTAGAGGAAATTCATCCTATAATCCACACCAAAGCTTGCTTATTCATTTATTACAAAAGAGAAAGAGAAGGAAAAAACAAAATGTTTGGGTTTGGAAATCTGATTGGGGATGCTTTGAGAACTTCAGGGGACCTGGCTGGCTCAATTATAGGAGCCGGGGGTAACCTTGTTGACCGTGCCTCTGATCTCGCTAATCTTGGAGGGAAAAAGGTCAAAGGAAAGGTTATTTTGATGAGAAGTAATGTTTTGGATTTCACTGAATTTCATTCTACTGTTCTTGACAATTTTGTTGAGTTGTTGGGCAGTGGAATCGCTCTCCAGCTCATCAGTGCTTCTAAAAAAGGTTGTTAACCTCTCTTTCTATAGTTTTGTTCGTAAATATAACAGATTTTTTTTATGATATGAATCTTTGATTGATCGAGATTAATAATAATCATGTTAGATTATAAACCTCTCTATTTCCGTACTGTTGAGATATATATGATTAAATTTACATTTACCCATTAGCTTAAGCTTCTGGGTCAATTGGTGGTTTAACATATTTAATACGTACATATTTGTTTGTAATAAAATAAGAATTTTAGTTCCTAAAATCTTATTTAGAGATGACATTAATCAACCTATAAAAATAAAAATAGTAAATATTAAGAGTAAACAGTTCTCTAATTTAATGAACTATAAACGATATGTTATTATTAGTAAATTTTTAAAAGTTGTGCTATATAGTAATTATAAATTACCTTTTCTTTCTTTCTATTTGAGTAACTCCAAAAAAAAAAACTATTATTTTTAAAATATTACTATGGTTGTAAAAGCTTATTGAATAATTAATGCATGAAATAGGGAACGACTCACGAGGGAAAGTTGGAAGGAGAGCTCTGTTAGAAAGATGGTTAACTTCAATGCCATCACTGTTTCCTGGGGAATCAATATTCCAAGTTTCTTTTGATTGGGAAGAAGACTTTGGATTCCCAGCAGCTTTCTTCATTAAAAATGGACATACAAGTGAATTCTTCCTCAAGTCTCTTACTCTTGAGGATGTTCCTGGTTTTGGAAGGGTCCATTTTGATTGCAACTCTTGGGTTTACCCTTCTGGAAGATACAAGAAAGATCGCATTTTCTTCGTTAATCACGTAATTATTTTCCCTCTTTTCTCTCTCATTAACTTAAAACGACATTAATAACTACATATAATAAACTCATGAATTATCAAATCACATATACTATATTACTAATTGTAATTCCTTCCTGTCAAATCTAACACCACTGGATTCAACTTTATATATATATTTTTTTCAAATCGTTAAATTTTCTTGATATACGTTATATATTAAAAAAAACTTTATTTACAAGATTACACGTGAAACCGTTACCAACTAGTTAATAAAATGTTAAACTTTCAACTATTTATATAGTATATGGTTAAAATTGATAACATTTAAAGTTTAAAGTTAAAGTTGATAATAACTATAAAATTCAAGAGTAAAAAATGATTTTTTTTTCTTCCCATAATTTCCATATCTAATTATTAAGTTGATTGTTTTTACAGACATGTCTTCCGAGTAATACACCAGATGCAATTCGTAAGTATAGAGAGGAAGAGTTATTGAATATAAGAGGAGATGGAAAAGGAGAGCGTCAAGAATGGGATAGAATTTATGACTATGATATTTATAATGATATTGATGAACCAAATGGTTCAAAGCTCATTCGTCCAATTCTTGGAGGCAAAGAATATCCTTACCCTCGTAGAGGAAGGACCGGAAGACGACTTGCATTTAGAGGCAAGATCATGAAGTTATTAATTAGAGCATTTAGCTTTATGTTTTCAAATATTTATTCAATTTATGTGCTATTTATTTATTTTGTTTTCTAAATTTCTACGAAAATTATTGAAATCTTAATAATATTAAAATATATATATATATATATATATAGTTTACTAAAAATATGAGAAAGTGCAACTACTATTTTTTTTTTTCTGATTTATTTTTTAAAATAGTAATTTTTTTTTATTTATTTATATAAAAAATACATTTTTCTCTTTCATTAATTTAATGAATTGTTTTTATTAAATTAATGAATTCATTTTTCAATAAATTTTTTCTCTTGAATTGTATGGTTGAATGACCTTATAAATTTCATCAATAGATTACACTTTTTTTTATTTCTAATTTAAAAACTATCAGACGTTTTGGAATATTTTTAAAATGATATTTCTCATTTCCACCAATTTCACTAAGATTGTTTTTTTTTTTTTTTTTTTAATGTTTATAGATGAGATGTTATAAATTAAATATTTTTTTCCTGTATTTTATAGATAACAAGTATGAGAGCAGATTACCAATAACAATGGGATTAAACATATATGTACCAAGAGATGAAAATTTTGGACACTTGAAGATGTCAGATTTCCTTGGTTATGCATTGAAATCACTGTCTTCATCAGTTCAACCAGCGCTTGTGAACTTTATAAATATAACACCTGGAGAATTTGACAAGTTTCAAGAAGTACATAATCTCTATGAAGGAGGATTTCCAGTTCCATTAGATGTTTTTAAAAGCCTTACTGAAGCCTTCACTCCTGCCATGTTTAAAGAACTTCTAAGGTCTGATGGTGAAGGATTTCTCAAATTACCAACTCCTCAAGTTGTTAAAGGTAATTCATTATTTTTTCCTCCTTCTATTAATCTAAGGGAAATTTGATTTTCTACCATATTTATAAATATAGTATTCTTAAAAAATATTTGTAAATATAAGTCTTTTAAAAACACTGAATCAAAAAAATTAGTGATAACTTATTAGGTAATCAATGATTCATGTCAGTTGATATTGTGATATCAGTAAAATCAGTGGCAATTATGTAATATTTTATTCGTGAATTTGAGTTTTTTTTTTGCTATTTTTCCAAATAAATTTTTGGGCTGCTATTTTGATAAATATTATACCTAATTCTTCTATTTGCGCAAGAGCCCCCTAATTTTTAATCTATTGATTGGGATTAGATGACAAATCTGCATGGAGGACTGATGAAGAATTTGCAAGGGAGATGCTGGCTGGAGTGAACCCTTTAATTATCCGTCGTCTTAAAGTAATTATCTAAATATTCTTTTAATATTTGTCTATTTATAATTTTTCTTTTAAATATTTTTTTCCAATGTAAATTATCTCAAATAACATATTTTCAATATCTATTTCTTGGAAAATTTCATTTAGTAGCAGAATTTGATGTAATATTTATAAAACTTTCAACTCTAAAAAGTATTTTTAAATATGAAAAAATTTACTATGTGTTAATCAGTGATTAACAGTGATCAATGTGTTTATCAGTGATAAACTTAGTATAAAAATATGTAATTCAATGTTTATCACTAATACATCTAATAAAAAAATATTATATTTACAAATATTTTTTAGAACTGATATTTTTACAAATATTACTAGAAAATTTTTTAGATTTGTAAATGCCCCTATTTTTATGTATGTAGTTATTATTTTTTTACTAGGATAGAAGATTATAAATTAATGAAAAAATAGGCTACCGAAACTAAATTAATAAATAATTTAACATTAAATTATTACTTTTGTTCTCAAAAGCTTGAAGGTTGGACTTTTTGACATATTTGTAAATATTTTTGTAGACAAATATATTTGTATATATTAGAGTCAATTTTGAATAACTTGTAATTTACCCTCACTACAAGAAATTAGTTTTTTTTTTTTTTCAATTCATTGTTTTTTTGTTCAAAATTATTTAAATGGCATATTTTAGATATATGTTTTCGTTTATGTCATTAACTTTTGATTCTACTACATAAATAGTATATTTATTGAAATCAAAGGGAAAAAGAAAATGGAAAGCAATAAAACATTAAAGTTTGATTTGAATCAACTTGTAAAAATAATTAGAGTTTTAATTCTTTAAAGCTTTTTATAGACAATTATCCAACCCCAAACAAAAGTTATAATTTATTAAACTCTATATTTATTTCAATAATATATAATTTATTGAAATGTAAGTAAAATGTTATTTTGATAAATTTAAAAAAAAAAATTGCTTTTATAAATAATGACTTTTTTTTTACTTGGCAGGAATTTCCACCCTTGAGCAATCTAGACCCTGCAATTTATGGGGATCAAAACAGCAAGATAACTGAAGAAGATATAGCTCATGGATTGGATGGATGTACAGTACAAGAAGTAGAATTACCAACTTTAAAAAACATTTTTTTTTCTTTCATAAAAATACCATAAATAAAATTCAGTTAAAAATAATGTTTTTTTTTTAAAATTTTTTTTACAGGCAATTGTGCTGAATAAGCTATACATATTGGATCATCATGATTCAATAATGCCTTACCTTAGGAAAATAAATTCAACTGCAACAAAGGCTTATGCAACAAGGACACTTCTCTTTTTGAAAGATGATGGAACTTTAAGGCCATTGGTGATTGAATTGAGCTTGCCACATCCTCAAGGTGATAAATTTGGTGCAAATAGCAAATTATATTTTCCAGCTGAACAAGGAGTTGAAAACTCTATTTGGCAATTGGCTAAAGCTTATGTTGCTGTTAATGATGCTGGCTACCATCAACTTATCAGCCACTGGTATTTATTCAACAATCCTACTTCAATCAACTCAACCAAAAAAAAAAAAAAAATTGATTTTTTTTTTTTAAATTACTCAAAAATTACATTTTAAGAATGGATATTTTCAAAAATAACAAAAATTTTAAAAATGTTCAAAAATGACATTTCTCAGGTTGAGATCCACCAATCTCAGACTGAGATTGTTGTAATACGTTATTTTTGAAATTACTCATATCAAAACTGCAATCGATTGAAATTTCTCTTTTTTTTTACTTAATGGCAGGTTGAATACTCATGCAGTACTTGAGCCTTTTGTAATTGCTACACATAGACAATTGAGTGTGATTCATCCCATTCATAAGTTACTTGCTCCTCACTACAAAGACACCATGTTTATAAATGCATTTGCAAGGCAAGTCCTTATCAATGCTGATGGTCTTCTTGAAAAAACCCATTTTCAATCCATGTATTCTTTGGAGCTATCTTCTTATATGTATAGGGAATGGAATTTCCTTGAACAAGCACTTCCTAGAGATCTCATCAAGAGGTAATTCATTAATAAATTTCCTTCAGTTTGTATTATAAGCTTTTTTTAAACATATATTAAGTAGTATTTTTTTTCCAATCTATGTAGAGGAGTAGCGGTTGAGGACTCGAATTGCCGACACGGGCTTCGACTGCTAATAGAAGATTATCCATTTGCTGTTGATGGGCTTGAAATTTGGTCAACAATCAAAACATGGGTTAAAGGATATTGCTCTCTCTACTATAAAGATGATGAGGCAATCAAGAAGGATGTTGAACTTCAATCTTGGTGGAAGGAACTTAGAGAGAAAGGTCATGCTGATAAGAAAGATGAGCCATGGTGGCCAAAGATGAACTCTGTTGAAGATTTAATTGAATCTTGTACTATCATTATATGGATTGCTTCAGCTCTTCATGCAGCAGTTAACTTTGGACAGTATCCTTATGGAGGCTTTATTCCAAACAGACCAACGATAAGTCGTAGGTTGATGCCGGAAGCGGGAAGTGCCGAGTACAAACAACTTGAATCAAATCCTGAGAAGGCTTTTCTTAAGACAATCAATTCACAACTGCAGACTCTTCTTGGAGTTTCATTGATTGAGATTTTGTCAAGGCATGCTTCTGATGAAGTCTATCTTGGGAAAAGAGCTAGTATTGAGTGGACAGGGGATAAAAATGCATTAGAGATCTTTGAGAATTTTGGGAAAGAGCTATTTGAAGTGGAAGAGGAAATCATTAAGAGGAATCAAGACCCCAATTTGAAGAATAGAACTGGGCCTGTTAATATGCCATACTCCTTGCTTATTCCATCAAGTGATCAAGGACTCACAGGCAGAGGAATTCCCAACAGCATTTCAATTTAAAAAAGCTCTTCTGATTGTGGGGTTGTTTGAGTAATTTCTGTTGAATTTCAATTTGAATTTGAAGCTAACTTAAGCTACTTATATAAGCTACTCATTAAAAAAATATTAAAATAAAAGAGTATGCTTTAGTGGCTTTTAGTTATGCATTTTAATTTTATGTACTCTTCTCCATTAATGAATAAAAGTAATGCTTATGAACAAGGCTTGATGTTATTGAAAAAATCAAGGTTCTATTAAGGAATGATAACAAATTTAACTAACTAAGCTAACCGTGGTTTACATAACCCAACAATGGTTCCTTATAATAACAGTACTCTAATACACGTTAACTATTAATTATGAATTAGAGAGACTACAATAATTAAATGTGAAAACCCGACCCTTTTATCAAGTTTAAAATCAAATATATTAGAGAATACAAGTGGTTGATTCAAATCATGAATATATCCTTTCAAATTCATTTAATAAAAGTGAATTTTGGAACTTCTTTGATCATTCAAAACAAAACCTAATAATCAAGAAAGTTTCAACATCCAAAGAAAATCCTTAAAATTTACAATTTTGACATAAATTTAACAATACCCAAAATATCCATAGAAAAATAACTAAGTTTGACTTTTTAAATCAAGAAAGACTCTTTAGGTTAGTCCATAGCCATCGCTATTAAGAGTAATCGCCCGCCCGACTCCTTTCCTTTCACTACAAAAAAAGGCACAAAATGCGACCGAAATTTGCGACAAAAAAAAAGTGGTAGTTTTCTGGTGACCACCTGGTCACTTTCTTTGAAGGTTGACTCTAAGTGACCATCTGGTCACTTTTTTTGCGACCAAAAGTAGAAGTAGTCATAAAAAATGGCGCGAAATTATGACGCAAAAGAAGCGACCACTTGGTCACCTAACAAAACGACCATCTGGTCGCATTTTTGTGACTAAAATATGCCTTGGTAGCAAAAAATGGCGGGTAATTTTGGAGGAAAAAAGCTACCAAGTGGTCACAATTAAAAGTGACCACCTGGTCGCAATTTTTGTGACCTTTATTGAGCAGTGGTAGCTTAAAATTGGAGGGAAAAAAGCTACCAAGTGGTCACAATTAAAAGTGACCACCTGGTCGCAATTTTTGTGACCTTTATTGAGCAGTGGTAGCTTAAAATTGGAGGGAAAAAAGCTACCAAGTGGTCACAATTAAAAGTGACCACCTGGTCGCAATTTTTGTGACCTTTATTGAGCAGTGGTAGCTTAAAATTTTGGCGGGAATTAAGCTACCATATGGTCACATTAGAAAGTGACCGGATGGTCGCAAATTCTGTGATTTTATATGAACAAATAAAATCTTTAATGATTGTTAAAATAGATAAAGTAAAAGGAAAATTACATTATAAACTTACGAAAGAAAAAATAAAAATAAGAATAGATGATTGAAAAAATTACCAATAATTCCAAAATTTCAAGATGTGGTTAATTTTATTGATTACATTTCTTAACAATAATAATAATGTCAATTAAATAAAAATTATTCACTTTCAATTAATATAAAACTCTTCAAGATCAAGAAGCTATCTAAACGCCTTTAGATTTTTCTAAAATTTGTGTAGAGTAAATAATAATATTTAACCTCGTCTTGAAATATCCTGAATTTCATACAAAGAGAGAACAATAATATTGTACAGAGAAGAATTATATTTTCCTTAAACCTCTAGTTGAATCTAGTCCTTTTGACTCTTTTTTGTTCAAGTAAAGCATTTACAATTATGAATAAAGCAATAGACCAAACTTAAAATCAAAAGATGATGAAATACGATGAAAATGAAATTAACTTTTTTTTTTATTATAAGAAAGATTCCTCTTGATTTCAACTTTGACATGTTTATATCGAATTCTGTAGTGGAATTGCTTCGAATGAATATGTGGATGCAAATTGTATATAAATATGTACATCTTCAATAGTCTATTTGGTACACTTCTAGCACTTTCTATCTTGAAAAACAAGAATAAAATTATCTATATCTATTAAAAAAAACTCTTAAATAGAATCAAATAGTTCCAAATCAAGAATTACAAAAATTTATCTCGAAAATCATGAAGAAAAATATCAATAAATATAACAACATGGAAACAAGAGTTCCCGTCAATGTAAATATCAGAAAGTAACCCAATATAAAAAAAAAAGTATATAAATATTAATATTTGCGACCAGGTGGTCGCAATTTCGCAAAAAAGGTGACCACATGGTAGTAATTTAGAAGGGAAAGGCGACCAAATGGTCGCATTTTAGGGTTTAAGGTTTAGGGTTTAGGGTTTAGGGTTTAAGGTTTAGGGTTTAGGGTTTAGGGTTTAGGGTTTAGGGTTTTTTAGGGTTTAGGGTAGTAATTTTGGAGAGAAATGCGACCAAATGGTCGCATTTTTGGAAAAGTATAATTATATTTTTTTTAAAAATACAAGTGAAATTGCGACCATATGGTCGCAAATCTGGGCGGTAAGTTTAAATTTTCATGAAATTTATGGCGGTGAATTTAAACAATGCGACCATCTGGTCGCAATATTTGGTTGTGAATTTCATTATTGCGACCAGATGGTCGCAATTTTTGATGGGACTCGTGATATGACAGCTGTTCTTGATAATGGTAACTGGGCGACCAAATGGTCGCTTTTACAATAAATGCTACCATTTGGTAGCAAATATCTCTGAAAATGCGACCATATGGTCGCATTTTCCCCAGCACGCGCGACCTTTCGTTTCTTGTCATAATTACTTATTTGCGACCAGTTGGTCGCAAATTATGATTTAAATTCCCATAACTTTCCTTTCCCCCGTTTCTTCTTTTTTTCCCCTTTTCTTCTTTTCTGCCTTTCTCTTTTTCTTCCTCTCTTTTTGTTCTTTTCTCTCTTTCCCCTCTCCCGTTCCCCGTTATTTCTTCCCGTTCCCGTTCCCATTCTTACTCTAAACCTAAAACCCTCAACCCCCAATCCCGGTTTCAATTACAAGGTTAGTTTTCGTATCAAATTGAAGTTTAGTTTAAGAATTTAGTTTACTTAGTTTTAGTTTTTAGTTTTTAATTAAGTAGTTTAGTTTATTTTTGTTAATTTAATTAGTTTTAGTTTAATGAATCTAAATTTGTGTAATCAATTACTTAGTTTACTTTTGTTTAATTCATAGCATTTTAGTTTACATTAACTAATTAATTAGTTTACTTTAATTTTGTTACTTTAAGTAATTTTAGTTTAATTAATCTAATAGTTTAATTAAACTAACTTAGTTTACTTTAATTCAATTTAAGTAGTAATTAATTTAATTACTTAATCTAATTTAGTTTAATTACTTATTTAGTTTATTTAAGATAGTTTACTTTAATTTAATAAAATTAAACTAAATTAATTTATAATTACACTAGTTTAACTTTTAATTTTAGTTTAATTAATGTAATTTAGATTACTTTAATTAAATCAATTAATTTAAAGTAGGGTAATTAATTCAAATAGTTTAACTTCAATTATACTTAAGTAGTTTAAATTAATGAATTACACTAATTTAATTAATTAATTTTAGTTTAATTATTAAATAAAAATTGTTTAATTACTTAATTTTAGTTAGATTTGATTAAAGTAAAGTACAATTAGATTAATTAATTAGAATAATTTTGTTTAAGTATTCTAATCAATTAATTTGAAATAAAGTAAATTAAAATTAGATTAATTGAACTAAAATTAATTCAATTAAACTTAAGATTGATTAATTACAACTAAAATAAACTAATCAATTAATTTGAAATAAAGTAAATTATAATTAGATTAATTGAACTAAAATTAATTCAATTAAACTTAAGATTGATTAATTAAAACTAAAATAAACTAATCAATTAATTTGAAATAAAGTAAATTAAAATTAGATTAATTGAACTAAAATTAATTCAATTAAACTTAAGATTGATTAATTAAAACTAAAATAAACTAATCAATTAATTTGAAATAAAGTAAATTAAAATTAGATTAATTGAACTAAAATTAATTCAATTAAACTTAAGATTGATTAATTAAAACTAAAATAAACTAATCAATTAATTTGAAATAAAGTAAATTAAAATTAGATTAATTGAACTAAAATTAATTCAATTAAACTTAAGATTGATTAATTAAAACTAAAATAAACTAATCAATTAATTTGAAATAAAGTAAATTAAAATTAGATTAATTGAACTAAAATTAATTCAATTAAACTTAAGATTGATTAATTAAAACTAAAATAAACTAGTCAATTAATTTGAATTAAAGTAAATTAAAATTAGATTAATTGAACTAAAATTAATTCAATTAAACTTAAGATTAATTAATTAAAACTAAAATAAACTAATCAATTAATTTGAATTAAAGTAAATTAAAATTAGATTAATTGAAACTAAAATTAATTGAATTTTAGTTTAATTCAATTAATTTTAGTTCAATTAATCTAATTTTACTTTACTTTATTTCAAATTAAATGATTAGTTTATTTTAGTTTTAATTAATTAATCTTAAGTTTAATTGAATTAATTTTAGTTCAATTAATCTAATTTTAATTTACTTTTATTCAAATTAATTTGATTAGTTTATTTTAAATTATTTACTTAATTTATGTTAGTTTAATTTACATTATTTCATTAATTAATTAATTAAATAAACTAATCAATATTTTACTTACGTAATTAGTATTAAATTAGTTTATTTTGGTTGTAGGATTATGACGGGCAGACGACGTCCTCCCCGGGTCGACGAGCCTGGCGGCGCGGGTGACGAGGGGTCTCCGCATGACGCCATCGGCGCGCCCCTGATGCGGACCTGACTACGGAGGAGTTGGACATCCTCTTTAGTTACGAGACGGGACTTGCTGCCACGCTCGATGATGGAGTCCCTGAGACCGAGTCTGCGACACCACGACTGCCGCAGGACTCCCTTGCCACGACTCCGGGCTTAGCATCAGGTCCGCATCAGGGTATGCGTCCGGTCGGCGTCGGGGTCTGCATCAGGTCGGATCCAGCTGGCCCCTCGACTTCATGCACGCAGCCGTCTCGGGCCGCAGACTCTATCCTTCGGATTGAAGGGGATACGTAAGTAATTTTGTTTACTATTTTTCAAAGTGTTTTTTATTCCTTTTAACTAATAGTTTTTAATATATAGCACAATAATTTTTTTTGATTTTGCAGAGTACAGCCGCATACAACCGTTTCAAAACGGTTTCGCGAGGTCCTCCAGAGCATGCCTCTACCCAGCGACCTTCGCTGGACGAAGATTCCGACGACAGAGAAACGTTGGATGTACGACAATTGGAAGGTAAAACCATCATTCATTTTCATAATTAATTAATTTTGAAATTTATAGAAATAAATTTATTACTTTAACAATTTTTTATTTCAATTTTTTCAGGGCAAGTTTCCTGTTATCGATCCCAATATCACCGACGGTAGATTGTTCCCCCTATAGGACAGTCACGTCCAGGATCGATTCAAGGACCTCATGTTCCGGGCGCGCAGAAAGCAAGCAGCAAACCGTCCCGTGTGGATGAGCCCGGAGGACCACGCGCGGCTTCTCGCGAGCTTGATCACTCCTGAGGGCAAGGCAGTGTCAAGCAGGAATAAGGCCAACCGCGCGAAAAATCCCACCAAACACACAGCGGGGGCACGGACCCACGACAAGCACCATCGTCGATTGGTATGTTTTTTTTTCCGTCGTTTTCTTACTTACGTACTTTTTTCTCGTTTTCTTTTTTCAATTACTTATTAATTTATTATGTTTTATTCTTCACTCTTTAATTTTTTAGGAAGCGAAGCATGGGCGCCCCGTCCCGCCTGATGAGCTGCACCGAGTTCTTCACACGAAGAAGGACGGGACGTTCGTCGACGATAAGGCGAAAGCGCTTCAGTATTTAATAATTTTTTCAATTATTATTTTTTCTTTAAAATTTTTCCTACCTTATATATTAACCATTTTATTTTCCTGAATTTTAAATGTTTAGGAACGTTTCACGGAGTCCTTGACTCGGCGGTTGCCCACACCGGACTCGCAACCGACTCAGGAGGACCGTATAGAGGCGTTCTTGGAGGTCGCTGGAGGGGTTCGGCCTGATGGGTCGGTTCCTGGGCTCGGCTCGTCAGGGCGACGCCTTTATGCGGATGTGCCCCGGCCTCGGGGAGCGAGCGAGCAACTAGCTCCGGCCTTTCTACTACTGGGCAAGCCTCCGGCGCGGACATGGAGGCTATGCGCGAGGACTTCGTTACTCGAGTCGCTACTATTGAGGCCGACATGCAAGGCACGAGTCGACGCCCAGGTCGCATTCGCTTTGGCCGCGTACTTCAGATCTCTAGGCGGCGACCCTTCATCATCGACGCCTCCTCCCCCCCCCCGCCTCCGCAGATAGTTCTAGGATTCTTTCGACTGTATAAAACGTTTTTTTTAATATTTGATATATATATTTTTTATTTTAATTCCAATTTTTTTTTTATGAAATTTTAATATTAATTAAATAATTAATTAATAATTAATAAATAATTAATAATTAATAATTAATTAACTAATTATTGAAATTTAAATTTTAAAAAAAAATTCTTATATGCGACCATCTGGTCGTATTTTTACTTAGTCTAATAGTGACCATTTGGTCACATAAAATACGACCATTTGGTCACTTTTTTATGTGACCATTTGGTCACTTATCTTTCACATAAATTACGACCAGATGGTCACTTTTTAGGCGACCATCTGGTCGTATTTTAACTGAGCCTAGAAATGACCATTTGGTCACATAAAATACGACCATTTGGTCACTTTTTATGTGACCAAATGGTCACTTCTATTGAAGATAAATTACGACCATATGGTCACTTTTAATGCGACCATCTGGTCGCATTTTTAAAAGGTTGACTTTTTTGCGACCAAAAATTTTTGGTCGTATATTTGTGACTATCCAGTCGCACAAATTCCGGACCGACCAGCTTTTTGGCCACCACTTAGTTGGTCGCATTTTTTGTCGCATTTTAGGTAAAAAACGACCATTTGGTCGCAATTTCGTGGTCGCAAATTGACAGTTTTTTGTAGTGTTTATTGCCTAAAAAACATTGGTGTAGCACCATTAGCAAAACATACTGGTGAGATATAAACCTAGAGTTAAGTAATTCCCCAAGTACTAATTAAAGCCCCCATTTAAACTAACCCCTACTCGATCCACTTATATCTCTAAGAAGATTTCATATAACACCACCTTTCAAGGTTCCACGTACTAATACTTAGTCTTACTAGACTAATCAATAACTCGACAGGGCATAGCATTACTAGTTATGTCTGACAACAATATCTTGATACAAACCAACCACCATTCATGAACAATACAATTTCAGACCCAAACAGGTATCAGCGTGTGGCACTCAACCATCTCATATGCAAACAACCAAGGTTTACGGACCCTCTTGTGGTTGTCTCTAGGTTTTTTGACCCACTAACAATTCAAGGTTTGCTGACTTTGGAGCATTCAAGTATCTTGGAGAATGACCGTTCGATTACCCACTCATAATATTACTGTTGTATCACACCTCATCAGAAAACATCCAACATAAAGGAAAATACGCTAATAACATTAAGGAAAATACGCTACTAACAATACATCATATGTAGATCGCAATTATGTATTAACTTTAAACCATCTCATAGTATAATATCCAACATAATCATCACAGCTACTCAAACTCATAACAATTCTATTATATCACATATGAACTACATGAACATAATATGTGTCACAATGTCATTGTAACTCGGAGTAGCCGACATCCTAAATATTAGGTCTCTTATGTGAAAAAAGAAAAGTGGGAGTCGCCACCAACCATATTAGAGTATGATTAGTCACTATTAGATTCAATGAAAACTCTTAGTAAAAGCTTTGCAAGAGAGAGAATGAATATATAGTGTAATCATAACAAACTTATGACAGTTCAACTATTCCCAACTTATTAACCAATATTTAACAAACTACTAACTACAATAATACTCTAACATCCCCCCTCAAACTAATGGTGAACATGCCTCGACCATTATCTTGTTTCGTAAAGCCAAAAAACGAGTATTAGGTAGTGCTTTTGTAAGAATATCCGCTGTCTAAGCTAAGGAAGGAACATGTCGAACATCAAGTTGCTTGCGAACAACCTTTTCACGAACAAAATAAAGATAACTCAATGTGCTTAGTGGTAACTGAAGTGGGAGTGGGGGTGCTAACCCTCTTATGTCTTTTATGCGTAGGTTGAAGTGTCTTAAGTCGATTCTCCATAAGGCTTTTGGCACTCATCTCACTATGCTGTCTCGTGAGGTTGAGTCTGCTAAGCTTCCTATGTTAGCTGCTCAATCTGCTTTACTGGAGTCCCCCACAAGTGATGTGGTTATGGAGGAGGGGCAGGCTGCCACTAGTGAGTTTTGGAGGTGGGCTCGGAAGGAGGAGACTTCTCTTCGTTAGAAGTCTTCAGGTGGTTGAAAGAGGGTGACAGTAACTCAGCCTTCTTTCATAAACAGGTGCGGGGTAGGATTTCTCGTAATGGGATTTCTTCTATTCTTTTGGTAGATGGGAGTAGTTCTACTGATCCGGATTTGATTGCATTTGAGGTGGTTGGGTACTTTACAGGCATTATGGGAGCTGAGTCTGTTCCTTATCGGGATTTGACTGGGACGCTTCAAGATATTTTGGGTTTCTCTTGGTCTGAGAAGTGCCTGATTGAGTTGAGGAGGTCTATCACTGATTTGGAGATCCAAGAGACGGTTTTACGTATGAGCGGTGATAAGGCTCCTGGCCCTGATAGTTTTTCTTCTGGTTTCTATAAGGTCGCTTGGCTTGTGATTGGGGCAGATTTATGTGCTGCAGTGTCTCACTTTTTCAAGACTTCTCACCTCCTGCCTGAGGTGAATGCTACTGCTATTACCCTTATTCCGAAGAAGTCTAATGTTTTGAGTTTCCAAGATTACAGAATGATCTAGTGTTGTAATGTTATCTACCAATGCATCACGAAGCTTCTTTTGAATAGGTTGAAGTAGTGTCTTACTTCTTTTGTGAGCCCAAATCAGTCTGCTTTTGTTCAGGGTAGGAGCATTGTGGATAATATCCTTTTGTGCCAGGAGTTATTACATAAGTACCATCTGAATCAGGGTCAACCTCGATGTACTATCAAGGTTGATCTTCCTAAGGCTTATGATTTTGTGCATTGGGATTTTATACTGGGTATTCTTATTGCTTTTGGTACCCCTCAGTTCTTTGTGAGCTGGATTCACAATTGTATGACTTCTCTGATGTTCTCGATTTCCATCAATTGAGGCTTGGGGGGTTATTTCAGTGTGAGGAAGGGTTTTTGCCAGGGCGATCCCTTATCTCCTTATTTGTTTGTGATGGTGATGAAGGTTCTTACTCGTATTTTGTCTACCACTCCAGATTACTTCTGGTTTCATCCTAGGTGTGATAGGGTTCGCCTTACGCACTTATGTTTTGCTGATGATCTTATGCTTTTTAGATCTGCAGATTTCAGTTCTATTGGTTTCCTCCAGGAGTGCCTAAGTCATTTTGAGGATCTCTCAGGTTTGGCTGGCAATGCTAGGAAGAGCTTGTTATTTTGTGTTGGGATGGATGATGTTAGGGCTGGTGAGCTTTCTGCTATACTGGAGATTGAGATTTCCTTTCTCCCGGTTCGCTATTTGGGTGTGCCTCTCATTTCTGGAAAGTTAGCTATTTCGGGTTGCCAGCCTCTTATTCAGCAGATCACGGCCCGTATCAGGAGTTGGGCTTCTCGTGCCCTTTCTTTTGCAGGTAGAGTTTAGTTGATTAGATCAGTGCTCTAGTCTTTTCAAGTGTACTAGTGCAATGTATTTTTGCTCCCTCACTAAGGTAGTGAGAGAGATTGAGAGTATTTTGCGCAGCTTTTTGTGGCGAGGTACCGAGAGTGATGGTGGTGTTGTCAAGGTTTCTTGGAGTGATGTTTGTTCTCCCAGGGCTGAGAGTGGGCTTGGTTTTATTCGTATTTCTATTTGGAATAAAGCTACTGTTATGAAGAACCTTTGGCATCTGTTTGCTCTTGCTGGGTCGCTTTGGGTGGCTTGGGTGAGGGCTGTTATTTTGAGGGGTAAGAGTGTGTGGGCTATTTGTCCCTCTTATGAGTACTCATGGTGTTTGAGGAAGATATTACAAGTCCGTGAGATCTTCAGGCTCTATATTAGATGTGTAGTGGAGGATGGCTCTAGCTGCCCTGTCTGGTATGATACTTAGTTAACGTGTGGTCCTATTCAGGCTCTGCATGGTAATGGGATTGTGATGCTGGTAGCACCCACTCTGCTTTGGTGTCAGCGTTTTTTGACGGTGATGGCGGGTGGACTTGGCCTGTAGCTCTCTTCATCATCTGGCTTTGGGGATTATGCCGGTCATGGGTCGTGCGAATAAGTATGAGTGGACTGCCTCTCCTTCCCGTCAGTTGTCTATTGCGAGCGCTTGACATTCCATCAAACCTCATCGAGATTGAGTTTCTTGGTTCCGTCTTATCAGGTTTGGTGGCTCCATTCTTAGACACTCCTTTATATCTTGGCTTGCTATCCTGGATCGTGTCTCTTTGACTGACCATGTCCATCTCTGGTCTCAGTCGATGTCACCGTTTTGTCTCCTCTGTCCAGGTGGGATTGAGAGCGAGACCATCTCTTCTTCTAGTGTTCTTTCAGCTCGTTTGTGTTTCTTGTTTGGGCTGGTTCTTCTCATCGCCTAGGCACTTGGCAGACTGACCTTCCCTGGATCATTGCTAGATCTAAGGGTAAGGATCCGACTCATAGGCTTCGGCGTCTTGGTTGTAGTGCTATGATCTACCACATTTTGAGGGAGAAGAACCATCGTTTTCATGATCGTGAGGCTTCTTCTTCCTAGATCACTCTTGTTCGTGTTCAGCATGACATCTTCTATCGTGCTATCTCCTGGCGAGGTAGTAACCATAGTGTTGGTGCTCGCATTGATTGCTCTCCTTAGGAGTTATTGTCACGACCCGACCCGGGATTTCACTATATACCCAAGACGAGACGTGTGCCAATGGCAAGCGATAGCCAAAAGCCCAACACCTACCATCAAGGCAAACTAAACATAATTAGGCTAATATTAAATCAAACTAAAAATGACTCGTGTACTAGCTGAGCTGAAGCGAAATGGGTGGCAGAAAAGCTCGTCGTAGGCTCGATCATCTTCTAAAACTCGAATGCTACCTGTAGGGGAAAAACATTTGAAAAGAATGAGCTAAAAAGGCTCAGAGAGTGGAATTTTTATCAAACTAATATTTTCTTCAAAATTACATAATATATAGTAGTTTCTAAATTCATAAAACTTTTCAAAACTAATATTCGCAAAACATAATAATCATAATATTCAAAACTGAAACTCGTAAAACTGGTTATAGTTGTAATTTAATAATCATAATATTCTGCTGTCGAAACTAGATCAATACATGTACGTAAATGTATACACAATAGAAACTGTTCATATACTATATCATAGTGATAAAAACCCACTAAAAATGTACCCTTAACTGGTCATACTGCATGTTAAGTGAAATCATGCATGCAGCAGAGCAACTGAATACAGAAACTGGTCATACGCGCGCAGAGCTGCCCCCAAAGGGCTAAGCACCCTAACATACGGCCCAAAGCCTATGTGTATGCTAAAATGGGTCCCAAAGACCTGCTGAAAGCTGATAACTGAGGGTACTGTTTCTAGCGGTTTGAAAATAAACTACTGAAAATAATATCATAATTTCCAAACCATTGTAAAATCGTAATTGAACCTTTCGTAGCTGGCATAAATCAAATATATTGAATAACGAATATCTTAAAAAAAACTTTCATTTATATATATTATATCAATAAATAATCATATATGATAATATATAAACTCTAAAACTTTTATGTTTTATAAACTACTAAAAACTCAATACTACTAATAATTTTAAATGTGAAAATAGAATCCACTCACAAATATTTGTTGGTAACCATCCAAGTCGTAGATAATTCACACCTCGATACCACCTGAAATATTAATTTAATAACCATATCACTTTTTAATTCTAAATTATTTAGATAATAGATTATCCTTTAATTTTTAAAACTATATCATACATAAAATCTTGGTTTTAATCTTACTGACAAAAAGTTCACATCAATAATTTCATCATCCAACCTTACTCATCAACCAAATACTTAATTTCAAATTTTTCACAACATTCTTCTTCACCCTTCTAACTACTATTTTCCATTGAAAACATACCCAACCTTCACTTCCTTAAAACCCACAAATCAACTTATTTAGCAGCACAAAACTTGTATTTCAAAATTTCCAATGTTCCTATCACTCTCTTTAAAAAAAAAAAACAACACATTGGAGCTAGACATAAAACCCACAATTGATTTTCTAGGAACTTCTTTTCTTTATTGATCTCTGTTTTTTTTAACTCCATTAAAATGATCAATTCAAAACAAATGATGAACTAAAAACCCAATCTCATAGAGTTTTTATCATGATAAGAAGAAGGAAGAATTACTCACAAGGATCATCCAATTGCTCAATTTGGTTGACATTTATACGATTCCCTTCCTTCAAACTTGTGAATTTACTTTTCCTTTCAACGAAATAAATGATTTTCATCTCTATATCTCTCTCTTGCTCTCCATCAGGATAGAAAAGGATTTATTTCTTACCTTAACTAGAGGCTTCTAGGTAGTTATCTATATTAAATAATGCTTGCTAGCTGTCAACCAACCAAAATCCTAATATGACCACTACAACAAAATGTAATATACTTGACACTTGATATTTATAAATTCTTGACACTTTGAATAAAAATGGTCAAAAAAATAATTTAAATAAGGTTAAAATGTCAAGAATTGTTTAAACAAATGAAAGGGAAGGGATAAAAAATTTTAGATTTTTTGGTAAAAAATTCTTGATAGTTTTAAACAGTTAATATAATTATAATTTAAAACCTATATAGTTGACGTGTCTAAATAGTCAAATATCTAAGAGTCTTGACATTTTTAAATAATCAAAATAATTATTACTTAAAATATATATAGTTGAGGTGTTTAAATAGTCAAGTATTTTAAAACTAAAGAAAATTTTTATTATAGAAAAAGTTAAAATAACTTAAAATATTATATTCCTAGTTTTCTTTTGTCAATACCCTAATTTAACGTCTTTAAGTCGTGATTCCAAAGCGAGCGTCTTCTTCTTCATCTTGTCCATCCGCGAACGCCACCAGCCTTTCGTCTTTTCATTATTGTATGTTTTGTAGAAACGAAGGGTAAAAAAAAGAAGAATTCACTATTGTCTTCTATTATTGTGTTTTGAACTCTTCATCGTACACTTTATTAATCCCTTACACGTGTTGGAGAGAATTGATGTGTTTGGATTGAAGCTAAACTCATTTTGATGTTTAATGATAATCGAAATACTTAGCTTTTTTTTTGTGTGATTCAATTTGGTTATTATGTCTTTTTGAGGTGTTCTTGTACCCTTTTGCGTATTGTAGCACTGTTGCAAGTGATTCAGGGATAAATAGTAATTTATATTTTTTTTATAAAAAATATAATTTCGTTGACATTTAAAAATAGTCAAGTAAAAAATGGTAAACTTGACTCGTAAAAAATGTCAACTACATTTATAACTTGACGTGAAAACCATGTCAATAGTTTTAATTTTGACGTTTCTAACGTGTCAAATGTATTGAAATTATACTTGACACTAACAATATACTTGACACTGACATATTTGACACTAGAAAAAGTGTCAAGTTTATTGAATTTTGACACTTTTTAATGGTCAAATATGAAGTATTTTGTTGTAGTGGACCAATTTTGGAGATTTTCCACCGCCTTTGGTATGACAAAAGTGATAAATTTTTATGTATATATATATATATATATATATATATATATATATATATATATATATTTACTTTTTATAAAGGATAAGAAAGATGTTACAAAATATTACCTCCTTTTGAGAATTTCGTCCTCGAAATTCAGTTATAAAGTCAGAAAATATAATTGAAGATATCCAAAACGTCTATCGACTTTACTTCCCTTTATTGGCTCTTTCAAATACACTAGTTTTGAATCCAATATGTATTTACTGTATCTAGTCCAAACTGAAACATGAAATACTTTAAAAATATTCAGAAATTCCGAACGTAAAGCCGAAGGATACATAACTTGCTTAATTCATTCATTCATCTGATCTAGTCTTATTCACCTCATACGTAATCTTCCTTTTCCAAATCTCAACATCCTTTTTTAGTGTTTGGCAACAAAGAAAAGCTTATTGATTAACTAAAATTTAAAATCTTTCTTACATCTAGCTACACAACTCTTCTTCCTGTCATGCTTTTCAATATTGCTGATCATAATTGTTCATCTATTTGCACGGTGAGAAGTCGTTCGGATATGCAATTAAATTAGTTCTCAAAACTCATTGTGATATGCTCTACATTTTATGAGTCCTTCCATAATCCATGTTGAGTCAACATCAACATAGGTGTAAGGAAGACTTCATAAGAACTCTATTTTAATATTTTCTCATTTCCATCCTGAAGCAAGAACTGAAGTCAAAAGCCATGCCAATTTCTTTCATTCTAGCTCAACCCACTGACAAATCCAACAATTTTAAATTTCCTTAAATCAGTGTTTACAAACTATTACCTCCTTTTGAGAATTTCGTCTTCGAAATTCATGTCGAAGGAACACACTGAAGGTGCTGAGATCGCATAAATAATCTTTCTCTCCAGTTCATGTAAGCTTAATTCACACACAATCTATCAACTCATTTCTCTATTCTTGAAGAGTTATTTCTCAAAATTCTCATACAAAACAATGATGATAACCGACTAATCCCAATAAACTACACATTTTTGTTACACGGTTTTATGTTATTCTGATGTATCTCCAACTTTATCATTTTCTGAGTCAACATATATTTTCTACAATTTCACACGCCTCAAACACATAACCCAAACAAGCCTTATTTTATTTACTAATTTTTGCATATCAATGTGTCAAAGCTGTAATACCATTCTAACAATCTCTGCACAACTTTCTTTGCTTCATAAATACTGTGGCAAATCTATCGACACAATAACAAACCTATCCAATCCCTTCCAAGATGAAATAAAAGAGCAGACTAAATCGCACAATGCTTCCACTGCGCAACTCTGACACATAAATCATCGTGAAACATGTTTCGCTATTATCTGCTTCGAACTCTGCTACTAGTAATGCTCTTTCAATGTTCAATATAATTTCATGTTTCTTGGTTGCGTAACATAAGTTGAAAAAAGCGTTCCATCTAAAATTAAATTATTCTGAATATGTGATCAATGTATCATAAGCAACCCCATCTTCTTTGATCAAATACTCGATCAATCGAAACTAGTATTTCTTAAATATTCACAAAAAGCCTCGGTGTGTACACTGATAACTCGACACTCATACTAATGTAAGTCCACACATTGAAGGAAACTTACTATAATACCTGTTAAAACTGAACTACTTGTTTTCCTGCAAGCCGCATCTGCTACCTTTTTTTTCCAAACCATAATCGGAATATAATTCAAATTAGAATCATTGTCATCAAATTCATTAAACTTATATATATACCCTTTCTTCTATATACAGTCCACAATACTACCTCTGTATAAACTTATTTCCTTACATCCCCCACACTACTATCTCCATCATAAGCTTAATGGTAAACCTATCTGAATAACGATCACATGCTCTGATCATAAAAACACATAAAGAATTAGTTAAACGAAAGTCGTAGCTAAGAATCCACATAGACTGGCACAGTTTTAAGAAATCAATCCTCACCACACATATCTATCTGATTCAACTTGATGTTAACCAATCCCCATAACAAGTTCCAAAACCAAATAAACCCTATTAAGATGATCAAACAAACTATTTATATGAGGCATCAACCATTTGCTCCACGATGTTACTTCATTCTTCTACTTGTCAAGAACATACAAATCTCATGACATTTTTTTTACCACAAAAGAAAAGCGACATGACTCACTATGTTCAGTAAAACCCTTAACAAGTAATTTATGTAGCTAACGAAACCATCCATGTGCTGCTTGAGAAATACAAATTCTACTTAGTAGGAAATCAATCTGTAACTCAATATCCTTGATCAATAAATCCGATAATTTCTAAAACAAACCTCAAAACTTTTTTTTTTTGGCCAAATACCCATTACAAGACGAATACGAAGAATATCCATGTCTAAGAAATTTACTAACTTTAAGTGCAACAACCACATATATAGAAACACTCTCCTTTCACCACTAAAGATAAACTCAAATCATCGGGCTCTTTAAACATCTCTACTGAAAGCATTCAATTCACAAACAAGAAGTCCAACTCAGGATATCGTATATTAAAATCAGTATACCCGAGAATATTATAATTTCTTTCAACTTTATCCCAGGCCACAATTATCACCCAAACTTTATAAACAAAGTCTAGTAATAACGACCTTTCAAACGGGATTACCAACACCATATCACGATACAAAAGTTCTGATATTTTACACACATTGACAATTGGTATTTAACAACTGCTTCACGACTTGTGGTTTAGACACAAATGATTCTCAACAAGGCCAATCACGAAAACCATGAATAATAAATATTTCCAATACATGTCCATCTATAGGTATCACTCGCAATTTATGTAAACACACTGTCTACTAACAATTCCTTCTAAATCAGTCAAACCGAGAAGTAAAATTTCAAACTCTTGACATCATACGTCTAACGATACCAAACAACTCTTCACAAATATTGAATTACCATTTCTCATACTTACTACAACTCCAGTCACGTAACTTAAACCACTACTAATAATTTTTACTACTCTCAAACTGTTACCACTTTTAAATAAGTTACATGAATTTTTTTTATAAAATATTTCATCAATAAAACTTACTAATCTGTAGCATCGAGTTTCATGAACATACCTCTGAGCCTACGAGCTTTGCCACCACAAATCATGATTCTCTTTCATATGATACATGTCATCATGCAAGAACACAAATGAAATGAAACACATGTAGAATCGTTATGCTCTGATACCATCTTGTCACGACCCGACCCGGGATCTCCCTATATACCCAAGACGAGACGTGTGCCAATGGCAAGGGATAGCCAAACGCCCAACACTTACCATCAAGGCAAACTAAACATAATTACGCTAATATTAAATCAAACTAAAAATGACTCGTGCACTAGCTGAGCTGAAGCGAAATGGGTGGCGGAAAAGCTCGTCGTAGGCTCGATCATCTTTTGAAACTCGAATGCTACCTGTGGGGGGAAAAACATTTGAAAAGAATGAGCTAAAAAGGCTCAGAGAGTGGAATTTTTATTAAACTAATATTTTCTTCAAAATTACATAATATATAGTAGTTTCTAAATTCATAAAAAATTTCAAAACTAATATTCGCAAAACATAATAATCATAATATTCAAAACTAAAACTCGTAAAACTAGTTATAGTTGTAATTTAATAATCATAATATTCTGTTGTCGAAACTAGATCAATACATGTACGTAAATATATATACAATAGAAACTGTTCATATACTATATCGTAGTGAAAAAAACTCACTAAAAATGTACCCTTAACTGGTCATACTACATGTAAAGCGAAATCATGCATGCAGCAGAGCAACTGAATACTGAAACTGGTCATACGCGCGCAGAGCTGCCCCCAAAGGGCTAAGCACCCTAACATACGGCCCAAAGCCTATGTGTATGCTAAAGTGGGTCCCAAAGACCTGCTGAAAGTTGATAACTGAGGGTACTATTTCTAGCGGTTTGAAAATAAACTACTGAAAATAATATCATAATTTCCAAACCATTGTAAAATCGTAATTGAACCTTTCGTAGCTGTCATAAATCAAATATATTGAATAACGAATATCTTAAAAAAAACTTTCATCTATATATATTATATCAATAAATAATCATATATGATAATATATAAACTCTAAAACTTTTATGTTTTATAAACTACTAAAAACTCAATACTACTAATAATTTTAAATGTGAAAATAGAATCCACTCACAAACTTTTATTGGTAACCATCCAAGTCGTAGATAATTCACACCTCGATACCACCTGAAATATTAATTTAATAACCATATCACTTTTTAATTCTAAATTATTTAGATAATAGATTATCCTTTAATTTTTAAAACTATATCATACATAAAATCTTGGTTTTAATCTTACTGACAAAAAGTTCACATCAATAATTTCATCATCCAACCTTACTCATCAACCAAATACATAGTTTCAAATTTTCACAACATTCTTCTTCACCCTTCTAACTGCTATTTTCCATTGAAAACATACCCAACATTCACTTTCTTAAAACCCACAAATCAACTTATTTAGCAGCACAAAACTTGTATTTCAAAATTTCCAATGTTCCTCACTCTCTTTTAAAAAAAAACAACACATTGAAGCTAGACATAAAACCCACAATTGATTTTCTAGGAACTTCTTTTCTTTATTGATCTCTGTTTTTTTTAACTCCATTAAAATGATCAATTTCAAAACAAATGATGAACTAAAAACCCAATCTCATAGAGTTTTTATCATGATAAGAAGAAGGAAGAATTACTCACAAGGATCATCCAATTGATCAATTTGGTTGACAGTTATACGATTCCCTTCCTTCACACTTGCGAATTTACTTTTCCTTTCAACGAAATAAATGATTTTCATCTCTATATCTTTCTCTTGCTCTCCATCAGGATAGAAAAGGATTTCTTTCTTACCTTAACTAGAAGCTTCTAGGTAGTTATCTATATTAAATAATGCTTGCTAGCTGTCAACCAACCAAAATCCTAATATGACCAATTTTGGAGATTTTCCACCGCCTTTGGTATGACAAAAGTGATAAATTTTTATGTGTATATATATATATATATATATATATCTTTTTTTTTTAATAATTTTTTTTAATTTTTTTTTTACTTTTTATAATGGATAAGAAAGATGTTACAGTTATTCATCTAGTCTTCTCCTGGATGTGTTTTTCCCTTTTCCATGCCTTAGGTGGTCCTTTGTTTTTAGGCGTTCGGCTTTTTGCCTTAGTTTATGCTTTTGCTATTTGGCTTATTGCCTGGTGTGTTTTTTTGTTTTTTTTTGTCTTTTTAGTGCTGTGCTAAAGAGTTAGTTTGTGTGCCTTGATCTCAGGCTTTGAGATCCTCCTTGTCTTTTTTCTATACATTTGCTTTTGCAAAAAAAAAAATGGGAAAGCTTTCAAAAGTGTTTAAAAAGTATTTTTTTTAATAGTTTTCAAAAATATTTTCTATATTAAATAACAATTTTAAACACTTCCAAAAGTTATCTCAAACGGGCACTTACTTTGGACAACCTTATTCTGAGTTTTTCTCAGATAACATATTTCTGTAATGTCAAAACTTTTTATAAATTATCCAAAAAGCAGTTCAATAATTTTATTGAAGTATTATTTGTTGATTTTTTTCGTCCTTTATTAGTATAATAAATTTATTCAAATGCTATTTGAGTAGTTTTTTTTAAATTTTTTTTGACATTTCAGTAATTAATATGCAAAAAAAGTGTTATTTTTAATGATAGCCAAAAGTAGGAATCTAATTAACAAAAATGGTTGAGTCGCCACTTTTATTACAGATTTGGTCAAAACTACTACGAGCCAATTTAAATACATTGTGAAAAGATGAAACCGCTATTGATCCCCTTTCTTCTTCAATCTTTCTTCAAGTGCCATAAAACCGCTATTGATACTTCTTTAAGCTACGAAGTTTACAAAATGAAAAACAATGGTTAGTTTAATGGAGTTATATTTGTAAAACCAATGTCAAGTTTAAAAAATTGCCAAATTAAAACCAACAAAATCCATAAATGACATTTATAAACAAAAACATGGTTAGTTTACAAATTGTAATTGATGCTTCTTAAGCAACATAATTTATAAAATTTAAAAATAATGGTAAGTTTAACAGGTTTATGTTTGCTAAACCAATAACATGTTTAAAAATTACAAAATTAAAAGCAATAAAATCTAGAAATGGTCATGTATAAACAAAAACATTGCTAGATTTACAAATTGGTTTTAAATGGTCAATTTAAAACGAATATTATGGTTAGTTTAAGAGGTTTATATTTGTTAAACCAATAAAACCCAGAAAATAAATAAAAATTGGTTAGGTTTAACATGTTTATATTTGTTTAAAACCAATAAAATCTATAGTTTAATTACTAAATAAAGATTAAAATTAGTTTAACAGGTTTATATTTATTAAACCAAGCGAGTAAAGAGAATAAGAACAAAAAAAATTATGCATCACAAAAACAAAGAGGATGTAACGTCCCGTTATTTTGAGGTAGAATTAATTTATTATTCCTTTATTTATTTAATTAGTTTAATTCCGTAATTTAGAATTTAGAAGTTGTAATCTTTATTTGGTAATTTTAGACTTCAAGAGTTATTGTGAACTAGGTGCATTAATTATTATTAATAGGCCAATTAATAATAATCAATTACCTTCTAGCTTAGATTAATTGTGTGGGTTAATTTCAGAGGATAGTTGTGTTTTAAGAGCATAGGGTTTATTTTAAAAGCTAGAAAAGACTTGGGGGACTCTTTAGCAATTATTTTCTTCCTCATTTAAAATTAGATGTCATCTCCTTCCTCTTTCATTTGAAGCAAAAGAAAAATAGAAACACAAAACTCCCTCCCAAACTCCCATTATCGCTGCCCACATCTAGCTTCCAAGGGATAGATTTTTCTCGTCCCTTCTCCGATTCGCGTGATTTCCGGTGCGTTGAATAGATCTGGCCCTGATCTATCTGTTGACCCTACTCTTGAAGCATTCCTCCAACCTTCAAGAGGCTTAAGGGTAAAAATTCTTGATTTTCCTCCTGGGTTGTGTTTATTTAGTTGTTTAAATGAATTTCTTGGTTGAGAACTTCACTTCCTCCTCATTGAACTTGGAGATTTCGAATTTAGAACTTCATTTAAGAGATTCTTGTGTTCCTCAAGCCCTAGAAACTAAAAGCTCACAAAAACACTAACCCTTGTATTCCTCTAAAAACGTGACTGCCCTTTGGTATTTGTGCTTGTTTATTTTGTAATTTTCTTAGTTTGGGTAGTAAAAACTCAAAATCTTTATCACTGTAGTTATGGCCACAACGATTGAGTTTTTGTTGTTGTTCATAGGATTTGAAATTATATATGATTTTTTTTTTTTTTTTCTGAATCTTGACTGCCATAAAATGTTGTTTTCAAAGCCTCTGAATCTGATTTTATGACTTATTCCTCTGTAAAGACCTGACTCTATCAAATAGAATTAAATAAATAACGCAAACGGAAGACTTGAAATAATAATTGAAAAACTTGTAAATCGATAGAAACATCATTTTCATTTCAAATAAAATCCAAAATCCTTCAACATTCAAATGATGAGAAGCACTTCCCTTTTTCATAAAGTTTTCAACCCACAAGTAAATATAGATTCGTAAATTCCGAAATCCATAGAAATAAATAAACATAAGTAATATTGCTCAAGAGAGCTTAACAACCCAAAACAAACAAGTAAATGACATCATAAGTCCATGGACTAAAATCGACTCAAGTCCATCCATCATCATCAACCCTGGAATCATACCGCACTAGCTCCACGGCCACGACCACGACACTGTCCTGTACGTGAAAGTGTAATATCATGAGCGGGAGACCCAGTGAAGATAAATTGAAAATAAAGTAACTTTAGATCCCAAATCCAAATCCGAATTTGTGTCCAACGAATCCTACTAACTCTTGACTACCCAATCATACTTCCAAAATGCAAATCATGAAACTCTTCCAAGAATAAAGAAATATACAAGTAGTCAAGTCTTCCAAGCTCGTAATAACCATGACTTGTAATCATACATTAAATCTTTCTGGAATACAACTAGAACAAGTTAAGCTCACGCAGTCTCAACAATGAATTAGAACAAAGAACATGTGAATAATGGCAGATAATACAACCATACGTAGTCTATGCATTATCTCATTATCTCACCCACGCAGTCTTTACATTTTAACAAGAACCTTCCCATTGAATAACGTCAGATGATGCAAGTACACGCAGCTAATACATGATCCCGTTATCTCACCAATGACATGCAAGACTCACGCAGTCTAAACCGTCTACAATATATATATATGTATCATAGCAATCATGAATAATACCAAATAATGCAAGTTCACACAACTAAACATTATTTCATTATTCATCTCCTTCGTTCATGCAAGCTCACGCATTTTATGCATTCCTCATGATACATATATAGCCGAACAATGAATAATACCAAACAATACAAGCTTACGCAGTCTATGCATTATCTTTTTATTCCTCCATGCAAACATGTGTGATAATAAACAATCAGAAACTCGAATACAGAAATATAAACAGAGAACCAATTCAGAATAACTCAACAGAATCACATCAATCAAGAACCTTATAACATATAGGCTCATAAGCCCATACTTTCACCGATCACATAATCCTGCAAAATCGAATAACTTATATGCCATTGGCTTCAATTGCTGGAAGATCCCAGTCTTAGAAAATAAGTCCAAAATATTTCTCGGATAATGATTTCATCTCAAATCGAACAACGCTTAAAAAGCTTCACATTAGCGTAAGACTTTAGACGAATCTTCAAATGCCTCTAATCGATTTTCAAATCTGCAGCCTGGTTTTCACGCAATTATGATATGTATTTCTGAGATAATGATTTCGGACCATTAGCGTAAGACTTTAGACGAATCTTCAAATGCCTCTAATCGATTTTCAAAGCCATGACTGGTTTTCACGCAATTATGATATGTATTTCTCGGATAATGATTTCAGACCATTAGCGTAAGACTTTAGCGAATCTTCAAATGCCTCTAATCGATTTTCAAATCTGCAGCCTGGTTTTCACGCAATTATGATATGTATTTCTCGGATAATGATTTCAGACCATTAGCGTAAGACTTTAGACGAATCTTCAAATGCCTCTAATCGATTTTCAAATCTGCAGCCTGGTTTTCACGCAATTATGATATGTATTTCTCGGATAATGATTTCATCTCCACTGGTCTGCAACCATCACCGACACCTATCACTCAACGAACCAGAAAATCCAAGGCTTTTGATCTAAGATTTGTGATTTATTTTTATTTTTAAAAAAAATGGATTAACCAATGGAATTGCTAGTCTCCGTCAAAGCAACTTAGTTTACAAAGGAGGATACAACAAAGGGGAATGGAAAACGTAAAGAGAGAAACAAAGGAATAAGCAAGAGAATGAACAAAAATGAGGACAAGAGAGTAGATTTGATAAAGAAACAAACTTCAAAACATGAGGATTTATGAAAGAGAAAACTGATTTGATGAGTAAAAAAACAAGAAAAAAAGAATAAGTTACAAAAATTAAGGAATAATAAAAAAAATCAAATAAAAATCAAATTCAAAATAATCAAAACTGTAAAACAAAATCAACATATACGTAAAAAATGTGAAGGCAAATCAGGAATATAAGAACACTATCTTCACCGTGTAAGGAAAGATTTGGTCAAAATTTTAATCAATTGATACTTGTAAACATTAATATAATTAGTAGCTCGTATATAGCCAATCTTATAATAATTTCACGCAAAAATCTACTGTTTCAATAAATGCCCATTGTTCATCCCTTGCTCCTCTCTCATTGTAGTCTTTCTTCTACTTGAAATTCGCAGTTAAAGAAAAGAAGAAGAAAATGCTCTTAAGTCTTGCGGTACAAAGTGATTTATTCATGAACACAACGTTTATTCATTAATATTACATAATTAACACAACTTTATTCATTAATAGTACATAATTAACACAACTTATATTCATTAATAGTACATAATTAACACAACTTTTATTCATTAATAGTACATAAACATTTCACACCCAAATCCAAACCTTAGAGAAGTAGCTTATGACCCTTCAAGCTTCAAACCAAAGATTCCAACAAAGAGCCTCAACTTATATGGAGATGCTGTTGGGAATTCCTCTCCCAGTGAGTCCTTCCTCACTAGATGGAACAAGTAAGGTGTACGGAACATGAACCGGGCCAGATCGATTCTTGAGGTTGACATCTTGATTCCTCTTTATAATTTTCTCTTCAACTGCAAACAGTTCAATCCCAAACTTTTCAAAGGCATCCAATGCACGTCTATCCCCTGTCCATTCAATACTTGCCCTTTTCCCAAGATAGACCTCATCGGAAGCATGCCTCGATAGAATTTCGATCGTCGACACACCAAGAAGACTCTGTATCTGTGAACTGATTGTTCTTAAGAAAGCCTTCTCAGGGTTTGTCTCAACTTCCTTGTATTCAGGAGTACCTGCTTCAGGCATAAACCTACGACTTAACGTTGGTCGGTTGAGAGCAAGGCCTCCATAAGCGTATTGTCCGAAGTTAACTGCCGCATGAAGAGCTGAAGCAATCCATATGATAATAGTACAAGATTCAACAAGATCTGCAAGAGAGTTCATCTTTGGCCACCATGGCTCATCTTTCTTATCAGCATGACCTTTCTCTCTAAGTTCCTTCCACCAAGATTGAAGTTCAAGATCATTCTTAATTGCCTCATCATCTTTATAATACAGAGTGCAATACTCTAACACCCATGTCTTGATTGCTGTCCATATCTCAAGTCCATCAACAGCATATGGATAATCCTCTATTAGAAGTTGAATTCCGTAGGGCGAATTCGGGTCTTCCACTGCTACTCCTCTACACAAATTAGCAAAGAAGATGGAAAGTTAATATTACATATTTATTATATCATTATATTATCATGAGAGAGTGATGTTGATTTACCTTTTGATAAGATCTCTAGGCAGTGCTTGCTCAACGAAATTCCATTGTTTATATATGTAAGATGAGAGCTCCATGGCATACTTGGATTGAAAATGGGTCTTCTCAATCAGACCATCGGCATTAACGAGGACTGATCTTGCGAGTGCGTTTATAAACATGGTGTCTTTGTAATGAGCAACAAGCAACTTATGAATTGGATGAAGTGCACTCAATTGTCTGTGTGTCGCAATCACAAAAGGCTCGAGTACCGCATGAGTATGCAACCTACAATCAAATTGAAGATGAGTACAAGAAAATGTACTAATGATAACAAGAAGAAGAAGAATAGGTTGCAGAGTTGTTATACCAATGGCTGTTAAGTTGATGGAAGCCAGAATCATTTACACCCACATAAGCTTTAGCCAGTTGCCAAATTGAGCTTTCAACTCCATGTTCAGCTGGGAAGTAGAGTTTACGAATGGCGCCGAGTTCATCTCGTTGCGGGTGCGGCAAGCTCAACTCAATAACCAAAGGCTTCAGAGTGCCATCAGCTTTCAAAAACAAGAGTGTCCTTGTTGCATAAGTCTTTGAAGAAGTTGAATTTATTTTTCTAAGATATGGCATCAAAGCATCATGATGATCCAATATGTATAGCTTGTTTTGCTTCAGTGCCTATTCCACCAAATCAACAAATTAACATATTATTAATTTTTATTTTGAAAATGGAAGAAAAAAGAAGTATGTGTTTTCCTGTAATCACACCTCTTGTACAGTAAATCCATCCAAATCATCCTCTATGTGTTCTTCAGTGATTGAGCTGTTTTGATTCCCATAAATTTTAGGATCAAGCTTGCTCACAGGTGGGAAAACCTGTTAATATAATTAATAAATTTAAAAAAAGAAAAGAAAAAAAGTAATGATAAATAAAACTCAAAATTTAAAATAATTACTTCAAGACGACGAATAATCAAAGGGTTAACTCCCGCTATCATTTCTCTAGTAAACTCTTCATCTGTCCTCCATCCAGATTTATTATCTGTATCAAATCATTTAAACAAAAAAAAAGACTTTTAGACCCTCCTAAAAGTTATTCCAAAAGTGCCCTAAATATAAATAGGGACTCTTTCACAAATAGCAGAATTAGGTCTAATATTTATAAAAATAGCAACCCAAAAACTTATTTGCAAAAATAGTAAAAAAAAAAAAACTCAAATTCAAGCATAAAATATTACAAAATTGTCACTAGTTTCACATAAGTAATAACTGATTTCCGCATAAGTAATCATTAATTTTATACAACAATATCAGTTGATATTTTATGTATGAATCACTGATAAATATTATAATACCTTGAACGACTTGGGGAATCGGGAATTTGAGAAAACCTTCACCATCAGACTTGAAGAGATCTTGGAAGAGGTTAGGAGTGAAGGCTTGGGTAATGTTTTGAAATACATTTGGTGGAACTGGAAATCCTCCTTCATAGAGATCATGTACATCTTGAAATTTGTCAAATTCTCCTGGTGTTATATTTATTAGGTTCACAAGCTCTGGTTGGACCGCTGAAGCCAGTGATCTCAATGCAAAACCAAGGAAATCAGACATCTTCAAGTGTCCAAAATTTTCATCTTTTGGTACGTAAATGTTTAACCCTTCAATCAATGACAATCTGGTCTCATACTTTGGATCTGTTTAATTCACAACTCATTAAAAAGATCGGTGAAAAAAAAAAACTTGAAAGTACGGAAATAATAAGCTTAACAAATTATTACGTCTCTCTTTGTTGAATCAATTTATTATAGCCCAACAATTTAAACTTTCGAGTCTACTGATGATTTGACATTTTAAAAACGTTAGTTACTTAATAAGCATGTGAATACTTAGTCGAGCACATCACATCATTTTTAATTCACTTTAAAGTCTGTAAACTACATTAAAGTTGTCGTCAAAATTACAAGCCAAAAGCTAAATATCCAAAATAAAAAACCATTTTTACAAACTATTTTTTCAGTTTTTAAAACTCAACTTGGATTTCAAAATCTTTTAAAAGGGTAGATTACAAAACAAATAACTTGTTAATAAACAAACAAACTTCATCTTGTTAAAAAATATAAGTAAAAACTAAAATCATTATCAAATGAGTAAGGTGTTCTTAAATAAAAGTTCATTTCTTGCCTTTAGATGAAGGTCGTCTTCCGGTCCTTCCTCGACGAGGGTAAGGATGTTCACGGCCTCCGAGAATGGGACGAATGAGGTTAGAACCACCATCTGGTTCAGCAATATCATTATAAACATCATAGTCATATATTCTATCCCATTCTTGACGCTCTCCTTTTCCATCTCCTCTAAGTGTCAATAATTCTTCTTCTCTATACTTTTGAAGTGGACTTGGTGTGTCACTCGGAAGACACGTCTATAAAAAAACATTAAACTAATTAGACACATTTTTTTAATCTTTAGAAACATTTCAAAAATGACATTTCTTATACTGAGATTCCACCAATCCCAGTCTGAGATTGGTGGATCTCATTATGAGAAACGTCAAGTTTGAAAAACCGTCGTTAAAAAGAGGGAGAAAATAATTACGTGGTTGACGAAGAAAATGCGATCTTTTTTGTATCTTCCGGAAGGGTAAACCCAAGAGTTGCAATCAAAATGGACCCTTCCAAAACCAGGAACATCCTCAAGAGTAAGAGACTTGAGGAAGAATTCACTAGTATGTCCATTTTTAATAAAGAAAGCTCCTGGGAATCCAAAGTTATCTTCCCAATCAAAGTTAGCTTGAAACACAGACTCCCCAGTAAAGAGTGGTGGGATTGAAGTCAACCACCTTTCCAAGAAAGCTCGCCTTCCTACTTTCCCTCGTGAGTTGTTTGCTATTTCATCACATTTCAAAACTCATTAGAATTTATATATTACAGAAATTTATTTCCTAAATTTTCGTATACAAAGTAATTGAGGTTGACAATAGTGGAGAATTGATTTTTTTAGGCACAGTTACTGATATAATATTCTTTTTTATACTCGTTATTGAAATATAGAAAAACATTAATTCATAGTTCAATAATTTATTAAACTGTTATTTGAGTTAATTTTTAAAAAGTTCTTATATTTCAATAATTAGTATGAAAAATATGTTATTTAAAGATAATTTTTCTGTTTTTTTTAATAGTTTCTATTGATTTAACATATGATTAGTCTTGATATTGATTGAAAATCATCAACGTAATTACCATTTAATGTGTCCATTTTCTTTCGTTTTTTAATTGCTTTTATAAAAATAGTTTAGACAGGCTTGCACATACAACCAAAAAAAGATGGATTGATTAATCACATGAAGATTACTCTAAAAAAATCTATATTTTGATTATGTTGCTTCATGAATAAGTATATTTTGATTATGTTGCTTCATGATACGTTGATTTACTTGATTTGTCTTAAATTATTTGAATCAATCGCTACTACAATGATTTAGAAAAATGAATGGGTTACTATGAGTCAATCAATGATTAACTAATTTTATATATCAATGATAATTTTATTTTTTATCAAATCAATAAAAAAAAGTAAGTTGCCCGTTTTTATTTAAAAAGAATAATGAAAAGTTAGAAAAATATATAATTTTATAAAAATTTTAGAATTCGAATATAAAAAATTACGAAGAGAGATTTAAAAAACAAATTAAGGAGGAAAGGGAATCAACGTGAATGGAGGATTACGAATGAAACTATGAAAAGTGTTTTTTTTTTTTTAAAGAAATAAAATAATATTGGAAATCGAGTGGGTGGAACTTGAGAGTGAGTGACGTAATTTTAAAATTACGATCAATAGTTTAAGAAATAAAACATATCAATTATTTAAAAAAATACACATCAATAAATATTAAAATATAGTATACTATGGAACAAAATTGTTCGAAAATTATCTTCTGAAATATTTATAAATTTTTTCCCATTTTTTTTATGTATTTACAAGCATAACATTTTTTAAAACTTCGTGTAAATATAGTATTTTATAAAACAGATTATTCACTTATAATTGTGAGAAATTACTAATTGATTGTTATAAATAATTGATTGACTAGATATTTATAATCACTTCATGTTATAATCATTTATTTATAAAAATTTTGTGATAGACTTTAATCGGTGATTAATAATCATCAAGGATTGAAGGTCGGTAATCAATGATGTTCCTTGACATAGTGAACAATAATCTTAGTGTTAAATCAAAATAATCACCACACCTCCAAAATCTGTTATATTTTTAGGAGAGTTAAAAATTAGGGGTATTTCAAAAATGATATTTTAAGAACTGATATTTATAAAAATAGTAAGAGTTTTAAAAATTTCAAATATATCATACTGAGATTGGTTTAATCTCAAATTGAGATGGTTGCAATCTCAATATGAAAAATATCATTTTTGAAATATTTAAAAACACTTGTGATTTTTGAAATTTAAAAATGTGTCATTTATTGAAATTTCTCTAAAAAAATATGCTAGATTTATAATTAGGGAAATTTACATGAATGTTATGATTTAGTGAAATATTTACAAATTTGTTAGAAAAAATATTTACAAAAATATTAGAATTTCAAAAGGCAAGTATATCAGTCAATCACTATTAGTATATCAGTCAATAACTAATAGTATATCAGTAATGTATAATAGTATTTCAGTGATAGTCGACTAATAAACTATCATTGATATACTAATAGTTTACTGATACTAATAGTGATTGACTGATATACTTAGAATCTTTGAAATTCTAACATTTTTGCAAATATTTGTTTTCTAACAAATTTGTAAATATTATAAAAAAATATTTAACATATTTGAAATTACCTTTTTTATAATTATTTAAAAAATATATAATAAAAAAAAATTGCTAGATTTGCAACCATCTCAAAAGGGTGATTGCAAATCTACTTTTATAATATTCATAAACATAACATTTTTTTAAAAAAAAATAACTATAAAATTAATAAATTTTTCAATAATAAATTTATAAATAGATTTTAACGATAATATTTATAAATAGTAAAAAAGAATTAAATACCCATGAAAAATTTTCCATTAAAAATAATTGAGAGAAGCTTACAAGGTTGAGTGGCACTAATGAGTTGGATAGAAACACCACCACCCAACAACTCAGTGAAACCGTCAAGAAGTGTGGAATGAAATTCAGTGAAATCCAAAACATTACTTCTCATCAAAATCACCTTCCCTTTTATCTTCTTCCCTCCAAGATGTGCTAGATCGGAGGTACGGTCTATAATGTTACCTCCGGCACCGATAACAGAGCCGGCGAGATCGCCGGTTGTTCTAGTTGCATCCCCTACGATATTTCCAATTATCCCAAACATGATCTTCTCTTCTCTTATCTCAGAATGAACTTAATAAGCTTTGGTGTGGAAGAACATGAATTTCCTTCACTATTTATAGTAGAGATATTGTTTTGAGATTTCTTTTAAAAATAACATCCGTAGTTAATATTTTTAAAAATAGTAAAAGTTTTTAAAAAATATTTTGTCAGATTGAGACTTGTCTTATATCAAAGCGAGATTAATCTAATCTCTCGTAATAAAATTGGTAGAATTTCAATCTAAACATTACATTTTCTAGTTTTGAAATTAGACATTAACAAAATGGAAAATAATTTTATATTACAAAATAAGAATTTATCTCCAATAGCATAAATCTGCATACTAATTATTAAAATGTCAAAATTTTTAAAAATTACTCAAATAGCATAATTATAGTTCAATAAATTTATTGAACTATTTTTTATGGGTATTTTTAATGAATTTGTTTGTTTTTTTTCTTTAAGTTTAAATTCAATAATTTATTGAATTATTTGACTACTCTTCATTATTTTTTTCAATGAATTTATTAGTTTTTTTTGTGTCAATAAATTTATTGAACTATAATCATGTTATTCTATTACTTTTTAAAAAATTATTAGATTTGTCGCGCAATCATCAAACCATGATACACGTGTCAAAATACTGAATTTACACTAGATATTCTGAACTTTTTTTTTTCATTATCATGCATGAAATTCTAGAAATAATTTGACTATACTGTTTGATTTTTTTAAAAAAAATTATAAACTATTATAAATTAAATGTTATGGGAGATATTTTTTCTTTTAAATTAACAGGAAAAACAACTCTAAAATATTCTATAGTTTTCGATTTATATTCAATTTTTCAGTTTTAATTATATTTTTTAATTCCTATAGTTTGAAATTTGCTTTAATTTAGTTTTTATAATTTAAGGTCCCTGTCAATTTAATTTTTTAGTTTCAAAAATTTTATAATATGATAAAAGTTCACCAAATTCCATTATCACTATGAAGGACCGAAATGAAAAAGGTAGTGGTTGCGATAAAGAAATGTTAAACAAATAGATCTCTTTTTCCATTATTAGATTTACTTACAATTATTGGATACATGGTTTACTTTAATAATAATTGAGAGATTATTATTTTTATATCAATCAATCATTTTTTTTCCAGATAATGTGACTTCTATAAAAATTGGATTATGGACATATATACCCACCAAGAGAATTTAGAAAACAAATTTTTTTCCGAGTATTTACAAATCTAATAATTTCCAAAAAAAATATATATTTCTAAAAATAGCAGTCTAAAAAATATTTGTAAATATGAAAAATTTTGATCGGGTGAATACGTTGATAAACACTGAATTGCTTATTTTTACATTAAATTTATCAGTGATACACACGGTTGTGAGTTAAATTACATAATTACACGTGGAATTTCTTAATTCGATTCAATAATGCACAACTGGTATGTCTACGTCACCTTGAAAATATAAGGCTACGTTTCCTGATAGGATACGTCTACGTCGCCCCGAAAGGTATGTCTACGTCATCTAGTAAGACTACATGTCTAAGACCAATAAATTACATTATCGACACATGACATAAACCAACAGTTGATGTGACATGTTGCACGATGATGTCATCAACTTATTCTCCTATAAATAGAGAATTTTTTTTTTCAATAAAACACTCAACCATAAGGTAATGATATTCTACTCTAAATTCTCTCTGGCACACTAGCTTTTACTTAAGCATAGGAGGGTGTTAGGTCGGCACCACACCGGTGTTTTGTTCTTTCCTATGCAGGTTCATTCATAGCTCACCACCTACACCTACACAGCACCTCCAGTGCAGCGCACTGCCTCAGAGTCGTCTCATATTATAAGTTCATTTGTGTATATGAAGCCAACCATTTTTGCACAAGTCTACTTGGGAGTGTAAGGTTACCATGAGCCACACATCGTAGAAGAATTATAAATGAGTAAAATTCTAAATCTACTAGAGAGTGCAGGGCTCTTACAAGCCGCACCTTGTAGAAAATTTAAAATGAGAAAAAAATTTCTAAGTCTACTAGAGAGTGCAAAGTCTCTTATAGGCCGAACCTTGTTGAAGAATTTAAAATGAGAACTTTTTTTAAATCTACTTGAGAGTGAATGGCTCCCACGAGCTGCACCTAGTAAAAAAATTGAAAACATGAAAAAGTTCTAGGTCTGTTGTGACGACCCGACATATTTAAAAAGCCGGTCGTGGTTCCGCAAGCAGAAGTAAAGAATTTTAAACTCAAAACAATTACTTTCATTAAAAACAAATGGAAATTCCGGAATGTAGTATTCGTAAAGTCCATGTCTCACATACAAAATAAAGTAAACCTGTTTTATTTCCAGAATCATCGGCACGTCGGCCGGTTCAGAGTTTCATAAAAAAATCATAATCAAAATAAAGTTCGGTGCACCGGTTTAAAAGTCTTACACAAACATAATATACATAGATGTTTGGCTCAAAACTAAAAGAAAACATAAATCAAAACAAGACTCCTAAAATCCCAAAATACACGGCTCGCGTCACCGAAGACCAATCCAAAAGCTCCATCTCGACATGATCAACGAGCATATCACCTGCCGCTCCACGCCCTCGTCCCCGAATGTTACCTGAAAGGTGATGTAGAGCACATTTGAGCATGACACTTAGTGAAAACAAAAGAATATGAACAATGATGCGGAATGACCGTGACATAATGCGAAAGTACATAACAACATGCTAAACTATACGAATGAAGTACAAATGCTTTGTGTTTGGATGATGGTAACTAGTCTTAACTCGTTGATACTACAAGTGTTACCAATACAAACCCGACGTCTCACTACGCCCATATTACAAAACCAATCAACCTTCGAGCCATAGCTCATCTCAGTTTCAAATTATTTCAATTCACTAGCACCCGGGTCATTCTAACATAGCACACCGGGGCTCCATCACTTCTCTCTTCCATGGTAACCACGTGTAACGTCCAACACCCATACACCGTTACACGGGTTACGACCCCATGGCCACATAACGATCACATGATATGCATGAATGGCATGTATGACATGAAATGGATTAAACATGCTTCTTTACATCAATGTTATATGACGAGACTTAGAATCTACAAGGGTAAATAGATCTACTTGTTCAAATCCGGCATATGACTCAATCTTTACTCATACAATGTTCAAGTCTCACATATTCACGTGGTTCGTGATCACAACTATTTATCGAGCATAAACAAAGTGTATCAAGTATGCATAATCATAGCCCCAAATCCAGTATATGACTCGTTCATGGACTATGAACATAATAATAAAGCAAATAGGCATGCTTTAATGAACAACTAGCCAAAACAATAATTCTAGTTTAGGCTATTCTAGCATTAAGGTTCTTTAACCAAATGCCCGAAATCATTATTTCTTTCCATAACTTCACTTGCTTCCAAATTTTACCACCCACATCCCAATTCACATTTACTGATATCCACAAACTCCATTCCCGAATTATTTCCAAGAGGAACGGGGACGCCACACCAATTACCCTTCCGATTCTTTTTGTTCTCACCTTCAACGTTAGCTCCGTTTGTAATGCGACCAAGTAAAAGTGGTAGTTTTTTTGTGACCATTTGGTCGCTTTTTTCGAAGGTTGACTCGAAGTGACCATTTGGTCACTTTTTTTGCGACCAGATTGTGACCAACATTAGAAGTAGTCATAAAAAATGGCGTGAAATTATGGCGCGAAAGAAGCGACCATTTGGTCACCTATAAAAACGACCAAGTGGTCGCAATTTTGTGACTAAAAATATGACTTGGTAGCAAAAAATGGCGCGAAATTATAGCACGAAATAAGTGACCATTTGGTCACCTAAAAAAAGGACCAAGTGGTCGCATTTTTTTGACTAAAAATATACTTTGGTAGCAAAAAAAGGCCCGTAATTTTTGCGGGAAGCAAACTACCAAGTAGTCGCCTTTGGAAGTGACCAGCTGGTCACATTTATTGTGACCAAAGGTGACCATTGGTAGATAAAAGAGGCGCGTAATTTTGGCCGTAAGAATGCTACCATGCGGTCGCCAATTTGTGACTCCAAGTGACCACTGGTAGTAAAAAATGTCTAGAATAATACGATCAAATGGTAGTATTTTTGCTACTATGTGGTCACCAATTTGTGACTAGAAGTGACCACTTGGTAGTAAAAAAAGGCGGGAAATTTTGGCGGGAGAAATACGACCAGATGGTAGTAATTTTGCGACCATAGGGTCGCAATTAAGCAGAGGAATGCATTATAAAATCTCCTCCTCCCATTGTTTGTAAAGATAAGAAAAAAGAAAAATGAGAGAGTGCATGTATATTTGTTTGATAGACAGGTATTTGAACAATGAGTTCGTGGCCGGGGTTGAACAGTTTGTTAAGTTTTGCAAGACAACTGTCTATTACGCAAATTATGGTGAAAATCTACGATGTCCGTGCAAAAAATGTGACAATAGGAGAATCATACCGGTTCCAGATTTGAAGGTTCATCTTTATAGTCTGGGATTTGTGGAGAATTATTATCACTGGGTGTATCATGGGGAGACGAGGGAAATGTTCGACGTTGCAGTACAGGAAGCGAGACAGTACGAGGGTAGCAGCTTGAATGCGGACGTTGTCATCGAAGAACCCAATGAAATACAATAGTATAGTCAGATACAGCAAATGATACTTGATGTTGTGGGATATGGGGGCAGAAATGAAAGTTATCGCGAAAGTTTGAAGTAGACGACGAAAGAGAAGGGGTTGTTGAAGAAGAAATGAATCCGGAACCATGTGAAATGCACAATCTGCTGAAGACAGCGAGCTGACCGTTGTACGAAGGTTGTCAGGTTAGTCAACTTGCTGCTGCAACAGAACTTTTAAATATAAAAGCGCAGTATAACTTACCTGCCAGAGGATTCGATTCGATTGCATCGTGGTTTTGTCGATGAGCTCCACAAGAAAACCTGATGCCGCACAGTTTGTACGACACGAAAAAGTTAGTGGAGGGACTCGAGTTAACCGTAGAGAAGATAGATTCGTGTCAAAACGGATGCATGATCTACTAGGATATGGATGCGGATCTGCATCACTGCAAATTCTGTTTTCTTCCAAGATATAAATAGCGGAAACGCGGGATGATTCCGTACGCCCGCATGTTCTATTTACCGCTGACCCCACGTCTGCAACAGTTGTATGCATCGGAGGTCACAGCTTCACACATGAGATGGCATCACGAGCATTCCCAGGATGAAGGTGTTATGGGACATCCCTTAGACGCTGTGGCTTGGAAGCATTTAAATAATTGTCATCCTAATTTTGCACAAGATCCGAAAAACGTGAGATTGGGCTTATGCACAGATGGCTTTAACCCGTTCGGGGCATCCGGGGCACAATATTCAGTTTGGCCGGTGATGGTAACCCCGTATAACTTGCCACCCTCGATATGTATGAGAGACCCGGTGATTTTTCTCAAAGTGATCGTACTTGGCTTGAAAAGTCCAAAACAGAAACTGGATGTGTATTTGCAACCACTTATCGCAGAGTTGATGCGGTTGTGGACAGATGGTGTCATGACGTACGACATCTCAAAGAAACAAAATTTCTTGTTGCGCGCAGCGTTAATCTAGACGATTAGTGACTTCCCTACATATTTAATGTTGTCAGGTATGTTGCATTCACATTCATTATTTATTGAGTATGAGTTTTGTTATTGTTTTGCTTAGTTCATTAGTTAATAATTGTAAATATCGATCCCCATCCTCTATTAAAGGATGGAGTACGGCCGGTAAATATGCATGTCCACATTGCATGCTAGACACAGATGCGTTTTACCTCAGAAACGGTCGAAAAACCTGTTGGTTTGATTGCCACCGTCGATTTTTGCCGTTGAATTACACGTTCCATTCAAACGCTACTGACTGGAAGAAGGGTCGGCGAGTAAGAAAGGAAACCCCCCCCCCCCGATAATGTACAGTGGAAGGCAGATTCTGCACGGTATAGATGCTATAGGGATGCAGAAGATTACAGTGGAAGGTGCAGAGCTTGCAAACAATGCGGCTGGAAAACACACGGGTTGGAAGAAACGGAGTATTTTTTGGGATATACCGTATTGGGAAGATCTACTTGTCAGACACAACTTGGATGTAATGCATATCGAGAAGAACTTCTTCGACAACATTTTCAATACGGTTTTGAACGTTCCTGGCAAAACAAAGGACAATCTAAAGGCACGTTACGATATACAGAAGATATGTAATCGTCCTGAGTTAGAGCCTGATGACAATGATAATTACGCAAAAGCAAAGTACATGTTGACGACGGATGAAAAGAAAACACTATTTGAGAGGATCAAATCTATCAAATTCCCTGATGGATACGTTTCAAATCTGAGTCGGTGTATAGACAGTCAAAAACATGTCATGTTTGGGATGAAAAGCCATGACTGTCATGTATTCATGCAACGATTGATGCCCGTTGTGTTCAGACCGTTCCTAGAGAACAGACATTGGGAGTCGCTTGCCCAGTTGAGTGTTTTTTTCAGGGACTTGACTTGTACAGAGCTGACTGAAGCTACTGTTGCTTCAATGAGTTCAGAGTTCGCTGTTATTATCTGTAAGTTGGAGCGAATGTTCCCACCTGGCTTTTTTTGACTCAATGGAGCATCTAGCAGTGCATCTTCCATACAAGGCATTCTTAGGGTGTCCGGTCCATTATCGCTGGATGTACCCATTTGAAAGGTTAGCAAACTTACTTTGTATATAGTTCAAGTTTTTTAATGTTAAACTTATCAGAGGCTTACTTAATTGTTTGTACCCATAGGTACTTACGTCGGTTGAAAAAGACGGTCGAAAATAAAGCAAGAGTCGAAGGATCTATCTATAGTGCGTACCTGACGCAAGAGACTCCACGTTTTGTTCATACTACTTTGATCAACACATTGCTGAGCAGTTTCGTTCAGCGACACGAAACGTTGTCGAAAATTTATTTGAAGGTGTTGACATAAACGACCTGCCCATATTTACTGAACCTGGCATGATAGTTGGAAGATCAGTGCGTAGGCCGTTGACCGATTCTGAGTATCACGTAATGTAGACCCACGTGTTATACAACTGCCTAGAAGTCGAGCCTTACATCGAGTGAGTTCTCGTAACGTTACATTATTCCTTTGACTTAACAATCACAACTGTTTAAAATATTTTCTTTCTCTTTTCGTAACATACAGACTATTTCTGAACGTATACGTTCGAATGACACGAGTCGGTCTTACAGCCGCTGAGGAGGGGTCAATAATCGAGAAGGAGTTTCAATCCTGGTTTAGTGCATGCGTGAGTTATTTGAAATTGTCAAAAATATCATGTCAAGTTATTTGTTGAAAAATACTATATCCTTCTAATTATACTCTATGTTCGCTGAATGACAGGTGGACTCCCCTACGTTACCGGTAGATGATCCTCGCATTATTTCTTTGGCAATGGAACCTGCACGGATTGCAAGGTCATATACTGGATATGTCGGTAATGGATTCAGATTTCAAACGAAGGCGCATTTTGTTAACAAGGCAACAAACAACAGTGGTGTTTGCATAAAAGGTCAAGTGTTCAAGACCAAGATGATTACTTTGGAGTAATCGATGAGATTCTTGAGATTCAATATGCAAGTCCGACGCTAAAACGCATTGTTCGTTCAATTGTACTTGGTTCGAGACAACCAGGCAGGCGAGTCCGTAAGATTGATCATTTACAAATCATTGAGGTAAACAAGTACAAGTATATGCGCACCACTGATAGGTTTGTCCTGGCTTCATAGGCGATTCAAGTTTATTACCTGAACTATCCGAGTAATAGACGAGTTCTGACAGATTGGTTAGTTGTTTGTAAAGTTAAACCACGCCAGGTAGAAGAAAACCTGTCCGAGAAAGACGATCATGTAGACGAAGCCGGTGCTTTTCAAGAAGATCAGATAATATGTCGTGCAATAGACTATGGCCAGAATGCAGGTATCGCACGTCCTTTGAACGATGGAACGATAACATTGCATGATGATGATACAAATGCTTCCACTTCTCGCGAACGTGACATTGATGCTAATTTATTCGAGATGATGATGATGAAGAAGAAGAAGCAATGACTGAAGAAACTGAGGATGAAGAATAATTCACTTTGTAAATTTATATGATTCACTGTATGTTTTATAATATCGTCATTGTTGTGTTTCATTAAACAATATATATAAATATATATAAATATTTTTTAATCTCCATTAATTTATATATATTAAAATATATATATATATATATTTACTACCATATGGTCACAAATTGAACTAAAATGCGAACATATGGTCGTAACTTTGAAAATATAGACTTAAGTTTTTTAAAAATTTGTATTAATTTACGACCATTTGGTCGTAATTTTGTGACTATCTGGTCGCGTTATTCAGCGATAAATTTAAATTTTCATGAAATTTTTGGCGATGAATTTTATAATTACGACCATTTGGTCGCAATCGATGGCGGTGAATTTGAAAATTGCGACCAAATGATGGGAAGTGTGATGTGACAGCTGTTGGTCATAATGACACACTTACGACTAGTTGGTCGCATTTTTATGAAAATACGACCATCTGGTCGTATTTTTGTAGCAAAATGTGACCATCCGGTCGTAATTGAGCTACTCTTCGTTTTTCGTCATAATTACGAAATTGCGACCAAATGGTCGCAATTTTTGATTTAAACTCCCCAGCCTTCTTTCCCCCCCCCCCCCCCACCGAATTCTTTTCTCTCTTTTCTTTCCTTTTCTCTCTTTCCCACGTTCCCGTTCCCCTGTTTCTTTTTGCCTATTACCGTCCCCCGTTCATTCTTACCTTTCCCATTCCCCGTTCTTTCACCCATTCCTGTTTAAAAAACCTCCAAAACCCGGTAGCGTATTCGAGGTTAGTTTTCGTTTTCGTTTTAATTAAGTTATTATAAATTGTTTTAGTTTTGTTAAATTTAGTTAAATTTAATTGAATAATTTAGTTTAGCTTTAAATTAGTGTAATTAATTACTTAATTAATTATGTTTAGTTAGTTACTTTAATTTATTTAGTTTTATTTAATTAGTTTAATTTAGTTAAATAATTAGTTAATTAATTTAATTTAGTTAAATTAATTTTAGTTTAATTACTTAATTAAATTTCGTTTAATAAATTATTAATTTAATTTAGTCACATTATTAGTTTAGATTACTTTTTTTAATTAATTTAATTTAATTAGTTTGATTAATTAGTGTAGTTTACTTACTTTAATTAATTTAATTTACTTTAGTTTCATTAATTAATTAATTTAATTTAGTTTAATTTAGTAAATTAAATAGATTAGATTATTTTAATTGCTTACTTAACTATTTTTCTTTAATTTAATTAATTAATTTAGTTAAATAATTAGTGTAGTTTACTTACTTTAATTAATTAATTAATTTAATTTACTTTAGTTTAGTTTAGTTTAATTAATTAATTATTTTAATTTAATTTAGTTTAATATACTTAATTAATAAATTTACATTAAATAATAAATTATTAATTAATTAAATTTAATTAGTTTGATTAGGAAAATACCACGCCAACGTCGTCCTCCGATGTCCGGCGATGATGCCCAGGACAGCACTGATCCGCCGCCAGAGGATGACGCACCAAAGTTGCACAGTTCTCCGGAGGACTGGACGTATGCTGACCTGTATGAGATCTTACGGTTGGACGACAATCCAAACCCTGCATATCCCTCCGCAGTATCTAAGTCGCAGATTGTGACACCGCGTTTGGGGGAAGACTCACCGGCTCCAGCCACGATTGTAGCGGGAGCGTCCATTTCTGGCACCGGGCCCGATCCAGCGGGAGCATCCACTTCTGGACTGGGCGTCCTCGAACCCCCGTCAACCCAACCTTTCGGATAGTAGGGGATACGTAAGTAGACAAGTATTTTTTTTAATTAAATATTCATGTTATTTATAACCTAATATCACTAATATATATACATATATTTTTTTTTGCAGATTACAGCCGCATCAAACCGCTTCAAAGCGGTTTCGCCAGGTCCTCCAGAGCATGCCTTTACCCAGCGAGCTTCGCTGGATGAAGATTCCGACGACGGAGAAGCGTCAGATGTAAGACAATTGGAAGGTAAATAACTTCACTTATTTTTATAATTAATTAATTTATAAATTTTTAACAATCAATTTATTACTTTAACGTTTTCTTATTTCAAATTTTTTCAGGGCAAGTTTCCTATGATCGATCCTGATGTCACGGACAGTCGGATGTTCCCCCTATGGGATAGGCACGTGCAGGATCGATTCAAGGACCTCATGTACCGAGCGCGGTAGAAGCAAGCTGAAAACCGGCATGTGTGGATGAGCGAGGAGGAGCATGCTCGGCTCCTCGCGAGCTTGTAGTCTCAAGAGGGCAAAAAAGTGTCGACGAAGAATAAGGCCAACCGGGCCAAGAACCCGAGGAAACACACCGGTGGCACGAAGCCTCACAACGAGCACCATCTTATATTGGTAAGTAATTGTCCATTTTCTTTCACGTCATTATTTTTTTTTCAATTTTTATTAATTTAATTCCTGTCTCTTTTTATAATATGTTTAGGAAGAAAAGTACGGTCATCCTGTTCCGTCTGATGAGCTGCACCTGGTCCTTCACATGTCATTTTTAATTAAGAAACAAACAAATGTATAAAAGGAAAATATGAAAAGAAATGACAAAAAATTACAAAAATTCCCTTCATTTTCTTCTCCTTCTACCCGTAGACCCCCCCCCCCCCCCTCCTCTAATTTTTTTTCTTCAACCAATTTCACTCACTTGGATCTTGGATCTTGGATCAACTTGAAGGGCTTTTGTGTGATTCATGTAAGACTCACCATCTTAGGAAGATCCAAACAAGTCTTGGAAGAAGATTTGAGCAAAAACTCAAGGTATTGACTAACCTAGATTTTCATTTTTGGTTAGTTTTCTTTGAATTTGATTGAAGTTTCTTCAAGGATGTTTATTGAAGGTTCTTTTTTATTTGTTAAATTCTGGAATATGTGATGTAATTGATTATATGAACTTTAAGTTTCACCTCTTAAGCTTCTTTAAAAGGTAAAAGATGTGAGTGGGTTCAAGCTTTTCCAAAACTCCATTAATGGAGGTTTTTGAAGCTTTTAGTGTTCTTTGATTTTTAGGAATTCTTGACTATCACTTTAAGTTTCTCAATTCTGGTATGTAAGAGTGTTCATATGATTATAAGATGTATGAAAAACAACTTGGAAAGGAAGGGAATTGAATTTTGATAGAATCTCAAAATTGGCCAAAAATGCTAGTTTTAAATATAGCGAGTTTTGGGTGTTTCTTTGTTGAATCTTAAAAGTTGTCAATTCTTGAAAGTTTTAATGTTTATATGTATATTTTATACATGGAAAACACTTTGGAAGATCAATTTAGTGAATTTTTGGTAAATTTCCATTTTTTATCAAGAATTGCACTTTTGTTAGACTAGTTTCTTATTCTTGACTTTTAGAGAAAGATTATCAATTCTAGAGCATTTGGTGTTTAAATGGATATATTTAAACAAGGAAACCACCTTAGAGCATCACTGAAATGAAAATTTCATAAGTACTCCTTGTTTGACCGAAAATTGCATCCCGTATCAACTAGTTTTGGCACTTGTGTCAACAACTGGGTTTGGGGTTATTTGTGATTTTTATGGCTGATTTGTAATGATTATATTAGCCTAAACATATATGGATTAACTTGTTGTAGTCTAAAGGTGATCGATTACAAACGGAGCTAACGTTAAAGGTGAGAACAAAAAGAATCGGAAAGGTGATTGGTGTGGCGTCCCCGTTCCTCTTGGAAATAATTCGGGAATGGAGTTTGTGGATATAAGTAAATGTGAATTGGGATGTGGGTGGTAAAATTTGGAAGCAAGTGAATTTATGGAAAGAAATAATGATTTCGGGCATTTGGTTAAAGAACCTTAATGCTAGAATAGCCTAAACTAGAATTATTGTTTTGGCTAGTTGTTCATTAAAGCATGCCTATTTGCTTTATTATTATGTTCATAGTCCATGAACGAGTCATATACTGGATTTGAGGCTATGATTATGCATACTTGATACACTTTGTTTATGCTCAATAAATAGTTGTGATCACGAACCATGTGAATATGTGAGACCTGAACATTGTATGAGTAAAGATTGAGTCATATACTGGATTTGAACAAGTAGATCTATTTACCCTTGTAGATTCTAAGTCTCGTCATATAACATTGATGTAAAGAAGCATGTTTAATCTATTTCATGTCATACATGCCATTCATGCATATCATGTGATCGTTATGTGGCCATGGGGTCGTAACCTGTGTAACGGTGTATGGGTCTTGGACGTTACACGTGGTTACTGTGGCAGAGAGAAGTGATGGAGTCCCGGTGTGCTATGTTAGAATGACCCGGGTGCTAGTGAATTGAAATAATTTGAAACTGAGATGAGCTATGGCTCGAAGGTTGATTGGCTTTTGTAATATGGGCTTAGTGAGACGCCGGGTTTGTATTGGTAATGTTTGTAGTATCAAGGAGTTATGACTAGTTGCCATAATCCAAACACATAGCATTTTTACTCCATTTGTATTTTTAACATGTTGTTATTTACTTTCGCATTATGTCATGGTCATTCCGTATCACTGTTCATATTCTTTTGTTTTCACTGAGTGTCATTCTCAAAGGTGCTCTACATCACCTTTCAGGTAACGCTTGGGGACGAGGGTGTGGAGCGGCAGGTGGTGCTCGTTGATCATGCCGAGATGGAGCTTTTGGATTGGTCTTCGGTCACGCGAGCCATGTATTTTGGGAGTTTAGCAGTCTTGTTTTGAATTATGTTTTCTTTTAGTTTTGAGCCAAACATCTATGTATATTATATTTGTGTAAGACTTTTAAACCGGTGCACCGAACTTTATTTTGATTTATAGTTTTTTTATGAACTCTGAATCGGCTGACGTGCCGATGATTCTGGAAATAAAACAGGTTTACTTTATTTTGTATGTGAGGCATAGACTTTACGAATACTACATGCCGAAATTTCCATTTGTTTTTAATGAAAGTAATTGTTTTGAGTTTAAAATTCTTTACTTCCGCTTGCGTAACCACGACAGGCTTTTTAAATATGTCGAGTCGTCACATCTGTCAAGGTGGAAAAGCTAAAATTAAAAAGTTCTAAGTCCGCCATAGTGGAAAAGAGAAATGAAAATTCTAAGTCTACTTTTTAGTGCAAGGCTCCCACGAGCTGCACTTCGTAGAGAATTTAAAATGAGGAAAAATTCTTAATCTACTAGGGACTGCAAGGCTCTTACAAGCCCTATGTAACAACCTAGATTTTCACCCAAGGGCATTTTAGACATTTCACCAATTTTGATCCAATAAATGTCATTTTTAGTTCATTTTAACCGTCACGTCGATACGAATTCAACACAATTGACTACGGTCAATTCTGAGTTCAGAGTAAAAAGTTATGGCCTGAATACTGTTTATGTCCTTGACTTCTATTACTTCTTCTGGGGGAACTTTAGACCTTTTTTAGCCATTTAAAAGGGGAACAAAAACCTTGGCCATCTGATTCTTTCCCATTCAGCGTCGTCCTCGAGTCATTCACAAGCAACTGTCCTCGTTTCTCCTTCAATTCATCGAGGTAATCGTCTAATCTCTCGGCCCTTATCGTTTATGAATTTGTTCCCTTTTGTTTTCCGTATTGTTGACGTCTTTGGTTGTATTTTAAGGGCAGAAATGAACGTCATCGGAGAGCTTCGTTCATCTTCAGAAAAGTCAAAGAAATCAACCTCAATTACCTCTGTTGTCTTTGGTAATCTATGTTGATTTTGTTCCTCTTTGATTAGTTATTGTTCTCGAGTTAATTACATGCTAATCGAATGAGAATTTCATTGAATTTTCATTCAAATAGAGCCTCGCCGGACTGTCATATTAAATTGTTTATTACGGATTAATTTGATATTTATGGGTGATGAAATTTTTTATTTTAAAAGTATTATATGCACGTTTTGAATGTGAATCATGTTTATAATTAGTTTATGATCGTTAATTCCTTGTGCTTGCTTTGCATGATTATTAGAATATCTTGATGATTTATTGAGTTAAATATTATCATTATGTGCTCATTGGGATTTAAAAATATTGTATTTATTTAATTTATGTTTGTTACTTGGTTAGGAGTTATAATTAGGGTTTAATAAAGGTTTAAGTTTAAACTAACATAATAAACACCTATTAAATTTATAGAGCTGAATGCTTAGCATGACACGCATCATGAGTGGCCCTATACCCCACTATGATACCTATATGCAAATTTAATAGTAACAAAGAGACAAAATTTGATTGGTGGTTATAACTCGGGTTGAACATAATAAACACCCATTAAATTTGTAAAGCTGAATACTATGGCACGTATCATGGTTTGCCTGATACCTGTTTCCAAGCTGAATAGCATGGTCCGTTTCATTGTGGTCGCGTATTCCACAATGAGACCTATGTACAAATTTAATATAAAATAAGAGATGTTGTAGGCTAAGTACCTACTAATTATTTATAAAGCGTGGAAATGGACGAGTATCCATAAAGTCTTATGATTATAATGTTTGTATTTAAATTAACTTATTTGAGTTGGGATTTAATCTACTGAGCTAAAAACTCACAATATTCGAATGCCCTACAAACTTTTATTTTGCAGGTAACAGTGATGATAATGAGCACCGCGATGATTGACGAGGATGGTGCTACACTGAGAGGCCCTTAGGATATGTTATTTGTTTATTTATTTATTTTCGAACATTTCATTTTGCTGATTACTTTATCAGTTATTTTATGGATTTTTATTTTATTATTTTATTTGACTTAGTATTTAAACAATGGCGCCAAAAGTAAATGTTTTGGTTTTAGAATGGTTATTTGATTTTAAATTAAGCTTCCACAGATTTTATTTGGTTTTAACTCTGATTTAATTATGTTGTAAATGAGTCATTATTTATTTATTTATAGTTATTTTGGCTCGGGTCATTGCAATTAGTATCAGAGCCCTAGGTTTAAGTGTTCTGTAGACTGTATATGCACATACATTTAGAGTTGTCTGTTGGGCCAGTGTAGCACCTCTTTAGCGCCAGGTATGCCTTGAACTTAATCAATTATATTCAAATAATATTGTTATGTTTATAAGATGGGAAGAGTATTGTATAAGATAAACTCTGAGAGGTTTCTTTTATTTATAATCCAGAATGCCTCCACTCGTGGCAAATCATGAGCGTAGAGGAGCTGCAAAAGCATACACGTGTTATCTTGTTCAATGGTATAGATTTCAAACCAAAGCTCATTTAGTGAACTGAGAACCAAACAATAGTGGCATATGCATAAAGGGTCAAGTGTTTGGGAACAATACAGAAGATTTCTATGGAATCATTGTCGAGATTATTGAGCTTCAATTTGTAGGGCAAAGTATAAAGCGTACAATTGTATTTAACCGCTCATGGTTGGAAACCACTAGACGGGGTTAATATTCGCATGCATCTAAGTGTGAGGAATTTTGAGGTCAACGGGACAAAAAACATGCACACATGAGATTGTTTTGTGTTGGAAAAATAAGGAATACAGGTTTACTATTTACATTATCCCACGAAGCGACGAGATCTTTTGATTGGTAAGTTTTCTGTAAAGTAAGACCGATGATAATATATGATAGTCTTCCTGACAAAGACAACAGGAATTATCTTGCCATCCTGGAGGATGCAGTGCAACATTGTGAAATTGATCAAGGACTTAACTCCGACACTGCTCGTTTGTTGAATCATACAATCGAGACGTATTTTGATCCAACAAACCTATATACTCCATCTAACTGATAATGAATCTTCTCCTGGCAATACTTATGAAGAAAACACTAAAGAAGACACTAATGACTTAGAAGATATCGTTGATGATGAAAGTGAGGATTATGATGAGGATAACTGAATTATTATTATATTTTTAAGCGAGTATTCATTTTTATTTTACTAATCAAGATATAAATTCAAATTCGTATATCTATTGTTTTGGTTATAAGATTTTACAATTAATTTCGTTTCATTGCATTTTTATTTAAGAGATCGGGGTATTTATATAAATTTTGAAAATGAATTTGAAACTACAAAAAGAAATAAAAAGGATTGTTTATCGCGACGAATTCCGCCACTTAAATGTGAAAATAATTTTTTTATATTTAATTTCATCAAACATTAATGACGGATTTCGTCGCTAGTTGTCCAATAAATGTAATTTTTTAAAATTAATTTTTATCAAACATTAACGGCGAATTACGTCGCTATATGTTCAATAAATGTGCAAAAGTTTTTTCTATTTAATTGCATCAAACATTAACGACGCATTCCATCACTATATGTCAAAAAAATGTGCAAATTGATTCTTTCTAATTAATTTCATTAAACATTAACGACGAATTTCGTCGCTATATGTGCAATAAATATGCAACTCATATATTTTCATTTAATTTCATCCAAAATTAATGACAAATTTCGTTGCTAGTTAGTAATGAATGGGCATTAAACCCAAAATTTCACATAAAATTATAGCGGAATCACACGACACATTTCGTTGTTAAGGGCATACAAAGAGACGGAATTTCTGCAATTTTTTTAGTACTAGCGACGTATTGCGTCACATGCTTTATATTCAAGAACAAAAATGATGTTGTTCAAGTAAATTAGCGAGATATTGCATCACTTGCTTCATTTTTAAAAACATATGGGACAAAATTTAAGTGATTTGCACCGAAATTTGTTGCTAATTCGCGATTAAAACAAAACAAAGGCTCCCATTTTCCCCATTTCCTTCTCTTCTCTCCCCTTTTCTCTCTTCACTTTCTTTCCTTCTTCTTTCTTTTATTTTTCTTTTCCTTGATTTCTCATCGCTCTTCTCTCTTTCCTTGGATTTCTCCACCATCCCATATCCATTTCAAGGTATTTTTCTTTTTTTTCAATTTTTGTTTTGTTTTGTAATTTAACTTTAAATTTTATTTAGTTATTTACTTTTCAATTTGTTAAATTAGGGTTAGATTTAAGTAATTAGTTATACTTGAATAGATTTAAGTAATTAGTTATATTTGAAAACTTAGTTAATTTTAGTACTAAGGTTAGTAAATTTAATTTAGGCACTTAGGTTAGTTAAGTTGATTTAAGCACTTAGGTTAGTTAAGTTAATTTTAGTACTTAGTTATTTTAGTACTTAGGTTATTTAGAAAATATAGTTTTTACTTTAGGTTAGTTGGTTAATTTAGGTTTGCTTAGTTAGTGAAGTTAGGTTTCTTAGTTACATTAGATATTATTTTTTATAATGTTTATATGTTTTTAGAGATAATGCCTAGGAGACGTGCACCACAATCTACCAACCTCAGAGATGGCAGTAGCTTAGGGAGCCGGACCCTTGGTTATGTACGATTGGGGGATGATCCGGACTATAGTATTGAGCAAGAGGTCCTTGTCATGACTTATTCGATCGAGTAGCTACCACCTATCTCTGGATATATTTGATTGCACCTGGAGAATGGCAAGTAAGTTGTTATGAATAGTTTTTTTTCTTCAATTTATCAGTTAACATAAAGTTTAAATTACTTATGAACATTCTTTTGATATCAAGTTACAATCCTCGTGTAGTGTATCTCAGAGTTTCACCAAGGAGATTCATTTGAGTCCGTTACCGCCATTCGAATGCTGGCTGAGCGTTCCGACTCCGACCAAGATGTGGTTCTTCGCTTTTTGGAAGATAAAGTTCATATTTCATTAAATTCAATATTTTTGACATTTATATATAGTTTATACATAATTGACGTGTTTATTTTCGAGCTTCATTTTAAGATTCCATGAGAGCTTATAGATGAGGTGATCTTCCCTTCATGGAATCAGTAGGCTCGCACCCAGTACAGAGACTTGAGGTAATAAGTTAGGCATTCACTGGGTAGTAAGTGTTCGTAGTGGATTGTTGCATCCCACCATGAGGAGGCGGTACACCGCAACCAGACAGAAGAAGCGAGGTGTATTTATGTTGTCAACCAAGAAAATCGGAACACTAACCCTTCATTACACATTGGAGGACCGATCTCCACCCACGATCCTGAGATTTGTAAGTTCATATTCTTTGTGTTTCCTTAGGAACAAAGTCTCAATTGTCGTGTTGATCCCACAAAGTTGTTTCTCCTTTTGCACACAAAGAAGAATGATAAAGAGCATTTCGTCGACAAGAAGGCAAAACAGTGATCGACCAGTCATTCAATACTTTATAATTTATTATTATTTTTTAAATCCAACTAACATAACTTGTTATTTTATTAACGTAGGTTCGCTACGTTGAGCTACTCATTGAGTGATTACCGACTCCCGAGATTTAGTGGGAGGCAGGCGTTCAGACGACTCGGTTCCTCGACTACACAGTTATAGATGAGTCATGTACATTGATGGACTCCATTCAACTCATGCTGCTAGACTACAGAGCTTAGACGAAGCAGTGACTCACTCCGATACCATGTTAGGGCGCTAGAGTAGTGCCTCGAGTAGGAGACGCGGCATTAGTACATGTTCAAGGCTTCGATGAAAGCCAAGATGAATGCTCTAATTTCTTGAGTAGACAACGCCTCTTTATCATTTGTTCCTCCACCGAATCCTCCTAAAGATCTGTAGTAGTTTTAGGTTTACATTTTGTGTATTATTTACGGAATTGAACATTTTGTAATTATTTGATTTTTTGTAAAACAAAATAATTTTTTAATTATTATTCTCATTTTATAGTTTTAAATTTCTAATTTCAAAACAATAAGCATTTAAAAAAATAAATAAATATTGTGACGCATTTGTCGTTAAGGTCAAAGATTTTGAACTTTTTTGTTTGGGTCGCAGTTCGTCACAAAAGTAATGACGGAATGCGTCACCAAATGTTTGATGAAAAAAGTTTGGAATTTTATATAGGCAAAGCATTTCATCGTTAACTTGAATGGATTTGACTCTGCCACATAACGACGTATTGTGTCGTAAAATATAACGACGACTTGTGTTGTTAAAGTTGGTCAACATTTAGTAGCATTATATTTTTTTTTTCTGTCTCTAGTTAATGACGGAAACCATCGTTAATTGGACCTTACGAGATGAATAAAAAAACGATGGGCCAAAACGTCACTAATTAGCGACGGAAAGTGAGTGATTTCGTCGCCAATATTATCAAATTCCCTTTGTTCTTGTAGTGATTTGAGAGTTGGGATAAGTGGAATTTTTGTGATAAGGATTTGAGTTATGAATTTCAAAGATATCATTATAAGTTGTGTCTTGTTATGATCGTATTGTGAGGTTGGGCATGTGTTGCCATGTTTTGATGATTTGCATGGTGTTGTGGGAATGTAGTGTAAATGTCCTTTCTTGTTATTATGAAAGAAGAGCGAGTTATTGTCCCTTGATAAAAGTGAGGCTATGGTTGTGTATCATAAGCTAAGATTACAACCTGGATCACTTAGTGCGTTCTAAGGCTATATAAGTCAAATTCTTACTAGTATCTTAGATAAGGACCATAGACTAGATTGCGAGATAGTGTAATAGATTACAAAAAACTGAGGACTACGTTCTAAGAATTCTTTGTTGTTTGTAAGTCTTACCTTGAGGGTGAGGTAATCCGGTATTATAGTAAGTTAATGTATGTTAGATGAAGAAGAAATGATAAGATATTAGATAAGAGAAAAATGGTAATCATCATATTGTGAGGTTAGGCATGTGTTGCCATGTCTTGATGATTTACATGTGTTTTAAGAATTTGGTGTGAATGTTCTTTCTTGTTACTACAAAAAAAGGGCGTAGTTATGGCCTCTAGATAAAAGTTATGCTTTGGTTGTGTATCATATGTTAAGGTTGTGACCGGAATCACTTAGTGAGTTCTAAGGCCATATAAGACAAACTTTTGCTGGTAACTTGAGATAAGAACCATAGACTAGATTGTGAGATAGTCTAATGGATGCAAACATGAAAGGGCATGAGAACTACATTTTATATTTTCTTGGTTGATTGCGAGATAGTCTAAATGATCCAAACATGAAAGGCTGCACTATAATTTTTCAGATAACCTAGTCCAACCTTTAGAATAAACTGTCTACTATTAAGCTAGAATCAAACAATTGAGATGATGTAAATCATGATTAATGGTTTCTACATCAAAAGTTAGTTGAATTTATTATTGTACAATACTGGGTTCTCATGTAAAAATATGTTTATTTTAATTAATAATTGATTTCCAAATCAATAGTGTTTAGTTTAAATAATATCAATTGTGATGTGTTCGATTGTTGAGATCAATAAAAGTGTAAATGATTAATTGTTTAATGAAATTAGAATGGAATATTGAGATTAATAAATTTGTATGTGATTAATTGTGAGGGATTAATTGTTTGATGAGGCAAATGTGAGATTTACTTGGCATGGGTATTTTGAGATTAATTAATTTGTATGTAATAAATCAATAATCATTGGCTGTAATAATTATTGATTTATTAGTTAATTAATCAATCATGATTATTAACTTAGGATAATTCTACTATAAACTCTAAATTGAACTCCTCTCACTATTGATAGGTTATGTCCATTAATTATTAAGTTAATGGGAAATTTCATTGGGTAGTAGAATTTTCTCTAATATTTATACATATAGCATTTTTAAAAAGTATTAGCAAATATAACAGTTTTTTAAAAACCCTCATTTATGTGAATCAAAGAAATCAGTGATAAATTATAAGATAATCAATTATAACTATTGGGTAATCAGTGATTCATGCAAAAAATATCAGGATATCAGTAAAATCAGTGATTACTTGTATGGAAATCAGTGATTACTTGTGAGGAAATCACTGATTACTCATGCAAAAATAGTGGCATTTTTTGTAATATTTTAGGTGTGAATTTGAGTTTTTTTACTCTATTTGCAAATAACTTTTTTTACAAATATTAGACCTAATTTTGTTATTTTTGCAATAGCCCCTAAGTTAATTTGATATATCCTCTCGTGGTCATCATAATTACAACTAGGTCAAATCACTGTTTTACCCTTGCTATTATCTCTTTTATCCTTGTGTACCCAATGATTCTCTAATGAACATTTTCTCTAGTCTAATTATATAATAAGTCATTCTTTGGCTAGTGAAAATGTGAGGTCTCATGTTCAAGTATTGAATCATTACATCAAGAGAGTTACTTAAAATAGCTAAATTAGAAAAGCGTGGACTAATACTTTCATCGTTTAGAAAAGTTATGAATTTTATCTTGTATAGAAATATTCTCAAGCATTTACTTAGTCATTTCCCCAAAATAGAAGTTTATCAAGTATATCAACAAATCACTCTCAACCATGTGAATCAAAGGAAATTACTTAACAACTGTGAGGTTCATTAACATACTCATGATTGAGATTTATCAATCTTAATAACCTAGTTAATAATATAATGATTTCCTATAATATGGTGTTACATAGGAATTGATTTATTATCATAGTCTTTCTTGTATAATTCTATATATGTGATACTTCCACTTATCAATAATGCTAGTGATTTGAATCAAATCAGTGAATAGTATCAATGGTGTAGACAAGATAGGGTTTCCACATCGTATATCCATTTACTGCAGACCATTTTAGTTACTATCTTAGACTAGATCTGCTTTATAATCTTATATCATTCAAGATTACAATTTTGTGACTCGGGAATTTTGCTTATAGTTTGAATATTAAAGAATATCAACATATAATAAATTGCATAAAATTCACTAAAATATATTCATTTAAAATATTATATTATTAAAATACAAATTCTAGGGCACATATCCAACAATCTCCCACTTGCCCTAGAGTAAGAGACATTTCATAATCTTATTCCTTCTAGGTGACCCTCAAACACATTAGCCGTAAGAGTCTATGTAAATGGATTAGCTCCATTGTCCTTCGTGTCTATCTCCGTGACCAGTATGTCACCATGTTTTGACCTTTTGTGTGAAACTATTATCTCAAAAAGAGTGATGGGCAATTCCATGTTCAAAACAACTTCCAAGTTTTTTAGAAACTTTAGAGCCATACAGCTGCTGGGGTTTCTAACCTAAATATTATGTAATCCATTTAAACTATAAATAAATAAAGGAATTATTAATTAGTAATATTTACATTGTCATTTATTATTGTTTAATAAATGTAATCCTTCATAAGATTCAGAGTTACTTATGATAACTTAAAGTGGGCATATGATGTGGGAAGATTCACTTAAGTCGTAACTCAAACAGACTATGGTATATGAATAAAGGTTGGGTGCTTATTTCAGGTAACACCACTAACACGGCCCACTTCTGAATTGGCACAAGTGATCTCATTTGGATCTCTCATGTAGAGACATATGAGTGGGGTGTTGCTGCAATAGAGATTGTAGTAGACTGGATTAAGATAAACTTACTGTCTTCTGGGAAAGCCGTTAAATAAAGACACTTCATCTATCAATCGATTGATCATGTACAATAGATCTTAATCTTGAGTGGATTACGAACTCCTGTTCGCAAGAGATAAACCTTTGATTTGCATAGGTGAGAGTGACTTGATATAGTTCACTCAATATGCCTCCCACTTTGGGAATTGCATCTTGTTTATAGCTAGGAACATAATTACAGAAGAATAGAATTCACTCTTTTCCATATAGGAAAATAGATAAGTAGTTCCCTTATGGACTGATTCGGTGCTTGAACAGCAGAGCCTCATATTCCTCTGATCAAGGAAAAAAAAGCAAAGACGCATAATGGAGGTTATGTAAGGTTGTTAATTAGAGAATCAGTTGAGCTTAAGGAACAAAATGTATCATGGAGGTTAATACGGTAAAATTACCTAGCCGTGAATACAAACTACTTATGAAGGATCAAAGTGTAGTTAATGATATTAGTCAATGGACATAACTATGTCTATAGTACTAAGAGTGCAACTCTAAATATTTAGTGGAGTTATCTAGGAGTTAATGAATAAGAATTAATTGATTAAAAGCGTTTAATCAATATAATTCTAGATCATTGGAGCTTAGTCCTATGGGTCCATTAAGTCCTCCGAGCTAACACATGTAATTGAGAACATAAATTAATATGGATTAATTTCTTTGGATAAATGCTTTTAGCATTTGATTTGAAGTTGTCAAATCAATTAAAGGCCAATACAAATAGAGGAGTCTTTTTGATTAATAAAATGAAATTAAATAGAAGAGTCTATTTGATTATTTAATTAATGGTGAAATTAAATAGAAGAGTCTATTTAATTAGTTATTAAATAGAGGAGTCTATTTAATTATATAATAGAGAGATTAAATAGAAAAATTTATTTAATTAAATTAATTTTGCAGTTGTCCAAAATTGATGGGGATTTAAATAGAGGAATCTATTTAAATATTTAATTTGAGGAAGTCAAATTAAAGATGAAATAAATAAATAAAGGAGTTTTATTTATTTATATAATTAATGGAATTGTTCTATTAAATAAAAAGGAAAATAAAATACACAATATTGTCATGGAGATGGTGAGGTGGGCGTGTGACCCATAGGTAGGGTCACACGCCACATTGGTTATTATTTAACCAATTATTTACATTTTATTTAATTTAAAATATATTGAATATCGTAATTTAAATTAATATGATTAATTTAAACGAGTGAGAAATGTAATATCTTAATTTAAATTAATATTTTTTAATTAAGATATGGAATAATTATTTAAAATTAATAACGATTAATTTAAATGAGTAAAATATGGAATAAGTATTTAAAATTAATAATGATTAATTTAAATATTGATATGGAATACCTTATTATGGAATAAGATATTATATCTTAATTATTCAAAATATATTTTAGAATATCTTTATTAATTATTTGATAATTAAAAAGATATTAAAAGATTTTCTGGGACCTTATTTTTCCTATAAATAGGAACCTTGGGGTGACCCCAAAACACCCAACTAAGAGAGCAAAAGAAAAGGCTCAGGAAAATTCCTCTCCTCTCTCTCTTCCGCCACCTCCCATAGGGTTAGGGAAGAAATTTTTTTTTTCCTCTTCCTTTTTCAAAAGATGATAGTGCTCACGCACCGATTCTCTTTTGTGCTTAGTGAGGAAGAACTTTTTGGTGGTCCCAGAATCGTAACCAAGAACGAGGAGGAGCAAGACACTTCTCTACAAGGGTTAGTAATTCTTTTATGCGCATTTGTTTTGATAATATTATACTGTAAGGAAAAGTCTTTGGGGCTTCCGTTTGAGAACTCTTTTATAGAAGCCTCAATTCCAACAACAACTTCTTTTGAAAATTCACCTGTAAATAATTAATAAATCTCATTTATTTAATTAATTATTTGGGTCATTTTCTAATTGGGTTCGTTAATCCAATGGAGCTAAAAACTCTTTTTGAATTAAAAAAATCCAATTTAGATAATTATTAAATTTTTTATATTAATTTAATTATTAATTACTATTTAAATGAAACTTTTTATTTAAATAATTGATAATATTAATATTATCTCCCAATTAAATATTATCAAGCAATATTTAATTATTAATTTCTATTTATATAATATTTATTATTTAATTCATTAATAATATTTATAAATATTCCATTTAAATAATAAAATTATTTAAAAAATTAATAATATTGATTGATAATATTTTATTAAAAATTAAAAATTAATTATTAATTTAATTATTTAAAAAACTAATTTTTTTAAATAATAATTATTATTATAATACTATTTCATTATTAATTACCATTTAAATAAATTTATTATTTAAATAATTATAACGTTTAATTAATAATATTCCATTACTAATTCCTGTTTTAATAAACTCATTATTTTAAACAATTAATAATATTGATATTAATTTTTATTTAAATAAACTCATTATTCAAAAAAAATATTTTAATTATTTAATTATTTAAGTAATTTAATTCATTTAAATTATTTGTTTATTCGTTAGTTAAGTTAATGAATTGACGTTGCGACTATAATATTAAGTTTAGTATAGGGACCTGATTAACTCATCTCTTGGGATATTTTCTTGTTTTACTATCTTTATGGATTTTTGAAGATAATCTTATGATATTTGATATATTTGAATTTTTTTTTTCTTTTTTTTTTTTTGTAATTAATGAAAGGGGTTGAACAACCCACTTTTGTACTTAGCCAAGTTTAAAGTCTACTGTCGTATTATATTTTAAAAATGATTAAAATGAGTTTGATCTTTATATATATCAAATAGAAAAAATGGATGGTGATAATATTTGTTAAAAATAAGGATGATGACTATATTTTAAAACTACAAAAAGTCACTCCAAAAATTAAAGTTTATATTATTTATGAAAGGACAAAATTGTCACAAAATTCCAAGATATCTTGATCCTTTCAATCAGAGGACACATGTTACCAAAAATTCAATACCCCACCTGCAAATTGCAATGCTAAGATTTGCCATCCCGGGCGGTGGCCGATTAGAATTATCATCTCCAGCTTCGATTTTCTTCTATTATTTACCCACCTTGACCTCGATTTTTTTAATGTAAATTTTATTGAGTAACGAATTTTTATCTAATATTTATAAAATTATCAACTCAAAAAAGTGTTTGTAAATATAGCAATTTTTATCAGTGATTAACAATGATTTATGTGTTTAACAGTGATAAATTTAGTATAAAAATATGTAATTCAATGTTTATTATTAATAAACCCAATAAAAATTACTATATTTTTAATTTTTTTTTAGTTTTTATTTTTACAAATATTACTAAAAAATTACTAGATATATAAATGCCCCTTTTCCAAATGTAAAAGATTAACATAGTTTATTGGCAACTCGAGGGAATAAAAACATATTTAAATTATTTAAGGAAAATAAGATATAATTGATACGAGAAGGATGTTTAATCTAATATCTCATCTAGTTTTATTATCAATTTTTAAAATAATCTAGTATACTAAAAGAATCTATGCGAATGATTATAGATGATAATAATAAATTAATCAAAGATTAATTCTATAAATACTTGTATAGTTCAAGATTTGAATTTCAAGATTTAAGTTGGTATTATCTCTTAACTTAAGTAGTAAAATTGAATTATTATAATAATTATAAGTTGTGATTCTAGGAGGGATAAACAATATAAAGAAATATATACTCGTTCTAATCATAAAAGATATTTAAAAGATGATCATCAACAATAGAAGAAGCCGATAAAATATCTGTTAGTATGAGGCTTGTTTGGACTAAAATCCAAGAGTAAAGTCATGAGACCTATACTTAAATGAATAATATCATATCAATATGGAGTTTGTGAATACTCATTGTCTCTTAATCAATGTTATTAGAATAATGCTTCGATTTTAACTATGTGGATACAAATTCTCGGATGTCAAATAAAATGGGGAGCCTTAAAACTCTATTTGTGGTGGTTTTAATTAGACAGATGCTATATTCCGAAAATAAGAAGATAATCGAGATAGAGTGGACGCGAGATAGAGTGGACGGATGGAGAGGAGGTTTAGTGATTGTTGAGATATATGACTAAATTTAGCTTGAACCATTGACTTAAGTTTTTGGTTCAATTGGTGATTTAACATATTCAATATGATATCAGAACAGGAGGTCCTGAGATCAAACCTCCTTTATGTCATTTGCTCTAACTTCCTACCCATTTAAATATTTCACATGTTTGGGTCATGTGCAAATATCCAAGCTCACATGTGAGGGAGAGTGTTGAGATATATGACTAAATTTACTTTGAATCATTGATTTAAATTTTTTGTTTAATTGGTGATTTAATATATTCAATAGTGATAGCTGATTTAAATAAGAGGTTTGGTCAACATTATAATTAGTATTAGTGCTATTATGGTGTAAGACCACTAATACGGCAAGAAACGTGTTTCATGAGTTGTTTGACGCTTGTTTTCAATCATACATAAATGCTGACTTTTTCCCACGTTCTTGAAATTCCCGAAAATGAGCATTTGAAAATAACACATTGAATAAAAAAGCTTATCTTCTTCGAAATTATTTTACAAAAATTGTCGTTTTTAAAATACTATCGGTTTCAGGGATTCTAGAGGCACTTCATTAGTTGTCTTCAAAATTATTATTATTTTTTATTCCTCCATTTAAATATTAAATATCAATTTATACTAAATAAAAAATCAAATTTATTTGTTCAAAAAAAGAATCAAATTTATAATAAATATTATTTTAAATATTTAAAAATAAAAATAATTATCATAAATATTAATAAATTATTTAAATTATTCTAAATATCATTCTAAATAATAAAAATAACAAGAATAACTATCATACATATTTTTTATTAAAATAAAATTCTAATTTTAGCCTTTTTTTATACACATTGTTGGGAGTGAGATTGAACCACTCTCTTGATGAAGGTGAAACTTCAATGTCTTAACCAATAGAATATGCCCAATTAATTTATTTAAATATCTAAACTAGCCATTTTCCCATATAAGATAACAACATTTATTTTATTCAACAATTTTAGAGAAAATTTACACTCTTTCTATTACTTTTTAAAAATGGCAGAAACTTATGTTTGATAATAATAACTTCTCACTCTTAACAAATATCCAAACAACCATGAATAACATTTAAAAAAAAATATAAATACGTATATAAAACAAAGAAGTAATTAAAAAAAAAAAAAGCAAAAGCCTATTTTTAATTAATTTTTTAGGTACTATATTTTAAAATTTTTATCTCTAATAACATAAATCTACATACTAATTACTAAAATATCATAACTTTTTATAAATTACTCAAAAAGCATAATTATAGTTCAATAAATTTATTAACCTATTTTTCATGAGTATTTTTAATGAATTTGATTTTTGTTTTTTTTGCTTTTTTTAGTTCAAATTCAATAATTTATCGAATTATTTGATTATATTTCATTATTATTTTCAATAAATTTATTAGTATTATTTTTTTATAATTTTAGTTCAATAAATTTATTCAATTATAATTATGCTATTTGAACAGTTTTTGAAAAGTTTTGACATTTTAATAATTAGTGTTTAAAAATATGTTATTTCAGTAATTGGTGACATATTTTAATCTTTTATCTATACCATACTGAAAAACAAACATTTTGAGAAGCACTTTTGGCTTATTTTTCTATTATAACCAATTATTAAATATAAAATCATATAATTTTTAATTAATAAAAGCAATTAATTCACTACTAATCTATACTATCTAAAAAATGGCTTAGAGGAAAAACTTTTGATTTCTATTTTTACCTTTATAATTCATTTAAATTTCTATAATGCCATCATTCAAAATTAATAATCATTTTATTACCAATTAATTAAATACAATAAACAAATTTTATACTATCTAAATTTTTCTAAATATACTTTCTTATTATTAAATTAATTAAATACAATAAACAAATTTTATACTATATAAAACTTTCTAAATATACTTTCTTATTATTAATAATTGAATATTATAACCAATTAATTAAATACAATAAACAAATTTTATACTATCTAAATTTTTCTAAATATATTTTCTTATTATTAAATTAATTAAATACAATAAACTAAAATTGTCTTCGTTCAATAAATATTTCAAATATATTTTATCATGAGCTTATTTCAAAAGTTAATTTAGTAATAATTTATTGGTCATATTTATAAAATAAATAATTTCATAGACTTATTAAATTTAAAATCAAACCCAACAATCAAATTAATTTTTAATAACTTTTCGTATACTATTTTCTCTAACAAACCTTTCCGTTCCTAATTCTTTTTTTTATTATATTAAGACTAGGTCAAGCAGGGGAAAACACACACTAAAACAATTCTCTCTAATTTAAATATATAATTACGTTGGTGTGATTATTTTTTAAAAGATCAAAACCAAAGGACATAGCATACCATCTTGTAACACCCCAAATAAATGAGTAGTCGAAAAGTTTTGTAACTCACTAAATTGAATTAAAAATTTATTGAAATTTTCACTTTTAATTTAATATATATATACATGTAAATAGAGATGAACTAACACACCAATTTAAAAAACAAAAAACTAGATGTTTGAGGATAGAGTTATGGAAAAGAAATGAATATTAGGTAAGATGATATAACATCATTATTAATCTTTAGTCATCTACATGTATCCATCATCCATGAGTAACAAGATGATATAAAATCATGAAATTTAAGTTTTTTTTCATCTTAAAGATATTTTTTAATATGGGTTACTTTAATTTCTTCCATTTCATTATAAAATTTGAATTTTCAAAATATTAGTTAAGAAAATAACTTCATAATAATATTGACATTTCTATTATAAAATTTTAAAGATAAACCACATGTCCCACGTGCATGGCACGTGTGAAAAACCTAGTTTTTAAAAAGCAATTGAACGGGTTAGAAAAATAATTTAATTGCACACTTTTCTTTGTTTCGTTTTGTATTCTTGTGTGAATTGAATTATCAGTTTAGAAACTCTTCCAAATACTTGTTGATTTTCGTTCCTATAAATCAAGATGTTTTTTTTTAATTGTTAATCTCTTGAAAGAATGATCTCCAGCTTGGGTAAATTGGAGACCATGAAATAACGGAAATATTGAAGATGATAGATGTGGTTAAATTATTCATCCATTAAGGTCTAATGTGGTGAGAAAAATCCGAGATCTAAAGTTGGACAAATATTTCCCAATTTAATCTTTGCGAATGTTAGATTTTTCTGTTTAGTTTTAAGTGTTGTGTTACTTTATTTTTTACACGTGTTGTTTTTATTAGTTATATGTATCAAATGTAAATTGATTTTGATTTGGTTAGTTTCTTGTAACTGAGATTTAGATTTTGGTTTTACCTTAGTCTCCAACTTATATAATTTTTTATACCGATTGTATTTTCGATATATTAATATGAAAATAATATTTTTCTCTAAGTGTGAAAATCTTCTACTTTTATATTCTTCATTTTCATTCCTTTGATACTGTAACGACCCAACTTCTTTTTAAACTATTTTGATTTAAAAATTTAGCGAAAAATTCGGCATGGTGACGTTTAAAACTTGGACTATCGCCATGCCTTTAAATACATTTTTCTCAATCAGATAAATAAAAAACGGAATGGACATTACTTTTATCAAAATCTCAAATCCAGATAATCTCATCGACTATAAATAAAAATCCAAATCCAGAGAAATAATGGAAGTAAACTTGCTCTCATGAGCAAAAAATATAAAGTATGCAATGAAAGATGAAAGTAAAATAAACATGAGTCCATGGACTACACAACTCCTTGAGTCCATCTATACTCCATCGTCATCATGAGATCAAGTGGCAGATGCACCTTTCCCACGACCCCGACCCTGTCTACGATCATTAACTGAAGTGTAATATCATGAGCAAAGCTCAATGAAGATAAATTGAAAGTAAGGTAACATTAGATCCCAAATTTGTTTCCCGATTTGTGTCCAAAAAGATCATACGATCTCTTAACTACCCAACCACAAACTCAAGTAGAACCTCATATCTCTAAGGTATCCACTTGTGAAAATCAAATCACCGCTCAAACACACTCTCATCCAACCACAAGATACATAAACATGAACTTGCTCGAAATAGAGTGCATCTCTCGTATACAAGACCATTCATATCATTTACGAGAAGTAAGGTACATAAAGCCGCCTCTAAGTCCACACATCCCAAAATAACGAAAGCAAGGCATGGAATAGCTCTCACAATCCATGTTATCTATAATGTAGCTCTCATAGCTCATACATCTCATATGGGACAAACGAGGTACAAAATAGCCCTCTTAAATCATTTATCTCATAATAACATTATACGAGGTAAAAAATAACCTTCAAATCTCATATATCTCCTAGAAACATCACACGAGGCACAAAATTTCCCTCAAATCTCATATATCGACAAGTAAGGTTCACATAGCCCTTATAGTCAGCAATCATATCATATATCAATAAGCAAGGTTCATGTAGCCCTTACAATCCTTAACATATAATCACATATATCGACAAGCAAGGTTCATTTAGCGCTTACAATCTTTAATCATATAATGTATCCCACACATAAGATAAATCACAAGTCAAGCTATATGGATCTTCAGATAACATCATACAACAAAAGTAAGTACTAGTCAAGCCTTATAGGCCTTCAAATCCCATCATGATAATAACAAAAGTAAAGTCAAGCCAATCAGCCTTCAAATACCAATATATATATATAACAAAATTAGAGTCAAGCCCCAACAGCCTTCAGTTACCTACTTATTAATATTATGACCTTAAGATTCACATTTCCATTGTTTCATTCATAAACATAATTCCACAATCCTTTCCCGAAATCAAACCCCTTAAATTAGAAACCTTCAAATACCCATAAACATCAAGTTTAGTATAAAACATACATAAGCATAGGCTAAACTGAGAGTTCTTCATATCCACTAAAGTTCTATAATTTCACCCAAATCGTCTTTAAACCAACTCCAAGCCCTAACAAATTAGTAAGCGTGCTTTTAATCCCTTATTTCCAATTTTAAACTCAACTCCCGACCATACAAATCGTTTAACAAATTTGGTTCATAAGTTTACTTTAAATTCTATTTATCCTAACCTTTGAAGCTTGGTATGGTTGCTAGAACCAAGAAAGCATTGATCATCCATAACCTTAACCGGCCTTGAACCAAATAAAAATCTCGCCCCAAAAGTTGCCCGAAACCTGGAAAAAGATTAATTAACACTATTTAGCAAGAGAACCAACTTAAAATAGTGAAAATCGATCCAAAATTTACTAAAACCAGCCTAAACCAGTTCGGGTGAAAAGGATAGCCTATTCAGTTGGACCACTTCTCTTCCAAACAGCCACTGACGTGCAAAAAGAAAAGGAACGAACAGCTCACCCCGTTTTTCTAACAACAAGTTAGACAACGAGCTCTGACGTTAGGAAGGTCTTTGAATGCGTGGGTTTTAAGAGAATGGGTTGATACACATCAGAGCTTGAAGCAAGACGAGAACCCAACTCCAAAGTCATGAGATCTTCACAAACCGACGAGCTTCTTTTTCCAGAATTCGGGGACTTTGAGAGCTCAAGAAAATGAGTATGGTTTTTGCTCGTGACAGCTTCCTAAAATGATGAAACTCAAAATGAATCCCGATGAATGTAATGACCCAACTCCATTAAATCCTTTAAATTCAAAGACACAACGGAAGACTTAGTATTTAAAAAAAAGGGCACGGGAACGTTTAAAACTTGGACTAGCTCAAAACCTGTAGTATATTTTTCACAACCAGACAGAGAGTGGAAATGCGCATTTCCTTTTATATATAAATTTTAAAATGAAGACACATAAAAAAGAAAACAAGTCCAAGAGCTTTAATAAGCGAAAATACAAAACATCTCAAGATGGAAATAAAGTAGAATGAAAATGAAAATATTTAAGTCATGCATTCATAGAATGCTCAAAATCCATGCCCATAATGTCACCGCTCCTCAATCAAATGACGCCGCCTTCTCTACCACGCCCTCTACCACGTGCAGTACCTGAAAAGAAGTAAGTTTAGCAACATTAGCATACAAATGCTAGTGAGAATAAAATGGAGGTAAGTAATCCTACGGACCGAATTCCATGTCAGAAATTTTGTCCAAAGGCCTAACATGCTCTTTACTACCTATTATATACTTTCAATACAACCTAGGCATAATACCTATCCTAAACACACATCGAACCACATACAGTATTACATTCAAAATCAATACACTAGTACAAACGATAAGCATGTCTTTCCAATTCTATAACAAACAAGTTGAGATTCTCATGTCATGAACTCGATTTATCATCATACCACATATCTTTGTTATAGCGGCGCTCATAGCCAGTTTCATCCATGAACGCGTTATATTCACAAAACATATCATACATTTGCGCCTACGGCCTGTTTCATCCAGGAGCCTAATATATTTATAAGTTCCACGATACAATGGCCCATAGTTTGTTTCATCTATGAACCCATTATACCCATAAATCACAAATCTCTCGATATATTGCGCGTATAACCTATTTCATCTATGAACCCATTATATCTACAAATCATAAATCGCTCGATATAATGGCTCACATTGCCCGTTTCATCTATAAAACCATTATATCCATAAATCACAAATCTCTCGATATAATGGTGCATATAGCCTGTTTCATCTCTAAACCCATTATATCCATAAAACGGTCCTTGACCTTGTTGCATCACAACACAAACAACAAAAATTCAATACAATCACAATACAATTCATATTCAATTACATGCTTATCTTTTGTACTTCTCAAGGTGTTGTCTCTTACAAAATCCCAAGTACATCAATCATATTATAATTAGAATTTCCATAATCCATGGTCTCACTGCTACCAAACAATAACCCACAATGTTTACATAAGGTAATGAACTCGAACAAAATGACAACCGTAAACACCACCGATACCAAGTCCACGAAGATCGTAGTTTCTAAAGTAAACAATTATCAAGATTTAACACATCAATGCTACCAAGGATAAAAGAAAACTTTAAAGTACATAATTAACCTCCAAGAATTCTACTAAGATACTTTGGTCCAAAACTACTCAAGGTGCCTTCCACTTCCAAAATTGTTCATAACCTTACATGACTTCAAAGAACACACTAAAACTTACTTTTCCCCCAAAACCAATACTTAACCCCAAGGACACTCGAAATACAAAATATCTCAAACTCACTTGAAAGGTTCACAGTCACCATCTAACAATTAATAGTTCTTAACAAAAATTGAATCTCTTAACCTCGATCAAACAATATTGTCAAGCAACTTAATAAATGAAATTACAACCACCACTTTAAACTCACCTTAGCAAAGTAGACAAGCTTCTTAAGTATTGAAAGATTGATCACGCAAGAGATTACCAATATCTACATTTAAATTACATCTAAAAATTCATTAATTAACCAATCATGCAACAAATGAATGACTTTTAAACTTAAAACAAAAAACAACCCATTTTAAAGACTTAGAGGCCCACAACAAAGGGAGGGAGTTTTGGGGTAATGGTTTTTCCGGGTTTTGAGAATTTTAGAGGCAATCCAGGTTGGTTTTGAGTACTTTTTAGGTGTTTTCCATCAATGGGTAAACATATTTTGGGCTTTTAGCCTTAAATTCTTCCCCCAAAATTAAAGAAAGCACAAAACTAAGCATGGTGAAACCCCCCATAGCAGGCTACGATTTTAGTGATAAAAAGGGGTTCTTGGGTTTTACATTTTAGAGATGAAAACTAACGGGATTGGCATGAAATACCTTAAATGTATTTATGAATTTGAAATCTTCTAGTTAATTGAATATTTCAATTTGATTTTACATTTAAGATGCAAGAGGAAGAAAACCCATAAAGAATAATTCAAATCTCACCTTCTAGGGCTTTCCTTGAGGATAGAGAAACGCTTCAAGAGTCTGATGAAATAAAAGCTTAGAGAGAGAGAGAGAAAGATTTCCAAGGAAAAAATTCTAATGAAACAGAGTAGAATCGAGAAAAATCTGGAAGCTTCATTCAAGCCCTATAAGCGTCGGCCATGGAAGGGAAAAATGAGATCTTTTTGTGTTTGTTTTATAATGAAGGCGATGATGGTGAGGTCAACAAAAGATCTCCTTTAATTTCTCCCTTCATTTAAAAATCGCCCAAAGCTTAGTAAACACTATTTAACTATAAAATTAACTAAGTACAATTAAACTAGCTAAAGGGTGATTAATAATTATTAATTGGCCGGTTAATAATTATTAATGTAGCTAATCTTAAATTATGCTTCCAAAGAAATAAATGACAAGTAGCTGAATGTAACTTCTAAAATTTAATTTATTAACTCTAAAATTAGCTTTAAAAACTTTAATTTAAAAAAAATTACCTCAAAAAGTAATGGGACGCTATAGTCTACCCTCTTTAAAAGACTTTTCGTCCTTGAAAAGTAAGCTATCTAGTTGAAATAAGTGTGGATACTTAGCCCGAATCTAATTCTCACGCTCCCACGTGGCCTCCTCCGACACTTGGTTACTTTATAGAACTTTAACCAAGTTTATTGTCTTGTTCCTCAACACCTAATACTTAGTAGCTCATGACCTCCTTATAAGATAGATTAGCATCCAAAGTCACTGGCTCGTAGTCAATAATATGTGAAGGGTCCGCCACATACTTTTCGAGCATCGACATATGGAAAACATTATGAACTACTGACAATTTCGATGGCAAGTCCAAGCGATATGCTACTGATCCAATTTAGTCGAAAATCTAAAATGGGCCTATAAATCTAGTTCTCAACTTGCCCTTCTTCCCAAACCTCATTACCCCTTTCATGCGTGCCACCTTCAGAAAAAATGTGGTCACCTACCATGAACTCAAGTGCACTCCGCCGCTCATTGGAGTTACGCTTCTTTCAACTTTGAGCTAGCTTCATCCTCTCTCTGATAGGAGTGATAGACTCACTAGTCATATGTACTATTTGAGGTCCCAAAAGCTTCCTTTCAGAAACTTCATCTCAATGAGCCAATGCTTTGTACTTTCTACCGTAAAGTGACAAAAAAGGTGTCATCTCGATGGTAGCCTAGTAACTGTTGTTATAAGAAAACTACACAAGGTACAACTGAGTATCCTAATTACCATCGAAGTCTAGAATGCAAGCTCTCAGCATGTCCTCTAAAATATGATTGAACCTCTTGGTCTGACCATCTTTCTGGGGATGGAAAGCAGTATTAAAATAAAAGCCAGCGCCCATGGCAGTGTGCAGACTCAACTAAAACTTCAAGACAAAGTGGATGTCTCAATCTGAAACAATCCTGACTGGTACTTCATGTAGCTTGAAATCTCTTTCATATACAAATGTGTCCATGTCTCAATAGGGTAAGTCAACTTTCCTGTTATAAAATATGCACTCTTGGTCAATTTGTTGACGATCACAAAAATGATGTCATAACCCTTCACTGTCCTCGGCAACCCACTCATGAAGTCCATCGATCTTTCTTCCAACTTCCACTCAGGCACGCTCAATGTGTTTAAATATCTAGGCAGACTCTTCATTAAGACCTTGACTTGCTGACAAATCAAGCACTTACTAACAAAGTCGGAAATTTCATGTTTCATCCTAGGCCGCCAATAATGGTGTCTCATGTCCCTATACATCTAAGTACTACCTGGATGCACATGAAAGATAGAACTATGAGCCTCTTCCAACAACTCTTTTCTATGCATATATTCATCCAATTGAGAAATATACAATGGTGAACCTGAAGTTCACTAATCCAGACATGTTTAGTGTTGGCATGATTGACTTGGTCATCCTGGATCGATTATAATGAGAAAAATAATTGAGAATTCATATGGGCATCTATTGAAAAACCAGAATATTCATTCTAATGAATTCTCATGTTTGGCTTGCTCTCAAGGGAAATTAATAATAAGGCCACCACCAGTTAAAGTCGCAAGTGGATCTCCAAAATTTTTATAACGAATTTATGGATATATGTGGACCTATTAATCCCCAAGTGGACAATTTAGATATTTTATGTTTTAATTGATGCGTCCATTAGATGGTCACATGTTTATTTATTATCATCTCAAAATCTTACTTTTGCAAGATTATTGGCTCAAATAATTAAATTAAGATCTCAGTCTCCTGATTATACAATCAAGAAAATTTGTCTTGATAATGCTGGTGAATTTACATTTGAGACATTTAATAATTATTGTTTATCCACTGGAATAAATATTGAGCATCTTGTAGCTCATGTACATACACAAAATTGTTTAGCTGAATCATTTATTAAACGTCTTCTATTAATTACTAGATGCTCATTCAGATCAAGCTGAACAAGAAGTGCAGAAAATTATTCATTTACAAAATATAGCAAATCAACTACCAGATGCATTTATAAATGCAAAGAAAATGACAAAATCACATATACTAGCTGTAAATATTCCATCACAGATTGATATCTCAAAGGGACAGCTTATTAGTATTACAACTAATGAATCTAAAGCATGCCCGAAGCATGGAAGGACAATAGGTTCCAAAGATAAACATCCTAAAAAAATAAAGAAAACGATAAACAATATGACTCTACTATTGAAGTAGAGGTTCCTGAAGAAACATCGAACATAAATAATCCTGAAGGTCTAGAAGATGATCAAACACTTAAAAATTGTGAAATTTTGATTAATTATGCCATAGCGGAGAAAATATGGAATCGAGCAAATACAATTATAGAAAAACATTTTTATCTATAATGTTACTCTAGATATTACCTTAGAAAGTGAGGATTGTGAACCAAAATCTGTCGAAGAATGTCGACAGAGAAAAGATTGGTCTAAGTGGAAAGAAGCGATTCAAATAGCACTGGACTAATTTTCAAAACGTGAAGTTTTTTGACCAATACCCCTGAAGGTGTTAAACCAGTTGGGTATAAATGGGTATTTGTAAGAAAAAGAAATGAAATAACGAGTTCACAAGGTATAAAGCACACCTTGTAGCAAAACGTTTTTCACAAAGACCTGATATTGATTATGAAGAAACATATTTTGGTGGATGCAATTACACTGAGATATGTTTTAAGCTTAATTGTGTATGAAAGACTCGACATGCATCTAATGGATGTAGTCACAACATATTTATATAGCTCTTTTGATAATGATTTCTATATGAAATTCCTGAACGATTTAAGAGGCCAGAAGCATATAATTCAATTTCTTGAGAAGTATATTCAATTAAATAGCAAAGATCCTTATTTAGACTAAAACAATTCAAATGAATGTGGTACAATCGTCTAAGTGAGTATTTGTTGAAAGAAGGTTATAAAAATAGCCCTATTAGTCCATGTGTATTTATAAACAAATCACAATCAGGATTTGTCATTATTGCCGTATATATTGATGATTTAAATATTATTGAAACTCGTGAAGAGCTTTCAAATGTAATAAAATATCGTAATAAGGAATTTGAGATGAAAGATCTCGGAAAAACAAAGTTTTTCCTTCGTTTGCAAATTGAGCATTTAGCAGATGATATTTTTATTCATCAATCAACTTATATAGAAAAGATCTTGAAAAGATTATATACGGGTAAAGCACATCCATTGAGCACTCCAATGGTAGTGCATTCACTTGATGTGAAAGACGATTTTTTTGACCTCGAGAAGACAATGAAAAAATTCTTGGTCTTGAAGTACCATATCTTAGTGCAATAGGTGCACTTATGTATCTTGCTAATAATACATGTCCAGATATAACATTTTCAGCAAACTTGTTAGCTAGATATAGTTCTTCTCCAACAAGAAGATATTGGAATGAAATTAAACATATATTTCGTTACCTTTAAGGAACAATTGACATGGGCTTATTTTATTCTAAAAATTCCATGATAGAGTTAGTTGGTTATGTAGATGCAGGTTATTTATCTTATCTACATAGAGGTAGATCTCAAACAGGTTAGTTATTCACATGTGGAGGAACTGCTATATCATGGAGATCTATGAAACAGACTATAACAGCCACCTCTTCAAATCATGTTGAAATTCTTGCACTTCATGAAGTAAGCCAAGAATGTGTATGGCTAAGATCAGCTACTCAACACATTTGTGAGGCATGTAGTTTATACACCAATAAAGAAATTCCAACAATATTATATGAGGATAATACTGCATGCATAGCACAAATAAAATAAGGTTATATTAAAATAGATAGGACACAACATATTTCACCAAAACTCTTTTTCACTCATGATTTTGAAAGAAATGGTGATATTATAAATATCTAGAAAATAAATTTCAAAGATAACCTGGTAGATCTATTAACAATGGCATTACCTACAACAACATTTGAAAAGTTGGTACAGAGTATAGGAATGTGGCGGCTTAGAGAACCTCAAGTGATGTTGCCATGAGTGGGAGTAATATATAATGCACTTTCTTTTCCATGACTATGGTTTTATCTTATTAGGTTTTCCAAGCAAGGTTTTTAACGAGGCAGATCTTACTAAAAAAATCATGTACTCTTTTTCCTTCACTAGAATTTTTTTCCCACAAGGTTTTGTCTAGTAAGATTTTAATGAGGCATATTCTTAATGAGTGGTGTCATCAAAGGGGGAGTGTTATGAAGTGGAGTGTTATGAATGACACCAACTCCTAACTCCATTTCTTTGAATTTCTTCTTAAATCAAGCAACTCCCTATTGAATTTGTAGGGAGTTTGGTATTTTGTCTAAATCTCTTTCAATGTAGTGTTATTCTTTTAGTATTTCCTTAGTTTTATAACACATAAAATTATATTCAATTATAAAGAATAATATCAAATATTCTTTAAAGGTGCAAAAATATATGCATAGAGGCAATCAATGGACGTTTCTTAAATTTTTTCGTGAAATGCCAAATTTTTTTATAGATTACTCAAGATGACTATTGAGAACAAACACTGATGGCCTTTGAGAACAGACACGTAAAAAGAAAAACATAAAGTCAGCAGTACATATAAACCAACCAAAAAAATATGTGCATGTAATCACAATTTGGTTGGTAAAAAAAAGATGCTAAACAATATTTCAATAATGTTTCTTCATTCCCATGCAACATCATTAGTGTCTCATGCTTTCTAATGTCAAAGTCATAATAATATATAAATTTGAAACAAAACAAAACAAGATAAATATAAATGATACCAAGTCAATATGAGTCACCATAATAGAGTATAACAGAGAAGAAAACTAACATTGTCTCTTCAAATTTTGTACAAATTTTACTTTATTGGCCAGTAAGTTCAATAGATTGAAATTACCATGATACATGAAAATTGATGGCTGTAACACCCCGATACGAGGTACTTTTAAAATTTGAATTTAAATTTATTTTGGTTAGTAATATTAAATAGTTAGAAATTAATTAAGAATATTAATATTGCAAATTTGGGCTTTTTGAATGGTAAATTGTGGGAGGTGGACTTTTGTGCAATTTGGTGGAATAGGGAGGAATTGGTAAATTAAGAAAAATTAAGTAAGGAGGTGTCATTGTTGCTAATTGTGTCAGTCAACAAAGGAAAGAAGGTAAAATTTTTCTCTTTTTTCCCTCACGTCGTCGCCGCCCCCATGGGAGTGATCTTGCCATTTTTGCTTCAATTTTTTAGTGTTAGGAAACGATTCGAAACTCTTGTGGAGATTGTTTGACTTGCGATCTAAACGTTTTGGGTGAGTTTTCCTTTAAATCTTTAACCTTAAAAATCCTAGAACTTCTTGTTCTTGAATGTTCTTGAGTTTTTCAAAAAGCAAACCATGATCCCAAATTGTTCACTTTTTGATTGCCATTTTGACAATTTTCCCCATTGATTTCGCTTTTTCCTCTCACCCATAGCATCAACCATCAAAATAGATCACCCCAATACATCAAATAGAACAAACTAAGACCCCATTGGTCTCGATTCAGCCACGTCAAGAGGCATCAACCTCTCTTTTGAAGACAAAGTTCGCCGATCAGTTGCTTTCCGTGTCGTCAATCCTAAACACAATTTAATATATGTTGATTAATTTATTTATTATAATTTTTAATAGTTAGAATGTTATTTTTCAGAATCGTCGGGAGTCAGAAACGAAGTTGGAAATCGTAATTTCAAGGTGAGTGAACAAGTTGACTAACAGTGAAGTTTTAGAGAAATCCAAAGCTCATACTATAGATGTTTTGAAACCTTTTATATATTAAATTTATTCTGGAAACTTTTGGTTGAGAAAAAATATTGAGAACTCGTTAACTTACCTTGGAGATATAGTTTTCAGTTAGGACTGGAATTACCATTTTTTGGTGAAAAGTGATATTTTTGAGTTTAGTTGTGTTAGTAATGATAATAATGATGGTTCTGGAATTTTTGTGAGTTATAAAGGATTTCCTTTTTCAATTGAATTGGTTAAGGAATGAAAATAGTGAAAATAAGTTTTTTCGGCAATTTTTACAGTTACGCAGAAAGTGTACATTTAGTGAGTTTTTATGAGCCTGTTTTACACTGCTGTATTTATGAGTTATTTTTGGAATATTGATGATCTAAAAGTGAATTTTAGATGTTGATTGCATGTCAGATTGTAAGGGTCGGTCATTGATTGAACAAATTTATAACCCAGGTACTAGTGTTTTAAGTCTTACGAGCTTAAAACATTAGGTTTTAATTTCAGTTGTGGATGCGCCCATAACCAGGTGCTAATACTCCTTGCTCTTAAGATTAAGTATTAGATGTTCAGTTATAGATGCGCCTATAACCAGGTACTGGTGAATGTGAATTGTCTGGAGGGATCAAATTTCTAGTGTTCTGTGTTTGTTTTTATGAATGTTAATTTAGATCAAGGTTGTGGTGAGTATAAGAGAAGTATTTTGATAACAGTGAGTTGGGTTACGTGATGATTTGTATTTGTGTGTTGGAAAAGTTAAGTTGAGATAGCCTTGGATTTGGAACCTATAGAGTTGTCTTTCCATGTAATGTGATGTGCCTTGAGGTTTAAGAAATAGAATGTGTGTTTTTAAGAGTTTTAGAAATTTTGGGACTCGGTTAGAATCGTTTAAAGACTATATTTTGCCTGTTAGTTAATTTTTTTTGCTCAATGAGTTTAGCCTCACGATGATATTTTTTTTTTCAGGTAATAAAAGGATGAGAGGTGGCGGTTGATGAAGTGGTGAAGATAGTGTTCATATCGGTGCCAACAGTCGTGTCATGTCAAGTGTCTTTGAAACATATATTTGATGTCATTTTAATTTATAAGACACACTGTTTATTTTTATCTTTTGTGATTACTTTACAAATTTTCTTTATGTTTTTGTTTTAAAATAAACTATGGAATTGCTACTATTGATTCTAAGATGATGTTTATGAACAAGTTTCTATTTTAATTTTTTAATAAAGATATATATTTGAAGAGTCTTTTAACAGTCAGGCCTTTACAGTGAAAAATCAAAATAAGCACTGATTGATAGTAAAACTGATGAACCCACGGTAACTTATAAAGCATTCTCACTCTCACATTAGATTTTGGGTTTTTCAAAGTGTTGTAAATCTAACAAGGAAAATCATGAAATCTTAAACCATGCTCTGATACCACATGTAAAACTTAATTTGAAACATGAAACGATAAATCTCATGATATTTGGAAGTCATGATTTTCATTAGAACATTAATAGAACTGTTAGGAATAAAGTCCAAGAACTTTTAATTATTTAATAAATATAATTTATTTTGACTAAATTAAACAAATAAACTGAGGTTCTTTTTTTTTATCTATATTGATTACTAAGACATATATGTAAATATATCAAACATTTAAATAATAAAGCCCCAAAATTACTTTTATGAAATCACGACTGCATATGTGAAACATACGTTAGGATTCAAGTCGAGATGAATGACTTAAACTATCTACAATTAATGGATAACGTTTAAAAATCTTATCTTGTTAACAATGTTGTTGATATCCATTTTGTATAGATTACAAATGTTCTCATCCGGAGGGTGACATGAAATGGAAGTATCATATACGTATTGGTTGTATAAGACTAGATCAAGATATTTGATCAATGTCTCACTTATACCATCTATGAATATCAAACTAAGTTTATCAAACAGTGATAAATTTTAATCTTGAGTGAAATGTGAACTCCATGGAGTTATGTTCTTTGATTCACATGGTTGAGAGCGATCTGTAACAAGGCTCAAGACACTCACGTTTTGGGAACATAACAAGATAATAACTAAAAACACATTTACACAAGATATAATTAATCACTTTTTGAAAAATAGTAGTATCAGTGTCATACTTAATCATTTTAGGAAACTCTTTTAATGTACTAATTCAAGCATGAACAAGTGGTGCCACAACTTCTATTTATCAAATAAGTAATTATCTCTAGTTTGATTATAAATAATGTTCATTTGAGAATCAGTGGGAAGATAAGGATAAAGCGGTAATTACCGAGGTAAAGCGGTAAATTTAACTCATCTATAATTATGAGTTTTCCACGTGAAGGATATATCCTAGATACATTCAGATAAACTAGATGGACATCTCATATATAGTGAGGGAAGTTAAGCTACGAATATATAGTGGAATCAATTATAGTTAAATAATAAGTAATTAACTAATTATGAGTTAATTAATTATTTATCTGATTACTAAGCCCATGATTTATAGGTCCATTGGGTCCCTATACTATCCCAAATATCATTACAGCAAAATCAAGTCATTAATTTGACTTATGAAGAAAAAAAACATTTTAAGTGAGTTAAATTACATAAATCATAGGCAATATTAATTATTTAAATTATGGTATTATTTAAATGAAAATTAATAAATACATTATTGATGGTTTCAATAAAGAGTTTATTCAAACAAGAAGTTAATAATGAAATATTGTTGATAAACCATTATTAATTGTTTAAATAATGAGTATATTTAAATCGCAATTAATAATAGAAATACTCTAATTTGATGATTATTGTTGATAAACTAGAAATTAGGTTTTGGTGGTTTTGCATTTACTTGAACTGATGGGATAACAACTCTTATATACTCCTTAAGTCGTGGACTTTTCTGGACTTTCTAATCGAAACTAGACTTAATTTGGCTTCATCCGACTCATTTCTGATAATCTTTTCCTTGCTGGGGGGGGGGCATGGACCCTTTTGAAATTGAGTCAGCTTGTCTGACCCAAGGGTAAGCGTTTTTTACCCTTTATAGTTTTTCCCCTATTTTCTGTGCTGGAAAGTTCAGTGCGTGAAATTGACTGTGTTCAGCTTTGATTCATGCAATCTCGTGTGGTCAGTCACGACCCTATTGTGTACCAGGAAACGACTCATCGATGAGGTAATTGTCTTGGCTTCCCAGGCTTTAAAAACTCCAAAAGGGCCATTTTCCGCTTGTTAATAATTGTGACCCTTGGGGATCATCAGATGCTTGCCACGCGTTGCGATGATAAGCCGCGTGTCATTTACTTTAAATAACACGCTTTTAAAACTTGAAAGGTTTGCTTTCTCCTAAGAGCCCTAAATTGTTAGTGCCTACCCTACCTTTGACGCTTCACTCTCAAGGATTTTACCTTTTGTTGTTAAAGCGTCCTTTCAATCTTGCATTCCTTCTTTATTCCGGTAGGATTCAAAATGGTCAAATCTGGAGAAGTTCCTGAAGTCAAAGGTCGTAGATCTGTGAGGGTTGTAGTGGAGGGGGACGATCTGGATGGTAGGGTTTTCGAGAGATTGATCCTTATCCTAGGATTATTACTAGCCCTTCTTTTCCTCTTTCCCAGGGAACTAGTTTTGATCCCTCTTCCTGCGGTGATCGTGAGGACAATGAGATGAATCTAGGAGTCCTTCCCATGTCTAAGAGAGATTCTCTTTCTATTGTGAGTGAGATATGTTCTATTTCTAAGTTCGAATCGACGTTGGATGCTGAAATGGCAGTTTCTTCCTCCACCCCTTCTGTGATCGAGGTGACTCTGTCGTTCCAGTTGTAACTAAGATCGTAGGGTCATCGAATCCTCTCATCTTCGAGTTTGAACCAGTGAATGAGGGAAGAAAAGGGTTCTTTCGAGACGTAAAACAACTGGGTTGAGGGCGGTTAAGAAGAGTCACCCCAGAGATTGACCTTCTGTGTTGACGCAGGAGTGTCTGGATAGTTTGAAGGCATATTATTGGATCCCTCTTGAGTTTGAGATGAGGCCCCCAACCACATCGGAGCGGGCCCAAATTTCTCTCGGCAGGGTTAGATGTCCTTCTATCCCAAGTTCTTTAGGTATGGGGTGCGGTTTCTACTTCCTTCTTTCCTAGCTAGACTCTTCACTAGTTTTAAGATTACCCTGGATTAATTCATATTGAATACTTTGCGGCCCACAATCACTACCATAGTTGTGTGTTATGGACTGAACATCTTGCTAACTATAAGGATGGTCGCACATTATTGATGCATTCATCTGAACTCACAGGACAAGATGCGCTTCATCCTCCAGAGTTGTTTTGGTCGCTATTTGGTTGTAGAGTACACCACTAGTGTTAAGGACTTGAAGGACAAATGGTTCTTCATCCATGGTACGATCTTTCCTGAGGGTCGTGCCCCTCTTACCTTTTGGCAAGAAACTAGTGAGGAAATGGGTCCCTCTCCTCCTCTTGTTTGCTTCTCTTTTTATTATTTAATTTTGCTAAGTCTCTCCTTTACGTTATCTGCGTTGTGAGCGTTATTATAACCATGCATGTGTTTCTCTTCAGCTCCTGAATATCTCCTGAAGGAGGCCTCGCAAGCCGAGCTTCGATGTTGTTAGTCCCTCGAAGAGTACGCTCCTTTTGACTCGAAAGAGTTCGTCAAGGAGCCTTGGATCATTTTTACAGGGTCGTAAACTCTTTCGGACAAATTCGACTCTCCGCCTCCTCCAAGTAAGTGCTCTTTACTCGTTTTTTTTCTTTCTTCGCCCTTTTACATCGCTTATGTTGGCTTCTTCAAATCTTAGTGCCAGGATGTCTACAAAAGAGCTTGTTTCCGTCCTAACATCTAGGGAGCCATCTATTCTTATGTCTCTCCTACTGGGTGTGAAAAGTAAGAGAGCATATATAGAGGTTGCCCAAGATAAAAAAAAAGGGAAACAGTGGCAGAAACCAGTCGAACCAAGCAAAAACAATCTCTCCCCTCGATGAGTGCCAAGGCGCCATGGTTTGAGATTAATGATCTTACTATGTGTAGATTTTCGTCCAATGTGATTTTAATTTAATTTTAAGTATCAAAAAAAAGAAGAAGAAAAAAGAAGAAGATTTTTTATTTATGTTTATTTTAAAATTAGTAAATAGATTTTTAGGATAAATGTAATTGCATTTTTTATTGTTCTAGTGTTTTATTGGCAAGAATAAAAATTAAATGATAAAAATAATAATGTGCCAAATTTGTTTAATTTTATTTGAATTAATTTTGTTTAGAAATAAAAAGATTTGAAAAGTAAGTTTTAAAAGAGAATCAATTTAAACAGGGAAAAGATGAGTAGGGAATAATTTTTTTTATTAGTTGTCAAATAAAATAAAATAAAATTTATGCATGATTTTAGGGTAAATTAAAAATTGATTTGATTTGATTTTATTCTCATTTATTACTTTCCTAATTTTATTCTCCATTTGGCTATAAAAAGGACCCTCCTTCACCTAAAACACACAAGAAAAAATCTCTTTACGCACATATATAATCCTCATTCTTTCACGGCCAAGTTCTCGTCCTTTTCTCTTTCCATTCTCATGCAACCCAACCCATCATCGAAGCCGGTAGTAACTTGCTGTTTCAATTCATCGTGAACGCTAGACTCGCCATCTATGAGTGGTCTTCTCTCCTTTCTTTGACTTTATGTTCGTCCCACTTTATAAGATTTCCTCCTAAATATTTAATTCTCAAGTAAATGTATAATGTTTTTTTGGTTATAACTATATTTGTCTGACATGTTCACGTGGGAAGATTTTAAAAATTGAATATTGAGATTTAAGTTAAATTTATGTTAAAGATTGGGTTGTCAATATGAAGAAAATAATGTCTACATATATTTGATATGTCTTTAGGATTTTATTTTTGTTTTATTCCGTAAATCAAATAAATTCCCATGTCTTTTATGTCATCATTAATGATTTTATATGTATTGCTATTTTTATTTTTTTTAGCTTGATTTAATATGTTCATTATCTCGATTACATTTTGTTATGTTTAATTTTTTTTTATATGCTAAAATAACTTGAGTCATAAGTATTACATGCTATTAAATTTTTTGAGTAGTTTAATTAAAGTGTCTTTTTTTAGTCATATTAGTTCAGCCTTATTTAAACAATATTCGATATTCGTTAATATATTTTTTCCTTGTTAATTTTTAGCCATTATTCTATACATGTTATATTCGCCATTGATTTTTGTTAGAGTGAGATTAATATACTTTAATTGTCATATTTTGTGCTATAATTTTCCAAAAGTATAAAAAGTTAACAATTTAAATATAGTAATTGGATTTAATTAGGATACTAATTTTCCACAGATAGACTCAATAATTAAATACAAATTTAGAATTAATTAGAATACCAATTTTCCAAAGATGAAAATTAACAATTAAATACATATTTGGAATTAATTAGAATACTAATTTTTCAAAGCATAAAAATTAACAATTTAAATATAGTAATTGGAATTAATTAGGATACTAATTTTCCAAAGATAAAAAATAACAACTAAATGTAGTAATTAGAATTAATTGGGATACTGATTTTTCAAATCCTAAAAATCAACGATGAAATTTTAAATATAGAAATTAGAATTTATTAGGGTTTTAATTTGCCAAACTTTCTAAAAAAACATAAAAGATTAATAATATATAAAAATTGAAATTTATTAGGATATTAATTGTCCATTTATACCATAAATAAAAGATTTGTCAAATAAAGTTTTCCTATTTAAAACTTAGGTGGCCAAAAGTGAAACTTACCCTAAACTTAATATTAAGCTAAATAATTTTAAAGATAAAAATTTATAATTAATTAAAATATTCATATTTAAAACTTAAACACAAAAAACAAACAAACAAATCGTTTTCGAAAACTCCGACGACGGAATATGGGGCGTTGGAATACCATGCTCCTAAACATTCTTGAGGTAAGAAATTTTTTCTCGGAATACTGAGCTAAAATACCCGACAATATTTTTCTAATGGCTTTACGCCACTCATACTTATTTAATCATGCCTTATTACTAAAGTATTGATTTATAAGATATAGGACATTTAAAAATAACCAAAAAATAATCTTGTTTTATAAATAAAGGTTTTTTCAATAATACACCAAATAAAAAAAAAATCGTTTTAAAACAAACATAATAGGGTGCTAATACCTTCCCTATGTGTGAATGAACTCCCGAACCCATTTTCAAAAGTTAGTAGACCATCCTTAGTTAAAGAATAGGTGACTAATCACACCTAATTTAGAAAACCAATGATTAGTGGTGGCTCCTTTTATTTTTCCGCGTCGTGGGTACGTAGCAACACTATGGATCCTCATGTTTCTATGAGGAAAAAGGACGGGAAGGTTGATGCACTCGGTATCGCGATAAGCGTTTCCAAGGATTTCTTGTAGAAACATCCTAAAATGGCTCACATATCTTTTTTTCCCCGAGTGTGGCTGTTCCCCAAAGGGGGGTTCTGATATTTTTTTTAATCTGGAGTACGAGCAGGAGATCTCCTCGGTATTTCTGAATTCGACGGTTGCTGTGTCCAAGTCTTTGGTTGTTCAGAACTATCCTGCTTTGACTCTAGGTGCTAAGGCCGTTCCAATGGTTGGTATTTCCTCCCGGAAAATTATGTGTGGTAGCCAACTTTTGAGTTTTGTTTTCATATATGCCACACTTTCATGTTTATATCAGATTTACCCATTTTTATGTATTCTATTAATTTAATGATATATCATTGATATAATTTTACAACAATAATTTATCAGTAATGTAAATTCTAGTATTAAATTTATATCAATAATATAAATTTACAAAAATAATATATCAATTATAATCAAATTTTCACAAAAAAATTATGGGTTAATTATGTGTTGGGTAATTTTGATATTTTTCAATATTTGTGGTTTTTTTGAAAACTGAGACTCGATATTGGGTATATGTGATAATAGCCCTTTCCACCCCTGCAACTGGAATCCCTTCTTTAGTAGGGGCACTTCCAGAGTTCATGTAGTTTATTACTCCAGGACTAGAGTATGACTCTCACTCCCTTGCCAAAGAGAACATTTTCTAGCGTGCTTTCGACGCTGTAGGGAGGCTTGACGAGGCTCCCCTTAGCAACTATACCGATGGAGGTGAGACGATATCAAACATCTCTCATCGTTACCTACTTGTAATTCCTTCTTTAGTTTGCTGATTTTACATTTTTCATGCTTGCGGGCGATTCACTCATCCTTCTTTTTTACAGGGAGTGCAAGCGAGTGTTCAGTGCATCCTTAATTTGTAGACTCTTCGACCAAAGTATCGAGATATGGACATTAAGGTGGCCGAACTAATGACTGACCTAGACAAGTTGTGCGGTAGGTAGTTCAATTTGCTAATGGAGAACCCTTCTCTGATGGCTGAGATCGCCAAATTAAAGGCCCAACTCAAGGTGGTGGAATGGAAGAATTCTGGATTGAAAGCTGAACTCAAAGACTCCAAAGAAGAAATTCGAGTTCTCAAGGATTCTCAGGCCAATGTAGTGTCAAAACGTTAATCGAACAGGCAGGTTTTTGAGCTCTAGTCCGCCGCCAAAATGAAGGCTAAGGGTGACCTTCGACTGAGTGAATATTCTTTGAGGCGATTAAGGATGAGATGGCTGCCTCTTCTTTGAACGCCGCTTCTTTAAAATCTCGTGTGGTTCAGCTCAAGTTTTATAAGGATGAATCAGTGTCTTTGAGGGTGAATCTTGATAAAGTTGAGTCGAAGATTGCTGAGGCATAAATTCTTGGTCTTGAAGTCAGAATAGACGCTGTCAAGCTTTCGCTATCTCCTAATCGCATGAAATAGTTTAGCCCAATCAACCATTCACACACTGTCAATCTTCAGGATGAAATACTTGGTGCGATTGAGGTTATTTAGGTTGTCACTTGTAAAGGTGGGACTCTAGCCGATGGGACCGGTGAGCTCAACCTCGGAGTGAATGTAGACAATAGTGTTGATGCTGGTGCTCCGGATGACTCACTTCCTTCTCCACCTGAAGCACCCCAGGATCCTTATTTTCTTTCTGGCTCCCATGTTGTCTTGTATGATTAATGGCTTGTGTGGGTAATCTTGGATTGTTTGACTCTTTTTAAACAATCTTCTTTTATCCTTTTATGTTTTGTTAACTTATCAATTTTACTTATGTTCGTAATGCGCTCGTGATATGTTATTACCATTGATTTTTCATATTCAAACTGAACCTGTTTGAATGGGATGGGGTTTTACCTCTACCATAGGGCTTAAACGCTTGGATTGGCCAAGGATTTTACCTTTAATGAGGGTTTTTATCACCCGGAAAAACAAAGGCCTTTCCCTTGGAAGAGGGCTTTAGGTACTTGGACAGGTAAAACTTGTGGTTGCGAAGGGGGGCTTATAATGCTTGGATGGACCAAGGCTGGTGCCTATGACAAGGGCTTAGAATGCTTGGGCAGACCAAGGCTTGTGCCTCCGAAGAAGGTTTAAAAAGCTTGGGCCGACCAAAGCTCGTGTCTCCGAAGAGGTCTTAGAATGCTTGGATGGACCAAGGCTTGTGCCTCCTAAGAGGGCTTAGAATTCTTGGGAGGACCAAGGCTCGTGTCTCCTAGGAGGGCTTAGAATGCTTGGACGAACCAAGGCTCGTGTCTCAGGAGAGGAACTTGAATGCTTTTGCAGACCAAGGTTTGTGTCTCCGAAGAGGGATTGGAATGCTTGGACAGACCAAGTATCGTGCCTCGAAAGAGAGCGTTGAATGCTTGGATGGATCAAGTCTTGTGCATTTTAGGAGGGCTTAGAATTCTTGGACGGACCAAGGCTTGTGCTTCTGAAGAGAGCCTTTAATGCTTTGTGGGACCAAGGCTGATGCCTCTAAAGAGGGCTTAGAATGCTTGGACGGACCAAGGCTCGTGCCTCTGAAAAGGGCTTTGAATGCTTAAACGGACCCAAGCTCATGCCTCTGGAGAGGACTTTGAAAGCTTGGGCGGACCAAAGCTTCTACCTTCGAAGAGGGCTTTGAATAATTTTTTTTGAGAATAATAGAATTGGTAGAAATACATTGGTTTTTGTGACGACCCGACTCCTTTTAAATCATTTAAATTAGATTTTAGCGGAAGACTTTATTTTTTAAAAAAATTTGGCATGGATATGTTTATAACTTGGACTATCCATAACCTGTTTACACTTTTCACAATCAGAGAATTTAAAAGACAAGGAATTGCAATTCCTGTTGTACAGTTTAAAGAAGTTCAAAGTTATAAAAGTTAAGACAAAAAGCTCTTATAAGCTTAGATATAAATATGCAACCAAAAGACGAAACATGGACTTTAAAGTAACATTAGACTCGAAACCCGTATCCGGATTTGTGTCCAAGTAAAACTTACATACTCTTTACCAAAACTCCCAAAACTCGAGAAACTTACTCCCAAATATTTTAGAAGAATGTTTTCATATCACATATATCTTTCTAGTTCATCCTTTTGATACCTCATACTATATATAAGGTTTATATTCAAGTGTTTAATCTCCAATTTCAAGATCTTCCAATTAATTGAGAATCTAGTTCTCTTATATGTATATAACATAATAATTATAAAATGTTCAATACACCCTTGTATTCTCTCATTATACAATTCAATCTCATTCATCTTTCCTATAGAAATCGGCTATACATCGTATTTCATTTCTTTTCTCTATGGAAATGTATGTCATACATAATGTCTCATTTCTTTTTCTTTATAGCGACTCAGGCTATAAAAAATAAGGTTTACCTTTCCTTTATATTTAATAAAATAATGTTAAGCTCACTCGGACTTAACATATTCAACAATCACAATTCGCGATTAATGACGATAATATTAGCATACCCAGTCTAATCATTATTCATTAACTTGCTAAACAAGTGTAAAGGGCACACAATCTTTACATCAATATAACCATCAATTGCTTATAATGACAATAATGAAGCTCTCGTAGTCTCAACATTACTACATTATCTAGCTCAACAAGTGTAAAAGGCACACAACCTTTACAACAATATAATCATTAAATGCTTATACTGACAATATTGAAGTCCCGCAATCTCATCAATACTTCATTATCTCGCTCAAAAAGTGTAAAGGGCACTCAACCTTTACATCAATAATATCTTCCCACCTCTAGTGAATAATGTCAGGTAATGAAGTTCCCGCAGTCTCAACATTACCTCATTATCTCACTCACCGAATACAAGGTTCAATGAACCCCTGTATCCTCGTATATGTATCATAGTAATTATGAATAATACTAGATAATGTGAACTCACATAGTTCAATCATTATCTCATTATCCATCTCATCCAATCATGCAAAGTCCCGCAGTCCTTTAGCATTCCTCATGATACATATACATAAGATAAAACGAATAATACCAGACAATACATGCACACTCAAGCTATGCATTGCCTCATTATTCCTCCCAATAATCGTTATGCAATATGCTTTCAAGTGTAAGTAAAGTAAATGTAAATTTTCAAAATAATCGAAAGGGCATAAAGATAAATGGATCATGAACTACCCTTAATGCATAAAACAAACAATTAGGAACTTTGGGAAAAACAATAAATAAATCAAGCCAAACTGCCTTCTAATAAACGCGAGTTATTAACTTTAACATAAAAGTCTCCAATTCATTGCTCCATTATTATTAACGTAAAAAGTTCCTTATTTAAAATCCTTATTATACTTGGAACCTTTATCTTCTGATAAACATTAGGAAGCTCCGAAGTAAGTCTAAACTTAGAACTTCCAAAAGTTACTTGTTTCCTTTGAAGCACGTATGAGTTCTCTCACTCAATTTGAACTAACTCCCAAGCCTAAACATGTTAGCTCACTTATTTTAATCCTTTCGATTTAAACCTTAATCTCAACTTCTGATCCTACAAATCATTCAACTTATTTGGTTTTTAAAGCTACTTTAAATTCTATTTATTCTCACCTTGAATGCTCCCGTGACAACCAAGTTCCCACAAACCAACAAACGAGCAATCACACCTATAATTCATCAATTGATCAAAATATTACAACTCATATCTAATATGAGAAAAAGTGTGATTTTTCTGGTGAATAGTGTTGAATAGTGTTTTTTGAAAATACGAGCTCAAAATCGTCAAATTCCTTGATGGAAATACAATATTTCAACTTCAAAACTCATTTAGCGACAAAAACAAACAAAACCATAAAAAAAAGTTTTGAAAACTCACTTTTTTGGGCTTCCCGTAGAGAACAAGAAATGCCACAAGGCTAAGATGAAAAGAAAGCTTGGAGAGGGAGCTTTCCAATGGACTTAAAATCACGATGATCCATCGAGAAACAACAAAAGCCCAAGCTTTTTCTTCCCCTCCTATGGAGCTCACGGTTTGTCAAGAGCAGAAGAGAAGGAATTGTGGTAAATCTTGGTCAACTTGTGTTTATAAAGAAGATGAATAGTGTTTTGGGATATTTTTAAGAAATCAGAAATTATGAATACGCCCCTTTAATGATCTTAGCTTATAAAACGAAACCCGAAGTTCTTAAACTAGCCAATTGGTGATTAATAATTATTAATTGGCCCGTTAATAATTATTAATACGACCAAAACTAATTTAAGCTAATAAAGCGATTAAAAGAATTTACGAACGAAATTAACTAGTAAATTCTAAGTTATAAATTCTAATTAAATTAATTATAAAATGAAATTAAATACTTTAAATAAAATAAATAATAAATACTATATAAATAAATAAATAAATAATTGTCCTTGTAAAATAACGGGACGTTACAGTTTTCCTCCCCTTTAATCTTTTTAAAATACATCTATACACTTTACAAAATTCGCAGCTTGCTCTTTTGAGATGGTCTAGTCTTTATCACTGTCGACGATCACCGTTGGGGTGATTTTTCCCCTTTGTCATTCCTGGGCAAGCCGTTTCTTTAGAGACTCATTCTCCCCAATGTATTTTTTTAGGAGGTTATTGACAGCTTCAAAGCATTCTATCTCTCCTTCAAATCTTTGAGAGGGACTAACACTTCCAAAATTTTTGAATAATTCCCACTGCTATTTAAGGGTGCGATTTTCGTCTTCTAACCGATCAGTTTCGTCGCTCAGTGCTTTCTTTGTTTTATTGGCGCTTTTGATCGAGCTTGCCCCTTAGGGCCTCTTCTTCACCCTTCTTCTCCTTCTGCTTGGTGAAGGCTTGGGTCAGTTTGAAGTAATCCTTCCTGAGACATCTATTTTTGAACTTCAAGGACCGCTTGGTTGTTCTTGAGGTTGCGGTTGATTTCACCATGGCTTCAACTAAGAGGATCTACCGTACCTCCAAGTGTTTGTCTTATTTAAGATGGTGGAGGGGAAGCGTCTATTTGGAGCTGATAAGACTCGTATTTAATTTGATGCCTTTTGCCGCATCAAACATCGCATTTTTCAAGGGGTGACATAGTTTTTTGATCAGCTTCATTAACTGCTTGACATACTGTTATGTTGGTGCCCCTTAAAATTCGTCAATTAATTGATGAGTGTCTTTAAATGGCACTTGACACTTCGTAACCTGCGACAGTTATAGTTGTCGAACGTATGCGGGATGCTCGACATGTGTTACAATCCCAATGAATTTTGGATCTTTAAATAGGAGGGGGAAACTTAGTTTTCCCATTTTTCACATTTCTACCACAAGCGCTTTAGATGTCCCAATCTTCCTGTTGTCAATTTTTCTTGAGAAATTCATTGGCTCCTCCGTTTCCATGAATATTTTCCTATGTATTTTCTTTCTTTTCCATGTCTAGCTGTAGTCATTTGCAGTCTTTGGAGAGAGTTTGGATGTGATCTTCAACGCCCATTGGGCTGGCCTAGGTCCACTTTGATCTAGTGGGTGTTGTCCTCAAACCTTTCCTCAGTCTATAGTTGACCAAGTTAGTCTCTTGTTTCGCCTCCATTCGCTAGTTTCTTCACCCAATTACTCTAGTTGAGGAGTTTTGATGAATTCTGGAAAGGGGGGTTTCCCTGCTACGGCTGTTGTTCTTTTTTTCCTGGTGCATGAAGACCAATAGCAGGTGCTCAGGCCTCGGGTTATCAAATTGATCTTTCTAGATCCTTTGACCCCCAGTGTTTTTGGAGAAGCGGCCCCCTTGGGAGAGCGGTGGGACCTGTTAGAGGCTTCATCATCTCCTTCTTTATGGATCCCTCCTTGGTGTCATGCGGATTTCATATTTCGGCAGAGGCGGTGGTGGAAAGCCTTCCCTCTCTGGAACTTCCTTGGCTGAACTTTGGAAGAAGAAAATGGGACCACTCTCGTGCGGGTTACTATCTCTTAAATTCTACACGAAGATTCTTCTCTACTACCATTGTCGTTACCCCCCGCGGGATGCATTGGGGACGTAGAGGTCTCCTTTGAATCCGGGTGGATAACACCAATTATATCACATGTTGATCTTGTATTCTTTTTTGGTTGAGTTCCCAACTTGTGGATTCGAGCCTTACTTGTTTATTGTGAAATAAAAGTTGGATGTTTCAAATTCATCTTCCGTTCTTTTATTTTTATTACTTTATTTCTTTGATTGTGCGGAAGCGATCGAGCTCAGTCGACAGGGAAGGGTGGTTATTTTTTTCTAAATGGATTAGGACTTGAGTCCGCGGGGGACGCTTAATGTTTACCTAACATATTAGGGCTTAAGTCTGCAAAGGATGTTTAGTGCTTGCCTAATAGATTACAGCTTAAGTCTGTGGGATATTTAAAAGTTGAGCATGTGAGGGCACGTGCTTGATCTCAGAGACTCTCGCTGTAACATCCCGTTATTTTGAGGTAGATTTTATTTATTTATTTAATTATTATTCCTTTATTTATTTAAATAAAGAATTTAATTAGTTTAATTCTAGTAATTCAGAATTTAGAAGTTTAAATTTTTATTTAGTAATTTTAGATTTCAAAGAGTTATTGTGAACTAGGTGCATTAATTATTATTAATAGGCCAATTAATAAAAATTAATTACCTTTTATTCTACATTAATTGTGTTGATTAATTTTAGTGGATAGATTGTGTTTTAAGAGCATGGGGTTTATTTTAAAAGTTAGAAAAGAAGTAGGGGACTCTTTAGCAGATATTTTTCACCACATCTAAAGTAAGGGTCTTCTCATTCATCTTTCATTTCAAACAAAAGAAAAATAGATACCAAAAACCCTCTCCCAAAACCCCTCATTATCGCCGCCCTCTTGTAGCTTCCAAGGGACTGGTTTTTCTCGCCCCTTCTCTGATACGCGTGTTTTTGAGTACGTTGGATAGATCGGCCCCCGGTCTATCTTTTGATCTAACCTTGGAAGCATTCCTCCAACTTTCAAGAGGCTTAAGGGTAAAATTTCTTGTTTTCATCTTTGGGTTTTTATTTCCTTTTGTTCTTTTGTGTGGATTTGAGTTGAAATCTTCAATTCCATTCCATGGAACTTGAAGATTTCAAATCAAGGGGATGTTTAAACTTGTTCGTGAGTAATCTTGGCTTAGACATCAAAGAAATGCACAAAAAACCCGAACCCTTATAAAACTCCTCAAGCCATGAGCCTCATTGAGGTTTCCTCTTGCAATTTTTTATCTCCTTTTATTTTGGTTGGTAAAATATTGTCAAAATGCCCTAATTTAGTTTAACCATTGTTAATTACCTACGTATATCTACCCGAAACGAACTCAGAATGTCCCAAAAATCACCCCAAGGCTGTTTTCCCTCTTTTCATTTTACGCATCGTATGTTGCTTGATTAGTTATATTAATGCAATTAGAGTATATTTAATTGTAGGTGTTACTTGATTGCTTGCTCGTTGCTCACTTTGGGTTTCGATTTCAAGCTAATTGCAAAAGGTGAGGATTAATAGAATTTACAGTAAATTTAGGAACTAAGTTCTTGAACGATTTTCTTGCCTCAGGATTTAAGTTAAAATTGAATTTAAGTGAATTGAGCATGCTTTATATGAATTACTACGATTTGGGAGTATAGAATCGATATTTGGGAATTTATGGATTTTACATATTCTTGGAAGTTAAAGTATGGAATTATTGGGTTCAAGTATGTTTATGCTTGAATGTGAATATCATTTGTTCTTGGATGTTTAATTTACTATATTGAGACTTTCTGTTTATTTTGGACTTATTTTCTGAGACTGGGTTCTTCCAGCAATTGGAGTCTTTGGCATATAAGTTATTCGAAATTGCAGGATTACATGATTGATGAAAATATGGGCTTACGAGCCTATATGTGATAATGTTCTTGTTAAAGTATCTCTATTAAGTCATTCTGATTTGGTTCTCAGTTTATATTTCTGTATTCAACATTCGGATTCTTTATTATCACACATGTTTCCATGAAGGAATAATGATATAATGCATAGGCTACGTGAGCTTGAATTGTTTGGTATTATTCATTGTTCAGTTATATATGTATATCATGAGGAGTGCATAGACTGCGTGACCTTGCATGAACGGAGGAGATGAATAATGAAATAATGTTTCTTTGTGTGAGCTTGCATTATTTGGTATTATTCATGATTGCTATGATACATATATATTATAGGCTACTTAGACTGTGTGAGATTTGCATGTCATTAGTGAGATAATGGGATCATGTATTGGCTGCGTGTACTTGTATCATCTAACGACTGCGTGAGCTTACATTTGTACTTGTTAATAATGTAAAGGCTTCATGAGCTTTGCATGATATTGGAGTGAGATAATGAGATCATGCATAGACTGCGTGTGCTTGCATCATCTGACAGTATTCACATGTTTTTTGTTCTTTGTTCTTATTCATTATTGAGATTGCGTGAGCTTAACTTGTTCTAGTTGTATTCCTGAAAGATTTAACGTATGTTTACATGTTATGGTTATTACGAGCTTGGGAGACTTGACTACTTGTTTAGGTCTTTGTTCTTGGGAGATTTGCATGATTTTACATTTGATAGTTTGTTTGGGTAGTCAAAAGATAGTAGGAATCGTTGGACACAAATCCGGATCAGATTTGGGATCTAAAGTTACTTTATTTTCAACTTATCTTAACTGGGTCTCCCACACATGATATTACACTTTCAGGTACGGGACAAGGTCACGGTCGTTGTCGTGGAGCTAGTGCGACATGATTTAGGATCGATAATGATGGATGGACTAGAGTCTGTTGAAGTCCATAGACTGCTTGTGTCATGAAACTTTCATTTTATCCGCTTTATTTCCCTTTTAGATTGTTGATCTCTTTTGAGCAATATCACTCATTTGGATTTCTGGATTTATGAACCTATCTTATCTTAGATTTTGAATTATATAAAAAGGGAAACACTTCCCATTCTTGAATGATTTAGTTATGATATTTTGAAATGAAAGGATGTTTCCATTGATTTATAGATTTTTCAATTATTGTTTCAAGTCCTCCGTTTGCGTTACTTATTTATTATTTATTTTAAAGAGTTGGGTCTTCATAGTTGGTTTGGTATCAGAGCATAACGGTTCTGTAGACTTCATGCATCACATGTTTTGTTTTGTTTTCCATGTTTTACTTTAAGTGCATCATCTAGTCATCATCTGAATCATCTGCACTAGGTATCCCTAGACCTTTAGCTTTAACTACTTACTCATGCTTTAGTAGTAGAGTAGTGGGTTCTATTTTGCTCAATAGAGTATCAAATTCAATAATTGTGATGCAGTATACCTCATATACGTGGTGCTAGACGGGGTGAAGCGAGGGCACTACTCCTAAATGAGGGTCAGGTCGGGCTAAACACCTCACTCCTCTGCCGCCGTCGCCATATCAGGATCAGGAGGATGGTAGAGGCTTGATACCCACTGATGTCGAGCTAGATGATGATGTTCCCATGGTACCACCACCCCGGCGAGGCCAGAGAGTTTATATGAAGAAGGATGATTATTATGATTTACTACGGGATGCAGATAGGCCCGTTGAGCATGTTGCTCCTCCTCGTAGAGTAGTTAACCCGGTGGCTGATCGGGGTGGCATTACTGATACAGCTAAGACACTGAGAGTGCAAGCGTTATGCACAGGGTGAGTTTGACAGGACATCTGTGGATTGTTCCCTAGCTGAGAGATGGGTGACCCGGGTTGAGAGAGCTTTTACCTTTATCCAGTGTCCGGATAAGTTGAAGGTCTATTGTGGGACCTATTCTTTGGTCGATGACGCACTCTATTAGTGGTTGTTGATTGCTAACTCACTTTCTCTTGACTTGGAGGTGATCAAGGAGATGTTTCGTTATAAATTCTTTGACAAGTATTACCTAGAGACCTACGAGACGAGTTGGAGGTGGAGTTCTTAAACCTTAAGCAGGGAGATCAGACTGTGGTAGAGTATTAGAGGGACTTTGATCATTTGTCCGAGTTTGCTGTGGGAAAGGTTATTGATGCTTATAGTAAGAAGGGAAGATTCATTGTCAGTCTGAGAGCTGATATTAGAGGACATGTGCGCACCTTGCGTCCTGCCACATATGAGGAGGCCATTGTCATTGCCCTTTCTTTGGATGTAGCGTCTTCAGAAAAAAAGGCAAGTTGGCGGCGACCGGAGAGACTTCCTCTTAGAATAGGAAGGTGGAGGACGACCATGCTGGTCGAGGGACTCCATCTCAGTAGAGACCAGAACAGCAGTAGGCTCAGGGTGGGGTCGAACAGGGACAGTTTAGAGGTAGGGTCAGTCACACCCTTATTATCAAAGTTGTGCCAATTACCATTCAGGTAGATGTACTCTTCCACTGAGATGTTATCATTACGGATATACTGGGCACAATCATATAAGCCTAAGCCACCACCGCGTTGTAATCAGTTTCAGGGTGGTCAGGAAGAACCTCAGGCATCACCAGCTTAGGGCCGAGATAGGGTGAAGGCGAGGGTAGGCCAGCTCAGCAGCATGGAGCCTCGCTTATTGCTCCTTTTCCACCTCAGGCACCTCCCGCACCCGCACCTGCATCGCAGTAAGCACGTGTATTTGCTACCACGAGAGAGGATGCAGAGACGGCAGGTACAGTAGTGACAGGTACTTTGTCTTTTTTGGGGCATTTTGCTTTTGTATTATTTGATTATGGGGTGAGTCATTCGTTTATTTCTACGAAGTTTGTTGAGTCTGTTGCATGTGATACTGAGTCGCTAGGGCATGAGTTGCATGTTACCACCCTTCTTGGGAAATATTTCACTGTGGATAGGATGATTTGTATTGATGATCTTTGTATATTGGGCTGTTATTTACATGCTACTTTGATTGTGATGCCAATGTATGATTTTGATGTGATTCTGGGCATAGATTGACTATCAGCTAATCATACTAATATTGGTTGTTCTGATCAAGTCGATGACTTTTTGGGTCCATGTGGAACTAGTGGTAGAGTCGTACCTGCTATCATTTCTATGGTTCAGGTTAGAGCACTTTTGAGTGATGACGCATGGGGTTACTTAGCTAGTGTAGTAGATACCACAGTACCCGAACCTAGTTTGAGTTTAGTGCCAGTTGTAAGGGATTTTGCTGATGTGATTCTATAGAAGTTTCCAAGATTACCACCTGTTAGAGAGTTAGACTTTCAGTTAGAGGTTATTCCTAGGACAACACTGCTTTCTGGCACCCTATAGGATGGCACTTGAAGAGTTGAAAGAGCTTAAAAGCCAGATACAATGGCTCTTGGACTTAGGATTCATTCTACCTAGCGTGTCTCTGTGGGGAGCATCCGTTCTATTTGTAAAGAAGAAGGATGGCTCGATGAAATTGTGTATAGATTATCGGGAGTTGAATCGAGTTACTATGAAAAACAAATATCATTTGCCAAGGATTGAAGACTTGTTTTATCAGTTGAGAGGGGAAACTATCTTTTCCAAGATAGATTCGAGATATGGATACCATCAGTTGAGGACTCGGGATGAGGATATCCCTAAGACCACATTCAGGACTCAGTATGGGCATTATGAGTTTGTGGTTATGTCATTCAGCTTGACTAACTCACTTGACGCTTTTATGGATCTCATGCATATAGTTTTCAGAAGATTAATTGACCTGTTTGTTATTGTCTTTATAGACGACATTTTGATCTATTCCAAGACCGAGGATTTGCATGCCATATATTTAGAGAACCTTTTGTTTGTTTTGCGAGATCAAAAGTTGTATGCAAAGTTCTCAAAATGTGAATTTTGGCTGAAGGAGGTGGCATTCTTTGGCCATATGGTGCGAGTAGATGGGCATCAATTGGTCCCTCTAAGATAGAGGCAGTTAGCGGTTGGCCTAGACTGACTAGTGTGTAAGAGATTCGGAGTTTTTTTCGAATTGTAGGATATTACAGACATTTTGTTTAGGATTTCTCCAAGATTGTGTCTGCCTTGACTCGTTTGACGAGAAAAAGGGTTGAGTTTACTTGGTCTGACGAGTGCGAGGTGAGCTTTGAGGAGCTCAAGAAGAGATTAGTGACCACACCTGTTCTTGCATCGCTAGATAGATTGGGTGGTTTGATTGTGTACACCGATGCTTGTAAGAAGGGTTTGGGTTGCATGATAAGGTTATATCCTATGATTCTCGTTAGTTGAAGGAGCATACGATATGGAGTTGACCGCAGTTGTGCATGCTTAGAAGATTTGGAGGCATTACTTGTACGATGAAAAGATTCTGATTTTTACCGATCACAAGAGCCTCAAGTACTTCTGCACTCGGAAAGAAGTTAATATAAGACAACTACGATGGTTGGAATTCGATAATGACTACGATTGTGACATTCTATATCATCGTGGAAAGGCGAACGTAGTGGCGGATGCACTTAGTTGGAAGTCATCGCACTCTTCGGCCTTGTCTGCTATACTGTTGAGGTTGAGATGGGATATGGAGCGAGCTGAGATAGTCCTCCTTACAGCTGAGGTTCTGTGAGCTTAGCTAGTTTGACTGTTAGACCGACCTTGAGGCAGAAATCGATTGACGCTTAAAGGAGCGAGGCTCATTTAGAGGCCAAATTTCAAGAGGTAGAGTCTGACATGCCTAACCACTTTACTTTTTCCACGGACAGTGCCTTGATGTATTGTAGGATACTTTTCATGCCTTTAGGATCGACTTTTAGGAAAGAAATGTTGGAGGAGGCTCACAGTTCCATCTTTTCTATACATCTAGGTAGTATAAAGATGTACAGGGACCTGAGACAATACTACTGGTGGCCAGGGATGAAGCGCGAGATAGCCGAGTTTGTGAGTAGATGTTTTATTTTTCAAGAGGTGAAATCCTTAAGGAAGAGCTCACCAGGTTTCCTTAACCCTTTGAGTGTGCCTGAATGGAAATGAGAGGAGATTTCCATAGATTTTATTAGTGGCTTGCCGAGAAGGGTAGGATATAATACCATTTGGGTGATTGTTGATCATTTCATAAAGACTGCACACTTTATTCCAGGGAGGATCACGCACCCAGTTGAGACTTGGGCTCAGTTGTATATGAGAGAGATAGTCAGATTGCACGGTGTGCTAGTGCAGATGAGGTTGGTGATAGGAGACTTTTAGGCCTTGAGTTGTTACAGTTGACTAGTGAGTCAGTTACTTTGATAAGAGAGAGGATGAGGGTTGCTCAGAGCCGACAGAAAAGTTACGCTGATAAGCGATGAAGCTCGCTTAAGTTCATAGTGGGGGACCATGTGTTCTTGAAGGTAGCACCTATGAAAGGTGTTATGAGATTCGGGAAGAAGGGCAAGCTGAGCCCTAGGTTTATTGGTCCATTTGAGATTCTAGATCGAGTTGGAGCAGTGGCGTACCGTCTAGCCTTACCTCCCACCTTGTCGGCCGTTTATAACATTTTTCATGTTTCAATGCTTCAAAAGTATGTAGCGAACACGTCTCATGTGATTGATTATGAGCCAGTGGTTCTAGATGAGCATTTGACTTATGAGGAGACACCGATTGAGATATTAGCTTCGGAACATAAAGTGTTGAGGAATAAAACGATCAACTTGGTCAAGGTTCTATGGAAGAACCAAGTATCGGAAGCGGCCACGTCAGAACGTGAGGACTGTAAAGACTCGACTCCTTAAAATAGAATTAAATAAATAACGCAAGCGAAAGACTTGAAATAATGATTAAAAACCTGTAAATCGATGGAACTATCATAACTAAATCATTCAAGAATAGGAAGCGTTTCCCTGTTTATAAAATTTAAAATTTAATACAAGATAGATTCATAAATCCAGAATTCCAAAGAACAAATAAACATGAGTGATATTGCTCAAGAGAGCTCAACAATCCAAAAGGGTAATAAAAAGGATAAAATGAAAGTGTCATGACACAAGCAGTCTATGGACTACAACAGACTATAGTCCATCCGTCATCATTGATCCTAAATTATGTCGCACCAACTCCACGGCCACGATCGTGACCTCGTCCCGTACCTGAAAGTGTAATATCATGAGCGGGAGACCCAATGAAGATAAATTAAAAATAAAGTAAGTTTAGATACCAAATCCGATCCAGATTTGTATCCAACGATTCCTACTATCTCTTGACTACCCAAATAAACTTCCAAATGCAAAATCATACAAATGTCTCAAGAACAAAGAACTAAACAAGTAGTCAAGTCTTCCAAGCTCATAATAACCATAACAAGTAAATATACGTTGAATCTTTCAGGAATACAACTAGAACAAGTTAAACTCACACAGTCTCAACAACGAATAAGAACAAGAAAAAAGAACATGTGAATAATGTCAGATGATGCAAGCACACGCAGTCTATGCATGATCCCATTATCCCACTCCAATATCATGCAAAGCTCACGAAGCCTTTACATTCTTAACAAGAACAAATGCAAGCTTATGCAGTCTTTACATTTTTTTGCAAGAACCTTCTCAGTGAATAACGTCAGATGATGCAAGTACACGTAGCCAATACATGATCCTGTTATCTAACTGATGACATGCAAAGCTGACACAGTCTAAGCAGTTTATAATATATATATGTCTCATAGAAATCATGAATAATACCAAATAATACAAACTCAAACAACTAAACATCATTTCATTATCCATCTCCTCTGTTCATGCAAGCTCAATCAGTCTATGCAATCCTCACGATACATATATAATCGAACAACGAATAATACCAAACAATGCAAGCTCACACAGTCCATGCATTATCTCATTATTCCTCCATGCAAACATGTGTGATAATAAAGAATCGGAATTTTGAATACAGAAATATAAATAGAGAACCAATTCAGAATGACATAACAGGAACACTTTAATCAAGAACATTATCACATATAGGCTCGTAAGCCCATACTTCATCGATCACATAATCCTACAAATTCGAATAGCTTATATGTCAAAGGCTCCAATTGCTGAAAGAACCCAGTCTTAGAAAATAAGTCCAAAGTAAATAGAAAGTCTCAATATTGTAAATTAAACATCCAAGAACACATGATGTCCACAATCAAGCATAAACATACTTGAACCCAATAATTCCATACTTTAACTTCCAAGAATATGTAAAATTCATAAATTCCCAAATTTCGATTCTATACTCCCGAATCCTAGTAATTCATATAAAGCATGCTCAATTCCCTTAGATCCAATTTTAACCTAACTCCTGAGCCAAACACATCGTTCAAGAACTTAGTTCCTAAATTTAACATAAATTCTATTGAATTAATTACAACAATAAGCACTTTAATTCATCAAATTTCAAAATTAATGGTAAATTATAATCAATATCAAAAATAGCCAAGAACCACCATTTTTGGTGGTGATATGGTGGTTATCATTTTTAATATTCTCCATCTTACCCTTTTATCTCTCATAATAACTATATGTTATTAATTACGTAATAATTTACATTTTTTTTATTTTGAATTCAAATCAAATTTTTGTAATCCTTATTTAAGAATAAAAAAGTTGACCTAAATATGATATAATCCTCTCTTCCTCCCTTCCGTCCAAGAGAAACAGTAGAATATGTTGTTGGAATTGATCGAACAAGGCAGGCTGAAACTTCCAAAATTTCCTTCACGATGGAGGCAGCGTCAAAATCTCCTCCCTTTTCCTCGTTCTCTTCTTGAACTTAGTTTTTTTTTTCTTTCTTTATCTCTTTCTTTGACAAACTAAATAGTTAGCTTTATAAAGGCATCACTCCAATTTCAAAATGCCTTTTTTTCATTTCATTTGAACCCCATATAAGTTTCCCAATTAGCCAATCTTGTTTTATCATTTTAACATTCTATTCTTCGTTTGATCATCTTAATTATAGAGAATTAAGTTTTTCTGATTGATTTTGAGAATCGATATTTGGAAAGTATTTCTGATGATTTTTAAAGTGATCCTGTCTTCCTTTCATCTTCGAACAAACTCGATAAATCGAATCCAGACGACATCGATGATATCAATTGTTTAGTTATTTTTTACGTGCAACCGTAGCTTTTTTTCACTGTTTACCGATTTACCCTTTTTGATTTGTTTAGTTATTTTTTACGTTTAATTTGTTTTTGTATTTCCTTGATTCATGGGATTTGCTTCCTGTCTGATATCAATATTTTTTTATTGTTTTCATTTAATATTTCAGTTACCTTATTTAAATTATTTCGTTCCATAATTTCTGAGTTTTCTTTCAACGTAATCCCGAAGATTTTCATTTCGTTTTCTTCTTCTACGATCTCATTTCATTTACTTCTTCTATGGTTTCTTTTCACTTTCTTCTTTTACGATTTCATTTTTTTTATTATGCTACGATTTCATTTCTTTTTCTTTCCATTCCCATATGAGTTCTACTTGTTTTGATCTGTTATATGAGGGTTATTGGGGGTGAATCTCATAATTACGAGGATTATGAATTAAAGACAATGATTATTTTGAAAAGAACCAATTTCGCTGCACTGGTTAACAAAGTTAAACGGAAAGTTCCGTTTAACCGAGATTCCAATTGTCTTATGATGGAAGGCAATTGTTGTTGTGGCTCGTGTTGCTGTTCAATCGATGAAGAAAGCAGCAGAAGGTACTTTTAAGTAAATGTTTATTTTTGTTCACCATTTTTTTATTTTCTATTTAAATATCTATAGAAACTTTGACCTCTTTTTCATCTTGAATTTTATGCCTTTGCTCTATCTCTAAATGAATTGTTTCTATTTTGTTTTTACTTTCAGTTTCAATTTATTTTTCGATCTTGCAAGTGATTTTTCTTGCGGATGAGTCGGATCTAGGGTTCTGTATATATTTGATGATTTTTTTTTATCCAGATTTAAGGATTTTATTAAAATGTTTTTTTTTTGTTCAACATTTATTTTAATTTTCTATTTACATATCTTTAAAAAATGTTAACTCTTTTTCATCTTCAATTTTGTGCCTTCTATCAATTTTGAGTACACATCAATAAATGTTTACTAAAAGTAAAAGGTTTATAAAAATTTCCGACGAACTCACTTTCTCTGTATTTTTGTCGAATTAGTTACTTTTAATTAAATGTTTACTTTTTATCTCTGTATTTTGTAGGAGGACGAACAAGAAAGACGTTCGAATTTTCCTGGAAAAAGAAGTCAAGTTTGATGATTTTTCTTTTATTTTTTGTTATAGTTTAATTTTTGTTTAGATTTGATTTTTCTATTAATTTTATAAAATTTAAGGGATTTTTATAAATTTCCTTAAATTTTACACAAATTAAGGAGAAATTAAATCGGGGTATGTTTCGTCTTTTTACATGTAATTTAATTTGGCCGGCGGCGGTGTTTGGGTAGTTTTGATATATATATATATATATATATAAGATACGATTTTGTTGAAATTTCCATTTATTAAATGGTTATTACTGAAATTAACCCAATTCTATTTATCCTCATCTGTTACAATTAGCTTGAAATCGAAATCTAAAGTGAGCGACGAGCGAGCAATCAATTAACACCTACAATTAAATATACTCTAATTGCATTAATTTAACTAATCAAGCCACATACTATGCGTAAAACGAAAAGAGTAAAAAATAGCTCGATAAATCCCCAATATGAGCTCTCGGTCGAACCTCGCAAAACAGGGGGGTGTCTCGGCCATGGGGTGATTTTTGGGACGTTCCGGGTTCATTTCGGGTAGATTTAGGTAGGTATGGGTAAACCAAATTAGGGCATTTGGACAAGATTTTACCAACGGAAAATCGAAAAATTGTAAGAGGAATCCTCAATGAGGCTCATGGCTTGAGGAGTTTTATAAGGGTTTAGGTTTTTTGTGAATTACTTTGATGTCTATGTCAAGATTACTCAAGAAAAACTTTAAACATCCCCTTGATTTGAAATCTTCAAGTTCCATGGAATGAAATTGAAGATTTAAACTCAAACCCACCCAAAAGAACAAAAGAAAATAAAAACCCAAAGATGAAAACAATAAATGTTACCTTAAGCCTCTTGGAAGTTGGAGGAATGGTTCCAACATGAGATTAGAAAATATATTGGGGGCCGATCTATCCAATGCACCCAAAAACACGTGAATCGGAGAAAGTACGAGAAAAACACATCCCTTTGAAGCTACAAGAGGGCGGCGATAATGGGGGGGGTTTTTTGTTTCTATTTTCTTTTGCTGCAAATAAAAGAGGAAGGAGAAGGCCCTTACTTTTGATGAGGTGAAAAATATTTGCTAAGGAGTCCCCCACTTCTTTTTCTAACTTTTAAAATAAACGCCATGCTCTTAAAACACAAACTATCCTTTAAAATTATTCAACACAATTAATGTAGGATATAAGGTAATTAACTATTATTAATTGGCCTATTAATAATAATTAATGTACCTAGTTCACAAAAACTCTTTGAAATCTAAGATTACTAAATAAAGATTAAATTCTAAATTACCAGAATTAAACTAATTAAATAATTTAATAAAATAAATAAAGGAATAATAATTAAATAAATGAAAAATAAATTAAATCTACCTCAAAATAACGGGACGTTACACTCGTTATCTGAAAAAACGAAGAGAAACGATCAGAAGAGCACTGGTGTGGTACAGGCTAAAGACCCTCCGATGTTCAAGTTAGCGAGTGGATAAATAGGTGCCCAGAAATTAGGTATTGGTGTTTTTACACTTACTTGGTCTGATGGGATAACAACTCTTATATACTCCTTGAGTCGTGGGATTTTCTAGCCTTGCTAGTCAGAACTAGGCTTAATTGGACTTCATCCGACCCATTTTTTATCAGCTTTTCTCAGGGGGTTTATGGGGCATAGACCCTTTCAGAATTGAGTCAACTTTATCGGCCCAAGCGTGAGCAATTTTTACCCTTTACATAAATATTTATGAATATTATTAATTATTTAAATAAGGTATTTTATTTGAATTGTAATAAGAAAATGAATATTAAAGTATAATTAATTAAGTTGGACTTATTTAATCACTACAAAAAAAACTGTTAAATTGCGACCAGATATTTGTGACCACATCATTGGGTAGTTTTTTTTGGTGACCACTCTGGTAGTAAATATGAAGTTTGACTTAAAACGACCATATGGTCACTTTTTTGTGACCAAATTGCGACCAAGAAAAGAATTAGTCACAAAAAATGGCGCAAAGGTTTGGCGGGAATAAAGTGACCATATGGTCACTGCAAAATTACGACCATATAGTCGCAATTTTGTGACACGAGGTATCATTTAGTAGCAAAAAAAGGCGCGTAAATTTGGCAGAAGAAAGGCTACCAAGTGGTCACATTTAAAAGTGACCATATGGTCACAATTTTGGTGACCTTTAGTGACCAATGGTAGCTTAGAAATTTGGCGGGAAATAAGCTACCATGTGGTCACATTGTTAAGTGACCAGATGGTCGTAAATGTTGTGATTTTAAGTGACCAATGGTAGATAAACAATTTGGTGGGAGAAAAGCTACCAAGTGGTCACCAAAATAAGTGACCATGTGGTCGTAAATGCTGTGACTTGATGTGACCCGGGGCAGGTGGGAGAAAAGCTACCAAGTAGTCACCAAAATAAGTGACCATGTGGTCGTAAATTCTCTGACATGATGTGACACGGGGCAGTGAGGAAAATGGCGGGAAAATGCGACCAGTTGGTAGCAAAAATACTACAATCTGGTCGCAAATGACCAGAGGAGTCCATTATAAAACCCCCTCCTCCCATTGTTTGTTATCATTAAGAAAAAATAAAATGAGAGAGTAGATGTATGTTCGTTTGATAGATGGGTATTTGAACGATGAGTTCGTGGCCGGGGTTGAACAGTTTGTTGAGTTTTGCATGACAACTGTCTATTATGAAAAGTATGGTGGAAAGCTACGTTGCCCATGCAGGACATGCGACAATAGGAGAATCATACCGGTTACAGATTTGAAGGTTCATCTCTATAGTCGGGGATTTGTGCAGAATTATTACCACTGGGTGTTTTAGGGGGAAACAAAAGAAATGTTTGACACTGCATTACATGAATCGAGACGATACAAAGGTAGCAGCTCGAATGTAGAGGTTTTTGCCGAAGAACGTAATGATGAACAGCAGTATAGTCAGATGCAGCAAATGATACTTGATGGTATGTTGATCTTTAATTGCTTTCATATACATTTTTGAGTATGTGTTTAGCTTTTGTTATTGCTTTGCTTAGTCAATGTATTTAATTGAGTGAAACTCAATCTCCTCCTCTTAAAGGATGGAGTACGGCGGGGAAATACGCATGTCCACATTGCATGCTAGAGTCAGTACGGCGGGAAAACGATCGGAAAACTTGTTGGTTTGATTGTCACCGTCGATTTTTACCGTTGAATCATACTTTTCGTTCAAACGGCATTGACTAGAAGAAGGGTCGACGAGTAAGAAACGATACCCCCCGATAATGTATAGTGGAAGGGAGATTCTTCACGGTATTGATGCTATAGGGATGCAGAAGATTACAATGGACGGTGCAGAGAGTGCAAACAATGCGGCTGGGAAAAACACGGGTTGGAAGAAACGAAGTATTTTTTGGGATCTACCGTATTGGGAAGATCTACTGATTAGACAGAATCTGGATGTAATGCATATCGAGAAGAATTTCTTCAACAACATTTTCAATACGATTTTGAACGTTCCGGGAAAAACAAAGGACAGTCTGAAGGCACGTTATGATATACGGGAGATATGTCACCGTCCTGAGTTGAAGCTTGGCGACAATGATAATTATGCAAAAGCAAAGTACATGTTGACGACAGATGAAAAGAAAACATTATTTGAGTGGATCAAATCCATCAAATTCCCGGACGGATACGTTTCGAATTTGAGTCGGTGTATAGATAGACAAAAGCATATCATGTTCGGGATGAAAAGCCACGACTGTCATGTATTCATGCAACGATTGATGCCGGTCGCGTTCAGACCGTTCCTAGAGAATAGACATTGGGAGCCGCTTGCACAGTTTATCAGTATTTTTTTCAGGGACTTGACATGTACAGAGCTGACTGAAGCTACTGTCGCTTCAATGAGTTCAGAGATCGCTGTTATTATCTGTAAGTTGGAGCGAATATTCCCACCTGGCTTTTTTGACTCCATGGAGTATCTTCTAGTGCATCTTTCATACGAGGCATTCTTAGGGGGTCCGATACATTACCGCTGGATGTACTCATTTGAAGGGTAAGCATAGTTAATTTTTAATGTACACGTATAAAGTACAGTGATATCGAATGTAAATGTTTTCTACACATTCTACCTACCCACAGGTACTTATGTCGGTTGAAAAAGACGGTCGAAAATAAAGCAAGAGTAGAAGGATCTATCTGTAGTGCGTACCTGACACAAGAGACTACCACATTTTGTTCATACTACTTTGACCAACACATTGCAGAGCACTTTCGACCAGCGAAACGAAATATTGTAGAAAATTTACTTGAAGGTGTTGACATAAACGACTTGCTGATTTTTACGGAACCTGGCATGACAGTTGGAAGATCTGTGCGTAGGCCGTTGACCGATTCTGAGTATCACGTAATGCAGAAATACGTGTTATGCAACTGCGCAGAGATCGTGTCTTACATAGAGTGAGTTCGTAAGTTAACATTATTTAATCGCATAAGCAATTACAAACTATTTGCTAACTATTTTTGTAACAAACAGATTATTTCTAAACTTATACGTTCGAATGACACGAGTTGGTCTTACAGCCGCTGAGAAGGGGTCAATAATCGACAAAGAGTTTCGTTCTTGGTTCAGTGCATACATGATTTATTTTAAATTGTCAAAAAAACTGTGGCAATTTGTTGAAAAAATTAATATCTTCCTAACATTACTGTATGTGAACAATGACAGGTTGACTCCCCTACATTACCGGTAGATGATCCTCGCATAATTTCTTTGGCAAAGGGACCTGGACGGATATTTTGTTCAACTGCTTTGGTACGCCTGATAATTGCACGCTCCTCTAATTTAAGTAGGACAGATAATTACTCTAAATTAAGAGGATTATTACGTGTTCTGATTGATGTGTAAAAAGAATTATAATCAGAAGACAAGCCATGGATGATGTGAACTAAAATTTCTTCATCATCAACAATTATAGAGACAGCCGCAAGTTTGTCAACAATTTCTTTGACACGCTGAAGGTAAGAATCAACAGTTTCATCACCACGTTTACTTACCATGTATAGTTCAGAGCGAAGTTCAAGAACATCAGGAAGAAATTTTGTCGGACATGGAACAGATCCATCGATGTGGCCGAAAAGTGAGTGAGCCATAAGAATCGACTCAACCTGAAATCGCCAAGGAATGAAATTAGATGAATCTAGGCATACAGGAACCAAGTTACAAATGTTAGAAAGAAGAAAAATGGGAGAAGAGGAGATCTGAGAATTCGAGGAAGCCATTTGAGAAATGATAGCAGGAGTTGTTGATGAGGATGCAGATGGATTTGACATGTGTCAGTACTGCTCTGATACCATAAAAAACTTCTTGCACAGATGCTAATTGTTTTGTATTGATTGTTTTTCTTTACATAAAATGAGCAATTTATATAAGCTCAGTAAATCTAATAATACAATAATATCCTAACTAAATTAGTTCAAATCGAACTAATAAATCGGGAGGAAAACATATATCGAATTAGGATAATAACATAATGATATAGGATATCTAATACTTCTCAACATAGGAGACTTGGTAGAGGAGGTGGTGCCGTTTGATATCTTGAAGAGATGAATGGACAAGAACAGGAACACTTTTTGTAAAGCATCCTTGAAATGCTTTGTTTATACTTCCTACTTTTCTTACTTTGTGTTTTGAGCTCGGAAGAGCATTTGTTTAAAGTTGTAAATGTCTTATGTTTTAAAGTTTTTTTAGAAGTTTAAATAATAATCTGGAATGCGCATTCCATTTTTTATTGCTTTCTCTGTTGTAAAAAATGTAAAAACATGTTTTGGTTTATTCGAGTTTTAAACGAACTCATGCCGTTTTATTTAAAACCAAGTCTTCCGCTGTGCATTTGAATTTAAAGGATTTTACGGTATCGGGTCGTTACATACTGAAATAGCATATTTTTGCATTCTAATCACTAAAATGTAAGACCTTTTTAAAAATTACTCAAATAGCAAAATTATAGTTCAATAATTTATTAAACTAAAAAAAGTTAAAAATAATAATAAATTCATTGAAAATAATAATAAAAAATAATCAAATAATTTGATAAATTATTAAACTTGAACCTAAAACTTAAAAAAAAAAAACCAAACAAATTAATTAAAAATACCCATAAAAAATAGTTCAATAATTTATTGAACTATAATTATGCTATTTGACTAAAAAAGTTCTAATATTTTAGTAATTAGTATACAGGACTATTCTATTTGAGACAAATTCTAATTTAATATTTACTATTTTAAATAATAAAAATTATTTAAATGGAAAATACTACATACTACATTTATTATTAATTTAAATAATATCGACTATTTAAATAAAAAATAATAAATATAATAAGCATAGAAAAATCGGAAAAAAATTATTTTGTTTAAATTAAATTAAATAAATGATTTATTTAAATAATATTATGTATTAAGAAATAATTTTTTTTAAATTCGTCACAAATCATCAGTTTTCTGATAGTCATTGGACAAAAAAACTTTGAGCCCTTTTTTTTAATCGAGTCTTGATATTGGAAGCAATGTGCTACATACAATAACCATAATGAAAGCCGGTAATCACCTTCTCTAAAGCTCTACGTCGGATATAATAGCAATGTCAGGAACATGTCCATACACATTCTTCAGTTGAAAAAAGAATCACTCCCACGAGCATTCTATCTCGGAATCAACCACTACAACTGCTAATAGAAAAATTTGATTATTTCCATCAAGGGTGCAAGCAGTCATTAGAATCCCGACATACTTCGACTTCATGAACGTGCCACCAACAGAAATTACTGGATGACATTCAGAAAACCCTTTTATTGATGCACTCAAACACAGAAATAAATACTTAAATTTGTTTTCATCATCAAGCAAATAGTGAACATATTTTCCTGGAAAATTTAAAAAATGGAAGAACAATAGTATAAAAATATTAAGTTGAATAGAATTAAACTAAAACAAGAATTGAACTAAAGTAAACGCTTAAGACATAACAATACCATAATTCTTCTCAGCAACTACATGGAAAAAACTAGGAACAAGACCATAAGATTCTTCGAGATTTCCTCTAATTTCGTGTAAAACGATCTCACGAATTCATCACGCCTTCATATAATCAATATGAATACCATGGTGAGTCTGCATGTAATTCATAACATCATTAGGAGTCATAAATAAACATGAACCGATTGTAAAATTTTCTCTAATATACTCAGCGATAATAGCAAACCGAGCTTGAGGATGAGACCCAGTTATCATATCAATGTCACAACAATGTTGAAAAAAAAAACTTTGAAATAATCCATGAATCCGTCTTAAGTTATTGAGTGGCTCTGATATAGAAACTACAGTTTTCATCCTTGCAACAAGCATAATACCGTTCATTATCATATTTCTTTGTCACCATCTTGAAATTATGCTCCAAAACATAAATGTTTAGGGCTTTTATCAAAACAACCTTCGAAGAATACAAAGTATTATCAACCTTAAAATGGTAGCTATCCCCTGAACAATCAACGTCAAGAAACCGTGACATAGTCAAAACCATAAGGGGTTTCATAAAGAAATAGATCATTATCACTGTTAAGGAAAACATAGTTGAAATTATTAACTTCCATTGTCTTCTAGGGGACATCATTTTCTACAGCAACAAAGTCCTTCACGAGTAGGGGGACATAGTCAGTATTGTCACATGTATAATAACAAAAATATGAAACTATATAGTTCGAATCTAATAAGTGTACGTCTTCTCCTTAGCAAGAGACATATTTGCATATGCAATCTATAACAGTGAATGTTAATCCAACTTCCCGAGAAAGCCTCTTTTGTAATGCACTAAGAGTAGTATTTCAAGGAATCTGAATTACAACGGTTCATAATCAACATCAACTCTATTCTCATCAAAACTTCCACCATGAAGAAGCAAGGCATCAATATATCTACCCATCCTACAACAATAGTTTGGAATTAACACAAAGACAATAGAATTTGAATATATAAAACAAAAGGATAATGATGTAAAATATGTACCTTGGGAAAGAACAAACTATGTAATGTAACTGATGAAAGAGAGGAAAACGAATGAAAAGCAACCCTAATTCTACAACAAAAAAGAAAGAACGTAAAAAAAAAATCACAACGTAATTTAGTCAGTAGATATGATAAATTTGAAAATAGAAATTTTAAAATTTGAAAACAAAATACAAAACCTAAAAATGGTTATGAGTTCAAAACGAAAATTTAAGATCTAAAATTAATAAAATGAAATCAGATAAAAAAAAATAGTTACGTAGAGAGAAAGGAAAAAAGGGGTAAAATAGAGAATATGAATGGGAAAAACCACCAAATGGCTTAAAATAGATACTAGTGTAATTAAAAATGGAACACAAGTATAATTGTAAATAAAGGCTCCGATCTGATCTAATGAATAAAAATTTCTAAAAGAAAAGTAATGTTTTTGGAAATTGGAAACTCTTACCATTTTTAAAATTTACAAGTAAAAAAACTATATTTGAAAATGTCCCTTTATAAGAAGTAAAATTTTAGATAGTGTCTATTAATGATTGACTATAATCATTGTATGATTGATTATAGGGGTGTTCAAAAAACCCGATGACTCAAAAAAACCAATAACCTGAAAAACCCATATGATTTGGGTTGGGTTATAAAATTGTTTGGTTTGGGTTGGGTTGGGTTACGTTCATTTATTTTGAAATTATATGGGCTGGATTGGTTCGGAGTTTCTCTAAAATTAGTTTGGGTTGAACTGAACCACCTCAAACTTATTAATTATAAAAAAATTTAATTTATTTACCTTATATATTTTTTATGTCTTTGTTAATCTCATAATATTAATGAACCATTGACAATTCTATATTCTTTATAATATTTTTATATCAAATAATTAAAGTTATTAAAGTACCATTTTTCATTGAATAAGTTGTATTGTTTAATACTATTTTACAATAATATAAGTAGGTAACTGGATCCTAAAATTACTATTATTTCACATTTTAAATATACAAAATTTTAAAATAAATAACCCGAATAATCGAACCATCCCAACCCAACCCAAAATTTATAGGTTGGGTTGGGTTGAGTTTACTTCTTGACAAGGGTCATTTGGGTTGTACCAAAATGCAACCCGAACAATTGGGTTGGGTTCAAAAAGTACCTCAACCCGAACCAACCCAACGTACATACACCCCTAATTAATTGTAACTAATATTAGGGTAAAATACAAATAAGACCTCTGTGGTTTTTTCCAAATGCTTTGTCAAATGCATGAACACCTTCTGTTGTTTGAAAATGGAAAATCATGCCCTTGTGGTTTCAAATTATTCCAATTAGACCTCTTCCCTCCAACGCCATTAATTTTTTTTAGCGATAACTTTTTCGTTTGAACTCCGATTTGGATGATTCAAAATGTTTTGAAATCCTAATTTAGAGATCTACGTTATTATCACTTCGAAATTTATAAATCATTAGTAAAAAAAAGGATTAATGGTGTTAGCCATACATAGTATTTTGATGATAATAAACTTTTTTTATTTATTAATAATTTCAAAATTTTGAGTTGATGATAATGTAGAGCTCGAAATGAGGATTCCTAAATATCTTGAATCATTCAAATTGAAGTTCAAACGAACAAGGTATGATTGAAGGAAAATTAATAGCGTTGGAGGGAAAGGATCTCATTGGAATAATTTGGAACCACAGGAATATGATTTGCTCTTTTCAAATCACAGGTGGTGTTCATGCATTTGGAAAAAAAAACAAAAGATCGTATTTACATTAATTTTACCCTTAATAATAATCGGTTTATGCACTAATCATTGATTGACATATAAAAATTTTGGTATATTTATAAAAAACTTTTCTAAAAATTATATTTGCAAAAGATGTGTTAAAGTTTCCAATAAATACGTTTATCCTTAATTAAAAATAGAGAATTTCAACATATGAAACTTTTATTTTGGGTAATTTTAAAAATAAAAAAAAATTGAAATATTTTTAAAATGGTATTTTAAGAATTGATATTTTCAAATATTAATTTCCAAATAATTATTTAAGTTGATAAAATTATACATCATTAATAAAAGGACAAAATGCACCCTTGTGGCTTTAGTTAAATTCAAAACACACCCCCTGTAGTTTAAAAATAAATATTTATACCACTATAATTTCAAAATTGTGTAAATTGTCCCCGCTACGTCATTAATATTCTTTTAGCCATAAGTTTTTTGTTTGAACTCTGTTTTTAATGATTCAACATGTTCTGGAATCTTCGTTTTGAGCTCTACGTTATAGTCACCAAAAACTTTTAAATCATCACTATATAAAAGTGTTTATGACTTCCACCCGATCTAATATTTTGATGATGATTATTCTTATATATACTGATGATTTCTAAGTTTTTAAGTGACTATAATGTAGAGCTCAAAACAAGGATTATAGAACATCTTGAATAATTCAAATTGAAGTTCAAATGAAAAAATTATGGCCAAAAGAAAATTAATGGCTAGTGGAGATGGGTCAATTTGTATCATTTTGAGACTACGAGAGTATAAATATTCATTTTTAAACTATAGAGTTTGTGTTTACATTTGGTCAAATATATATATATATATATATTTTTTTTTATTTTGTCCTTAAAAGAATCGCTCATAAAAAGCTTCGGGAAAAAAAAAGGACCTCGACCGAGAAAAAAAAACGAAAAACAAAAAACAAAAACAAATAAACGAAGATATGCTGGGTTCAGGCAAAACTAGAGAGGCAAAAAAAAAAAAAAAAAATCCAAATGAGATGATAAGGCCACAAAAAATTGTGTGGTCAGGGAACCATGGTCACCACAACTTGGAGTAATTTGCATCGTAAAATTTAAGCTCATATGAAAATTTAGTCATATGAGTCCAAATTAGTTTGACCAAAGCACGCTGTTATCATCCATGGATTCCAAAAAATAAACCTTATAGATAATTGATACTCGAAATTCAATGAAAGAGAAAACAAATGAGAATTTTGTTTTTTCCGCTCCCCGTTGATGAATCTCACTCAATTTGTAATTGAACTGTCGATATCAATGTTGGTCGATAATTGATGTTTGGTGAAGTTTATCTTAGGGATAGTCAAAACAAAATTTTCATTTGTATTAATCCGCTGAAAATTTATTATATTTATGAATATTTAAGGATAATTATATTTTTTTTTCTTTTAATTTTGCAATAATTTTTTTTTTTTCTAATTTAGAGTGAACATCCGTAATCTAGAATCAAGTAATGATTATTTTATTTTTTTTTAATTTAAAACATATCTAAAAAATTATATTTATAAATATTATAAGATTTTTTTTCTATCCATTGAAATTTCTTAAAAAATTGACTTTATCATTGATTGAGGTTTTAAATAAATAATACTAAATTAAATTAAATTATTAAAATAACTAACAAACTAATTAATTGACAAATTATTTAGGAAAATTTCATTCGGTGGCAGAATTTTTAGCAATATTTATAAATATAACGTTTTTAAAAAGTATTTGCAAATATAGCAGATTTTTAAAAACCCCCATTCATATGATCAGAGAAATCACTGATAACATATAAAATAATGAGTGATTACTATCAGGTAATCAGTGATTCGTGCACAAAATATCAGTAAATCAGTGATTACTGTGAAGATGATTACTAGTGACAATTTTGTAATATTTTAGGCGCGAATTTAATTTTTCTGCTATTTTTACAAATATGTTTTTTTACTGCCATTTTTACAAATATTGGACCTATTTTTGCTATTTTTGCAATTTGTCAGCATTAGAAAAAAAATCAAATTTGATTCCTTCATTTTAAATATGCATCCAACCAATTTTTTACATTTAAATACATATGTTACCATTAAATCCTTAATATATTAAAAGGAGGAATTTTTAAAAAATATTTTTGGATTATTATACCCTTTTAAAAATGGGAAATTTCATTGGGTGGCATATTTTTATCCAATATTTGTAAAAAGATCAACTCAAAAAAGTATTCGCAAATATAGCAAGTTTTATCATGTTTATCAGTGATTAATAATGATTTATGTGTTGTGATAACTTAGTGTAAAAATATGTAATTCAATGTTTATCGGTGATAAACCTTATCAAAATTTTCTATATTTGCAAATATTTTTTAGAGCTTTTATTTTTACAAATATTACTAAAAGTTTTGTTAGATTTGCAAATGCCCCTTAAAAAATCTTGAAATTACTATACATGTCATTATATGTATCTTTTTAAGACCTCCAAATTATTAAACATGTAATTATTCTATACTTTCTATTAAATGACAATTAACATTTTAAGACTATTATACTCATTTTGTATCTTTAAATTGCATGCCACATTTCATATGCCCATAGAAAAATAAATTTTGGAGATGTAAAAAATAATAGGTTTACTCTGTAAAGTGATATTTTTTTCATACCGATCTTAACCTTTTTTTTCCTTTTGATATTTATATTTTTCTCATATATTAACGTGATTTGGATTTTTCTTCTTTTTAAGTCCTTTTTATATAATAAGATTAAAATATTTATTTTCAATGAATAAGAAATTGTCAAGTTTTTTTTTAATAAATTTCTTGGCTTTTTATTGCTTTCTACAATGTCAAATTACAAAATAGTTAAAAAAAAATAAGTACAACCTATGAAAATGAAGGAGATATATGAATAACTATTCATTAATTAGATCTATCACTCATTTGTGGAAAATAAATTATATTTAAGTATTTAAATATTAAATGATTTTAATAAAGGTGATGGTTATTTAATTTTCAAATTACTAAAAAAACTTAAATTGTTTGAAATAAAATAGTTAAGATAAAAAAACAACTACAACAAAATATAATTTATTGAATTAGTAAGGGCATAATATTTTATAATATTAAAAAAAAATATTAGTAAGAAATAATTTAAAAATCAAACAGAAAAAGGTAATATAAATTCTTAAATTATAGAAAAAACTATAAATGAATAAAGTAACAAAAAAAATATGGAATATATATATATATATATATATATATATATATATATATATTTAGTTCTTTATTTGGTGGTATAAATTTCAAAAATAAAGAATTAAAAAAAATTGTCTTAAATAAAAAGAAATCAACTACGTATAATTTGTTTAATAAGTACAGTATATGATAATTTAAATCTTAAATAGAACATAATAATCCGTTTAATAATTAAAAAATTAATAAAACAAAAATCATTTCGAAAAAGATCTATAAACCATAGAAAAATCAAACAAAAACAATACGTTAAACTTTTAAAAAATAATATATAAGAAAAAATATCCCGTGTGATGCACGTGGCCAAAGACTTGTTAAATTTAAATGGGTCAAAATCATCTTAAATAATTATTTTATTATAAGAAAAATTATAGAAAACTCTTTAAATTGTATGAGTTATCACAATTGTATCATAAATTTTTTAATTTGGCAGAATATGATCATATAGGAACATTTAGGAATTATGCTCTCTCTATCCTCACGTGTACGTCAAACATATTTAGTACTACATTACATGAATCTACTTAGATTTCTAAAAAAAAAAACAAATGTCTGAAAAATGGATGTCTTGAGATAATATCTATGTTTCTCTAGCGGCAAGAATATAATTGGTATAATACAATGTTTTACACAAATATGGTAGTATATATATATAAATCAGGTTTCAAAACTCGATTAAGGTGGTGTTTGGTATGGTTTCCATTTCTTCAAGAATTCCCTCTCTTTTATTTGGTCGGTTCTTTTAATAAGAGAATCATTTCTCAATTTCTTTCTTTTTCCACCATTTCAAATGAATGACTTTTCTTAGTTGAAACTTAGAAAACTCATTCCTTTCCTCCCTCCTTTCTTCTATTTTTTATAAATTTTTTTCTTTCAAAATTATTATTTAGATTTTGTAAAAATCAGACTCTTTAAATTAAATTAAATAAATAACGCAAGCGAACGACTTGAAATAATAATTAGAAAACCTGTAAATCGATAAAATATCATTTCATTTCAAAATAAAATCCAAAATCCTTAAACATTCAGCGCTTTCCTTTTCAAAAGTTCAAAATCCAAGATAAGATAAGATCATAAATCCAGAAATCAAACGAAAGAGTAAACGAAAGTAATATTGCTCAAGAGAGCTCAACAACCCAAATGGAAATAAACGGATAAAGTAAATGTGTCATGACACATGCAGTCTATGAACTACAACAACTCTAGTACATCCATCGTCATCATCTAGAATCATGCTGCACAATCTCCATGGTCACAACCACGACCACATCCCGTACCTGAAAGTGTAATATCATGAGCAGGAGACCCATTGAATATAAATTGAATGTAAAGTAACTTTAGATCCCAAATCCTAATTCGTATTTGTGTCCAACGAAACCTTTTATCTCTTGACTACCCAATCATACTTCTGAATTCTAAACCATGTAATTCTCCCAAGAAAAAAGAGTAAAGAATAAGAATAAAGATCATGCAAGTAGTTAAGTCTCCCGAACTCGTAATAATAAAAAAACGTAATCATACGTTAAAACTTTCAGGAATATAACTAGAACGAGTTAAGCTCACGTAGTCTGAACTAAGAATAAGAACAAGATCATTGAACCATGAACATAGAACATGTGAATAATGTCAGATGATGCAAGCTCACATAGTCTATGCATGATCCCATTATCTCACTCCAATAGCAAGTAAAGCTCACGAAGCCTTTACTTTCTTATCAAGAACAAATGCAGGCTCATGTAGTCTTTACATTATAGAATAAGAACAAATGCTTCCTCACGTAGTCTATGCATTATAGATCAAGAACAAATGCTAGCTCACGTAGTCTATGCATTATAGAACAGAATCTCCGGGGTGAATAATCGTCAGATGATGTAAGCACACGCAGTCAATACATGATCCCGTTATCTCACCAATAACATGAAAAACTTACGTAGTCTAAGAAGTCTAGAATATATATGTATCCTAACAATTATGAATAATACCAGATAATGCAAAATATTATCTTATTATTCATCTCCTCCGTTCATGCAAGCTCACATAGTCTATGCATTCCTCATGATACATATATCGAACCATGAATAATACCCAACAATGCAAGCACACGTAGTCTACACATTATCTCATTATTCATCTCCATGCAAACAAGTGTGATAATATAGAATCAGAAATTTAAGAATCGAAATATAAACAGATAACTAATTTTAGAAGATCTCATTAGATAAATATTAATCAAGAACATGAGAACGTATAGGGTTATAAGCCCATACTTTTATCAATCACAACAATCATGCAATAATTGAATAACTTTATGTATACCAAAGACCCAATATGCTGGGAGGCCGAGTCTCAGTAAAAGTCCAAAATAATCAGATAATCTTGATATTGTAAATACTCTCCAAGAACATAAGATAATCATTGCTGGGAAGGCCCAGTCTCAGTAAAAGCCCAAGTAATCAAGAAATCTCAATATCGAAAATAAATCTCCGAGAACGCATAAGATAAACCTACTTTAAGCATAAACATACTTAACCCCAATAATTCCATACTTTAACTTCCAAGAATATGTAAAATTCATAATTTCCCAATATCGATTCTATACTCTCGATTCCTAATAAGTCATAAAATTAGCATGCTCAACACTTAATTCCAATTTTAACTTAACTCCCGAATCATACAAATCGTTCAAGAATTTAGTTCCTAAATTTACTGTAAATTCTATTTATCCTCACCTTTGAAGCTTAGTGAAAATGCTAGAATCAAGAACCAACCACAAATTAAATAAGAATATCGCACGTAAAATTGCTCGTAACCTGGAAAATAATTAATTACAATTAATTAGGGAGAGAAACGGGTTAAAATAGCATGAATCGGCATCAATTTATAATTAAACCAACTGAACTAGACTGAACCAGTTCAGGTGAACCGGCCAACGGTTCAGTCAGATCGGTTCTTCCTCAATTACATCTCACAGACTTGCATGATAGAGGAAGAAAAATGAAGCTCAACTTGCTTTCGTTTCCGGTGACTTCTCAGGGTCTGACGATGGGAAAATCAGCGGCAAAGCTCGGTTAAATGCGAATGGTTCTAGAGAGATGAACGTAGGCAAAAATTCTGACTACCAAACATTGCAAAACTTCGAACGTCGGCAAGGTTTATTTTCCAGATTCCGACAATTTCAACTCTGACCTTCCATGGCTGCCATGATGGTCTTTTCCAAATGATAGGTTTCCTTTGTTGCTTCCTGAATCCGCGAGCTTCAATGCTGATTTTCCATGGCTGCCATGGTGATGGTTAGGTGAGAATCTGAGCTCAAAATGGTTAAGATGGTGGAGGTTCGGCGGCTAAGAAACTCACGATGAGCTCTAAAACTTGAAGCTAAACGGAGGGGAGAGCTTGAAATCCTGTGGCTTGGGGAAGGGCTCACACGGGAAGAAGAACCATGAAAAATGAAATGAAAAAGAGAGAGAGAGAGAGAGAGAGAGGGAGGGAGGGAGGGAGGGAGGGAGGGAGGGAGGGAGGGAGGGAGGGAGGGAGAGAGAGAGAGAGAGAGAGAGAGAGAGAGAGAGAGAGAGAGAGAGAGAGATGTGCGGCGTGGATAAGAAGAAGAAAATGAATTGATTTTAAAATTCTCCATCACTTCAAGATGTATTGCCCAATGGATGGTTGCCCTAATTTGTTGTATAAGACAAAGAGAAAGATAGGGACCCCACTTTTATTACTCTCCTAAAAACTATTTAACAAAACCCTACGAATTAAACTTGCAAAAATAACAATATTAGTACTACTAAATAAATGGTTCTAAATTCACAATATTAAGCTACACTAAATTAACTAAATTATAAAGCCTAAAATAATAAAATTCAAATAAATAAATAAAAATAAAATAAATTACCTCGAAATTAACGGGACGTTACAGTCTACCAACCTAAAAGACTTTTCGTCCCCGAAAAGTGCACCTAAGTAAACAAGTGAGGGTATCGAGCTCTCATATCGTCCTCTCGTTCTCACGTGGCCTCTCCTGATACTTGATTCGTCCATAGAACCTTGACCAAGTTGATCATTTTAATCCTCAACACTTTCTGTTCTAAAGCTAATATCTCAATTGGTGCCTCCTCATAAGTCAAATTATCATCTTGGACTACCGACTCATAATCAAACACATGAGACGGGTCCGCCACATACTTTTGAAGCATCAAAACATGAAAAATATTGTGAACGGCCAACAAGGCAAGAGGTAAGGCTAAACAGTACGCTACTACACCAACTCGATCTAGAATCTCAAACGGACCAATAAACCTAGGCCTCAGCATGCCCTTCTTACCGAATCTCATAACACCCTTTATAAGTGCTTCCTTCAAGAACACATGGTCCCCTACAGTGAACTCAAGCGGGCTACGACATATATCTGCGTAACTTTTCTGTCAGCTCTGAGCAACCCTCATCTTCTCTCTGATCAAGACAACTGACTCACTAGTCAACTGTAACAACTCATGCCTCGAAAGTCTCCTCTCACCGACCTCATCCTAATGAGTAGAAGATCGGCACTTCTTACCATAAAGTGTCTTGAACGGTGCCATCTGAATAGTAGCCTGGAAGCTATTATTGTAAGCGAACTATACCAAATACAACTATGAGTCTCAACTGCCACCGAAATCTGGAACACAAGCTCGTAGCATATCCTCTAAAATCTGGTTCACTCTCTCTATCTGACCATCGGTCTGAGGGTGAAAAGTGGTGCTAAAGTCTAAACCGGTACCCATGGCGATATGTAGACTCTGGCAAAACTTCGAGACAAAACGAGTGTCCCGATCAAAAACAATTCGCACTGTACACAGTGCAATCTGACTATCTCTTTCATATACAACTGAGCCCAAGTCTCGACTGGATACGTGATCCTCCCTAGAATAAAATGTGCAGTCTTTTTCAAACGATCGACAATCACCCAAATGGTAATTGTCGTCCTCGATAAACCACTAATAAAATCCACAGAAATCTCCTACAATTTCCATTCAGGCACACTCAAAGGGTTAAGATAATCGAGTAGGCTCTTCCTCAAGGCCTTGACTTGCTTACAAGTCAAGCATCCACTCACATACTCGACTATCTTACGCTTCATCCCTTGCCACCAATAGTGTTGTCTCAGGTCCCTGCACATCTTCGTACTACCTGGATGTACAGAAAGATAGAACTATGAGCCTCCTCCAATAGCTCTTTTATGAAAGTCTATCCTAAAGGCACACAAAGCATCCAACGATACATCAATGCACTATCAGTGGAAAAAGTGAAGTGGTTAGGCATATCAAACTCTGCCTCTTGAAAATTGGCCTCTTAATGAGCCTCGCTCCTCTGAGCATCTTGTTAGGAATGGTGTCCTAGAACTTGTAATTATTTAATTATAATAATTTATTTCGAATAAATTAAATAAATAAACATAAGTTCTTTATATAATCTAGATTGATTCAATTGACGATATTAGGAATATATGGAAATATATAAATATCAAAACATTCAAATAGTAAACCCTAAGTTACTCTTATGAAATCACGACTTAGTATGTGAGTCATACAAGAGGATTAAAGTCGAGATGAGTAACTTAAAAATGTCTACAGTAAATGGATAACGTTTGGGAACCTTATCCTGGTAACACTGTTGATAGCTTCGCATTTTGTTTATAGACAAATGATCTAATCCTGATCATTCATGTGGGAGACATGAAATGGAAGTATCATATGCAATGTTGATTGTATAAGACAGGACCACGATGTTCGATCAAATTTCTCATTAGTACCGGCTTACGAGAAATGATCGAATATCAAACTAAGTTTATCAACCGTGATAGATCTCAATCCTGAGTGAAATGCGGACTCTATTTGTGGAGTTATGTTCTTTGATTCACATGGTTGAGAGCGATCCGTAAGAACGCTCAATACACTTCGTTTTGGGAACATGACTAGATAAGTAGCTGGGAACTCATTTTCACGAGATGGAATTCATAACTTTCCTATAAATTAACCTGGTATCGGTGCGATACCTAAACATTTTAGGAACTTTAGGAAACTCCCTTGATGTCCTGATTCGAGACATGAACAAGTGACGTCACGACTTCTATTGATCACGTAGTATCTTATCTCTAGTTCGACTAAAGATAAAGTTCATTGGAGAATCAGCGGGAACACAAGGATAAAGCGGTAATTACAGGGGCAAAACGGTAAATTTATCCGCTTGTAATTATGAGGGTTCCACGTGAAGGATAATATCACAGATATAAATAAATGATAAACCGAATGGACATAACTCATCTATAGTGAGGGGAGTTCAACTATGAATCTATAGTGGAATTATTCATAGTTAGATAATAAGTAATTAACCGATTATGTGTTAATCACTTAATTGACTAATTATTAAGCCCATGATCTATAGGTCCATCGGGTCCCTATGCTAGCCCAAATATCGTAGTCGCGAAATCAAGTAGAAGAAATGGAAATTTTAAGTAAAGTGAATTACTTAAAATAGGCAATATTAATTGTTTAAATATTGAGTATATTTAAGCGGTAATTAATATAAACATTATTAATTGTTTAAATAATGAGTTTATTTAAACATGAAATTAATAATGAAATATTATTAATTAGATATTATTAATTATTTAAATATTGAGTATATTTAAATGGTAATTAATAATTTGAAATTAATTGACAATTATTAATTGTTTAAATAATTAATTTTATTTGAACGGAAATTAATAATTAAAATTAATTAATTAATAATAAAATATTGTCAATAAAATTATTAATTAAATAATGAGTTTATTTAATGGAAATTAATAATTATAATATTTATTATTAATTATTTAAATAATGAAAATTATTTAAATGGAAATTAATAATTAAATATAATTTGATAATATTTAAACGGGAGAAAATATTAATTATTTAAATAAAATATTTATTTAAATGGTAATTAATAAATAAATTAATTGAGTTGGACTTATTAATTTAAGAGAGAGTTTCTAGCCCAATTGGATTAATGAACCCAATTGGGATTGGCCTAAATAATTAATTAAATAAATTAGAATTTTTTTTAATTAATATATGCAATTTTCGGCCATATGATGTATTTTAGGAAGAGATAATTGTTTGAATTATATCCTAAAAAAAACTACATAGATTTATTTACCCAAGATAAATAAAAATAAAGAAAATAAAATAATCTCCTATTTATCCATGGCATTTTCGAAATTGCTAGATAAAGGAAAGAGATTATCTTTTTTCTTTTTGTGTTTATCTCTATAGATTAATCCTAATGTGATTAGGATTCCTATTTTCCTATAAATAGGAGGGTTGGGTCATTCATAAATCACACAATACAATTCCATAGAAAGTTGGAACTCTCTCTTCCCCTTCTCCCTCCCTTGGCCGATTTTCTCATAGTGTTGGGAAGAAAAATATTTTTTTCTTCTTCCCAATTTCTTCTAAAGTTCGATCCCACAATCGAATTTCGTTTGATCGATCGGGATATAGCGTAGAAGATCTGGTGTTGCTGAGGAATTGAAGCTGTAAAGAAACCTCCAACCGATTCTCCATTATTCAGTCAATGTAAGTTCCGGTTTTAATTTTCGAATATATAAGCATGAATCTACATGTTTTATCACAAATTGCATGATGTTAATAGATCCGTTATTAAATGTTAATAAGTTTACTAAATAAAATTCCGCTAATTTAGTAAATCATCCCTTCAATTGGTATCAGAGCTAATTTTAATTATCATGCTAAATTTGTGATTTTTCGAAAATTTTGGTGGGTTGCATAAAAAGTTGTTTTATGTATGTTTATATAAATTGTGGAGGTTTGCTTATTGACTGTTTAGGTATTCTTGAGGCACTTAGGATTTTTAAATTTTAGTAGAAAATTTGTAAACCCTAAATTTTAGGGTATAGGAAAAATTTGTAATTTTCCCATACCCATTGATGGTAAAATCGGCTACACCAAGGGAGAAGAGAAGAAAATTTTTCCCTATCATTCATGATGCCCACGCCCAAGGATGAGATAAGGTAAAGATATGGTAAGATATTTTAACATAATTATCTTGTTATCTCAATTTAAAAAATTTAAATATTTAAGATAAGGATAAAATCTTTTTAAAGATTATATCTCTATCTTAAATTATAAATTTAGAAATTGAGATAAGATTACATGGAAAATATTTTCTTTACTTTTCCATATAATTAAAAGATAATTATTTTAAAACAAGTATTTATGGAAATATTAAGGAGATAATATTTGCCCCATAAATACCCATGCCCACGCCTACACCATGGAGGAGAGAGAAAGATGAAGCCTCAAGATCTACAATGGAAGATTTAATTAAGTTGTAATTTAATTTTCCGTTTTAGAAATAGTGCCAAGAATACCGGTCAATTTAGCTATTTATTATTTAAATTGTTTATATGTATGATATAATTGTTTTTAAATAATATTCATGCATAAGAGTATGTCATGTAGAAAATCCCACCATAGGTTGTATGATTTTAATTAATTGTACATACATGCATCATGATATAATATGCGTTATTATATGCTAATGTATGTGAAGCATGCTATAATTTTATTTTATAAATGTTATTATCGAAAATTATATTCTAATTGTTTTAGAATTAAAAGCATGCTTATTTAGTTAAAATTCAAAAGTTAAATCTAGTTTAAAAGTTGAATAGAAACTAAATGAATTATTTGTAATATGGAATTATTGTTTAAACAATTGGGCCAAATCCATATAAGATAAACAAATAGAAACTTTTAATTAAGGGTTAATTAAAAATTAATAATTGAGATTAATTAAATTGAATGGATCTCAGGCAGAAAGCTCGCCAGCGATGAGGTTTTATAAAGTTCCCCTAACACGGAGCGCCTCTAACTCGGGAGCGATCCTGGGAGAAAAGTTCAAATTAATAAATCAAAATTATTAAGACGGCGCATAATGTGATTAGTTTAAATTAGGAAAACTTGAACAATCACTTTATAAAATTAATCTAACCAATTTAAGAGTTAAAGTTGATTAGGTTAATTAAAACTTAGATTAATGAGTTAGCCTGAATTAGTCTAAGTTATGAAACCCTAACTCAAAATATTAAGTGGGAGAAGGAAACATGTCAATGAATCCTATGGTCTCCACTAATGGGCTCGAAATGTGAGATTTATACATGGCCTCTGTAACACCGTGCTGCAGTGTTCATTCCCATAGGAAGGTTTATTGTATAAATCAATATCAAGTTGGGTCTCCCGAAAGGGATAAAGAATTTTAAATGAGATTGATTGAAGATCAATCTACACTTCGTAGACACTCTTCAATTTTATTTAAAAGACTAAATTAGTGGGTCACACTTAAAAGAAATTTGATAAATTGTGTTATCAAAATTCTGGACCAAATACACGGTAAACAATGACATAGGAATATGAGTTATTCTGGAGTTGTCAATTGTTCGAGTGGCATCTCGTTTTAATGATGGTAACTGACCTATCATTCGACGGCACTTCACCGGTATCATTAAAATATCGTGACATAGTAACATGTTTTAGGGCTTTTCTGTTCATTAATATGTTCGCATTCATGCATCATATTTAATTATATGTCGAAACTTTGAGTATTTGAATGTTGAATGCATGTTAGATTACTAAGATAAAGTTTATTTAAATTTCAGTAATATAGCATCTGCTTTAGTCACTATATTTGGAAATTACAAACTAAACGATGAGAACTATGTTTCCTAGAAAAGGAAATGAATAATTTAAGTAAAATAGTTTACTTAAATAAACTGACAATATTAATCATTTAAATAATGAGTTTATTTAAATGGTAATTAATAATAAAAATATTATTGATAAACAATTATTAATTATTTAGATAATGTGTTTACCTAAATGGAAATTAATAATTAAATATTTATTATTAATTTTAAATAATAGCGATTATTTAAAAGGATAATAGTAAATAACATATTTATTATTGATTTAAATAATGTCGATTATTTAAATAGAAAATAATAAATATTTATTAATGATAAAGTATAAAATCGGAATATGATATTTGAATAATTGATTTATTGAAATAAATATCAAGAGTTAATAAATAAGATTTATTAATAAGGAAGAATCTAGAATTGAATTAATGAATTCAATGGATTTTGGTTCAAATTATTAAATACCAAAATCGAGTCATATATAATATTTTAGGAAATAATTGTGGAATTATTTTGTCTAAAATAAATATATAAAAGAATGTTCAACCAAAGACAAATTAAACAAAGAAAAATTAGTTTTTCTTAATGATTTTATTCACATAAAATCGGCACATAAGATAAATAAGGAATAAAATTTGATTTTATTCTTGGCATTTATCTTGTATTTATTTTGATAGTATTTCCTAATTCGATTGGAAAACTGTTTTGCGTATAAATACAAACGTCTTGGTTGTTCATTCAAAAGCTTCTAATTTCAATTTTCGAAATTGAAAACTCTTTTTCTTCCTATTCTCCTCGTAACCGATTTTACAATAGTCTAAAAAGGAAGAAAATATTTCTTTTCCCAAACCATAGTTTTCGAGTTTAGTTTAGTTATCAATTTGTTTTTTATTTTGAATTATGTAATAACTATTGGTTCTCATTTCGTATGAACCAAGTTTGGGAATATTTTAAATAAGAGTTATTTAGGTAGATATTCCTTCACAATTATATTACAAAGTTCCAAAGTGTGATTGGATGGTTATTCAAAATACTTAGTATAAAACAAATAAATTCCAAATCCAAATTCCAAACTCCGGTATATCTAAATAAGTTATAAGGTTTAAAAATGTTTAAATACTTAAGTCTAAAATTACTTAAATAAGTTAGAGGGATTAATCTCTTAAAGATGGTTCTCAAGGAGTTTGAGATGATAACCATATTAATCCACGAACTTATGGGATAAGTAAAATCAAATATCTTTGATTTATCAAAGATAACTAGACTTAAACATCACTAAAGTTGGACATTTAGATGTTAGAACTTAAGTGATAAGTAAACATTAAATCGATTTCTTATATTCCAAACATTCAGTTATTTAAAAGGATGTTTTAAAGGTAATAGCTGATATGGAATAAACAAAACAGAAATCAAAGAGTAATAATTAGTGAATAATTGAATTCACAAATTATCAAAGAAAAGTTCAGTAAATCAGTGATACTGAAAAAGTTTAAACCATACTTAAGATAGAAAAGAATTACAATGATTTTATTTCACAATAAAAAACAAGTAGTTATTTAAAAGTTTAAATTGTTAAACTACTTGTAGAACTTTATTTGAGTGGGAGCGTCATAATACGAACCAAAGGACTTTTGAAGTCCAAGTGAAACTCATTGACTTCAAAATCAATGAATAAAGTTCAAAATAAGTGAAATAAAAATGACATGAATTTTCAATAGTTGAGTTGAAAAGGGTCACTTATACTTATACATTATTATTGGAAATAATAAGAAGTATAAAATTGTAATCATTGAACAAATGAAAGTAATGGAGAATTACTTTGTAGTGGGAGCTTAAGAATTTCGAGAATCCTAGAATCAATGTGACTAAAAATAAAATTTACAAATAGTATGTTAGTGCACATAGATAAAATGAGAGATTTTATGAGTTGCACGGGCTCAAATTCGAACATGAATTTACTTCCATGTAAGAATTTGACAAAAGACCTTTGCGAATTAAACATCAAATGAGTCAAGTATAAGTAAAATGAGTTTTTACTAACTAAACTCTAAATTCGCGTGATTGCTAAGTCGTTAGTAAATGAAAGGTGTTTTGAGCATGATGGTTTCAAATCAATAGTTAATAGAGTTTATTTTATGGCGATAAAATATTGAATCTATTACACTTAATGAAACTAACATCAGACAAAAGAAATACATACTAAACAGATGAAAACGTTACTGACAAAGTATTAAAATGACTACCATGGCTAAGTAGTTGATAGTCATCCAGTTGGACTGGAATTACAAGTCAAATCTCCAAAGATCTAGGACAAGTGGGAGATTGTTAGGAATGGTGTCCTAGAACTTGTAATTATTTAATTATAATAATTTATTTCGAATAAATTAAATAAATAAACATAAGTTCTTTATATAATCTAGATTGATTCAATTGACGATATTAGGAATATATGGAAATATATAAATATCAAAACATTCAAATAGTAAACCCTAAGTTACTCTTATGAAATCACGACTTAGTATGTGAGTCATACAAGAGGATTAAAGTCGAGATGAGTAACTTAAAAATGTCTACAGTAAATGGATAACGTTTGGGAACCTTATCCTGGTAACACTGTTGATAGCTTCGCATTTTGTTTATAGACAAATGATCTAATCCCGATCATTCATGTGGGAGACATGAAATGGAAGTATCATATGCAATGTTGATTGTATAAGACAGGACCACGATGTTCGATCAAATTTCTCATTAGTACCGTTTACGAGAAATGATCGAATATCAAACTAAGTTTATCAACCGTGATAGATCTCAATCCCGAGTGAAATGCGGACTCCTATTTGTGGAGTTATGTTCTTTGATTCACATGGTTGAGAGCGATCTGTAAGAACGCTCAATACACTTCGCTTTGGGGAACATGACTAGATAAGTAGCTGGGAACTCATTTTCACGAGATGGAATTCATAACTTTCCTATAAATTAACTAGGTATCGGTCCGATACCTAAACATTTTAGGAACTTTAGGAAACTCCCTTGATGTCCCGATTCGAGACATGAACAAGTGACGTCACGACTTCTATTGATCACGAAGTATCTTATCTCTAGTTCGACTAAAGATAAAGTTCATTGGAGAATCAGCGGGAACACAAGGATAAAGCGGTAATTACAGGGGCAAAACGGTAAATTTATCCGCTTGTAATTATGAGGGTTCCACGTGAAGGATAATATCACAGATATAAATAAATGATAAACTGAATGGACATAACTCATCTATAGTGAGGGGAGTTCAGCTATGAATCTATAGTGGAATTATTCATAGTTAGATAATAAGTAATTAACCGATTATGTGTTAATCACTTAATTGACTAATTATTAAGCCCATGATCTATAGGTCCATCGGGTCCCTATGCTAGCCCAAATATCGTAGTCGCGAAATCAAGTAGAAGAAATGGAAATTTTAAGTAAAGTGAATTACTTAAAATAGGCAATATTAATTGTTTAAATATTGAGTATATTTAAGCGGTAATTAATATAAACATTATTAATTGTTTAAATAATGAGTTTATTTAAACATGAAATTAATAATGAAATATTATTAATTAGATATTATTAATTATTTAAATATTGAGTATATTTAAATGGTAATTAATAATTTGAAATTAATTGACAATTATTAATTGTTTAAATAATTAATTTTATTTGAACGGAAATTAATAATTAAAATTAATTAATTAATAATAAAATATTGTCAATAAAATTATTAATTAAATAATGAGTTTATTTAATGGAAATTAATAATTATAATATTTATTATTAATTATTTAAATAATGAAAATTATTTAAATGGAAATTAATAATTAAATATAATTTGATAATATTTAAACGGGAGAAAATATTAATTATTTAAATAAAATATTTATTTAAATGGTAATTAATAAATAAATTAATTGAGTTGGACTTATTAATTTAAGAGAGAGTTTCTAGCCCAATTGGATTAATGAACCCAATTGGGATTGGCCCGAAATAATTAATTAAATAAATTAGAATTTTTTTTAATTAATATATGCAATTTTCGGCCATATGATGTATTTTAGGAAGAGATAATTGTTTGAATTATATCCTAAAAAAAAACTACATAGATTTATTTACCCAAGATAAATAAAAATAAAGAAAATAAAATAATCTCCTATTTATCCATGGCATTTTCGAAATTGCTAGATAAAGGAAAGAGATTATCTTTTTTCTTTTTGTGTTTATCTCTATAGATTAATCCTAATGTGATTAGGATTCCTATTTTCCTATAAATAGGAGGGTTGGGTCATTCATAAATCACACAATACAATTCCATAGAAAGTTGGAACTCTCTCTTCCCCTTCTCCCTCCCTTGGCCGATTTTCTCATAGTGTTGGGAAGAAAAATATTTTTTTTCTTCTTCCCAATTTCTTCTAAAGTTCGATCCCACAATCGAATTTCGTTTGATCGATCGGGATATAGCGTAGAAGATCTGGTGTTGCTGAGGAATTGAAGCTGTAAAGAAACCTCCAACCGATTCTCCATTATTCAGTCAATGTAAGTTCCGGTTTTAATTTTCGAATATATAAGCATGAATCTACATGTTTTATCACAAATTGCATGATGTTAATAGATCCGTTATTAAATGTTAATAAGTTTACTAAATAAAATTCCGCTAATTTAGTAAATCATCCCTTCACATCTATCATCCTCTGTCTCAAGGTCGTTTCAACGGTCAAATTGGCTAAGCTCACGATAACCTTGATGGTAAGGAAGGCTATCTCAGCTCGCTCCATATCCCATCTCAATCTCATCGGTATAGCAGATAAGACCGAAAAGTGCGACAAATTCCTACTAAGTGCATCTGCCATTACATTCGCCTTTCTAGGATGATACTGAATATCACAATCATAATCCTTAACCAACTCCAACCATCGCTGTTGCCTCATATTCAACTCCTTCTAATTGAAGAAGTACTATAACGTCTGTAATATCCTGCAAGTCCCAAGAAACTCCAGATCTCTAACATGTTAGTCGGATTAGGCCAACTACTAACTGCCAGTGTCTTCGAGGGATCGACTGATACTCCTCTACTCAACACCACGTGGCCCAAGAATGACACCTTCTTCAGCCAGAACTCACACTTCGAAAACTTAGCATACAACTTCTGATCTCGCAAAAATAGACAAGACCTTCTCCAAATGTACAACATGCAACTCCTTAGTCTTGGAATAGATCAAAATGTCATCTATAAAGACAATGACAAACAGATCAATAAAACTCTTGAAAACGTGTATGAGATCCATAAAGGCGGCAAGTGCGTTAGTTAAGTCGAATGACATAACCACAAAACTCATAATGCCCATACCGAGTCCTAAAGGCAGTCTGAGGGATATCCTCATCCCGAATCCTCATTTAATGGTATCCATATCTCAAATCAATCTTTGAAAAGACAGTGGCTCCCTTCAACTGATTGAACGAATCTTCAATCCCTGGCAAAGGATATTTGTTCTTCACTATGACTCATTTCAAATCCCGATAATCAATATACAATCTCGTTGAGCCATCCTGCTGGGGTTTCTGCCCTAAATCTTATGTAATCCAATTAAACTATAAATAAATAAAGGAATTATTAATTAGTAATATTTACATTGTCATTTTTTATTAGTTTAATAAATGTAATCCATCATAAGATCCAGAGTTACGTATGATAACTTAAAGTGAGCATATGATGCGGGAAGATTCACTTAAGTGTAACTCAAATAGTCTGTGTTACATGAATAAACGTGGGTGCCTTATTTCTGGTAACACCACTAACACGGCCCACTTGTGAATTGGCACAAGTGATCTCATCTGGATCGCTCATGTAGAGACATGTGAGTGGGGGTGTTGCTGCAATAGAGATTGTAGTAGGTTGGACTAAGATAAACTTACTGTCTTTTGGGAAAGCCGTTATAGAAAGACACTTCGTGTATCAACCGGTTGATCATGTACAATTGATCTTAATCCTGAGTGGATTAAGAACTTCTGTTCGCAAGAGACAAGTCTTTGATTTGCATAGGTGAGAGTGACTCGTATAGTTCGCTCAATATGCCTCCCATTTTGGGGATTGCATCTTGCTTATAGCTGGGAACGTAATTACACAAGAATTGGAATTCACTCTTTTCCATAGAGGAAAATAGATAAGTAGTTCCCTTATGGACTGATTCAGTCTTGAACAGCGGGGCCCCATATTCCTCTGATCAAGGAAAAGGTTAAAAACGCATAATGGAGATTATGTAAGGTTGTTCATTGGAGAATCAATTGGGCTAAAGGAACAAGATGTACCATGGAGGTTAATACGGTGTAAATACCTAGCCATGGATACTAAATACCTAGCCAAGGCTCAGGAGATTCCCATCATAAATGCAATGATCATGCATCATTAATGGAGATTATTGATATTATGCTCATGCGTTGTATGAATATAAATGTTATATTTATTGTGCTAGAATTTTAGTTAAGGGGTTAATTAGTAATTACTAGGAGCGTGTTTTAGGTTTTAATTAAAATTGTCTAAAAGAGGTTATTAACCAATATTTTAATTAATTGTTTAGTTTTAAATATGATTTGAAACTAAAACCTAAAAGATGAGGTGTCACTATTTTTAATTAAAGAGTTAATTAAAAATGAATGAAGTTGAGTTTATTAATTTAAATATAACTCTCGCGAGAAAGCTCTGCCCAAGACAAGAGTTTATTTAATCGTTCCATTAACACGGGACCCCTCTAACTGGGAGCGATTTGGGAGTCATATTTTATTAATAATTCTCTTCATTGAGACGGTGCATAATGTGTTAGGATTAATAGAGATTAATCACTTGGCTTTCACATTAAAATCAATCTATCCAATCTATAAGAGTTATTATAAGTTAGATTGAACTTAGATATTAGAGGTAGCCTGGGTATATCTAAGTTAAAAGCCTTAGCTAGCTATATTGAGTGGGAGAAGGACAAACGACAACATGTCCTGCGGTCTCCAAGTTGGAATCAATGTGTGAGATTCATATAGGGCTTCTGTGGTGTTGGTAACTCTTCACTCATTCCCTCCGGAAAGTAACCGTATGAATCAATACCCGGGTGATTCTCTTTGGGATAGGATTTTTTAAAGCTCTTGATGTTTGACTCTCCCTTCGGTGACACTCATCAAGATAACTTTAAGTGATCCAAAACTTGGGTTACACTCAAAGGGATCCATTTAGAAAGATACTTAAGACTCTTGATGTTTGACTCTCCCTTCGGTGACACTCATCAAGAATAATATTTAAGTGATCTAGATGTTTCGCCTGACCAAAACATGGTAACTAATAGAACTGTAGGATATGAGATAACCTGGGGATGTTCATTAGTTGAGAGGAGTCTCATTTTAGTGGGAGGGAACCTAGACCTGCCTACGTAGGCATCGTTCCTGTTTCACTAATATACCATGACATTGAAATTGTGTTTTAAGGTTTTAGAATTTCATTAAATGTGCACTCATGCATCACGTTTAATAGATGCCAAAAGTATGAATGAATGGATATGTAAAATTGTATTACTAAGCATGTGTTTATTTATTTATCAGCAATATGTCGAATAAAAACTTCTTGACTTGGAAAAACAAACCTACAATGAATGATGAGAACTATGACACTTGGGAATCAGAGCTATTTGATATTCTGATCAATGAGCACATTCATTTTGTTCTTTACACTGATTGTCCTGAGGGTCCAAACCCAGTTCTTCGAGGCGTGTGGGATCCATATGAGAGATGGATCCAGAGCGATGAAATAACTCAGATGTACATTCTAGAAAGACTTTCTTTCCACATGTACATGATGGTAGAATTGGCTGCCACTGCACGAGAGATGATAAACATCATCTAGGACACTCGAGAGAACCCTCAATATAAGTTTACTGGGCTGAAGTATGCAAGGAAAAGAAGAGCTTACGTACTGGTAAATATGATTTACTTAGTGACATTATGAGATAATGAGGATATGATCCTATTGAATTTACAGAAATTCAATTCACTAACTCAACTTCTTTTTGTAGACAGACGAATTTTTGAAAGTTCGTGAATTCAGCTCAGAGGATAATTTCAAAAGGAGAAGGATTGAAATAAATAATGGTAAATACGATTTACTGTTCTTTATTTTCAGTGATGAATTATGAGATAATTCTAAATCATAATCTTTTCTTTTGATAGTGGAAGAATGGAAAGGAAATAGAGATTTCATGAAGTCCGCGCTATGGAGCTTGAAGAAGCTTTTCTAGTCATTTAATGAACCATTGATAGGATCTATGTCATAGAAACTATTTTAGTAACTTAGTGTTACTTTCTATTTATGTTTGAGAAACATATGATTATTTTATTATGAATAAAATAAGTATTGGTTCATTTATAAAGTTGTTGATTATCTTTAATTAAAATGTTTATTTTCCTGAACAATGTTTATTATGTTCCTGATTTAAACTGGAACATAGTTTCTTTGGGTTGTATTCGTAAACAACATTATACCGTGGAATTCGATATTAATAAAGTTGATATTTTTAAATATGGAAACTTTATTTGTTCAGGAATAGAAGATAACAATTTATATATACTAACACCGTTAGTATGTGCACCACTTTATAATACTGAGTTGTTCCAGACTGCAGAGTCTAGAACTAATAAAGGTAGAATTTCTATAGATGAGACCTTTCTATGGCATCTAAGGCTTGGCCATATTAACCTCAATAGAATTCAAAGACTGGTTAAAAGTGGACCTCTATGTAACTTAGAGCTTGGTACACTCCCAGTATGTGAATCCTGTATAGAGGGTAAAATGACCAAGTGTCCTTTTTCAGCTAAAGGAAATAGAGCCACAGAACCACTAGAGCTTATCCATTCAGACCTTTGTGGTCCGATGAATGTAAAAGCTAGAGGTGGATATGAGTACTATGTGTCTTTTATAGACGACTACTCAAGGTATGGGTACATTTACCTGTTGCAATTCAAGTCTGAAACTCTTGAGAAATTCAAGGAGTTTAAAGCTGAAGTTGAAAAGCAACTTGGTAAATCTATCAAGACACTTCGATCAGATCGTGGTGGGGAGTATATGGACTATGATTTCAAAGACTACTTGATAGAAAATGGGATTACATCCCAACTTTCAGCTCCTGGTACACCTCAGCAGAATGGTGTGGCTGAAAGAAGAAATAGAACCTTACTCGAAATGATGAGATCAATGATGAGCTATTCATCATTACCAGAATCTTTCTGGGTTTACACATTGGAAACTGCGTTATACATCCTAAATAGGGTACCTTCTAAAAGTGTTTTAGAAACACCTATTGAGTTATGGTCGGGACGTAAAGTAAGCTTGCGTCACTTCCGAGTATAGGGATGTCCAGCACACGTGTTGAAAACGAACCCTAAGAAATTAGAATCATGGTCTAAGGTATGCTTCTTCGTAGGCTACCCTAAAGAGACGCGTGGTGGATTTTTTTATAGTACTGAAGAGAATAAAGTATTTATGTCAACATATGCTACATTCTTGGAAGAGGACTATATAGGAAACCACAAATCTTCTAGTAAATTAGTACTAGAGGAGATGATTCCAAGTGAAACTACTAATGAGCCAACAATTGTTGTTGACTTGCCTATCTCTTCAAATAGGAAGAGAAATTCTAGTCAAATCTAGTTAAGTCCCCGTCGTAGTGGAAGGGTACCCAAGTTACCTAAACGATATTTGGGATTAACTCACGCCAATGATGGCGGTATTGACCTGGAGGATCCATTGTCTTATAAGGAAGCAATGGTGGATGTTGACAAAGAAAAATAGCTAAAAGCCATGGATCTCGAGATGGAGTCTATGTACTCCAACTCAGTTTGGGAACTTGTAGATCAACCAGTTGGGATAAAACCCATTGGGTGCAAGTGGATCTATAAGAGGAAACGAGGAGCCGATGGGAAAGTAGAGACTTTCAAGGCTAGACTTGTGGCAAAGGGGTATTCCCAAAAGGAAGGGGTGGACTATGAGGAAACCTTCTCTCCTGTTTCTATGTTAAAGTCTATTAGAACTCTTCTATCCATAGCAGCCCATTTCGATTACGAAATTTGGCAGATGGATGTCAAGACAGTATTTCTGAATGGCTATCTTGAAGAGAGTATCTATATGCTCCAACCAGAGGGATTCATTGTTCAAGGTGAAGGACAAAAAGTTTGTAAGTTGCTAAAATCCATTTATGGATTAAAGCAAGCTTCACGGTCTTGGAACAAAAGATTTGAAACTGCGGTCAAATCATATGGCTTTGAACAGAATGTTGATGAGTCTTGTGTTTACAAGAAGATACTCAACAAGGATGTGGTTTTTCTCATTCTGTACGTTGATGATATCTTACTTATTGGGAATAATATAAGGGTATTATCGGACGTTAAGAAATGGCTAGCTAACGAATTCCAAATGAAGGATTTGGGAGAGGTTTAATATGTTCTTGGTATCCAAATAATAAGGAACCGAAAGAACAAGACGTTAGCGTTGTCTCAGACATCCTACATTGACAAAATAGTTGCCAAGTATGGGATGGATAAATCCAAGAAATGAGCGTTACCTTTCAGGCATGGGATTTATTTAACTAAGAACCAATGTCCTAAAACTCCTCAAGAAGTTGAGAGTATGAGACAGTATCTTTATGCATCAGCAGTTGGAAGTCTAATGTATACGATGTTGTGTACTAGACCGGACATCTGTTATGCAGTAGGGATAGTAAGCTGTTACCAATCAAACCCTGGTTATGAACATTGGGTTGCAGTCAAGAATATTCTCAAGTATCTTCGGAGAACGAGAGAACATGTGCTAGTGTATGGTAAAGAGGATTTGATTCTCAAGGGGTACACGGATTCTAACTTCCAGACAGATAATGATTCTAGGAAATCCACGTCTGGATCAGTTTTCACACTTTGTGGTGGAGCCATTGTTTGGAGGAGTATAAAACAAAGTTGTATTGCTGACTCCATAATGGAGGCTGTGTACGTAGCAGCTTGCGAAGCTGCTAAAGAGGGTATCTTGCTTAGGAAGTTCCTAACCGATCTGGAGGTTGTACCAGATATGGACAAACTCATAACACTGTTTTGTGATGGTGCTGTAGCCAACTCCAAAGAGCCTAGAAGCCACAAACGGGAAAAGCACATAGAGAGAAAGTATCACCTGATAAGGGAGATAGTCCAAAGAGGAGATGTTGTAGTGACTAAGATAGCCTCTGAGGATAATATTGCTGATCCATTTACAAAGACGCTTCTGGCTAAGGTGTTTGAGCGTTATATGGGTAGTTTAGGATTACTAGATAAATCTCTATAAAGCTTTAGTGCAAGTGAGAGATTGCTGGGGTTTCTGCTCTAAATCTTATGTAATCCAATTAAACTATAAATAAATAAAGGAATTATTAATTAGTAATATTTACATTGTCATTTATTAGTAGTTTAATAAATGTAATCCATCATAAGATCCAGAGTTACGTATGAACTTAAAGTGAGCATATGATGCGGGAAGATTCACTTAAGTGTAACTCAAATAGACTGTGGTACATGAATAAAGGTTGGGTGCCTTATTTCTGGTAACACCACTAACACGGCCCACTTGTGAATTGGCACAAGTGATCTCATCTGGATCGCTCATGTAGAGACATGTGAGTGGGGGTGTTGCTGCAATAGAGATTGTAGTAGGCTGGACTAAGATAAACTTACTATCTTTTGGGAAAGCCGTTACAGAAAGACACTTCGTTTATCAACCGGTTGATCATGTACAATTGATCTTAATCCTGGTGGATTACGAACTCCTGTTCGTAAGAGACAAGCCTTTGATTTGCATAGGTGAGAGTGACTCGTATAGTTCGCTCAATATGCCTCCCATTTTGGGGATTGCATCTTGCTTATAACTGGGAACGTAATTACACAAGAATTGGAAATCACTCTTTTCCATATACGAAAATAGATAAGTAGTTCCCTTATGGACTGATTCAGTCTTGAACAGCGGGGCCACATATTCCACTGATCAAGGAAAAGATTAAAGACGCATAATGGAGATTATGTAAGGTTGTTCATTGGAGAATCAGTTGGGCTTAAGGAACAAGATGTACCATGGAGGTTAATACGGTGTAAATACCTAGCCATTGATATGAACTAACTTGTGAAAGATCACAGTGTAGTTAATGATTATAGCCAATGGACATAACTATGTCTATAGTACTAAGAGTGCAACTCTAGATATTTAGTGGAGTTATCTAGGAGTTAATGAATGAGAATTAATTGATTAAAAAGAGTTTTAATCAAAGGTAATTCTGGATCATTGGAGCTTATTCCTATAGTATTAAGTCCTCCGAGCTAACGCATGTAATCGAGAACATAAATTAATATGATTAATTTCTCTTTGAAAAAATGGAAATGAATAGAGAAGTCTATTCAATTAATTAAAGGAAATTAAATAGAGGAGTCTATTTAATTATTTAATTAATGGTGGAATTGAATAGAGGAGTCTATTTAATTATTAAATAGAAGAGTCTATCTAATTATAAGAGATTAAATAGAGGAGTCTATTTAATTAAATTAATTTTGTGTTGTCCAAAATTAATGGGGATTTAAATAGAAGAATCTATTTAAATATTTAATTTGAAATTATCAAATTAAATGAGGAAATAAACAAAAGGAGTTTTATTTATTGGAATAAATAAAAGGAGTTTTATTTATTTAATTATTTAAAGAAATTGTTCCATTAAATAAAGAGGAAAATAAAAATGCCCAATAACGTCATTGGTGGATGACATGGGCGTGTGACCCATGGTGGGGGTCACATGCCACGTTGGTCAACCATTGACCAAGAGTTTGCATTTTTATTTATTTAAAAAATATATATAAATATCTTATTTTAAATTAATGTGATTAATTTAAAATGGAAGATATGGAATAATATATTTAAATTAATATTGATTAATTTAAATAAAAGATATGGAATATTTTATTATGGAATAAAATATAATATCTTTATTATTCAAATATATTTTAGAATATCTTAATTAATTATTTATTAATTAAAAAAGATATTTAGAAGATTTTCTGAGACCTTGGTTTTCCTATAAATAGGACCTATGGGGTGACCCCAAAACACACAACTAAGAGAGTTAAAGTAAAGGCTCAGGAAATTTCTCTCCTCCCTCTCTCTTGGCCGCCGCCCATAGGGTATTGGGAAGAAAATTCTTCTTCCCAATTTTCCTTTTTCCAAAGGAGATAGTGCCCACGCACCGATTCTCTTTTGTGCTTAGTGAGGAAGATCTTTTTGGTGGTCCCAGGATCGTAACCATCGAAGAACGAGGAAGAGTCAGACACTTCTCGACAAGGGTTAGTATTTTGTTTATGCATTTCGTTTTGAATTTATTATACTGCAAGGAAAGATCCGTTGGGACTTCCGTTTGAGATCTCTTTTAGAGGCCTCAATCCCAACACATCCTTCTTCTTCACAAATAGAACGAGTGCTCCCCACGGAGACACATTAGGTTGAATGAATCATAAATCCAGAAGCTCCTGCAGCTAGCTCTTGAGCTCTTTTTACTCAGTCGGTGCCATACGATAGGGTGCCTTAGAACACGGGACTGTCTCAGGAATAACCTCAATATGAAAGTCTAACTCTTGCACTGACGATAAGCTGGGTAACTCGTCTGGGAAAACATCAGTGAAGTCCGTCACCATTGGCACTGAACTCAAACTGGGCTCAGGTACTGAGGTATCTACCACACTTGCTAGGTAACCCCACACACCATCACTCAAAAGTGCTCTCGCATGAATCATAAAAATGATAGGAGGTGCGAATTTACCATGGGTCCCTCAAAAGCGGAAACTAGTCCCACATGGTGCCCAGAATAGCCATAGTGATAACACCTCAGTGGAAGAGTACATCTCCCTGAATGGTAATTGGTACAACAGTGACAATAGGGGTGAGACTGACCCTATCATCTAAACTGTCCCTGCTGGGCTCCACCCCGAGCCTGCTGCTACTGCGGCCTCTACTGAGACGGAGTCATCGACCACCATGGTCATCCTCCGCCTTCCTCTTTTGAGAGGAAGTTTGTCTAGTCACTGTCATCTTGCCTTTCTTTTCTGAGGATGCTACATAAAAAAAGGCAATGGAAAAACCCTTCTCCTAAGTGTCAGGACGCAAGGCACGCACATGTCCTCAAATATCAGCTCTCAAACCGACAATGAATCTTCTCTTCTTACTCTAAACATCAATGACCTATCCTGATAAGTTGTAATTTATGCGTGTTTATTAGTGGTTATATCTCTAAAATAATTAAAATATGAATGTTAATTGATTTAAATGTCTATAATATTGTTAATCATTGAATTTCATTAACGTAGGTAAAAACGACGCTCAAATCAAACTTATAACGAAGAAATTAGAGCCAAAATAAAAATCCTATGGAGAAAATCGGATGATGACGTCAACACTATGAAAGAATTAGTGCGCGCTGACGTCACATTGACGTTAGCGCGCATTTGAGGGAAATTAATTAACAGTTGAGCGACAAGTCGCTCTATGAATCGAATGCCAAGGAAGCGTCTTTCCCATAAAACGACTCGACTTTGCTTTCAGTTGGCGTGCGCTCGGCTTCCCTCACATAAACGACAGGCTAGCGGCGACTTAGATGGCTCCTGGCGCTACTTGACGACTTCAGCAGATCAAGAAGGAGATTTTAAACGAAAATATCATATTTTTACCTATTTAAAGCCTCTTTTGAACCCTAATTCAAGAGCTCTTCTCCCCCTATTTTTATTAGAAATTTTAGATAGTTTTTATTATGTTTTTTAGCTAATTTATTTATTTAAACTAGAGGATTATCGAGGTTTGGTTTATGAATTTGTGAGGTTTTTTTCTTCAATTTAATTCCTATTTTCTTTTTTTTCATGCTTTCACTTTGCATATTTTATTGTTGATTCTTGTGCATAGTGGCCATATGTTCAACTCTTAATTTTTCATATTGCTAGTTAGAACGTTTAAATCCGTAATTGTTTAATTGTTCTAATACAAGTAGCATAATAGCATGAATTGATTAGGACACTTTTTGATTCATGATATGGGAATTTATGATCTAACTTAAATGAATCGGTCGTACTATGTTTGTTAGTTAGAATTGGGTTCTTCTCTTCTTAATGTTGTTAATAGGTTAAATCTTATTATCGTATTATAGGGTTATCCGTTAATTAGGGAAATAATCAATGATCATATCTTGGTTATTGAAAAGTTAAAGAAGAGCACTTATAAATCGTTGATTGGTTTTGATGATTTCCAACCAATTTAGAAAAGAATTTAGGAATGCATGTTTAGTAATCGATGATCAAATTAATGAACCATAACCGAGATTAACTTTTGGTTGAAACCTTTTCTCTATTGATTTTTATTCTTTTTAATTTGTTTTCGTTTTATTTTCAAAACTCAAAACCCCCATTTTTAGTTAACATTAATTTAATTCCCTTTTCCTTGTGGAGATCGACCTTACTCACCGCTACTACAAAATTCTAAATCCCGAGAGTAAGTTTATTATTTTTGGTGGTTTCGACACCCATCATGTCCCACAGCAAACTTGGACAAACGATCAAAATCTCTCTCATACTCTATCACAATATGATCTCCCTGCTTGAGGGTAAAAAACTCCACCTCCAACTGATTATGTAGGTCCTCTGGGTAATACTTATCAAAGAACTTCTCATAGAACATCTCCCAGGTCACCTCCAAGGTAGGGGAACATGAGTTAGCAATTGACTGCCACCAATAGAGTGCAACATCTACCAATGAATCGGTTCCACAATGGACCGTCAACTTATCCGAGCATTGGATAAAGGTAAAAGCTCTCTCAACTCGGGTCACCCATCTTTCAGCTAGGGCAGTATCCACAGATGTCCCGTCAAACTCACCCAGTGCATAACACATATACTCTCTTAGAATCTTAGTTGCATCAGTAACACCACTCCGATCATTTACTCTACGAGGGGGAGCAACATGCTCAACGGGTCTACCTGCATCCTGAAGTAAAGCATAGCAATCATCCTCCATATAAACTATTCGGCCTCGCCGGGGCGGTGGTACCATGGGAACATCCTCATCTGGCTCGACATCATTGGGGATCAAACCTTTATCATCCTCCTGATCCACAACTGGCAGTGGTGGAGTAGGGGCTCTAGCCCAACTCCGACCTCATCTAGGGGCAGCTGCCCTCGCCCCACCCCATCTAGCACACTGTCTAGGACGCATACTGTATCACATCAATAGAGCTAGATAAGCTACTTAGCAAAAGAGAACCCACTACTCTACTATTAAAGCGTAAGTAGCTAAATTCTAAAGTTAAGGGTCTAGGAATACTTGGTGCAGCCGATTCAGATGATGACTAGATGATGGACTTAAAGCAAAACACGGAAAAAAAAAAACAAAAAAACAAAAAGTGTGATGCACGAAGTCTACAGAACTGTAGTGGCTCTGATACCAACTGTAATGACCCGACTCTTTAAAATAAAATAAATAACGCAAGCGGAAGACTTGAAATAATAATTAGAAAACCTGTAAATCGATAAAATATCAAAACGAAATCTAAAATCCTCAAACATTCAAAGATGGAAAGCGTTTTCCTTTTCACAAGTTCAAAATCCAAGATAAGATATGATCATAGATCCATAAATCCAACAAAAGAGTAAACGAAACTAATATTGCTCTAGAGAGCTCAACAACCCAAATGGAAATAAACGGATAAAGTAAATGTGTCATGTTACATGCAGTCTATGGACTACAACAACTCTTGTCCATACATCGTCAACATCCAGAATCATGCCTCACCAACTCCACGGCAATGACCACGACAACGTCCCATACCTGAAAGTTTAATATCATGAGCGGGAGACCCAGTGAAGACAAATTGAATATAAAATAACTTTAGATCCCAAAAATCCTAATCCGGATTTGTTTCCAACGAAACCTATTATCTCTTGACTACCCAATCTTACTTCTGAATCCAAAATGATACAATTCCCCCAACAAAAAAAGAGCAAAGAATAAGAATAAAGATCATGCAAGTAGTCAAGTCTCCTGAACTCGTAATAATAAGAACACGTAATCATACGTTAAAACTTTCAGGAATATAAATAGAACGAGTTAAGTTCACGTAGTGTTAACTAAGAATAAGAACAAGATCATAGAACCAAGAACATGGAATATAGAACATGTGACTAATGTCAGATGATGCAAACTCACACAGTCTATGAACGATCCCATTATCTCACTCCAATATCAAGTAAAGATAACGAAGCCTGTACTTTCTTATAAAAAAACAAATGCAAGTTCACGTAGTCATTGCATTATAAAATAATAACAAATGCTAGCTCACGTAGTCTATACATTATAGATCAAGGAAATAGCTAGCTCACGTAGTCTGTCCATTATAGAACAGAATCTCCCGGGTGAATAATCGTCAGATGATGTAAGCATACACAGTCAATACATGATCTCGTTATCTCACCAATGATATGCAAAGCTCACGTAGTCTAAGCTGTCTAGAATATATATGTATCATTGTAATTATGAATAATACCAGATAATGCAAGCTCACAAACGTAAAAATTATCTCATTATTCATCTCATCCGTTCATTCAAGCTCATGTAGTATATGCATTCCTCATGATACATATATCGAACCATGAATAATATCAAACAATACAAGCACACGTAGTCTATGCATTATCTCATTATTCATCTCCATGTAAACAAGTGTGATAATATAGAATCAGAAATTCGAGAATTAAAATATAAACAGAGAACCAATTTTAGAACATCTCATCAGAGAAATATTAATCAAGAACATGAGAACGTATAGGGTCATAAGCCCTTACTTTTATCGATCATAACAATCTTGCAATAATCGAATAACTTATGTACCAAAGACCCAATACTGGGAGGCCCAGTCTTAGTAAAAGTCCAAAATAATAAGATAATCTCGATATCGTAAATAATCTCCAAGAACATAAGATAATCATTGCTGAGAAGACCCAGTCTCAGTAAAAGACCAAGGTAATCAGCAAATCTCGATATCGTGTATAAATCTCCGAGAACATATGATAAACATACTTTAAGCATAAACATACTTAAGCCCAATAATTCCATACTTTAACTTCCAAGAATATGTAAAATCCATAATTTCCCAATATCGATTCTATACTCCTGATTCCTAATAAGTCATAAAAATAGCATGCTCAACACTTAATTCCAATTTTAACTTAACTCCCAAATCATACAAATTGTTCAAGAATTTAGTTCCTAAATTTACCGTAAATTCTATTTATCCTCACCTTTTAAGCTTAGTGAAAATGCTAGAATAAAGAAATGACCTCAAATTAAATAAGAATATCACCCCTAAAGTTGCTCGGAACCTGGAAAATAATTAATTAGAGAGAGAACCGGGTTAAAATAGCAAAAACTGGCATCAATTTGCAATTAAACCAACAGAACAACACTGAACCGGTTTAGTCAGACCGGTTCTTCCTCAATTGGATCTCACGGACTCGCACGAAAGGGTGGAAAAACGAAGCTCACATTGCTTTTGTTTCCAGTGACTTCTCAGGGTCTGACAATGGGAAAATCAGCGGTAAAGCTCGGTTATATGTGAATGGTTCTAGAGAGATGAACATAAGCGAATATTCTGACTCCCAAACATTATAAAACTTCAAACACCGGCGAGGTTAATTTTCTAGATTCTGGCGACTTCAACTCTGACCTTCCATGGCTGCCACAGTGGTCTTTTCCAAACAATAGGTTTCCTCCGTTGCTTCCCAAATCCGCGAGCTTCAATACTGATTTTCCATGGCTGCCACGGTGATGGTTAGGTGAGAATACGAGCTCAAAATGGTTGAGATGGTGGAGGCTCGATGCTAAGCAACTCACAGTGAAATCAGTAATTTTAAAAACTATGGAATGCTGTGTTTGTATTCTTTCTTGCTTAGGTTTATAAAAAAACTATGGAAAAATGGAACAGACTCATTAGCTGCCAAGATCTGGAGATGTTTAAGTCGGGTTGTCTGCCATCCTTTGATCCCTCGTGTTACTCAGCCTTTTCGCACCTAACCCATGCCTTCCAAGTCGTTCCAAACATTCGATCTTGCCTGTTTCACTCGTCATTTGAAACATGGTAAGTTGCTCCCGTTTCTACTGAAGGGATGATTTACTAAATTAGCAGAATTTTATTTAGTAAACTAATTAACATTTAACCACGGATCTATTAATATCATGCAATTTGTGATAAAAACATGTAGATTCATGCTAGTTTTTCGAAAATTAAAACCTTTACTTACATTGAGTAAAATATGGAGAATTGGTTGGAGGTTTTTTTACTGCATCAAATCCTCAGCAACACCGGATCTTCTATGATATATCCCGATCGAAAGAAAAACCGACTTGTGGGAATCGAACCGGAAGAACAAAAGAAGAAGAAACTTCTTCTAAATTTTTTCCTAAGGAAAATCGGCAATTGGGCAAAAACTTGAGAGAGAATTTTCACTTTTCTAATTAAAGTGAGAAGTATATAAAATATGAATCTCAATGGTCATAATTATAAGAAAATATGATATCTAATCTAACTAGATAAGTTTATCTCCTAATTATTAAATATAATAAAAATAAATAATTATATATATAAATTTCTTCAGGGGCACGGTGGACGAAAATATATACATTATATATAATTCCCATGTTGAACAATTCCACATATACATTATATATATGCACATTAATGACGCCACCAACGACAATAACAAGCCCACCAATATATAATGTATATATATATATATTTATTTATTTATACTTTTCTTTATTTAATAATTATTTATTTTGTGTATTTAAAATTAGAAAAATTTAAATAATAATTTCTAATTAAATACATTTAGCCAAAACTTAATTACCATTGAATCTTATTCAATTAATTAATTATTTTGGGCCAAACCAATTTGTTTCTTAAACCAATTGTATTTAATTCTCTCTAATATTTATTATTAAATTAAATAAACTCATTATTTAATTAATAATAATTATTATTAATTTCCAATTAAATAAACTCATTATTTAAATAATTAATAATATTAACATTAATTCCCATTTAAATAATTTATTTATTTAAACAATTAATTTTACCTTAAAATACTATAATTGATATTGTTATATTAATTTCCATTTAAATAAACTTTTTATTTAAACAATTAATATTGTATCAATAATAATAATATTAATTTTCATTTTCATTTAAATAATCTCATTATTCAAATAATTAATATTGCCTAATTTTAAGTAAATTCAATTACTTAAATTATTTGTTCTTCATAAGCTAATTAATAACTTAGTTTTGCTACAACAATATTTGGGCTAGAATAGGGACCCGATAGATCTATAGATCATGCGCTTAATAATTAGTCAATTAAGTGATTAACTCATAATCAGTTAATTACTTATGATTTAACTATGAATAATTCCACTATAGATTCATAGCTGAACTCCCCTCATTATAGATGAGTTATGTCCATTTAGTTTATCTTTATTGATATATGTGATATTTCTTTCACGTGGAACCCTCATAATTACTGGCAGATAAATTTACCGTTTTGCCCCTGTAATTACCGCTTTATTCTTGTGTTCCCGCTGATTCTCCAATGTACATTATCTTTAGTCGAACTAGAGATAATATACTTCTGTGATCAATAGAAGTCGTGGCACCACTTGTTCATGTCTCGAATCAGTACATCAAGGGAGTTTCCTAAAGTTCCTAAAATGTTTAGGTATCGCACTAATACCGTTAATTTATAGGAAATGTATGAATTCTATCTCGTGAAAATGAGTTCCCAGCTACTTATCTAGCCATGTTCCCAAAACAGGAGTGTATTGAGCGTTCTTACAGATCGCTCTCAACCATGTGAATCAAAGAACATAACTCCATAAACAGGAGTCCGCATTTCACTCAGGATTGAGATCTATCAAGGTTGATAAACTTAGTTTGATATTCGATCATTTCTCGTAAACGGTACTAATGAGAAATTTGATCGAACATCGTGGTCCTGTCTTAGACAATCAACATTGCATATGATACTTCCATTTCATGTCTCCCACATGAATGATCAGGATTAGATCATTTGTCTATAAACAAAATGCGAAGCTATCAACAGTGTTACCAGAATAAGGTTCTCAAACGTTATCCATTTACTGTAGACACTTTTAAATTACTCATCTCGACTTTAATCCTCTCGTATGACTCACATACTAAGTCGTGATTTCGAAAGTGTAACGACCCTGATTTCCGTTAAATTCTTTAAATTCAAATACACAGCGGAAGACTCAATTTTTAAAGAAAAAACGCATGGGTTCGTTTAAAAATCGGATAACCAAAACCTGTTTACATCAACCCATTTCAGAAAAAGCAATAAATCGGGAATGCGCATTCGAAAAGAGAATTAAGTCATAAAACATAGACATAATTTATACAAATACCCTTTCGGGCTAAAAAAGACACAAGTATGGTAAATGGAAATAATTTACAAGCATTTATACGAATGCTAAACCAAAAGTGTTTTAATATTGTCCGTACACCATCTCGACAAGTCACGCGACACCACCTCCTCTTCCACGCTTCTTGGCTTGGGGTTTACCTGAAAATTTGTAAATGTAGCAACAATAGCATAAAAATGCTAGTAAGAGTAAAACGAAAGCAAGTAATCCTATGAACAAAATTTCATATCCGAAATTGTGTCCAAAGGCCTATAATGCTCATTACTACCCATATCCACACTTCCAATTTCCATACAATCATAAGATAGTAATATACTACCCGCAATAGTCTTTCAATGCCAAGTAATAGAAATAAAGACTTAAAGTAAAGTTAACAATCATTACTAAGTCTTACTACACAATTCTAAAGAATATGTACATGTAACATTAACTATCTTTGTTACCAAACAAGTTTCATCGTAATGTGCTATTGTATGGATCGAAATCAACATACCACATACGGTCGTACCATATCTCAAGTCACCATACCATGATACCGTATGGACCGAAGTCAACATACTATCATGTACCGTATTACAATCATCGTAACTCTCATCACATCGGATATCAGGACTTTCACCATATTACAAATCATCGCCCCATGATACGTATGGATTCGAATCAACATACTATCATGTGCCATATCACAATTATCGTAACGTGCTCGTATGGATCCGAATCAACATACCACGTACGGTCGTACCATATCTCAATCATCGCACCATGATACGTATGGATCCGAATCAACATACTATCATGTGTCGTGTCACAAATCATAGTACCATGGTACGTATGGATCAGAATCAACATACTACCATGTACCATATCACAAACAATCACACCATGATACGTATGGATCCGAATCAACATACTATCATGTGCCGTGTCACAAATCATAGTACCATGGTATGTATGGATCCGAATCAACATACTACCATGTACCGTGTCACAAATCATAGTACCATGGTATGTATGGATCCGAATCAACATACTACCATGTACCATATCACAAACCATCGCACCATGATACGTATGGATCCGAATCAACATACTATCATGTGCCGTATCACGAAAGGTTAAGCTCCCTAATAAGTTAGTTAATCTCAAAGAATCCTACTATGTTATTAAGAAACCTAACTAACTAGATTGCACGAGTTTTCACTCAAGTGTATCTTCTAACTACTTGAACTTCCAAACCAATCAAAGTAACTTTCATTTCCACTTTCATCTAACATCTCCAATTCACTTTGCAATACTTCCAAACCACTCCGATGTTTCATTTTCATCGAACTCATTATAACTCCAAATTCTCTCCACTCACTTCCGAATTAAAGTCTCCAACCAAAACTTAATTCTAAGAAGTTATTTACCTCTTTACCTCGATAAACAATAACATAACAAAACTCAATTCATAAAACCACTAACTTTCGCTTTAAACTCATCTTAGCTTGTAGACAAGCTCCGATTAATCCAAGGTTGTAAATCCACGATCAATTCACAATCCTACAAACGAATTACCCCTAAATAACATTAATTACCCGGAAATCATTCAAAAAACATCTAAACACACAAAACGACGAAAAACCCGGATTTTATCCTTATGGTACTCTCGGCCATACAAGGGAAAATAGGGTTCGGATTTGGTTTTCCGGCTTTTATGCACTTTAGAGGTGTTTCAGGTTGGTTTCAGATACTTTGGAGGTTCGAAACTACAATGGGTATCCGTAAATTAGGGTTTTGCATAGTAATCGATTTCCGACAAATTAAGTAAATAGCAAAAACACAATAATCCTAACATCCTAAACAAGGCCAAGTGAGGGAAAATCACATAGGACGGGTTTCCGGCTCAAACTCGGTTTTAGGGTTTAGGGGAAGTTTCTAAAATTGACCAAAAAGACTTTCCCAATTGAAACCTTCAAGCTTCGGTGAACGAATTTGAAGATTTCAACTCAAAACCTCCATTAAAATACTATTCACATCAAATTTTAAAAACTTTGTCATACCTTAAGGCCTCGAGAAAACGGGCGAAAATCACGATTGGTAGGTTGGAAATGATCCACGGGCCGAGGGCTTTCCAATGGAACAAGAATCGAGACGATCCACCAAGTAAATAAGAAAAACCAAAAAAAAGAGGGAGGGGGAAAGGGTGCTACGGCTACAAGGAGAAGGAGAGAAAAATGAAGCAAATTGTCTAATTTTGACTTTTTTAAAGTGATGATGAATAGTGTTTTTTGATATTTTAAGAATTTGGAAAATGACGCCTACGTCCCTCTTTTGTTTTTACTTTAAAAACGAAACCCGAAGCTCTTAAATTAATCTAAAGGTGATTAAAAATTATTAATTGGCCCGTTAATAATTATTAATGTCACCGAAAGGAATTTAAAGTATTAAAACGATTAAAAAGAATTTCAAACGAAATTAACTACTAAAATCGAAATCATTACTTTTAAACTAACCTTAAAAGCTTTAATTAAAATTAAAAAAAAAAATTTACCCCAAAAGTAACGGGACGTTACAATAAGACTGACTTAGGGTTTTACTATTTGAATATTCGAGATTAATATATTTTCATATATTCCTAATATCGTTAATTGAATCGATCTAGTTAATATAAATAACTTACGTTTATTTATTTAATTTATTCGAGATAAATTATTATTATTAAATAATTACAAGTTCTAGGACACCATTCCTAACAATCTCCCACTTGTCCTAGATCTTTGGAGATTTGACTTGTAATTCCAGTCAAACTGGATGACTATCAACTACTTAGCCATGGTAGTCATTTTAATACTTTATCAGTGACGTTTTCATCTATTTAGTATGTATTTCATTTTTCTGATGTTAGTTTCATTAAGTGTAATAGATTCCATATTTTATTGCCATAAAATAAACTCCATTAACTTTTGATTTGAAACTATCATGCTCATACACCTTTCATTTACTAACGACTTAGTAGTTACGCGAATCTAGAGTTTAGTTAGTAAAAACTCATTTTACTTATACTTAACTCATTTGATGTTTAATTCGCAAAGGGCTTTTGTCGAATTCTTACATGGAAGTAAATTCGTGTTCGCATTTGAGCCCGTGCAACTCATAAAATCTCTCATTTTATCTGTGTGCACTAACATACTATTTATAAATTTTATTTTAGTCACATTGGTTCTAGGATTCTCAAAATTTTTAAGCTCCCACTGCAAAGTAATTCTCCTTTACTTTCATTTGTTTAATGATTACAATTCTATACTTCTTATTATTTCCAAAAATAATGTATAAGTATAAGTGACCCTTTTCAACTCAACTATTGAAAATTCATGTCATTTTTATTTCACTTATTTTGAACTTTATTCATTGATTTTGAAGTCAATGAGTTTTATTTGGACTTTTAAAAGTCCATTTGGTTCGTACTATGACGCCCACACTCAAATAAAATTCTACAAGTAGTTTAACCATTTAAACTTTTAAATAACTACTTGTTTTATTGTGAAATAAAATCATTGTAATTCCTTTTTATCTTAAGTCAGGTTTAAAGCTTTGAGTATCACTGATTTACTGAACTTATCTTTAATCATTTGTGAATTCAAATATCCACTAATTATTGCATTTCAATTTCTGTTTTGTTTATTCCATATCAGTTAGTACTCCTTTAAACATCCTTTTAAAATTATTGAATATTTGGAATGTAAGAAATTGATTGTATGTTTATTTATCACTTAAGTTCTAACATCTGAATGTTCAAGCTTTAGTGATATTTAAGTCTAGTTATCTTTGATAAATGAAAAATATTCGATTTTACTTATCCCATAAGTTCATGAATTAATATGGTTGTCATCTCAAATTCCTTGAGAACCATCTTTAAGAGATTAATCCTTCTAACTTATTTAAGTAATTTTTGAATTAAGTATTTAAATATTTTTAAACCTTTATAAGTTGTTTAGATATTTCAGAGTTTAGAATTTGGTTTTGGAATTTATTTGTTTTATACTAAGTATTTTGAATAACCATCCAATCACACTTTAGAACTTTGTAATATAATTGTAACGGAATATCTACCTAAATAACTCTTATTTAAAATATTCCCAAACTTAGTTCATACGAAATGAGAACCAATAGTTATTACATATTTCAAAACAAATAACAAATTGATAACTAAACTAAATTAGAAAACTATGGTTTTGGGAAGAAGAATATTTTCTTCCCTGTTAGACTATTGTAAAATCGGTCATGAGGAAAATAGGAAGAAGAAGGGTTTTCAATTTCGAAAAATTGAAATTAAAAGCTTTTGAATGAATAACATGGACGTTTGTATTTATACACAAAACAGTTTTCCAATTGAATTCGGAAATACTATAAAAAAAATACAAGATAAATGCCAAGAATAAAATCAAATTTTATTCCTTATTTATCTTATGTGCCGATTTTATGTGTATAAAATCAATAAGAAAAACTAACTTTTATCTGTTTGATTTGTCTTTGGTTAAACATTCTTTGATATGTTTATTTTAGACAAAATAATTCAATAATTATTTCCTAAAATATTATATATGTGCCGATTTTGGTATTTAATAATTCAAATAATTTGAACCAAAATGCATTGAATTCATTAATTTAATTATATATTCTTCGTTATTAATAAATCTCATTTATTAACTATTGATATTTATTTAAATAAATCAATTATTCAAATAAAACATCATATTCTGATTTTGTATTTTATTATTAATAATTATTTATTATTTTCTATTTAAATAATCGACATTATTTAAATTAATAATAAATATGTGATTTACTATTATCCTTTTAAATAATCACTATTATTTAAAATTAATAATAAATGTTTAATTATTAATTTCTATTCAGGTAAACACATTACCTAAATAATTAATAATTATTTATTAATAATATTTTATTATTAATTACCATTTAAATAAACACTTTATTTAAATAATTAATAACAATGATATTAATTTCCATTTAAATAAACTCATTATTTAAATAATTAATATTGCATGTTTATTTAAGTAAACTGCTTTACTTAAATTATTCATTTCCTTTTCTAGGAAACACAATTCTCATCGTTCAATTTCTTCTTTCCAAGTATATAGTGACTAAAACAGATGCTATATTTTATATTACTGAATTTAAATAAACCTTATCTTAGTAATCTAACATGCATTCAACATTCAAATACTCAAAGTTTCGACATATAATTAAATATGATGCATGAATGTGAACATATTAATGAACAGAAAAGCCCTAAAACATGTTACTATGTCACGATGTAACGTCCCGTTATTTTCGTAGTAAATTTTTATTTTATTTTATTTATTTTTATTATTATTTTATACACTTATTTATTTTTCACTTATTTAATTTATTTAGTTAATTATTTCATCTTACTCTTTGATTTAGTTATTTACATTGATGTAGAGTATTTTAATTTGGTTGAATTAGCTAAATTAGATAAGTTATCAAATTGTGTTTTGTTAATTTAATTCAAGAGGATAAAGTAATGTGGGACCCCTCCTTTTGTCTTTTCCCCACATTTTAGGGTTTTCCACCATTGGGCAATACCTACATCTGAGGGGATGTATTTATTTTCATTTTCCTTATTTCCTCCTTCCTTCGTCAAAACGCAACCGCCATCCATGGGTTTTGTTTTTTTTTTCTTTTTTTTTTTTGAATTCCTCTTCTTCTCCTTCGTGAGTCCGTGAACCAGTCAACCCCCTATTTTCATTTCTTTTTCCTTTCGTTCTTCTCTTCTTCTTCACGAGATGACCACCGCCGCTGCAAGTGACCAATAGTCACTGTCGATCTCTCCCTCACCGTGAACAATGCCGCCGTCTGCATGACCACTAGGGATGGCAACGAGGCGGGTCGAGGTCGGGGATGTCATTCACATCCCCGAACCCACGGGGATTTAAATCCCCATACCCTACCCTATCCCCTAATCAAAGAATAGGGGCAGGTTCGGGGAATCCTCGTTCGGGGATCGGGTTCCTCGCGAGAAAATTCCATTTTTTATATTTTAATTCTTATTTAAAAAGAAATATAAAAAATGAATATATATATTTAAAATATACATTTTAAGATAAAAAGAAAAAATATTAAACATTTTATAATTTATAAGTTAATATAACCATATTATATATTTTTTTTTCTAATAAATAAAAATAAAAGTAAACAAAATACATAAGATGTTATTAAAATATCGGGTTCGGGTTCGGGGGCTGGCTGGGAATGTGTTCCCATCCCCTAACCCTATAACAAATTTGGGAAAAATTTTCCCCCCGGGGAATTTTGCCATCCCTAAAGACCACGCAACCGACAATAAGGAAACTCAGCCACCGTATCTTCTCTTTTCACTTCGTTTTGAGATTCGTCGTTGCCCACGCTGCTGTTAACCTTGAGAACTCGAGGACAAGCTCGGAATCATCTCGTACTTAGTTATCTTGAGATTTGAAGAGTCACCAGAAAACGAGAACAAACTCACGTTTCAGAAAGAGATTTGAGATGAAGCTTCGATCAATTGCTAGATTCGACTTTCATCGACGATTACCCGAACTTTTTCTCACTGAGTTGACCCCCGAAATCTGCCGCAACAACCTCCACGGTGAGCTGAGTTTTTCTCCCTTTTCATTTTAACAGCAGCCGAGAGCTTCCTGTTTCATGGAAGGAGAAGCGGTTCAAGTGAACTGGCTGGGCGGTTCACTTGAACCGGTTCAGCTTGGTTCAGTTGAATTATTTATAAATTGGGTTTACTTTTGGCTATTTTACTCCGGTACTCTCGCTAATTAGTTGTAATTAATTAAATCAAAGGTTCTGAGCTACTCTAAGGGCATTAATTTTACTTTAATTGAGACTGGTTCCCGAATTTAGCTACTTTCCTAAGCTTCAAAGGTGAGTTTAAAGTGGTTTTATCTGATTTTATGAATGTTTTACATGACGAGTTGTCAATTGAGTATAAGAGGGATTGTGAATTATAATCTAATGCGGATTTTGGTTGCTTTGAAGATTATCGGGAGTGAGTGTTGTGAATAATTCTCTGGTTTAGTTGTTTTTCGGAGTTTAGGTTTAAATTTGGAATTGAAGAGTAAAGTGCATCATTATATTTGGAAGTTTTGGGTTGCATTGGGGTATTTGAGTTGGTTGTTGAGAAAAGTTAAGCCTAGGGTGAGAATTGGAACTGAGTTATGGGAAAGTGAATTGATGGGCGAACAATGATCTCCGTCGTTATTTAAATGCATATTTAATCATTGTTTTACTTTTCTTTCATGTAATGAATAATGGCATGAAATATCATTCTTATGCTTGCACTTTATGTTATTTGGCTAATGGTTCTTGGTCGAGAACATTAGCGGTGATGATATCAATTTTGGTAATATTCTTGGTTGAGAATATTAGAGATAATAACGTGTTTGGCTAATGGTTCTTGGTCGAGGACTTTAGCGGTGATCATATCATTTTGGTAATATTCCTGGTCGATAATATTATAGATAATAATGCGTTTGGCTAATGGTTCTTGGTCGAGAACATTAGCGGTGATGATATCATTTTGGGAATATTCTTGGTCGAGAATACTAGAGATGATAATGTGTTTGGCTAATGGTTCTTGGTCGAGAACATTAGTGGTGATGATATCAATTTTGGCAATATCCTTGGTCGAGAATATTAGAGATAATAATGTGTTTGGCTAATGGCTCTTGGTCGAGAACATTAGTGATAGAAATATCATTTTGGAAATATTCTTGGTCGAGAATATTGATGGTAACATGCGTATTTTTACTAATGCTCCTTAGTCGAGAACATTAGTGGTGATTCATGAAATTTTGATTGTAATTAATGGTTTAAATGTTTCCTTCGGTAATTTGTGGAATGTACACTTGGAATCGAATTATATGTGGGTATAGAATGTTGGGAGTATAGAATGGGTAGTGAAGAGCATGCTAGGTTTTTTGACACGATTTCCGATGTGGAATTCATTCATAGGGTTGCATGACTCCATTTTACTCTCACTAGCATTTTTATGCTAATGTTGCTACACTTAAATTTTTCAGGTATGTTCCATGGTAAAGGTCGTGCTAGAGGTGGTGGTGTTGCGTGATCACGGGATGGTGACTTGGACTGGGACTGGATCTATATGTGCATTCTAGGAATGCACAAACTTTAAACACTCTAAACTTTTATCATTTTCACTGACTTATTGGTTATTTTGGAGCTCAAGAGAGCACTTGACTAATGTATGGTTTTTAGTTGTTTCCCTTGAATTTAAAAACTATGTCGGAAATGCGCATTTCTAGGATTTATCTGTTTTATCATTTATTCTAGTTGTGAACAATGTATTTTGTTTTTAGCACATTCAAAATACAAATGACACTATGCCGAATTTTTGTAAAATTAAGTCTTCCGCTGTTTATTTCTGATTTAAAGTATTTTAGAAATTCGGGTCTTTACAAACAATATTTTAATGATACCAGAAAAGTGTCGTCGATGATAAGTCAGTTACCATCATTAAAACGAGATGCCACTAAACAATTGACAACTCCAGAATAACTCATATTCCTATGTCATTGTTTACCTGTATTTGGTCCAGAGTTTTGATAACAAACTTTATCAAATTTCTTTCAAGTGTGACCCACTAATTTAGTCTTTAAATAAAAATTGAAAAATGTCTACGAAGTGTAGATTCAGTCTTCAACCGCATTTAAAATCCTTTATCCCTGTCAGGAGACCCACCTGATATTGACTTATACAATAGAACCTTCCTATGGGAATGAACACCTGCAGCAGTGTTACAGAGGCCATGTATAAATCTTACGTTTCGAGCCCATTAGTGGAGACCATAGGATACATTGACATGTTTCCTTCTCCCACTTAATATTTTAAGTTAGGGTTTCATAACTTAGACTAATTCAGGCTAACTCATTAATCCAAGTTTTAATTAACCTAATCAACTTTAACTCTTAAATTGGTTAGATTAATTTTATAAATGTGATTGTTCAAGTTCTCCTAATTAAAACTAATCACATTATGAGCCATCTTGACAATTTCGATTTATTAATTTGAACTTTTCTCCCAGATCGCTCCCAATTAGAGGCGCTCCGTGTTAGGGGAACTTTATGAAACCTCATCGCTTGGGCAGAGTTTCTCGCCAAAAATCCGTTTAATTTAATTAATCATAATTATTAATTTTTTAATTAACTCTTAATTAAACGTTTCTATTTGTTGACCTTATATGGATTTTGGCCCAATTGTTTAAACAACAATTCCATATTACAAATAATTCATTTAGTTTCTATCCAACTTTTAAACTAGATTTAAAATTTGAATTTTAACTAAATAAGCATGCTTTTAATTCTAAAAAAATTAGAATAAAATACATAATTTTTCGATAATAACACTTTATAAAATAAAAATTATGGCATGCTGCACATAAATTAACATATAATAACACATATTATATCATGATGCATATGTATGTATAATTAATTAAAATCATACAACCTATGGTGAGATTTTCTACATGACATACTCTTATGCATGAATATTATTTAAAAACAATTATATCAAACATATAAACAATTTAAATAATAAATAGCTAAATTGACCGGTATTCTTGGCACTATTTCTGAAACGGAAAAATTAAATTACAACTTAATTTAAATCTTCCATTGTAGAACTTGAGGCTTCATTTTTCTCTCTCCTCCATGGTGTAGGCGTGAGCATGGGTATTTATGGAGCAAATATTATCTCCTTAATATTTCCATAAATACTTGTTTTAAAATAATTATCTTTTAATTATATGGAAAAAATAAAGAAAATATTTTCCATATAATCTTATATCAATTTCTAAATTCATAATTTAAAATATGGAGATAATCTTTAAAAAAGATTTTATCCTTATCTTAAATATTTGATTTCTTAAATTGATATAACAAGATAAATATTTTAAAATATCTTACCATATCTTATCTTATCTTGTCATTTTCTCCTCCTTTGGGCGTGGACCTCAAGGAATGGTGGAGAAAAATTTTCTTCTCTTCTCCCTTTGATGTAGCCGATTTCATGCCTCTTTGGTATGGGAAAATTACAAATTTTTTCTTTACCCTAAAATTAGGGTTTACAAATTTTTTACTAAAATTTAAAATCCTAAGTGCCTCAAGAATACCGGAATAGTGCAAACCTCCACAATTTATATAAACATACATAAAACAATTTTTATGCAACCCACCAAAATTTTCGAAAAATCACAAATTTTCCATGAACATTAAAACTAGCTCTGATACTAATTGAAGGGATGATTTACTAAATTAGCGGAATTTTATTTAGTAAACTAATTAACATTTAATTCCGGATCTATTAATATCATGCAATTTGTGATAAAAACATGTAGATTCATGCTAGTTTTTCGAAAATTAAAACCTTTACTTACATTGAGTAAAATATGGAGAATTGGTTGAAGGTTTCTTTACAACATCAAATCGTCAGCAACACTGGATCTTCTATGCTATATCCCGATCGAAAGCAAAACCGACTTGTGGGAATCGAACCAGAAGAACAAACGAAGAAGAAATTTCTTCTAAATTTTTTCCTAAGGAAAATCGGCAATTGGACAAAAACATGAGAGAGAATTTTCACTTTTCTAATTAAAGTGAGAAGTATATAAAACATGAATCCAAATGGTCATATTTATAAGAAAATATGATATCTATTCTAATTAGATAAGTTTATCTCCTAATTTTTAAATAAAATAAAAATAAATAATTATATATATAAATTTCTTTAGGGGCACGCTGGATGAAAATATATACATTATATATAATTCCCATGTTGAACAATTCCACATATACATTATATATATATATATATGCACATTAATGACGCCACCAACGATAATAACAAGCCCACCAATATATTTATATATATTTATTTATTTATTTATACTTTCTTTATTTAATAATTATTTATTTTGTGTATTTAAAATTAGAAAAATTCAAATAATAATTTCTAATTAAATACATTTAGCTAAAACTTAATATATTAATTACCATTGAATCTTATTCAATTAATTAATTATTTTGGGCCAAACCAATTTGTTTCTTAAACCAATTGTATTTAATTCTCTTTAATATTTATTATTAAATAAAATAAAATCATTATTTAATTAATAATAATAATTATTAATTTCCATTTAAATAAACTCATTATTTAAATAATTAATAATTTAACATTAATTCCCATTTAAATAATTTATTTATTTAAACAATTAATTTTACCTTAAAATATTATAATTGATAATGTATATCAATTTCCATTTAAATAAACTTTTTATTTAAAAAATTAATATTGCATCTGTAAAGGGTAAAAATAGCCCTCTTGTGGGCTACGCTCACACTGGGCCGATTCACATGGGGACAGGCCCATTCGAATCACATCCTGAAGGAGTCAGCCCTCCTACGGGCCGCGCTCATTACAAGACGGCTCACATGGGTACGGGCCCGTCTGGACTCACACCATAAGGAGCTTGTCCCTCTGTAACGTCCCGTTATTTTTTTTATTTTTATTTTTAAAAGTGAATTCTTTTTTTTTATTTTATTTAATTGAATATTTCATTTAGTTATTTATTTATTTTAATTAAAGTATTTAGTTTAATTTAGAAAATTAGAAATTTAGAATTTAGTAGCTAATTTCGTTCGAAAACCGTTTTAATCGTTTTATTAGTTTAAATTTGATTTGGTTGTATTAATAATTATTAACGGGCCAATTAATAATTATTAATCACCATTGGGTCATTTTAAAATCTTCGGGTTTCGTTTTATAAGCTAAATCACTTGAGGGACGTAACCGTCATTTTCCGATTTCTTAAAAATATCTTTTTACTATTCATGTTCTTCTTTAAATAACCAAAAAGTCAAAAAATTACAAAACTCCTCATCTTTCTCCCTTGGCAAGCCGTGGGTCACCATTGGAGAAGAGAGAAAAGCTTGGTTCTTTGCCGTTTCTCGACCGATTTCGATAATTTCAGTTGCGTTGGATTGCTCGGGACATGGGCTTTCTTTTCATCCTAGCCTTGTGGCGTTTCTCGTTCTTTACGGGAAGCCGTAAAAAGTGAGTTTTCAAAACTTTTCTATGAATCTCTTTATTTTTGTTTATAAATGAGTTTTGGAGTTGAAATCATGTATTTTCATCATGAAATTTGATGATTTTGAGCTCGAATTTTCGAAAAACACTATTCACCCGATTTTACTATTCATCCGAAAATTACTGTTCATCCGAAAATACATTTTCTTATTTAGTTATGGTTTATAATTTGTATTCGATCGGTGTTATTGTAGGTTTTGATAATCGCACGTGAGGTAATTCGTTCGTCACTTTGGAGGTTCTCTTTCAATTCTAAGGTGAGTTTAAAATGGAAGTTAGTAATTTTATGAATTATGTTTCATTACAATATTGTTTATCGAGGTTAAGAGGGGAACTAATTTCCGGAAGTTATACTTGGTTGGAGACTTTAAACTCGGATGTGAGTGGAGTGGCTTTGGTGTTCTTATGAATTTGGAAGTCAAAAAGGAGTTATGAGTGATTTGGAAGTCTAGTAAGATGAATTGAAGAGTTTAGATGAAAGTGAAAGTTTAAGGTACTTTGAGGAGTTTAGATCAAAGTAGCGTAGATGTTATTTTCAAAAGTGTGAAAGGTTATAAAGATTCTGAGACAAAGTTGGGAATTGAATTTACTTTAGGTAGTTTTGACCAAAGTAAAGAAAAGGAAATGTTTGGAAGTTAACTCATGGTTTATGGTAATGGTTTGGAAAGTATTCTTATGATTTGAGGTGATTTATTGTCATTCGTGACATGATGATGTTAAACCTCGTTTTGTTTATTGGGAGTTATAAGACTTCGTGGAATTATGGCATCAGTGATGATAATGGTTAATGTTTTATGAACTTATTACCTTGTGTGAGTAATAAGGATTGTATTATATTATGGTAATAATGTGGAGTATGGAAGTTCATATGATAATAAGGAATGATGTTGATTATGTTAGTACTGGGAAGTATGGAATCATGATGATAGTACGATTGATGTACTCAGGACTTTTGGTAAGAGGCAACACTTTAAGTACAAAAGATAAGCATGTCATTGAGTGTAATTGTAGTATGATTGTATTGTTTGTTAGTTGTTTGTGTTGTGATGCTCAAGTAATGAACCGATTTATAGATACGATGATTGTGATATGGTAATACCGCATTTGAGTTTAGTATGTGATATTGATCCATATGGTATACCCGATCGATGATTGTGATATGGTAATACCGCATTTCGAGCTTAGTATGTGATATTGATCCATATGGTATACCCAGATGCGATGATTGTGATATGGTAATACCGCATTTGAGCTTAGTATGTGATATTGATCCATATGGTATACCCGTGCGATGATTGTGATATGGTAACACCGATGCGGGCTTAGTATGTGATATTGATCCATATGGTATACCCGATCGATGATTGTGATATGGTAATACCGTCACGGGCTTAGTATGTGATATCGATCCATATGGTATACCCGATGCGATGATTGTGATATGGTAATACCGATGCGGGCTTAGTATGTGATATCGATCCATATGGTATACCCGATGCGATGATTGTGATATGGTAATACCGCACGGGCTTAGTATGTGATATTGATCCATATGGTATACCCGATGCGATGATTGTGATATGGTAATACCGTGCGGGCTTAGTATGTGATATTGATCCATATGGTATACCCGATGCGATGATTGTGATATGGTAATACCGCACGGGCTTAGTATGTGATATTGATCCATATGGTATACGATGCGATGATTGTGATATGGTAATACGTCCGGGCTTAGTATGTGATATTGATTCATATGGTATACCCGGTACGATGATTGTGATATGGTAATACCGGACGGGCTTAGTATGTGATGTTGATCCATACGGTAAATCAGTTACGATGAATCTGGTTTGGTAATAAGGAAGGTTAATGTTACAGTTACATATACTCATTAGAATGGATAGAAAGACTTAGTAATAACTGGTACTTTTACTTTAAGTCTTAATATCGTTACTTTACAAGAAGCATTTATTTATGTCGATTATGTGTAGAATTTGGAATGTGGAATGGGTAGTAAAGCTGAAATATATGCCTTTGGACATAATTTTCGGTATGGAATTTGGTTCATATGATTACTTGCTTTCATTTTACTCTCACTAGCATTTTTATGCTAATGTTGCTACAATTACAATTTTTCAGGTAAGACTTGTGGTAGAGGACGAGGTAGAGGAGGTGGCGCCGCGTGACTACTCGAGACACTAAATGGACAAGAACATATATGGTTTTGGGTGAAGCATCCTTGAATGCTCATGACCATTTTACTACTTTTATTATGTTTTATTTTGAGCTCGGTAGAGCAATTGTCTAAAATTGTAAATGTCTTATGGTTTTAAAGTTCTTTTCGAAGTTACTTTTAAGCTGGAATGCGCATTCCACAATTTTTATTGCTTTCTCTGAATTGGGTCATTGTAAACAGGTTTTGGTTTATCCGAGTTTTAAATGAACCCATGCCGATTTTCTTTAAAACCAAGTCTTCCGCTGTGCATTTGAATTTAAAGGATTTTACGCTATCAGGTCGTTGCACCCTCACAGGCTAAGTGAAAAGCCCATTAAGCCTAGCCTCATGCTAGCCCAGTCGATGAACCCTCGATCAAGGAACTATAAAAGGCACTTGACCTACCAAATCAGGTATTACACTAAAACCTAGAAAACGAATAGTCACATCGCTTGACCTAACCCTTGCGGCGCAAGGTATCACCTCATCTACCACCGTCTAACTTGATCGTCGGAGGGTCATCGGCCAGTACCACACTGATGCCCTTCTGACCATCTTCTATCATAGCATTTCAGGTGACCTCGCTGCGGGAGATTGGCACGTGGCTCAGTTCGTTCAACCGTGTGGAGGAGTTCTGTACCAGAAATCACCCACACAGTTTGGTGCCCACCGTGGGGCCGTACATCCCCGATTTCCGGCTAAATCTAGATACTCACGCGGTACCCACAAGTTCAGACAATGACCACTCGGTCAGCAAGACTACGAGTTCTCAACGAGAACCCGGTCAGAAGCAGAGGGACGGATAACGACGTTCCAGTCCCTGACCCAACGCCAGAAACCATCACCATCGCGCTGGCGGAACATCGAGAGCTGATTGAAGCTTATAAGGCGTTGAAGGAAGAGATGAAGCAGATGAAAGCTTTACTAGGGGAAGGGGTTGGCAACGGTCCGGGCCAACAGCCAGAACGTCCTAAACATAGATGAGGGAGGCCCTTCAAAGCCGCGGAACAGAAAATCTCAAGCCAGACGTTGGCATCGAAGGGCCACCGCATCGGAAAAAGGAAAAAACATGGGCGAAGACGACCTTCGAAGCAGGCTAATGGCCCGTCGACGCGGGGAGAACGCCAGTTTGGAGGTTTCCTCGTCAAAGGAAAAGGACGCCTTGAATAGAGCGGGTTCTATCGGAGACGAACCTCACCGCCAACCACCAAGCAAAACCCTACCTCGGAAGGCTGCCGAAGGACAAGAAGACTCCAGTGACCAGAGGAGCTCGACCTCGACAGGGCAGGACGAGCGCAGAAAAAGGCGAAAGTACACTTATGCGAGGCAGATCCTCGAAGAAAGGTAGGCGAAAAAGGAGTCCGAGGAAAAAGCCAAACACGGCTCTGAAGCTCGAAAGCCAGAAAACTCTCCCTTCATGAGAGGAATCATGTCAGTCCCTCAGCCAAGACACTTCATCCTCCCTAAGTTCGAGATGTATGACGGAACTGGAGACCCGATGGAACATGTGGACCACTTTATCAACATGATGGAGTCCTCGTGCGTGTTCAGCCCAGATCTGGACGCCCTAACTTGCAGGTTCTTTCCTACCAGTCTGAAGGGCTCGCCCCTATTGTGGTTCAACGGCCTCCCTAAGAGGTCCATCAAAACCTTTTCGGACCTGTCTTCGGCGTTCCTCAGCGAGTATAGTGTAAGTCGAAAGTTCACTAAAACGAACCACGACCTCTATGACGTGCTGATGGGAGAGAGGGAATCCCTTCGGAATTTCATTATCAGGTTCCGAAAGGTCAAACTGGAAGTGAAAGATTGCAACGATCTGGAGGCAGCCATCGCAATCTCGAGGGCGATACACCCGAACCACCCCTTGTGGAGATCTTTCAACAAGCGAAGACCAACGACAATGAAAGAAGCTTTAGACAGAGCGATGGCCAAAATATCGCAAGACGAGTTGGAAAGGGTGGCCAGAGAAATGCGAAGAATGGGGTCGAAGTCTGAGGGCACATGGAAGAAGAAAGAGCTTCCTGCTGAGGAAGGAAGAGGAAAGGAGCGCAGGCGCGCAGAAAAAAGAAGGGAGGAAAAGAGAGATGAAGTGGAGAGAAAGTCCGTCTGGGGAAGGATCAGAGATCCGAAGAAACGGAGTCCGAAACGGATCCTACATACAGAGACGACGAGGGATTCATTCCGAAAGGAAGAGAACCCAAAAGAGAAACGCGGCCGCGCCGTATCGGAAGAAGTACGGAACTGAAGGAACCCTATTGCAGGTTCCACAAATCTAACGGACATAACACGGAGGACTGTAAGGTCCTCGCCCGAGAGATAGACCGAGTATGCGAAAAGGGTCCTGCCCAAAGAAACGGAAAGCAGGACGTGAGGGACGTGGACGAGAGGCTCGCCACATCAGTAGAGGTTCCGGGGGACGGCCACGTCAGTTCAATTCACTGTACCGGGGAGTCGATCAACGCTCACAGAAGGTCTCACCGCGAAGCGAAGCTCCCTGTCTATCGGGTCGAGCATGTTTCCGAAGACTTGATCAAATACTCCAACAGGGATTTGGAAGACGTCCACCTCCCCCACAATGACGCATAGGTGATAACAATATCGATCGGCTCTCACACAGTCGGCAAAGTTCTGGTCGATCCCGGTTCCTCTGTTAACCTGCTGTACATGCCCGCATTCCGAAGCATGAAGCTCAGGGAGTCCGACCTCTCTCCAAATTCTCAAGATCTGGTAGGATTCAATGGTGCGGTGACAAGGTCCTCAGGGACCATCAAACTGCCGGTCCGAGTGGAAGGCGCGAACCCAATGACCCTTTTTCACGTTATAGACTCCCACTCAGGATACAATGCCCTGCTTGGGAGGTCGTGGATCCATAGCATGAAGGCTCACCCTTCAACCCTTCACCAAAAGCTGAAATACCCCACCGAAAAGGGGGTCAGGGTCATAAAGGGAGACCAGCAAGTCTCGAGGTCCTGCCTGGTCGAAATCGTCAAGCTGAAATCCCGATGCCAGGCATAGCAATTATAGGATCAGGGCCCCAAAAGGGACCCACCCTTTGCTCAACCACGAATAGAAGCACCTGAGGATGGATCGGAAAAAACCAAGGTCCATCCAGAAGACCAAGAGAAAACGATGAGCATTGGGAAAGATCTGAAAGAGGACCTGAGAGACGGACTGGTAGATTTTTTGAAAAAGAGCTGGAAGACGTTCGCGTGGGATCATACCGACATGCCCAGGATAGATCCGAGTATCATAACCCACAACCTCGAAGTCGATCCGAATCAACCTCCGGTCAAACAGAAAAGGCGTAAGTTCGCGCCCGAGCGGAACGAAATCATTAATGAGGAGGTTTGGAAACTTCTGAAGGCAGGCTTCATTCGGGAAGTCAAATACCTCGAGTGGCTAGCCAACGTGGTGGTAGTAGAAAAGAAGAACGGGAAATGGAGAGCCTGCATAGACTTCACAGATCTCAATAAGGCTTGCCCCAAGGATTCATTCCCCTTGCCCAAGATAGACCAGCTGGTGGATGCGACAGCCGGGTATGAATTGCTTAGCTTTATGGATGCATTCTCCGGATACAACCAAATAAAGATGAACCAGAAAGATCAGGAGAAAACCTCGTTCATCACAAACATGGACACATATTGCTATACAGTGATGCCCTTCGGCCTAAAGAACGCAGGAGCTACCTATCAGTGCCTGATGAACCGAATTTTCCAGGAGCATTTGGGAAAGATAGTGGAAGTGTATATCGACGATATGCTGGTCAAATCCCAAAAGGCCGAAAACCACCTGGCCCACATCGAGCAGGCGTTCGAGGTGCTAAATCACTACGGGATGAAGTTGAACCCCAAAAAATGCACGTTCAGAGTCCCAGCAGGTAAATTCCTTGGTCACCTAGTGACAAGTCGAGGAATCGAAGCGAACCCCGACCAGATCAAAACGATAATGGACATGCAAGCGCCCACGAATCTAAAAGGGGTACAGAGATTGGCTGGATGCCTAGCCGCCCTGAGCAGGTTCATATCCCGTTCATCGGATAAATGCCAGCCCTTCTTCAAAGCGTTAAAGAAAAGCAGAGAGTTCGGTTGGGGAGTCGAATGCCAGAAGGCGTTCGAAGAACTTAAGGTTTATCTATCTTCTCCCCCGCTGTTGGCAAAACCCTCAGACAACGAAAAGCTATTCTTATATCTAGCCGTGTCTGATGCGGCGTGGTGCGCGAGGATGGACAAACACAGCACCCGATCTACTACGTAAGCAAGGCGTTGATCGATGCTGAAACACGCTACTCGAAGGTAGAGAAGGCACTGGCTTTGATAGTGGCTTCACGCAAACTAAAGCACTACTTCCAAGGTCACCCGATAGTGGTGAGGACCACGTTCCCACTTAAGGCTATTTTGCATAAGCCAGACGCGTCGGGACGTCGAACGAAGTGGGCTATAGAACTGGGCGGATACAACATCACTTACAAAAACCAAGGACAGCCATTAAAGGGCAAGTCCTCGCAGACTTCATTGTAGAGATGACCCCAGGAAGCTCAGGCAAAGCTGAAAGGACAGCGCCGTTACCGGAGAGCCTGGACGTGGGATCCTGGACCCTAAGCGTTGACGGATCCTCGAATTCAAGAGGGTCCGCCGCAGGTTTTGTCCTGTCGACCCCCAAAGGATACCTCTTGGAACAGTCAATCCGATTCGAATTTGCAGCTTCAAACAATGAAGCCGAGTATGAAGCGCTGATAGCTGGGTTACAAAGAGCGAAAGAACTGGGAGTTGAGGACCTGGTCGTTAGAAGCGAGTCTCAACTCGTAGTCAACCAGGTAAAGGGGTTGTTCGAAGCAAAAGATCCCCGAATGGGAAAATATCTGGAAAAGGTTATGTCCATCTTGTCGCAGTTCACCAAGCATACAATCAGCCAAGTGCCTAGGGTTGAAAATGGACATGCCGATTCTCTGGACAACCTCAGCTCGGCGGTCCAAACAGAGACGATAAGGTTCATTCCTATCGATTACATGCCGGAATCAAGCATCACCCTTGATTTGAACATGGGGAGTGAAGGAGAAGCAGAACGAATAATGCCGATAGAGCAGGACCCAGAGCCTGAGTCCGATTGGAGGAAACCAATCCTCGAATACTTACAATCAGGACTTCTGCCCGAGGAAAAACTAGAAGCGCGAAAAATTCGATCCAGGGCAGCCAGGTATTCGGTCATTCAAGGAGAGTTGTACAGGAGGTCCTTCATCAGGCCCTATCTAAAATGCCTGGGTAAGGCAGAAAGCTCTTACGTACTGAGAGAAATGCACCTTGGACATTGTGGAAATCATGCGGGACCAAGGTCCCTAAGTCACAGAGCACTAACCCAAGGGTACTACTGGTCGTCCATGGTTAAGGACTCCAAAGACTTTGTCGCTCGGTGCGACAGGTGCTAAAGGTTCGCAAAAACAATCCACGCACCGCCAACAGTACTCACTACGATTTCAACACCCTGGCCCTTCATGCAATGGGGTCTAGACTTAGTGGGAAAATTACCACTAGCCCCAGGACAAAAGTGCTACTTGATCGTGGCAACGGATTATTTCTCCAAATGGATCGAGGCCGAACCATTGGCAACAATAACAGAACGAAAGGTTGAGACGTTCCTTTGTAAGCACATCTTTACCCGCTTTGAAATTCCCAAAGTTATCATCACCGACAATGGAACTCAGTTCATAGGAAGGTCTATCCGGAAATACTGCGCGGACAGGAAAGTGGAACTTTGATATTCGACGCCCCGCTACCTGCAGGCGAATGGGCAAGCAGAAGCTTCGAACAAAACCGTCATGGACTCTCTGAAAAAGAGACTAGGACGAGCGAAGGGAAGATGGGTAGATGAACTGCCGGGAGTCCTTTGGGCATACCGGACCACCCCTAGAATCCCAACTGGCGAAACTCCATTTGCCATGGCTTTCCAAGTAGAGGCCGTTATTCCCACGAAAATGATCATTCCCAAGACCAGGAGCTCGATCCCGGAGGCAGAAAATGACACCATGATGGCAGAAGAACTAGATTTGGCCGAAGAAAGAAGGGAACAAGCACTGATCTGACTCGCCAGTTACCATCAGAGTTTGGCCAAATACTTCGAGAAGAAAGTGAGACAACGCAGCTTCAAAGTCAATGACTTCGTCTTACGAAAGTGTTTCAGAGCACACAAGAGCCCGGAGCGGGAAAACTAGGCCCAAACTGGGAAGGCCCGTATAAAGTGGTCGAAGAAGTCAAGCCCAGAACCTACCGCCTCGAAGATCAAAAGGGCAAACCCGTTCCGAGGGCTTGGAACGCCACGCACTTAAAGATTTATCATGTATAGGAATGAGAGAACTATGTAATTACTCGGCCGAAAGGCCCTCCTTCCAAAGTTAATATATGAGTATAACATATTTTTTTTCTTTCACACGAGCAATCGATAAGTAGACGGATAAAAGCCTTAACTCTTTAGGCAAGATCTCGCTCGAAACCAAGGGGAGCTCAAACCGACTATCTAACATTCGGAAGTATGGAAAGAAAATTTGCACAGAAAGTAAAGCGAGAAGATAATAAGTGAATAAAGTGCCAACTTTTATTTCACAACAAACAAGTAAGGCTCGGACCCACATGTCGGGAACTCGGCCGAAACGAATTACAGAAGTCATGCGGAAACTAAATCGGAATCCTTGCCAGTTCCGAGCCAGGCCGATCAGCGCGCCGGCAGCAACGAGGGTGTCCGTTTAGGAGAGGATGAGGGTTCTGTTCAGAAAGCAGCAATTGCACTCCGCCAGCGCCCTGATGGATTTTGGAAAGTAGCCGCGCCCTCGCCTCCAAGAAGAAAAAGTAAGAATGGTGGCACTTCGAGGCCGACCCTTGGGCCCCAAGAAGCACCATTCCCATCACTCTCTAGCGGAGCGAGAGACGGCTTCTCCAATCAAGTTAGAGGCGCGGGGTAATGAAAAACAGGCGCCGCTCACGCTCGTCTCGAAGAGGAAGCGTATTTCTCGCTTCCTTAAACGCGAAACAAGTTGCCACCTCCCATGCTGAAACCCCAGGCGATATAATGACAAGGAAAATCGCCGGGAACCAACAAGGGAATTTCCCCCTCCACCGTAAGCTCTGGTTCCCGAGTACAGCTGGAACAAACTCTGGAGCCGCGGTGGAAGGCGGCGGAGCGACTGGTTAGCCCGAACAACTTGAACCTTAGGGTCCATCCTCACAGGCGTAGAGGATCACGACCACCAAGGCCAAGTCCTCCGGGACTAACCAAACAGGCGTAGAAGATCACGACCAAACTTTCTCAACACAAGCCATGACCAAGGAGGGCCAGATGTGGAAGAGAAACAGGAAGAAATGGGGAAACCCCATGGTATGGGATCTTGAACTCTGTAAGAAAACTCGAATCTGTGAAAGAAGGAGAACGCTTCAGAAAACAGGGTCTAAAGAAGCGAGTAGAAGAAAAGTCAAAAAAGCCTATTTAAAGGACCTTCGGGCCGTTGCGATTGTGACAACTGTCAAGCATCAAGTGCCGCTACGCGAACCATCAGGCATGTGAAACGACGTGTGCATTAACGACCGATGAAGCGGTTAATCCCCCCTAATTAACCGCATTTAAGATGATTTGACGGGAATGACAGACCTTTGACACGACTAACCGTCGCCTGACGTCACCGCCTCGAATAACGGAACGACTCTTCGCATCGAGCGCCACTCGAGTTGATGGCGAACCCTCCAGACTCCTAGGCAAATCCCTCCATCATACTATAAAGGGACTGGGATCACGGGAATGTCAAAAGGTCTGCGCTTCCAACTATCTGTCACTCTACAACCTGCCTTTTCGAACATCTGGCATCTGACCATGGATATGGAAAACTCCACTGCAACCTCAAAGGTGACTAAGCAAGCCCTAAAATGGGAAAACCGCAGAATGCGTGCGGAAATAACCAAACTGAAGACGGCTCTACTAAAAGAAAAGGAGAAAGGAGAAGACTCGGAGGCCCTGAGATAAGAGAACCAGAGCATCCGAGAGGCCCTCGATGCGGCAAACAGCCGGGCAGAGCACCTCGAACAAGAAAACCTTTCTCTTCAAGAACACTTGGAAAGCGCAGAGACGGATGAGGATAGCGAACCAGGTGAGCCCTACCACGTGCTCGAAGATTGCCTTCAGTCGGCGATAAATCTCAACGACTATTATGAACAGGAAAACCAATCCCTGAAGGAGGAACTGGCCTCCTTGAAGCAACGAAGAAGATTGACTCCAACGGTCATCATCGACCGCGATGAAGACTAGAAGGGTTGCCTGAAAGGCCGAAGGCGTGTGATTAACCTTGTTTTTCTTTCTTCTTTTTCATGTTTTTGACTAAACAATGTACGAGCAAAGAAAAATGAAATTATATCATTTTGCCTCATATAATCTGCTTCCGCCCCCTGTCCGGACAATCTAAAAGCCTTCTCTCGAAGCAAAAGCCTCGGTCCATCTGAGCATTTAAAAAGCCTTCTCCGGAAGCAAAAGCCTCGGTCCGGCCGAGCGTTCAAAAAGCCTTTTCCGGAAGCAAAAGCCTCTGTCCATCCGAGCGTTTAAAAAGCCTTCTCTGGAAGCAAAAGCCTCGGCCCATCCGAGCATTAAGCACTTCCTATTCCAAAGGAATAGAAGACGTTGGAGTATTAAAACGTATCAAACCTCGGTCTGTCCGAGTACTTAAAAGCCTTCTCCGGAAACACAAAACCTCGGTCCATCCGAGTATTCGAAAGCCTTCTCCGGAAGCACAACACCTCGGTCTGTTCGAGTATTCGAAAGCCTTCTCCGGAAGCAAAAAACCTCGGTCCGTCCGAGTATCCAAAAACCTTCTCTGTAAGCAGAAGGTCACAGTCCGTCCGAGTAGTCGAAAACATTTGTAAGAATATTTACAAGTCAAAACATTCCCGCAAGGCGAGCGGGGAAGCCCGACGAGTAAACATAGGGAAAGAGCATATGCATTAATCTTAACAAAATGTGTATGTTCGAACATCAAGAAAGAAAAAAGGGTTCAAAGCAACAAATAACATAGGGGGTCCACAATCCGGAGTTTACCCTAAAGAAAAAGTCAATCAGAGACATAAACAGTCTCGGTTGGGGGGACTTCAACAAAAATGTCTTCGACAGCCGCGCCATCACCTCCATCAGCACAAGCGCTAACCTCCCCGGTTACCGTGCCCTCATCTTTGACAGGATGAGCGACGCCAACCTCACCTTCCGCGGCAGCCTCGTCCCTGGAAGCCTTCAAGTTCATAGCTCGCTCAAACAACTCCCTCCGGCGGTCCATGGCATCGTCAAAGCCAACCGGGCTGATCGGACCGCCTTCTTCCTCGGATTGGTCCATCTGCAGCTTGACCGAATCTCACCCGACAGCAAGCCCGATGAGGATGGAATCCACCGACGCTGCAGTCGCCACGGCGAAATTTTGCTGGAGGTCGCTGACACTGTCACGAAGAGTCGGGAGCTCGGACACCTGACTCCTCAGCGAGTCATTCTCCAACGCAACAAGGTCCATTTCCTCCTTGGCCTTCCTGAGGGACTCAGCTTCCCGGTTGAAGGCATCCACGGCCTTAGACCCCTCCTCACGAGCAGTGCCCAGATCCTCCAATGCTCTGTTTCGAGCAACAATAGCTTCATCGAGCAGCTTCTTATTGCTCTCATTGAGAGATTTGAGGTCCTTATTTTCTTTCCAGATGCGCTCAAGATCTGCAGGCAGCTGCAGCCCTTTGACCTCCAGTGAGGAAATTTTCTTTTCAGCCTCATCCAGATCGGATTTTAGTTGAAGGCCCTCATTCAGCGCTGAGTCGAGGACGTGAGACTGCCGACCGCTAGCCTTCGCCTCCGCTAACTCCTGCTTAAGCTCCCGATGCTTGATAAACGACTCTCCAAATTGAGAAGTATCTGCGTCGAGGCCTGGGTCCCCTGGCAGATCGGATATTTCAAGACGTAAGAAACCAACTGGAAACAACAGAGGAAAGGTAAACAGTGAAGTAAACGGCTGACCGGCCAGCTTCTATAGCACATGCGACTGAAGGTCTCGACCTCGCTGTCATGGTCGACTAGAGGTTCCAACTGCACGGCCCCTAAATCACGAGCAAAACCGACCGCGTCCATAGCCCGTCGGAGGCAAAAGTCATTAGAGAGGGACCCTTGGTCAAAGTTGGAACAGGGGGAAGCGAACAGACGAAGCAAGGAAGATCCACCGCTCGCGGCACCCGATCCACCAGCTGCAGAAGGAGCCGCACCCGCTGGAGGGGGAAAAACCTACACCGTCTGGTCAGGCAAATAAGGAACTCCGCAGTCAAAAGTTTCACCGACTGTCTGATCGTCCTCCTATTCAAAGTCCGTGTAAGAAGACAAAGCATGGGCATAATCAGAAAAGAGCGAATCCGCCTCGGAAGGAAATGATTGATAAGCCATCTCAGGATGCTTCAAAATATATGCATCAGCACCCCTTACCGCGCGGTCGAGTGCCCTGATGATTCCACCCCTCCTTCGCTTAGGAGCAGGATAATCCGTAGGAGGATCCGCAGAGGAGCCCAAAGGAGGGTCCGTAGGAGGGTCCAAGAGAAGAGCCACTACGTCCCCTGCAGGGGATTCCGTGCTGACGATCTTCATGGATTTCCCACTTCCGGAGGGACGGGAACGCTTAGGAGAGGCCACCTGTTTCCCTTTTGAATCGGATGAAGACGCCGCCTCAGATCTTTTCCTCCCCATGTCCTGAAGAAGGGCAAGGAAAGCATCGGAATCATCGGAGTTGGGAACGGGGATGAGCGTGACGCCAGACATTCTTCCGCTGAAACCTGCGTCACAATCAGCCCAAATTAGCCGTACGCTAAGTCAAGCGCATAGAAATGGAAAGGGGAAAAAGGAGCAAAGCAAACACTTACGAGGAGTAACGGGCACAAAACCTGGAGGTGGAGCCTAAAGTTTGGCAAAGACTAGCCAAGGATGCTGGTTAAACTCCTCCCAGTTAAAAGGGCCCTTCCAAGCGAGAATCCTGCACTGACCAAAAGTTTCCCGAGAGGCACCCTTCTGAAGCGGATTCTTCACTGAAATAAGACAAACTAAAAATGGTTAGCACGACTATAGATGAGCAAGACACAAATTAATACAAAACTCATGTTCTCACCCTCATCTTCCCACGAGGCAGGAAGGGACCCGCCTCCAGGAAGAAAGGGGCCACAGATGAAAAACCACTCATCTTTCCAACGCTTGTCACAGGAAGTCTCATCCACCAGAGCCCGTTTTTTACGATTATGAAAAATGAAATGCATATTGTCTTGGACATTCAAGCGAAGGGACCAGAAGTGGGAAACCATGCTCAGGGTAGGACGAAAGCCCAACCCGTAACACACCACCGAAAAGGTGATCAAAGATCTCATGGAGTTCGGCATCAATTGACCCAGCGCGAGGCCGACATTCTGAAGCTACTCGGCCATCAAAGGGGAAAGGGGAAGCCGAACACCCCATTGGAAGAACCGCGGATAAAAAGCGGTCCAACCCTCCCCTGGGGAAAGATAAACTCTCTTTGACGCCTCTGGGAGTCTCATTTCAAAATCCGAAGAGATCCCATAGTTAACCCTCAACCTATCGAGTTTGGCCTGCGTTAGTTTCGAGGGAAAATGGAAGGGGCCCCTATCCTCCTTGATGCCCTTCGGCTGAGGCTCCTTTTTCTTCTTCTTCTTCTTCTTCTGCTTGTTCACTGTCTCCACCTCGTCCGAATCAACAGAAGGAGATCCAAGATGATCAGAGACGGTAACCTCATCAGCCAAAGAGGAATCCACTTCCCCCGACAGCGTATGGACGAATGGATCAACCTGAGATGCGGCCCCACTACCCTTAGAGCGGCTTTTCCTTTTCTTCTTTTGGGCTGCCTCCTTGGCAGGAACAGGAAGAGGAGGATGGGAAAAGTCGAGAACAGCAGTTGGGCCCATCGAAACGGAATCCGTTCCCCCCAAAGGGTGAGAAGTAGGAGAAGGGACGGGGTCTAAACCTGCCTGAATCTCAGAAACTGACCCAAGCTCACTCACAGAAGGCAGGGATTCCTCGCCAATCGATGAACGAAGATCAATCGCAGGCTCACCCCGAGATGAGGGAGTGGCATTAGCCCCACCGGTACAGACAGAGGAAGGGGAAGCCCCAGACTCAATTCTCTAAAAAACCAGACCATCATAGTCATCATCCCCCACGGCTAACCTAGGGGTCCTATGACCTCTAACCACAGAGTTTCCCTCAAAACTATCCAGCTCCGGCCCTTCTCCGGTTGAGCAGCAGCTGCACGCGAACATGGAGGCTATGCGCGAGGACTTCGTTACTCGAGTCGCTGCTATTGAGGCCGACATGCAGGCACGAGTCGAGTCCCAGGTCGCATCCGCTTTGGCCGCGTACTTCAGATCTCTAGGCGGCGGCCCTTCATCATCGACGCCTCCTCCCCCAACCCCCCACCCCCCGCCCCTCCGCAGTAGTTCTAGGATTCTTTCGACTGTATAAAACGTTTTTTGAATATTTGATATATATATTTTTTTTTTAATTCCAATTTTTTTTATTAAATTTTAATATTAATTAAATAAATAATTAATAAATAATTAATAATTAATAATTAATTAACTAATTATTGAAATTTAAATTTTTTAAAAAAATTCTTGAATGTGACCAGATGGTCACTTTTAAAACGACCATCTGGTCGTATTTTTACTTAGTCTAAAAGTGACCATTTGGTCACGTAACATACGACCATTTGGTCACTTTTTTATGTGACCAATTGGTCACTTATTTTTCACATAAATTACGACCAGATGGTCACTTTTTAGGCGACCATCTGGTCGTATTTTAACTGAGTCTAAAAGTGACCATTTGGTCACATAAAATACGACCATTTGGTCACTTTTTTATGTGACCAATTGGTCACTTATCTTCCAAATAAATTACGACCATATGGTCACTTTTAAGGTGACCATATGGTCGTATTTTCAAAAGGTTGACTTTTTTGCGACCAAAAATTTTTGGTCGTATATTTGTGACTATCCAGTAGCACAAATTCTGGACCGGCCAGCTTTTTGGCCACCACTTATTTTGTCGCTTTTTTGGTCGCATTTTAGGCAAAAAAACGACCATTTGGTCGCAATTTTGTGGTTGCAAATTGACAGTTTTTTTGTAGTGTGACTTACATCACACCAGGGGTACAATGGCCTATTCCCTGATTCGAGCATCTAATACTTTCTTCTTCCTGCTGGATTAATACTGTACCTGACATCGTCATAAACCATCTGCCACATTCGTCCACAATTATCTTCATAATGACTCGTTTTACGCAACATTAAACATTTTGTCTGTTCCCCTGATAAACCAAATAATAATAATTATCAACAAAACCACGACTATACAAGTGCGTTTTTACATTTGTAGGTAGATATGTTTTTTTGTTCTCGCATTTTCTAGATGGACATCATATTTTCTATCCATAATGTTTGAAAAACATAGTAGATTTACATAACTCAACGAGTTGTTCCATCTCTGCAATGAATTGATTGTTTAGATAACCATTTACCAAAAGAACGTACTATCCACTCACGTATTCTTTCACTCATTTTTTATACATTCTCAAATTTTACTTGATACCCATAAAAATGTAGAGCTAGTTTATTTATAGAGTGTTTTAGTGACGAAATTTGTCACGGAATTTGACGGGAAGGTTCCCTCCAATTTAATTACAACGTAATTCCTCACTACATAGAGCGGGAAGTTTCCCACCCATATTTGCGACGCAGCTTCTTGTAAAGTTGTGATGACATGTGTCACAGCTTTTGCGAGAAAGTTTCCGCGGAACCATAAATCGCCGGTTTTCAAGGGAAATGTTTCACACCAATTTTTTGGTGACACACTTCGACACAACCCCCCCCCCCCCCGGCATAATTAGACTCTTTTACTGGAATTTTTATGTGCCAAATTTATTAGTGACGAATTTTATTGTTAATACTTCCCGCCACTTTTGTCGACGTGTTTGTGACGTTAGTCGTTACTTGAGACTATGACCAACTGTTGTGCGTCGCTATTTAGCAATGTAGTTAGTAAAAGAAAAGTCAACATCTCTAATTACGACGTAGTCTATCTTAAAACAGTGATGTATTGCCTGGTTTGCGTCGCAAAAACAGTTTTTCTTGTAGTGGTTTAAGGTTTTAGGTTAGAGGAAAAACTAGAGTTTATCGGTAAAATGAAATGGAAATAAAATTCCAAAGTTACACCAACTTAAAAACTTGAGATTTCATTTAAA